>CM020030.1:20261411-21511411 GCA_009769605.1 Bucorvus abyssinicus | reverse complement strand
CAAACTTTCTCTTCCTTCATTCAACATGCAGCTTTCACCTTCAACAGCATGAGAAGTGTCTCCCTTACAATGGTCTTCTCTGCCCTTTACAACCCACCAGCATCAATGACCAGTACCACTGATGGATTAGGAGCTGATTCTCCCGCTGTCTCTGTTCATAGCGTTCACTGTCAAACTCTCAGAACTCTAGTCAAATATGTGTTACAAAGTGAAATTTCAGGTCCTAGCATGTTGCAACACCAGTAATACCTCAGGATGCCAATCAGTAGGACAGTTCTGCAAATCTACAGGGCCATTTCCTTTCATCGTGGTCCCCAATAAAGGATTTAAGCCACCTGATTTAAATCTACTTACTTAATTTTGTAGTTTAGAGGACTATGACACTTAGCTGCTGTCACAAATTCATTTCAAACTCTTGCCAAGGTGGCCCTGGAACAACCGCATGGGGAGGATTAATGGTAGCATTGTCACTACCAACAACTGCGATGGTGCCTAACCACTGCCTGTGCCACACACAACCAAAGGGCAGAGGAGGGACAAAGAGGGAGAGTAGCTAAATGTGGCATCCTGGACCACATACACAGTAACTGTCTCTTAAGACAAGGATGACATATTTCTACAATTATGTCCATCTCTACAGCAAATGATAAGGTTATGCCTTTTTTGTCAGAGGGCATGGCTTTGCAAGAGGGCAGATTCTTTCAAATCCTGTGGCAGTGTTTGCATTTGTGCAGAAAAAAGTCATTATCATAACTTGCTTAGGTAGAGCTTTAGAGATGCTGTCTTCAGTTAGCATCATTTACTGGCTGAAATTCACTGTTATGTAAAAATCATATGTACCTCTTAGACCGTGTAAGCCTGGTGGGTAAGTGGTAAGCAGACATTGTACTTGTACTTTACACAAGAGCAAATGTCATCCCATAGGCATTAGCTGATGTGCCTTGAATATTCAAAGCAGATGTTAACAGAACTCTCTTTTTCTAAGAGTCTTCTCTGTATTTCAGTGAAAGAACGCAAATATTGTATCCCTTTGGCTCAAAACACTAATGAGCTAACAGCAGAGATATTCCTTATAATAATTCAGCACACCCTCCTTGCTATCATAACCCTGATTTTAAATGAGGACCATAGTCAGGTGACACAGCCCTTTGAGATTACTCTTTTCAAGCAAAAATGAGTCATTTTTTCCTGTTGCCACTCTTATAGCCGGCACTTTCTGGAGCAGACCCACTGAAAAATATTGCAAAACATATGAAATGTTAATATATTTGAATGCAAGTATAAGACTAATAGTAACTGGTGGATAGGCTGTATTTGTTTTATCTATTTTAGAATCAAGATAGTCATATAGGCCACAATAGTATAAGCAAAGCAGGAAAGGTCTCAGCAACAAAGGAAGCAAAACATAAAAACCCAGGCTGTAGCTGAGGCCTCATTCAATAACCCACTCAACAGCAGAAAAACAATGACTTGGTTGATTTCAATGGAAAGAGGATAGGATACAGCAGACAATGGTCCAGCATACAGCAATGAACAAAGAGTCTAAACTGAATGGAAAATCTGACAAGTCTGGAAAATCTGACCAAGCCTTGCTGATCTGCATGTGCTTTCTGTTGTAATTAGATGCCTGCATGTTGGAGAATTGGTTGATCATAAGTACTTGTAGGAGTTGTGTGACTGCAGCAGCCGTCTTGTTGATCACTTAAAATATACCACATAACAACTCCCTGATACTTTTCTATGCTTGGCATAGATACATAGATGTAGATACAGCAATCCCCGGCCCAACATTTCTGCCTTGTGAAGTAGTTGTTTTGCTCGTTTTCAGCCACTACAGACTGCAGCCTGTTAAACTCAGAACAAGAAAACAGAGAACTGCATGTATGTGAAATGATGTTCTCCTTCTCTGACCTTCATGTAATTGTTCCATTGCGCTGTGACCATCAGAGCACACTTATCTTTAAGCACATGAGGTATCATACTCCTGTCAATGCACCTATTCCAGTGTCTTCCCTTCCCTGTGTTTATATTGCATTGGCCAGCAGGAGCAATGTTAAGCTGAAGAGAGAGAGAAGGGCTTGAAATTTTCCCCATATTCCCACATCCACCCAGGATACAAGGAACGTAATTCCTCTAAAGTCCTATGATGAAAACAAAAAATCTATCCTCCTGATGCGTTGGGCCAGGGGTAACCCACTGAGCCCTGCAGCAGGCAGGACAGCTTTACTGCAGACGAGCTGTATGTATAGAACAGAGGAGCTTACCTTTGAAAATCAGAGGAGTACACCGTATATTTGAAGTGCTTCTTGTACCTGAAGGGGACGTGATACAGCTTTACACACAACCTCTGAGATTCTCTTTCAAGTGATCATGGACATGTTTCAGCAGCCAAATGTGAATTCATTATTCTTCCTTCTGACATTTGGATCTATGAGTAATTATTTAACAGGGATTGCTTATAAAATGGTGCAAAACCCCAAGGAAACATGCTGAAGCTATGTAACTGAGAGCAAAAGCATTTTGGCAGGAACAGAGCTATGTACATAGGTGTGGATAAGTGCAGTGCAATGGACATAGAGGTGAGTGCTCCCGGCCTGAACGCAGCCATGCCAGAAAGTCATTACACAGTGCCTGTGGAAATCCTTCTTCCCTCCCTTTCCCTGTAAAACAAGGACAAGACAAGGACCAAGTCAGAAAAAACAATCTTTTTTGCTCAGTCCAAGAAAAAACAGAAGCATCTCACTTAAATCTGAAAGAGGAGGGAAAACTTCTTGCTCTTTGCAGAGGAAGGGAGCAGAGCCATTCTTTTCCTCCCATTCTCTTCTACCTTCACCTCTGAGGATTATGTTTGCTCACAGTACATAGGTTCTGCAAGGGTTAGTTAGCTAATATTTGTACAATATTTTGCTCATGGCAAACACCATGCAAGTATTAACATTTTACGGAAAAGCTTACTGCAAATGTTACCCACAGCAAGGGGGATAAACCAAAAACTTCAAGATGGGATGTGACTCATATGCCTATAATGACAACCCTGGAAATTCTGCGGCTTTCAAATACAAGCATCGGATATCAGATCAAGATTAATAATTGTAGCCCTGTTCTAAGGAAGACAGAAATGCACAGTGACTTGTGTATGCAAGTACAGGGAAATCAAGAGTCAGCACTCTTATAGATAGCCCCAAAATAATCCAAAATCATTAAGACTTTGCAATCACTTTCCACCAAGCATAAACAGTTCACACAGTTAAAACAAATGTTACATAAACAAACAAATGTTGAGGTTTTTTTTTTTTTAGATATAATGATGGGTTGTTCACAAACACATTCAGACTTCGCTAGAGGATACTGGCTGAGAATATAAAATACATTGCTTATTTACATAAAGTGACATTTTTAGCTTGAATTTTAAACCCATTCAAGTCAATGACAACTGCCAATTTTAGAAACAGTCCAGTCAGGCCTACCAGAGAAGGAAACATTGGCTTGCCTGGGGTGCAAAGAAACAATCAAGAGCTTAAACACACAAGCATGACCATAGAATAAAAATTTAATATGCATCTGCTGAACTCCTGTAACTTTCCTCTCACATGTACATTTCAGGCAGAAAAGGAAAGGTAATTTGAGTGAACTCGACCAGCTTTCACTGAAGAAGCTATGCTTGCAGAAATCACATCCTGTTTTGCAGGGGAAATATAAAGCACGCATGAATTGCCATCATGTATCAGCTGTTGTATGAAGATCTGTTACCTTCTGATAACCTGTTCAGCTATGCCCTCTGTGAATATAGCACATCTGAGTTTAATTTGGCGTAAAATCTCTCTTCAGGTCTTTCACCTCTGCTCAAATACACTTAGTTTTTATAAACATAAACCATATTCCTATATAAAATATAAAGGTAAGCTTGGCGGAGTTGTGATTAGGTCTGTAAGCTGTAATCACAACCTGCCAGCTGTACAGGATATTGTAGCAAGTGCATCTTTGTATTTCACAACAATAAAAAAAAAATGACCTTTGTGGTCATTTATGGAAAACCTGCACCTGTCATTCAGCATCCCCACATCCCCACTAGGAAGTAAAACATTGAAAATAAGAAACAAATTGGTTTATTTTGATCACTGCCTTTGTCTACTCCTGCTTCAGGATAAATGGAGAATTGCAAGGAACCTTTTAACTTTTTCAGCATGGAGCAACTTGAGTGACTTGTTATGCTTCTCTTCAACAATACCAATACAATTTTGGTTTGGTTTTTTTTTTTCAGTTTGTGAGTCTGTCTCACAGCATCTAGTCACTCTCTTGAAAAGTATACAACAAGAAATCTTGTTACTGCAGCTATTCAGGTTGCCCATCAGTGGTCTCAGGTCTACTAGGAGCACTCTAGATGCCACAATCAGTTGGCAAGATAGCACATACTAAAGTATGGTATCCTTTATGAATGAGACGCATCTCACATATCTTAGGCACCTCTTTAGTGTCAGACAATTTTCTGGGCTCCATTTTCAAATAGAAGTTCGAGACAAAAGTCTCCAAAATGTAATTTAGCTCTCTGCAGTTATGATAGTTGGGGCCAGGAAACCAGTGTAGACTAAACATGAATATGAACTTAATGTGAATAAGTGAGCCAGCTGACAGTAGAGTAATTAAAACTTTCCTAACACAATATTATTCAAACAGTTGTCTCTGCATAGAAGTGTGAGTAAATATATGTAGACTATTGTCTTATCCAATCAGGTTAACTTGCCATAAAGTGACACCACCCAAAAAAAAAAAAAAAAAAAAAATCCTGAGGACAACATATACATTCAGTGAAGATGCAGACAGTTCTTCCAATAAACAAGAAATCCAGTACAGCATTTTTCAGAAATATATAGAGAGGCTAATCCACCTTTATATCACCAGGCAGCAATATGTGGCAACTTTGACGTACTGTTGCACTGGCAGCGATCATGCCATAATTTACCAATTACTGTGTGGGACCAGGAGCAGGAAGGATAAACATATGTGTATATGCATGCACACGTGTAACAGACACATTTGCCCACTACCATCATCCTGTTCTCATTTTAACTGCTCTGAGAATCCCAGAACCAGTTGGGGTTTTTTCCTTTGTGGCCTGTAGGGTGGGAAAGTGAATTCCCAGTCATCTCACAAACACAGGTGGTAGTTGCCAGTTTTTAAAATCCCTAAACTGCTTCTAGAAAAGAATGCTTTCGAAGTGCAGTTCTGTAGTCTTTGTGGATGCACCTCTAATATGCAATGGTGAGGGTAAAGACCACTTTGTTTGCTACTGGGCAAAACATCAGTTGATTGGACATCTTGGTGCTGAGCTAAGCCCCAGATTTAAGGTTTAGCCTGCATTTCAAAGCAAACTTGCGAAATGTAGTCCTTTTATAGCTTTGTTTTGATAAGGTTTCATTCTCCTAATCAGTCATATTGTTGGAGTGGCACTTAAAAGAAACCGGAGCTAGCAATCTAACAATAGCAATATCCATATAGGTCATTGAATCACCAACTTTATATGAGTCACCAACAGCACAGCACACATTATCCAAAGGTAATGTTTTAGTAAATGTTTATATTTTGATGGGGAGACATATGCTTCATTTTTGATTCACTGGGTGGTGTTCTAATAGTGAGACATTAGTCTAGTGTTTGCACATTGCCTTCTTCCAGCTCAGGCTCTGTTGAATGAGTTAAATACAGTAAGCAGGACTTCCAGTGATCAGCTCTCAGCCCATGGGCTGGTTATTTTTGAAAGAAATCCTGTCTCCAGTCTTCTAATCCTATACACAGACGTAGGTCTCCTTGTTTTCCTGTGTACACCCAAAGCTGGGGAATAAAACCTGCTAAATTTAGATTGAATGACAGTTTTACACAGAACCTGGACAAAATGTGCCACAGTTTTCAAACTAGGCTTTTTGACCTAATTTAACTGTAAATGAGATTTTAAATTCAGATAAGGGCTGAACTCTGAAGGCACAGATTTGTCACAACTAAGTGACTAAATTCCACACAAAATGGGCAGGAGTTGGGTGCTTCACCCCCCTTCATTTTTTCCTATCTGAGTTTACTCTTACAAAATTAGTTGAAAACATTGCTCCAAGTGTTGGAAAATTTCCTCTATGTCTTCTTGGAAATGGCGAAATGTAAAAAAACCCCACAAAATCTTATCACACAGCTGGTGGTTGGCAGCCTCAGGTAAAACTTTTGGAGGGATGCATTCCATCTGGATAGAAGACAGCCCTGGTCTTTTAGTTTATCTTCGGGTCAGTTACCTGATTGATATACAGCCTGCAAGACAGCTGTTTTCCAGCCTCTTTGTCTTATGAATGAGCCATGCTGGAACCTCCCTGTTAACAGAACTTATCATCACCCTCCCTCAACTGGTGCTGAGCGTTGAAACTACCCTCAAGGGAAAGGGGGATTCAAAGCACCTTGTATTTCGCACATTGAGTGTCAGAAAACATACTTTAATCTGTAGCCATCCACACCTTTCTTGGCATATATGTAACTTCACCTGGTTAGGCTCGTGTCATGGACCACATTGTAAAGGAGACTGTTTATCTTCCTACACATGAGCTATTGATAACACCCTTGGCAATACTGCAGTAAGATTTTCTACTACAGTTAAATTGTCCAGAAATAGAAATGTTTTTTTGCTTTGCTTTACAGGTACACTGTGCATTTTTTCCAAATGCACTTTTTACCCCTCAGAAATAACTTTTTTTCTCAATAAATCAGTGCAGTTCTGGCTTACTTATTCATGGGGGGAGAGAGAGGGAAGGGAAGTAGGCCACCTTGATTTAATTTCCTCTCTGAAGTGAAGCATATTTTGATTAAGGGAGCTATGATGGGACATTCCCTATAGGGACTCAATATTTGAAATTTAATTTCCTTCTTACTGAGCTGTATGTTGTTGTTGTTGGAATCAACTGACCAAGCAGCTGACCAAGTGATGAAAAGACCCACCTGAAGGTGCTGTGACTGCAATTTTCATTTGAAAATTCCTGCTAATGTTTCATGGATTTTATGACAAAGAGTTGCAGAATTTTTTATGCCGTAATTTTTAAATTAAATACATGAAGACAATTTTGAAAAGATCAGCTATCTGTGCAGAGTAAACTGTACGGCAGTGTAGGAATAGGAAAATTCCACATTTGGGTGTTTTAATTCACATTTACTAACTGCTACTAAGCAGAATTTTGGAGCCACAGTTCATACTAATTATAAATAGTGAAGTATTTTGTCTGGTCAATGTGCAATGGATACATACAACCCTCTTTTCTTTTGACCTAGCTCACAAGGCTACGTTTTCCTTGTTTCTCTTCCTCTATGCTCCCTGGGTGTTCAGAAGGTGTTATACAGTGAAGTAAATTAAAAAACAAAAAAAACCCCAAAAAAATATTCTAAGTCCACAAAAGCATCCTCTCCCATGGAGAGGCAGGCCTATCCTCATCCAGCTAATTTTGTACTCAGAGTATCATGCAACTTCTTCACAGCAAGAAACACTCCACTGCATGCACCACTGTAGGGGACCAGGCTACACTCTGGACTACAACGGCTCTCCCTCTGCTGCGAGACTCTGTGAGGTTATGCTTGACAATGACATATAGTGAGAGCTTTCATGTCAGCTTGAACTGGGAACGATCATAGCGTTTGCTATTTTATACACACACAATGACACAGGATTATTTATAATCA
This sequence comes from Bucorvus abyssinicus, assembly GCA_009769605.1. Lineage (NCBI taxonomy): Eukaryota > Metazoa > Chordata > Aves > Bucerotiformes > Bucorvidae > Bucorvus > Bucorvus abyssinicus. Next base: position 21,503,710 of record CM020030.1, on the reverse strand, counting down.
AAACAATTACTGCCAATTTGAGAGCATCTTGCTGTACAACATGATGCCATAAAATGTATGTGATGCCCACGTTCTAGAAGTGGAAGAGAAGTTTATTATTTTAACCCTTAATCAAATAAAGCACATAAGATGTGCAACATTTTTAATTCAATGACATTGCTCTGACACTTCAGGATAAGCACTAGTTTCAGAGCCATGCCAGACTGGAATCATAACATTTATTGTTGCATCCCATTAGTCCCAGTGGGGTCAAAAGGAAACACAGAAAGTACCTTTCAGTAACTTAACAGGAAGTTTGATATCTGCGCTGTAAGAAATGTTCCTCAAGTTTGCCCCAATTTACAAGACCATCAACGAAGCAGATGAAAAAACAATACAAACTATAAAATATGCAGCTACAAAAGGAAGTATATTAAATCAAGTAATGAATACAAAACTTAGTTATTAGGAAAAAAATCAGTGACTAGCTAGAGACAGGGGCTCATGTGGATAGCCATTTTTTCAATACCTCTAAAGATTAGGTAAGTGGTGTAAGGAAAGGATAACACAGAGCTTCACCAAGTTTTCCTTTTTGAAAGCTGGATTGTACAAGAAATTCATTAATTTTTCCATATCTCCTTTTTTCTAGAACTGAAAGTGAATGTAAAGGCAACTCTTGAACAGATTTTCCCTTAAGGCTCATAAAATAAAAACAATAATCATGACAGATGCTAAAGCACATCCACAACTTTTATACTTAGCCTTTTTTCCACTGATGTGCATAATAGAGGCACATATCAGACAATTGACTGAACAATATTCTCTTTCATATTGCAAGCAAGTGTAGTAAACAGATATAATACGTGCAGCAAAATATCACTAATTCGCACTAATGACTGGCAGATGAATTGTGAATTACCATAGCCTGCAAATTGATGAACAAAGACAAACAATAAGCAAGCATAAAGCTTCACATAATATAGTTTGTTCATTAATGCTGATAGCCATCCTTAAGTTCTCGTAGTTATATTAATAGTTCAGAAGATTGTCCTCGTAAATGAAATGTAGTAAGTTTTGTACCAAATCCCGCAGTCCAAATAATAAGACTTCACTACAACATGTCATTCATATTTTATCAAGACATAGCAGCAACTGCCAGATTCTTGCTGAGCATCATAAAATGTGAGGATAACAAGGCAGTGTTTCACTTGCATTTTAAAAACTTTTCTCCTTTTTTTCCCTACTCGAGTTATAGGAAAACCAGTTGTCCTGAATAACATCCTCTCAAACCTGAATAGGTGACCCCGGAGGGTAAACCTGGTAGGAGCCTTTGCTATTTATAAAAAATAAACCCAAGACTAAAAGCAGGTCTATCATACACATATTTTTCAGCACCATGATTTGGAAAGATATTGTGCTAGTGATATTCCAAGGGTTTGAGTTCGGTTTTTTTTAATCACACTCAGAAAAATAATTTGGTTTCTCTCTGAGGTTTTCACATTGTCCCCCGGCACACAAACTAGAGGTCTTTCTCTCACTTTCTTAAGTATTCATTTTTTTATCTTTCTACCTATCTCATAAACTGCATGCTCTGCCTCTTCGTAGTCTGACTTGCCTTTCAGCATTATCAAAAACAGTAAAGATTTAAATTGGTTCTTTGGAAGATACTAGGTTTGAGTTCTCAGTCACAAACCAGGACTTCTACCCTGGATCACAAAGATTAAAGAGAAAAATGTTGTTTTAGGGTTTGCAGTCTTACTCTTAAGGCAAACACAGGCCAGTTGCCTCTCAGCGATTTCTACAGTGACCAAGTGTGGAAAACGTCTATGTACAAACATTCACATAGTTATCTTGAGGATGATACAGTATAAATGGAAAACTCTCCTAAGGTCTAAATTCTTATCTTGTTAAGAAAATATTTTGTTTAGGGAGTTTTCTAAGTAGTTCTATAGGACCAGACATTCACCCAGCCTGTTTAGGTTATTTAACTTGCAGACCTTTTCATTGCCATACTATTCCTTAACTGCTACAAGACAGTATAACAAATCCCATGTTCTAGTGTTTGTGAGGCTTGAGGTCTTGGAAGACCCTTTTTGTTTTGTTGGGTTGGGTTTTTTAGCATTTTATTGGATTTTAGAACACTCAAGTTGCCTTTTTTTCCATTCAGAGCCCATCTTACCATTTCTTGAGCTGCAGCAAGATCCATAGTTTATCCAGAAGCCCATCAATAAAATTGAAACCGGATGAGAAGCAACCAGCCTAGACCACACGGGCCCACTGTTTAAAAAGGCTGTTTTCTGGCAAATGACTGCTTTCCGGTCTGTGTTGTCATGCATCCCATCCCCAGGTATTTCACAGAATGATAAGACATCCAGAACACATTTATTCTCCTGTTATTTCATATCAACTCCTCTACCAGCATCCTGATACCTTGGTACTTACAGTCTTTACGGTGGCAGAGGAATTAACATATGGGTGTAAAGTGAATACAGATTATGTAAAAAGGGGAAATGAAAATGTCTGTCATCCATTATCTGTATCTCTGTCCTCAAAAGGCAAAAGAAGTATCCTACACTTCCAATTTACTTACATATTGGATTAAGAGACACAGCAGCTGGTGTAATATCTAAACCTGCAGCACACAATATGGGCCTATCCTTTCTGGTTGCTAAACCAAGGAGACCTTGGCTTGAGTGGAAGATCTTTGGTGGAAGAACTCATCTACTGACAGCACATCTTGTCTTTGCCAGTCATTCCATGATAGCAAAAGTTCCCATTTAATTACAAATTCAAGAAATTTCTTCCCTGCTTGGAAATAATCTGATATTCCTAACTTTCAGGAAAAAACATTTCTGCTGGAAGCTTGTGCTGTAAAACTACTCTTTGAATTAGGTCTCCAAAGTTTTGAACTGAATAAATTATTGTTATCCACAGCAAACATTTAGCATATATTTCTGTTTGCTAGCCTAATTAATTTAGTCCCCTCCACTCGTGCTCTCTTCCTCTCTTAGCCTTCCACAGACTTGAAGACTCTACGAACTGCTGTGAGAATACTTCAGCCTGAGAGAATAGCAAAGAAATTCTCAAGAACAATCCCTGTGTCTGAGACTATTAATTCAATGCTTTCACTAAAGCAGGAGAAATTACAAATAACGATTGTCTATATGCATGAGGTACCTAACAGCGTGAGGTGAAGAGTGTAGGTATGGTTTAGACAGAAAAGGTCTAGGACATCATTCATCTCATCCTAAAGTAAATATTTCAAATAGATTTAAAACAACAGAAACCCTTCCAGGAAATATGCAGCCTTCTTCACTGACTACAAAAAGTTCCATAGTACAGATGTAGATGTCTGTAGTTAGGGAAGGGAAATCCCACCCTGAGGGCTTACATGACTTTTATATAAAATAATTGCATGAACCCTCTAAGCGGATTACAAAACCAAAGAAATTATTGTCACTCAAAGCTCTACGAGCCAGAGTTCTGGGGAAAAGTTCCAGGATTCATTTAAGTTATCATGATCAAAACCATGCTATAAAATCGCAGCTCCTTTGACCCTTACCTATTGCTCAGGGACTGCAAGATTCCTGTTCTCAAACTCTTCCTTGACAAGTTAGGTTTCCAGGAGGAGCAAAATCCTCCCAGATATGCCTCTGTAACAACCATGTGTTTCCACAACAGTGCTTGCTGTCCTCTTTCCCTTCTGCCAAGGTGTTACCCCTTCCCCTCCAAGTTGAAACCCTTTCCACCCTCTAACTGTTTATTAACTGGGCTGCTTCTTAACAAATTTTCTGTCCCGTATCAGTCTCTGCTTGTCCTCCTGCTTTTTCTCTGATATTTCCATAATCATGTGCCTGGTTAGTTGGCCTATGCTCCCTTTGTTAGAGTCTGTGTTGAGCAACTATAGTCTAAATAAAACAGGACTGCAAACTTAAAAACACCAGCCTCTAACCATGGACTTGAGAAATCTGAGGCCCAGGGTGCTTGGTACCCAACATTTTCTTCCAGCTAGTCACAGTTTGGACAGGGGACTCGCCTTTAGAAAGAAGCGCCTTTTTTTCCCTCCGTCCTTTCACATGGCATATGTCATACTGCAGTTATTTTTAACAGCTTCCCCTAGCAAACCTGAAAATATACCTTTCAAAATCTCCTGATTTTTCCATAAATGATGATGTACACTGTGATCGAATATGAAATGGGTTCTAAAACTGATGCTGTGATGAATTCTTTTTCTTGCATTAGACCTTGGTACCTGAGGGTACCAAACATTTAAATACCAAGCTGATGAAATCCCTGGTTGGAGTCTTTTCATGTCAGCTCCACTGTAAATATTAGGCTTTTGCTGATGCTAAATAGTCTAAACCCTGAGTCAGCTATCAAAACTCCACAGCTCATAAGGGATCAGGATGTGCTTAGTATCTCAACATTCATATCTGAATTGACTTACAGCTCACATTAAGTAAATATATTCTTAGCTCTGCCCATCACACTCTGTTAAGAAGCACGGAAGCAATGATGAAAAGTGTGCAGTAACTTTAGCTTTGTTCAACATCTGACTTATTTACTTGTGCTAGGTAAAGTAATTTTCTGAAATATTACATGAAAAATAAGAGCTCAAAAGTTGAAGGCAAAATGCATGCCTGAAAGTGCAAAGGGACAGAACGAGTCAGGGTACCTACGTGAAAATCTTTTGCAGCTGTACCAGCAATGTGTAACATTGTTCCCAGACCAATAAAGCCTTTAAGTTAATGCTGGTTCTTCGAATGATGCTGTAAAGGAATTTCTCAGTTTTGGTTCATGCATCATAGAAAAAGGCCTCCCCGTCACCGAGATCACCACTCTTAAGATTAACGGCCAGGTTACCTGCAGTTAGCAAGAGGAGAAAAGGTTGAAATTAAGGTAGTGAAAAACTTGCCCCTGCAAACACAAATGGTCCCTCCAAGTAACAACTGCCAGGGAAGCATGGAAAGGATGAATTTTTGCTCTTAATGCTTTATGTGTCCTGAAGACAAAAAAAAAAAGGGGGGGTGGGGGGTGGGGAGGGGTAGGCGGTGCAGGAAAAGGGGTGGATATGGGACTTATGCACCCAAACAGGCTCACAATTATGACATTCCCAGCTGAAGCTGAAAAACAGACAAGGATTTCCACACCAACCTTTCATTTACACGTTCACATCAAGCTTGAGGAAAAGCACCGAGAAGAAGTGTTGTCTGTAGTCAAGAGAATGAATTCTATCGTGCATATTTCGTTTACATTTGGTGATATAAGTTTAAAAAGTACACCATTTCAATTATTCTGCAGGCAATCTGGACACATAGAAATCCTACTCCTACACAACTCATTTGCGAGGCCAGCAATGTTTATGACTGAAAAAGCTTAGCAGAATTAAAGCAAACACACACTTTTCTGGATGAAGTTTTACATCTATATCTATTTTCTGATAATTGAACCTCAACAGTAACAAGAATAGATTCGGTGAGGTGACTCCTCAGCTGTTGAAAATTAAGTCCGTGGACACAAGACAATTTGAATGACCTAAGCATGTGTCTCTGAGAGGTATCCCTTCAAATCAAGAGTCACTTCATGTTTGTGAGATATAGCCAGGTAAAACATATCCAAACGAGACATTTGCATTTTGAAAAACTTCTTCTTTCTGAAGAGAGCATTGCCCTTTCCAGGTCAATAATTTTATACCATTAAGTCCAAGTACTTTTTTTTTTTTTTTTTGACACTTTTGTATCTTCCGTGAACCTGTTAGAGCAGGAAAAAACTACCACCACATTATGAAAAGACCCTGCTTAGGCTCAGGCTTGCCTGCTTAGGGAAGAAAAAAATTGGTCACAGAGCCAAAGATTTTCTTTACTAGTGTCCAGACTCATAGTGCTCAGCAGACCCAAGGCACGTACCTCTCATTTCCTCTCCTCCCCACCACTGCACTAATTCTTTTTACACACAGGTATCTACAAGTGAACCTTAATTAGATTTAAAATAATTAATTCATTACCACAAAAAATCATATCCCAATATGCTTTCCCTTTATTTATTATTTATTTACATTCAATGTTTTCATTCTCAGTAACAAGTAGGAGCAAGGAAAACAAAATTCTTTGTCAGAATCTCACTCACAAGCCTCATACATGAAAGCATAAACTGATGTGCACTGTTCCAGTCTCTTTTAACAAGGAAATCTGTTCCCTCACAATTGAAAATGCTGAAACGGATATTAACAAAGAATCCTTCTACTAAATATTTAGAGCTGGGTTATTCGTCACTGCCTAAAATCCCTACATGGCTAATGTAGATCTAATTCATAAAACCTAGCTAATAAAATATGTACAGTTATGGTAAGGATTTTGTATATATATATATCATAAATACAATTTACATTAGAGGTTTGAATACATATGGAGGGTGGAGTGTGGGACTTCCTTATTGTGTCTATCTGGAGGTAAGCTTGTACAAACACACTTGCATGCATGGAAAAAAATTAATAAACCCATTAATATGTTGGATGTCCAGCTTCTCTATTAATCTTATGTTTACATAATCTTGACATTTACCCACCCCCCAGCTTTGCTCATATTAAATAAATATGTGGAAATATATAGATGTTCCATATTTTGGTCACCTTTGTGACCCAGTCAGTCACTTTTGCTCTGTTACCAGTAAATATCTGCACACTGTCAGTGCAACAGGCAACATGCTTAGAATGGTTTGCATAATGACACTGTGGAAGATGCTACTGAGCAATAGTCATTGTGCTTGGTTGACTTGCAGTCAGTATTTGTTGACAATAAACACGGGGCATATATGGCAAAAACTGACACATGTTTTTTAAGAATAACAGCAGAGTTGCAAATCAGAACTGAGTTTCAGATCAGAATATAGAAAAATACATAAGTGAAAATTAAGCATATAGCTATTCATAACTGCTCAATACATACACTTCTGCCCAATATTCTGATTAATTAAAGAAAATCCTTTGAAAAATACAGATTTCCAGATTCCAGCCTGATACACCATCGGAAAATTCTGTTTAGAATAATAACAGAAAAACTTCACAAGGCATGTTTTAAAGTGTAAAGAGCAAGATAACAAATGTACCCAGTATAAACAGTATCTGTGTGTGTTAATTATCTGATTACTGAAGAGCATGAAGTAGAATACAAGGCTGCAAATTACAGCACACAGCATAAGCACCATGAAGCCAAAGGTGTTTTGATCAATACCATCAAACAAGTTCCTTCCAATTATGGACTTCAAACTTTGTCACTTCTGTATAAAATAATGCCATCTATGTTCTACATAGTGTCATGTGTCAGGAATGATACTCAGTAGATGTATCATTAAAATGAATGGATTAAAATTAAAACCTGCAAACAGCATAGGAGGAAGGGAGGGAAGCAAGGAGGGAGGTTAGGAAACTATATTTCAGGAATGATGTTCAAAAGACTTTCTGTTTTGGTCAATCTTATATGTTTTCCATGAATTCTGAAACATATTCCTAAGAGTTGTACATACTGTAAAATCTGTAGAGATATTTTTATAGGCATACTGAAAAGCATTATTGGTTTACAATCTAATCTTTACTAAGTGTTTTAGTGATAAAATCTAATGAATAACAGAAACTGCTATGTTTTCACACCCTAATTGCATTATGCGTAATTCACCCCTGTTGTCTACTTACCAGATGGTGCACTGGAAGAATTTAGTGGATTTATAAGTGACGGATTTAGACTGAAATAAAATCAGTCTTCGCTTGTGAAATGCATTTTACATTCCATTACTGATTTCAGGACAAAACTCTGAAATGTAAAAGCTGGAAAAACAGCAGAGGGAAATAACAAAAGAGTGGTTTAGCACCATAATGAATCATTGCAATTCATGCTCTTCATAGACTACACTTTTTTGCGTGCTCAGCTCTCACCGATGTAGTGAGAGTGGGAGACATAAAACTACTATTTGTGAAATATGTGGAGGACACAATGAACAGTAAATAATATTGAGGACTTATCAGTTATACAAAGCAATCTGAATTGCTTATTAAGCTGAACATATTGAAGTATCATGCAGGTAGAGTGGAAAAAGCAAAGTTATAGGAGCAAAACTTGTAACATTCTGCTAGTAAAACTTGTAAGACCTTGAGCATAGACACTGGAGTCTTGACTGGCAGAGTTTTCACCACAGCCTCTAAGTCAGGAGTCACGTATCTCAACAACAAAAAAAATACGTTAACATGATGTTTGTATTTCCACAGGGAGAAGTAGCAAGAAGATTTTACAATGGCAAGAGTAAAGTGGTATGGTTTTGTTACGATCAGTCCACATTCCAGAAATAATAAATGAAAAATAGGAGAGTGCTACAGGAAAAATAAATATACTAAATGGCTGGAGAAGCCACTGTACAGTCTGAGATAAAGATTTGACCAAATAAGCCAGTTACTGAGGAGAATAGTCAAATGCAGTTGTAAGGGATGCTACAATGACCACACAGTCCAACTGTTTGACCAATTCAGGGCTGACCAAGTTAAAGCATGTGTATCAAGGGCATTGTCCATATGCCTCTTAATCACTGGCATGCTTGGGGCATCAAACACCTCTCCAGGAAGCCTGTTCTTCTCGGTAAAGAAATGCTACCTAATGTCCAGTCTGAACCTCTCCTGGGGCAGCTTTGAACTGTTTCCATGCGTCCTATCACTGGATAACAGGGAGAATAGATCAGCACCTCCATCTCCACATCCCCTCCTCAGGAAGCTGTAGAGAGCAATGAGGCTGCCCCTCAGCCTTCTTTTCTCCAAACTAGATGAACTCAGAGTCCTTACCCACTCTTCACAGGACAAGCCTTCCAGCACTTTCGCCAGCTTTGTTGCCCTCCTCTGGACGGATTCAAGGACCTTCACATCCTTCTTAAATTGTGGGGCCCAGAACTGCCCACAGCACTCCAGGTGAGGCCACAGAAATGCTGAATACAGCAGGATAATCACCTCTTCAGTCTGCGGGTTATGCTGTCTTTGATGCATCAAGATAGCACTGTGGCCCAACTACAGTCTCTAAATACCCTAAAGATAAGAAAATAATTGATAATAAAGGAAACTTCAGTCTAGTGCAAATGGGCCTTATGGATGATGGTTAAATAGATTAAAACCAGACTTAAGACACTTATTTTTAACAAGAGTGTAATTAATCGTGTGCAAAATACCATGATGCCTTCCATTCACAAGATGAACGGGGTTATTTGGAATATTTGTTTCAATAAAAGATTCAAAACCTGGGCAAAATTATTTGATAAAAGTTTTGAAGGAAAATACTAGAATTTGGGGTGATCTTTCTAAACCTCAAAACCCAACATGGTATCCATGGACCAAAGGTTGTGGCCAAAATGCTCCTATAGAGACAGAAATGAAGGCAGAGAGGGTACTTTGAAAGTAAATTAACTATGTCAAATTTTGTTTCCCTAAAACAGCACAGATAGCAAACATTTGGGCTTTTCCTATTTTATATTCTGATCTTTTAGATCCACTTTTTCAGTAAAATAAAATATTAGGGACATTGTCTATGGCTTTTTCTCCCTCAGTTATTATTCATACAACTGCCTCCAGTTAAATCAATTTAATCTTAACTTCAAATTGCATTCACCACTGAAGCTGAGGTGTTCATGTGAATTAGGATTTTTAGTAGGACACAGACCCATATTTCCCTTAACTCCTTAGGTGTAACAGAGGACTGGAGGATTTGGCTGTTAATCTTGGAAAAATGACAGCCATAACAAAATGTCGACTCATCTCACCAATAGATCTATAAAACCACCATTAGGCTGTTATCACTAGGAACAACACTGTGTGGGTTGTGCATGTGCAAATGAGCACAAAATCACAGCTGGTATTTCTAATTCTGTCCAGCCCAAGAGATATATGATCACAGAAGTATCTGAGATAATTACACAAATTAAATCAAACCCAAATACTGAATTCCCAAGTGAAAAAATCTTTAATAAGTGTCATATATAACTATTGAACCATTTACTTTCCTTCTGTGTGCTTTCTAATTTTTCTTGTCACATATTCTAATTATGAATAATGCTCATAACCAAACACGTGTTTACACCTCTTCCATCCACCACTCCAGACCCTGTTGAGGGAGTACATAAATTTGTTACTCTAGCATCCTGTCTAGAGCGATCACATAATTACTCAACTTGCAACTTTAGCAGGCATTAAAACAGAAATGATTCTGTATTACAAAGAACATTGCCAAAAAGTACTTTGTATGAGCAGAGAGGATACGACACAAGAAATTGCTTTTTGTATAAATGATCTTTCTTTCACTCGTTTGCCTCCATATGAAGAAAAGCATCACTTTTCTCACATACTGCATTTCAAGACAGATTCTATTCAGACAGCATGTAATTACAGCTTTAAATCCACACTGGAGCTAGTCTTGTTACAGTGAATGCAATTCACAAGAATTTTGACAACAGTGATAGTGAGAAAACCTCTTCTCTAATGTAACAATCCCTATTGCAGCATTTCATCTTTCCACAAGGCAGAATGCAGAGGTTTTTCAGCACAAGAGGGACTTGGAGATTTCTATAAACCTTTATACATGTGAGAAGTGGAATTCAAGGCTGGGGAGGATGGAAGGAAAGGCTAAAAGTTGTGCCAGTGTGTACCAATTCCACTGCTAGAGCTCTGTTTATATTAAATGCAACGCTGTGAGCAATTGACTCATGCATATCTTATGTTATATGTAAAAAGTAATTAACAGAAAAAGCAGGCTGAACATAAATTCTTCCATAATTTGAGTTGTGAAAATATCAAGCTCAGTGCTGAGTAGAATTAATACAGTTCATTTTGCTTAAATTCATCATTTAATTTCTTTAAAACTATTTTTTAAAAATATTTTTCAATATCAAGCAGCCTGTTCTGAGAAGATGATGTATATCATCTTCTCAGAAGATGGGGCATAGATTCTGCAAGTCAAACTGTTTTCACAGACCCATAGACCTGATTTTGAAGGGGTTCAGTGATGTTAAGTGAGTGCACAGGCCAGTCCCCATTCACAGGGCGTTGCAAAGCAAATGTTAAACCAGGGACCCAAAACAGAGGCTGAGGGGTGCGTCTTCCCTGGGTGTGGGAAGCACCCTGGGGTGCTCTCCCAGCAGAGAACGGCACAGGCAAGCTCTTACCCTTCTTATGAGCAAATACCTTTTAATTCTGCAAATACCTTTGAAATAGCCATATCAGCTGTGATATCTGTAATACACACATACCCTACAAATACCACTGCTTATCATACACCTACATTTACATATAGTCTTGTAAAAACAAATGTATCACTTTGTCTTATTCTCTCCAAGTTGTAGTCAGAAGATGTACTATCAGAATGTATTAAAGCCTGACCTCCAAGTGACTCACTCCAGCTGCTGCTGCTGCATAATTAGTATTAGCCATAGTCAGGGCACAGTTCTGCCTCAAGATATTCATGCAGGTCTTCTAAATGTGTTAGGAGTCACCAAGAATGGGTGACTTTAATTGTAACTGGGTGACTTTATTTGTAACTAAACCCAAGAACTGAAATTATTCCATGGGTTAGATTGCTTACATTTTTCTCTCCATGTGTGCTCCAATAGGCAGGGAGAAGTCCCTTGTTTAGCACCTCTAAATAAAGATGCTGAATAAGTGACAGTTTATTTATGAAATATTGTATCATTTGGTATAACTACAGCTGGCACAAAAATCCCTTAAACATATGTGATTGTTTGCAAATGTGTCCTGTGAAGGTAAAAACAATAATATGTTTTCTCTTTAACCTTTTGCACCTGAGAATGTTGGATGTAAATCATGAAGTTTTACAAGTTGTTCAAATACATGTACATTTTTTCAAATACTTTGTTTAAAATATGCATAGAAAATATACATTATATTATAAGCACACACATAAGCAGTTTTCATTGTACTGCCCGCTTTGTAAATGCGAGTTGTTCATGTAAGTGCTTAAGATGCGTTTCCATACAGCAGCAGGGCTCCATCTCGGTGGTTACTTAAAAAGAGTCTTTAGGGCTAAGCTGAAAGGCAAAGTGCTAAACAATGAAAAAACATTAGAATTCAGGGACAAGTTAAGTGCGAACCAGTTAGGAAGGTTGAGAAGCAAACTCCAACTCTGTCCAGCATTGGGGCAGGGCACCCAAACATGCTCTTGCCTGCAGAGCAGACGAGCTCCACCATACTTTGCTTAACCCAGCTCTCTGCAGTATATCCCACCTGCTCTCCCAACTTTGTCACACACAAGCCTGACACCGACAAATAAGAAGGTCAGTGACCTTCCTGTGTGGCTGCTACAATCACCTGCTGGCAGAGCAGATGGGATTTGTCAACCGCTTGAACCCACATAGACTACCTGTGTGACAAAGCTGGGTCTGAGAGGGTTCATCAGCCACCTGAGCATAAAGCTGTGCTTTAGCCTGCAGCACTGTGTACGGAGACTTTCTTCTGACTAAGCAATTCTTTTGCAAAAGATATTATTTTCCCATGGTCACGTACCAGTACTCAGAGCTGGAAACAGAATCCAGGAGTCCCAGATCAAAGTATCCTAATTCATAACTAATAGAGACAGAAAGTCACAAATGAGGGTGTCTCTGTCAGCTTCAGGGAGAGAGTCTTGCTGAGGAGGAGCAATATTTCACTATTCAGTGTAAGGGTTTGTTTCCTAAACAAACAGACTCTCTGAGAAATTATTACTTAAGACTCCCTCAATATTTGCATGTCTTCGGTCTCCACGTCCCCAGCAGTTCAGCATGTCGTTAGAGCACTGCTGATTGTAATGACTGGTTGCCAGAAAATGGTACAACTAGGAAAAAACGTGGAGTTGTTTGTGCTGATTAAGCTACTGTCATTTACTCACAGGGTGGACATGGAGTCACAAGCAGAGAAGGTGCACAAGTTCAGACTGTCTTCCTCAGTCCATCTTTCAAGTCAGTGCTTCATTTTTAACATTATTTGGACACCTCAAGTCTCAGCAGAAAACTGGAAAGCAGTCAGCATTTCCAGTGTGCAAAAGCCAAAATCCACGCAGGAAATAAAATGTCTTCCATAAAAAATCAAAATGATGCTGTGAACAACAGCATCAATAAATCAGAGTTGGGACAACTTACAGCTGTTTTCAAACCTGCAAGGTTTCATAAGGAATCAAACATCTTAGTACTTATATAAACTTTATATATACTTATATAAACAGGTGTGGACTTCGTATATCAATACAGCAGTATGCAAGTGCATGCTGCAATTATATTTTTATGCATATTAACATCTAATAAATTGTGTTATTTAGTTTATGTTCATAAACCATTTGTATTACAGTACTGTATTGTCACGACTTCCCTATATTAAGCAGCTCCTCCTTTCTTTACCATGAATGGAAACATAAAGTACAGGTGAACTTCTGAACCCATTTTACTGCAGAGTGCATCATGACTATTAGGTTAGAGGGGAAAAAAACCTTATGGACAGTCAAGACCCAAAGTAGCCTAAGAAGCTTCCCCCATCAAAAAGCAAGAGAGCATTTCAGAGATGATAAAATACTACTTTCTTGGAAGATTTATGTAGATAAATCTTCCAAGAAACAGATACAAAAATGAGCAAGGTCGTAGATCCTTAATATTTAACTCATCTCAACCCCACTGAAGAAATATTTTTTTCAAAGAAAGTTAAATATAGCAAACCAGTAAAATGAATCAATATAAGCCATAAAAGAGATGACCACATAGCGGGTGACGGGAAATTTTGACAGTTCACGAAAAAGAGCCAGAGAAAAGTAAGAACTGCAAATTTCTGCTGATCTCCGCAGGCAAGTGAGATGGTCTCTTATAAAAGATGACACAGTTTTTTATCCCCAGATAATTAGGAGAGTTAATATGTTTCTATCAACAAATGTGGGTTGAAAAATAAACTCCATAAATTGACAATCAAACTCTTTTCCTGCTGAGTGAAAACAAAGTTGTCTTGTGTGATACAAATGACACCACAGAGCATGTAATGCAGTTGTACCCAAACATTCCTAAACAAGTATCAGCCATTAACCTCCAGTCAGCGGATCACTGAGGTCAGAAATGGGGATTTATAATTAGCTAATTTACACCTGTCTTCCCGCAGAGGCAGGACTGCAGAGGGGCCTCTAAACAGAAATGTTTCCAACACAACCACAGAACCTTTTACAAAGTCATTAGGCCAAATTAAAATTCAGCTCAAGTGCTACAGTTGGCCTGGCCACAGACCAACCTAAGTTGCCTAGTTAGCTGGAGGTAAACTAAGGCTACCTAAACAGCAGTGTGCCCAGGTGCCCTAAGAAGGTCAATGGCATCCCGGCTTGTATCAGCAATAGTGTGGCCAGCAGGAGCGAGGAAGTGATTGTCCCACTGTACTCAGCACTGGTGAGGCCACACCTTGAATACTGTGTCCAGTTTTGGGCCCCTCACTGCAAGAAAGTGAGGGTGCTGGAGCGTGTCCAAAGAAGGGCAATGAAGCTGGTGAAGGGTCTAGAGCACAAGTCTTAGGAGGAGCGGCTGAGGGAACTGGGGTTGTTTAGTATGGAGAAAAGGCAGCTCAGGGTGGACCTCATCACTCTCTGCAACTACCTGAAAGGAGGCTGTAGCAAGGTTGGTGTTGGTCTCTTCTCCCATGTAGCAAGTGACAGGATGAGAGGAAACAGCCTCAAGTTGCACCAGGGGAGATTTAGGTTGGATATTAGGAAAAAATTCTTTACAGAGAGGGTGGGCAAGCATTGGAACAGGCTGCCCAGGGAGGTGGTGAAGTCCCCATCCCTGGAGATATTTAAAAGATGTGTAGTTTTGGCACTGAGCGACATGGTTTAGGGACCCTGGCAGTGCAGGGTGAACAGTTGGACTCAATGATCTTAAAGGTCTCTTCCAACCAAATGATTCTGAGATTCTGTTGTTCTATATTTCAATCAATATTGGTTTTCAGCAGGAAATCTGGGGTTTCATTAAACAAAATTTCATTAAAATTATCTGCTGCAAACAGACAATAATAGAAAATAACAAATAATAAGCTGTGAACAGTCAGCCTTTTTGTCAAAAGCTGACTACTACAGAAGTTTTCATTTTTCCAGTAAAAGAAAACCACTTGAAAATTTTGTCATGAAAATACAGTCGTTCCAGTATTCCTGTGCCCCTATTCCAGACTGTGAGCTACGCCACTGCAATCTCCCAAGCTGTGCCACAGAACTAGGGTGCACAATAGGGGCTCGGTGAAAAGCTGTGGTGCACCAGAGAGTGAGCGTTGCAGGCTATAAGCCCACCCACAGAATGGTGGTGACAGGAGACATCTAAACTGTAACATCTACTATGTACAAATACGTCTCATTTCAGTCAAAGTTTTTACCCAAAACAAATACAACCTCCTCAAAAAATCTTATGAATCAGTAAAGCAAGATGGTCAAAGATACGCTGTTGAGGCAGAAGAGTGCAAAATGTCTTCTCAAAAACATCAATACTCTCAAAGGACCTGATCCAAACCTATTAAGCCAACGAGACTCTACTAACACCAACTGTCTTCCTATCTGATCCCATACAGCAAGATGAAAATTGTACTCTTTTTAAAAAAACAGTGTGGATTAAAGAGCATTTCCAGTGAAACTGCCTTCATATTCTTGTATTACAGAAGTTGTACAACAGCTATTCAACCAGAAATCCTGATAGTTTAGCTCAATGTACTGTATTCCACTCCATGCTAAATTCTTAAAATATTTAAATGGACAGAGGGGAACACAGAAGCCACACAAGTGGTAGCTTCCTCTTTGCTTGAAAAACTATTTGCTTTTCAGTTCTTGAGCTGCAACAGACAGAAAGTAATTTAGACCCTGGCAAATCACAAAGGATCGACCAAATTACTGCTAGTTTAAGCTGCAGAGCAATAGAGAAGCCCTGACTGCTTCAGACCACTGCCCACCATTTGGCAGGGCTAAATTAGGATAGCTAACCTAGAGCTATCCTATTTCTGTTTTATAAACCTTCTTATAGGCTTCCCACTGAAGAGTAAGGATGCTGGGAAGCGGAACAAAGCCAGGAAGAACACATGGCTCAGCATCAGAGAGAGACAACAGCCAACAGAGGCAGTGGCAGGGGTGAAGTCAGGGAGCGAAAGCAGTAAGAAGACAATACCAAAGAAAAAATAACCAGCTACCCTAAAAGCCACTGGATGCCACTCAAGAAGCCCTTCCCAGAATTTTGCATGAGTGAGAACCCAAGGGATAGGACCATGGATGCCCAGAGACAAAGTCCTTTCTGCTGTGCTTCTTCCTCAGTGGGAGAACTGAAGTCTGCACCAGAACCAGGCTGACCAAGCTACGTACAACAGGAGCTTCCCTGCACAGGTCATAGCACTGAAAACAGCCCACATGTGGCTTCATAAATCTCATTAGGCACGGCACGGGGGATGAGAAGATATTTCTGTGTATAAGTTCATTGCAGTCTTTGGCTTCTCTCCGGAGGCTACCAGCAAGGTTACCAGTGACTGCCAAGCATAGCTATCGTGTCATTATGGAAACACCTGTCCACAGGGCCACAGCGATACAGCTCACCCACAAAGGCCGCCAAACAACAGATGGTAGCAACTTTTGATCCCTACCAACGTGGACTGGATTTGAACCAGTGAGTTAGAAGTAAAAATATTTCCAGCTCATTTCTTACTCCTTGTACCTATTTTTTCCCCTGCTAACATTATATATTATGTATTACCTTACATTAAGTCCTGGGGAAGGGCTTGGTTAAAAAAACAACCACCTTCTCCTTGCTGTGTAATACAAAATAGAACTGGCAAACTTGAATGCCTACTGTTTACATTTTAGAGTAAGAGGGCAATTTCACACTGCCTACTACTGATGCTGCAATATTTCCATACCCACTTTTTTTTTTGTTTGTTTGTTTTAACTCAGTTCATGCCAGAATTCAAATGGGGAGGCTCATCAAAAACATCATGTCTTCTCCATTATAAGAAGTTTGTGTTGGCCCTCTGCCTACATTTTTGTTTTGTTACAACATCAATCCTTTCACAAAACCAGGTCAGGTCTGTGGCTGGCCTAGATAAAGCAGCGGGGATCCATCCTTTACCCGGTCCCTGCTGCCCGCCAGCCAACCTGCAGCTGTGCCCCTTCCCAGGTGACTACTTACTCCACATGCGGTTGTAGGTCTGACCCTACTAACCCAACCCTTTCCACCAGAGCCACCTATGGCACAGGATTTCCTTGTATCTAAAATCAACCAGCCCACTCTCGTCCAGACATCTTTCATTGTCCGCAGAAAGTCAATGAATCAAAGGCAAAGCAGAAAGCTAAAAGTTAAAAGCATCCAAGCAGATTGCTGAAAGCATACGTCGTACGGCAGGCATGCTGCAGCGATGTGTGGGTGGCCGGCTGCTTGTCTGGCTGCCTGCCCGCCGCTCTTCGCATGCCGGCGGTACACCTCCAGGATGCTGCCGTACCATAATCAGCCTCAATGGCACCGGCTGCACACGCTTCAGGAGACGTGCAGAGACCTCTTGGGTTTAGAGAGCTTTTAGATCTGCGGTTATTTAGGCTTCTATTTATGAGCCTGTTGTGCAATAAAAAAAGTGTGCTAGGGGAAAGAGAGTGGCTTTTCCGTATCTCAGACATTATTACTTTGACAGAAATTAAATTATAAACCCTTATCACCACTTAGGAGTGGAAAGCCCTGGAGGCTAAAAACCTCCTGGGTGAAATCTTAACCCTGTGGAAAGCAAGGACAAAATTACTATTGACATTAATAAAGCCAGGATCTCACTCTATATATTTGTGCATGTGCATGTGCGTGGTTTGCACAGTGAATGGGGATTACTTGTTAAGTGACATGCAGAGACTGCGGCAAAAACTGCCCACAGTATCATCAAAGCTTATGGAAATGTTCCTAAGATTCTCGCTTCTTTAGATACTGCCTGTACAAGCCAAATAAGAATCTCCTAAACCCTGCATTTGATTTTGATACAATTTATTTGTAAAACAGAATGCTTGAGTGATTACATGGGTTTTGTTGTTTTCTGAGATTAATATTCATTTGGGAAAATGAAAGTAGGAATGCATTATTCTGTGTTTTATTGAATCACAATTAGCTACTGACTTTAAGAGCCCTTCTCAGTTGGAAATAAACCTCACGACGCTGGCTACTAAGTTTCAGCTATAGATACCATACAAAAGCAAACTGGCTGTGAATGCATTCTTTCTAATGCAGCATTAATTATTTCGTATCTGTAATTTCTGACTTTCCCAGAAGCAAGATGTACATAGTTTTTTGTTGTTTTTCAAGCAAAAAAAAAAAAAGAATGTAAATTTTGTGCTATAATCATTCCTAACTCATTCATTTGCTTATTCTGACATCTCCATGGAACTAGATCTGTGAATTTTATGATATTCAGCTGTCTGGGTTTTTTTGCCTAAGCACTTTCTGGCAAAGGTAAATCCTTCAGTGATGCTAATGACTACAGATCCTTTGGCATACATGGAAATATAACAAGTAACTCCACTGGAAATCTGCTCCAGGTAATCAAAATGCTGTTTTTCTTAACATATGCTAAGTTTCATATTAAGTTGTATCTTGGTATGGAAACAATTAAAGAGTCCTGATAGCCTTTTTTTTTTAAATACAAGTTCTGAATTTAGAACTTTGCATTTCTCTCTGTCATTTTTGTCTGAATAGATAAAATACTGTTTTAGAACAGACATCCAATATAATATTTTTTTCTTGTCCTGACCAGAAGCCTCTCCCACTTTGCCTTAATATTCTTCCTAGAAAAGTGCCATCCCTGCCTTGACTTTTCTCAGTTTTTCTCAGATAGCTGCACTTCTGCTACCACACAACCCCCTGGTGACATCCTTATGACTGAAAGGAAATGGATCCCTTTTTCCAGGTTTGCCTCCTCATCCCTTCTCTTGCTCTTCAAGAAACCATGTCACTGAGTCATCCTTCAGTCTTTGCAGTTCACTGTATCCCAGGATAGGATTCATTTCAGCTAATTCCAGCTGTTCTGGTGCAGGTATCTGATCTACACTGGCTGTAAAAAACCATGGAGAGCTCCCAGAGAGGGAAGTAACAGCAGGGGTTAATTCATTTCATTGTTACTGCAACCAGATCCTAAGCTGCCCAGGTGCTGAGATTTATGCGCCTGCACCTTTTCCTCATGGCAAACTCCACAAAAAGGCTGAGACAGGTTTAAACTTCAAAAGGCAAGGATGTAGTTGAATATGAACTAGGGTGATGGACTTTCAGTTGGTGAATGCTGTTGCATGGCAAGAAAAGACATAACAGAAATAGAAAGGATTTAGTCACAGCTTTTACCCCCTGCTCCTCTCCTTGTTTCCATGGAGGGCCTCAACCAGCCCAGACACTGGCTTATTCTGCTGCTCCTGCACCGCTCTTCCTGCTGTCTCTCATCTCCACAGCACATGTCCTTCTTGATCCCCCAGCAGTTTCTTAAACTCTCCTGGAACAGAAAGCCCTGAGCGCCATGATGGGAATCTCTCCTGCTGCTTCTGCTTCCCCTACTCAGTGGTTTCTCGTACCTGCTTTCCTGAGAAGGCTCCGCAGCTTCTCTTGAGAAAGGGCAATCTCCTCTCCCTTAAAGGGTTCCTCCTCACCTTCTCTCCTTAGAGGAACATCACACTGCTGGGAACAAATCAAAAAAAGCTATCATCTTCCATCACAGTAGGATGTATGAATACACCTAAGACATGAAGAACAAAATTACTCTCCTCCACTGAACACAGAGAAAGGCTGATTCATTTTACACCCAACTCTTAGATTAACATTAACCCAAATGGCCAAAGACACAAGTGCAAAGCAAGTATATAAAATATTGTACTCCTAACGTGATGGGAGAGATAACAGTTTTAACTGTATCTATTTTCCATAGCAGAATGCTCAGAGAGCTGGGAAAAACAAGGTTTCTGGTTTGTATGAGAGTTTAGAGCACAAAATACTCTACAATATCTGGCCCTGGGTTTTTTAAGAACTATTTGAAAGCACAGATGATTTAAGAACACCTTTAATTTTTCAACACTGTTGTCGCCTTCCATTCACTGACCATGAGTCCCTTAACCATGCAATAATGTTGCAGGAGAAAATATCTAGATGATTGTGATTAGGCAGCAATCCAAGATTTATTAATGGTGAGGCGTAGATCAAAGAATTGATTTTTAGCAGCACTTAATCACTAACCAGTTTAAAATTAACAAGGTAATTAACTCAGTAGAATATGTTACAATCAAATAGCGACTTAGTTACTTAGTTGTAACTTAAGTTAGAATCTTGATGACAAGATTCACACTAACTTACTACAAGATAGCCTTTATATATATTCATGTGCATGTGCATAGACACAACCACAAAACACATACACATACAGACAAACAGAGTTACCTGGACCCAGTGAAATACACTCCCATCCACACTCATGTTAGAGAGGTTGATGAAAAAGATGCCAGACTATGGTTAAGATTTCCTTTCCGAGTTTAGAGCAAACACTGGCAATGCGCCGGGAATCTCAACGGACAATTACTGAGCCTCAAGAAGTCTGACTTCATTCCGGCCTTTCGCTCAGTTTGTACCTTAGAGGTGTCCTGACTGAGGGCAGATGCTAGACCCAGCTCACTGCAATCCAGGAGAGGTCAAAGGGTCTCACTTTAGGATCACCATTCATAGGGTCCCAGATGATTGACTTTCGTCAGGTATTTTCCCACTCTGGCCCACCTTGGATGTCAAAATATTCTGGTATTTTTTGCCAGTTGCACAGGCCCAGAACTTACTGATTTCCAGTGTTTGGTATCTCCCTCTTGTTGGCCTTAGCTCAAGTACAGATGTACCAGGTTATCGTGACCTAAGTATTGATATACCAGGCTGTATAGGTAACTTCCTCCCGAGTGACAGGGAGAGCAGTACAAGGCTGGACAAGTGGGACCCAGCACACCAAGGAGGCACCTTAGGTTCTGTTTTGTCATCTTCCACAATGTGATCCTGACTTACCCTTGGCTGGTTCATGGCCTACGAAACAGAGGTGGTGGGGGGCAAGGGGTAGAGAATTCACCTCAGTTCTCAAGTGGGCTTCAAGTGGCAGGGGGACCATACCACCACAAATAGAAACACTATTTAAGTAACAGAAAAACTGGATATTGCACTCTGTCCTTGGTTTATAACACAGCCTGCCACCGTGTGGTTTTTTGAAGTCTTTGATCTAGATCTCACCGGTGGATGTTGGAAGTCCAGCGAGCCAGAGAGCAGAGATCTAACACCTCTGCAACCACCCAATCCTGTACTGTCTCAAAGGTTTAAATATGCCTTTTCATCATAGATACCGTTTTGTGGGTTTGTCAGGTTATGATAGTCACAGTACTGAACTTTTTAAGCTTCAGCACTAATCTAAATCTTGCCTAGAAATTATGTCAAGACAGCTCCCACATAGCTCCCTATCCCAGACCATAAGGGGATGGACACAGGAGTGTGTGCCTTTGTAGGACAGGTTTAGAGCAAACCCCTCAAGAAATGTGCCAGGCAAGGAATCCCAGGAGCTCATCCAGAACTTTCAATAGCACTTTGCACCATATGAAAGAGCTGGAAAAAGGAAAGATCTCACAATCTGGACTGTTACTATGAGTAACCAGATCACCTCCAGTTTTTCAGCAGTATATAATTGTGACCAGTTCTTTTAGCCTGTCTTCAGCCCTTCTGACCTTTCTTCAGAAGGGACAATCCCCAACTGCCTGTTCCTGTTTTAATGCATTATCCGTGAAATGTGAACTGCCTCATAAAACAAGTGGTGGTAGCGCTATATGTATTTCCATTACATTTAATTTCCTGCGAGGCAAGAGAGAAGAGAGACACTAACACCACAGCTGGTGTGTGACCTCATAAACCTGGACAAAAGGAAATAGTTAATCCAATTCCTCTTCTGTGCAAAGTCCATTTCACTTAGTTCAGAATTTGCAAAACAAAAATCAAAATGTAGTTACAGTTATATGAAGAATGTTATCAGCTTGTAATTAAACTGTCAAGGTTTACAATTACTAACACTGAGCTATGGTTTATGTTTTACCAGCTGGTTCATCAGCAATGGTTTATGACCGGCATGTAACAACAAGCTCCTTTTACATTAGCCCAGATTCCCCAATTATTTAAATTAAAAAGAAATCCATCCTTGCTTTAAAAAGAACATATATTTTAAATAAAACTCCTTTTAGAACCAGTAGGTTTCTGTAGCCAGACATAGCACTTCTGCCCATTTCACCAGGCTCGGTGCCTACGCTTATATAAGGACACCTTCTAAATGGGGATAAGCAAACTCTGACTACACAGTTTAGCCTCCTTGGGAATTCTCTGTAAAGGATGGGTGTATGGAATCCATCTTCCTTAAAAGCCCCTCAGCAAAATTGTCCTATGTGGATGTCATTCAATGTCAGGGCACCTATTTGTGATTGATATGATCAGTCTGTAGTAGTTTAACTCACTGCCACATTCTACCTTGAAACTAGGGCAGGAACCAAAAAATTAGGGTAGCTGTTTCTTACATTCCTAAATCCAAAGAAATAGGATTTGCTTTCTTGGGTTTTTAATTATTTTTTATTTTATTTTATTTTTACCTCAAATTATGACAATATATCCATTACAATTTAAGGAGCTTTTTTTTTTTTTTCTAAATTGTCACTAGCTTCTTTAGTTTCTTTCCTATATACATATTTGCTTTTATTGCTACAGACCCTTAAATTCAGTATCAGTTTACCTGTGGCCTGTCTAGAAGATACCTGCAATGACACAAGTGGCAGCTGTCTGGCCAAGAATTAACATATTGGTAAGTACGTCAAGCCCCTTTAGCCCCACAAGAGGTACAGAATAGATAGAGGCAATATCAGCTTTAAAATCTCTCCAATTAAGGAAAGGGGCTCCTTGCTTACCCTGCTGAATCAGCCTGAAATATACAGTGTTTCAAAATATTATTATTTTGTAGGAGCATAAGGCTTTTAAACTAGTTATTATACACTTTGGAGCCTTACCAAAGACACCAACCCCCAGATAAAATTGTAATAAATAGTGGTAGGGAGAAAGGTAGCTACTGCAAAGCCTAATTAAGTATTTTGATTAGCTTGTACTTGCTGGATTTTGGCTGCTATTTATAATTAATTTTATTATCTGAAGTCTGTCAGTGTTGGATTTTCAACTAGTTCTTTGTTTACTTAATTGGAGAGTTTTTAATCATCACTTTGGAAAAACAAGTTTTCCTCTTTGCTTTTATAACTGATCATATTCACTAAGCCTTTTTGCCCTTTCAGTTTCCATACCCTTCATAGCACTGCTAGGATTAACCCCAAGCAACAAACCAACTTTCCAGTCATAATGGCAGGGTGCTGAGCATCATTTCCTACCCACAGTCAAACGCAGACCTTCCTTTACCTCCAGCCACCTTTTCCTGCAATATGCAACCTACTCCCCGCTAACATCAATTCGCTATTTGAGTCTGTAGTAGTGAACTCTTGCACCTGTGAAGAGGCCCATGGCAGAGGAGCGTCTTGTGGACACAACCAGTCAGTCCTGCCGTGGAATGACTGCAGAATAGGAGCCAGTACCACAAAATCACACTGATATTGCAGCAGGAAGAAGCTACCATCATTTTCAATACCTTACTTCAGATTTTGAACGAGACTCACAGTTTTGTCTTTTGACTTTCAAAGTCAGCTATTTCCTTTCTCCTGTTTAGGTAAGGCAATTATTCAGTAAGGAGGGGCACATAGCCAAAATTATTTTTTATTGCTCTCTGCGATATTCACAGCCAAGGTATGGGATGAGATTTAGTAGTACAAAGTGCAAGGTCATGAATTAAACAGAAATTCCTGCCCTCAGTTACAACCATGATTGGACTGACAAAGAAAGAGCCATCAGTTCAACATAACCATAAAGAAGCAATGTGATCCTACATCCCATCAGCTAGGACATTTCCTGTAGGAAGGAGGGATAGTGTGTCTGTTGTACATGACACTGATGATCCCTTTGCAGTAATACTGTCACAATTCTAGTTCCTCCTGCACCAGTAAGATGAATTTTAACTGATATTGTACAGAGGAGGACCAGTAGCCTCATAAGGAGAATGGAGAGCTCATGGTACAAGGAAAAAAAAAAGCAAGAATTAGTCTAGTTCAACCTAGGAAAATAAAGACTAAGAGGGAATTAAGTTATTTGTTACAAATGTACTAGATCGGATGAAGGGAAGAGGAAAGGAGGTAAGCATGGTTTTAAATTAGTGGAAAACTCACTACCTGAACAAAAAGATTTCAACTAGGTAAGTTAAACTTTAAAATACAATATCAATGTGACTTTCTAACCATCAGAGGAGTGACTAATGCTTCAGGAGTTTTAGCAGGAATTAAAAAAACCCAACCAAAACCAGATTGGTTTTAGAGTGAACAGCAATCACTGGAAGGAAGGAACTGTACGGCGCTGTACAGACAGGATCCAGTGACCCTGCGTGTTGTTTTTAGACCACTAGTCCTAAACAGGAACAGCACTGAGAAGTTTTTATGAACTAAATTTCTGGAACTGGGAGGCTGAAGTAGAAATGGGAGGCAAAGGAACAGAGAGGAAAGAATAGATGCAATAGCAGAGAAGCAGTGATTGACTGCTCTATAATACATATAAGAAAGACCACAAATGCAATATTTATCCTGCTCCCCACAAAAAAAAAAACAACCTGTTTAAAATTAAAATTCATAATTAAGAAATCTCACCCAAACAAGAGAGTTGAAGTGTGTCGCTTGAGATTTAAAAAATTGTAATAATTACTCATAAAAGCAGTAGATGGGGATTAAAATCAAACAAGCTTTGATTAAATAAATTTGCTTGTGGGGAAAAAAAAAGGTTTTATATGCTTGGTATGTGTCCTGTAATTTACAAGGAAAGAAAAAAAATACCAAGAAATATACGTGTTGTCCAAGTGTGAAGCTACATATCAGAGAAGGCAGTTCATGCACCAGATAGGATACTGTGGGAAAGATGGGAAGATTTTGGTTCTGCACGCAGCAAAATTCCAGGCTTGCCGTTGCATCTCTGCAATGGCTGCAAAACAGCTTTACATAAGCAGCTTTTATAATGCTCCATGAAGATCAATATCTTTAGGTTGGCTTGTTTGTTTTGTTTTGTTCCCCTGTTGCAGAAGTACTTGATCACAGACAGGAAAGTTGCTTTGTTGTGTCAGGTACTATCCAAAAATATCAGGAAAGATAGACTTTACCCTGCAGACTAGAGAAGATAGATAAAGGGCAAAGGGGAGAAGGTTACTGCAATCCTCTCCGTAATCAATCTTGGCAACTGTGACACCTAACTCCATATTTATAGCCATTCTCTGTCTTGACATCCAGAAACAAGAAGGCTAGCAAGTGAAATAGGAGCTTTTGCAGAGTAAAGCAATCTTAGCTATCAGGCAGGTTTTCAAAACAGCTGTGCTAGGTTTACCAGATTGCTTTATGGAAATGTTAGACACCAAAAAATCATGCATTGATGTGTAAATAAGGAAAAAAATAGGGGTGGTAGGCTGGGAAAGAGAATTCCCTCTGGTACTCTTCCTGCCAGAAAACAAAATCAGACAGCTTCCACCCACTAGACTTTCCTTATCTCCCCTTCAGTTTCCAATGGCTTGCTCTGCAAAATTTCCCAAACTCCAGCAAGAACATAAAACCTACTAAGGATTTAAAATTACTGTTAAATGAGAAAATTTTGACCCTTTGTCAATATAATCAGATTGTGTGCATCAAAACTGCTTTAACCGATCTTTAAGCAGACATTTCTAACCATAGCTTTTCTTATTGTTGTGTAAAAAACCTCTCTGCGTCGCCATATGGTCTGAAGCAATATCCAGACGTACACTTCCTAGGCCAGTGAGAAAAAGTGTTATAGTGAGAGGAGGAGCAAAAGAGGCTCTAGGCAAGCGGCTTCTCCAAAGCTGCCAGGTGATTTGTTCCCTCTGATACCAAAACACCCCCAGGCCTGACCTTCATGTGCTTTTGGTTTGTGATGGTGTCTAAGAGCCACGGGTCAGGATCAGCTAACCATGTGACTGCCAAAGTATACGTCTTAGTCATAAAAACAGATGCTTTCTGATGCATTCAGGAGTGATTTTGATATCTCCAGGTCAGTGCCTTAATTTTGAGAAGAACATTGGACAACTTTGTCTTACAGCTAAACAGCAATTCTTTAAACTCAGCGTTAATGTACGAAACATTATTCTGAGGCCAGAATTTTTCTGCAGACACATTTTTGATTCATCAACTTGCCCCTTCCAGAGGAAAGGAGAAACATATCCCAAGTAAACATTTCAGAACTTGAAGGGAAGAACAGATAGCTCTGGCTGAATTTCACAGGATCATAGAATCATTTTGATTGGCAGAGTTCTTTAAGATTATCAATTCCCAACCGTTAACTCAGCACTGTCAAGTCATTACTAAACCATGTCCCTCAGCACCATTTTGACAGGTGCTTTAAATACCTCCAGGGTTGGTGACTCCACCACTTCCCTGGGCAGCCTGTTCCAATGTTTAACAACCCTTTCAGTGAACAAATTTTTCCTAATACCCAACCTAAACCCCTCCTAGCACAACTGGAGGCAATTTCCTCTCATTACGTCACTTGCTACATGGGAGAACAGACTGACCTCCACCTCACTACAACCTCCTTTCAGGCAGTTGTAAAGTGTGATAAGTCTCTCTTCAGCCACCTTTTCTTGATACTAAACAACCCCAGTTCCCTCAGCCACTCCTCATAATACTTGTGCTCTAGACCCTTCACCAGCTTCATTGCCCTTCTTTGGACACACTCCCGCACCACATCAATGTCTTTCTTGCAGTGAGGGGCCCAAAACTGGACACAGTACTCAAGGTGTGGCCTCACCAGTGCCAAGTACAGTGGGACAATCACTTCCCTGCTCCTGTTGGCCACACTATTTTTGATACAAGCCAGGATGCTGTTGGCCTTCTTGGCCACCTGGGCATACTGCTGGCTCACCTTCAGCCAGCTGTCGACCAGCACCTCCAGGTCTTTTGCTGCCAGGAAGCTTTCCAGCCACTCCACCCCAAGCCTGTAGCATTGCAGGGAGTTGTTGTGATCCAAGTGCAGGACCTGGCACTTGGCTTTGTTCAACCTCATACCATCAATTCAGCCCATCCACGTCCCTCTGCGGAGCCTCCCAACCTTCAAGGAGATTGACACACCCACCCAACTTGGTGTCATCTGCAAACTTACGGAGCATGCAGTCTATCCCCTCATCCAGTTCATTGGTAAAGATATTAAAGAGAACAAGTCCCAATACTGAGCCCTGGGAAACACCGCTTGTGACTGGCCACCAACTGGATTGAACTCCATTCACCACCACTCTTTGGGACTAGCCATCCAGCCAGTTTTTGATCCAGTGAAGAGTACACTCATCCAAGCTATGAGCAGCCAGTTTCTCCAGGAGAATGCTGTGGGAAACAGTGTCAAAGGCTTTACTAAAATCTAGGTAGACAATGTCCACAGCCTTTCCTTCATCCACTAGGTGGGTCACCTTGTCATAGAAGGAGATCCGTTTAGTCAAGCAGTACTTGTCTTTCATAAATCCATGCTGACTGGGCCTGATCTCCTGGTTGGCTGGTACATGCTGCATGATGGCACTCAAAGTGATCTGCTCCATAACATTTTCCCAGCATCAAGGTCAGACTGATAGGCCTGTAGTTCCCTGCATCGTCCTTCTGGCTCTTCTTGTAAATGGGCATCATATTTGCTGACCTCCAATCAACTGGGACCTCCCCACTGGTGGTAAATGATGGAAAGTGGCTTGGTGAGCACTTCTGCCAGTTCCCTTGGGTGGATCCTATCTGGCCTTATAGAGTTGTGTGCACCTAAGTGGTGCAATATGTCACTGGCCTTTTCTTCATGGATTATGGGGGCTCCATTTCACTCCCCATCTCTGTTTTCCAGCTCAGGGGGCTGGGCATTCAGAAAACAATTGGTCTTACTATTAAGCGCTGAGGCAAAGAAGGCACTCAGAACCTCAGCCTTTTCCTCATCCTGGGTCACTATGTTTCTTCCCACATCTAATAAATGAAGAATAGTCTCCTTTGCCTTCCTTTTGTTGTTAATGTATTCATAGAAACATTTTTTATTGTCTTTTACGGCAGTGGCCAGATTAATTTCTAGTTGAGCTTTGGACCTTCTAATTTTCTCCCCACATAGCCTCGCAAAACTATCATTAGGCTTCAAACGTGCAATGCTGTTTGTCGTGCATGGGATTACATTTATCAGAAAGCACATGGCAAGCAAAACCCATACATGCAAGATTGGCAGGTTACTCAGAGTATTGGAAACTACAGTGTACATAGCAAGCTGATGGCACTTACAGATGTGAATTAAATAACACTAACTTGAAGCTGTTGTCACAAGAACAAGGTCATGGAAATAACACGTGCATCCACATTTTGTACTGGGAGCTGTAGCTTCACTGAAATATAAGTATCTCCAGTTGGCAAGCATACATCAAAATCACTCCTAGAGAGGTGCTGGCAAGCGATTTCTCCATGTGTAAACGCCATGTTACATTGCCAAATGAAAACTGGAAGGGGATAATCATGCGTCAGATCCCAGATTAGGAGGATAGTCTCCATATTATCTATGCACAACTTCTACACAATCCCTATACAATTAACAGAAGGCAAGGTAGGAAAAAACCTCCAGAGAGCAATTCAGAACTGATGTTTATTTTAGGTGCACTGAGTAGCCCTCCATGAGCTCCCCTCTCTCTTCAATGACCTAACTAGATCAGACTTCTAATGTAAATCCCTCAGGTTAGGCATCTAAAGTAAGATGTCTCTTCTACACCTTACCCTTATCAACCCATGCCTCTGCTTTTCCTGTTGTTTAAAAAATGTACTTTCCATAACCAGTTCCAAAAACCTCAAGCTAATATAAACTTCAGTTCCTGACACAAACTGTTCCCTCAAGCAAAGCACAAGTCTGGTGAAGTCAAGTTTTTTTCTGGGACTACCCATCCAAAGGGAGGTGGGAGGGATCTCTGAGTCAAAGCCCATTAACTGAAATCACCCTGAACAAACAATATGGATTTAGAGGCTGCCAGTTCAAGTACTGCTTTGGCCATCAACTGAAATACAAAGGGGAAAGAAATCTCAGCAACTTAATAGTCAGGCATTTGCTTGGAACCTTAAGAAAGTAGCAGGCATCTTTTCTGTGTGTGCTAGCATAAGTATTAATAGACTCTGAGGTTTTGCAGTGAGATTCATGGAGCTGGCTTAGAGAAAACTGCAACTGAGACAAATAGATTGAAGGGGGACAGCAGGCTAAGTACAAAAGAATTGTTTGTGCATCTGTTCAAGAGCCATTTTAGATTGTGTGCCCCAAGAGAAAAAGTGCCATTTGGAAAGCACGAGGGTTTATGCAATTTCATGATGCTATTATGGTTCCAAGTTCAATGTAACCATCCATATGTGGCTCCTCCTGAAATATTAAACAATTAATAGAGATAAAAGGCCCTATCACACATCACGTGTTTCAGGATCGTGAAGTCAGGAAGGATAAGCTCATAGATATCCTTGTTCCACAGAAATCCTTTCTCCATTTTGAATATGCCCACTTTTCCTGCTGCGTTGGCAAATGAAAGCATGAAAAATGAGTAACAAGTGGAGCAGGCTCTAGAAAAGCAGCTTCAGCTTGGAAAACAGATTCTGTTCTGATAGATATGCTCCTAGCAGAAGGGAAGAAATGTAAAGAATGGTAGTTTGCAAGAAGAAATTAATAATCATGAAAATCTCCAAGGAAGAAGAGACCTTATCTTGCTCTTTTCATTGAGGGTCCCTTTTATGGAAAAGGCTTAAGAAATGAGAACACAGCCATTTTTTAGACTAGCATGATATAATGCATCTACAACACAAACGCATGGACTCAGATGAGACTTAGACAGAGAACGAAAAGATTCCCAGAAAATACATTAGGAAATGTAGGAAGGTGTGAAGAGAAAGGGTGAGGTGAGAAAGGAAATGCAAATAAGGAGATTTTACAAGCTAAAGCAGTGCTGGTTTAAAATACTACTTTTGTCTCAGAAGCAGAAAAAAATAAGATCACTGGTGATCTGTGGTCACAGAGAGAGATGAGCTGTGAAGCTGGGCTTGCAGCTAATCTCAGGAGGGAAAGAAAAAAAAAAAGGGGGGTGGGGGGAAGGGAACCAACCAGAAAAACTGATATGACTTGTGAAAGCGCAAATTGTTTTATTTCTATTACCTGAAAAGACACAACCCCGTCCTCTTCCCACTGAATAGTTGCAGTACTTCGGAATACAGATAACACACTGCAAGCACAACAGGTGCAGTGTAAGGTGGAGTAGTCTGGAAAGGATGCATCCTACTAAAAAGAATATCAGGATGATGTCTGGCAAATGCCTTCTTGGTTGTACTTTTCAGGTAGGTTTTCTAAGAAGAGGAGACTTAAGAAAAGTGTCTGTCACTGTCTGAACATGTACACCTGCCTGTTCGTCTGGCAGCTGCTCTTCCTTCCCAGGAATGTGGATCTGGTCGCCAATTTCAACCCAACCTGAAAGTGGGAAAGTAGCGTCAAGGATAATACCCTCCCGCGGACTACATCAGTGAGGCGAGCGGGTAAAGCCGCTGTTAAGTGCCCTATAGGAGCTGGGCGCTTGTTTGCAGTGCGCGATCAGCCCTTATTACGCACCAGAGGAGTCCCGCCGGACACAAACCCGGGCATCCGCGGGTCACCTGGATACATCTGCGGTTCCTTCGGGCGCCCCGTCCCGGAGGACGCACCTGGGGAAGCTGGGGCAGTCCCGAGTCAGACGGCGGGACGAGAGACTGCCGGAGCTGGTGCCCGCACTTCCGGGGAGAAAGAACAGGGGCGTCGCCCCCTCCCACGCCCACTGTGTCACCGACCCCCACGGGAGGTGACAGAGCTCTCCGGCTGTTGCGGTGCCCCCCACCCCTCCGTCGCAGCTCCGCTACGCGCCCCTCCCCGCGTCGGCCTTCTCAGCGGCAGCGTACCCGCCCCGCTCGGCCCGGGGGGGCGGTGCAGGGAGCGGGCAGGGCCGCCCCCGCGGAAGGAGCGCACCGCCCCCGCCGCCCCGCACTGCCAGCAGGTGGCGCTGCCGGCAGCAGCGCTCCGAACGGTCGCCGCCGCGCCGGCCGGGCTAGCGCAGCCCCCCGGCGCCGGCCGCAGCCCCCGGGCCCGCCTGCGGCTGCCTCCGCGGGGCCGCGCCTCCCCCGCCCGCCCGCCCGCCCTCAGCGGTCCGCTCCGCTCCGCGCCGCCTCCCTCGTATCCACACCCACGCAGACACGCGCGGCGCCGCCGCGGCCGTCTGGTCACCCCCTGCTCTCGCTGCGACCGGCGCGAAGCGGCCCGGAGCGGAGCCTCGCAGCCGGCGGGTGCCGCTGCCCCGGCGTGCCCGTCTGCGCGGCAGCGGAGGGGCGCGGGAAGTAGGCGAGCAGCGTGGGGAATGGAGACGCCCGACAGCATCTTCGGGGCCGTGTGACAGCGGACGGCGCTCACACACTCGCACGCACCCACCGGCTCGGAGCCGGAGCCGGTGCAGAGCCGGGCAGCGCCGCCCTGCCCCGTCCCGCGGGGAGCCGGCATGGAGTGAGAGCAGCGTGCCACCGCCAGGTAAGGCAGGGAGGGTTACCCGAAGGGAGGCGGAGGAGGTGATGGTTTGCGTTTTGGTGCCGGTGCCCTTACGGCTCGTTGCCGCCACGTTTCTCCAGAGCCCACCTGAAATGCCCTTCCTCAAGCCCCCCGGCAGCCACAGCGGCAGTGCTGGGGGATAACGGGTGCGTTACTTATGTAACTGAGGGCTGAGCAGCCTCGTCCGCTTTCCGCTGGGCAAGAGCCGAGGTCGCGGCGGGGGAGCGGCAGACGAGAGGCACACGGCGAGGGGCCGGGCCGGTCCCGGTGGGGCCCCGTTTCCAGCTGCCGTCGCGAAAGCCTCCTGCGTAGAAGCCCCGGCCTCCCGCCCTCGGGAAGAGAGCTGCCGCTGCGTCGGCATCCCCTTGCCTCGAGGCTCGACGGTGGGCACCCGCGGGTGGGGGCGACCAGGGACGACGTCCCGCCTGATCGCCCTCTCCCCAGCGGCGCTCCAGCGGCAGTGCCGAAGCCGGGAAGAACTTCAAAGCGGGGGTGGAAGGGGATGCTGTTTCGTCTGCTCCCGTCTCACTCCTCCTCTGGGAGGGCAGCGGGGGGCGGCTGAGCTGCGGGGAGCTGGGGTCGCGCTGGGCGGAGGCGAGCAGCCCTGAGGGCAGCCGAGGCGAGGTTCAGGGGAGCCGGGGTACCGGTGAGAGCAGCCGAGGCCAGGCTGAGAGGAGCTGAAGCCAAGTTGAGGGGGCGGCGCGACCCCGGCCCCACTGGGCGGGCAGGGAGGGGAGAACCTCCGCAGGGGGAGAGAGGCAGCAGGAGCGATGGGGAGAGGGCATGCTCACGAAGGGGTGCCCATCTCCTCTTGATCGGAGGGAGAGCGAGCTCGGTATCACCATGGCGACCTGAGGGAGGAAAAAGCTAAATAAATAAATAAGTAGGAGATAACTCCCCCCTTCCCTTCCCCCGCCTCCGCCCCTTCCCGGCCAGTCAGGTTCCAAAGCTGGCGAGAAAGATACCACAGACAAAACTTTCCTCTCGTGGTAAAAGGGGGCGGCGAAGGGCTGGGGTTCAGTGGTGGGGAAGGGGCCGCCCCACACGGCTCAACGAGCCGCTGTTGTGGGTAGCCAGATGCCCCCGAATCGCCGTGCCCGAAGCCACTTCTCCGGCCGCGGCGGGAGGAGGAAGCTGCTTCGGGGCGAGCTCCTCATGAATGTTCATTGCTGTGCCAGCCATGCCCTCACCACCGCCACCCCCACACCCCCCCCACACACACACCCAACCCCCCGCCGCAGCCGTGCTCTCCCGCGCTCCCCATCGGCTCCGCGCACCGCCAGCCCCCGCGCGCTTTGCCGCCGGCTGCGGGCCCAGCCAGGCGGCGGACAGCGGCAGGAGCGGCGGCGTCAGCACCCAGGTCAGCGCCAGAGCGACGGCAGCGCTGGAGAGTGCGGCGGGAGCGCGGCTCCCGGCGGCGGGCAGGGAGCCGGCCGGGAGCTTTGGACCGGGGCCCTACCCTAGAAGGACTGGGGAAAACCCCCGCCGGTGTCTCCGCACCAGAAACGGCTGCCTCTCTCTGCTGGAGTCAGCCCCGAGCACAATGCCACTCCCCGCCGGGTGCCAGGAGGCAGAGGAAGCCTCACCTAGGGCCACTAAACTTTCCTGAGCCAAATGCGTGCAGGAGCTGAGAGAAAACGGCATCTTTTGCCCGAACTTGCTCGAGGTTGTTTCTTATGGCTCTTTTGCAGCGGTTCTCTGTAACTTGTTATGGCTAACTGGTTCCCCAGCAAGACGGTTCGCACACATGTCATCCATAAAATGAGTCCTGCAGAAATTGTGGAAAATATGTGTTCTCAACTTGTTTTCTTTAAGAAAATTTGTTGAGAAATTGCGCTGGCAGAAATTGCACTGAGCTTAGGAGTCTATCCGACTGCTGAGGTGCACAATTACAGAGGAGGTGTTTGTGCCAGTGAGACAGACATGATCAACTAATCAGAAAAACACCGCCTGATCAAGAACTGTTCCCTCAGACATTTTGCAACCAGTTTAAAGAAATACACAAAGTTGGGGGGAAAAAAGTATTCAGGTTAGTGATAATTTGCCAAAAGCCAAGATACACTTATTGCACTGATGATAGGTTGTAAATTATTGGCTCAGTTTTACATAGCTGATGCTAGTAGTTACATATGCAACTATTGCTTCAGAAATATTCTAGAAAAGCAAACAGCATAATGAATAATATTCACTGGGGAAGATAGAGATGGATTAGTCACTTTTGTGCTGTTCACTGTGTCAGGATGATCTTTTTTTATTAAGCAAACAAGATTTATTTAATTTTTCCTTAGTCCTGATAGGCAGTAAACTATAGATACATGTGGAATTAATTGGTTTGAATCCAAATTCCCAGCCCCTTGAGGTTATGCTTTAACTATAAGCAAGCAGTGAAATCACACCAGCTACTGGATTCCTTTTTTCCCTTGGTTCCTTCTTTGTTATAAATTGTCTGTTTCAAGTAAGTTCTAGCCTAGCAGAGACAACCACATGGGTGAGTCCTATTCAAGCATAGGAGTTAATCGGACTTCGTATTCATGCATGAACTCCAAGCAAATTCACCTCCAAGAATAACATGTTAAAGCCTTTTTAACTGTAGATCCACATTTTGCCCTAACTACACTTTGTGACAAGCCAAGTAAACTAATGAGTTAAGCCTTTATGGAAATGGAGACCTGAATTTCTTAATGATGGGCCTCACATTTTCAGACCTATCTCATAGGGAGTATGGAAATAAAAGACTGAGCTGCAAGTATGAGCTTTGGAACTCATTACTTTCCTGTGGGAAAATGAGAAGTAATAGAATACAACTCTTCAGGGCAGTTATCAGATCATTTATAATACTTGAAGCTATTGATTTGGTTATGTAAGGCAGTACTCCTGCAGTGTCAGAATAATTTTATCAGATAATTGCAAAATTATTTTGTCTTATAAGCAACGTAAGAAAAAATTATAACATCAACAGAAATTCCCACAACGAGAACCTTAATCAATTTAGTAAAAGACAGAATTCTTTGTAGAATTTTTGTCAGTGCTTTTACACCACATTCAATATGAGCTTCCCAAGATACGTAATTTCACTGCAGAAAGTATTTCCTTGTTTTTCATAAGCATGTATTTGGAGCCTTCTTTTATATTAATTTGAGACATGGTATTTTGGAAGGAAGACAAGATGTCTCTTTGAAACTATGCAAGAGAAATAGAATTTCATTTTATATTTTCTTAAAATATCCATCACAAGGGATTTATTCAATTATTTCATGGGTATAAGCTCTATATTGTTCTTTCTTTCACCTACAAAATGTCAAGAACTTTTGACACAGTTGGTATAAGGTTACTGGATTTGTCATGATTTTCTCATGGTATTTTCACATACACAAACAGATTTTTATTCAGGAGTTGTTTATATGCTTCTATAAAAGTTAGAAGTAAAAGAATACGCATTAGCATTCTTCCAAATAAATTAAACTGTCTCAAGTAATAGTGGTTGAAGCACTGTAGAGAACACATTTCTATTTTAGTATTTCTTTTATTTGCATAGTTGTTAAAAGCTTGGGAGCTCTGTTCAGTGTTTTCATCATCTGCTTGCCACAAAATGTTGTTTTTTAATTGGGCAATTAAACACTGGCAGTTTTTAAAAAGATATATGGTTTAGGCTAATGTGTTTGTTACATTTTTGTGGATGTACGATTTTTACTGGTGGAGGTGGTTTCATACTAGAAGACAATATTCCTAGTATATTAAGTATCGGTATTTAAATATTGCCCATGCAGAAAGAGACCAATGTTTCTTAAACAATGAATGCTAAATTTACTGAACAGTAAGCCCAAGAAAAGAGTTTTAATCTCATTCCTACTTGATAGTGACTTCCTGGAATAATTTTTCTTTTTTCCCCCCAAAACTGTACAAATGTACATGCTTTACTAGAATGCTATTGATATTGGAAATACAATTTTATTATAAGTGTTTTATGAATAGCTGGAATAAAAGATTGAACAATAGGAGATAACTAACACACTGCTGCAATTTTTAATTATCAACAAGGATGCTGGCTGGAAACTTGACGCCTTCTGACAGAACCTCATGACAGTGTTATGGAATCTCTGTCACAAAGACAACCCACACCAGGCCACCCCAACCCAGCATACTGCAGGAGGTGAATAGGAGCAGGCCTGTCCGTGCTGGGGCTGGAGGAGGAAGACCGCTGTGGTCAAACATCATGTGCAGACACTGGAATTTTTTGGTCATATACATTAGTATGACAGCTGCAAAGATGCTATGCTGCAGGTATGAATCATGTCCATAAGGAGGCTCAGAGGACCATCCTTTTTTAACTCATCGCCCATGGTCTGCCTAGTTATACAGGGCCAAGGGAATTTCACGACTGTGAAAACACATCTTCTTTATATTTGAAAGGCTCATTAAAATGGATTTGTGCTAGCTAGTAACATGCAGTCTATTCATGAGCTTTTACATATAGCCAGCAGATACAGGGAAAAAAAAACCATGTATTTGAAAGTTCTTAAAAAACAGGTAATTTCTACCAGCTGTTTATGCAAATGGACCCTCAGATTCACATAATGCCATTAAAAACACCAAAAATCTGTATGAGTGCTAGAACCATACACAGTCCTGACTGAAGAAGCCCCAGTTCATGCCAGAGGTTGCAGAAGAAGCTCTAACATAAATAGGAAGAGCCCCTAACAAAAGTTTATTCTGGAATATTAGTCAATAGAGATTTGAATTAAAAAATAGCAAAAAGGTGAAAGCCCATTGATTCCCTGCTTCTATTTACCAATTATACTTCAAGTCAGACATTAATGGTATCTGGGTTTGAGGTACAGCATGGTATTTCTGGTATAAGCACCCACAAGAACAGGAGTCGTACTATTATCGTAGGTCTAACTGACACTAAGATCAGAAACCCCCTCAGAAGACACATTGCCTTATTATGATAGTAAATATCACTTTAGTGTTTGAAAATAAAAGACTCATTCTATGAGGCTTGCTTTACCCCAGAATGAATGCAAGCATTTGGCTGGAAGCGTATTTTCACAAAATACACCTTTCTTCAGTTTGGTATTATTTACTTCCAAGAAGCTTTTACTTTCTTGTCTCACTTCAGTAGGAAAATAGTGTAGTATATCCAAGGGCAAAACTAGCCTTGCAGTCAGAAAAGTTTAGCATTTTCATGCATAGCTTGCAATTCACAGGAGTAAATTACGATTCCACAGAGATTTAAGTTTTTTAAGGCCATTTGCATTAATAGCGCTGTATGTGATAGTGCAGACAGTGAAGGCTCATTCAAATCTTTAAGCCAGAGAGCCTGCTATTAATCCTTCCCGACAATGACCGACCTACCCTTTCTGTCCTGTGCATAGTGAGTGGTTCATATCAAGAGAGCTCAGCCTCAGACTTTGACATGTGTGTGGACATCTGAGCCTTCAGAAACACCTCCCAACCAGAGGAAGTATCATTCTATCACAGAGACTTCAGGACACTGACACAAATGTAAACATGCTCTTTGCTGGTTGGCATTGATGCAGTGCCACCTGATCCTCATGTGCCCCATGGCTAAAGGCAGTTCTTGGAGACAGTATGGGTGGGCAGAGGTGCTTTAGGATGAGTTTGGGTGTGGTTCTACATGCCTTCACAGACCTGCAGAAACAGCCTTAATTTTGACTTCAATTTCACTTTAATCACCCTTTGACCTAGCTGTGTCGGGTCCTTAAGTTCAACCATGCCTGTAGAAAGAGAAATCTTAGGTCTGACTGATAATGTCACAGCAGTGATGTCATTTCACAGGCAAATAAACACTAAAGATCATAGATTTATACAGCTGTTCTGTATTATTCCATGTTCATTTATTCTACATAGACTGTTGGAGCCTGACCTGAGAAGCCACCATGTACAGGATTTGTTGGGACTCACTGGAGCAGAACGCTGAGGCTTGTTTTCTGATGAAAGCCAAGTGCTGGCATTTGTGCTGATTTCTCAAAAAAAAAAAAAAAAGTTGTGGACAAGAAAACAATAATGTGCAGATTGAAAGGGTAAAATAGGAGGCTGAAAGAATGAACAAGATAATGAGGGAGTGCACAAGTGCATAGTTAATTCAAACCTCTAATCAACTGTGTTCTGCAGTGCTTTATCCTAAGCATCCCTGCATTAGGCTCACCAGCTCAGAGTGTTTGCAGCATTGCAGGAAATCCTCTGCTTTTTGCTTCGCATTTAAAAAAAAAAAAAAAAAAAAAAATGTATTGTGTCTTGTCAATAGAGACAACTTTGTCAGTGAAAGCAAAGGAGAAATTATCATATAATTTAGTATTTATCATAAAAGAGGTTCATTAGAACAATGAATAGCTGCCAAATTATTCCTGAAAGTATTCATCTGAAGAATGAGAAAGTAATGGCATTTCCTACCTTCCTGCTTTTTGTCCCCTCCTCTCCTGTTGACACAGTCTGCATTTTCTATCAGCTTGTCAGATCAATTTCCCATTCCTGAAGAGAAACATTTTTGCTAAATGATTGTAATGAAGGATCTTCTTCTTCCAGCCTAATAGCTGTCTGGACATGGAGAGGTAATTTCCTATAGGTTTCCATGGGTCCAGATTTTCACAGAAAAATCTTCAACAGGCAACGCCTGCTTTGGAAGTATAGCCTCCCTGGGCTACCTGTAGGATCAGTGAAAAGAGCTGGGCAACTCTAAAGGGCAACTCTAAAGAGCAAGTTTACTCCACCAAAGATCTCAATAGGCCTCTAGTGATGTCACATTTGGGTGCCTCAAGTTTTCATGGAAGGCATCTCAAGTAATTAAATCAATGTGGCAATCTACATATGCAGAAGGTGTGGGACATAAATCCCTGTCTTCAGAGCTCCCGTACGGAACTGTACCCACTAAACTTTGTTTGCATGGTCCTACATCATTGTCTGATAAAAATATCAAGATTATGTAGAAATCAGGCTTATTTTTTTATCCCATTGTTTCTGACACTCTCCAACTGCAGTATGAAGTAGCTCAGTGCTTCCTGGTCTCAGACGTAACCTTAGACTACCAGAGCTGGAATCAACAGCAGGAGCAGGGAGAACATAGTTATGCAAGGAAATGGAATGAAACCTTTTTTCATAATTAAAACCAGGGGTTATTTAAGGATATCAAGATTCCCATCCATCGTGATGGACTTTGAAGCATGGCCTCTGTGTCAATGTGGAGAGGAAAGGAGGTTGAGCTGGAAAGGAAGTAAAGGAAACTGTGCTAGCTTTGGTACAGCCCTAGTGCTGTATTCTTGGTATGCTGCTGGCTGGTACAAACGCAGGAAAGCACATCAGTTAGATGGGAAATAAATAAAATGCTTCATTTAATTCTTTACTGAATGGGAATAGGGATTGTCAAATCTTCACCCACCATCATTTGTACAGGGGAGGAGGAGAAAGGAAGCTATTGGGTTGCAGCCCATTAGCACTACCCAGTGCAGCTTGTACATCAAACTGGGGCTGCCTCATAAAATTCAGTGTCGCTTCAGTAATCTTGCAATCCTTGGCTGTTGTGAATTACTGTATAAGAATTCTGAAACTTTGGGTACTTAATCATGCTAAATAAACTAGATACATGTTATCTCAGCCAAGTATCCTGCAGGGATGTGAACAATCTTTACGAAGCTGTTGTATTCCGTACATTAGGCATAATTACATAAAAACATAAAGGGCATCAGAAGTCTTTCAGGATTACAAACAAAGGAATGTTAATTCAATTTCCAGAAATATACGAAATTTACCATTAAAATCAGAAAGAGAAACAAACAAACAGAAGGTCATAGTTACCAAGAAAACATTCCAACAATGCATGCAATATTCTAGTGATGGTAACTGTAATTGTATGTGGGGTACTTACAATATGATTGTGTGGCAGTTGTTGATAAGTCTTGACTTTGCACTTGTGAGTGCCATGCAGTGTGTGAGAATACAGCCCTCAGGTACCTGCTCTCCAGACTCTCAATACCATTAATTTTTTCTCTACAACCAGAATTTTAAGAGGTGACCACAAACTTCTGCTGCATCCCAGTGCCAAATTCTGGGTCTGACTAAGTTCTTCATTGCTAGCCAGAGATTGCAAAACGATGTAAAAATTTAAGAAGGGCAAAATTTGGATGACATGGGAAGGAGAAGGGCTCAAGAGAGAAGGGATTAAGACATACAAAACGGGGAAAGGGAAAACACCCTAGATCTGGGTCCTAAACACGCCCGTATTTGGAATGGTCCATACCACAGTTCTGGGGTGGCTCACTGAAATGTAGGCTGATTTGCAACATCTGGATGTTGCTGATCACTATTTTCCTTCCCTCTACCCCTTGCAACTAGCAAATTTATGGTTTTAATTCAGATCCATCTCTTACCAGATGACAAGGCTCAGAAATGCATTTCACAAGAAGTACAGCAGTTAATACACTAAGTTAACAGTACCAAAGCCTTTTCCTTCTGGATATGTAAAAAATAATTACAAAGGTATTCTAAACTTCTATCCAGAAAAGAAATAGTACCCACTGCGTATAAACAGCAAATGACTATTATTGTCACACTGCATTCCAGCAGTTTGCTGCAGGAAGTAGCTTTGCTCTTTCACAAAGTAAGAGGTAACAATAGCAGATATGAAGCCACTATAGCTCCAACCATATTTAAACTGAAATACTGTGTGAAGTCTAAGAATTTAAAAAAAAGAAAAGAAGTCAGAACTAGGAAACATTTCTGGTTTGGACTGTTTGCAAAGAGCAGAACTCATGTTTGTTGGGTTTTTTTAATTACAGCTGCGTTCAGAAGCCAGACCGGTGGGTTTGGGAAATCACACACAACTCACATCTTAGAAGAGAATTAAGCTGCTGGGTGGTAGGAAAATCAGGTAGGCCCTTAGAGATGCTGAAGAGAAAAGATGTGTGATATTATCATGAGGGAAAAGAATAATAACAAAAGGATCTGGAGGAAGCCTTGCTGGAAATGTATAGGGATAGTAAATCCTGCCAAGCTGTTACGGAAATAGAATCACAGAAAATATGTGATCTTGTACATGCATTTTAGTCAAAGAGCATTAAAGTCTTTCCGTTAACTTCAATGGGTTTCATATCAGACCTTAAATGTAAATTTATTTTAATTAGGCTAGTATATAGGAGAAAGAGTCTGACATATGGTTTCCTTAGTACATCTCAGGATGACTTCGTTACTTAGAACTGTCATCAGAAGTCTTTGTATAATCCAGCCTAAACTTTGTTCCTATTTGTGCTACATAATTGTAAATGTGCAGCCAGCAGATAGAGGGAAAGTGATCAACTAACATATTCTAGAAATGTCTACAGATATTCCAAATCCTTTTCCTTTATGATGATTTTAAGAAGCTATTTTAATTCTGCCATAGTGCAAGCACATGGTACTTCTATGGGAGTTTTGCAGCTCCCCAGGTGTAAACATAACACATTTTCAACAGAGATGGCTGTGTATCAGCCCAAACATTTACCAGGGCTTGGAGCCTGATTATTTCTTCTTGACTTCTAAGAAAGATCAGTCTGCTTTAAGGCATGAATTTGGGAGTAAATATGAAAATATATTTTAAAGCAGATTATTTTAAAATTAGTGGTTGTTTCAGCCTGCATGAGCGGTCACTCAGCATCCGTTGAGGCGAGCACAGCTGAAATGGTCAAATTGGAGGCATGAAAAAATATCATCTATTTCTTCCCACCAACCAATGAAATATTGTAATTATTTTTAAAAATTCAGAATAAAGTTGGATTTATGCTATTGCTACTTTCCCTTTATTAAGTTTTCCATAAAAAAACAATTAAGGATCAGACTCATATGAATTTATGGCAATAAGTCTAATGACTACATCAGTTTAAAAGCAAAGCAGAAAAATATTTAGATCAGCTGTTTATCTGATGGCTGTGAGGGAGGAGAAACTGAGAGGGGGAACCTATATTACGCCTGAAAGAGATACCATGGCTTGTAATGATGCCGTACTGGATCTTGTGTAAAGAGGACCTTTTTAGTAGTAAGTAAACATTAGACCAAGCTTAATGAAGAATTCTTTTCTTGAACAGTAGGTCCATTAAAATACCAAGTGACTTAGCTATCAAGCATGTAGGCAGGGCTACCCCATACGGTTCAAGATAAAGACAAGCTAAGGAGCGGGGCTGTGCAGTTGGGAAAGGTGAGAGCAAACACTAGCCACTGAAATGACAGGAAATCTTCATTTTGTTCTTGAAAACAAGGCCTCCAGCACCTCCTTTATGAGCAGCAAAAGGATAAAAATCAGGCTTCAATTTTTTGCAAATTACACACAAATTCTACAACAATTAGATTTCTGGCTTCAGGCTAGCTTTTCATTTCTGTGAAATCTATAGTTGAGTGAGGCTGGTCCCAAAGCATATGTTCCGGTTCAGCATAGTCACAGTTTAAAGATTGGATTTTATAGTTTAGCTTCATAGTCAGTTGAGTGTCATTGATAAAGATGCACCATTGAGGGGGAAAAAAAAAAAAAAGAGGCAAACCACAAGTGAACAAAACAAATAAGCTCAACCCAAACCCCAAAGCTAAACTTCAAATCTTACTTTCCAGTTACAAGTGTAATTGTCAAAGCCGTACTCAATAACCTAGAATTAGCACTTCTACTTAATCCTACACATTGACGTGGGAGGCAAAGAGGAGGAGAACAGTATAGTCCTGATGCAGCTGGATAAACATGTATTAATGATTAGTAGAGAGGTCAAAATTAGAACTATTAGTACTAAAAGTTAAAAGAAATCTTTGAAAAGCTTTTCTCCCCACATAAAAATGTTTATACAAGTAACTGGAAAATAAAATGCTTTACCTTTATACTGCCTGTGAATATTTCCTCCGTGCCAATAATCAAGGACCTAATCTTGTGTGTCCTACCAACTTTAGGATTTTGATTCATATGGAAAGAGTCTTGTTCAGTGTATGTATAGTTATTACTCTAACTTAACCCCTCTGACCTCTAATGAACTCAGAACAAAACCTAATGAACAGTGCTGAATATAAGAATTATTAAATCATTTCACAGGAAAAATAGATTAGCACGGACCTCTGGAGGTCTCTAAGTCAAACCTTGCCAGTGCCAAGCGGAAAGGAATATAAACCCTTCCCTCAGCTTGCTTGTTAATTTGTTACTAATGCATCCCAGTGTACGTTCAGCTTTCATTGCTGTAAGGGTACACGGCTGATCCATCTGCAACTTGGTGTCTGTAGAACCCACAGGTCCTATCCTGCAGTGTTGGTACCTAGCAAGTTGGTTCCCAGCCTGTATTGATGCATGGCTTGCTCTCCTCCAGGTTCAGGACTTTGGATTTGTCTTTGTTCAACTTCATGAGGTTCTTGATAGCCCATTCCTGTTGCTTGTCTAGATCTCTCTGAGTAACATCTCTACCCTCCCTGTGCATAACTGCTCCTTTCAGCTTGGTATCATCTGGAGGTGCCTTCAGTCCTGTTGTCCAGATCACTGATGAAGGTATTAGAGCTTGCCTCAATAGATATCAACCCCCAGGGAGCACCACGAACTGTTAGGCTTGCAGCTGGAGACCCTTCAAGTCCAAAGGTCTAGTCAATTTTCCAGCCCTCCTTATAGTCTACCAACCCAGTCCATTTGTTTGGCTAGGAGAAGCTATGGGAGAGTGTCAAAAGTCTTGCTAAAGACTTGGTACTGTCTGCTTATCCACAGACCCATCCATTTCATTGTAGAAGGCTGTCAGATTAGCCAAGCATGATTTGTCAAGGGATAGATCCAAGCTGGCTGTTCCTGATCATGTTCTTGTCTTTCATGTGTCTGGAAATAGCTTTTTTGAGAATATCCTCCATAGTTTTCCCAAGGACTGAAGAAAGGCTTAATCAGCCTGTAGTTCCCTAAATCTACCATCTCATCTTTCTTAAAAGGAAGATATATTTTTTTTCCTGTTCAGGGTCATGAGGGAATTCCTTACATATTTTGATTTTTAGTATCCTCATTATTCTCATTTTTAAATTTCATAATTCCTTCCACTTTGAGTATCTTTGTCTCTTGCTGCCAGCTTGGCAGATTCTAAAGGTACGACTTGATTTTCTGTATGAATAGTCTATTGTTGGATGATTACTTGGCAGTCTTTTCCAAACTGTGTCATATTTCTAGATTTCTAGATATTTATATTTCATTTGTAAAGCTCTCTCCTGCAGAAAGTAGATGTACAGCATCCTAGCCCAGAAAAGGAATTTTCCTTTATAAAATGTTTTCTTTATAAAATTCCTACCCTCTCTCAATATTTTAGCTATATTCTTTCTGTGTGCGTGTGTTCTGGAATAGAAAGCTACATGATTTGAAGAAAGTTTTAACTCATCTGCAGCAAAGCAAAGGTAAATGATAAAAATGTTTAATCATGCACTTGGCAAATGCACTACTGAATTCCACAGAGCTATCTGAGCATATACAGTTATAGATAAGTGTATGGGAGTTTTCATTCAGTTACTTCTCAGTCCTTACCATGGGCTTGTTTTCTTCTGATATTTTCAACTGTCTATTTTTTATATTAGTCATACATAAAAGGTAGATGCTGCTTTTGACATGAATGAGAGTTTTCCTACTCATTTCAGTGGGAATAAATTGAAACCCTTAATTAAATTTTTTCACCTGTATCAATCTTTGTGGAAGAACTTTAATATAGTGATATTTTCCTC
Source organism: Bucorvus abyssinicus (assembly GCA_009769605.1). Taxonomy (NCBI): domain Eukaryota; kingdom Metazoa; phylum Chordata; class Aves; order Bucerotiformes; family Bucorvidae; genus Bucorvus; species Bucorvus abyssinicus. The sequence continues at coordinate 21,459,310 of CM020030.1, read as the reverse complement.
ATAGGCATATCCTTGTGGGATAATAATTGAAAATGTGAATTGACTGCATTAACTATCACATAATCAGTAGGTTTTCCTGATAGTCAAACTTCTGATTGACTTACACTGCTACAGTAGTGATTTGAATTAAACTACTGCCATTTCTGTCCACTAATAAAAGCACAGCAAGAGCATTCCAAGGCATTTTGAAACAAATAAACCCTGTACTCTGCTTTGCTGTTGATCAAAGTGCTTTCTCCAGCTTCTTTCTTAGCTCCCTGAATACAGGTGTCTCTAGATTATACCCTAGGCCACCAGAGGTGTTTTAGGTACTGAAATAAACTATACTCATTACTTACTTTCCCTCGAGTGGCTGGTCTTTCCCTCGCCTTCTTTTCCCTTGCTCCTTCTCCTGCTACTTGTATCCATAGAAAAGGCGCTTTTTTTCTTCATTCAGTTTGTCAAGGCTGCTGAACAAAGCTTTTTATCCCTACTGGGCCTTGGAAAATGTGCCATGGTTACCCTCCACACTTGGAGGGATTTCCACATCCCTCCTGAAGGTGTTCTTCTGTTTTTCTCAATGTATATTAATAAGAAAGCTCAGGTGTATAAAGGTATATAGAAAAGTGGAACAATTATCCTGTTGTGAGGAGTAGGCAAATTCTAATTTACCCAGATTAGAAGGGAATAAACTCTATCCTCTAGTACATGCCCTCACCTATACTGAAATGATTTTCATTTCCCCACTGGAATGATATATTCTTTCTCCTACTGGAATGACATATTTTGTCTCCAAGAGCATGCAGGGGTGAAGTGCTAAGAAATGATAAGAAACGCTTCAGAGTACTAACCACAGTCAGACAGTTCTTATTAACCTGTACCACTTCTACAGGCAATGGAACAAGATCAAAGAACACAGTCCTTACAAAAAAAAAAAACCACAAAGCAGACTTTCAGTTTATGAAACAAAGCAACAATGTCTGGACAATGAATGGGAGAGCAATATTGCAATGTTGTTTGTTCTCTCTCACACTCATCAAAGACTCTGAGTGTTCAGATGACACACATTCAGTTTAAAGACAAATAATGGTTTCTCCTAATTACTAGCACTTTGAACTTTTAAGTAGTATCTCAAAGTGAAGCACTCCTGCCTCTAGCAACTCCCACAGAAGGAAGAACATTTCAAGCGTAGCATCGCTACAGTAGATGCAGCACACAGCATCTTACAGCTCCACGTTATTGACAGTGGCATAAAAAGAAGATATGATGAAAAGAGATGCAGGCCAAAGTATCTCCTGATTTGCATGCCTTGAATTCTCACTGGTATTGTATGGAATGGATCATGTACCAGAGGACAGAAACTCAGAAACTTGATGAATACAGCAATCATAGACCAGGCAGAAATTGTATCCTTACAGAGCTAGATCCTCAGTGTGGGTGTGCATAGATATGAGAAACTGCCCCACACGTGAAATAGAGTGTTTTCCCAGTCTCGGTCAGGTTCTTCGCTAACATAGGCGATATAGCTGCTCTTTACTGTCTGGCTCTTAGTGCCTTCAGTCTAGTGTCACGAATGAAGAACATCAGATTCCAAAAGCTTGCAGCGTGATCTTCACATGCTACTGATGATCATACGGCTATGCCCACTAGGGGATTTCTGAATGTCAGAAGAATGCCATGGTCAGCTATTGCAAATGGTCAATTATGTGCATCATGCCAGGGCCACAGGAGCCTAGTACGAAGCACACAGTTATGCATGCTTTATATCAGGTCACTGAATGAAATCCATGGGCTACAGCAGTTTATTACATACACAGAGAGATGGACATTTTGCCTGGTACAACTATCCTCTAATTCAAATAATCTCTGTTAAAGGACTTCCTTCTCTTAGCTGTCACAAACAGAAGTTGTTCACCTTTGTAATGAAAAGTGATCCATCCCACTGTCACTTTCTTCATCAAATAATTCCTGTCTTTCTATGCTGCTGCAGTATTATATAACCAGCCATATGCAAAAGCTGGATGCAAACCCAGCTTGAGATCCAAGCTCAACACAGCACAGCCACGTTCATATATCTATTTAGACAAAGGTAGAAACTCTCAGTTGACCAGTTCCCCTTACAAAGAAAGGTGTTCAAGGGTCACAACTGTGATTCTCCACTGCCTTGAACTCTGGAGAGTCATATATATACACCTGTGAAAATTAGGATGGGAAAACATGACAACCACTTTGCAAGAGTGTGAACAGCATGCAGAAACACTAGACCAGGTCTCCAAAACTGCATATCGGCATTAACGTGAGGTAGAGTAAATCCTCCATCTCAATCAGACTAATTCCCCAAGGTGCAACATGTGTATGTGCAACATTTTCACATAAGGGGCATGATGCATTTGAGAATGAGGTCTGCTGTTGATAAAAGATAGTAGAATTGCAATGCAAAAGAGAGGAGTGGTGGAATGGAGAGAGCAGAGATTGATATTTTGATGGCAGAGTCCAAAAGAACACATTACCTTTATAAACTTGCTAAAATTTCAGTGAAGAAGTTTTAGTCCTTCCTTCAGCAAGGGTGAGATTTTCTCCCAATGTGTCTGAACAGAGATTAACAGAAAACATAAAGGTCAAATATCATGAGCAGCAATACTGATTACTTATTAAAATCCCATGATTCAAGATGCATATAAGGCCTTAAGCTCTTTCCTGGGCATATAAATCATGCCACAAAATGCACTGCAGTGCATTTGCAACTGTGGCTGAACTACCTACAGACCCAGAAATTCAATGCAGTGCTGCTCCCTGGAGAATTAGTCCTAGCAAGAGGCAGGACTTCTTCAGACACAGGCACACCCTCATGCTAACACTGCTATACAACTTTTAGAAGCTAAGCTGGCAATTCCAAACAACAAAATGCCCCACCATTAATTCATCACAGAATTCGGTGGCTCCCTTATAACAAAGCATCAGAATTCATCTAGGTCAACAAGTCAGTGAGCCACTAGCCCAGCAGCTCTCAAGAGCTATTAAATACAAGTTTCAGGATAGAGTTTTAAATATAAGGTGTTAACAAGTATCACAATGTACATAACAGAGACTGATGAACACAGGCAGTTCCACAAGAAGCATCTTGTCTCTCAAGTATTTGTCAACTTGCATCATTAAGGACAGTGACAGATGAGGTCAGTGCTTCATCCCAAGACTTGGACTACATTTGCAAGGGCTGTATTTCCCTTTCCATGAAGGTCAAGAGGGAAAAGATAGACAGCACTGGACATGCCACTTAATAGAATCTCATAAGACTCATGAAGGAAAGCTGTGAGATTGGTCCATCAGCTGAAACAGTGATCATAAACACAGGAAATCTCAAAGATGGACATAGTAGATCATTGTATAGGTTTTGAAACAGTACCAGTAACAGAACAGGAGGGAGAGGGATAGAGTTGGCTACATCTGTCTTTGGAGACAAACAGTTTCCAGCTCCTGAGTAATCATCTGCTGAGACCAGGAACAGACACTGGTCGGCAGAAAAAAATCTATTCCAAATCTGTTATGAAATAACTCCTCAAGGATTCAGAGGATGTGTTACTGCCAAACAGCTTGAGTCTGAACTGACTAACTGAAAAGTTACTCAGGCTTACCTGTACCAGTAACCACACTTCTTCCTCCTGTTACTGATACTACCTTGAATGAGTAAATAAAAATGAATTAGGAAGCTCAGAGAGCTGGAGCAAAGGACTTAGGGAAACACAGGGAACATAAGCATCAGGAATTTAGTCTTGACAAGTTCTTTTAATGAAAGGCCAAACTCATGAAAAGAGTTCTGGCCCTTCTGCTCACATTCTATAACCGGGGTGGAGTGTGGCTTCTTTGACTGCAGAATGGTATTCCATGAGCTAGTGATAAGAGGAGTGCCACCTCCTGACAAAGGAAGAACACCTTAGCTTATAAACTTCCTCCTGGAGGAGGGTTTCAACTGTCTTTGAAGGGAAGGATGACAAACACTTTCAGGAAAAAATTCTTCACTGAAAGGGTTGTCAAGCACTGGAACTGGCTGCCCAGGGAAGTGGTTGAGTCACCATCCTTGTAAGTCTTTAAAAGAAGCGTAGCTGTGGCACTTGGCACATGGTTTAGTGGTGGACTTGGTAGTGTTAGGTTAATGGTTGGACTCAATGATCTTAAGGGTCTTTTCTAACCTAAATGATTCCATGATTCCATGATTCTAGGTATGTGTAAACACCAGTGACTTTGACAAGGACCTAATATCACAGGCATGCATAGGGCCTTTCATGAAAATGTCATAAAAGGGACGAAGTGAATGAGTGAGTCAATCCATTGAGAGGGTCCAATTATTTCACTTTTATTCCCTGTCTTTCTTGCATTAGCACAGACATCTTACTAGCAGATGAAGATGACAAGTTAACTGGTGCAACAGAGGCTTGAAGAGGTGGCTGACACAGCCATATCATGTATAAGGAGAGACTAGATGCAAGTGTCCAAGTAGTGATAGAAGAGGAAAGCAACAAGGTGCTAATACATTGGGGATTTACAATAGGTCACTGAACTAGAATCAATAGATTAATTCTCTTGTGGGTAATTAAAAGAATCACCCAGATTGCAAGAGCTGTTATCATAAGGATTTGGGGGATTTTTTTAGAAAACTACAGCAGTTAAAGAAAGCTGTCCTTCAGAGAAAGGGCACACACCCACACAGGTGCACACACACACAGAGTAATCCAGAGGAAGTATCAAAAATGGAGTAAGAGATCAGCTGAGCTAACTTGTAGTTTCACATTGACCTTGCAGGAAGGGAGCATACACAGACTATGTCATAGCATTGAAGATAATTGCTGAAGAAAATAGGAGCTAACTCTGGAAGGCAAGAAACAAAAAGAAGTTCAGCTTGCAAGAGGCATCAGTGATAGCAAGAAATTAATCTGAAAGTAGATTAGTAGCAAGAGGAAGTGCTGGGAGAGTCTTGGCCTGCTTCTCAACAAGAAGGAGGGCTACAGATGATACTCAGTAGTATAGAGTGTTTTATGCAGGTTTTGCATCAGCTTTCACTGGAAGGGCCCATGGTGAGCAAGGGACTGTTCAAACCAAGAAGGAAGATCTTACCCTATAACTGGAGAGGTACAGGCTACAGTGTACATAAAGCTAGATGTTTTCAAATCAATCAAACCTGAAGAATACATTAAAGGACTACCTGAGACAACATCAAAGCTACCTGAATATTCATGGCAAATGAGGGAAATTCTAGCAGATTGGCAAGAGCAAGAGTGGTGCCTGTCTTTATCAAGAAGGATGTTTGGCAGAAAAAAGAAGAGAAACTGGTGAATTATGGACCACTCCTCTTAACTTAAGCTCTTTAAAAAATAAAAAACTGCTTTAAGCACCAGGAAATAAAAGCTGAGAGCAGCTAGAATGCTTTTATCAACAGCACATTGCATCAAGCCAGTCTAATTTCATTCCACAGTAGATCAACAAAGGCTAATAAAGAAGATGAGAAGGTCATATATTTTGATTTTATTAAGATATTACACCATTTGATACAATATTCTAATAAGGAAGCAGTGAAAATTAGTCTAGAATAAATTACCTAGTCATGGTTACAAAACTACTTGTAAAAGTGTGCCAGGGAGGAGTTATCAGTGAGTCACTGACAGTATGGAATGATGTGTCAAGTTGGGTCTGTAGAGTGTCCAATTCTGCCTTAGATGCATTGATGTGCTGAATGATGTAATTAACTGCACTTGTAAAGTATGCAAATATTTTAGAGACTAAGATTAGCATTCAAAATGATCTTGACAAAGTGAAGAAAGTGTCTGAAAGACCAGATTCAAATTCAATAGCAACACATGCTAGTCCCCTAAAACGAGGGTAATTGGCTACAAAAATAAAGGACTGCAAATATCCGGAGAACACTGTACCTTTCCCAAACATGCTAGCTCTTGCATATTCCATCCTGAAATGTCTGATTTTCTCTTACTCTAGGGAGTTAGGCACAAAAGAAGCAGTGCATCCCGCTCTGAGAGCAAGGATCTAACAGCTAGGTTTGATCATGCCTGATGACTTCTTACATTTTTTCTTATGCTTTGCTACCACAGAACCTCTGCTTTAAATGGCTTCGAAGTTGTTTTATGTTGCTTTTTGCCAAATGTTTCTTCAAGGTGTTCAGCACTTCAGAAATATAGGACTGCTGTTTTATCAAGTTGCCTGTAAATTACAACAGACTGGTTGTGTCTGCCAGAAGCATCCGGCCCTGTGAGCGGATGTTGAGAAAGAATTAAGCATGCTTGGCTGCTTCACTGAGACATTTGGCGGAGGAGGAGGTGAGAGAAGGCCTTTACTAAGAAAGGCTCCAGAACACCAGTTGAGTCACTCCTGGACTCAGGACCCCATGAACAGACATGACTGGGGAGGAGCCCTGATGCCAGTCCTAAAATGTCATTGTCCTGAAGTCCATACAGCACGTGGGCTGCATAGAACAGGCTGGGAAAAGCATCAGTGCCCAAAAGCATATTCTGATAAAGAGGACACTGAAAAAAAAAAAATCTATGTCCTTTTCAGTCATGTGTATTGAAGAAACTGAATGTTCCTTTCTCATTTTTGGGTGGCAATCACAAAAATCAGTTGTTATACTACGATAATTTTTGTCACTGGCATCTAGCCCCCTGGCAAGATTAAAGCAACTGTTGGCATCTTTGGAGCAGCTGGGCAGCAGCTCTGCTTTCTTTACTTACACAATACCATTCTGAATAACCTTTGAGACTAAGATTTTGTTGCTTTGTAATCCATGTTTTGGCAGTCTTCTCTTCCACTCCCCCTGTTCAAATATGGGGTTCCCCAATCCTTACAGAGTCTAGCATGTATCTTTATTACACCATAAACTTGGATGAAAAACGGATGAAAAATCCATGGTGTCTATGACACCCATTTAACTTCCACTGCAGAGCAAAGGATATTTTCAGGGTCATCTTTGCAGTTTAACTTCTTTGAATTCAAGCTTCATCAGTAAAGCAGGATAAACAGACTTCAGCACCATGTCATAGGTTTCGCCTGGATGACTAACCTAAGTACATAATTTTACATAAAACTTTGAATACTTCTGGCATTAGACATACAGTTTAGAAGCAAAAATGGCAGTCACTGGCAAAAAAAAAAAAAACATTTGAAGAATGAGTACTATTAATTCCAGCACTGACAGGTGGAATATGAAAAATTATTTCTTCTAGATTGCAGTTGTTTTGCTAGGAGATATATATGATGTCTTCTGGGGAAAAAATGAAAAAAAAAAGTCAAACATAAAAATGATCTACCTATTAGTCAAGTGTCCAACATTAGGAATGTGTCACTGATACAATATAAGGAAGTAGAAATACTATACACCTAGTTAGACATCAGACATAACTTTTCCTCTGTTTTAGTTAATTGTCATTAGGAAAGAAAAAAATGAGTCCAAAAGTAAACAATCTGCATTTTATCACTTCTGCAGTCTACACTCTTAAGTTGTAAGATCACACAATAAAATACTAGACAGTGCTATGTGATGTAAATCCTATGGGTGGGTGTTCTAGCAGTAAAATGGGAGATATACTTAGTAACTAGAAAAGAGAATCATGATTCAAGGGAGAAGAGGAAAAGCTAAATGGAACAGTGTTTCAACACTGTGAGCATTTTAATGGTTTTTACCATGTTTGTAAAAAGAAAGACCATGTTTGTTCAAATGTTACCTCTTAAAAGTGTTTTTCTGTGAATTTGAGAAATAAATTGATGCCTTTCAGCTAAATGACCCCTTATGTAGCCAGCACTGCAGGTGTTTTATTTCCCCCGTCAAATAAAAAGCTGAGTGAAATAAAAAGTTTAAAAGAATCTTAAATGGAATTAGTTTCCAATTATATATAGGTAGTAGTGCTGTCTTGCCAGAACCAATAGGATAGCTGCAATATATTGAAAGCAATTTTATATGACTTGAAATCTGAACACCACCCAACCCCCTGGTGCTTATAGGAGACATGTAGAGTTGCTGTGACAAAGCCCAACAGAAAGGCTTTTACTAATGCTAAAAGTCTCATAACGAGAAGAAGGGCTACATGAAGTAATAAACTAATCATAACTAATAAACTAATGCCTGAGACTGTCCTCTGACACGGAGGCACTAGTACCAAACCCTCCCACCCTCTAAAACATATAGTTATGTACAAATTTCTTGTCAGGAATGGGGTTTAGCCCATACTAACTCCCAAACGATACTTGAGAGGGGGTGACTGCCAGTTGGCCTAGGCCAAAACTGTGGCCACAACATTCATGCACATTTTCTTACTCACGTAGACAGAGTCTTGGAGGACAGAGGAGATCTAAGCAGCATCTTGATTTGTATTATGCCAGCTAGTCCTCTTTGACTCTGGAAAGAACACATCTACTCTGTGCTAAGATTTCATCAAGAATGTGTAATGCAATCGTCAAAAATTGCCGTAATTTCCAGTGTATCTTAATAACAATCATCCATTTCAGTCATGCTGGCTGTCAAAACCTTGCATATTTAGAGTAAGTTGGACTGCTCCTTCTGCAGTCAGTCAATGAGGAGGAAATAATTATTTCCTATCTCAAAACCTGGTTTTGGTGGGATGAGATGATCTCTGGAAGTGCCTGCTCGTTGCTTGCTTGTTGCCTGCTTGTCTTTGCCTCTGTTGACTACAGAAGGAACAGAAACAGCATCATCATTTAAGAAGAAAAAAGTAGGAGAAATGAATTCCACAACTGCCACCTAAGACTTCTTCAGCTTCTGCAGGCTTGGTGAATATATTATCTATGGGAAATGGGGTTGCATGGAAAATTCCACCGAAAGTTGATTTTGTTACATCCTCTTGAAAAGAACAAGACCTGTTACTAAAGGGACAGAGCAAGTTGCTGCTAGAATTAAGGAGTTCCTGGCTTTTAGCATTTGTTCAGTACCCTGGATCTTGCAAGCAGAGCAACAGTCTACATTTGGAAGGAGGAGATATTTTGAAGAGAGATTGGTATGGCAAAACAGTTCTTAAAAACCAGTTTAGGGGAATACATTCAATGTAGCCTGATGAATCATTTGTGAAATACCTGCCTATACTACTCCTAAGGTTTCCAGGAGCATTCTGCTTTATGGAACTTGAAATAAAATGGACCTGACAAGAGGATATGCTGTAGCTAACTCTTTTTCAGGTTTCACTGGGCATGTGTAGGATGGGAAAAAAAAAAACCTATTGAACATAGATACCAAAACTGAATATGCTTTTTATAAATATAGAAAAACTATATTAGATTTATCATATACCTGTATATATATGCTGTTTATCTCTCTTTGGCAATTATAGACAAAACTCTGCAGGATATATATTTTAGATTACTGCACGATTTCATGTGTCTTGAATCTAAATTTAATCCAAAATTAAAATCAGTAACTATATAATTTCAAGCCCCTCGAAGTTGGAGACCATTCCAATACATAATTCAATACCAATCCAAAGAACTTGATTTTCGATGGGTAGAAATGTAAAAATATGTCTTTACTTAACAAAAGAGGTGTTTAACTGTTTGAAAAAGCAACAATGCGTCACCCAGGGACACAGAAGAGACTGCTATCTAATGAAGAGAGAGCTGTCATTGTGTTAAGCATTCCTATAGTTATACATTTTAGAACACTTACTAAAATTAGGTAATTCAAAGGCAACTTAAGTAATTTATTTGGACCTCCCTCTCCCTTCTGGGTTGAATATGGATCTGTAGAAAGAAGGTTAACTGTTGGCAGAAAGGACCAAAGTCCTCAGGACATCTGATGACACAAGTCCCATGTTTCCCATGAATCTGTGCAGTCAAACCCCATGCATTAATAGCAGCCAGTGTTTTATTCCCGGGTCTGTTAAGCCTTTAGCTAAAATTCTTCTTTTTGGGGGACAGACTCTGTAAACCAAAGGAAGAACATGACTCATAGATACCCGCTTCTGTTGTTTTTAAGAATGAGAGAGCATACATGGAGAGCATACATGGAGAGTTCAAGTGGTGAGACCATGTCATACCTGGCAGCTGGACCACAGGTTATTATGCAAAAATTTCTAAACATTTGTGCTTGTATTTGTCTGACTTTAACTACCCTCAGTTGTTTCTTGTTACACACACCTTCCTCCACTGCATCAGAGCTAGCTTCAGTACTAACTAACTGAGCTGTGATTAATTACAGAACTGGAATTAAATTGTCGAATAATTTCATATAGACAACATATGGCCAGGACACACTGGTTTAATCTTGGTATAAACCACAGACTTCTTAAAAGAAAAATGTGTTATCACTTCTTCTAACACATACTACCTATTAGTCCATATCCAGGATGTGCCCTTTGTATCAACCTCTCTTCCTTCCCAGTGTTTCCTAGCTTGCTGTATCCACGATACATTCAGTTATTAGTAAGTACAGAGAAATGCCAGCTCATAATAAGCCAAAATGAAATATTTAAATATCCACTATTTTTGTCAGTTCTGAAAATGATGAAAGCTTCCCAATTCCATTATATATGCAGTTCCATGCCTCTGCTTCAACACTGCAAATCTACAAGCAACTGTTATTAACTGTTTTTCTATATTAAAGATTATATAGTCAAAAGTCTGTGGAGGACTTTATTTGACTGTAAATAGCAAATTTTCCTCACCAATTTTCACTGCGAATCACTGGTTCTGTCAGCATAACATCCCTTGCAAGCACAATGGAGGTATCCCACTCAAGAGTAAAATGTACAGCATGCATCACAGATGTACATTGTTGTCTGGAGAGAAGAATTTTCCTCAAATTCTTTCTCCATATATTGTCTTTTCTATTCACTTGCCATGAAGGGAATTCAGGAATCAATAAGGAGAGAAGAAAGGAGTCCATTAAAATCACTGGCAAGAATAACAAGAAAAATAAGTGTAGTAAAATTAAAATCCAAATTAAATGATGTGCAGGCAGTATGTGCATTTGTGCCCACATGTGTGCGTTTGTGAGCACACGCAGATCTATGCTTGTGCATTTGTGGACTAGTGTGTATAAATTCAAAGGGACAGCCAATTCAGTAGGTTGACTGTAAATTAATTTGCAACAGTCGCCTTTGTTGTGACAGTCAATTGCTAGGTATGTATATGATCTGTCTATGTGAAGAGGTGGTAGCACAGCACAGAGGTATGCAAAGATGTTCAAGCAGGTCCTGGAAACAGCAGTGCAGATCATCTGAACATGGCAGCAGAAGAGGTCATCTACCTAGCATTCCACAAAAGGAAATTAGCCCACATATGTCTGATCATCACGATGGTCATGATACGGTTCTAACATGCATGCTTCAGAAAGATAAATGAGTCCATCACCACTGTGCATCTAAAAGATAGGGCAATAAAATGAGATACAAAGCTAAAACAGAGAAAAAATAACCTTAGTGACTCCATGTCTCACAGGATTCCTCCAGCACAGCAGACTGCAAAATTCAGAATTTCACTGCCCTGATTGATTTCTCACTCCTTGGAGCAATTACAGTAAATTTGAGGGAATGGAATATTGCCACCATGTTCTTCTAAATGCATCATCCTCCTACCTCCCCAATTAAAAAACAAGCAGTATACCTCTGAGGCACAAACATTGCAAAATCTTTGAATTTTCAGTAATCTGAGTTAAAGCAAATATAATAAGTCCAGTTGATGACTGAAATTTTTTTTTTTCTGCTTTTAAAAAGGCAGCGTGGTTTGTTCTTGTAGGATGTTGAACCCTGCCATCAAATGTGCATTATAATGAATATGTAGAAGATGCCAAGCCCCAACTTGTGTTTCCAATTAAGATTCTTCATTTTCTGCTCAGATGTTAGAGTATGACCTGATTAGCTCTGCCAGTTATCGGAGCTCAGCCTCTGTGTCTTCTTATCTTATTCAACAGCTAGTGTTTGACTTTGTGTATTTGGAGAGGAAAGAACCATATCCGTCAAAGATGAGGGAAATTTTCTGAAGCCCATTGAAAACATGGAAAATTTAGTGGGCATCGGAGGAAACACTTTCAGCCTGTCTTCTGTCCTTACATCTCCCTTGCTTACTCATACATTGTAAGCAGAAACAATTAGCACAGCTCAAACTGCAACTCACAACCTAACAGTGCAGGTAGATGTCTATTTTTCAGGTACAACAATTTTACATAGAAGAATTTACTGCAGTAGAATTATCTGCAAATTGTTAGGATAAGTTATTTCTTTCCATCAATGAAGTTATCAAATAAGAAGAAGCAAGAAAGTCCTTTCTTTAGAACTACTGTCCTTTGTCAGCTAGAAAAGAGCAGTCAGTGTATTTTTTATGGAAAGCAAACAATATGGAATCAGAGTGAAAGCAACTGACACGAAAGGTGGTAGATGAAGTGCCAGAGTAAGTCTGAGCTTTCAAAGTGTTTTGTATGTCACACATAAAAAAAACTTCAATATGTCTGTTAGGTAAATTGTATACAAGTATCAGAAGATACTTTTTGTCTAAGTTTTACTTTAAGTTTTAATTTCAAGCAGTGGCCACTCATTTTCAGACAGTGACATAAAAATTCTTTATGGAACAGTTCTACATCCTAGAAAGGCAGCAGCTGCCTCTCCTCACCTTCCGCAAAGATGTATTCATACATATTATGCAGTCATTTTCGGTGTCTTGTTCTGCACCAGCAACATGGAAGAATAGCTCAAGAGATGGGGGGAAAGGAGCAGGTTCTCCAGCCGAGAAGGAATGTTTTCAGAACAGAGATGCATACACGAAGACTTAGCCTGGAGGTGGGTGTTAACGTAACTTTTTAAAAAGTGACAGTAAAAATGCAGTGCCCATAAATGGCAGGCCAGATGGATTTCTCTCTGCTTTCACGGGTTATGCTTCAAATACTGCAATGCATATGTATTTGGTGTGTGAGGTGATTTTCCTTCTGGGTGAAATATACTCCTAGTCATTGCACCCCTACCTTTCGGTATTGATAACACCATAGACAGACTGGGAGTTTGCCAGTCATTGAGATGGCAACTTTACACTTCATTAACAAAGGTGTTTCTTATCTCTAGTTTTGTCCTTATGTTTACCCCAGACACGCTGCAATACTGAACTGCACCTTCTGTCCATACTGAACTTTTCCTTCAGGGTGAGCATGCCCATGTCAAACAGAACTGAGAAGACTATGTTCTTTGGGCTCGTGAAGAAAATGCACCAAATGAAAGGGAGGAGGACTTGTCTTACCAAGAAGTTAAATCTCTAGGTTCAGCCCCTTGTTTGGGTACCCTTCCTAACCAATTGAAGGAGACAGATATTTCCAGAGGACTATTCCCCATGCCATCTTTAGGAGGGAGCAAGGCAGTGCCTTTTCTTCCTGATTGCCTGTAATGACAGGATGACCTGCAGAAGTAGCTTAACTTGCGTGTGGCTGATGTGAGCCAAGGTGAATGCTGTCCTGAGCATGTGTGTTAGAGCAGGATAGCAAGCCTCCTATAAATGTTCACCCCAGCATACCACACAGTAAATTCCCCATAGACACCAGTCTCATCTATGCAAACATAATCTGACCCTTTGGTAGTCCAACAGATGAGAAGGAAAAAAAAAAAGAAAAAAAGCCCATCAGCCCATATATTACGATGTGTATATCTGGAATTATTAATGTTTATTTCAGTGGAGTTTAGGATATCTTCACCTCTGCCTTTCCAAACCTTTTTCAAAAATAATCCTTACTCCTGTAGCTAGGTTTGCAGAGTTGTGTGGGATTGCAGTGATGCAGATTGTACTCTGCTAGAACTTTCTAGCCTGAGTTGCACTCCGAACACCCACAGATTTGCACTAGAAATTTTAGTCTCTGAAGTCTCAGCGTAACTTTTTAAAGTGGCATAACATAACCTATATCACTCACATGCTTTTATATATTAGAATGCTTTTAGCTTAAGTCTGGATCCTGAAGTCTTTCTCATTACCAGTCCTTTGCAGTAAGGTTACTGTAACTGAAAGTAGGGAAGAAAGGCTGAAGGAGCAGGTAATGAGTGTGCCTACTGTGGGAGGGAATAAGTAAAAGAAAAACAAAAGAAGCTATAGATTTCTGCGTAACCATGAAGGGGGAAAAAACCAAAGCCCTTTTTACTTTACCTTAGAGTGGTTCGTTACATTGTTTTTCAATAACAGGAGTGTTCTCAACAAAAAAAAAAAAAAAGAGAGTCAGCAATGTACAAGGTTCTGCCTTTAGACTCCTGCTGAGCAATAATGGAAGCATAACTAATTAAGGGCCTGATCAAGGGCCTGTTGAAGCCAAGTAAAAGCCTCGCTCTAATTTCAATGGGCCCTACATCAGCTCTAAGTGCATGGAGTGTAAATATGATGGCATTAAAAACGCAATGAGCCGATGTCTGCTTTCAGTCGGGGCTGGATGTATTATGCTGTGCTGCACCGAGAGCTGGCTCAACGCTTTTCAGGAGCACAGCAGGGTCCGAGGTTACTACTCCAAAGTGAAGAGCTCAAGCAAAACTGCTCTTAATCTAAGAAGGGCAAATAGGCAAAGCTGGTCGAGAGAGGTCTTGGGAAAAGCTGTGCTGAGCCAAGCTTGCTGCTTCTGCCACCGGGTAGATGAAAGAGAAGAAATTACTATGTCTGCAAGAATTTCCCTCTACTCAGCAGTGGTGAGACCACACCTGGAGTGTTGTGTCTAGTTATGGGTTCTTCAGTACGGGAGAGACATGGACATACTGGAGAGAGTCCAGTGAAGGGCCATGGAAATGATTAAGGCACTGGAGCATCTCTTCTATGAGGAAAGGCTGGGAGAGCTTGGTCTGCCTGGGGAAGAGGAGGCTCAGGTAGCATCGTGTCAAGGTATATAAATACCTGAAGAGAGGGTGCAAAGAGAAGGGTGCCAGGCTCTTTTCAGTGGTGCCCAGTGACAGGGCGCAACCTGAAACACAGAACACTTTGTCTGAATGTCAGGAAACACTTCTTTACTGACAGGGTGCCTGAGAACTGGCACAGGATGCCCATGGAGGTTGTGGAGTCTTCCATCTTAGGAGATATTCAAAAGCCACATCGATGTGATCCTGGGCAACCAGCTTTAGATGGCCCTGTTTGAGCAGGGGCTTGGGCCAGATGATCTCCAGAGATGATGTCCAGCCTCAACTATTCTGTGATTCTGTGATTCTATGGTTCTGTGAATTTGTCCCCATCTCCTCAGGCATAACCATCTCAACTCAGCAGCCTGAATTCCCAGAGTTCCAGATAGACCAAGCTACAAGATAACCGTGATTTTGAAATTCCCAGTATTCTGTTGTCTAATTTTCCTGTGCACAAAGTCAATCCTGCACTCGCTGATGACAGTGATCTTTCTATCACGCTGTTCAGGTTGCCCTTGTTGATTTGTAAGAACTGAAAGCTAATGACTCTATAAGGAAATGGCATTTATAATTTAACTCACAGTCCTAACTAGTTTGGTGCTAACCTGTTTGTAGAGAACAGAAGATCTGTAATTGCATTATATATTAGTCCTCAGATTCCACAAATGATTGTTTTCAATTCTTTGGCCATTCATAGTATATTAGCTTAGTTCTTTGTGAACAAATATTCTTCCCAGTTTCCTAGTGTGGGCTGACCTACGACACAGTCTTCATATGTCTGTTCCTGAGGTCACTCTAAAGCCTATGATACAGCTGACTACAAAAGTTGACATATCAATATCACAGGAAAAAAAGACCCACCTAGTTTCAAAGACTATTTGCAGTCCACATAGGAGCATGGAGAACCAAACCCTTGATTTCCAGTGCTCTGTGGTGTGTTACTCATCTTTTTTACATCTTGATAAAAGTGTAAATTCAAACTGTATGTGAAGCTTCCTGAATGCTTGCATGCGCTGCTTCAGAGCAGCCACACCTTTTCCCTGCCCCAAAACATAAATACCTAAAAGCTTACCTATGCAACATCTGTTTACTGCCTTGTATTCTGATTCAGTAGATTAGACTTAGAGAAGAAATGTAATCTATTAAGACCCATGGGGAAAAAAAAAAAACAAACCCTCACTCATTCATAAGTAAAAAAGACAGAATACAGTTCATTCGGGTCTTAATTCTGCAATCAGCAGAAAACTGCCACATAAGAAACTATCCAGGCTGAAAGACATGTATCTTCTTTCCATTACTACAGTTTTTCTAAGCTATAAAATGCATGTTCTTTTCCCACAAAAAATGGATTAGCAGGCAGAGAACAAGAATTTGTAGAAATTATTTATCAAGTCAGGCCTGTTATTACACAAGTTAGTTTAAAGTCATAGAGTCTGCCAACTTTTAACACCCTCTTCAGCCTACTAGAAGAAGGAAGTTAAATTAGTAGATTCTGCTGCAATGACAAATATTGTAAACATCTGAAATGCTGGAACTCCACATGCCAGGCAAGTCAGATGTAATCCGCTGTTCTCTAGTTCTAATGAAAATAAAAGCATATCCTCAGTTCCAGGCAGAAAACAAAAACATGAGCAAACACGCAAGAGCACGCATTATGCAAGCTGGAAAAAAAAAAAAAATCAACCTTCCAAATGACCAATAATAAAGGAAAAACAGAACCAGGGGTCAATCTTAACCCTTTTTCTCTATTCGTTAATCTACCAGCTGGTTAATGAATAGTATAGGTGAATCCAAAACCTGCCTTATAAACATGTGATATGTGCAGAAGACTAAACTGAAAATAAATATGACCAGTTATAGCTGTTCTTTACAGGATGGGTTCTAGGTAAAGGAAATAACTGATTTCAGATTGTCATTGATTTTGTGGGTGTCTGCTTCAGGTTAACTCATAGCATTGCCTTAAATTGCTTCAGATTAACTCTTTGAGTGCTATTTTACATATATTTTATTTTAGATCAATTATCTATTGATAACTAATTCTGATAATCTACCCTTTTTTTAAACAAAAAAGAAAGAAGTAAACATGGCGGGGGGAGGGAAGACACAAGATCAAGAAAAGTCAGAGAGAGAAAAAAATCTTTAAAAAGCAGAAGTCTCTAGAACAAAAAGGAAGATATTTTCCCCTTTGTGTCCTAAGGAGATGCATCATAATGTTTACGAAAGAAAAATATGTATCTCACCTGGGAAAGTGACTTACTCTCGTTGGCTTAAAAAATCTGCACATAATGCACTCTTAAACACGATGTCATCATTACCATTACCTTGCTATCAATCCAACTTTGTCTAGTAATTAATGAATCAATCATACCATTGCTCTGCATGAGGTGGCAATGCAGATGGTTCTTGATCTTATTAAGAAGGCATTCATATCACCCAAATGATAGATAGATAGATAGATAGACAGACAGACAGACCGACCGACCAATGGACAGATAAATAAACACATTAATATGTATACATATATACATACATATATATCTCTTTCATTTGGAAGAAATATGTGACAAGACTCCTTATGTTAGACCTATGCTGCAGATGGTGGTTTTAGATACCACAAACTCCTGCTCTGTGTTTAGGTAGATCCATTCAAGCTCAACATGATCAATGCAAATCTCTCTCCTGAGCTTAACTTCCATGGGAAAGTAAGAGGAGAACCACAGCAATGAAGGAAGAGGTGCTAGCAAGATTCAGAGAGCTGGGTTTTTAAAGTGTTGGTTCTACAGAAAGACACAGAGCTATTCTTCACTGTGAAATGAAAACTCCTCCCTTCAAAGACATGAGAACTTTTCAAAAAATGTTCATAAAACACCAAGAGCTCTTAAACAACAGGTTCATTTACAAAAGAGGTCTCCCCACATCGAAGATAGGAAAACTGCAAATAATAGGTAGTTTTTCAGATTCTCTTCAGATGCTTGTGCAATCTATTTGTTCAAAACAAAATCAAACATACAAACTTATCTAGACGAAGTCCAGCATTATGCTTCTGCATCCAAAAAGGTAGAAGAAATAGTGTTTTTCATACCATTGTTTCCCCTTTTTTTGATTAGAAGACTAATATAAGCTTTTTGGGATAGAAGACAGGTCTCCATGCAATTGTTTTTGGACTAAGTTTCATAAGAAAACCCAAAGATTTGGAAAAGGGAAGGTCCCTATTTTATCCAAATTAAATGATCTGTTGGTAATTCAAATCAATCCATTTATTTTTAGACATAATTGAACACCTTAGAGCACTCACAGAAAAGATTGATTTCTATTCTAACCAGTTCATATATTTGGCTCAGAGCCTAAAGAGGTTACTTCTGGGCAAAACCAAAACGGCTCTTTCAAAGGTCCATTTTGCTTCTGAATTTTTTGCTTAGTAGGAAGTGTTGCTGACATTTGCTACTATTAAATTTTAATTTGTCCGACTTGAAAAAAATCAATGTTTTAACCTAATGATTTTTCAACAAGCAAGAAAAATACAGAACATGCTGTTGGGCATAAGGATAAGGAATGATAAACACAGGAAATCAAGATACAGTTTTGCTGATACATACCAAAGAATAATAGCAATCATTTGTCGAGACTGTATCATCATTTGCATTGGCTGTTTTTACACTGGTTAGAAATGTGACAATTTGTTGACATAGCTGTCCTAACAGGATATCCTGGGACAAACACACCCACTCTAACAAGAACACAGTTCTGTAACATCATATCTCATATCACTTGTGACACATGAAGTTCTCACAGAGGTGATACCTCTTACTACAACTCCAGAAGGTATTTTCCACTAAAATGTGAATTTATTCGGATAGCAGAGATCCTCGGGTAAATATAGCCATTAGAATAAAATATATAACACATACAGTGCAACAATATCCTAAAAACCTCTCAAAATGTATTTCAAAGGCATTTTTTGATACTGCCAGTAAACACTTGGTGTTACTTGCAGCAGAGATTACAGCTCCTGTTTTGAAGAATTAGTATTTCTCGTACTAATGAGTATCAGTACAACAGTTGCATAGTGCTTTGGAGTTGTCTAATCTACATGTCTTTATTGTTCTCCAGAAAAAAAAAAAAGGGGGGGGGCAGTTTATTTAAGGTGTTTAGATGCCAAAATGAGTAGATGTGTCCCACAAAATACTTTCAGATATTTCCACCAGGCTCCATATGTGCTTCAGACAGATCAATGATTTTTATAATGTGGCACAGTGTTTTCCAGGCTGGCTGGGGATAAAAGAACAGTAAGAAGAGACCACAAATGGAAGGTGCCTTTTCTGATCAGTTCAGCTTGGAAGGTTAAACCAAAGTAATACTCTTCTGAGCAGCCATAAAAGAGTTAAATAATTCACAAGAGCTGGCAGACAGATGAATGAATTCCCTGCAGGTGGCTCAGCAATTCAACCTGGGATACTCCTAAAAGGAGATTGGGTATCTTCATGGGTTACAGTCTATCTGAAGAAAGTGATAAGTGGCAACAGAGGCCATAAAATCTCCCCTGTCTCACCTCCCTCTTTCAATTTCCATTCCTGATAGACTGTAGAGATATTAACAACTTTCTGTGTCTTTCAAGGGTATGTATTTCTGGCAAGGACGTATATTTTCTGCAAAGTTTGCAGAACATTTTTTTCTGTGCCATGTATACACATTCTGCTGGATCATATTCCTATTATATAT
Organism: Bucorvus abyssinicus; assembly: GCA_009769605.1. NCBI lineage: Eukaryota > Metazoa > Chordata > Aves > Bucerotiformes > Bucorvidae > Bucorvus > Bucorvus abyssinicus. Next base: position 21,439,763 of record CM020030.1, on the reverse strand, counting down.
TGAAACACCACACATAAGATTGCCATCACACAATATGTCTTGAGCTGTCCCAATAAGCAGAAAAAGTCCAAACTGTGATGTAAAAAAATAATTCACCCCTTTAATAATTCTTATCCAGAATCAACTGGTCTGGTCTTTCTGTACAGTGGGAGAAGAACAGTAAGGTATCTTTTCCTTGCCTCGCCTCATCCATTCTTTTATCCATCTGCTCCTGCTCTTAATAACTTCATGGAGGCTTGTCATTTCAGGAACATCTATCCATAATGGAGGTATTCTATCAATACAAGTCCTCATGCTCTTCTCCATTATGCCACGATAAAAAAATTTCAGTGGCATTTAACCATCTGCTTAAACAGGTGTGCAATTGCTTTCCTGGCTAGAGAGGGTTTGCAGTATTACTACTTTAATCCATGATGAAAGCTGGCAAGCAGATGAATAGAATTTGTCAAGGCTTCTAGACCACCAATAATTTTCAGCTTAGCCAAAAATACGACAGCACTAAGCGTACTTTGCACAGTCAACAGCATCAGGTCATCTCAGGAAGCACTGGAACAAAGAAACTTACACTATTGTAGAAGGGAAAAAGCAGTGTTAAATAAACTTCTAAAATGGATTAATTAATGCATATTTTACATTAAACTAATTGTTCTACTATTGAATGTCTTTAGTTGAGTATGGATAAAGTGAAAAACCAAACTCATTTTTCATGGATGATGAAAAATATAAGAGACATCCATTTTAAAAAAAAAAAAAAAAAAAGGACACAGTGAGTTATTCTCCAAGTTCTATAACATCCAGAGTAAGGAGGACATAACTTCATATTCTTCTCAGAAGATCGATAGCTGTAGCAAAGCAAGAACAAAGAGCTGCACAGCAACAGGAAGTTGTGCAAGCAAGTCTGTGCAACACATTTAAATATAAATTGTTCCCTGATTAAAATTTTTATCCCATACCTAGAAACTTGTAAGTTAACCAAATACACCAAAGTCATCTTTTATTCTAGAGCTGGAATTGTGCCCCAGGGGTAAACATATTAACTGTTGTGGCTTACCAAGACTTTCAGGGAAGCTGCTTAAGTTTAATGAATCAGAGAACCGTCATCATTTGAGCCCCTGAAGGTGCATATTCTGCACCATCTGTGGGTAATTCGTGGAGCAGCAGAAGGCACAAATAACTGTGGAACTGTCCCATGTGAATTCTCCACTGCCTAGCAGTAAGTTCAGTCCAAGCAATGGCTCATTCTCTGCTGCCAAATTAAAAAAAAAAAAAAAAATCCAATAAAATAATGTGGTTGAAACCTCTAATGACTCTGACAATTGTGGTTGCAACTGATCTCAAAACTGTTGAAATGTTGTTAGAAGAGGAAAAAGAAAAAGATACTAGTCACAACAGACCTGTTTTAGTAGAAATCAGAATTAAAAAAAAAAAAACCAGTAGTCCTGGGGTCATTTATAATTATATTTTTCTTTAAAAGAGCTGAATTAAAAAAAAAAAAAAACAAAACAAAAAAAAAACAACCACAGAAGTTGTCATTAATAGGTATTAACATTAATGCCTCCAAACAGAAGTAATCAGGTCTTTTTTTCAGTCACATCAAATAACAATTTTTGCTGTAGCATCTCCATTAAAGTGCAAAGAAGTCACCAGTTTAAATTCTCCTTCAGCACTGCCAAAAAAGACCAGTAAGTCATTCATCTAACTGCCATTGTTTGGACTGGGGAAAAAAGAAAAATTAAAGAAAAAAAGAAAGTCTTGGATGCACATGTCCACATAATCCATTTGAAACTGAACATTGTCTCATTTCTGCAGTGATTTTATTGAGCCCTCCTCTCTGTTAAAGCTGTTTTCATACTTTTCTGTCAAACAAGTGGAAGCATCTTTGACTTTCCAGGCTTAAAGCTAAACTCCAAGAGCTCAGTTTTTCCACTTCTACCTCAGACATCATGCACTAATGCATTAAACAGTCTCCAGCCTCCTGAGATAGACCTGAATGGGCTAGTATTCCTCACACAGTGCATTTTACACAAATAGCTGTTTGAGACCTGAGCACAGTACAGCCATGTTAGCACAGCGCTATGTCGATGCTAATAAACTGCTTCCCAGCAGGCTGACTGGCTCCACTAGGAGATGCTGCCATGACACAGCCATTCTGCCTTCAGTCTCTGAAAGGGGGCTGTGCTCTACTGTGCAATTCTCTCCTCTCTGCAGAACTCATGTGGGTTTCTCCAGCCTTTCCATGCCTTTTAGCTCCTTCAAGCATCCCCCGACATGGTATTTCCTCTCCCCTATCTTGCATTATCCCCCCAATGTCCCCCTCTCTCCTCCTCATGAGAGAGTGGGACAACCAGCATGAGCTCGTTCTGCTGAAGGCAGGTGATTTCCTTAGGGCTAAACACCGAAAGCCAAAATCTGAAGTTTCTTCCCACAGAAAGCAGCCCTGCTAATTTCTTGAGGAGTAGAGTTCCATTCAGTGTAGTTCTGCTTGATGGGCCCTGAAGAAGGAGTTCAAGATTTTAGCTAAATCACTACAGCAACAACAAGAAGGAAAAGAGTAGTGAATGAAAATCAGTATCTTTCAAATACAACCCATTTGATAGAGCAGAGACCTGCAGATTCGGAGAGCACCAAGAAAATCAGGTTTAAATCATGATGCATTTCAACAAAATATACAACCAAAACACGGAGAGTGACGTGTTTGGGTGTGTTTCTATCAAGAAAGAGGGCAGAGGGGAGACAGGGCAGGGAATAGGTAGACAGTTTGTGGCTCTTTTTGATTTCTCTGATCTATCTCAGATTGCATTCATGACCCGCGCTAACAGAGATATTGTGCATAACTTCTGTAGTAAAGAATGTACTGTATTGTGCTAGGCAGAATGAAGGATTTTAAATCTGAAGAGTGCTGAAGAGTACAGCCCAGGAGTCTCAAAGTAGTGAGACAGATTTTATTCAATAAAGAATTTGCTGTGAAGTGTTTTGCTTTTCAAACAAGTATAAAATAATTGTAAAGTGTTGGGGTTAAATACTCTGTATACGTTTTCTGGAAGTGGAGTTGTGAGGAGATAAACCCATTAGTTCTTGACTACTATTAATTATGTGTTTGGGTACGCCAAAGTAATTTTTTGGGCCAGTTTAGTAATATGGTAATGATTTCTTTCTCCTTGAAACTAAAATTGCCTAAAATCACAAAATAGGTGATTTTGGAAACGATGTAACCTCGTGGATAAGGTCAGTTGGAGCCCATAAGTAAACAACCAAACAAAACACCCACAAAAAAAAAAAAAAAAGCCCAAAAAACCACAAACGAAGAAACCTCGCCTATGCAGAAAATTAAAAATTTTCCAAAGGTACTCAGGGTCTCACACCTGTCTGATAATGTGAGAAAAACTTCTCCTTTGGAGACTTAGGTAGAAAAACAAAAGGCAATTACTATCTGACAGCTTTCTCTATATACAAAGAATTGGTAGCTCCTAATGGGCAGGTGTCCACATTAGAAAAAACATTAATTATTACCCTTGTTGGCAGGCTCAGCTGAGAAAAACATGACTAAATGAGCATGGAAACTGAATGCCTTCTGTGATGATAATTGCATGTACCCACATTTATTGTAATTTGGGATGTGATTTTCCATTTGGATCTGAATCACTGAAAGGGTCTAGTTGTTGTAACAACATACAGGGATAATGACTCTATTAAAATACTCAGGGCCTGATTTCCAAAGGTATTCATCACCCATACCTTCAATGGGAACAGAAAACTTTTGGTAGCTTGGAAAATTTGGATGATCGTCGTAATTTCGGTGAAAAAACTGCTAAGTCAGAATATGAGAAAACCACAAAGTAACAGTGACTGTCAACACAATGAAAAGCAGCACCAAAATGTAAAAGAACAGAATTCATAAAAATGAGGAAGACAGAGAAGTGTGAGAGGGGAAATTATTTTTTTTTCTTTCATTTTACATGAAGAAAAAAAAAGCAGTAATAAATGTTGGTTCTGCATATTACATACATCAGCAACTCCCTTCAGTAGCAGAAACACAAATTCAAATAGTATATTAAAACTGAATTACAGACTTCCCAGAAAAGCTGAAGGTAAATTGTATTTTTCACAAGGATAGATTGTAAGCAAGTACGAAATTATACGGAAAAGGCTGATGTGATTTAACCGGATCCTCAGAGGTATTGGATGAAGCTTTCTCAAGAGGCTGGTCCCCAAGGCTGTAACACTGAAATGCTCTTCTGGGCTCCAACATCCTGTGGGTCCATCTGCAAAAAAAGACCAACAGCTGTAACCTGGGAACATCTGGGTTGTTTTGGTGATGTTCCATAAACCTGGTTTGAACCAGTTGCAGAAATAATTACACACCATCTCATAAAGCCCAAACAAGTCATTTTCCCCTCATGTAAGTGTTTGTAGTGCCTGTTTTAAGTTTTCCCATTGCTATTAATATAATCACTGTGGCAAGCATCATGTTCTTTTAACTTGCTTGATATGAAACCCTTTGTAGCCATGATTCATACCAACTTGCACCAAATTAGTAATTACATAGCAATCAATTTAGCAAAGCGAAAATCATTCTGAGCTGAGGAATTGCATCATCAGGGTTGATTTCAGAGGGTGGACAGACAAACAAAAGATATTTTGTTATTACTATATACTCAGAAAAAGAAAAGAAGAATTGATTTCCTTCTGGTAGAATGCAAACCAAGGTAGTCACTTTAATTTTGGGCTTTTCAGATAGCACAGAAGAGTGGGGAAGTAAGTCAGAGCCTTAAGCTCTGACCCTGAATTGAGACATCTCTGTCCAGACTGAGCCTACCTGTGATCTGACAACATCCAGCAGAGCCTCATGAAGATGTGTAACAGGTCCACCTCACTTAATTTCACAATCAGGGTGTATAAGCCCATGTTGGATAGCATTCTCCAGGCTTCTGCAGCTGAAATTGCTCTGGAAAGAAACAGAAAAACAGAAACATGAAAAATAGCCCATAAAGTTTCACATCAAGGCTTTGCAAAGCAGAATGAGCTGTTCCGTTGCATGGTTAGGAAAGCCTGGAGTGCTGATCTGTTGTAGTATGAATAACTAGAAGCAGAGCTTTATTTTTCTAAGAACAAAAACAAACAAACAAATTTAAATACAAGATACGAAGAAATGACAAAACATCTTACCTAAACCTTGTTCCCATTTTCCATGAGTAAAGATTAATTTAGCCTTGAATTACCTAGAGTTTTCTGAAGTGTTAAGCATTTAAGAATTATACAGCAGGCATCAAAATCAAGTCAAGCTGCAAACTCAGAAGATATTTATGTGTCTAATCTATTTTGCACAGTGGTAGAATGCTTATATTAATAGGACAGTATGGGAACTGTCATGTTTATCTTTTTATTAACTGGGTTTGCACATAACTGAATGAATGTTAGGCATAATCTATAATTTGGGGAGGAGAAAAGTCACCGTTAAAATATGAAATAATGCTATTTTAAAAATCTGAGAAAAAATACTTAAATACTTCTTTTAACTACATTTACTCTTGATTAAAATTTCACAAAACAGCTCTTAGGAAATATATTTTTAATTCTGAATAACAATGAACATTCTCATAATTTTAAAATGCAGGAGAAAATGGACTTTAAAACAATAACTGTAGTGGCTTTTTCTCAAAAAGGTAACCATTGTTAACTGTAAATAAATAAAGAATAAGACCAAGAAAACTAAAATTCACAAAACAACCTTAGAGACTTCTGACTTTTATACCATCCAGTGCAGTAAGCTGCCGCTATATGCAGCTTATCAGAAATTATCCTACCTCTCAAAGTGGGCCAAGCTGATAACCTCCACCTGCAATGTTATGGTGATGCAGCTTCCCAGCTTAGCCCCTCCATGGCCATGCAGCTGTATTAGCTCACATCAGCTGTAGGCAGGAGGTCTCTGCACTGTGGTCGATGTACTGAGGAGACTTGTCCTAAGTTTACAGGTAAATGCACTCAAGGTGACAGAAACTAGGAAAGATTTCCAGATGGTAAGCAATATGTGCTTGATGTGCAATAAAGCTCTGATGGTCTTCTAAGTCTTTGCTACCTGCCATTGCCCTCTCTGAGTTCTGGCTGTGTTAGTGCAGCTCTGGGGCAAGGTGAGCACCTCACTCTTTCATACGCAGCCTGGGCCTGACTGTACTCCTGCTCTCTGCTCTCTCTGTAACATTGCACAAGGTGTTCAGGCACACTGGGAGCCTTCAGCCTCCACACAGGACATAGGCTCATGGGCAGATCCAGAGGTTGTTCTCTACCATACTGCTGCTTCTACTTTATGAACGGAGGCATCTCAGACAAGAGGGAGGAGTGGTTAAAACAATCCAAAAAAAGGTGGAGAAAAAAGGCACAACTTTGTAATGTCGAAGGAGCAGGGACTTCTTTGGAATGATAGTGAGGGAAGGGTGTATGATACAGGAGCTTAGAGGGTTCAGGAAAGAGCAATCATGTAAGAAAGAGATAGACAGACTTCTTAGAGACATCAAGGTAGAGAAAAGGAGCCTAGAATGTATATCTGCTAGTGGTAATAACATTACAGTTTGATTTTTTTTTTTTTCAAATGGAATAAAATGCTTTATCCCATCCCATCTCTATTAAAGTACATATCATTTTCCTTTAGAAGCTAATAGCTATTTATATTTTATTAGTCTTAACACTTAATTAGAATAAAAGCTATAGAAAAGGCTACCTTCATGAGCTGACTTTTTATCACTAGCATCATATATATAATTTTGGGAGTGGCTAAACTTAGAGAGAACTCAAGCCAGTACATTTGCAAACCTCTCCACTACATGGCACTGCATATGCAGTACACTGTACATAAAGCGCAATGAGCTGTACTATCTGAGGAACACATCGATTTGCTGTGTCTGACTTGCAGATCTGTAGTCTGAATCACACAGAGTTTGTCCAGATATTCCAGTTAAAATGTATCCAAATCCACAAAGCACGATACAGATGTCAACGGCACAACACAAAACCAGTAAAACACTAACTCAAGTGCTAGCAGCGCAGTTATATAAGTGCAAGGCTCCTGCGGACTAATTTACTTGTTGACAGTTACTGTTCTTTCAGAGGCTGCTTGGGGATCTCTAGACAGTATTGCAGTGTGCCGAGCTGGCATTCCTTTACAGAAAACAGCCTTTCGTTTTAGTTTGAAATAATAAACGTTAATGCTATCTCTAGCATCAGCTGACAATGACTATGAGTCTCTAGAGCAGTCAGAACCCTTTGTCAGCTTGGTCTAAGTACCAGGAGAATGGTGAGAGTAACAGTGCAATGATTTTCACCCTGTTTTGCATTTTTATTAATGAACATTTTATACTTCTCTGTCATTTATGATCATGTATAATATAATATAATATAATATAATATAATATAATATAATATAATATAATATAATATAATATAATATAATATAATATAATATAATATAATATAATATAATATAATATAAAATCACAGAATGGTTTGGGTTGGAAGGAACCATAAAGATCACCTAGTTCCAACCCCCCTGCCATGGGCAGGGACACCTTCCACTAGACGAGGTTGCTCAAAGCCTCATCCAACCTGGCCTTGAACACTTCCAGGGAAGCAACATCCACAGCTTCTCTGGACAGCCTGTTACAGGGTCTCACCACCTTCACCATAAAAAATTTCTTCCTTATATCCAATCTAAACCTACCCTTTTTCAGTTTAAAACCATTACCCCCTTGTCCTGTCACTCCCTGATAGAGCTTCTCCCCAATATATTGTACACATTATTGAAATAAGAACATCTCCACAGAGTCTAAAGACTTGAGGTGATGCTATGATTGAGCCTGAACAGTTTAAGCAGTAGACAGTCCCTGCCTCAAAAACATAGAATATTTAGATAAGATAGCTGTTACATGTGGGTTTGAAGGGTAGAGAGGAAGGCGTACACTGCATGATAGTAACAAGCGGAGTGCTAGTTTCACAACTATTCTTTTTGGAAGTGTGTGAGTGTGAAGAGAGAGAGAAGGAAGATTAGTTATAAAGTTAGATGGAGAGAAAAGCGTAAGGACAGAGCATTTTAGGAAGGGTGATGAGCTGGATAAGACAAGAGAGGACACAAAGGAAAAACAGTACATGTGGTTGAGGAGAATGGGAGATGAAGGGTAGGAGCAAACCTTCAGCGCAGCAGAACGATGACAGTCAAGACCACAGCAATTTCAGAGAGAGAGGGCTTCATATCTCTGGTCTTGGGTGATATAACAAGTATTTAGTTTGATTTAGCCATGCTGGCTGTATTTCTGTTGAGTTGAACGCTTCTACCCGCAATTCATCTGCTTGAGACACCTGGATAACTTGACTTTGCAGGTGATATTTTCCCTCTGTTGATGATAATTAGTGAGTCTAGATAACTAGCTTAGACGGTATATCCAAATTTTTAGTGGGCTGAACTTAGGTGACATAAACCCCAAGCTATATGCCCAAGGGTCCTCATTTTGTCTGTTTCAGCTGTAGCTCCTATTATTAGCTTCATTAGCTCTGAAAAGTTGGCAAATAAAGGCCAGGGTTGTTAATTCGTGCATTTGGGAAAAGATGGGAGTTTCACCCTAAGGTGACCTACCTAAGGTAGGTCTCTGATAATTAAGTAATCATACAGAAAGTGCTGTGCTCTTATTTTCTGATTTTTCTGTGTGTAAGACACCATTTTGAGAATGAAGTCTCAGTTCTTAAGTCCAAAAGGGCTGGATTACCTCAGCATTTATATTTTTAAATGCTTTTGCAGTTTCACTGAAAAATGCCTCTGTAAGCCAGCCTGAATATCAGCATAAGCAACCAGAAGTTCTGTTTTCTCTCAGGGAAGGAAATGGGAAGTATTTCCAGGTATTTTTCAGTAGGATAGAGAGATGTTTTCATTATCAGCATTTTTGCATCATCTGACATGTTACTTGTTCTTTTTCTACATATCTGCTTTTGAACATTTTTTAAAATAGATTTAACAACAAAAGGCTGCTAAAATTGGAAACTGTGCGAGATACTTTGGTATTATTCAATCGGAGACAAATCTGACACTGAAGACAGTTCTTGTTTAAGAATTTTCATTGAATGAACATGATCATAGCACAAAACAAAGAAAAATGTCATTCCCTTAGCTGTATCTTCATCATTTAAGTCTCACAAGGTACCTGAGGAAATAAGTTCAGTTTTGAAATGGTTTATCTGTTCTAATCAGTTATGAGTTATTTTTACAATGCACCAAGGCAAGTAATAAACAAAGCATATTTTATTGGATCATTATTCTCTGAAATAGTTTAAATAATGGTTTCTAGATTCATTCAGCCATGCTTCTACTTATATTTTTTCATGTAAAATCTCCAGTCTATAAATATTCTTCAAGTGATTCTTACTGAAATATGGAATTTAATGCTATAAGATTACAAACAACCAGCAGAGATTTTTCCCTTTGGGAAGCACAGAAGGAATGAGTTCATGAAAAACTAAACATATGCGTTATTAACAGCTGAAGAGATTGGATAAGGATTTTTAATTTTCTTTTCTATAGTGAATCTCTTCTGTTTGTACCAACTTTTTAAAATAAGGTAGCTGCTGATACCTCAAAGTAACTTATATTTCTCCTATTATGATTCAAAATATACTAATAAATTATGCCCTAAGAAGAAAAATAGCTGTTTCTTAAGAGTTTGGTCCAAAGGTCTTTGAATTGGTAAGAACATCTCCACTGATTATAGAGCTTTTCACCACGTTCACATTGTACACAGCAACTCTACCTGCAGTCTGGAGGTTTAGATGACAAAGCATATGTAAGATTATCCACCCTGTCTTGAAGACCATTTGCTGACATGTAATTTATGCTGTTTGTCCGATGTAGTTTTAACTTAAGAAGATTTTTAGTATAGCATCACTACATAATTTTGTTGCCAGGCTATTTTTCTTGATTTTCAGCTTATACTTGACTTGCTTAGTTTCACAATGTAGGCTAGAAATGTTGTATTTAAGACTTAAATAATCCATTGCAGTTACTTTTATCCATAATTGTTAGAACACACAAGCTGAGCTTCTCAAAAGCAAGCAGTACGTACAGTTCGTGGCCTGTCAAAGTACAGAAGTGGAAGCTCTCGTACTGTTCAGTCAATCCAAGTCATTGTCTTAGAAGAGATGTATTTTTACTGGGATCTGAGGGAATCAAATAGATCTTCAGACATTCTGTAGGGTCTTTGTAATGAGAGATGAAAATTAATCTGATACATTTCACATTCTAGAACAAAGAAACAAAGAAAATATACCTGCTTTTAATCATGTAATAATACCACAACATTACTTAACTCCCTCACTTGGTCTCTTAAATACCCAAAATGGTTTTTTATTAACCTTCACTGTGTAATGTTCCCATTAGTTCCTTAAAGGCCTTTCATGCTAATGCTTACGTGTCTCTTCTACATTTGACAGCAGAAGCAGCAAGTATTTAGCAGCATGAAAATGTAAAAGAGAATTATTTGTAATCTGCAACTTCTGGCACCGTTGGCAAAATATATTGAGGATACTTAAAAGCTTGTATTTCTGAGGTTTGCTGCCAAAGGTAGGATTTTTAAATATTTTTTAGATTCGTGTTCTCTGCAAACAATTTTAATAGTTTAAAAAAGTGAAGTTCTTTAGGTTATTTAAGAAGAACAGAAAACCTGAGACTTACTACAGTTTAGATTTTATTTTTTCATAGATATGAGTATTCTCTCTCCCGCAGACTCTCAGATTATTTTTTCTCTTTATCTTGCTCAAACATTTTTTTTATTTATTTGTGTTCTATTAGATGTAAGTACATTTTAAAAAAAATGTACTCAACAGCAGTTAGTAACATTTATTTATGCTGCTTCTGTTCCTAGAAATGTTTCCTACACTCAGAAACACTGCACACCATCCTAACTGTTTAATATGTGAGTATTTGTTCATCCTAGTTAGAGAATGACAATGTATTTGCAATGGATTTAATGCACGACTCTGAGCTTTGTATCTTGAGTTTGAGAGGAGTTGACAAGCTTCTCTAGGATTGCTGCTCAATTTTCTGCCTGGAAAAAACCAGAGATTTTTCCATACATATTTCACAGACCAAGTGTGAATGATGAGTAAGTTAACTAAAAACTATGAGAAATGTAGAAACTGTATTCTAGAAGCCAGAGAAACAAATTCAGTTCCTCCTGCTGTTAATGTAAGTTTTCTCCATGTAAGGCATCCTGCATCAGAGCTACTGAGAGTGCTTTATGACATCTGGATGCATTAATGAGCCATACTCACCCCTACCGTTCGATAACTCTAGTGAGGCCCGCTAAGGTACACCCTTGGTGAACTCTGCTCACTCCATCTATTCAAATACTGTATTTTAAGCTCATTCAAACTAATGCAAATTGAAATGAACTCTTGTGCCAAGCACAGGATAATCTCTTAAAAAAGTGTATTCTTAACCATTCAAATACTAGGACCACTGAAAGAGAATGCAAATTACTTGCTACTGATCTCACCTTTAAAGCTGAGGATGAACCCAATCTGCTTGAGATCACACTGTGCTGGGTCTTGTACAAATACTGCTGTCCCTACCCCAAGACTTAATTCTGGAAGACAAGACAAAACAGACAGTTGTGACCAACCACCTATCTTGCGATGGACAAGGCAGAATAATTAAAAAAACCCAATTCATATACATGATTTTTTAGCTTTGGGACAGAGAATTTTAATAATAGTAAAATAATGCCATAGCGCAGCTCATCTCATTGTTAGAGGTCCTCAAGATGAGCTATCAATCTATTTTTTCCCTTTGTTGGATATGTGTCCAGATAGAAATCAAAGTTCCTATGGTATTTTGCAAAAGGAAGAGCTCGAACTCCTTCCAACAAACCCTCTCCACCTAAAATAAGCCGTGCTTTCGAGAGCTGAGTGTAGGCTCTTGCTAAAATGAATAACACATAATTAGTGCTGCATTTGCCTACACACCATTGCCTAACAACCAGTATCTAATTCATTACTGTAAAGCATTTGAGGATGTCACAAGTATGAGACACTATATAAAATGAAAGTCTATTATTCTCATTTAATAGTGTTTCAAACATAACACCATTTCCATGTAGTTTGAAAAGTAATTTAAGATATTCTAAGATAGATTACTCTAAGCTAAAATTTCAGAAAAGGTTCTTCTTTGCCTCTTGCTCATTGAATTTGCATTTAGTGATTGAATAGCTATTGCCTTAAAGAATGTATCAATGAAATTACTAAGTATTTGCCGCTTAATTACTTTCAAAAATAGCAAAGCTTCAAAAAATATATGTGTAATGGATATAACGTATTTGGGTTCTGAACCACAGTTCAGCCAGTACAGGACTGATGAAATACTATTAGAAAGTTTGGCCAAAGTTCCAGATTAATTCAATAGATTCCTAGCATGTTGGCGCACTCTGTGCTTGTGAACTAGCAAAAGTACAAGAGAAGTTTCACTCCTGCAGTAAACAAACAAAACAAAGGTAATGAGCTTAGCAATTTGTGCCAGCTGAAGCTAAAGGCCATTGAAGAGGAGGTTACAGGATATCAATGTCCTTCTATCAGAAAAAGTACGGGAAGATCATGAACTCTTTTGCCCAAGAATTTTTCCGTAGAAGAGAAGTGACCTGGGTACTCCATGCTTTTTTTCCCATCTAGAAATTGATGTAATTTTCACTCTCTGCTCTTGCATGACACTGAAAGGATTAAGTCTGCACTGCCTTGTTGGCATTATTGACATCTCCTTGTGCGCTCTCTGACTGAACCAACGGCAGACTGTGCAGCATGGGAAGACAGGCAAGAAGAGCTTTATACAAAGGTGCCTGATTTTCTTTGGGTGAGAAGTGAAAGAGTGATGTGAAGGGCACACTTTCTGTGTTGGTACTTAGAGCATCATATTAAACCCATGAATGTTGCAACAGCATGATAATAATTTGAAATTAAATTCAGTGCAAGTCAGGACTCTTGAGATATTGTCAGATTAGGCAACTGTTCATTTGCCTTAAGGAAGCTTATAGAAAGGAAATAGCTTTAAACCTATCTGACTATTCAGCGAGAAAAGGCGCCATGAACTGATAATAATGTTTAAATTTCTCAACAGTGTCAAACAAACTCATCAAAATAAACTAAGGCCAGGCACACAGCTAAAAAGAAAAAAGGGGGGGTGAAAGAACCAAAACCCTAAAAACAGGGAAAACACCTCCACCAAAGAAGGAGAGTTTGCAGCTCCTTTCTTTATACCATCAGCTGAATGAAAGACCTCACCAACAGTGCAAAAAGTGTAAAGAAGCATTGTAAATAGCCATTTCCCCCTGTTGAAGTTAGCATGCTTCACACAGCAATTTACACCTCACATGTCCCTTCTTGCATCACAACAACATCATCTATCACTTGGCATTTTATGCTCGTATCATTTGAAATATGAAGAGCGAGACATCTTGCTTTTTATGTACCCAGGAAGACAGTAGCCATCTCACACAGGCACGCAAGGGTAGCACATGTCTGCACACAATCCAGTCTCTTACAAGTGTCTCAGCTGCTCCCCTGAGGTTGTGGAAGATTTGGGCTCTTGGCCCCAGGACAGGTGCTGTCAGCAACACCCCATATATTCAAACCCCTGCAGAAACCACTCCACGCTGACTATATCGCTAACCAAAAAAAAAAAAAACAAAAACAAAAAAAAAAACAAAAAAAAAAAGATAAAAGCCTCACTGTGTTAGGAGAGATGAAAAGCCAGGCTTGCTTTTCTTGATGTACTTTCTGAGGTGGCAATTCTCATTACCCAGTAATCTCAAAAGGGAATACTACCACGGTCTGCCCTTAAAGACAAGTTCTGTCCTGAAATGAAACACTCTGTTGTTTGGTTTGGGAGGGGTGAGGAGTGTGTTTGTTTGTTTAAATAAAAAGGCAAGTCTTACTCTGCTGTCAGTCTGTATTCAAAACCACATATGCTGAAGTCAGGACCAAAAGTGTGTTTTAATTGTTTGGGGTTTTTTCCCCAGATCAATCTGTTAGAACTCATGCTGTCAGAAAGCGTGTAATTCCTTCTTTATTTACCATCAAAACCCAAATTTCTTAGAGGTGTTCATATTTGCTTTGCTTAGTTTCCAGAAGAACTTCATAGTGTCTATGTGTGCATCTACTAGTGATCATTAGAGAAAGGGAAAAAGGCAAAACTTGAGAGAATAATTTCATACGTATTCTAAACTTGGGTGATAAGAGTAGAAAAGATTTTTTTTTCAATAAAATACCTGGAATTTTTTTACCTGTCCTATTGAGAAAAGACATTCATACAAGAGTACCTTCATCTTCTAAAGAAGGAAGATCAGAACTTCAGTAGTTCTGGTCATTTCTCTTAGGAAAAGTGAAATAACTCTTTCAATATTTTCAAACGCAGCAATTAGTGGAATCTGTCTGCCATTCTATGTTGTCTCTCTAACAGGGAAATTCACACAGGTGACAGCATCATAAGCCTGAGAACCTCAGCTTTTTTCTTTAACCTGGTATACTCTAATTGCTGTAGAGAAGCATGCCGTCTCTTTACATGTAACTGTTTCTATGCTTACCTATCAGTGGTCTCAGGCCATTACTGGAGGAAAAAGTAGGTTCTGTTAGCGCTTGCCTTTACCATCTTCTTCAAAAAAAAAATTTGATCATTAGCAGAACTCAGAGGCTCAAAAACTTTTAACTCTCTCCTTATATTTAATACTTCCACTTTAAAAGGAAATAACATTCTTGTCTCATATGTCCTTATGATAAACCTCATCATTAGTAAAAGGTATTTGATAGTATGCAGGAGCAAAATATTACTATTTAAAATCACAGCTTGTTATTAGTCTAATAAAACCAGCCTTCCATCTTCAGGGCTCAACATTCATCTTTCCCAACTGTTCAATCCTGATAAACTATAAGTTCTCTAGAGTGGAAGGAGGTGTTTTAAGGTCACATTATAAAGCAACATGGAGACAAATTACTGATGATTTTTCACAGTGCTGTGCTTTCCTTTGATAATGAATACCATGGAAAAAATTGCCATACAGGACCATTTTTTTTAACTGGCATTCTTGTGCTATTTCTTTCTTCCTCCTTTTTCCCTTTCATAGAAATGCATTAATCTGGTGTTGAATGCTACATTATCAACACGGCTTAGGGCATTAACCTAACCACAGATTCAGGACATAACCTTAAACTTTTCTTTTAATATGAAATGCTCTAAGGGGTATACATGCAATTGTGAAGCATTATCTGCTCGTTTCATGCATTCCAATGTTTCCTATTACTATGAAATGTGAGGTTTTTGTTGGCAGCAGTCTGGCTTTCTGAAGTGCAAGTAGTAGTGTACTTGGTATAGAAAATATTTCTTTTAGATTCTTTGTACCACAGAGAAACCAGTACAGGGATAAGACAGAGATGGATAGACCTCACCTCCTCTCAAGTCACAAGATCACCCTACTCTTTTACATAAAGCAGGAGGGGTAGCTCTTGTGACAGCCTGGCATCTCTGCAGCAGGGTCTGCTCATATCATAGCCAAATGCCTTTGGAAGACTATGTCTGTACTGTCAAATAACTTCTGGCAGGGACCACTCTCACACCATTCTCAGCCCGTGGCTTGCCCCAGTGCTGTTTGTTGGTGTAGACCCAGCCGAAGAGAGTTGCTGCTATGCTGAATCCTGTCCCCAGACATTTCAGGAGCTACAGCAGTCCACCCTGTCCAGAAACCCGCACCTTCTCCCAGAGCTGAGATAGGGGGTAGGGGACATCTGTTTGGGGTTGCTGCCCATTAAAGTCATATTTTGGAGGAAATTCTCTCCTCTGCTGATGTTTTCTTGGGGGAAAAAAGCTGCTTGGATCAAGAGCTGACATTTGAGCACCCATGGCCTGCGAGACCCTTTCTCACAGCCTTGACAAAGATGGAGACAGGCTCCCACACCCTTTATTAATAAGTTTCGACACCTGGCCCTTTTCCCTTTGACTTTTCCAACTGGACTTTTCAGCTGTGGATAAAACTAGTGAACGTCTGGGCTGTTTGCATTTTGAAGCTGTGGACTAAGGGACAAGTAACCACTAGTTCTGCTTGCCCACAGGGCTGGGACTCAGTCTCTGAAAATGCTCATATATTTTCAGGGGTTGTAAGGGTGAAACCAGCTAATTAGAGACTAAAGGGCTTTGAAGGGCTGGATGTTGTAATTCAGCCCAAAATGTGGCTCTGAAATCAGGAGATTGGACCCAGCCTCCATTGCTCTGGCTGAGGTATGCTTTGGGGCATCAGTCCCTGTGAGGGGAATTCCACCAAGTCCAAGGGCTCTTGATTGACCAAGACTTCTGCCAAACAGGCTTAGTTGCAACAGCTACAACAAGTGTCTGAAACAGAAAAACAAAATTAGATTTAAAAAATTATGCCAAAAACAAGTGACAAAACCAAGCAGGCTTGTTTGGGAGTCCCTCGAGTATCAAAGAAATAAATGAAACAGAACTTCCGTCATTTCATCTCAGTGTCAGACCCAGTACCATTCCTCTCACTTCAGCTTCTGTACAGAATTTATTTATTTCTAAATAAGTGCTTTCTTTCTTTCAGAATGTCTGTTTTGTGGGATAGTCATTTTCATATCTTTTGTCAGGAAGTCCTAACACTCCTGCTAATTTTAGTGCGGAGAGCAAAACAGAGGAGGATTTCCTCCTCCATTATCACTTTGATTGAATAACTTCAATTACTCCAGCTAGATACACACACATAAATAAAGTTTCACACTTCACAGCTGACACAATCCAGAGACTACAAGCAAAAAGCCCCCAGAGGTGCAGACTATTGAGGAGTAAAGTTAAATCCCTGAATAAAACAGAAATATGTAAAGGATTAATGTCCTTCCCTCACATTGCCACTTACACTCAAGTGTGTTTATGTTTATATTTATTTATATTAGTATTTTACATATATATATATGTTTATTTTTTATTTTGTCTGTTCCCCCAGGAGAAGCCCAAAAGAGAAACAGAGATGGCCAAATTGACAGAGTCAATGAGTGAGTACAAATAGGAAGTTCAACCATTTTCTTTTTCCATCTGTCCCCCTCCCTTACATAATGCCACAAAACCAGCAAAGTGTTTGCATTCAGGGACCTCATTCAGCCCTGTCTTCACTCATAACTTTATCATAAATCATTCCACTCCTAAGAAAAAAGGAATCCCCAAAACAAGGACTGCTATTTTCTTCATGCACTGTTTAACTTACGTGTATTTGGACCTGAATCCAACAAAGCAGCTACTATGTGTTTGACTTCATGAGCCTGAGTTGTACTTAAATAGAATGTAACTACCTGTGGATTTAATGAGTGCCTAATTTACTTGATTCAGGCTAGTGCCTACATTCCTTCACAAGCTTACAAAAGGTCACACTAAATCCAGTGTAATTATTCAGGATTGTCGCCTGTACCAGATTCATCCAACAGGAATTATGCCCAGCGATACATGTGTGAAGCTTTCCATTAATTCACTGGTTTCTAAGAGGTGTGCATTGTCTTAAATCTGTAACCAGAAGAGGTAGTTTGTACTGCTGCCATAATATGAGATCTAGATAATGGAGTAGTGCTATAAATACCGTAGCTGACAGACTCAGACTGGATAATCTATTTCTGGACAAATTTTGAGAAAATTTAGGATGAAATTCTGGCCAACCACTGTCTCTTTCCCAAAACTTACCTAGCTGCACAGCCTATGCAAGCTTAAATAAATTCACTTTAAAAGGGAGAAATCTTCTACTCTACTTAACAAGAGACTACAAAATGACGGAAACAGAAAGGCATAAGACTCATTTACATTAGAAATTTGTTTCCAATTAGTATTTTGTTTGTGTACAGAGGGTCTGTTCCTAGGACAGCACTTCTCCACCTTTGTTCTCTCCCAGTTCACTTGCTTCCTTTTGAAATCATTCTCTGTAACTCCTTACATATGCCATGGCAGGGCAGAGTGACCACTACTAACTATAAAAATTATTTCAGTTTCATAAAAAACCTATCCCTCAAAATGCTGCTGCAGACCTGGGAGGTGCAATAGAGGCAGCAGAACTATGTACAAAAGGCCCTTTTTTTAAAAAAAAAAAAAAAGCTTCGTGAACAGATATAGGATTCAGAAGTCAACTTGAGAGCTCCTTCTCCCATGGGGAGAGAATCGTTAACCCGTAACAGACTACAGACAATGGCATAAGACACATGGCAACCTATTGGTGGATAGCTAAAGTCTCATTAAAGCACCTGATGGAGTTCTCACCATGAAGGTGGTCATTGTTATCTAAATGCTGTTCTGTCTGCTTCTTCTCCCCCACTGTCTGCAACTCATAAGACCCGGCAAAATTCATGTTTCTGAGATTCATAGATGAGGTTTTCGATTTTCTGAGCTACCAATGGGATCCACATTCCTATCTTTTCTGCAGTATTCATGAGTAGAAAGAAGTCTAGGTGATAACAGTGGAAAGGTTGACATTACAGTTTGGCAAGGATAAAAAGGACAATGATACCAGATCCTAGAGAAAATTTCAGCTATAAGGAATTGTACTTTTGCTTCATTAATCTCTGCAGATGTACATTGTCATTCTTAGAAACATCCTGTGCCCCATCACTTCTCTGGCATTGCTAGATGATAGATAGCTGTATGGCTATAGATGATAGATAGCTTTATGGATGGGTTGGAGATGGGTGGAACATAGGAGGAACCTGTTACCAAAGGTGGAAGCAAATAAGTAGTATCTGCCCTATGTCTTAAGTACTTGCTGGGCTTTGCACAAGCTTTCAGAAACAAGCTGAAGAAATCTCACCAAAAAGTGTTGGGGAGAAGAGGAAAGAGTCTATGAATGGTTTGAAGAGCCAGAGGAATGGCCTCCATAAAATTTTATAGTTGATCAGGAACACAAGCTCAAAAATGCACTGTGCAGTTCCTTTAGGATTTATGTTTGTTTTGTGAATTACTTTTATTTGGCTTCTTTAAGGTAGCATGCTTCTTAAAAGGATTTACTGCTGCCTTGTATGAGGATTTGTTCATACTTCATGCAAGCCTTTCACAAAATTTTCAGATGATTTCATGACATTTTAAAGCATTTTTAATAAATCATAAACCTCATTGCAAGCTGGAAAGAAAATTCTTAGTGAAGGTATCACAGTGTTAATTTTAATGCTAGTGCAGATTAAAAGGAAATAGATGGAATGGGTATGCAATGAGCTAGCATAGGTTCAGCCTCTGGTTTGGACTGCAGGGCCTTTTTCTTGGAACTGAAAAAATAAAGAAAGGCCTTTGAGGCCTTAGAAGGTTTCAAAGACCTCAGGAAATGGCTTGATCATAGTACAAACACAATAAAATTACTGTATGCCTTTCAGTTTCACCCAAGAGCTGTGCTTCTTGTCTCTTTCCTCTGACCACATCTTTGCACAGTTCCAGAAAAAAATTAGTCACCTTGCCTTCACTGCTCTATCAAAATGCTCTGATGAAGTTACACAGCACTGCTCTCTGTCCCTTCTTCTCCATCCAAAGATTTTCTGGATGTTTCTGCAGTAAGAAAAATCTCCATACCTGAGAGGAGGACTGAGGGAACACTGATGCAGTAGTTGTTCCAGGTCTTTTCTATTTGCCAGCAGGGATAACTGTCTGTATTTCTGTCACATTTTGTATTTCCATTCTCAGAGAATCTGTTGCATTGTAGGGAGGATTGGTAAGGGGGAAAAAAATGTTTTAATGCTTTCTATCCTATAGGACCTTCATGACGATGGCAAGATAGAAGGTATCATGGTAGAGCCCTGTACTTTTGTGTATTGAGAGAACTGTCTGCCTTTAAAGTTAAAAAAGGAAAATAAGTGAGAGGGAAAATCATTTTAATACAACAGTTTAAGTGCAAACTAGGAAGAAATGTTGTGCTAAATTTTTTTAGATAGTCCCTTAGAGCTGATACGGAAGCAGAAATGCATACCACGTAAGACCACCCTTTGCTTCAAGTTATTATTTTACAACACTTGCACAGAATTAATAGAAAGGCACCATAATTACACTGATCTCCAGGGAGCTGTCCAAGAATTCCTTTACAGTGCCTTAAAATCCATAATGCATTTTAAAATTTCTTTGTAGCCTGAGTTGGAAAATTTACCTCATGTAATCTAAGAATACTTAAAAGATGAGCATATAAATTAAACCAGGAACAAAATTATTTTCCCTATGTTTTTTGTTTTCTTCTGTTCCTGTTTTTCTCATTCTTCCCATGCACATGGTCATTTTTAATCCAAATGATGTCATCATCTTGCCTGCAAATAGCTAAAGCACAGCAAAAAATGTAGGAGAGCAAATATTAAGCTGTACAGGAAGATATCAAATGTTCAGCCTGATGTATTTGGCCAATATGAAAAATTAGATATTCAGAGAAACATCCTGTACAGAACTATTCAGTCCTTCAGGAATGATCACCATTTTGAATACTTTGGGGATGAGAATTATTACAAGATATTTAGTGAGTAGACAAATATGATGATGCCTTGATAGTACCTTAGAAAAGTCCTTTTAGGCTTCAGTGTTATGACATTGAAAGGAATTTCCTCTCTAGTTCTGTTAGTTTCTCCTCCTGCTACCCAGCTAGTCAAGGTGTACAGCATGTTCCTGAGTTGCCTGGGGTAAAAGGAAGCTGTCTACATCACAACCCCTAACTGGTGCCTATAAGATATCTACCTTACATCAGGGGTTAGCTGGTTGCTTCTTTTGCAACAGTATGGCTTGACGGCTTGGATACCACCTGCAAAGCTCTCCTCAGGGTCCTGATATTTCTAAAAGCCCTGCCAGAGATGTGCTCTTTGCTGAAGACCAAATGAGGATATAAGTCCCTTTTCTTTCATCCAGACTGAGCTCTGAGGTCTCCAGGTCACTGAGGTTCAGACAAGTTTGTACAAAAGCTTCTCCCTAAGATATGAAGTCCAAGGTCTCAGTGCTGAATTATGCAAAAGCATGGATCTAGTGTGCCATACGATGGCTGCAGCATAATCAGTGTGTGACATGAGCAGTGTGAACTTGCTACAGGCTAGAATCGAAAATTATCATGGTTGGCTGCCTTAAAGCATTTAAACAGAGAAGTGACATCCAGTTAAGATGTCCTCTGGCAGTGGGGACACATCAGTAAACAGTCATGTTTGTTCTGCTACCCAGTTAAGCCACATGATACACCTGCATGGGGACAGCCAGAGGCATAAGGATTGGTTTAAAATACGGATGTTCCTTCATTTGTTAAAAAAATGTGTACTCCAAGTGTCTGTAAATTTACTTCCAAAGGCGATGAAATGATGAATCCTGAGACCTTAGATGACCCCGATAAAACCTTATGAATTATGGATGCCATGAATTTTACTCAGGGTGGGTAAAAATAAAAAGAAATCAAGAAAACCTGAAAAAATCCAGGAGCATACAAACTCTAGGAGATATTTGGCTTGTGATGGCGTGCTTTTCCCAAAATCTTTGTTTATCTTGTCTCCAGTGTCTGAACCTGAAGTGTCCCTATTGCTCTCTCATATTTATAGAGACGGTTTATAAAGAGAAAAATGTTTCTGCTTTGGCTTACTTAAAAGTCACAGCATTTTCAGATTTATGTGTGTCAGGGTAGTCTGGATTTTTTTCAAAGAGTTCTAGTTATTTTGAATTATTGTTTTATGACATGTAAGAAAACCGTATGGTATGTTACAGAAAATACGTATCTAATATACTCTCTTTTGCTATAGGACATTGTGACCTTTTTACTTCAACTTTTTTTCCCAGTACTACACCTTTTATCTTTGCCTTTTGTTCAGAAACCTAACCTCTTTATTATCACGTTGCATGCACAAATGCTATATTGTGTGAACACAACACCAGTTGTGCATATGCAGCATCAGGACTTTGAAGAACTGATCCTAAAGCCTGTGTTTCTATCTCCTTGGTCTAGAATACTGATTCTTCAGTTTCAGAAAGCGTTTCTGAGTACAAATATCCAGTTCAACATTTTCCACTAGTATCAAATATGATTAATTTGTCAGAAAGAGCAGGTTCTTACAATGCATTTTCAAGTGCAAAAACTCCAAAACATTCAGAAAACTCATTCAAGAAAGACATTTGCACATGCTTGAGGAAGTCAGCAATTTATTTTCAATATACCCATTTTTCCTTTTATGGTCAGACTTTTTATGAGGGTGTGCCCAGAGTAGAATAGGAAGGCTGGTTTTCCCACAATATATATTTTCAGCATCTCTTGCTTTTCAGTAAGAAAAGAGTTCTGTTGTGATAGTTATTTCTAGATGAGTAGCTTTGTAGCAAATATTAAGACATAGAGATAAATGTTTTATGAAGTGGAACATATAATTACTGTCGATTATGTAATGTATATATAGGTTGATAACATTTATTTTAAAATTTACTCCTTGAATCTTTGGTAAGATACCAGAATGCTACCAATACTTTGGTAAGTAAGTAAACAGAATGTGTATTATTTTATTAACATTATGATTGGTGTTGTTATTATTTCTGCAGAAAT
The DNA here is from genome assembly GCA_009769605.1 of Bucorvus abyssinicus. Taxonomy (NCBI): domain Eukaryota; kingdom Metazoa; phylum Chordata; class Aves; order Bucerotiformes; family Bucorvidae; genus Bucorvus; species Bucorvus abyssinicus. The sequence continues at coordinate 21,417,204 of CM020030.1, read as the reverse complement.
TAGCAATGCATATAACGAAAAGAACAGAAAGAACAATGCTGTTATCATTAAATGAAAATACAGTCTATTTTTTGTGATAAAGGTCAAGTTCTGAGAGGAGAATGAGATTCTAAAACAGGAGTTAGTTATGCAAGAAAGCAAGAATGTCTATTGTTTCAGTGATGCACTAGCAGGGTCTTAGAAGAACTGTGAACTTATATATACAGTAAGAAACAAAAGATACTTGTCCTAATCAGAAAGCTATGGGCAGTATTTCCAGTCCTTAGTATACAGCAATGTGAAGAGTATTTGCTCTGCATTTCCTGAGCTTTTAAGGGTCTTGTCTTCAAATTCGCTCTGCAAGTGTGAGGGGCAGAAATGCATTTTCCCAAATGAAACCCAAGACTCTTGGGGAAATTTAGGTAGGATATCAAGAAAAATTTCTTTACACAGAGGGTCATTAAGCATTGGAACATGTTGCCCGGGAGGTGGTGGAGTCCCCATCCCTGGAAGTGTTTAAAATACAAGTGCATGTGGTGCTGAGGGACATGGTTTAGCACCCTGGCAGTGCAGGGTGAACGATTGGACTCGATGATCTTAAAGGTCTCTTCCAACCAGATTCTGTGATTCTGTGATTCTGTGGTATAGTCATATGATTCTAGAATCTTAGATTTTTCAAAAACATAGTAAATTTTGATAGCACTGCTATTATTACTTTGATAAGCTAAAATATTTGTGGAAAACTACACTCAGAATATAGGGGATGAGATAACCAAGAGCTGAATTATGAATGAAGAAAAAATTTCTGTCTTTTTAGTTAGGAAGAGTAATTACATATAGGCTGCATTGTACCATTTCTTATTGAAACACAGCATTTCATGTTACTTACACTTTTAAAGTTTATTCTATTGAGGTTGTCATTTTCCATGGTAGGTGTGTGTTTCAATACTTCCCTTACTTTTATTAGCTCAGAAAACAGAGACTACAGTCAGTCTGAGACTATTTAAGAATTCTCAATGCCTTTCTTTTGCATTGCTATGGTCCATGGCACAGCAAAGCTGGGTTTTTCAGTCGTATGTTTCCCAGAGCAAATACTCATCTTCTATACTAAAGCTAAGTGGTCTAGACACAAAGCTATTACATAAAACACCTTCACAGCTTCCCACAGCACTGTTCTCTACAGAACCCAATCCACAGTCATATTGCAATAACATCTTCTGGTCAGCAGTAGGCCAAAATTGTGAAAACATATGAGATTCGGTGTGAGATACATTTAGGTATAAGTCTTTAGAGGGGAAATACAAGCCCAGTGTTTCTGAGCATGACCAGAATTAGTTTAAGCATGTGCAGAAATTTAATACTGAAAGCAGAAGTCACTTCAGATTTTAAGAACCAGTTTTTTAGGATCTTAGTATGGGACTGAGCTGCCAAAACTGTCAGTTAGGTGGCTGAAGACTTTTTTAAGACAGCATTTTCTCATTATACCCCAGTGGTAATGGGGTATGTTCACCCAATGATATGGGTATGTTCACATCTGGGCCAGTTGGCATTACACCCTTAACTGTCAATTTCCAACTATTTGTGGCTTGGCTTCACAATTTTAATGCCCTTCTTTCAGAGCTTTTTCTATATTCATTTAACATGTGCTTAAATCTTCCAAAAGTGCTAACAACAATGGACTTCATTTGGAGAAGTTAGCAGTGTGCAGTGCTAAAAGAAAAGCCCACACTGTTTATGTAAAGACCAGGAAATTCATATTCGCTCAGGATAAAGAAGTCATTAAAAATGTCTAATCAATTTTCTTCACGGACAGCAGATGAGTTCAATTAAATGGTGAAAAACAGGATCAATATTTCTGAAAGCTGTAGAAAACTGTCTGACCTGGATCAGGCTTATTGAGCTATCAAGCAGATTAGAGACCATAATGGATTTTAGTTCCAGGAAACAAGCACAGGATGATGAATAGCAAACAATGCTGGTCAACGGTTAAGGAAAAAACAATCCAGAAAAGAAAGTACCTGAGATGTACAAGAACAGCTGTTAAACAGGTAGTACCATAAATGTATTGGATTTTGAAACCCTTAGACTTTGAAAATGAGTTGCAAAGGCATCCAGAATCAATGAATGGAAAATGTAGAATGTGGTAGGATAAACTTTTTGATGTGAAAGAGAAATACTCCACTTCCTTGGAAAAGGGGCCCTGTTGCATTATCGAATATAAACAATGAGAGAAAGGTCTTGCCATGGTATTTTTGACAGATGTCTTTAATCAGGTATTAAATTAAGCCCTCAAGTTAGACTGTATTCTCCCTGTATTTTTCACCTGCCTCCATTGCTCTTCAAACATTTGACAGGGGATAACAGGGACCATATTAACTATATTACAGGGAAAATAATGCCTACGAGTCAAACTCTTTTTTTGTGCACAGAACACATTAATTCAAAGTATATTATTTGTGAACCACTGCCTGCGCTCATAGCTCAGGCTCGTCTAACTTTATTTACCATTATTTCTTTTACCATAAAGTATCTTGAACGACACGGGAGAGAAAACCAAAAAGACTCCAGTGAGAGTCACTGCCAACATTAAGAGAGCTGTTAAAATAGAAACCGACAAGAAGGAAGAGACCTGCAAGATCTCTCCTCCTTTGAGTCAGTGCAGCACCGTTTTCAGATACAGAGATAGAAGGGATTGTGTAATGGGGCTGTTCTGCACCCCAGCATCAATCTATTCAGCGTTGTTGCCTTTGCTGTCTCAGCCCAGGCATGTTGCACAGGCATATCTCTCTGCAAGAAAAGGAGGACACAGTTGTGCACATCTACTGAACCTCACTGCTAGCACTGTGGACTGCATGTAATTCTGACATATAACAAGAGGTTGCTCCTTCTTCCTATTATTATCCCTCCTGTAAATAATTCCCCTATCTCCTCTCTTCAAATATTTGTCAGCTTGCAGAACCCCTCTCTAAACCCCTCATAATTAAACTTGCAGAATTAGATTTTATAGTCCACTTCAGCATTCAAAGCCTCCAGTCCTGGCTGGTCTTAGCTGAACTCCCTCCACTTTTGTCATCATATTTCATAAGCACATTCCTTAAACCGCAAGTCTATAAGCAAAATAATGGAAAACTGAAAGGCTTGCACAAAAGAAAAAGAATACTGGTAGCATCAAAAGCAGGCATGCAGCTTTTACTCACCTAATTGGCAATTAAAAAGGAATGCTTAAGAAATGTGGTGTTTTGTTCACTCTCAGCACAGAAGCAGCAGCAGCAAAGTTACTTTGAGAAGCCTAGCTGTTGCACTGCCTTATGCCCTTTCATCTGGAAGTCTACTGGGTGTAGGAGTTGGAGCCGAAACTTGACTTTCTGTTCTTAGTTTGGCTTAATGACTTACATGTCCACAGAAAAGAAAAAAAAAGAAAGAAAAAAAAAAAAGGCAAGCTGCTATAGCTGATCACTGTTGAGCTAAATGAAATCATCAAAATCAGTATTCATCCAAAATAAAATCCTGTGTTTCCTCAGGACAGACACAGGTAATTTCAGCCCAACTGATGGAGTAGTAGCTTAAATAGATGCATTTCTTTTCCTGACAGCACTGACTTGTGGAGAGGCAAGATGGCAAAGAACAGATACTAGAAAACCTTAATGCCATCACATATGAGGAAATACTTTTCGTAGAGCATACTGCCTATGAAACACTTTGCCACAAAGTACTACGGAGCAGATAAAGATTTTGAAAGCATCCTTGCAGAGATGGGCTGTTGGGCCACAAACATGCAGTTTAGTAACTTAGACATTAAAATACAAGGAGTTAGAAGGAGATGATCCACTAGGAGGAAGGCTAGAAGGCAGTAATCCACCAACCAATAAAGACTAGACAAAAAGTTCTGTGGATAGTTTCAAAGAAGAACTTCCCATCAGTCTCCGTGAGAGATTGATTTCTATCCCCCTCGTCACCACCTATGAACACCACATATTACCATCACCACCACCAGCCCCGCATTAAAAGCATCACTCAGCAGGTATAACTTTCCCTGTCCTCCTATAGTTTTATGACCCCTTTAATCCAGTGTCAGCATGGGCCACCTGTGTCCACCTGAGCAGGAGTAAGAACTCTGAGCATTTGTAACTCATAAGCTACAAAACTATTGCCGTTTCATCCCAAGACCTTAGAGATCCTATCAAATTTCCAAAGGCAAGGTAGCAGCTTACAAAGAGACAGAAAACTCATGACCCTTCTGAAGCTGAGAAGAGTCACTGGCTACAGTTACAAGGGCTTTCGCTGAGACCTGTCTTTCCCCAGGTGGATTCTTCCTCACCCAGCTAGTGTGGGGACTAAGAGCAGTGTAGTCAAAGAGACTGGAGGCAAAATCCACGATATATTTGGCTTGTATAAACACATAGTCTCTGCCTCATCTCCATCAAGCCAGCTAAGTTTTAGTGGTATGTAAGTGATTGGACTCAGTTCTTGGGTGAAATTTAATTGGTCGTTTTATCTAGGAGGTCAGATTTGATGCTCCTCTCTGATTCCAAATCTGTATCCATGTCTTCAGGCAGCTCACACTTTATGCATGGAACAATATCAGACAGACTCTGTTCTACTACAACTGAGTATGAATGACTGATACAGACATGATTATGCTTCCAAATCATGACACTTTAAATTACCATTTTTGTTCATTCACAAGAACTAAATTCACAGTGATTGTCATCATCTGACATATTTATCATTGTCAAGCTGAGCCTGCTATCTCCACATCACAGGTTTCCTCTGATGCTCTCAGAAACTTACACAATGGAGTCACGTCACGTGTCATGAAGCGTTTGCTAACCTAGGTTGCAAATCAAAAAGACAACAAATAGCATGATTACTTGTTCTCAAAAGTGGCACATTTTTGTTGAGTTTAGAAAACCTATACTTTCACTTGACAGCTTTGGGAGGCAGTTTATATATCTTGTTCTACTCTGTATTCTAGTATTGTTTGAATAGTTATTTTAATGATAGGCAAAGAATAATTTCCTCTGAAACCTAGTGAAACATAGGATGGTGTTTTGACTCACATTTTCTTCTTTAAATAAAGCAGTAAAGAACTATCTACAGACCTCCTGCTAAGTCAGCTTGTTTCCTGTGGCATATTGCTCTTGCATGTGGTTGAGTGTCTTTTTGGTCTAACATTATTATTTAGGGGTGTATTACTATTTAAGGCACAAGTAACTCGTGCTGCTGTACTAATTTGTGGGTGAATGTGACATATTTTTAGTATCCATTCAATCATATGTGCTGGGCTGTAATGTTTAAAAATGAATTCATTAAAAGCATGATACAAAACCCGTTAAAGTGAACAGAAAAACTCTTCCTGTTTTTCTGCCTCCCTAATTTTATAAAGCGCCCATGATGTTAACATGAAAAGGAAGGGGACAGACTCATGAATTCATTTATATTATTTCTTTATGTCAATAACTTTGAATGGTAGACCTCACTGACTGCTAGTCAGGTAGAACAGTCTACAAAATGGAAAGACTGCCAGCGTAAGGGTCTTAAATATCATTGTGTTGCCATGTCGTGAGCATGTCATAGGTTTTTAAAAGGCGGTGTTTTCTCAGTTCATTCTGTGCCCCTTCTGCAAGAGATTCTGCTCTGGGTTTCACACATGTTTGACTGATATTTACAGAAATTCCAAAGGCTGCTGCTTTGCAGGTGTGAGGGCAACATTTTAAATGACCACATTTCAAAGCAGCTTGAAATGGTCTAGTTTTAAAGTACATTTCTTCCAATCAGTATAGTTCACCCTTTTTTCTCTTTTGGGGTAGACCTGAAACAACCAGGCAGAGACCTATTGGCAGATAGGTGGTCTGGTAGCAAAGCTTGAGTCAGGCTGTTGGCACAGCTCTGTAGAGCTTTGTGCAAATGCCCATGAAGAGCAGGCAGGGGTCCATAACTGAGAGTCCCTCCCTCTGAGATGCAGAGCCACAAGAAGAAGGAGGCAGTGGTCTCTGTGACCACTTTCACAGCTTGAATGGGTAAGTTCAAATGGTGAACCTCCTGGCCATGAGGAGACTGACTTGAAGGCCTGGAGAAACATTGTTGATGGGAGGCATTAACAGAAGGGGTTAGGTTTCATTCTGTGGAATTGATTGAATAAGAGCTGGTGTGTCAAACCATTTACACTGGGCCATTTGCCGTGTCGGTTCCTTCCCCAAACACTCCACTGTTTAGGAGCATCTGGTTGACTCCCTCTGCCTCACTAGCAAAGTCTGGTTCTCCATGAAGCATTTCACTCCTGCGTGCTCCTATTTTGGATACTCCAACTGTAATCAAATCCTCTTCTTCCTCCCTCCCACCTCCACTTCCAAATTCTTGACAAAAGTCGTGCATTTCTCCATCTTCTCACTCTACAGCAAAAGGCCTGGAAATGCTTCTTAAATGCTGTTGAAATTGGTCAGTGGATTAATTTTTTTAAAAAATTTGTCACACTGAATGAGCAATAAGCAGACACCATAATGATATGTGTCTTAGAAAACTACGGTAAAAATCCAAGGCCTTTCCTTAAACTTGATAAAAACCTTTCTAGTAACCCTTGCAAGTGTTGTTGGTTTACATGCAGTTATCCTTTTTCCATGGCATTAAACAGTCATAACAAGAGGATTTAATAATTTCAGAATAAGAGAAGGCCAGAAAGCAAACAAAATATACAAAATTTATAATGTACAAGGAAAATGAGTGTTTTGAATGTGTATTTTTAACTTCAGCAGTGTTGTTAGATGATGATTTTCAATTTTAAGAAACTCTTTTCAAACTTCCTTTGGAACAGAAGAGAGGTATACCACTGTGGCAAAACCTTTTTTCTTTTTTTTTTCTTTTTTTTTTTTTTTTAAGAAAATACGTGAGAAAGAAGCTGGGGGAATCTCATCCTTATCAAGAGATTATAATTTCAAATTAAGTCCGCATTGTGTGTTACTATAGAAACTCCCATTTTGTGGCATGTTTGCGGGGAAAAAGTCAAAAGTTGCATTTTAATGAAGGCATATCACACACTAGCTTCCTCAGTACAGCAAAATAAAATAGAAGTTTCTATCAGAAATTGAACAATTACCCAAAATAAGGTGAGCTAATTAAGGTCATGGGGAAGGGATATTAAATCCTGAAGTGACAATATGTCATGTTCATTTTTCAACACTAGTCTCCGACTTACAGATTATGTATTAGATACTGCAGGAGTCTGATGGATTGAGAGGCTTGTTGCCATGGCAATATTTGCTGCTTTGCTGGTATTCCCTACAGAATGTAAAGGGTTTTTTGGGTTTTTTCCCTACTCAGTTAGACAAATTGGCTATATATAGCAAGAGATGTTGGAGAACTGAAACAGCAGAATCTGGTGGGGGAAGGCTTGCAGGAAGGACTGACATTTATAAGTCTTAAGGAATCACAATGGAACACACACCGGTAAGGAGTGAGGGGGGCTGATGAAAGAGGGAGAGAAAGAGAAAGGGAGAGAGAAGGAAGGAATGAAAGGAAGGGAAGGAAGGAAAGGAAGGGAAGGAAGGAAGGGAAAGGTGATTATACATTCATAGTATATCTTGCTTTTAGGGGCAAGGAGGCAGCAAAGGGAAACAGGTAGTGTTGCCTAATAGTAAGCTACAGCTGCTGTTGGTTTACTATGCATGAGGTGGTTTATAGCTTCAGGGAGAGCTAAGAGGTAAACACCTCTAAAATGAAAAAAAAACCAAAAAAAAAAAACCACCAGCAATAGAATTGCTTACCACTGAAATTGTCAGTGTAAATCACAATTTGAGTTCCAAATATAAGCCGCCTTCTTCTGTTCTTTATCTTTTTTAAATCTTTGCTCACAGCGTTTTTAAAGCAAGGTGTTGATACCATTTCCATCCTCCTCTTGGCACAGTGAAAGCAAATGTGCTTCAGTCAGATGTTAGGGAGTACTGTCTCTTATGTATAGTTCAGTCTGTTGCTCAGAGGTGTGGGAAGAGTGTGACAATGTGCTTTCATTTTAATATTAGCCCATCTCAGCCAAGCATCTATGGATTGCAGAGTTAAAAAAAAAAAAAAAAAAGACTATTTTGTTTCTTCCTTTTTCCACTCCTATCCCTTCTATACACAGAAATGCATCAAGTAATCTATAGTATTTGCCCTGAGGCTTAAAAAGATATTATTCCAATAAGGCTGACCAGGCAGATCTAACTATCCTTGGTGATAATTCATTTGCCATACCCCTGTTCACTTTTTCTTCCTCATTTTCATGCCAGTTATCCATTTTTTTTTAATTTTTAGAGTATCAGACACATAAACTGACCTATACAAAAGACAATCTGCGGCAAATCATTAATACAGTGTTTGCACCAGAAAGTTCACGTATACAAGAAAGAAGAGTGCAATGAGGAATATGTACTTCAGTGACCATGACTGACTGGTGATTTCATGACTATGGGACATCCTTAGGACATGTGCTTTAGAAGGATGCAGCATGAATAGACAAAGGGCAGAAGAGCAGGTCTATAACCAGGAACTCATTTCTTGTGCTTTCTGGAAGGCAGAAGAAGCTTCAATTTAATAATAGAAAGAAAAAATGCTAGCAGAGAGACTGAAAAAACTGGGAACACAATTGCAACGTTGAACAGTGGAGGGTGGTATGAGAGTATACGTGTACAGAGGGGAGGAAGGGGAAATCTTAGCTGCTTTACAGACTATGTTTCAGTCTACCTATATTACACAGTATGTATTACAGCAGTTTTAGAGATGTGATTAGATAGAAAAGACATAAAAGATGATTATAAAAACACTTAACCAAGTAGTGAAGAAGAGAGGAAAAAACAGGGGAATTAAAGATGATACTGAAACAATGAAATTATATGGAGACAGAAATAACAGATCCCCTTGTTCACACCAATAACAAGAACTGGGAATGAAGAAGAGATTTTTTGGAAGGGAGGAAGAGAGAAAGAAATTCTTTCTTAGACATAATAACATTCTGCTGTCAGATAGATCTTAAGAAAATTAAACTAGAAACCAGAAAATTAATTACAGTTCAATAGAGATAGAGAAAAATTGGAAGGGGGAAAGAGAAAGGTGAGACTCTCAATATCCTATTTTCCCCTGTATAACCTCAGAAAATCCACACTTCTTTGAAAGTACAGGTACTAGAATACAAGTCCTCACATAACTCACAGTTCAAAAACACCATGCAGAGGGGTGGGGGACAATGAACAAGGATCAGAAGTAGAGAGACTATTGGAGTAGAGGGATCAGGCTTATGGGTGGGGTTAACTGAGTAGTGATGGTAGGGATGGAGGTAAGCCTTCACTTCTATCTCCAGCAGATGTATATAAACGACACAGTTGTTGAATCAGAAATTGCTGAGGAAGGAAGAGTTGACTTTGGGGGTTTTGTGTTGTTTGGGGGGTCTCGTTTCTGTTTTGTTTTGTTTTTCTGAGGGGAAGGCTGTTTCTTTACCAATAACCCACACAAAATAAATGAAAAAATGTAGCATGTCATGGAAGAAGTATAGTAGAATCATCGGGAATAGATGAGAGTTTGTAAAAAAAGGAAGAAAATGAAAGAAGCTCAAAAATGGCTGAGATCCAAGGAGAAAGACCAAGGGACCTGAGAATCAGATAAGAGTACAAAAAAATCAGTAGAGATCTGCGAAAGCATAGAAGGGATTGATGAACAATTTTACCAGAACAAACAAATGAAAAAGCTATTAGCAAATGGAGCAGGAGTACATTCAGAGGGGTAGCTCAAGTGAATGCTTTATAGGTGTGACAGAAAACAGAGAAGGGTTGTCATAGGTGAACTGTGCCCCTCTGGAAATTCTTAGCCACAGTGTATCGCTCCATGATCAACACTTAGCATTTCAGAATTATTAACTACCTAATCATCATAACGTTGCTGAGACATAATACTGAGGACAAAACCATGTGTCCCACAAAACCGTGCTGTCCCAGTCCTGACGTCTGGCTATGAGGCCAATGGGACATTGTGCCTAAATAAATGCCGGCTGTACACCTGTATATACAAGAAGTTTGATTTCCTTAGGTACAAACCATAAGCATCTTAACGTTTTCACAGGGACCTATAGGTTACCCTGCCAAGATTTTCACTAGAAAATATAAAAAAAAAAAAGTTGACCAGCACAAAGCTCTGGATCAGATATGTAGTATCAGGCATTCCCAAGGTGGCACCGGAACAGATGTGGTGTTTCAGCTTTTGTCTCCCACCAGCAGTGGGGAAGCTATTAGAGAAGCATCCGTTATTGATTCACACTGCTCAGAATCCATTTATACTGGCTGGTTTGGGAGCCATTATAATTTACAGTCTGTCATGTAAATTGTTCTTGGTCTGTGAAATATTGATCTACTAGATAGACGTGCCATGGATGCACACTGAACACATGGACCCTAAATCCTTGGGGATTTTGCTTTTTAAACAAAAAATTATGGCCCACAGTCACTAACTACTTCTACAAACAGCTCAGTAATTTCAGACTTTTAAGATCCTACTCAACTTTCTTCCCACAAAACTAGAGGTAATATTTGAGGTACTAGAGATTAAAGACTTGACTTTTTTTTTTTATTTAAAATAAAGTAATTTTCATATTCACAAAGTATTTCTTAAATGTCCTAAATGGATATATATGCATAGATTTGTGTGCATATACATGTACACGTATCTTCTTACTCAATCTTTGATTAGATTGGATGAGGTGGTGATGAACTGGCTTCTTGGGTGAGAATTTGTTTTGGCTTTAAACATTACACTGCCAGTAACATGAAAGGGAAACTGTGTACAGCTGATCTGTAAGTGACCTATGAGAGTAGCAGGGAGAAAAGCAGTTGTGCCTATACATATTCTGTGCCTACGGGTCTGCAGTGAAAGGCTTGAAACATCTGTGGTTTCAGAGCACTTTCAAGCTAGGAAGTGCCAGTACTAACATGCCCAGGTCATACCACTTGCTTGCATATTTCCTGGTGGGCTGTCCTGCAGGACGTTCAACACAGTCTTCACCTTGCAGGCAGAACCTGAGACTGGAGCTCAGACTTACCTGCTAAAGGCCACTAGAAGAAGCAGACATTAGGGCTGCGACAAACAATGTCTCAAGCCCCAGTCCTTTTGCATCCCAGCTGGCCTTCTGACAGAGGTGTTAATCCTCAGCAATGTCAGGTGCAAAGGCTTGGTAACTGAGATTAAAATCAGAATCTCTAGGTCTCAGCTGAGCACCCAGGAAATGAAGAGTATGTGATTCTAATGACAGCCAACCATAACTTGAATTATTTCTGTAAGCTTTCAAGAAAGACAACTAAAACAGAGTGAGGGACAGAGAACTAAATGACCATCTAATTACAAGGTCATTATTTATACACCTGAGAATTTTATGAGTGAAAGAGCAGTTAGATATACAATCAGCCACCTTTTTTACTGCATATCCCTGATTTACACGCTCAACATCACTCCTTCTGCAGATGGAGATTTCCCAAAGAAAAAACAAAACGTGATTAGGGATCATATTATAAAAGTACTCACTTCCCAATTTTGCTAATATTGTGGCTTTAAAAAGATATTTTAATTCAGTTATTTATGCATACCAGCTCTTCTTTTTTAAAGGAAGAGGAAGCTACCTGTCATGGTGCAAAGATGGGATACAGATGGAATACATGTGTGTGTTCCAGCAGCAGCAGATTAAAATACAGATCGCACACTATTGCAGCAGACTCCCTCCCCCATCCCACGGCACGGAAATAACTGCTTAAGTGGCAGAAGGCAGCTCTCATCCTGCTCGAACCAAGCACTAAAGAACTGATGTACACTGGAATAGCAGTAGGTATGTTGTTAGCTGTGCACCAGTAGTTGTGCTAGGTAATTAAGATGCTCAAGAGGAAACAGGCACAGTTTGCTCTGAAATACAGTGCCAGTGGGTTTGATGGGCAGAGATGTTGCTGAACCCGTGATCTGATTCTGCTGTCAGCTCTGCCCCATTCCGTGAAAGACAAGGCCTAGCTTTCATTCAGGAGGAGCCCTTCCTGATAAAAAACTTCTAACGCCAGAGCCACGAAGAATGCACTTCCTTCTTGGCCCCGTGGTTTTTGGCAGAAGAAGGCATGGTAGTCATGACCAGAAATCCCCACTGTATCTATTTCTCATCAGACTGTTCAGCTTCTGATTTAAAAAAAGTAAAGTGCTGGAACAATGTAGCCAGTGCTATAAACCACTGATGGATTTGGAGGAATGCTGCCTTTTTGTATGGCATAAACCACAGACAGAAAGTGACAACTGTGGCAATGCTAGGGAGATTAACATCAGGTCAGAACAAGGCGGTCCTAGCCTCCAATCAAACATAAATATCTTTGCAAAAAAGAATACCCCCATCCTGCCCAAAAAAAGAATTTTTTTTTTTTTTTTAAAGAAAGGAAGCAGTAGAGACCATTAAGCTACCTTAGCATGACAGATACCTGCACTTGCTATAGGGCTGAAGGGTATCTATGGTGGCAGATGTTCACTGCACTACAGTTGTATTCAGAGAAAATCCAGGTCCTCCTCTTTCATTTTTTTGGTAACATTTCTGGGCTATTTCCACCCATTAGTTCTATAAGAATAAAGAAACTAGTCTTCATAAACTGAAATAAATCTATGTGGCAGGTGGTTGTTGTTAAAATGCTTGTGGAGATTTAACATCAAAGAAAGGTGAGCTGGCAATGTATTTGCCTTTGCACATCATATGAAAAGTCAACTGAGAATCACTGGGAATATGTTTTCACAGATACAGTGGAGAAGCACTTTAAGTTTTCACCTCTTACGGCCTACAAGACAGATAATACATCACGCAGTCTTTATACCAAGGTGAGCAACACCAGCTACAATCATGTATGACAACAAACACTAGCACAACACCTGAGGTAATCACGTATAGAAAAGGGATGTGATTTATCAAGCATTTCATATTCACTTCCAAAAAAACATAACAGGATTAAACAAACTTACTATTTCATTGAGAGAAACTCACATAAATTTTCTCAAATCAGCTAAACCAGTTTCAAGAAGAGCTGAGGATCTGACCTCTACATGGGTTCTCCCAAGAGCAGTGCAGAAAATAGCCCCTGCCTTTAGAATTACAAGGTCTCGGTGCTGCCAATTCCCACAGTGTTCATGGTAAAATCCAGCAACTATTCGAAGATTATGCCTTTGTATTGTGTTTCCTTCTAAAAATCCAGCATATTGATATGTTTTATCTTGGATTTGAATTAATGGAAGAGGATTCCCTATATATTATGAAGACATCAATAAGAATTTAATCTTAAAATGATCTTGAAATGTGGTCATACATTGGACTAAGCAAGCTATCTGTTTGGAAGTTGGATTTCAATGTAAGGAAACAAAGCCAATAGATCTGGAGTCAGTACAAGTACACATACAAATACAGGTTTTAAAATAAAAAGTAATCAATTTGTCCTTCCATAGTATCAACTCATACAAAGCAAAATCATTTTTTTTTTTTTTAGTTTCCCCACAAATTTGAAAGTATTTAAATGGATTACAGTCCTTTAGCACCATCTTGAGAATAAAGTGTCAAAGTTAACATAGTATTATTTTACTGCAGCAGTCATTTTGTCTATAGTAGTGTAGAAGACTGATGGGTTAACTCCTTGTTCTTTCTTCCTATAATCATTACTTCACCTTATTTTATATTTAACTGACTAAATGCATCCTCAGAGCAGAAACGTATGTCACCAAAGATTATTATTTGCTACTAGATTTATTATATGAGCAACACAGTTCAGAAAATGATAGAAAGCTCTGCAGCTACGTTGGCAACACCCTAATGAATTGTCATTTTAAGATATATTCTAACTAGTTTTGATGGAAGGCAGTACAGGAAAGTAACCACTCAAAGTTTTAAAAGTGATAAATACTATGAGGACTGTGAAAACAAGACAAGTAGGAATTATTACTATGTATAGTGTGCAATTATTTATTCCAGCTTTATAATAGAAATAAAATGCTCTGTGAACAATTCTTCTTAAATATTATTTTAAAGTTTTTTCCTATAAACAGCTACTGAAAGCATTCATTTCTGTTCCTTTAATGCATTAGGAATTAAAGGTCATTAAACAGGAACTAAACAGTTAAAAGGAAAAATTGATACAAATCTTTTTATCTCCAAAGTATGTCAAGACTGAGTCTTAAGCAGTGCTTACAAAAACCCAGAGTCACATTGATGTGACACACACACACACACACACATAGGTATGTACACAGGCGGGCACATACACACACACATAAGACAAATTTTCTAAATATTCATGTTCATTACTCCATATATCTGAGGTTGTTAGACACATGGCATTACCTAAATTAATAAAGTATTAGCTGAAATTCACTTCATGCATATTTTAGCAAAGTTGTATAGGGAGTACTTCAAATCCCTGCTGTCTTGGAGATTTTAAACTTCTGTTCTGATTTAGTACTAATGCAAATGTAATGTATAAAGACAGAAGCAGTTGAGAAAGATGCCTTGCAAGCTTCCCCTGACCAGTTTGCCGGTACACCTCACGCTCATGCTCCCATATCCCTCCTGGTCACAGAATTACAGAATCATAGAATCGTTTCGGTTGGAAGAAACCTTTAAGATCATCAAGTTCAACCATCATCCCAGCATTGTCAGGTCACCACTAAACCACAGCACCACATCTACATGTTTTTAAATACCTCCAGGGGTGCTGACTCCACCACTTCCCTGGGCAGTCTGTTCCAGTGTGCCACGATCCTTTCTGTAACCAAATTTTTCCTAATATCCAACGTAAATTTCCCCTGGTGCAACTTGAAGACATTTCCTCTCATTCTGTCTCTTGTTACTTGGGAGAATAGACTGACTCCCACCCTGCTATAAAATCCTTTCAGGCAGTTGTAGAGAGTGATAAGGTCTCCCCTCAGCCTCCTTTTCTCCAGACTAAAAGTTCCCAGTTCCCTCAGCCGCTCCTCATAAGATTTGTGCTCTAGCTCCCTCACCAGCTTCATTGCCCTTCTCTGGACACGCTCCAGCACCTCAACATCCTTCTTGTAGCGAGGGGCCTAAAACTGAACACTGTATTCAAGGCGAGGAGTCAATTATTCCAGCTTTGCATCTATGCACGTCCACTTGCAAGCTCCCCTGCAAGATTCATTTCAGCATTTATGGGCTGTCATTATTTCCCAATAGTGCAACCAAGCAGCGTATAAGAATGTACGTGTGATGATGGGCAGAGTTTTTGGTTCTCAGAGCGAACAGCTGTAAACGCGAGAACTACCAAGGAGCTTCGTTTTGTCTCAGTGTGTGTTCACAGGAAGTTATGCGCACATATTCTTTGCTCAGCCTAAAAAGCCCATCACAATACTTTATGAAGACAAACAAGGTGAACAAGTGCTTTCCTTCCCATCATGCCTCCATGCCTCCTTCTGCTTCCAGGGTGACATTACTCATATCACAGGGCAGTTGGGAAGTATGTCAACAATGGTCTAATGACTGAGATTCTTAAAGAAAAAAACAAGTCCTCTCTGATAGCTTTCCATCTGTCTGTGTTCCCTAATCGGCTTCTGCACCAAAGAAGCCTACAGAGTTATATTGTGCCCACATTATTTTCTAAGGACAAGTGCAGAAATTTCAGTTGGCTTATGATGCATTTTGCTTTCATCTGGAAACATACAAATTGAATCATCACCTTTTTAGCTCTTTCAGTTCTTTCCACACAGGAGGCGGTCACATCTCCCACCACCACTCAGAACTTAGCATGAATATCTCAGCCTCTGAGGAGAGCCACCACTCTCCTATGTCTTCTCCTTGGTTCACTTGCTGAGAGCTCCCTACTATACCACAGACAAGACTGGAGGTGAAAGGGAGGAGGCTGCACTATTCCCCCATCACAAGGATATCAGGTTTTCCAAGGAAAACAGGAGATTCTGGTGACAGCACCGTTGACGTCAGTAGTAAGCAAAAACCTAGAGTTCTTCCAAAAAAACCTCCCTGAAAAAAATAAACCTCAGACAAAACTGAAAAATAAGCATTCACTTCAGCTAAAGTTTAACAGCAGATAAAAGGTGCTTCTTAAATCAAAGGTTCTTTAGTAGCTGTTGCAATGTCTATAAATAGCGAGCTATGGTTCTATCAAAACCCCTTTTGGTCCCACTCTTCCCATAGGGAGCTTGATTTCGGAACTCACTGCTATAAAGGCATGCAGGTTTCTGGTGCAGGCAGTGGCAGTCACTGATGCTGAAGTCAGTGCGACAATATGTCAGAATCTGTGATATTTCTGTGATACAACTGTGATATTCCAAGGTCAAAACTATAATGTATGAATGAATGAACAGACAGAAAATAAAATCATGTATAAATACAAAACAAAAATCAGAGCACATTCTCATTTGAATAATTCCCCTGGATCCAGTATCCACCAGTAGAGGTACATGTCATATGCCTAGATCTAGAAGGCCAAAATTTCCCCTGCAAGATAAGAACACTGTTCCTCCAACACTGTGTTATCTACAATACTGACAACTATTTGGAGCAGTGATGCTTCCTGGGTGCAACACAGGCTGATGCACATCAGGCATCTTTGCCTATTGAAACTGTCCAGAGACCACTTCAAACTAGCCTATAAATCAAGCAAGTTCAAGGCAAGTCTTATGTTTGAGCAGTATTTGCATATATTGCACACAGCGAGTAGGAAGCACCGAGAAAAGAGGGAATGTTTCTAACAATCCATTATACAAACTAGAATAAAGCCCATTGAAATATATGTGATGTTTGTGCAAACAACCAACATGCACAAAGCGAGTACTGTAATACTTCACAAGACAATTGTAGAGGCTCTGGGTAGCCTGAGTTTTTGCCTTGAAAATGTATTTGTATTTTCCCCTAGGCTAAATAAGCCAACTGCAGGCTGGATTGTGGTATTCCAGCTTTCATGTTTTAGCTCTAATAAACCCTCAGGAAAAGACCATAGCATAAATTCACCTGTTTATGAGATGCTTAATGATATTTCACCAGTCATAATTTTGTTGTTGCTTTAAACTGTGTTAGTAGTTACCTAGTTTAAACTAGTTGCTAAATTCCTAATAAAACAGTATAATCTAGAAGTCTATAACTGATAGCCTTCCTAGTCAAACTGACATATGTCCATGTTCCTGCTGCAATATACTCTTAAGCATCTTAGAATGTGGTTGTCTTGCATTGGATTATTGAAAACAAGCAGAAGAAGAAGAATTTAATGTTTCAACATCCTTTCAACAGAAGTAAGAAGAATCATTCACTAGAACAACCTTCCCAGGGATATGGTAGGGTCCCCATGGCTGGAGACTTTCTGGATGTGATTGGACAGGATGCTAGATAATCTTTTCAGGGTCTCTTCCGCACAAAAGGTTGGATCAGATAATTTTTCAAGGTCCCTTCCAACTTGGGCTATCTATGAAGAGTATTTAAGACCTGGCTCTTTGGAAATAAAATAAATCATCAGTTGTCATCAAAGAAGATGGAGGGAAGTGAGACAGATGTTGCCCATGTGAAGGAACACATCATCCTATTAAGGCTATATATTTATCCTTGCCCCTTTTTACCTGTACCCTTATTCACCCTTTCTCTATTTGTAATTGTTCATATAATTACATTACTTTTACATGACATGTAGTCCTCCTGGATAGAAGAGCTTCCTTTCTGGAGAAAAAAATGTCATGTAAGATCACAGCTCTGTATATCAGAAATTAGCTAAGAAAGCATCAGTATAATTTTTCTCTGATTAGCCATTATAGGCATTTATGTTTCCAGTATTCCAGAACAGACTCTAAGGTCCTAATCATACCACAAGCTCAAATGATGTCGGTAGGCCACTGCACTTTGTTGCTGAACTGGAGCCTTAGGATGTATCTGCAGTACAGTCCCTGCTGTGTTCGTAACTTGCTCAAGCATTCCCAGCTAGTTTTACACCAGCTGGTTTAGACTGGCTTGCAGTAAAAAAGAAACATCCTGGAAGTTCACACCAGGTCTGATAAAGCGACAGATCTGGCAGCGGGTGGCAAAGGCGGAAACCTAAGGATGCTCCCAGAGGTTTCTATGGAGATCACCCTCAGGGGCTCTGCCCAGAGCTCTGAGCTGCCCGGCAGGCAGCTCTCCAGTCACTGCAGTTCACAGCGTGGCGTTTTAATGCAAATAGTCAGAAGTCTCCATGACATTTCAGGCTCAGTCGTACCCCATCACAATTAAGAAACTGAATAATTATTGATGTGGTTAGTCTGGTCAAAGCTGTGTCAGCTTCTTTCCCTTTCAGTGGCAGTAAGGGCAGCTCAGCCTGCAGGGTTTTGTGGATCCTCCTGTGAATGTACACCTCTCTCTTCACTGACCCACTGGGGCCCTAAGCACCTCTTCTAGATCCTTCAAGTCCCTTTCCTGGGACCTGCTGCCTGACTTAATGCTCTACGAGACCAGGGTTAGAGACAGATACCTTCACAGTTGCATCAGCAGTCTTCAGAAAGACGTCTTGAATGTGGCTCAGGGAAAGTTTTTAAGTGCAGTGTCTTAAGCAAACTCCCCATTCTGAGAAGTTCACACTCTCACAGCTTTGACAGAATCACGAGTTGCAATACAACTTGTTTGTAAAGCTGTCTGATAAGAAGCATGATGTTCTGTATACTCCACAGAATTTGAAATACAGACCCTGCCCTGGGGCACAGTATCAGGGAAACTAAAACCACTTACGCAACTCAGAGCAAGAGATAATTTAGCAGTGAAGTATTGGAGCTTTATTTCTTGCACTATTTATTGATTATTAACTCACTTCTTGCAGACATTCCAGATTTTCTGCATATTTTACACTGAAGTTACAGATCCAGGGAAATTATTTCGTTTCTATTGACTGAAAAATCATAATCAGGACTACAGTAAGAAGACAGTCAGCAAACCTGTGCAAAATTCATATCTGCTTCAAGAATGAGTCAAAGACATCTAACTTACTTGTTCCACTAACTGATCTGCTAGCTGATCACAAGCTAGTTTCACCAATTAGTAGCACAAAATGAAAGGTTGGTCATTATGACTGACAGTGACTGCCTAAAGCTCTCCCAACTATTGACCAGCAATAGCAACATTTCGTATACCAGCTGCTATCCAGCTTTGGAGAGGTCAATCAATTACACACTGCAGCAGTCCCAGAGCATACATATTATTTTTGTCTGTGTTATCAATGCTGAAAAAAAATCACAAGATCTCACAGACAGTTTGAACTTAGTATCTGTTTTGTTCTGTAAGTTTTCAGTAATCTCATTTGGAAGCCAGTGCTTCCCAGCCTCTCCCAATGACTCCATTTCTACAGATATAAGGAGAGGTAACAACACTCATTTTTCTTCCAAGAACTTTACTACACATATGATATATTATATATATATATTTTCAAGAATAATATTTATTTAAAGAGGTGTTCAATGACCTCCAATACCTTCCACATATCAGAAAAATCAATCCAAGTCTATATCAATGTATTATGGGCATAGTTTCTAGGTATTGCTGAAAGTGAAAGTTCCCCAAGCCAAGGAATTCAGTGGTTAAAGCCAAAAAAAGACATAAATATAGAAACAAAAGACTAGAGAGACTACCATTTGAAGCTTCTGATAACACCTCAAGCTTTACTTCAGTGTGCAAAGGTAAAATAATCCATTTGTGTATTTCATAAGCAGTCTGAACTTGCATTTCAATTTATCATTTATACAGCAAGGAAATGGCTTGCAATAATCATGTAATAAAAATATTTGTAAATACAATTTTAAAAGCCAGCTAGGAGTGCAATGAGAAGATTGCAGTGAAAATGTGCCCTGTCCAGTTTGTTCTGCTATCCAAGGAGGATGTAAACAGTCTATTAGACTTCTGACGTGACAACCTATATTGCCACAGGGCACTACAGAGTGGATTAAGGACAAAATTATTTCCAGCTCTAACTCTGGGTCTGAGTCAAACTCTTCATATTAACATTTGCATTTGCTTCTGCTCTTTGAGGGCAAAAAGAAAATAGCCAATTTGCTAAGAATGTTTGGCAGTCAGAATTCGATTTTTTTTTTCTTTTGCTTGTTATTTAAATCACTGTCATATTATTTGAGCTCCTCAGAAACATTAATTTTACCTCTCCATAGGACTGCAGGCTGAGGCAGTGTTGGTCCCTGAGGTGCAAACATAGGCGTATATTTTCGAAGAGGCTGAGCTGAGCTGTGATGCACTGCAGCAGAAATGTGTGTGTGTGTGTGTGTGTGTGTGTGTGTGTGTGTGTGTGTGTGTGTGTGTGTGTGTGTGTGTGTGTGTGTGTTCAAAGGGGGCAACAAAATCCAAAGCCCCAAGTTTCAACAGACATGTGGCATCAAAAAAATCTGATAAGACTTGCTAGAGATCCCAAAGGATGTTTATAGAAACATAGGGAACAGATTTCCTGAGTTCTTTGCCTTAAGCACAAGGCAAGTCTTCTTCTGGACACATCACAATATAAATGTAACTAAGGTTGTTAACAGAAATACCTCAGGCCACCTTGGATGCTCATTGCTATCTCCCCAAATACTGTAAATATGCCAGTTATCCTGAGAGGAAATCTAGTCTCATATGCACACTTTGCACAGGAAACCAATACAGTATTAATCACTTCATCCTATGTTTCATCTTATTTGGAAAGACAGGAGGAACAGGGAGCTGGTAGAATTGAATTACGCCTATTAAAACGGTACCTTCTTCATGTATACCACCCAGTGGTAAATATACTTTTTTCAGGTTTGCAAGCAAAACTGCTTTTCTTTTACAAAGTCTGTTTCACCAGGTGCTATAGTCCACATGCTGTTTGGAGTCTGGACGTGATCGCCTCTCCGTTGAATAGCAAGCAGCCTGGTGTCCATTTGACCTCTAAGATGGTCATGAAAAACACCAGTAACACACAGTTCAGAAGCCTAATTTTATTTTTCATGATTAGCACATGCACACCAACTGTTCCCTTGTTTGCGTGCATGCTCAGTTCGAATAAATACTCCAAGCGGGTAGGTTTCTGTGCATATTTGCAACAGAGACAGATCTCAAGCAGAAGGGTAAGGGCAAAGAGGAATCACAGTTTGCCAGCATGAAATAAGTTAACCAGCTTCCTGACACAGAGAGAGAGTGTCCAAGGCACCTTCAGGCCTGGCAGATCCCCTCGGGCCGGAGATGCAGAATTCTGTGCTTGTGCTAGAAAAGGCCCTCAGGGATGTGCCAAACTGCCATTAACTAATCAGTGAGCAGCAAATGCAGAGTAGGTGCTCTTACTGCCTTCAGTCAGAAATGCCCTGGAGTGATTCTCTCATTGAATTCCCAAAGACCGCTTAGGTACAGGGAGGGGGTTTTAGTGTGCTGTGAATTCCTTATCAGAGAGTAACGATTTTTAAGGCAACTAAGAAATAATGCTAAGTCTCAGGATGCAGACAATGCAGCTCCATGTCAGCTGGCAGTCACTCTGACAAGTAGATGATATGTGGGGGAGATCCAGAATTTCTCTCTTCCTCCCTCAGGCATGCGCACGCAAAAAGCCTAACCACCCTTACTCTACAGTGCTAGAAGAACAACACAGTATTTCAAGAGCCCACAACTGTCTGTTGCTGCCAGCTCATAGCACTAAATATTTCTGAAGGAAAGCAGAGCTTTTTTTCTTCTAGATGGAACTATGTGCTTGGCAGCTGGGTGAAATATGTCACTCATACAAGCAAGAGATATCACTCTCTTGAACCAGCATAGACAAGGCATAGACAAGAAGAGATCAAAATCAAACTTCACCCTGAAGCACCTTAAGATGCTTGGCAGAGCAGCTCCAGCATGAAATGCACGTAAAACTGAACTCTAAACTACAGTACCAAATATACCAAAGAGCCTCTAATTCCAATAAAGGGGACATAAAATACAGCATATATTCTTGCTTATCATTAGTAGTAATATTAATACATGCCACTTTATTTTATTTCAATATGCCAGACTGCTGAATTGACGGCATCTTGTACTTGGTTTTGCTGGGAAAAAGTAATAGTTATATGCACACGAACAAACAGATACCAGTATACATACATATGTGGACAGATATGCATGAAGTCTCCCTATCTGGTTAGCATAGAGCTAGAAACTGAAGACAAATGCCTGAAACTCACTCACTCCAAAAGATTAGTCAGAAAGAGCCCAGCACTCCCAAATTTCCCCAACAAGAGACATTAAGAGGACCTCAGATCCCTGAGAGTCTTATCTGATGGTTATTACTGATTCAGCCACTCAGAAAAAGTCCTTAGAAACAAAATGCAACCATCACGTCTTGTGAGGGGTTTTTTTGTGTGTCATTTTTGTAGACACTTTTCAGCTCTTCATTTGCAGGTTAGAAAAAACAACAACAAAAAAAACCCCAACTGTGTAATATAATAATTAGATTTCTTTCTTCCTTTCTTCACCTTCCAAAATAGAATAGAGAGAGAGATTTTCTTCATCTATTTTAATGGCTTATGACACTCATATGCACATCAGTAAATTTGCAGGGGGTTTTGGTGTCCTCTTTTCGTAACTATCACTGAAATCCTTTCCAAGCCTGCCACATCAGAAGGCACTTTTATTAATTTTCATTTTAGAGCTGAAGTATGCCTGTG
Source organism: Bucorvus abyssinicus (assembly GCA_009769605.1). Taxonomy (NCBI): domain Eukaryota; kingdom Metazoa; phylum Chordata; class Aves; order Bucerotiformes; family Bucorvidae; genus Bucorvus; species Bucorvus abyssinicus. The sequence goes on along the minus strand of CM020030.1, from coordinate 21,394,575 downwards.
CATGTATACCTTCTTCCTTTCTCTTATAATCCTTATGGTCTTGGAGGCTATATCTTGGTCTGAAAGCTTCTCATGCTCTCTTACCAACTACTGCAGTTGGAACACTGGAGCTCAGACTGGAGATCAGTCATCAGGAATTGATTGCTTCATGATATGAGCTAACTCAACACGATACAGGAGCCAGCAAATGAGAATTGAGTCTGTAGTCCCTCAGGCCCATCATTCCTTCACAAGAATCAATTCTTCCCATTTTCCTGCCTCCATAAAATATGGACAAACAGAAAACTTCATTGTAGCACCATCAAATACTGACTGGTTGGAAGATCTGCCCATTTTCGTACTAAGCAATTTAATTTCATCCTTTGTTTGCAAGCTGTTTCCCTTTACCTGACATAGTTCAGTGTGTATTACAAAACTCAGAATAACCACTGACACCACCCAATTTCCAGTGCTATGTCAGAAAGCTTCTCTTCCAAGGCTTCTGCATAGGTTAGTTTAAGTGCCCGTTTTAGATACTCTGAATTAGGGAGCTCTGGAGGAGATTGTCTCCCTCCATTGCCTACAGAAAGAATCTGGGGAGATCAGCATCCAAGCTGGTGAAGTCTAGGGAAACGAATTCGTTCCAACTGTAAGTTTCCATATTCACATTACAAACCCAAGCCAATAATCACCTCAGCATGCGTAATTCTTACAAATTAATGTGCTTCATATGACTATTTGGATTTACTAAAACAAAAAGTGGTCATTTCTTTCCTATAATATCTGGCAGAAATTCCTCCTGCTTGAAAACCTAGTAGTAAAAGTGCAAGAGGTAGTAACGTTTCCAACAATGTCCCAAGCAGGTCACCCACTCAAGCCGGTTGGAAGTTAGGGGAATATGCTTCTCTCCTCATACACTGTAGGGCTTAACTATAGGTTTGCTTTTGCCTCTGTCACCCTTACGTGTAAAAAAAAAAGCTTTTAGAAGTCATCTTAGCCTTCCAAATCAATATTTTGAAAACTGTGAACAAACAAAAAAAACCCAAGAGTTTATCTTCCTAGGTAGGACATTCAGAGGCACGTCTGCATGCTGTAGTTGTCCAGTCACTCATTTATTGTGACAGAAGAAGATATATATGAGAAGACAGTAAAAGAAAGAAATCAAATAGTTACTTCTAATATATCGTTCAGAGCAACTAAGTTCCTTCACTAAATTACCTCCAAAAACTTTAAATATGAGGTTTGCTTCTAAGAACCTTAGGAAGTATTAAAAATACAGTTTGTTTTGGTGGAATAATAGCAGCTATGTGTTCTACCGAATGACTCTCATGTACTTGCCTCTTTGCTTAGAAACCCACCATCTAGGCTTTTAGTTCTTGATAAACGTGTTTAGATCTTTCCATTGGTCTTCCCCCAGCTTGTTGATTGCTGTGTATGACATCATATGATATGGAATAGCATGTGATAGCAAAGATACAAGGGATATAAATGGGCTAGAAAACACAGATGCACCTGCAAATGGTCAGGTAGGAATTAGGCCTTCTTCCCCCAGAAAGGCCACAGAACCAATAGCCCAACTGAAATGCATTGACACCAATGCCTGCAGCGTGGGCAACAGGAGGAGCTGGAAGCCATTGTGCAGTCGGAAAATTATGATATAGTTGCCACCACAGAAACCTGATGGGATGATTTGCACAAATGGAGCGCTGCATGAATGGCTATAAACTCCTCAGAAGGGATAGGCCAGGAAGGACAGGTGGTGGGGTTGCCCTGTATGTTAGGCAGTGGTTTAATTTGCTTGAGCATAATGATGGTGACAATAGGCTTGAGGGTTTATGGGTAAGAATCTGGGGGAAGGCAAACCAGACAAATATCTTTGCTGGGAGTCTGTTATAGACCACCCAGCCAGGATCAAGAAGTAGATGAAATATTCTGTAGGCAGCTGGGAGAAATCTCAGAATCACTACCACTTGTTCTTATGGTGGGACTTCAATTTACCAGGTGTAAATACAATACAGCAGAGACCAAACAGTTCCAGTTGACTGGAGGTCAGCAAATGTGACACCCATGCACAAGAAGGGCCAGAAGGAGGACGCAGGGAACTGCAGGCCTGTCAGTCTGACCTTGGTGCTGGAGAATGTTGTGGAGCAGATCATCTTGAGTGTCATCACACAGGACGTACAGGACAACCAGGTGATCAGGCCCAGTCAGCATGGATTTATGAAAGGCAGGTCCTGCTTGACTAAACTGAACTCCTTCTATGACAAGGTGACCCACCTAGTGGATGAAAGAAAGGCTGTGGACATTGTCTACCTAGATTTTAGTAAAGCCTTTGACACTGTTTCCCACAGCATTCTCCCGGAGAAACTGGCTGCTCATGGCTTACGTGGGCGTATGCTTCACTGGATCAAAAACTGGCTGGATGACCGGGCCCAGAGAGTGGTGGTGAATGGAGTTCAATCCAGCTGGTGGCCAATCACGAGCGGTGTTTCCCAGGGCTTGGTATTGGGTCCTGTTCTCTTTAATATCTTAATCAATGATCTGGACCAGGGGATGGAGTACACCCTCCATAAGATTGCAGATGACACCAAGTTAGGCAGGAGTGTTGATCTGCTTGAGCATAGGGAGGCTCCACACAGGGATGAGGACAGGCTGGATCAATGGGCTGAGGCCAATGGTATGAGGTTGAACAAGTGCTGGGTGCTGCATCTGGGTCACAACAACCCCCTGCAATGCTACAGGCTTGGGGAAGAGTGGCTGGAAAGCTACCCAGCAGAAAAGGACCTGGGGATGTTGGTCGACAGCCGGCTGAAAATGAGCCAGCAGTGTGCCCAGGTGGCCAAGAAGGCCAACGGCATCCTGGCTTGTATCAGCAATAGTGTGGCCAGCAGGAGGAGGGAAGGGATTGTCACCCTGTACTCAGCACTGGAGAGACCACACCTCAAATACTGTGTTCAGTTTTGGGCAGCTCACTACAAGAAGGACGTTGAGGTGGTGCTGGAGTGTGTGTCCAAAGAAGGGCATTGAAGCTGGTGAAGGCACTAGAGCACAAGTCCTGTGAGGAGCAGCTGAGGGAACTGGGGTCTTTTAGCCTGGAGAAAAGGAGGCTGAAGGGAGTCCTCATTGCTCCCTACAACTACCTGAAAGGAGGTTGTAGTGAAGTGAGGGTCAGTCTCTTCTACCAAGTAACAAGCAATAGGACAAGAGGAAATGGCCTCCAGCTGTGCCAGGGGAGGTTTAGGATGGATATTAGGAAAAATTTCTTCACCGAAAGAGTTGCCAAGCATTGGAACAGGCTGCCCAAGGATGTGGTGGAGTGAGCATCCCTGGAGGAATTTAAAAGACATGTAGATGTGGTGCTGGGAGACAAGATTTACTGTTGGTCTTGGCAGTGCTGGGTTAATGGTTGGACTCAATGATGTTAGATCTTAGCCTTCCAACCAAAACAATTCTTTGATTCTATGAATATCTATTTGGTTGGTTTGGGTCAGTTGTCCTAGCTGTGTCCCCTCCCAACTTCTTATGCACCTCCAGCTTACCTGCTGGTGTGGCCATGTGAGGAACAGAAAAGGTCTTGATGCTGTGCAAGCACTGCTCAGCAATAGGTAAAACATCCCTGTGTTATCAACAGTGTTTGGATCATAAATCGAACACATAGCACCATCCAAGTTGCTATGAAGAAAATTAACTCTATCCCAGTCAAAATCAGTACACAGAGCCATTGGCCTCTACCATTGATGTGGTGCACTATAGACCAGTCAGAGGAGTGAAAGGGAAGCCTTGTAGGAAACTTATAGGAGAAAAAAATGTAGTGGTGGAACAAAGAGAACCTGCTGCGTGTAGTGCACTCGGCCCACAGGATCTTCACCACGTGTCATCTTCTAGTGGTACTGAATATGGAATATAATAGAATGGTCTTTAAAAACATCTGAAAAATACTTCTGTTAAAAGCTTTTTGGTTACTTATAAAGTTTTGCAAATGCAATGCACCACATACTATGCACTATCGTAGTGAGTTAAGTGTTTCTATTCCAATTAATATACAACACCCCCTCCATGTAAAGGAAGACACTCATGAGGAAATATTTGTGATGAGAGCTTACCTAAATAATACAGAGGGAAACATACCAGTTGTTAAGTCTCCGACCATGAGCCAAGGAAGACCCATGTGTGTCATTTTCCTAGTAGTCTTTTTCTGATGAGCCCTTTAAAAAAATCTTTTAAGAGTTTTACAGCCTGCTGGCTGAATCCTTCATCAGTCATTAGGATTGGCTTCTTTCATGTGAAAACACATCAGAACTTCTTTATAACTCTAACTGTTTCAGGGAGGAGAATGCAATGTGACATTCTTCGGGTGACATACATTGAATCAGGGCATAGCTGTCTTCACTCATATAGCTAGATACTCAATTTTAATAATGCAGGTTGCATCTACAGCTTGATGCAGAGTTCTCAGGGTAAAGGAAGAAGACACAGAACTGAGGGGCAACTTTGTTTCCCTAAATTACCTTCCCCTTTTGACACACAAGAAGTGTATTTAGCATTTATCATATTTTTGTTACACTGTGATTTCAGAACTGAGTCCCCTCCTCCATGCTTGTCACCCAGCCACTGTATGCTAAAGCTGTTACTTCCATGCAAGAGGCACATTAAATGAGTGAAAGGTTAAAAGTCTGATTTCTGTGCACATGAGCTTAGCCTGAAGTCCATGTGATAGCTGGGGAAGTAAGCAGAACATTAGTTGCAGCAAAGTACATCCTTTAGAGTCCAAGCCTGAAGGAAGGTTTGTTCAATGAGGCAAAACAAAGGGCTGGGCAAATGAAAAAGGTGCTGATTTCTGAGCTAGTCAGCTGTTTGAACTGATGTTCTTGTTCAAGGAAACATTAGGAAACGCCATGGCCCCTACCCTGTGCCATCAGCCACGCTCTCAGGCTGGAGCTACCTTGAGTATAAAAGGCTTCCTTCCTCCCTTCACTGATCACAAATAGAAGATGGAAGATCATCCCCTACCTTCTCACAGCATTTATTATCAGAAGAGAAGCACCCTTTTCTGCATTCTCCACGTTTAAGAGGATCTAGAATAGAATTCTTAAACTTGCTTAGATGGTTGGCCCATTCTTTGCGCTAGCCATTTCAGTGACAAACCATGGCAGCTTGCTCAGAGTCTCTCAAGTCCTTCAGAGAGCACAAGCAAATTCAAGAGCTAAAGCCAGGAGTATATAATCAATTTTGCAAGCCAAGCGAAAAGGTAAACAGGATTGTCCATTGACTTACACCAGACAAATTTGTTTGGCTTACCAACAGAGTGAAAGAATATCCTGGCCATTTAAGTTATTGCTCTGCTGTCCAAGGCAGAACTATGGGAATGGGGACAATTGCAGTCTCTGGAAGCAATAGCTGTTGGACTGACTACCTTCAAGCAGTTCTTCTGGATAGATTCTTCCCCATTTTTAATTACATGTTACAGCCTGGGAGACACGCAGAGGGAAGAAGACTGGAATCTTTTCCAGGGTGGGTTTTTTTATTTTTTTTCACCTTCACTTAGTCGTGTGTGTCCATTCACAGCCGTCATATAACTTCTGTGTTCCAAGTAATGGGACCACTGAAGAGCAGAAAAAAATAGTACAGATCAGAAGTTAAACCCCAGAGTCTGGACTCCAGGGAAGGGACAGAAGATCTCTTAAAGTATTTTTCCATCCTTTGCCATTCCATTATTGGAGAGGAAGTAAATTCTGACTAAAAACTATGAGTGTGGATGCAAAATCAGTCCAAAGTAGTATGTGCACTGTCACCACTTAGGCACAGCTGTATTGTGCGGATTCTGGCTTCTTGCAGAAAGAAAATCTTCTTTTCCCCCAAGGGTCCTGAGTCTAAAATGTTTAATGCAATGAAAGAGCTTCCATTTCTTCTGTTTCAGGATTACCAGCGAATTGAGGCTGTAAATGATTTAAAAGCATAATCTACAGAAAATATTTAACTCTGAGAGTGCTAAGTGCTGAACTGGGAGAAAATTAATCATTTTGCTTTTGCATGTCTTTGTCTTGTTGGTTCCAAGGTCTGCTCTACAAATAGGAAACTCAGTTCATTTGCCTTTGAAATTAAACAGCTATATCAGATTTAGCAGTTTGGAACTACAGAAAGGCATCAGTCAAATGGCTTTAATTATTCACATTATCTCCTTGCTCCCTCCTTTCTCTCTCCTCATTTTCCTCCAAGTGATCAAAAGCAAAGCTGTTGTTTGTCGTGGAATATCAAGCACATTTTCTTATGTTCTGCAGGTATCAGTCATGATCTTGTACATCTGAGCAGCATGAAAATGAGTGCTGCAATGGGATCTAAGTCTCCCCAGAGACTTGTCTGATTGATAAATAGACCACACGGGTGCACTGGGTGCAACAGTGCACATTTCTGACAATGCTCTGTGATGGCTGTGGAAGTCTTTAGAAGGGCAGAGATTACTTTTACCCAATGTGAAACTGAAGTCCCCTAGGCCTCACAGATTTCTCTCTCAAGACCGTCCAGTAAGTCCAGCCAGAGCAGGCCAAGCTACCTGCACATCACATCTTCAGCTCCTTTCACTTGACCATCAAAGGAAGTCAGTCAAATATGTCCTAGGTATGCACGTAAACAACTTCACAGGAAGCTGTAGTATATACCAGAGCCTGTTGCTTTTCCTACCGGCAGGGGTTTTCATTACACATTGAAGCTTTGTTCTCATTATTATTGTTAATAGAAGTGGTTCTTTCGGTTGTTAACCAAAAATATATTTCAACAGTTGTCACTGCAGATGAGAAACTGGTAAGTCACATTGACAGAAAAGCTTCTCAAGCCAACTTCAGAACAAAACTCCTGCAATAATATTTCTGTCCTCAGACACAAGCAAAACTAATATCCAAATTTCTATATAATCCACCAAGATGATGATGAACTGTTAAAATAACACAGAACAAAATCTCATTAAAGAAATAGAAGCCACCAATGACAACTGCTCATTGGTGGTAGAATCAGCAAGTGAGCAGAGTGTCATTTCTGCCAGGCATGACATGGCAGAAGAGGAATCAGGAAGCTTTCTAAGGAAATCAGATCACAATTGACATAGAACAAGTGTGAAATCCACAGCAATGCTTCCACTCTTCCCCAGCACAGTCTTGCTGAGCATATTGCTTTCCGTGCAGCAGAGTCCCTACAAAGCCCCGTAAGGCAAAACATGGCTTTATAGAGACTTCAACAAAAGTCTCTAAAATACTCCTGAAAGCATGCGAGATTCATTCTTTTGCTTGGAATGGTGCTCATATCCTGTGTTAAGTTAACTTGGTATCTGCAAGGTATATGCAAGGTATCTTCTGTTACAACCATGAACGTACTTCAAAAATAGAAAATTCAGATTCATATAGGATGCCTGACCAAGAACACTCACAGGTCTATAAAACTTCCAAATACTGTTTTATCAAAAATGTATCAAAATTCCTTTCACTAAGGCCTTCCAGTCTTTCTTCCTTCATCCTTTCTAATTCATTGGACAGTCTTCCACCCAGATACCAGAAAGACCTGCAAGCAAGCAAACTGGTGCTGAACTCAGCTTCACTTCCTCTTGCACTACCACAGATTTCCATTCACTAGCATCTGCTAAGCAGGGGGAAAAGGTCTTGCTTTGCCCCTTCTCATAGTTTACTGTTCGAGAAGGGAAGGGTCCCTGCAGGACCCTACTTGATACTCCTCACTCTGTGCATGTTGGCTGATACTTGTGCTATACTCCATTTGAGCAGGATGAATTTAAAAGGGAGAGAAAGAGCTACACACCCCTCTATATTCAGCAGTAAGTGGCCTAAAACAATCTGGTAGCAAAAAAGACACACAATTACCTCAGTTACAGCTTCCCTGAAAAAAGAGGATGCAGCCTCCTTTCTCCCTTTTTTCTTTGTCAAATAGGGAAGAGTCTCTTTTTCTAAGAAAAACAAATCAGTCTGCATCTTGGCAGTTTAGATCAGCGCAATTTCATTTTCAGCCACCTACGTTTAATTTGGCCTGTAGGCAACCCCAAAAGCGAACAAGGACAATGCAAAGATATCACCAGCGTGCAGTCATAAGACCACGCTCCCTGGCTGACAGCACTGTGAGAAGCCTAGAAGCACAGGAGTGCCCTAGATCCCTTACACATTTTGAAGAGGTGATATCATCTGAGGAGCTTCATTCTGAAAGGGCAACCATTGTGACACTAATGAAGCTTTGGGCATTATCGTGCATTGATTAAATACGGTTTAATGTCTCAAAATGATAGGGAAAAATGGAGCTCACGGAAGACCAAAGGAGCAGAGGAAGTCAGTAAGGCAAATAAATCTGCAGTGATTCTTTCCTACTAAACAAAGTTATTTGGAGAGGAAAATGACAAGGAGCAATATGTAGCACCATTAGGAACTTTCTGGCATCTGCACATTTGTCCTAATTGTATATATTAAATGTATTCAGCACGTGTAACAATAGCTTTATTATCTTCATCTGCCATTCCTGTAGGAGAGAAGAAAGCTCACATCTTAGTATTCTAACTAAGTCTCCCATCACATGAAGTACTTCGCTTCATCCTTCTTCCTGCATTTCCTGCATATTAGCTCTATTTACATAGTGACACCTTGCACATCAAAAAATCATTTTCTTCCTCAAAATAATTCATATCAGACTAAAGCAATTAATCTACAAGTAAAGAGAATGAAATGCAAATCTAGCAGCAAACTTACCTATTAATCTGCTGGCTTTGTTTTCAGTAGGCATCTTGAGGATAAATGCAGTGTGACTACTCATTCGAATACTTTTTGTGGGTTATATCTTTGAAGATTTGCATTCTGGCTTTTGCACATTGTTTAGATTAAATTTGTTATTGTTTAGAAGTACAGTTTTTAGAATACTAATCCTGCTCTGAAGAAACTGAATAAAACACCCCCGCAAGTGTTGTCAAGAAAGTCAGCTGTACTGACAGAGCCTTTCCTCACTGAAGATCTCATTGCATTTCCATAAGCCATGGATATAAGAATCCACTCTCAGCTACCTACTCTCAAAGGCAGCTCCATGAATCATGAAGGAGTTTGGGATCTGTTAACCTCAGAGCACAGTACAGACATGTACTTGGATTTTCCACTCTAATCTGGTGACTTATTTATACTTTGAAATAGTTGAGTTTTTAAATCTGTGAAGATACTAGAAGGGATGATAGTTACTAGCATTTGGGCTTTAATTAACGCCAGAGTATAAATTAGGTGAAATTCCAGCGTAGGATGAAGACTGAGCCTGAGGTGCATCCCCCCCTCTGAACAGCATGTATTTCAGGATTCTCCACTTTCAGTCACCAGCATCTCCACTGTTAATCTGCAGTAGCCTCTCCTTTGCTGTTTTCTTTCTGCTCAGAGCCTACTCCAGGCAGCTCAGGACACTGTGACAGCTAAAATTTTCACACTGGCATTTCCTAGCTTGTAGCTTACAGATAATGTATTGGCCAAAAGACTCAGCAGTTCTGTTTACAGCCTGATATTTTGCCCTCTGCTATTACACATTTCTTCAGGCTAAATGAGGGAGGAAATGTGACATTGCTGCTTGTCCAGGGCCAAGCACGTATTGGGGCTACTCGTCCTAAGCCCTAATCTAGCATCCAGGCAAACACAAGGTGTTATGCACATCTATTCAGCTTCATGGTGGATTTAAATGTGCAAAATAAACTTAACTGAAGTTCCCAGCTGTATCACCTATTCTTAAAGCTGCCTTTTGCTTCCCATTACAGCAACATTTTCAGCCTATTGTAACTCCCATCAGAATAACTGCTTGGGCTGAAATTTTCCATGCTGAGGGTCTACTTCAGACAAAGCATTTAACTGGATGTGGCAGGAAGAAAATAAGAGAAATTAAGAAATGTTCTTATTCAGAATGTCCAGGGTAACTTCACATTCCCACCTGCTTGAGCACACACACTATGGAAGAACATTTAGTTACACACCACCACCATCTCTTGTTTCCATGGGTCCTGTCTCATTCAGTGCACAAATATGCATAGTGCTTATTTGACTGGAAGATATTCAGTATTTTGCTTCATTCTTTTTATTCAATGTGGCTTTACACTCTCTTTCTCACAGATCACTTACCCACAGCTCAGCAGACAGAATTACTAACTTCCTCATGGGCTTTGCTACAGAGCCACAGTAAGACAAAAGGAAACTGACAGGAATTTCTACTGAGGCTGACCTTAGTAATAGTCCACATGGAATAACAGATAACTGAGCTAAGCTTGAAAGCATGGCAACAAAAAAAGAAATGGAAGTACGTAATTACTTTATATTGCCAAAGAATATCCCTCTCTCAGTTAACACTCAGGTCCAATTAATGGTTCAATTATATTCTAAAATAATTGGTTACGTTACACTAAAATAATGTATTTTCTGCATCCTCTTACCTCCTACCTCTTAATATCTTCTTCCTCCCTATATCAAGAATAATTTGGGTGGTGACCCTGCAACTTGTTCTATTCATGTTGGCCTCTACATCCATGTCAACTCCTGCTGAATTCAACAAGGCAACATACAGTGGAAGGAAAGGCGATCACTCTACTTATGCAGCATAGATTTAAAACTAGAGCTCTTAGACCTGTTTTCATCATACATAGCTTTAGGTGTGCGTTAGAAGAAATATGGCCGTCTTTCATAGACAAAGGAAAGGAGAATACATATTGAAAGATTGTCCAGACATATGGGCCAAATCATCCCTGGATGGTGCTGAACTCTCTCCTTTGATCATACAAAGGACCTGTCAACACTAGTTCTGATCATAAAATCATTTTGATTGGAAGACACCTCTAAGATCATTGAGTCCAACCATTAACCCAGCACTGCCAAGACCAACAGTAAATCTTGTCTCCCAGCACCACATCTACATGTCTTTTAAATTCCTCCAGGGATGCTCACTCCACCACATCCTTGGGCAGCCTGTTCCAATGCTTGGCAACTCTTTCGGTGAAGAAATTTTTCCTAATATCCATCCTAAACCTCCCCTGGCACAGCTGGAGGCCATTTCCTCTTGTCCTATTGCTTGTTACTTGGTAGAAGAGACTGACCCTCACTTCACTACAACCTCCTTTCAGGTAGTTGTAGGGAGCAATGAGGACTCCCTTCAGCCTCCTTTTCTCCAGGCTAAAAGACCCCAGTTCCCTCAGCTGCTCCTCACAGGACTTGTGCTCTAGTGCCTTCACCAGCTTCAATGCCCTTCTTTGGACACACACTCCAGCACCACCTCAACGTCCTTCTTGTAGTGAGCTGCCCCAAACTGAACACAGTATTTGAGGTGTGGTCTCTCCAGTGCTGAGTACAGGGTGACCATCCCTTCCCTCCTCCTGCTGACCACACTATTGCTGATACAAGCCAGGATGCCGTTGGCCTTCTTGGTCACCTGGGCACCCTGCTGGCTCATCTTCAGCTGGCTGTCAGCCAACACCCCCAGGTCCTTTTCAGCTGTGCAGCTTTCCAGCCACTCTTCCCCAAGCCTGTAGCGTTGCAGGGGGTTGTTGTGCAGGACCTGGTGCTTGTCTTTGTTCAATATCATACCATTGGCCTCTGCCCATTGATTCACCTCAATTAGACATATTAGTTGTGGTATCCATACTTAGGCAAGATCCAAGCAAGCAGTATTCAAGAGAAGCCAAAAGGAGACAATATACTTATGCTGACATGTATTTCTGCTCTGTAGACATGAACAGTCTGAAATCACATTCCAAACCCAGTCAGCGTGCATTTGGCCATGACTCTGCTCTGCATGTTCTGGCCCTTCTGCCAGCATGCATTATCTTCGTATCCAATATGTCACATTAAGCATCAGGAGGATGCCATGTGTCATCAGATGGCCAGCAATTCATATGAGAAAAATCACATGGTAAACCCACACCAAAGTGTAGACATTCCTCCTTGATCAAATGTATGGTGAAGGAATAAATCTAAACTAAAACTTGAACACTTGTAGCTCTTTTGCTGAAAGAAAGAGCCATAAGACATGAAGAGCCTGCAGAAGTCACTCCTTCCCTCTCCTCTTTCCCCATAAGAGTATTTTCACAGACTCGTTTCTTGTATCTTACAGACCCATGCAGGGTCTTACTTGCACTACAGCACTTTAAGTTTATGACTGAGAACTGGTAAAAAGGACAGTAAAGAAAAGAACAGAGAAGGCTTTATGTGACTCACACCACATAAGTAAAATAAAACAATTTCAGAGACACCCACCTCCTTCCATTAAAGGAATCTTCCCCAAAATCCTGGAAAAAGCAAACCAAACAAAAACTGTCTACAGAAAAGGGAGACAATTGTGTAATTTTACAGATCTGCATCATTTAGGCACTGGTAGGGGCTGGGGCCAGCCCCAGTGGGGTCAAGGGGAAAGGGTGGAGGATCTTCTTGTGCAACAAGACCAGCTTGAAAGCGTATGTGCTGTGCAGGTCATGCTACAGCCCGGCTGTTCTTACACTTCTCAGTAAATCCATACCTTCAACTCAGCAAGGAATACAGTTTCTTCTGTGCTAGAAGATGGATTTTTTTTTCCTACTTTCTCTATTGCTTTTAAGGCCAGAAGAGACCAAAATTTCTGTAAAACACTCAGCAGAATATTTCATCCAGTTACCCTTGTAGAGGGTTTATTACTTTGCTAATGCATTCCTCCTACACTTCATTTCCAAAATAAAAAAGAACTCTTATGCCTGAAAACATTTTTATTTGTTTTTGACCCCAAATATGTGAATTGATTTATTACAAGATATAATTACCTTCTACAGGCAATGTGAAGTCACCTTACCTCCAATGTGAGAGTAACTTCAAGAACAATTTCCCACCTTGTTAAAAATAAGTCGTTCCTTTCTTGTTTAGGTTTGTTTTATGGCTCCCAGGCTTACCAGTCCCATAATTTCTTCCTTTTTCTGTGTAAGCCCAAAAGAAAGTTGCCAGAGTTATGAAAAAAAAGAAGAAATACATCTGAGTACTATATCAGAATGAAGGAGACAGAAAAAAGCAACAAAACCCCAGAATAGAAAGCCAGCTCTTTCGCTGAACTGTTTCTTTCTGCACCCACGTGTACCATAGCTCCTAAATTGCCCATGCATCTCATCCTTCTTTGCACCTGTCTCAGCTTTCAAACCCAGCACTTCATGCAAAAGATATGCCTAATAGCATATTTGTAAGTGCCGGGAGATAAGGAGAAAAGCTGCCTCTGATGTCAGACTTGGAGGGAAAGTGTCTGCAGACTGCATTTTCCCCTATAGGAACCATCCAATGCTTGGCATGCTCCACAGGCTTTGTCATCTTTACCACACGCTCCCTGCAATGATCCTTGTAAAGCACTTCAGACAGAGGGCAATGAGCCATCTCCAGGGGGGAGGGAGGGGAATCATGTACAATATCTGTCTAAGGAAACAAATGGGCAGGATGTGGAATAGATCCCAAGAGAATCCTAATCAAGTCAGTATCAAACAAAACCTCCATATGCTGAAGGAACGTAAACTCCTTTTGAAGTTAGAAGTAGCGCAGTCCTTTTCTATTAATGCACAAGTAATAAAGCTACATCTTAGTGTGGGTTCTGCTGGGTTTTTTCCTCATGCTGCAATACTTGAAGTACTTTTTAAAAATACCAAAAGTGGGGAAATTACATTCATGTTTTTCTGTTTCAAATATTTATATGATTTTACAAAAGTGGGGGAAGGAGTGCTGGAATGTACATATACATGCAAATACACATCTGGGAACGGATCAAACCATTGAATGCAGGAAAGTTTTGGCAATCAAAGAGTATGCAGGCAAATCTGGGCACAAAAGAAAAGAAGAATACATCTTTCATAGGAGAAGACATGGGGGAAGGCGAGCAGGCAGCCAGCAAGAAAAGGATGGAATCGTGTGGTTCAGTAAGCAGCTCTCCACGTCAAAGGGAAGCCTGCTTGTCAGGTCAGACAGCTGGCACAAGAAAGGCAAGAGTGAAAAACACCAAGAAAGGCATTCAGGCACTGTTTTATGAAAGGGGTTTTCACTCCTCACCACCACACTGCACAGTGCAGCATGCCAGCCCCATATAATGCAACCCTGCTGGGACAGAGAAGCCCTCCCTCTCTCACCCACAAAGTGCTGTCCTGGCCCTGCAGGCCTGTTTCTAAGAGCCCACAGCCCTCTCTCCACTTGTGTAAAGAATCTAAAAGCCATGAGAGGTATATCTGCACTCAACAGACCCATTGAGCGAATGTCTTGGTGTGCAGCTGCTGACATGGCTACCTGGCTGGAAAGCATTTTGCCGGTAGGTATCTGCTACCTGCAGGCTTGTGCAGTTGTAGAAGGAGGTAGCATTCCGTGGCAAACAAGATAAGTGTAGCCATCTTACACCAAATAGGTGCATGAACGCATGTAGTCTGTGACGGGTGACTTCCATTGTGGAAACTGTGCAGTGCAGCCCAGGCCCAAGGCAAAGAGAGGGATCAGAGACACGTTACAGAACTCAGGATATCAGGCAGAAACAAGAGGCTGAATCAGTACCTTAGCAAGGAAGACTCAGAACAGCTGGTGAAAGAGGAGCAGTCGTAGTAGTAGAGATAGCCCCTGTTATCACCATCCAAGAGACTTTCAGACTATGCCCCAAAGAGGTTCCTAGCAATGGCTGACTTTACCTCTGGAGACATGCTTTTTAAGCGCCCTTGCGGAAATTAAAGAAAGTGCATTCAAGAGGCTTTTGGTATGTTGTGCTCTTGAGTATCAGAACAGCAGTGGCGAATATCTGGAGGCTAACATCATGGAAAATGTGAATTCTATTTTAATCTTCTTTTCATCCTTGGCACCACTGAGAGGTAAAAAAATATGAGTAATCTCTGAAAAGATTTCAAGGGAGTTTTTCTGGCAAACAGATGTTATGTCTTTTGCTGAGTTGAGGTACATAAAGGTCTGGTCATTTGTGACAAAAAGCAGGTTCTTCTTGTCCATTTCCAAAACACAGAGCAGCTTCCAACAAAATCCAGCTACTTCACACAATGCAACATCCTTTCTCAATTAAACAAAATGCATATTTCATGATCGCATCTGGCAGGTGCAGAATTACGAATGACTACCACATTTGTTTTAGCTAGAAACCTTGTTTGTGCCATGAACTGAGTTGTTTTGTCAGTTTGTTTGAAGACAAGATGATTTCCTTATCATGTTGCCCTTAGGACACTCAAAATACCACTTTTGCTGGGAAACCTTGTTTCATCCTGCTTTATCAAACAGAAGAAAAGGAGGTAGATAGATAGATAGATTTGTTCTAATCCAGGCAATATTTAAAGCTGGTGCTGATAGATTTGGAAAGGAAAACAAACAAAGGTGCATGCCAGATGACAGTACCTAAAAGAAGCCAATTTTCCTCTTGTATGTCTATTTTTTAATTTGTGGTAAAAAGGCACTTTCGGCTCAGCAAACTACTGCATAACAAAGGCAGAAAATCCAACAGTGCAGGAACTTGCACATAATTTAGTGGGAAAGAGCGGGGCACTAAAGGAAGTTTCTGGTCCCAAGGTGACTTAATATTCAATGGAAATAGCTCCTGAATATCTGGCATGGGCCTTAATGATTCTGTTATCATTTTATTCTCTGACTTTCTATTATGACCGTAAACCTTTTCCCCAGCTTTATTTGAGGCTATTATGCTGAGGAATTTTGACCTAGCCAACTTCAAGAATCAGAAAAAAATAGGATTAGTGAAAGCATGTGCAGTTGATTATTTAAACTAAAAGCATGGAGCTCTCTCCTCACTTGAAATCTGATTTTCTTCTTCACACAGTACTCTTAGCAACAAACCTTGCATGAAATCTCTACCTAATATAAATTAACAGGGCTCTAGTGAAGAGAGTATCTACTAGCCAGAGACCCATGCCTTAGGCTATTTTATTTTCTCAGCCCTTTTAAGAATGACAGATGTTGGTGCATGCTTACCTCACTTTAACACACACTTTCTCACCAAGAGGAAGTTTCTTATATCTTACTCCATCATTAACTTAGGCCTGAAGATTGGGAGGTTGGTGTGATAGTCACACTTCCATGACAACATGGGGGTTTGTGTTCATCGCACCATGCTCCAAGCATGGTGAAAAGGAGACCTTTAATGCAGCACATACAACAGGTCTGCAAGAGGGGAACTCACAACTGGCAGCTGGTATGGTTTGTACCCCCCAGGCTATGGAGTGCACCGTCAGCTACATAGGTCTTACACCACAGCCATGGCGCTCTTGGCTTCAGCAGGACAGGGCACCTCTAATAATCTCTCAGGTGGTGGCACCCCATATGCACCTTCAGTGACAAGGACAGCCATGAGTTTGCTCTCAGCAAGGTCCATGTGTGGAAGTAAAGGACTTGCAATTAGACCCTTACATCTATTTTACCTAAGGGAGCTCTCAGCTGCAGGAGCTCTGGGCCTCCTCTCACATCAGTTTGTCTGAGGCTTCCTGTCCCCTGGTAGTCTGCAAATCCTTCTGCAGCAGAAGAGTGCTAAGAGTTGCTTTGTGCCAGTGGTTACAGAGATGTAGGAAATGCACAACTCCAGCAGAGTCATTATAACCCTTTAATTTGCCAAAGGCACTCCAGCTGTGCAGTGAGAAAGATTTCCCCTAAAAAGCACACAATGGCTGGGAGACCTAAAACTTCAAAATATCTGTCTTGCAATATAGTGTGATAGAATTTCATTTGTGTTTTTGAAAAGGCTTTTTTAAAAGCTGCAGAGTCTGTTGGAAACCCCACTAGATTAGGATGCAGGCTGGTTTTGCTACAAATGAAGGAGGTACGCTCTTTTATTTGTGTATTCTTTAGGAAATCCTAAGATTGGAGCTTCAGGAAGAAAGAAATCATCTACTTAACTTCTCTACTCTCTTGACTCTCAGAGTACTTTTCTTTTATTCTCCTACTTTGTTTTGGGAGGGTTGGTTCTTGTATGTTTCTGTGAGACTGTTACTGAATGACTGTTACACATGATTACAGGGATTGTATAGATTTGATCAGAACTTGAGTCCACCAGAAATTTGAAATTCTACGTTAATAGCCTTAAACCCGGGAAATTACTGAGGCTTGTGTGAATGCACCTAAAATTCATTGAATATTTCAGCCCCTCCACTTTCTCCCACAGTACTCTAGAAAACACCAACACATGCGCTTATACAGGTTCCAGAATACACTATTGATCAGAATGATACCTACTTATCACTAGAAGAGCCAAAAATTGAAAATCTCTTTCTGTATCAATCTCTCAACTGCATCATTGCTATGTACAGCCTTGATCAGAAGAGGAATCTCATTTAGGAATCTTACTTGCCGTCCAGGGGGACCTAGTCAAGCTTGAGAAGTGGGCCCATGTGAATGAACCTCATGAGGTTCAACAAGGCTAAGTGCAAGGTCCTGCACCTGTGTGGGGCAATCCCCAGGATCAAAACAGGTTGGGTAGTGAATGGATTGAGAGCAGTCCTGCACAGAAGGACTTGGAGGTACTGGTGGATGAAAAGTTGGACATGAGCCAGCAATGTGCACTCACAGCCCAGAAAGCCAGCTGTATCCTGGGCTTCATCAAAAGAAGCATGGCCAACAGGTCAAGGAGGTGATTCTGCCCCTCTGCAGAGACTGCTTTGGTGAGAAACGCCCTCCCCCCAGAGTACTGTGTCCAGCTCTGGAGCCCTCAGCACAGGAAAGACATGAACATGTTGGAATGGATCCAGAGGAGGGCCACAAAAATGATCAGGGGACTGGAGCACCTCTTCTATGAGGACAGGCTGAGAGAGTTGAGGTTGTTCAGCCTGGAGAAGAGAAGGCTCTGGGAAGACATTATTGCAGCGTTTCGGTACTTAAAGGGGGCCTATAAGAAAGATGGGAACAAACATTTTAGCAGTGGCTGTTGCAACAGGACAAGGGGTAATGACTTTAAACTGCAAGAGGGGAGATTTACACTAGATATAAGGAAGAAAGTTTTTATGATGAAGGTAGTGAAACACTGGCACGGATTACCCAGAAAGTTGGTAGATGCCCCATCCCTGGAAACAGTCACAGTCAGGATCAACGGAGCTCTGAGCAACCTGATCTAGTTGAAGATGTCCCTGCTCATTGCAGGGGGGCTGGAGTTGACGACCTTTAAAGGTCCCTTCCAACCCAAGCTATTCCATGATTCTATGATTTGTACCTGGAGTATGAGACAGAAGTCAAGAGCCAGAACTATACTAGTTATATGGTTACTGCTCTCCTGGTTAATGTTATGACTTTTTAATTCCTTCCATGAATTACAGAATACAGTCCTGACTGCCTGACTGTCCTGATGTCAGCAGCACATGAATTGCATATACAAATGTGGCAGTGAAATGAAATAACCTTTAGGTCAACCTTTCATGTGGACTTGTGGAGGATGTTTATTTAGTTTTGCAAACACACTGTGTTAATCACAGATGGCTGGTGAGGTTTGGCTAAGTAACATGTTGCCAAGCAGCATTCAAAGGAAAGGAAAAAAAAATCACGAAATTGTTTGGTTTGGAGAGCACCTTCAAAGAACATCTAGTCCACCCCCCTGCCACGTACAGAGACATCTCTTACTAGATCATGTTGCTCAAAGCCGCCCTAACCTTGAACAGTTCCAATGATAGGGCATCCAGAATTTCACAAGGCAACATGTTCCAGTGTCTCACCACTCTCATCATAAAAAATTTCTTCCTTAGGTCCAATCTAAATCTACCCTCTTCCCGTTTAAAACCATTGTGCCTTGTCCTCTCATTACAGACCTTGGTAAAAAGTCTCTCTCCATCTTTCCTAGAAGCCCCCTTTTTATATTGAAAGGCCACAATAATGTCTCCCTGGAGCCTTCTCTTCTCCAGGTTAAATGTGAAAGGTAGATTGCTCTGGCCTTGGGCAACTGGAGTCACAGTCAGAACTGGTATTTAACACAAAGGTTAGAAGCAGGAGCTCTGGTCTTATTTACTTGCTCTTGTCTAAATCAGAAATGTCTGCTGAAGGAGCTGTGGGAAGGAAGAGTTTAACGCGTTCTCCATGAGCCCTGTGGAGTGCAGACAGAATCACAGTCATATCACCATATGTTAATACATTTGCTGAGTACTGCATTTTAATAATTTTTGATTTTAGCAAGTGAAAATCTCATTTGACTCTGATTTGCATTGTGCCATCATTAGATATTAGTGTTAGATCAAAACCAATGCTGTCGCTGAAGTATCCAGTCCTTTCATTACTCTAAAAAGAATTTTGTCCTAATACATAGAGTCATTGCAGTACAAGTAATAAAAATCAGTAAACACTTCTGTTTTATTTCATGGTATAAACAACCCTTAAGTCATCCCCTCTTCACAGAAGAGTAGGACAAAACAGCACAAATTTGGATAGACTTTATTTAGCACAACTGCTATATTTTCCCTAGGAGCAAACAAAGGGGGTTATTTTGGGGAGAAGAAAGATGAACAGGACTAGAAGAGATGGAGAAGGCGGCACAGCGCAGTGGGATCATGCCCATTTGGGTATCTGCCAAGAGAGAAGATTTCAATCCACCTGAATGTCGTCGTCAAGGATGACGTGACAGGTGCCAGCAGATCCTGGACTGAATTGATTGAAAGAGCAGATGTGACAAAGGGGGAGTGATAGTGCTTTGCATGTCATACAACAGCATAAATGTTCTGCTTTAGATCATGCCTAATGTGCTGCATACACCATCGTTGCCCGGGTAGCCTTGATAGCAAATTATATCAATGGACAGGTCTGTTGTCAATAAACTTGCAGGATTTTTCGAAGTTCCCAGTCTTTGCTAAAGCAACTGCTAATGCACAACTATCTTGTGTCCACTTAGCAGATTGCAACCAACCACATACCCTTGGGGGAAGCAGATCATCAGAGCAGAGTCAGCCCTGTGGATCAAAGAGAAGCAGAGGTGCCCTCATTGGGCCAAGAATACTGAATGACTGACTCACAGATCAAAGGCTGCTCCGTGCTTAATAGTCACATTAGTGCCTTATCATATCAGAGGTAACCCAGAAAACCTCAGCTCCGCCTGATTAGCCTGCTCGTCCCAGAAAATTTCTTCTTTCAGTCGCTTGCTCCCTAGTAGTTAGTTTAGTCTTGATGTAAGGCACAACAGCTGGTCGTTCCAGCATGGAAGACAATGTTCCAAACACTGCTCTGTCTCATATAGAACTTGGCTATTTGTCAAAACTATATGGTACAATATGCTGCTTCTCACGTGAAAAGACAAAACAGTTTGATGTTAATTACAGCTTGATTAAATACAAGATAGAGAAGGCATTGGAACCGTAAAGCTGTGGAAACATTTTTTACTTCTCTCAATTAAGCATATGTCTTGTTCCTCCTCACTTTCCAGATTTCTCAATTTCTCCTTAGGCTTCTAGAGTCCAGGCTAGCTCACCAGAGATGCACGAAACTTCAGCACTTTCTATACGGTTTGCACAAAATCTTTCTCCCACCCTGTATTTCCTATGGTGGCTTCTTGCTCCAAGTAAACAGGCATAAGGAGATTCAGAGTAAAGTCCTACAGTCCATTAGGTTCCTCTATCTTACGGTTTTTCCACATATAGCATGATAGGGAGCAGGGGCCAGATGCTCCAGGAAGCCAAACTTACTGGAATGACTCTGACAAAAAAATATTGAAAAATGTTTTTCTCTGAAAGCCAAAATGCTTAGAAATGTTCATTTCAGTTTCGGGAAAAGCAGCACTAGGAAGGGGTTTCTAAGGCTTTGAACTGGACTATCAGGTCAGAGTGACTGCAGCAGCGAAGCCAGGTTGAACAATCTAATCCTGCCAAGTCAAAAAGGGATGTTTACCACAGATCCATTTAAAAAAAAAACAAAACAACATTCTTAAGGATTTGGTTTTCCTTTAGTACAGAATAAAAACTTCACAACCTCAGAAGCTGTCACAAAAACTGCAGAAGCTGTCATGAAACACAATTTGTTTCCTGGCCAGCTTTACCTGCAAATCTTTAAACAACCATGGGTTGAATTTTAGGTTTGCAAAAGTACACAAAAGTCATCAAGTATCTTGCACATACAATAAAATATCTAATACCTCTAGATCTAGAAAACTTCTCTTGGGAAATCTGAAATGAAGGCACTTTCTGGGAAAGCCAGGTGATTTTTGGAGTCTTTCTGGCCCACCACAGAAGAGTGCTTAACCCCTAACAAATTAAAGCAAGGCATGTAACTCCCACTGCAGCCGTAGTAAACTCCATGTGCAACGCTGGATTGCAGGACTGTGCCCCTGTGACCAGCAAAAGCAACACGTTTGGTGATTTGTGTGTTGGCAAGTAGCAGGCAAACAGCTAAAAGCCCTACTAATACTACAGTCATGATCAGGAAAGCATTTCTATGTTGGGAGGACAGACACAGAGCTGAAACAAAAGCTTCAAGTGTTTTCAGTGTCTTCTTTTTTTTAACTCTAACTCTCTTGGAGGTTGTTTGGAGTGTTCTGCTTTGTTTCTTAAACACTGTACCTAACTTACAGACCCACAAAGACAGCGGGTATAACCTCAGTTGTTCAGGCAATTACTTGCAAAGGGACAATCAAAATGAAGAAATATATATCAGACTTTACATCTCTGTTAACTCAGGTACTTTTGATTTCCGTGGAATCTGTGGCCTCTAGCTTTGTTAAGCCTGTTAATTTATGGCTTTGAAAGCAACCAGCTTATTTTAAATGTGTATGTTGATAGCAGTCCTAACTGAATTACACCCGCCTGCCAGGTTCCAATGCATGATAAAACATACTACAGAGAGGGTGTCCTGGATTTTGTAAGCAACTGGGTAGCAAAACCAAAGTGATTAAAAGCATTTAATCTCACTTTCGTAGATTAGCAATTTCAAAGTCCTGTTACCATGTTTTTTTAATGAGCTCATGCTAAAATTTAAGGATGCATTTTGGTGATGACTAGATACCTATTAAGCACTTCTTATTTCAGATGTGAGACAGCCATGCTTAGAAAAAAAACTTTATGAAGCATCTCTACTAATTTTTGCAATCATCCACCTAATGCACGTTACAGTATGAATTAAAATTGAAGTCTAGATGGGGACATGAGGCAGGGGTATATTCAGGTTTCTATGACTCAACCCAAACTGGGAGCCTGAGCAAGCAGTGAAAGGAGGCAAAATACTCCTGAAAAATTACTTTTGCTGTACCTCTTACAGGTCTTTGAACACTATGAGTGTTTTTCACCTTCTGGAATTAGGTGCTATGTGAGAATCTCAATACAAAATCTCTGTCATGATTGCAGAAACAACCTAGAAGTTCAAAAACCAAAATGCAAAGAGGAGAAGAACCTAAATGTAGTGGCTTTGTCCTTTTAAACTTAATCAAATTGCAAAATCATGTTAGTGTTTGTCAAGTATTCAGAACCGACTCAACTTCAGTATTTGCTAAATCATTAACAGGAAAAAAATATTTTAAAAACCTTTTTAGAAATACGTAGTAACAGAGCAATTCAACTTAATTGCTTTTGTCTTTCTATGTTTCCAGATTTTTATATGCTAGGAAAATATCCATTGCTAAGATGCTCTGATAAAGTTCTGCAACAAAAAGGTATTATTGTTTGAATTAAGTTTTGACTTGACTTGTTAGATATCACCTGCAATATTCAGCCCATAGTTTGGGTCCTCAAGCAGTGCAGAGGTGAACACAGATCTAGTCAGGAGCTACTATTCATAAAGCATATCCATGCTAGCTTAGTACCTTTCAGGCAGCTCCAAGGTCAGAGGCGGGTTAGCCCCACTGAAGAGCTGTGCTCCCATGCACCCTCAGGGGATGTCCAGGCACAGAGCGTCGCACAGCTTTAGAGGTACGGGTGTAAGGCAAGATTTCCACGAGCAGGAGGTGGCCTCCCTGGATTAGGAGTTCAGGCACAGCACTGTGCTAGTGTGCCAACAACTTGCTCTGGAGGTGGTCTGGTGTCCCCACGCAGCAGGGCACTGCTGCTTCACTGCATGAATGCACGAGCTCAGGGCTCAGCCACATTGACAACCCCAAAGACAAATTCAGAGCATCTACATGTTCTCCAACCCATCCAACCAGGGAATGGCAACAAAGTCATGGGATTTATGTGACTAGTCCCAGCTGGAAAACCGAGCCCAGATTGTAGATACAACATGTTGAATATTTGCAGCAAACTCCCTAGGACCAGTTCATCAAGGGAATGTGGAAAGGAAGGTAAGTCCCGGAAATATTTATCAAACACTTTCCAGAATGAGTGCCAAGAATTTGTGAGATGTTTGTGAGTAGAAAATGAAGGAAAAATTCTGTTCCAGAAATTATCTTCTGCTCTCTTTCTGACATAGTTTTGGAAGAACTCAAAACTCCTTGCTGAATAAACGTCACTGTATATCACATATTATCTCTTGCTCAGCTGCATATTGATTTTCCACTGGGGCTTTCCTTATCGGCTGTAACAAGTTCCACAAATAAGCAAAAAGCCCAAGTAAAGATCCAACATAAGAAGTTAACTCCAAAACTTAGAAAAGAAGGATCTTAGAAAACATAGATCACAGATAGGGTTGGGTTTTTTCCACTGTCCAGCCACTAGAGGGGACAGAAAACACTCAGCCAGAGCAGTAAATGAACAAAGGAGCAGAAGGCACTATGCTATGTGTATTATCAATTCTAATGAAACTGTTTATGTGAGAGCTATTGGAAGGGAGGAATGGAAAACACAGAGACCATATAGAAATGCTGTCCCTAAAAAGTAAGTACCTGCACACAACCTTCAGTCTGTCCTTCTCAGTGATGCAGTTTTAACTTTCAAATGTGCAGGTCAGGGAAGCATATAGACTCTTGGCTTTAAAAAATAAATAAATAAAAGGACCTGCCTTGCTGTTCTGCAGACAGAATGCTACTGGGAGCAGAGTGTGATAATTAAATTCATACAAAGCTCAATTTTCTAGGTGGAGGAAGCTCTGCATTTTCTTCAGACAAGAGAAACCGTAATTGGTCTGCTGCCTTCTCCCAAGTACTTCCCCCCCACAATTCAAGCAATAAAAGAATACAAAGTGATAGGATGTTTTCGCTTAACAACAAAAACACACATTCATTCCCAAGAATAATCTTACCTTTGGCATGATAATTGCAGTTCACAGTCTGTCTTTCTGCAGAGAATGTGTTTACAGACACACAACTAACGAGGTCTGGTAGTGCTGTAAGCTGTAAAAGAAGAGGAGAACTGGATGTGCTGGAAAACACAAAACTTTTAAGGAAAGTTCTGGAAAAAAGTAGTAATATGAAATTGAAGAACAAAGTCACAGTTGATAAAACTGTAGCAATGTGAAAACATTTAATTTCTTAATTTCACAATAGGAATTTTTACATTTCTTTGGGGTAACCTGAGACAAAGCTCAAAAAATGTAAAATGCTATCTGAGAAGGAGGCAACATCAGTCAGAGATGTAAAGGAAAAATCAGTAACTCTTGAGTGAACCTTCATTTTAGCGTGAAAATTTCTGGATCACAAGACTACCACCCTTGCTCCCAAAAATGCTTCTCTTGACAAATGCCGCTCCTGCCCGACAATGTCTGAACAGCAGCTATGTGGCCATTTTGAACATGTCCTCTGTCCACAGACAAAGCAGCTGAACTCTGACCCTCTTCATAGCATAAGCCACGTGTCTCCCTTCTTAGCATCTTCTTTGAAGATAATTGAATTTTCCTAAATCCCCTCTCTCTGTACAATAGGCTTCATAACTGCAAAATGTATCACAAATTCTCCACTGCATTGAACTGTTTACTACAGAATGCAATCTCAACAAAAACAAAAAGAAGTGTGTTTCAGCTTTCTGCTTCTTTAGTGAGATTTTGAGGGTTTTGACTCCCGGCAGTTTTGCACTCAGACCTCCCCTGGTACCCACTCCAGTTTGAAATGGACCATCGCACATCCACTTGAGTGCAATGTCCTGTTTAAGTTCAGTCCAAAGGGCATCCTTACTACCAGAGCTTTTGAGGGAAGGGATCAGTCTAAAAAATATTATTTAGAGTGAAAAAAGAAGATAGAGCTTATATGAGGGAAAGGATTTTTTTTTTTTTTAACTGAAAATGAATGATTTAGAACTGAGCACAACTGGTAGGACGTGACTGGATTTATAGAGTTTGTGCATACTAGGCTAATACTTGACATAAAGCTGCCAACTGCCTCATCTGAAATGTTATAACGGGCTGACAGATTCCACAATAGAAAGCAGAGGTGATATTGATAGTCTTAACAACTACCTTGGTGTGAATAATTACTTTAATGCTAGGTACTGAATGCTGAAAGACATTGTTTAGACAGAGCCTGAGTAGTAAACTATTTGAAAAGGCAGACCAGCATCTCCACTGTGGCTTCCCTGAATACTCATCGACTATTGCTCATTTTTCCTCCATGATTGTCTACAACAAAGTCACAGTTGATAAAACTATAGCAATGTGAAAACATTTAGTTTCTTAATTTCACAATAGGAATTTTTAAATTTTTAAATACTGTGTCTACAACCCAGAGATTTAAGTCTCTTCCAAAGCTCTGCTTTTCTACCCACAAGTATGAAGCTCAATAGTTGCTGGACTATTTAGTGGAGTTGGTGGGGAGGGTTTAATGTCCGATAACTTGAAGTGTTTAGGGTGCTTGTAGTGATAAATTTCATTAGCCAAACTGGCATCTTGACAACTCTTTTGAAAACATATGAGAATAGAGCACAATTCAAAAAAGACCACAAGAACACAAGGTATTAAGATGGTATTGTTTTCCACCATTTTTGTAACCAAAATCTGTGCTGCAAAGCTCTAAAAAACGGAAGGAGCTATAAAAATGAGGAGAAAAATGACAAGGGAAAAAGAAAACAGAACATTCAAATTGGCTTTTACATTTAGAGACATGCAAGTGAAACTTGGAAATCAGTTGTATTCTTCTTTTATTTTAGACAGAAAAGTTATTGAGGTTGAAAAGACTAGTGAAAAGAAATAAAAAACAAATCCCAACTTGTTGTCTTTGCTGCTTTATTCCATTGCAACTAACATATTATCATCTCCCACATTATTAAACTCTGCTTGTGGTTTTCCCCTCTTTCAATCCCTTCATTTACAACAACAGATTGACTCCATTTTCAGAGCATCTCATTTTTCCATTCCGAAGTGTTACCATACATCCACCACTTCATACAGAGCAGAAACTATGAAGTGTAAGCAAATGCTAATAATATCCCTTGTCAACAGAGTGATCATCACACTTCTTTCATACTGATGCTTGCAAGGGTCAGGAGAAAAATGAAAACCTTTCAATGCTTCTAAAATTCCTTTCCATAGAAGTTTCTTTAAAATTTGCAACTAGCAGGAAGTCTGATTGTCCTCATCGAAGGAGATCTATTAAAGCTGAGTATCAGCATGTCCATTAAAATTAGTGAATAAGTTACTTTTATAAATTTTTAAAAATTGTTCAGGATTCTACAAATTCCAAGCTAAAAGATGCCCTCCATCAGACCAATTCTGCAAAACCTTTTTCACATGGAAACAAACACTACTCAAATCTGTCCCTGCTGGAGCACCGCTGCAATAGGAAACTGAGATCCTGGAGAATCAGGACACAGCCATGGTATAACAGGAGTCAATAATGGAATCTTTTTACTTGTCTCTGTAGTAGGAATAGGATTGTAAATTTTTATTCTCCTTAGAATATTAGAATATTTACATCAACAGAAGGCTATAGTTCTTCAATGGCATTTACATTGGTTTTGCACCGTGAAACTAATTGGAAGTTTCTTCACAGTATTTAAAGAGAGACAATGAGCAGGGAATAGAGACGTGGATGCTTTAAGTCTGTATAACAGCAGTGAAGGGGGTCTAGAGGGAGGACAAATGCTACAAATGTCTGAGTACAATCTTTCATCTTCAGGCATGGGATCATTTGCAGCCAAGCCCCAGCCCAGTGCAAGAGTTTCTTACTTGACAACCAGCTAATGCTCTCAAATATGGAGAAGGCTAAACTCATCTCTGAACTCACATCAGTCCCTTCATTCAGAGCCCACGAGGGCTGAAGTACATCAGGATGTCAGGAATCAGCAAGACCTTCATGATGAAACCAAGATGATTTGCCAGTAATCCCACAAATATATTAGCAAGTGTAAATCCAAAGCCGGCACCCACATTATCTTCGCATATTAAAGTCAAAGGGCAGAGAGATTTCGGGTGCTGACTGTCCTAGAGGACAACACAAAACGTGTCTCAGGTCCCTTTCCTTCTCTATGGCCCTCATCTGTAAGCAAGCTAACTGGATACAGGCAAGTTACTCTCACTATTTAACTACAAATTTGCATATGGTTTCCTTTTTTGTTTTCCTTATCCCATGTGAGTAGGGTTTGGAGCTATAAAACGTTTCTAGGCTAAGGCCTACAAAAATGAAGATTTACCAACTTTTAAGCAGGCTGGGCTGCACTGTCAATGGGAAGGGCTGTCTGAGATGCCTTTCCCCTGTCCTCCCATCTGTATATATGACTGAGCAGACTCATAGGGACAACCAGATAAACCCAAGATCCCGTCACCAAGATGGTTAATTTTTTCTACTTACCATTCTCCACTTGTGCATTACGGGCAGATTTTCCTTTTCAGTATCCAGGTACTAATTGAAAACTGTCTCTCCCTGAGTCACTCCACTAAGCAAATACCCTGTATGCATTACTCCTATGGGCAAGCAGCTGGCAAAGCACCTTCCCACATCTCCTCCCTGGCAACCCTCTCCGCTCTGTGCATGCACTGCTTGAAGTTAGCAGGCACCAGGAGTGAACCCAGGAGTCCTCACCTGCACCCAGAAACTCCCACAGCAGGGACCTTGGCAGAGGCTCAGTCGTAGGAAATAATCTGTCCCAGGGTTTACAGCATTACAGAGACAGCTTTAACATTCTTTCTCCTCTGCAGCTGCATCTTGTAAAAGGGAAGGAAAAAAATAATCTCTCAATCCAGATGTGTCACAGCTCAGAGCTGGCTACCTCTTTCTGACAGTTGCTGTGTCCCCGTTGTCAGTGCCAAACCACATTACAGCAGTGTATCTACTCGTAGCCCCCTGTAAAAGCATCAGGCCCAATTAAGCAACAGCCACTTGAACAAAAGCACGTAGGTGCCAGGAGTACCAAGTGTCTGGGGAAGGTTCAACCTGTGGTTTTGGGTCTGACAAGAATTTAAGCACTTAATCAAGTAAACCAGGATTCGAGGCCAATACTGCTACCAGTCTTAAGTGCCTTGCCAGGTCAGAAATTCCATGATGATTGCCAGTCGCCTACTCTATCCAATGGTCCTGGATTTACACAGGAAAATAGAGTGTAGGTGTTCTCTCCTATGGATATGGGCTCATTCTGCAGGCTTAAAGTCACTTGACCAGAGGCCAGCAGTTTCCTTGCATTTTAAGTAGGAAGAGAACGGAACAGAAGGACTGAAAACAGTGACGGCTTTATGAGGAGGTGGAGGAGAACGAATGCTGCAAGTCTTTTTAGTCAAAAGGGTCCTTTAAAATCGCAAAATCTGATGCACAGCATAGTATGGTCCCTGAAATTTCACCCTGCAATTCCTGACTAAGCTTTGTCTTCTCTTAGAGGAGATTCCAGGCCACCCTTATTTGCATTAATGTACCTAGGATAACACCACAGGAGATTAAATCTGTTCATCTTGCTAAAGGAAGGGAGCATTTTGTGAACAACACTGAGCACTGCTTTTCCCCTGCCAATGCAGAGATAACATAAGACATTGCTGCTTCCTACAAACACACCAGTGCACCCAGTCACAGTTTTTATCTCCTGTTATTAATTTTGTCTGGACGCAATAACATCAGCACATGTAAACAGTACTGAGAGGATGAGCAGTGAGTGAGGAAGCACTGTTCTTTATTGATTTGACAGGGAAGATTTACCAGAGACAAGACATTCTAATGCTAAATATAAAAACAAATAATCAAGGTAATTGCAAAAGAGGGAAGATAAAAAGCACGCAAGTCAAGTAATTTGTTAAAACTTATCACAGACAAAAAGCAAGAGGTTGCCCATTTAGCCACAACATCCCTGAAATATTTGTACTTAATATACACGTGGATATTACTAAGGTCTGATTGCCTATGCTCCGGTCAGCCACAAAATGCTGAAATCAGTTGTAACTAACAGATGCTTATAACAGTCAGCTGTTATTAATGGCTTGCCAGATGTTGCCAGCAGAGCTTGCTCTGTGTAAGAAGACAGTGATAATAAATACATTAACCCAGCAAAGGTGTAGCGCCTGTCACGTCACACACTGGAAACAGTCCTGTGGCAGTTCAGGGTATCCGTTCCTTGTACAGATCAGAGCTCAAACTGAAGATTAGCTTAGAAATGGAGTTGCAGCTTCTTTGGTACCTGCACAAGTAACACCCAGTGTGGGTTGGTATAAATTTCCTTGCTCCTTTCGAAGGTCCATAAATGACATTGTTTTAGAGTTGATGACTTAGTCCCTGGAAGGCTTAGATGTCTGTGCAGCAGCAAGTCTCTTTGTTCTCAATTCCGTGTTTACCAGTCTCGGAGAAGCTTGTCTGGGAGCTTCAGATGAAGCTCCCTATACATACACAAAAATGAGAAATGTGAGGAGACCAATGTCTCCTATTATGTAACAGTCAAGTACCTACACCATTACCTTTTTTAGTCCAACATTAGCAGAGGTGTCAAAAGAGTGAGCATCTCATTGCATGCTATCACACCCTTATCCCAGGCCACCTTCTCAGTGTCGTGTATGTCAGCAGGTAAATCCTACTCGCCACCTCCAATGAGAAAGAGACAGACTGTGACTAGAGAAAGCAGTACTTTTTCCATTTCACTTTAGTACTGCTGATCATTTCAAGTTCCTCTAGGAATGCTGATTTACAAACTCACTGCTCTCTTGGGCTTCAGAGGAAAGCAGTAGGTCCAGGGCTATCTCCAGCAGACAAACACATCAGGCAGAAGGAAATGCTTGCTATGCTACTGCTCCCTGTTGCTTGCTTGAGGAAGCATCGGATAAAAATATCTCTGATGCAGCTTTGTCTACTGGCCTTCCAGAATGAAATACCAGTCACACAAGCTGAAGGAGGAGTAACATCCCCAAAATAAAGGGTTTAGTCACCGTTTCAGTGCTCAGTATCCGATGGAAAAAAATTGTGTTTGTATACAGATAAAAAAGAGATTCCCGTGCATCTACCCCACTCCTCCTGAATATATATTCATTATTTTGCATTGCATGTATCTCAGGTCTTCATTATTCATTTCACATGACTCCCACATATTCTGTGTAGATGGAAATAAATACGCATTTGTTAAAAATTAAGGTCCGTATTGGAATATATGGAAGGTATGAAAGTTAGAGACAGGCTCAAAATCTTAACCCAGTCCTTATAAAAATTGTAATAATAATAATAAAACTTCCCAAAGCAACAAGACCAGACTAAACTGGCAGATTTTCCACATTTCTACCCACAGGTTGTGTCTGGGTAACTCTCATCCACAGCGACTCTTCCAGAATTGATATTGCAAAGGACTTCTCCTCTAAAGGTTCTCTTTTAACATCATCCTAGCTGTGCCTGAAAGATGCATTGAGACATAGGATATGAGGTATTTTAATGACAAGTAGCTTATTTACTGAATAAATAATGCTTTAAGCACTCTAGCTTGGAATCTGTACATTTGCGTCAAAGTAGGTAAATATTTATCAACTATTTTTTTTCCTGAGGAGGAAAATATAGCTATTATCGGCAGAAGAAGTATTATATTTGTGGATTAGATTAATAAAGAAATGCAGGTGGCATTCCCAAGAGAGTCACTAAGAGTTAAGACCTTTCTTAACTCTCCTTCACCCTACCTCACTCCCAACACCCATGGTAAGCATCAGGCATAAAGGACAGCACAAGTTCGAATTCTGCCTTTGCCTTACTCAAAGTCAAATCCAAGATTCCTCACGCCATGTAACAGCCAAGTCTGTGTAGCTTAAAATGAGGAACATGTGTTATGAATGGCACCTGCCTTCACCCCTTTCTGCCATATGACTCCATCATTTTTCTGAACACTGAGTTATAAATCCAAACAATTATTATTTATTGGCAGGCAGAATAATTTGTTGGATCCTATTTTTAATTGTCAGTTATTTGGAAAATTCCCATCCAAATCAATCTGAGGACATTTTCCTTTTTTCTGTTCAACCACCAATCTGAAAGCCAGTTATTTACAAAGCCATACTATGAAGGCAAATGAGGATGCCTGTTCGAAGTCTGAAAAGAACTGATCAGACTGCTTCTGCATACTAGCCGTTAAAAGAAAGAACTGCTTTGAAATTCTGATTTTTGCCAAGAAATTCTTCGTGTCCATCTTGTTCATTGTTGGCTAATTACCACCTTTGCAGACAATCTGCATGGTTAGATCTCCTTGGAAACTAGCGATGCTGGGAAAAAAATAAGGCTAAGTCTCTATATTTGAACTCAGAAATCGGTTTATAGCAGTGAAAAAAGGACCAATCACCTCTGATATCAGCTGATCACAGTGTTTACATAAACAACAAAGTTATTAGAATAGAGATTAAATATCTTTCTTAGCATCTGTCCACCTCCGATGTACCACCCCATGAACATCAGAGGTACGTGTCAATGAGTTCAAAAAGAAAAACATATGTATTCCACAACTGGAAGCATATAAAAAGAAAAGTGTTCTGCCATGCCATGATAGAGGGAACACTGACAGTCCGTTGCCCACCTACTCCTCTGCAACCCTACACCCTGTGTTATCCCTCTTCGAGGGAGCATCCCAGCCCCATCCTTTCACTGCATATTCAAAGATCCCTTGTCTAGGGGCTTGCCAAACCACTTTCAAACTTCCAGATATCATCCAACTCCACAGTCTCCCAGAGGCAGCAAGCTTCTGAAGGCCGTACCTACTGTTAAAGGAATACTTTACTGTAACTGTTTTAAAACCAATCTCCTACTAGTTGTGTGAGATCCACGGTACTATGGGATTCTCCATTTTCCATCACCATGCCATCCCTCTTTAGACTGAAGAGTCCAGGCTTTTTCTACCATCTTTTTGAGGGACACATGCTGGGACTCCTCCAACCCTTTGGCTACCCATCTCTGTTCTTCAGTTCCTCCATGGCCTCTTGAGGTCCAGGGACAATGCATGCATGCAGTACAATACAATGTTACCTGGTTTTAGAAGCTTGTTCCTGGCCCTGAGAACAAATGGAGCTGTGTCTACCATCTTTTCTTTTTTTTTCTTTTTGGAATCCAAGCAGTCCTTGAGTCTTGGGTCTCAGATGGAAAATAAGGAATATTAAGATTCATCTTGGTCATCCATGGGATGCCAGGGGAGCTGTGCAGGTACTCTATCCTCATAGCTGGTACATCCAAGTCCTGAGGCATCCAGCATCCACTGATACACCAGATGAGAGTCAAGGAGTTGAGTAAGACTTCAGGCAGGTCACTGAAAGGAATTGTCACCTCTTTTTCCTTGTCCCATCATAATTCATCCCACCACCATTTGTTCTGGGCAAAGAGAAGGGAGATACAGCTCCAGCATAAATGGACTGTTTTGCCACCAGCTTTGAAAGGAGTGAGGCAAAGTTACTCTCTGTAACACCGCAAATGAATCTCATCCTATGCACAAACCCAGACAATTCTGAATACTGCAAACTCTGTCTTTCCCATTACCCTCTCAAATACAAATCTGGTCCATTACCTCTGTTACTGTAATGCCTCCTTCCTCCTTTCTCACAGCTACTTTCCTGTGCTTTCTGTTTCTGTCTTCTTAAACATGCCCATGCCAGTGCCCAGGTATTTCACTCCGTCTGCCTACTGTCCCCCCACATCTCTGACATCCCAGGATCCTCCTTTCTTTCCCGCACACCCATGTCCTCTGATGCTCCCACATCGACACACACACACACCAGGATAGTACAACCAGACCCCTAGGGAAGGCCCTTTAAAGCTTTTGTCATTTCATTGAAAATGAATCCATGTGCATTTCTGCCACTTTATGAGCTCTTATCTGAAACCCTCTCTTGCAATTGCTGTCCTGATTGAGAAAGCCTGGACATGTACAAAGCCACTAGTCACATCCTTTAGACCAGCCAGGTGGGCTCCCATGCTGCCTGAGCTGCTGGGAAACTCAGGCACCAGGGCAAGCAGCTGAAATCCTGCATCACTCCTGGCAAAGCATTACCTTTCTGCCACTGGCCTCAGCCTCACAAATGGGCTTTGAGTTAGTTTCAAACAGAAGAAAACCAGAAACCTACCCAATACACAAGCTAATTTGTTTGCAAATGTTCCACTCATTTCATGCATGGAAAGCCGCTCTGAAGCAGCCAAGCTCTATTTTTACCATCTCAGTTTTCCATTTAATTTTGCTTTTGGACGTACAAGGAGTGTGTCCTCATTGCCAGTCTATTCGTTTGTCAAAAGCTTTCCTCTGTAGGCTCAGTAGTTTTGTTTACTGCACAGGAGCTGTTTTCTCTTTAAAAGGTCAGCTCATGTACCGCCTATTTCTTTAAGTGAGTCCAACTACATATACCTGACTAAAAAAGGCATAGAATTCACATTTTATTCCAGCATATTTATTGTTTCACGTTAAAGCTCTAACAAGAGCAATCTGTATTTCTGATATCTATGAGGAAATCTCTAAAAGATAGCTCATACATTTCAGAGGTAGATCTTCTCCCTATACTTATAAGGAGATATGTGAAAAGCAGAACTACTCCTTTCTCTCAAGGCATCTAAAGGATATGAAAGATTTGAATTATTTGTGCTCATGCTGAGCTTTGCTAACGCCAATAAAGATAGATGGGCATTGCTAGATGAAGGCTAATGTACCATCTAAACTGTCAATTATTTAAAAAACATAATACTAGTTCAGCCTGTTCTGGTAAGATGCATACATCCTGTAGAAGAAAATTTAAGTTCACACTAGTAGTTTATTTTTGTATTAAACTCTACATTCAGCCACCCAGAATCAAATGCCATCAAGACTCCTTAACAGATTTGCAGAAACTGGATGTTATAATCCAGCCAGCAGGGATAACATGAGAGCTCTGCACCATCAAGTCTTTCTATTCTTTCAGAAACATTCCAGCTACCTCTCAAAGTACCTTATTTTTAGAGAGAAAACTGGTCGTCTAGTGACTCGTGCATGGGACAATCCTGGTGAATGATGGGCTATTTTTATTCAGACTAGAAAAAACTATAGGAAAAATTAAGAGCAAATCAAAAAGACTTTTACATACTTTTTAACAAAGAAAAACAAACAGAAAACCCCCACCTCACCCAAAATAGCCATTTAAAAGTCTTTCATATACTCCCTCCATTTTAAGGTTATTTAATCCTTTTGAAGAACTTTGTTTTCTAAAGCAAGGTAGAATTTTAATGTGAAAAAGGAGTAAAAATTTGAATTCTGAAGCTGTTGCTAAAAGCTCCTAGACTTCAGTATTTCACAGACAAAATACCACATTTTGTTTATTTTAAGACAAGAAGTTGCTATTTGTTGATGTGGAAACTTTTGTGCGTGTGTGTGGTTTTACTTATATTTTCAGTCATGTTGGGTCTGACATTGTACTTGCTTGAAAATATCTTTTAACAAATTCATATGTAGGTGGGTATAAAATCCTGCCGATCCTAGTTGATGCTCATTGTAGAAGGGGTATATGGTTTTTTCATTCAAATTAAACAAAGGTAAGAAAAAATCTGGATTGAAACCAAACATATGGTCATTCAATCTTTTGTTCTGATTCAACTAAATAATTTATTAAATAAATTTTAAAAATCATGAGTTGGGTGAGTTTTATTTTCTTGCACTCAATTTGCTTTGTAGACAAAGACACAAACTCTGACCTAAACAAACATGGGTTTGAACATGGAAGTCCTTCTATCAAATATAAGCATCAGGCAGATCCAGCCTGTGGCTTCATTCTTACTGCCTGAAAGTAAAAGCACACAAGCATTCAGGCTCCACACAAAGTAAGAGCAATATTTTTGAAGGTACTTCACAGGGATACTGAGTGGAATAGCTGTTTGAAAAAAATAGTTGACTGTAGCCTTGGGAGCAGCAGCACTCATTAAAACAAAACATTTCTTGTAGCTCCCTCTTATATAGATTCTTTGGCATCTGATGGTGTGGTTAACTCTGTTTTCATGACACTGGTAAGAAACTAGTATTTCTGAGACCTCCACACACTGTCAAATGCTGCTATGCCTACATTTCAGAATCTAACTGAAGATCTGAAAGAAATCCAAAAGCCTAAACACCAGCCAAAGTTTCAAAAGTGATTGAGGGGAGGCCAGACAAAGTGATGGATAAGGCTCATTTTCTTAGGAAACACAGCTAAAGTGCTATCTGCACTTAAAATTTCCAGGTTATCAAAATACCACAACCTGAAACAAAACATTGACCCAGCTGAAATTATGGAGTTTTTTTAAAATTTCTTTTTCTAAACGTCTGTTTAAATGTCACTTCCAACCTTATTTCTCAGTTATTTTTGATCTGCAGTCTATAAACTGCACAAAGTAGAAATGGGAAGTCAGTAGCAAGAAACTAGGTCTTTGTAATTCACTGTGACTTCTTTCGGCAGGGAAAGGGGATGAAGCTAGTGATGGCCTCATTATTTAGCTTAAAGAAAGCAGCCAGAATCACAGTATCAACTGCAGCAGGAAATGGAAGAGAAGGGGGTGGGAAGAACATGGCAGCTGTTCAGATAAACTAAGCAATTGAAAGAGGGGTAACTGCCTAGTCTCTGAGACAATGTTATTTGTGAGGCAATGTTTGGATGCAAGTGTTTGGGTTTGTATGTTAAGCCAAATGAACAACGTCACTCACCTCAAATGAGAGAAAACTATGCGCATCCACCAAGTCACCACCATGAGAGACAACAATAATCACAGAAATATTGTCTCCCCAGCATGTATGAGAAAATTTTTAGTAATTGTTCTTCTCAAGTGTGCAAAAATAGTTAAATTAAAATCCTGCCTGATTTTTGTACGGGATGAGCACCTAGCTCTTCTGAAATACATTGCCTAGAAGCAAAAGCCACCAAAATCTTCCTTAGACTGTAGAGAAGTTTTATCAAGAAAGAAATCTCCATTACAAGATTAAAAAAAAAAACACTTTTGTATTTTAATTTTCCCAGTCTTTCCAGCCCCTTCTGTAACTTTGTGCAACAGTAATAGCAGAAGGAAAACCAATACAGTTAGCTAATGACTGTGACCTGGGGACAACTTTCTTGGGGAGCAGCTGGATGTAAGCTGAGGGGGGAAAAAAATATAATTTAAGGAAGGAAGTTTGTGGCATTTGTTCATTCTTCTTTCAAGAACTGGAGGTAGGAGGAATCAAGTACCTGTACTTCAAAGTTATTCTGTTCTCTAGTCCATGTTTCTTGAAAAAGCAGACATAGCAAGTGACAGTTCTTTCTAGCTCAAACACCTCGTCTTTACTAGTAGCATTCAAACCGCTCTCCCAAAGCCTTGTTTCACTAGGAAGCTGCTGGTGGGCAAAATCAGCTGCAAAGTAGCAGTCAGGTGTGTGTGTGTGCGCATGTGTGTGTGTGTGTGTGCGTGTGTGTGCGTGTGTGTACGTGTGTGTGTGTGCATGTGTATGTGTGTGTGTGTGCATGTGCGTGCACTTTGCATTGCACACACGCACTACCCAGAGAGCCAATGCCAGTTGTTTTCCCCAGCGAACAATCATCTTGACCTAGTGAAAAGTTACTCGCTGTACGTGTTGTTTTGCAGAGAAAAAGTAAACACTCTCAAAGTCATCTCAGATCACCTAACCTTAAGTTGATCTGTTCCAAGCTCTGTATCAATAGAATATTCTGCCTATTTCTGTAGGTAAGTACTAGAAGTTCTTGTGCTTGGTCTGCAGGCTTACATCATTGCATAAATTATTGACTTCAGTCGACTGGTACAGCATATTGATTGAATCAAGCCCTTCCTTTCCAACAAAAATATTCTTCTCCATTCTTCCTGTGCCTTATGATAGTTCAATGATCAAAGCAAAGCAAGCTGTCAGAGTATGTCTATGCAGCAGTCAAAACAGTTCCAACACCTGCTCAAGGAGCTCTATGAATATTCAGGCACAAAGCTGTCTCCAGGTTGCTCAGCAATAGAGGAAAAAATTTGCATTTGGCTATTCCAAGGATGAAGATTCAAGTAAAGCCACCCTTACTTCAGGAAAAGGAGTCAAAAATGATAGGAATAGAATAGGGATAGAAAACAGCAAGGAGGGGGAAGGGCTGGCTTCTCCTGCCAACATGAAAGTGGGAAAACTGGTGGTATCAACTCCTTCTGTGAGGGTCTCCTCACTCTCTCTCCTCTCTAGTAACCTAACTGGACAGATAGACTTTGACAAGGGCAACAGCTGCCTGCCTTGATTTTTGAACTTTTCACATACTGCAATATGCACCAGGCCAACCACCAAACCAACTACATCCACAATGCTAAATAAAACCAGGCCAGGAATTTTCTGCAACCTTGAGAGCAGGTGGTACAGGATGTCCATGACATACTGCAGAGCACTCGGTCCTGAGTCTTGTGTGGACTTTATGTACCTTGGTTTTAAGGCTTAATTAATATATTGACTGTGAGGTTTTTTCCACTTCAAATTATCTGAAATAACATGTGGTCTGTGTTGCAGACCAAGGTTATATGTTGCTTGACACAGAGGTGGCATGAGGGCTTGTGGAGCTATCTGAGGGAACAAAGCCTGCTGGGACAGTGTTAGCAGACGAGAATGAAAGAAGCCAAATCTGATGCAATCTCATCCATGCCTCCTAACGGGAACAGTCCCTGACACATATTGTCTCCCAAACCATTCCCACATCTTATCTTAGAGCACTGGTTGGCATGGGCCGAAGTCAAGATGGGTAGCATGCAAACATTTAGCACTACAGATAATAAACATTGGACAGGTCAGCCAAGCTTCTCTTTATGCTTCAGCTTCCAGACACAACCAGGAGCACTCCACAGATATCAATGACATTACAGGTGCAGAATTAAATTAGTCAGCATTGTCTATACGAAATGTTCAGCTGATAGGCTAATTTTTGTTTCTAGAGTTTTCAGTTGGAAAAAACTTAATGGGAAAAACTGAGAGGAAGGAACTTATTCTCCCCATCTCTTCTCATAGAATTTGAAAATACTCTTTTTCCATGTAATCAGTAAGGAGAAGATGTGGAGAAACCAGGATTTAATCTGCCCTCACACGACTCCCCTGGAAGGCAGAGCCGTAAATCAACAGCTGAGATGCAAAAGAGAAACTGCAGAGAAGATTAAGTCATACTCTTCTCAGAGGTGCGCAGGGCAAAACAAGGAGCAATGAGCACAAGCTGCAGTGAGGGGAATTCCAATAGGTTATAAACAAAAAAAAAAAAAGTCCCTAATATGAGAGGTGCAACACTGGGACAGGGCCCAGAGAGGCTGTGGAAACTTCCATCCTTGGCCCTGAGTAATGTAATCCAACTTTGAAGTTGTTCCTGTGTTGAGCAAGGAGTTGGTCAAAAGACCTTTAGAAGTCACTTCTGACCCAAAATACTCTATGATTTTATACAGGTTTGAAATGTATTTATTTATAAGTCCTAGCAGATAGAGCATGTAAACACAGTTTAAAACTGGTAACACTCAGGTCAGTATACTCTAGGTCATGCTTTCTCCCTTTCCTGGCACACCCAACAGAGATGAAAAGTTGAGTTCTTAGTAAATCTCTGAAGAAATAGTGCAACTCACAGGTAAAAATTCTGGCATTAATACATGAGATAGTAACTGGCAGAAATATCTGAAGTTGAGTAACTGCAAAAAGAAATCTCTCAGGGGGCACATCAGACAATGACACATTATGGAAACTCAGGGAGATGTACATCTGACACAGAGGCATCAGAAAGAAAGCACGTGGCCAGTATTTGTAGCTATTAAGGCCTGTCAGCACTGTTAATCATTAATGATCCCTATTATCCCTACCTGTCAGTAGTTTTCCCACATGGAAATACTAGACATGAGCCAAGGTCTAATGTTGCCAGGTGGCATGACTCACGGTGGGACACATGGGCTACCTCTGCCACTGACCTCGCTCCACTGCTTGCAGTGGCAGTGACAACAGTATGCATTTTCCAAGTGAAAAAAAAAAAAAAAAAAGTCCTTTCATCTTTCTCACCTTACCAGAAGAAACCCTGCCTCTGAGGAGGCTGTTTTCTGCATTGGTTGTGGATAGGACAAGAACATTATAGCAAAGGAGACTGAAGTCTGATTTTTTCAAAAAAGACAGAGTACCTCTCTGACTTTTTTTTACGCTGTTATGAGCAATTGCATGCAAGAATCTCTGGTTTTAACGCCAGCCTTGAACACTTACTGTGGTCAGGAATCTTCATTCTGCCTTTCTGGTAGTCCTCCATTGTCTAGTCTTCCATTGGTAGGCCCTGATAATTGGAGTAATCACTGCTCCCTCCGTTGTGGTGAGCTTAGTCTCCATTGTTCAACATTCTCTGAAATTGCATGGAACACATAATTGTCTCCCTTTTGTAGCTCTACGGGTTTTGTCATTCTTCTACTTTACTATTTATTACCTGCTTAAGGGGTAAACATCTTTGTTTTTTACTTTCTGATGAAAGCAAGGGAACTGAAGTGGGGAGGTTGAGTGTGAAGTGGTAGAAAGGACCTAGACAAGGGTGATAGACCATCTGCCATAAAGGATAAGAAGGAGTTGTTAACACATAGTTTGTGACAGAGATTAATTTTACCATCCAGGGGAATATGATGAATACGAACACGACACAAGCGGGAGCACGTGTGCAATACCACCAAGAGCCCATACATATGCTGAGTCTGCACAAAAGAACAGGATCCAAACTGCACTGAACTCAGCCCCCAAAAAACACTCTGGACATCGGTCCCAGTCACCACATACATTAGGGGGTCAATGGTCAGCATGTATCCTGACGTGAAAAACCATAGGTTAATTTCTGTATATTCACAGGCGTTCAGAAGAACCCTTACCTTCTCCAGACCTCTATCTCAAGCTTTTCTAGAAGCCAAAAGTCTGGTAAAAATCATGTATAACTAGATTAATCAGACAGGAGCAGAGATACATAACAGAAAATTCTCCTTATTCCAGAAATATATTTTCAATGCCAGACATTTGCGCTAGAGATGGTTCTGCATTAAGATTGACTCCAAGCACTCAACCTTCACATACTAAACAAGTTTCATTATCTGATTTGGTATCCCCAACCTAATGAAAGGCAAAAGATGTTG
This sequence comes from Bucorvus abyssinicus, assembly GCA_009769605.1. Classification (NCBI taxonomy): domain Eukaryota; kingdom Metazoa; phylum Chordata; class Aves; order Bucerotiformes; family Bucorvidae; genus Bucorvus; species Bucorvus abyssinicus. Next base: position 21,354,333 of record CM020030.1, on the reverse strand, counting down.
ATAATCAACAGTCTCCACGTATTTTTTCAGGTTCAGAATGCGTAGCCTCTTTGCATTGCCCCACCTACATAGCAAAGCCAAGGCTGTCTGGCTTCCCTGTGCTTCAAATGAAGCTACATTTAGCAAAGCAGATGTAAAAACAGCATTCTGGAGTCTTTAGTGATAAATTTAGTGATAAATTCTGTAACAAAATTGGTTAGAATCCAAAACAGAAACTACAAGGTCAAACGACTACCAAAAATGGAGTTGTGCTTTTTTTTTAAATTCACGTATCAGCTTCATTTTCTGTGCTCCATAATAAAAGGGCCAAGAATCAGAAATTAATGGAAATGTTTGTGCTCCATAGAGGCAAAGTGTTACTCAGGTTGATTTTTTTCAGGTGTACAAGCTTAAAAGAAACCAAAATAGTAGAACATTATTTTTATCAAGTTGGATTAAAAGGCAATAATGAAGCAGGTAGTATGAAAAAACAAGGTTCATCCTTACAGACTCTTTTCTAATTATAAATATATTTCAGTTTGCATTTCTTTTCTAGTGAAATCTGCTGCTGAAATAAATTTAAATCATACACATGCTCTCTCTGAAATTATATTTATCATTCTATCGGTGCAAATAAGTAATTTGGTTCTTGACGAAATTTGCCAAGTCAGTGTTTATTGAACATTTAAAATGAGGACTAGACAATGTCCCCAGCTGAATGAATAGACAACCTTGCATTGATTTCAACAGCACAGCACAAGTCCTAATTTCTTGCTTTTTCAGAAGAAAATCTGCTTTGTTAGCTGATCATAAAAGGCTCCATTTTTTTCTGTAAACAAGATTCTTTCTCCTCATATCTAGTGGTAATACAGTGTCTCGCAGTGTGGATTACCTGGTCTCACTGAGAGCAATACAGGCTGAGGTCATCAAACAGGTAGATCTCCCTGTATTCTGAGAATATCTGTTCCTGTGCCCTCAGTGCTCATCAGACGTGAGATTTTACAAAGTGCTGAAATGGTGACTAAAACCAGCCAGAGATGAGGCAAAACATTTCAAAACCTCCCTGTCTGCTTTCTCTCTCTGCTTCACAAGAAAGAGAAGAAACAGAAAGACCCAGAATTAGAGCAAATATTAAACATTGCAGAAGACGTTTTGTGCTGTGCAGTGCTACGCCGCCTTCTTCTGATGTCAAAGCCCAACAAGCTCACAGAGGCCACAGGGAACAGAAATAACCACCTGGTACTGCCAAATATTCCACAGATGAGTTCAGTGTCAGGGAGGCTTGTGATCACAGCAAATGAGAGATGAATACCAAAGTCCATTCACAGAAAGCAAGCTTGGACCTTACAAATGCAAACACCGGCATAAGTTAAAAGTTGCCTTCATCCTATCAGGGAAGTGGGGAATGATCTGCATGCAGACAGAAATCACAGTCAAAACAACGTCTGCTTTACCTTGGTATACATGGCTTAAAGCCCATGAGAACAACTTGTAGATTATAAATGATTTTTTTGAAATTAGTGGATTTTCAATGGATTTGCATACAAACCGTTCGCAGCTTTGTTACAAGAGATAAAATTAGTCTACTAAATTACAGTGAAACATTCACTGAACTCTGTATCAGTTTCTGTTACAAAAAGGTCAGTTAATATCTTTAATACTCTCTGTTGAAAGCCCTAATTATTTTACTGGTCATCCTACAACTCTAATACAATCAAAATAGGCTGTGAATATTTACATTAGACAAGTATGCCCTTTACATACCTCCTTTTGCTTTGTATTTGTACTGTACCATGACAAGATCTCTGAAGCACTACCAAAGTACAAAAAAAATCACATTGCTAACAATAAAATTATTGCTTTGGGATTAGAGTAATATGTTACATTCACAGCCACAGAGGTCATGAGAGCATCTCCTGAACAGCTCATAGTTTGCTGTTGACACTAGATTCATGCTATTCAACAGACTATAATAAAAACATGTGCTTGGAAACACTGGATTGTGCCTTTCCAATGCCGTTCCGGAATAGACAAGACCAGGGCAACAATACTGATTGCATCTTTACTAGAAAATAAAATGATCCTGAGCACTGGCACCCAACTCCTTGCATGGTACAATTCCTAGAAAAGCCTCTGGTGTGCACGGTTTTGACCAGAGCAGAACCAGGTACACACAGCTCCTGGCTACATTTCAGGTGTTAGTATGGGACGGAGACTATTTCTACTAAGCTGATTGTATGAAACTACCCTGCTTTGAAAAGACAGGAGTTAAATAATACAAGTAGGGGCTGTACCTTTCCATTTAGCCTCCATGCCTAAGAATAGGCCTGGGCACACATAATCTGCTAATGCAGCCATAGCTAGTACATACTGCTGTGATGAAACCATGATGAAAATAATGAACTATTCAGGGACTTATTTAGAACTCCATTGCTGGTAAATGAAACAAGTCCTGAAATCTCATACGTCTTGTACGCATTTGCCTAAGAGACTAACTGAAACAAATACTTTGAACAGCATACTCTAAAGTGGCATACATTGGCATGGTATTGCTGCCTGGCCATTGTGTTCAAACAAACATAATGTTTACTGGGAAAGGGGGAAGCGTTCAGAAGTACCTTTTTTTTTTTTTTTTTTCGCAGTGCAGATTAATAATATGTATATATTTTTGTCATGAAGAAAAGTGGAGAGAGTAAAAATAGCTCTCAAGCGAGATAGCTGCTATTCACTCCCCTGTTCCTGGAACCGTGACAGCCATTATATAACCAAAATGAAAATTAAATGAAATAAACAGCAAAAGCTAATTGGGTTGATATCAAGAAAAATATAATCAGTCCAAGTGTTTTGTGGCAAAGGCACTAACAACTTGTGGCTGTTCCTCAGCCTTAGTGGTGAACAGGGATCCTGCCGTGTGTTTAAAACGTTCATTAAGCATTTCCATGGAAACACACAGATTTACAATTCTTGGATCACTTATTTCAGGAATTACTGCTCTCAAGGTTCTCTCTGGAGTGAGAACTCAGACCAGGAGAGGGGGATGGGCTGGATTCTGATCTGGAAACCTTCCCATACAGGTATTTGTTGAGTGTCAGAGTAGGAGGATTTGGGTGAGGGAAAGAGTAAAAGGGCATCTTGCATTAAGAGAAAAAGACTAAAGACTTGACCTTAACTTTTCCTCTCAGAGGCTGCCTGAGAGTTGAGAAATGAGAGTTGAGAAATGACAGCATTGGAAAGAGCCTGAAGAGTTTACGAAATGGCCAAATGCCCCCAGGGAGACTAAAATGTCTGGAAGAGTGTTAGTGAGTTGCTATACTGAGAGAGACTTGGGTTAAAAGCAGTCACTGAGTCTGGTTGTCTAAAGCTGTCCTCTTACATACCCAGGTGAGAGTCAGCTCTGGTGTGACCTCTTAAGGTTAAGAAAAATCCTCCTGTGTTGGAAGGGCCAGGTCTCTGAAGCCCACTGACAGTGACAGTAACAGTCCACCACTTTGTGCTAGGGAGCAGAGCAGTGCAACATACGACTGGTAGGCACCCCTGGATGGGGGTGTCCCTTCATATTTTTCCTGATGCCAGTAATAAAATCAGCACCTGTGTCCCCTCCCAGCCCTGCTATGGTTTTTAGTGCACTTTGCCATATCTGGTAAGAGATGCTCAGGCAGAGAGGTCTAGGACATGGTTGCCTTTAATAGCAAGGTCAGAAGTAAGGCACATTCTCAAAGGCAACAGGGGACATCTGCACCCTGTCTCTGTGTTCATGCCAGGCTCTTAACACAGAGGGGAAAGCCAAATATCCATAATGCCTTAAAGATAATGAACCACATTAAATCAGCATTCCTAGTCTAACATACAGTCCATAAAAGCCTCAAAAGCCAGAGCCTTCATAGGCTGTCCAGAAGTGTTTGAGGGGCCTGTTACTGCAGTGATGTAATAGCCCCTGTGGACAAATTTCCTTAGGCACAATAGAGAGTTAAGCATAAAGTGTGAAGCCTTAACTTCAAATTTTCTGGCTTTGGCTTAAATCTGCCTCACAAGGTTCCTGCAATGCCTTTTTATTATGTTTATTTTGCCATACATTATACAGCATTAGTGATAATGCGAGTAGGCACACCGTCACCAACCAGGGTAAGTTCATTCAGAGCTGACTGTCTTGTGACACAACTCCAAGCGCTTCCACTGCCCTCAGACTGAATAATGCTCTCTTTAGACACAGCAGCAAACTGGAAAGGTGACACAGGATGGAGTACACAGCCTTAAAACACAGAATTGCTATCAGGTTTTCATGTTACTGTCATCCTTTGAGTCTTTCTTTTAACACAGAAAAGGCCATGAGGCTGAACGGAAGCAGGCCAGAAGGAGAGACAACCGGCCTACAACCCATTTTTTTTCCTGGGTCTTTCAGTTACCCCTAAAACTTTACAAGGGGCTGAGATCTTTCTCAGCAGGGATGAGTCTGCACATCTTGAAAAAGATACAGATGCTGTGAGATTCCACAGATGATCTGCTATGTAGCACGTGTTTCTAAGAGTGAGTGGCTAAAATGCTCATCAAGTCTTACTGACCCACCAAGAGTAGACACTTGTACAACCCTCTCTCTGGAGAAGAGCCCAGGCTTCCCTGCTAGCTCCTCCAAGCAGGGCAATGCCAGGTGTCGACACCCAAGACCATGGGGTGCCAGAGACATGACGCTGTGTCAAGCAGGAGCTTTGATGGGTTCATGCCCTTATTTCCCAGACTGATGAGAGGTACTCAGAGGCAGCCAGAACTCAGGGAAATGAAGTGCTCCCCAACCCAAACTGCTTGCTCGCAGCTCTCTGCTTGAAGGTCACCACCCACAGCAGGACTGGGCAGCCCACACCTGAGCCTGCACAGCAGTTACCGCAGCATGTTTGTGTAAACTGCAGCCATTGCAGGATGCACTGACAACATGCAGGTCAACACCCTGACTGTTCAAGAAAAACATCTCCGTAAACCAATGGCACAACTATTGGTGCTACCATATTCAGAGCCGAGCACCTAGGCAGAGCCAGCAGGAGCCTTTTCCCTTCGCAGCCTGGCAGCAGAGTGATAGCAGTTAGGCAGAAGGCAGAAAATTCAGAGTTCAAGAAATTAAATTCCTGCAGGAACTACTGCAGGAACAAGCCCCAGAGTGCAGAATAGTTTCCAGTTAAACAACAGTTACCCCAGACCTTAGCTTCACAGAAAACACATTCAATTAAACCACTTTTCTCCTCAGTAAACTCTTTTTTTCTTGCACATAACCTAATGAAGCTATTTATCTCAAAAGGCTGGGAAACTAAAGAAGAATAAAAAAAGGCAGGCAGTTACTGTCTTGTAAGACACAGAGGAATGTTATTTAGGACCATACTGTTAGAGGAAAAGGTACACTGGAATTAAAGGTCACAGGCATACTGAAGTAAAATGAAGTCATGTTCTGAAGTACTGTATGTTTTACATTACTGAGAGAAGTACACAGTTCCCTGTCTCCGTATCAGCAAGACATTGATATTCTATGGAAATGTGCTTGCATTGTTCTCAGTATATATTACACTGTAGTCTGCCTTACCTTCAACAAGAGTAGGGCAGGCTTTTTCTAAAAAACGGTGTTTTTTTTAAAATGCCTTATAATTATTTAATCCTTTCCCCATAACAAGGTAATTGATAGAAAAATATCTCAACAATTGCTCATTTTCTCTGCTCATCCTGTTGACTACAATCCCCAAGTGAATCCATTTCCTCATTTATATCTGCTATCTCCCAGAAGATCTTTCTTGGTGCGTAAGAAGTCTCATTTATTAAACTGTAAAGGGGGGGAGGGAGAAGAAAGATCTGCTTAAACACATCTTGCAGAATTTAAATATGTGTGTAGATAGGATGCCTCGATAGACAGGAAATGACAGTTTTCCTTCAAAGTAACTCTATTTAGCAATAAATCGAGGATGCTTGGCATCATTTTACTTTTGTGTTGTGCATCTAATAGATGGGCAAAGAACAAGGATGATAATTTTATCGATTAATAGTAATTTCATGCCACTAATGCAGGAAGAAGTTATGTGTTGACTTAGAGAAATAATAAGAAAAATAATGCCTAAGAAAAATAATGCCTGCCTTTTTCTTGTTTGTTTGTTTTTCATGGCAGCTAACGTACTGGAAGAAGACTCAATGGAGCAGGACATAGAGAGCCCTGTTACTATTCATCAGCCAAAGTTGCCCAAACAAGCTAGAGAGGATCTACCAAAAAATATAAACAAAGAATGTGCCAAGAGAAAAATCCAGAGGTATGTTAGGAAAGATGGCAAATGCAACGTCCACCATGGGAATGTCAGAGAGACTTACCGTTACTTGACTGACATCTTCACTACCTTAGTCGATCTCAAGTGGAGGTTCAACCTGTTGATTTTTGTCATGGTTTACACTGTGACCTGGCTCTTCTTTGGAATGATATGGTGGCTAATTGCCTACATGCGAGGAGATATGGATCATATAGGGGACAGCACGTGGACCCCATGCGTCAGCAACCTCAATGGGTTTGTTTCAGCCTTTTTATTCTCAATCGAGACAGAAACCACCATTGGGTATGGTTACCGGGTCATCACGGACAAGTGTCCCGAGGGAATTATTCTGCTTTTAGTGCAGTCTGTTTTAGGTTCTATCGTCAACGCTTTCATGGTTGGCTGCATGTTTGTGAAAATATCACAACCCAAGAAGAGGGCAGAAACCTTGGTTTTTTCTACAAACGCAGTTATTTCCATGCGGGATGGAAAACTGTGTCTGATGTTCCGAGTAGGAGACCTTAGGAATTCACACATTGTAGAGGCATCAATACGAGCCAAGTTGATCAAATCCAAACAGACAAAGGAGGGGGAATTTATACCACTCAACCAGACAGATATCAACGTAGGTTATTACACAGGGGATGATCGTCTCTTTTTGGTTTCACCACTGATCATCAGCCATGAAATTAACCAGCAGAGTCCTTTCTGGGAGATATCCAAAGCCCAGTTGCCCAAAGAGGAGCTAGAAATTGTTGTAATCCTAGAAGGAATGGTGGAGGCAACAGGTAACATTTCTTGTACTTTGTATAAGGTAAATGCTTTTATTTTAGAAAGGAAAATCAGTGGGTTTGCTTCACTTTAAAGGAATCACTTCAGTAGCCATTACATTTGGAAAAGGCATCAGTTATCTGGTTAGCTTCAAAATTAAAAGCATGCCCAATTTAACTGTCTGTTCCACCTTGCCTAATGGAATTAGTATTGTTATTGCTCCGTTTGGAAAATGGGATAGCATTTCTCATTTTCTAAACTTTTCACAGTATGTCACCCAGTTATTTGTCATTCTATTGCAGGAGCACCTCAACCGCTAGGACCTTGTGGGATAAAATGATTTAGGAAAAAAAAAAAAATTCTATACAAAACTCTGTTTATCATTAACATGGAAGCACCATAGTTCCTAATGCTTCCAATCACCTGTGGGTAACTGCAGAATAACTGCCTGCCATGTGAAATTCCTAGCCTGTTTGGATCCAGTAGGAAGTGATAATGTGTTCAGTTATCTCTTTTTGCTTGCTTGCTTGTTTTTGTTTTAACTTGTAACATGGGGCTTGTTCCACTTTAGTTCACAAAAGATCTGTCTGATTTTGTATTTCACCAAGGTCCCCTACACACTGCAGAAGTGTACAGAACACTTAAAGTTGGTGTGTATGAATAAGGCATGTTATGTCACCCCAGTCTTATTGAGATGCTGTTTGACACGGAGAAAATAGTGCTTGGAATTCACAACAAATGGACTAGCAGTGTTTCATTTTTGCATTAAAGTCAGAATAGTAGCGGGGTACTTTCTCTAAACCTGATATGTTCCTGCAGTCAGAGTGCTGGTATACTTGTTTTAGCAGCTGGAGTTATTTTTTTCCTGTTAATGACAGCGTCAATCTCTGAAGTGAGTAAACATAATCAATACAAGGGAATGATGATTAGAAAATGAAGAAAAGATGTGCTTGGGGTGCAGAAAACACTGAGTATAGAAATAGAAAAAACAGATTTGCCATTTTTCCCCACTACTGTAGCAAAAGCTAGGAAACTTTGAGAATGTGGATTACACATCTCTGACAGAGGTACAACCCTTCTAACCCTGACTCATGTTTTGCAGCTGGAGCCAGGAAATAAAGAGCAATCTCTTACTAGAACACGTGTGTGTGTTTCACACATTTATTATGTGGTGTCAGAAGAAAACTACATTTGTCACCATATAATAAACGTGTGAGACAAAAATGGAGCAAAAAAAAATTGAAAGGAACTTGGCAGAGAATTTGAAGTGGTAAATGCAAGGCTTCCAGATATTCCAGAAAGTAGGTGGTACTGAAGAGGAATCAACATGAAGTGTTTATTGTTTCTGATACGTGCAGTAAGCACAGAGGTTTCAAACATCTGCATCACCTTCGGAGGAGACGATGAGGAAATCGGTGTTTGTTAGCTGAAACCATTTTGAAATTTCTGAATTGCAACTAAACGAAACTGACATCCCAAAGAGTCGTGGATATTTCCAGGTTTACTGAACACCATGTTTTCCAGAAAAATGGTTGGCAAGTAGTAGAAGTATAAAAAACATCTCACTGAAAATACCTATAAGATCAAAAGACAGTATACTTCTGCAGTGCATCAAATGTAGCTTTGTTGTCTTAAGCCTCATCACTCTTCATTGTTTTACCCTCCCTCCCTTACCTCATCTTCACCTCTGCACACTCACATGGCTCTAGGGGCTCTTCTTTGCTGCTCTGATACTGACCACATCTTCAACTCAGCCTTTACTAGCCTTCACTGGAGGGGGCTCCCTTTCAGACTGCTTGGGCTGGCAAAGTTTAAGTTAAAATGCTAGAAGAGTCCATAATAACAAAGAAACTGGATGCAGTGATTTGAAAACACACTGAAGCCATCCAGGATTAAGGTATTACTCTGACACTGGCTACATTTACCAATTTAAGCGGCTCCATTTTGTTCCGTTTGGGTCAGCTCTCTAGCTGCATGAGATATGAGGGGATGGAATCGAATAATGCAGCTTAACTGTGTCATCAGAAAGGTTAATGTCATAATTGCCAGTACAATTTCTAAAACATGTTTGTGTGGAAGTAACGACTTGTTCTGTGCTTTGCCCATGTGCATTGGGTTATTTTTCTGAAGGTGCAATCAGACCAACTTTCTATCAAAACTAAACATTTTCCCTCTTCCAATGTACAAATATTTTCCAGTTACATCCTGGCAAACACTGAAAGCAAATTCAGGCAATCACATATTCACATTTCCTTCTTACACCTGATATAGAGTAAGAGCAGCAAAAGAAGTTGGTTACAGCAACAATCTCCAACCCTGGAGAGCAAGCAATACGCTACCCATCGTAGCTGCCAACATTGGTCAAAGTCATGGGATACAAAAACATTAAAGCTGAAGTTAAGAACTGTGACCTCAGCTATAGCAGTATCATCATTCAGTATCGTTGCTCACGGCTCAAAAACAGATTCAGATCATTAGTTTATGTTGTTCATTAAAAAAGCCACTCCCAAGTTTGACCAGTGAAAACAATCCTTTCTCTATTTTCAGCTTCCCCACTCTGACAACATTTATACCTTTAATGAGAAGTAACACAGTGGAAAATGTTAAGTATAAACATTTGCTATTATTTTTATTAATTATTGATATTACTGTCTTTAAAGTTTTACTGAGCAGGTGATATAATTTTATATATATATAATACCTTCCAAAAGCACATCTACACGTAGCATGAAACAGAACTGCTTATGTAGTGCCATGAGAAGTCTGCATTGCCTGTTAGGACAAGAAATGAAGAATAACGCATTTTATTAAATGAAATTGAAATAGTTATCCAAACAAAAATACAGCAGAAATCAAGGACCCCCTAACTCCCCTTGAAAGAATCATCATATCTTTCTGAGATATAAAAAGAAGTAGATATGTCTTTACCAAGGCAGAAACAAAAATATTAGCTTAAGAAGTATCACTACACCTTGACTATTCACATTCATTCTACCAAGAAGATTACTTTGAGGGCAGAATTTTCAACAAGGCACTCCCTACAAGACATGAAGTCAATCTGACTGCTTCATACAACAACAGCAAAAACTCAAAACAAGACTGGTTTTTTAAATTTTTTTATGGATCCTTCCAATATGCAATTTTCTGTAATTATTTACAACATGCAAAAATATCCATTTGGGTTCAAAGGATAACACTCTTGCAAAGATTTATTCATGCAGTTTTCCTAATACTGATGCATACCTCTCAAGTATCCAAAAAACCCAGTTATGGTGTGAATTATGTTAGGCTGCCATGACGCTACCAATGAGCCTTCAGGAACAGTGGGCAAAAGTCCAGCCAAACGCCACCATATCTGAAGGACCCATCTGTTATTTCCACATTTTGCAGCCCCAGTTCCATTTTCCACCACACTAACAGCAGGTAGGAGAGCCAGTGCATTGCAAGGATTGATATTAACTCTGCAAAAACTAAAGTAACATCCACCTTTAATAAGGAAGCCATTGCTGAGGCACTAAGTGCTTCTTTTAGTGTCAGACTACAGCTGTGGCATTGACAGAATAGCCCTATAGCAGCAAAGGCTCTGGTCCCACACTTACACAGCACTAGAAAGCAGGATTCTGGCATCCCTCCGCTCCTTACGGAAGAGCTGTAACATTATATGCAAATGAACTAACTGGAAAGAATATGACTAACACACTGATCTCAGTTCAGCAGTATTTGATATTTGCCATTCAAAATAGTTGGTTTATATTAAAGTACCACCATTGCTTTCATATTACTTTCTGGATACCACTTAAGAGATTTGTTAGACTATGCACATTTATAGTAATGGAATTTGAGAAAATAATGTTTTTCCTTGGACTGACAAAAAAACTTGGGCTCAAAGATCCTGAACCCTGTCTCCCCTAAACAAAAGGCACAAAAGCTTGGATTTGAAGAACTTATTTATTTGTTTTAAATTAAAAAATAATCTACAATTAAGACTATTTTATAATAATTTAATAGCCTCTTCCTAACAATAGGCTTGAAGTTTTTAAACCTTTTTTGTCTGGTGAAGTCTATTTTTAAGGGAGTTCTTATCATAATAAGCAAACTAATAATTTTTAAAAAATCAAACAAGACTTCCAAATGTATCATTTTGATACAGGAAATAAACTGAGAGCAAGAAAAGGAAAGTCTTTTAAATTTGGGGAGGTGAAGTGGGAAAGAGAGGTATGTTACAATAGCTAGAAAAACTGAGAGAGAGAAAGAAACTGAGAAACTCAGAGAGAGGAATTTACTAAAAAAGGAGGCAGAGACAGAGGAGTATGCTGAATAGCCTACAGCCTTGGTAATGTGGTTTCTGAATCATAAGCAGCCTCGTTCGAATCCTTCCTCTAAACCTGCATTAATTTACAGAAAACAACATCTAGCACAGGAAAGGAATATGAAGTATTTCAACCTACTTAAGCCAGCAAGACCCTCAAACCCCGTGAAGTTCTATCTGGCCAGTAGGGTGCACTAGATAATCCTCTGGAAATTCCCTCTGCCTGAAAATAAAAACGAAAATTGAAACAGTACCAAGGAAAGAAAATGATCTACACATTTATAACTGTCAAAAAATAAGCAACAAAGCTAGACAGATAACTTTAGGCTCATATGGATAATTTTACAAATAAACTCGTAATAGCGTACATTTATAATTCTGACACACGGGCAGCTTGAGAGCAGTATTTGCAGAATGGTTTATAGATACATAAACAAACACACTTGCCAGCTGTGGAAAATGTGTGTGGAAAGCAATGAAATATTCGCATAGATAGTTATTTATATAGTAAATGATGCTATCGACTAGACAGACATGGTATAAAGCTGTTCCCAGTCTTTACTACAGCTCATTTGACTGACTCATTTATTGTCTTTTTTATTTCTCCCGGATGAATTGCCATATTTACCTTTTATCCTTGCCCAGTCCTAACAAATATCTCCCTTTGATATGTATGTTAGCAGTTTCAACCTTTCAAAACATCTCAGCAGACTTTGCGCTCTCTCTAAATAAGCATTGCTCAGGTTACAGATTTTCACCGCTCTTCAAAGAAGAGATGTTTATGGTATCAAATCATTTCTTAAGAGGATGTAGATGAAAGGAAGAAAAGAACTAGGATTTCTCACACCCAAGTGCTTTTGCAAGGCAACTGGTGAAAGTAGACTTGATTGTTGTGCTCCGGGATGTGACCAACATACATTGAAATACAAATTAAGTAGGGTTAAGAATAAATGGCTTCGCTCTGAGCTGGATCATCATGATTTCAGGAATGGTCAGAATACAATGGCTCTCCAGTCTTTAGTTTTTCTTTCTTTCTAAGAATTTTAACATCTCTTGATGCTAGGTGCTAGACTGAGACATCTAAGTTCACCTTCTCATGTATACTCCTTGCTCACTTTCATTTTGTTAATTCTAACAAAATGTTTCACTGTTATTAATTCTAACACAGAAAATTAGGGATGTTATAGCATGATTGTAGTCATGAGCTGGAGTTCTGACTGCCAGCAAAGAAAGGCTCTCCAACTTCATTTTGATATTTCTTTCAAGAAACTTTCTCTACAGGTGGAAAAGATTAACCTGTTTGGTGAAGGAGACTATAAGGCTTAAATGAGGCAATTACAATTTCTCAACGGTCAAAACAATATGCAAAATGGCAAGAAGTCAGGGAACAAAGTTCATGAGAAAAGAGGTACGTCGATTATGAGTATTTCAACCAAAATATTGGTGAAAGCATCTATAGCTCTTTCAGGAAAGACAGGGAAAAGGGATAACACATTTTCTTCAACAGATTTACTCTCTGAATAGTACTGTACTATGTAAACATGTTACCAAGTGTTTGATAATAGCCTATTGTCCATCTTTCATATCTTTCTCACCAGTTAGTTCAGCTGGGCTCAGCTCTTCACAACTATAGCTGCTTCCACACCCTAAACATTCAGATATAATATTCAGATTATATACTCAGACATAATACTCAAAAAACACTTTCATATAGCTAATTAAATATTATTAAATAATTCTGTTCTGACACAAATTAAACTTGCAGAAGAAGAGCTTCACCTTGCAATCACGTCCTTGCAAACCATGTTAGGTTTCTCTGAGCACAAAGAAAGGGCAGTTTCTAGTTCTTTGCACACTCCCACCATCCTCCACTGCCAGCGTTACTCCTTTCCTAGCACAGTGGCAAGCAGAGAGAGATGTCCAAAATTTTGCCTCTGCTCACGACTCCTTCTCAGTCATGAGCCTACACACATTTTCCCTTGCAGGGCTCATGATCTCCATGGCCAGAGGAATGACAGGATCACAAAGCTAAGATTTAACACTGGTCCTGCTGCTGTTTCCCTAGCAGAATGGCACAGCGGGAAGCTGTGCTGGCACCTTCCTTCCTGACCACAGAGACCTCACTGGTCACCACTGGAAGACTTGCCTTAAAACCCTGTGATGTGAGACACTTAAACACCACTGCCTCCAGCATAGCTTCAAGCAACTGTGTCTTCCAGCAGTTTTAGCACAGAAGCAAAGCATCTGCAAAGGTGATACTGAGGAGTCCTTGGGTCTCCAGACCCAGCTCAAACACCAAGGAATACTGTGCATACTGGAGGGACCAAGAAAGTAGAGGCTGAGCTGCACTGAGAAGTGCTTATGACTCCTGTGCCCACAGAGTCTCCATTACAAAGATCTCCACCTTGCAAAAGCAAAGGAATAGCTCTCTGCAAAGGGTGCTGTTATCCAGGTCAAAGGATTCCCCAGGCAGAATTATCTCACTGAAAATTTTTCACCCGTTTACAAAGCACAGACATGATTTCTGAGCCCTGCTCAGAAGTGCTTCAGGACAATGAAGTGCCTTTTACATTTCTGAGCACTTTTCGAGACAGCAGCTATTAACCTGAGCATGCTTAGTCTGTCCACTTGCTCGTGGAACAGCGTAAATGAAGGGTAAGCATTGAAACAGCTGATTTGAAAAAGGAAAAATATAGCTATCATTTCTTATTTTAGACTTTTTGGTCATCTGAGGTTGTTACCAACCTGGAGACCTGCAGTGAAATCCCAGGCATACACTGATTTGAGGCAGGTCAATGTCTCACCACCATGATTTTTGCCAAAATTAACTGATTCCTTCGTGTTGATTACCTTTTTCCACTCGTGTTTGATCTCCAGATACGAAGCACACTTAAGTAGCCTGCAGCTCGAACCATGGGAAATATTTTTGACAAATTCTGTTCTCACTCATATTTCTAAAAGATCTTTTCACTTCTCCCGTTGATGTTTATTTACTTCCAGCTGTATAATAGTGTTTTCTCCTGCTCTGTCTCTGTGAATTGCAATGAAGGATAAACATGTTACATTACACTCCTCGATAACAGTAAGGCCTCTCCAAAGCTACAAATATTTACATTGGTTTCTAATGAATGTAAGCAGATAATTATTCACCTTCAGCAGAAGGTTTTCACAAAAGTGAATAGATCAGTAACTGTAAAGTCAAGAGTGACTCAAAAGATTGAAAAATGAGCAAACAAAGCTGTTAAGTATGCCAGAAGTTCAAAATCAGCATTTGATATATTAAAAACAGCAAGGCTATGAACTGCAGCTAACCCCACTGGCAACAAAAAGTACATGAAAAAGACAGAGAAAACTTAGGATTATAAGCTTTCTAACCTCGAAAGCTGCTGCCAGCACTAAAAACACACATTATTGCATAGCTTTCAGGTTTCCTGAGGCCACCACAAAAAAGTCCTCAACATGTTACAGCCAAAAAAAAAAAAAAAAAAAAAAAAAAAAATCACACAGAATTGCAATGGTCTCAGTGGTCTCAATCACAGCATTTCAAAGAAAATCAAACACAAGTTTGGTCTCATGGAGGTGCTCTGCCGGTTTTTCACCACCCTTACACCACAAAGCAGCTGCACTCCAGTCTATCCATTTATCCAAAAGGGGTTCAGAGAGCTGCTCACTTGCTTCACTCAAGAGGAGTGAGGTGAGTGAGGACTCACCACACTGGTGAGTCTGAGCCCAAGTTGAATTGGTAGCATAGGCATTGATTATAGCACGCACACATGGACTGCTTAGACTGAGCAGCCACACGTTCCTCAGCACTCCCACCTGCAACTCGTAGCATCATTAATCCATGCTGCACACCTGGAGGGAGGCTGGTCTGCTTTTTTCACTAACTGAGGAGGACAATCCAGAGCATCAACCTGAGAATACGCTACCAAACAGCCATACTCAAATGTAGTATGCCCTCAGCTTGCAACAGAACAAATCATTCGATGTTAGGTGCTAATGTCCCAGTAAGTGATGCTGCACACATATGGTTTATTAATACAAAGCTGATTTCTATATTGTTGTGGGTTAGACCAAGCTGGCAACCAAGCACGACACAGCCACTCTCTCACTCCAGAAAGGAGAAAATACAACAGAAAGGCTTAAAGTCAGGACGAAGGACAGGGAGGGCTCACTTCACCCGTTATGGTCACAGGGCAAAACAGGGGAAACAAAATCAATTTAATTTCAACAACAAAACCACTTCCAAATCACCAATCAAATCAGAGTAGGAGAGTGAGAAAAACAACAGGATATTAAATACACCTTCCCCCCACCCCTTCCTTCCCAGGCCCCGCTTTGCTACCGCCTCCCCCACCACAGAGTGCAGGGGCAGGCAGAGGATGGGTGTCGCGGTTAGTTCCAGTCCACTCCATGTTTTTTCTGCTGCTTTTTCATCTTCAAGGGAAACACTCCTTACAGTCCTTCCCTGAGGCAACGTGGCATCCCACCCGTGGGAGACAGTCCTCCACGAACTCCTCCAGCTAGTGTTGGGGTCTTCCACAGGCAGCAGTTCTCCCAGAGAAAAAATGCCCCAGCATGGGTCTCCCTCAGAGTCACAGCCTTCTTCAAGAGTAGTCCCCGCCTCCAGCGTGGGCTTCTCTATGGGCTGCAAGTGGACGTTTTCTCCACCAGTAATCTCTGATGACTGCAAGGGCTCTGCCTGCCATCTTGCCAGGGGCCGAAGAGAAATGGCTGCTCCAGAGTGCCTCCCTTTCCTCACTAACTTGGGTGACTGCATGGCGCTCTCTCTCTCTCTTTTTCCTACTCCCCTCCAAAACAAAAAAGGGCTCCCAAAACAAATGACGCTTGCCAAACAGGTTTTCCCTCAGACGTGTTTATCACAGAGACGCTGACTGGCTCAGCTTTGGCCTGTGGCCGGGCTGACTTAGAGCCAGGGGAGCTTTTTATGAAGATTCTTGAAGGGGCCACACCAGCAGATCTTCCCCCTCTACCAAAACCTCACCAGACACAAACCCAACACAGATATAAAAAACATTTCCTTGTGTGACAACCTGTATAACTGCCAAGCAACCCACTTCTCATTTTTCTGGTTGTACCCCACTCCTCACTTCTCCAAACCTCCCGTATTGGCAGAAGAGACGGAAAGAAAGAGGATCTTCTGGGAGCAATGAGGCAGCCACTGTGACAACAAATGTGAAAGGCACAAAGAGCTCATGAGATCAGCCTTGTGCTCTTGCTTGCTCACTCTCTCTCCTTCAGTCCCACCACTTCCAGGAGAATTAGAAAAAAAACTGAGTCTCACAGCTTTCCAAGATTTCTGTTCTTCCTGGTTTGAACAATTGTCATTTGCTTTCTGTGGAATAGAACAAAACTTTTGTTTAAAAAACAGGACTTTAATAAATACAGGATTTTTGAATTTGAGATACTCCATTCTTACAATGTAGCTGATAAAGAAACTTGATTTAAAGAAACATTCAACACATGAAAACAAAGCAAAACATGGAGACCACCAAAACCAGATTTTCAGTGGTTATGAGAAACCCATTTGAGGTTTCTGAGGAAGGACAGAAATTTATTTGGAAAACCAGTTCAGAAGGAATAATTGGATCAGTACTACTAACTTCTCAGAAATAAATTGTGGGAAGGGTAACACACTCTAGGGTATTTTCTGCCCTGCAAAGGATGCCAGGTTGTAGGTTACAGGCTCCCCCCAGCAGTTTAATTTTACAAAGCCATAAACTGTACAAGTAGCTTCCCCGGACAGACCTGATCAGGTCTTGATCACGCACCATGAGCAGCAGAGGAGGCAACGGCAGGTAGTTAGGTCCATGTGAATGGAGGCCACTATCATAGCAAGGGAAGTGGACAGGACAGCCAAGCAACTGCTTCAGGACAGTTCACAGCACTGGCCGAGGCTAATAGGGGAGCCAAAGCCCCACAGATTTGTCATTGAGTTCATAGCAGTTGCTAAACAGAGTTGGAAGAGGCCAGCATGTCCCTGATGTCACCAAAGCAACAGTGAGAATAAAAGAGGAAAGAGGCAAGATGAGGAAGGAAGATGGCAAGCACCACTGCCTACCTCTGCCCTTAGGTACAGGCTTCAGGAGAAGATGAATGGGCTCAGGTTCACATGTACAATAAACATTGCCGCCCACAATAAATTCATTGGAGTAAACCAAGCAAAAGTCTCTTCAAACACAGTTCTAAGCAATTCATCAAAGTACAACTCTTAGCACAAGCTATTCAGGAAGTGAATGATACACAGCAGAATACATCCTTTTAGTGAATAAGGCCAACTACATGCTGAACCGTGTTAGTATAAGCTTGAGTAAGGTGACTGTTCCTTTCTATTGTTCCTCTCCACTTGTGAGGCCACTTCCTGTGTGGTGTGTCCAGTTTGAGGATTCCCAGCACAAGACAGATGTGGACTTACCAGTGGAGGTCCAGCAGGACCACCAAGACAGTCAGGAGCTGGAGCACAGGACACACACGTAGAGGCAGAGGGAGCTGAAACTGTTCAGCCTGGAGAAGAGACAGTGGAAGGGAATCTTCTTGCTGTCTGATCCTACCAATGGGAGATTACAGAGAAGATGGAGACATGCTCATCTCAGAGGGGCACGGTGACAGGACAAGAGTCAATACGTACAAGTCACAATGCAGGTAATTCTGATTAGACGCTAGGAAAAACTGAGGGGGTTTTACCATAAAGCTGGTAAAACCTTGAAACAGGGGCCCAGGGAGATAGGGGAATCATCATCCCTGGAGATATCCATAACTCAACTGAACAAGCCCTGAGCAACTCAAACTATTTGGCTGTGCTTTGGGTAGGGCCAGATGAGTCCATAAATCCCTTCCAGCCTAAATTAGTCTGTGATTATAAACCTCAAAATCAGCTCCTCCTAGTATTTTATAGCTGTGAAGAATTGAATGGCTTTGAAATATTAATAGCCCAGCTAACAGCTTTCATTGTTCTCCCACGTCACCATTTAAGAAATTGTGTTTTATATACTTGAAAGCTGTTCTGTAGCCACCATTGAATTACTGGAGACAGTAGTGCCACAGAGGGGAGGCAGAGCTGGGTAAGGAGCATGAGTTCATTGCTGTGGGCAGGCAGACAGTCTGTCCAACCAAGCTTTGCTCCAGGAGGTCTGATGGAAGAGGAAATCTTAAACTTGTAAGGCTGTGTTCTGCCAGACAACTAGTCTTTGAAGAGTGATCCAAAGACTGCACTAATTCACAGCATTCCCTGCTTGTCCTGGATTTTGTCCCACTTCCCTGGCCACACACACCCTCTTCCGCATCTTTCTGCTCCTCTAGACAGTGATTATTATCATTGTCATTGTCATCAACATCACCATGACTGGTAGCTTTGTATCTAGTAACAGTCAAAAAGTTTAAAATTTGTCCTTGGGGGGAGGCCTAAGGCACACCAGGGTTGACAACTTTTATTCCACATTTCTGACTGATGCAGACTAGTGTGAACTGAAGAGATGGGGTCTTACCACTAAAGGAAAAAAATCAATTTGACTATGGCAGAGCTGCCAGGCACCACCATAACAAAAAAGAGTTATGACTCAGCCAATCCAATTAAATTGTGCTCGCACTTTTTTTAACCATCCATTAGGTTCAATTTTTTTCACCCTTGCATAACAAGTATTAATTTATTAGACTTAGATCTCCAAGATGGGAAAATCCTCTTTCCTTTTTCATAATTTCCAGGTTCTTTTTCCATTAGTCTCTTTTTACAGTGAAAAGACAACAAATGAGCTACTTTTTAAGATAAGTGCAGCAACGAGTTTCTAACTGCCAATAGCACCGTGACAGATACTGTGAAAAAGTATAGAAGAGTCCAAAGTCAAAGGTTTCAACTCAGTCAAGGATTCTTCTCTGGCCAAAAATCTGCTTCATAGGCAGTAACCACGACTACACAGCTGTGAGGTGCAGGAGGTTTAGCTTTGCAGTCTGCGGAAAATGCCCTTCTCCTACCATGAGTCGAGGGCAGGCTCTCTTGGGAAGACAGGGGCCAGTACCTGCCTTCACAACACAACTGCCCCACAGTTTGCCTGCACCTGGCTAATCAAGTTTGGTGCTTTACCAATTGACCAAGATTGACCTGGCTTCCTGTTATACACCCTTATTACAGCAGCTCAAGCCTTTAAAGAGCATTTTTTGCAGAGTATTCATTTTAGAAATGCAGGCTGTACTTGCCATTACAGTTGTTTGTCGAGACCACGGCAAAGCGGTCACTCGCAGCACTTCCACCATGATCTGCAGTGCGGGGCACAGCAGGAAGGGAATCTGACAAGAGAAGGGTTGACATCACCTCAAGGGAGGCACCACAGCAGCTAGTGCAGAATGAGCACAAGCTCAC
The DNA here is from genome assembly GCA_009769605.1 of Bucorvus abyssinicus. Taxonomy (NCBI): domain Eukaryota; kingdom Metazoa; phylum Chordata; class Aves; order Bucerotiformes; family Bucorvidae; genus Bucorvus; species Bucorvus abyssinicus. The sequence continues at coordinate 21,334,631 of CM020030.1, read as the reverse complement.
CCTCCAGAACTTGCCTCCTCCAACTATACCTCTTAAGAACGACTGGTCTGTTCCCCTTTCCAATTTTACAAATAAATTGCTTATTTTTCTCTTTCTGTAGCAGAAGAATAATGAGACAAAAATCTAAGTCCTTTCAAAAGACAAGTCTTTCAAAATGGATCCAGTACTTATTTTTCAACTTACAGGTGAATAAGAAACTGTTAAATGAACATTGCCTATCTGTTCTTCAGAACAGCTTATTCTGTAACTGTGCTCAAACTCCTCTTTAAGACTCTCACCTCAGAGCTTGAACACAACTACAACAGATTTTAAACCCCTGTTAAATTAGTCAAGACCCACGGTTTGAACAAAAAACATGAATCTTAACCTTACTACATCTGCCTTCCTTTGCCCTGCAAAGGGATATAAAATACTGTTCAAGTACTCAAAAGCATCAGTGGTAGAAATTCAGTCCAGAAACACCCCCTACTAATGTGTATCAAATGTTTAATATACAACTTTGAGCCTGACTGAAAGCTCTCCCAAACCTGTGGAGTAGGTCTCAGTTTCTGCTGGCCTTTGAATTAGTACCCTAAAGGAATAAATTGAGCTGTGCAATGCCTGTCAGCTCCCTAATGGTCTCAGAGAAGCAGCGATTAAATGCAAATAGAGGATTAGAAGCAGATAAATGTTTATAATCTAGATAAAATATCCATACTGGAAGTTTTGTCTATTAAAATGGGACTTCACAACATTTGAGGAGACTCCATACCTATGAGAGGAATGGTGGTATCAGGCAGGGCATCTTTCTCTGGGGCACACCATGTTGCAGCAGTCCTGCAGTTGTTCTGTTCTCCACAGCCACTGTTTCTTCTGCTTATGGATGGAACAAACCATTCTACAAGGACAGCCCCAATAAATCTTGAATATTTCATCATATAAATTGTTCACAGCAAATACAAGTACTGCTGTGTATGAAAACACTCAGTCCATGAAAATGTACCTTACTCTATCTCCCTTTCTTATGCACTCATTGCCTCCTACCATGCTTTCCATCTGTCATGTGTAGTTTAGTGCATAATCTCTTACAAAGAAAGGAACCAAGAGCCAAAATTTCACCAGGTATAGCAGGTCCATGTCATGATTTAACCACAGGTGGCATCTAAACACCATGCAGCCACTCACTCACTTCTCCCCCACCCCCAATCCGGTAAGATGGGGAGGGGAATCGGAAAAAAAATAAAACTCATGGGTTGAGACAAGAACAGATTAATAATTGAAAGAAAATATAATAAAATAGTAGTAACAAAAAGAGAGATGGCAAAAAGAGAGAGAAATAAAATGGAAGACAATGATGCACAATGCAATTGCTCAGCACCTGCTGACCAATGCCCATCTAGTCCCAGAGCAGTGATGGGCCTCTCCTGGCCAACTTCCACCAGTTTATATGCTGAGCATGATGCCCTGTAGTATCTGCTCATTGGCAGAACGTGGGAAACTGAAAAGCCCTTGACTTAGGATAAACGCTACTCAGCAATAACTAAAACATCAGTGTGTTGTCAACATTATTCTCATACTAAATCCAAAACACAACACTATACCAGCTAGTAGGAAGAAAATTAACTATCCCAGCCAAAACCAGGACAGTCCGTTACATACATGTGCTAATGATTTCATTTAAAAGATAACAGAACTGGAACAGAGAGCTAGAGGCTGATACTCTTTATGGCAGCAAAAACAGTGATCAGCTTTCTCTCAAAACTCTATTCATTACACTATATTAATATCACATCAAGCAGACCAAAAGAACACTGGGGGGAAAAAAAATAGGAGTTCCTCTGGAAATGTTTTCCAGATTAAGCCCTTCTCCCTTCAGAAGCAACAAGGTTTCTTGAGTAGGAAACCCTGTTTATAATAACAGGTTTGGACATCACTGCCCCAGCATTGCCATGCTCTCCTCCTGCTCATTTTTTATATATTCTTACTTCCTTTTAGGAAGACCCAGTAGGCAGACGATCTTAATATTTCAAAGTAGTCTTCTGAAGAGCCCAACCTGTGATGCTGAAAAGACAGCAGCCAAGTTTTACTGATTTCTACACAGCAACCAAAATAAAATGTACAGAAAATATTAAATAATCATAGTAATTTCTATGCAGCAACTCATAAAGCATCTTCCAACTGAGGACTGCAGAACAGCCAGGGATGATAGGTTAGTGCTGTGAGTTTCCCATTCCCATGTTCTTCAACGAGTTTTAATTTCCAGCTTTATGCAATGCTCCACTGTGACATAGAAACCCATGTGGAGGGAACACAAAATGACCACATTCATCTTTTGGCGGCCAAAACAGGAATGTAAATCTCCACTGCTGCAGTATCAGCAGCCAATCTAGAAGTGAAAAATTATAGGCTGATTTGCACCAAACTGAAAGGGGATTTGTGTGACTGAGGAAGACTGGTATGAGGAATTTCCACAAAGTGGAGGGATAGTTCATGGCACTTAAGCGGTATTTAGGCATAGTTTAGGAGTGATGTCTTTAAGTTACTATGGCAATGCCACATCTTATACGTTAGTATGTGTAAAGTAGATGTGTGTGTGAGTGTGTCTGCGTGTGTCTGCGTGTGTGTAAAACAGCTGGACGAAAATATAAACACAATACTTAAGTCATGGTTTCCGTCTGAGGATGTGAGACAACTGGCTTCTGGTACGAGTTGTTTCCACTGCCATCTCAGAAATTATTTATGTCAAGACTACCTCAGAGCCTCCAACCTTTGGAAAAAAGAAGACAGAACAAAAAGCAACATCTAAAACCCAAATGTGTAAATATCCAATGCTCTTTGCACGGAATGTGAACCACTGCTTCAAGTGTGTGATGGAAATGTGAGAGAGATTGTTCAGCGCATTGGTGTCAAAACACCCAGCTCACAGAATGGCTGTTTCCTTGCTGTACTGTGGTCACACTAAGGCTGATGGCTTGGGACCTGAGGGCGGGGAGCCTGGGGCTCTGAGCAAGGCAGAACACAGCAGCCCCAACAGAAGAAAAGAGACTAAAACTGTCATCCTCTCCATGGCAAGATTTCTAGGTCTGCTTTGCCTCTCAGCAGTCTTTTCTGATACTGAGAGTGATGCCACCCAATTTTTATGGATACCTTCTGTGTCTGGCAGCCAGGAACTTCTCTCCCTCCTCACAGAGCCCAGATCCTCGGCAGGAGACTGCGTTTCCCCCCAGGCACCTGGGAGGATGTGAGGACACCAAAAAAATGTGCAGTGTCCTGCAGGAATGCAGAAGGCATCACACCTGTGGGACCCCACGGAGGCCCAGGCAGTCCTGAGGCAGGTGGAGTCTGCCCTTTAGCAGCACCCTTCTGTCTCATTTCCCAAAAAAAGCCAGCACTGGCCACTGGGGGAGCAGTACATTTCAGTCAGATACCTTCCAGGTTAAAACAGTACAAAAGTGTACAGAATGACAGAAAGCCTACAATACAGAAACCGCTCCCACGGGGCATTTGTCACCACCCGTGAGTCAGTATAGAGATAGAGCACTGGCCACCTTTCTCGCTCAGCAGTATCTAATGCCAGCTGGATGGCTTTCATGAGTCTGAAGGCCTGGAGCTAAAGAGGACCTGAAAACAGTTGGTATCTGCCGAGGAAGAAACATAATTTTCTCCATGAATTTTTAACCACAGATTGTTAAAAATTACTGAGTTCGTGAGATTGCAATAAATATCAGGGAAAGTGTTTGGGCAGAAGCCACTCAAATATACATGGTCACTCAAATCCCAGGCAAACAAATAAGTAACAAGGTCCTCTAACTCATTTTGTGGATATGATATTTATGTGTGTGGGAAGAAAGGTTAGAGAAAAGTAGAGAAATTGATCCAAATTAAAATATACTTGTTAATGCAGCACATCTTGCAGGCTCAGAGGATGTTATACAGCAGTAAGTTGTCATTCTGGTTATAGCTCAGGGTCAACTAGCTCCTCCACCATCAACTCAGAGACAAGTATTTGTGCTAAGAAAGAAAGTAACTGCTTTCTACAACCTGACATAAAGTATTTAGAGCACAGATTATTGTTTCTTTTGTTCTTCTACCAGTTTTAAAGTTGTACAAGCGTGTCAATGAGGAGAAAAGGAAATTTGCTTGTAGTTTTGCTTACAGCACAAAACTATTTTGATAGTAAAACACAGTGTTTGAAAGGTATTGCTATGCGCTGCTACCCAGAGGGCATTTGCTTATACTAAAATGCTGAGACCCTAAGATGAAGCTGTTGCCAGTGTGTGTGAGAATACCTTGAGTTCACTGAAATCATCAGAAAGACTCTTGTTGTTTTGAGTCAAGTCTAACTGCATCACTACCAGGGCTTATTAACATTTGCATAATCGATACACTGAGATTTTATTGCATCTAGACCATAAAATATTACATTAAATCTATCTCAGATGTTGCATTTATGAGATTTTCAATGCAGGTTTTCTACTTCCCTCTTTCTCATGCTAGAGAAATTGAATGCAAGGCCATTTGATTAGAAAAACAAATACTTCAAGCAATACTACAAGACTAAATATGAATACTTCAAGCTCTAAATTTGAACTCCCAAATAGTGCAAAATGCTCTTTGCTTACATGTTGGAATAAGACGGGGGTGGGGGGGAAATGCCCAGATCCAAGTCTTTTGGCCTCCTTTGCCTTTGGGCTCGTCCCACAGAGAGAAATCAGGAATAGGCCCATTGAAGAAGCCATGATTCAAATGCAAGACATCTTCAGTGGGCAGCAAAGAGAGGAGCAGAGGGCCTGAAGCTTCAGAGGTGAAACCTGCTTCAGAACAAGAATAGACCTTTCAGCATCAGCTGGTGCCCAGTTGCTGCAGCTCATGTGCAGCAACACGCTCTCCCAGTGATGCTACCTCTGCCCTCCAGCTGCTCTTGCTGCAGTGGCACCAGCTTTGGGCACATGCTGAGCATGTGCCTTCAGCCAAGGCATAAATTATGGAGCTGTTTGCACACATCAGCACAACAGCCTCTCTAAGTCTGCTGGGCTGCAGCCTCAGAGGCCAGTTTGAGAGCCCCACGACCCGAGAGCCCTGGAAGAGGCAAACTATCCATGCTGAAGCAGCACTGCTCCCCTACCCAAAAAAAGGGAACAGCATCACAAGCCTTGATCAAGGACTCAGGTTGGGCCAACAAGAATGAAACAGACCTGATGACCAGATCTGAAGATAGACCCCTGGGCTGCTGTATTACAGACAGGCAGACACTGGTGTGACCCAGACGAGAGAGCAATTCCCTCTCACCTCAGGCTCTGCCTTTTTGTTTCTACATCTGAAAATGTGAGCACAAGTTCCCCTAGAGTTCAACTGTACAACTCAGTAACAACTTAGACTCATTTTGTAGGCAATTTGCATGGATGTGAACAATTACAGAGAAGGCACATCAGCAGAGAATCAAGCCCTGCATCTAATGTTGATAATGCACTTAATAATAACAACCCCACTTTCCTGAAAGAGAACATTAAACCTGTTCAAAATACAGTATTTTTTCCAAATGATAGTATTTCTTCCCTCCTACATCATATCTACCTTAATCATCTGACTCCCACATAACTGGCTCGACTTCAATGACAGTCTCCTCTACTTGTTTAAAAGTCATGTTATTTTCACTGCCATCAAAAAGGCATGATTTTCAAGCGACGTTATTAAGTTTCCAATACAAGGAACAGTGTGTGGGTGCTACTGAAGTAGACTCTCAGGAATACAAATGAGTTTCCCTCTCTTCTACCAGAGGATTGGGTCTTCCTTCTCTCTGGGGCCGGGAGACACCTTTATTTATTTCAATGTTTTGGCTGTCTCCAAAGAAGTGAAGCCCATGCCCCAGAGTGAGCCCCGTGATCTAACTCTGGCTCCATCAGAAAGAAACTGGAGACCTTTCCTCTGTGTGTCCTTCATGGTGCTGGATGAACAGAAGAAAAATACTCAGGTTTCTTAAATAGCTTGCTTACGTCCAAAGTCTTCTAGCCAAAACATTAAAGATGATGGGCAATATATAATCCCAGCTTTCCCCTAGAGGCTCCATAAGGCAATCCCATCTACTGATCTGCAAATCAGAGTCCAAGAGAACCTGATCTGTTAGAGTTAAGAGCAACAAGGTCTGATCCAGATGCCTGATTCCCATCCAGCTGCTAAGGCCCTCATATAGGATACAGAAGAAAAATTCTGTAATGCTTTCTGAGGAAGCCCAAGTGAAAAAAATCTCTTCCATCTTTTCACCTCAAGCTTTGTATCTGTGCTGAGGGCATCATGGGCTTTAATTAACTTCACTGAGTTTCAACTAGTTTTATGTCAGTCCCCGTGTGTAAGTATGACTTTGTCAAATGATAGTGGTTTAATAATTTTGTGACACTGATCTGAACTGAGAGCTGAGAAATTAATCTCAAAGCAGTTCTGTGTTTTGTGAGTTTCAGCTTCTTTTCCGCATAGATGTCTCGGCAGCAGTCAAATAACTGCAGGTCTTCATTTGCTGAATCCAACCACCATGAAGTTTCACTTCATTATCTGCCCTTTCACAAGGTCTTTCAGCTCTGTTCAGTCCCTCTGAATTGAGCAGCATGAGTAGATGGAAGGGTGTTCCAGCTGCAACAGTAGGAAACATTTATGAAAACTGTATTATGCAGCACCTACACTGTTAATGAATTAAATCCTCCAGGTTCGTTCTTAAAACACTGCAATTTTTTAAGGGACTCATCTGAGTCCCTTAATCAAACTAAAGCTTTCATTCAGCTCAAGATTATACCTGATGGTGTGTCAGTTTAATGTACAAACATCTGTCATTCTCTGACAAGGAAAGAAAGAGAAAAGAATAGACAAAAAGAAAAAGTAAATAAAATTTTCTTATTTTCCCCACTGCCCTCCCTTCAGACAGATCTGACATACAGAGGCCAGATTTGCATTCAACTCAGATTTATCTGAGCTGATCACCTCAAAGTGCTGAATTGTACAATTGGTAGCAGAAGCATTACTGGTACGAGGACCAGAATGGCTTGGGACACAGAACGTGCATGCACATCCTTCCTGAACATGCGAAACTTGCTCTGCTCTTGTAGCTCACATTGATGTGCACAGTTCAGTACTTCTCCGGCTATTGTCATACACATTCTAGATGGCGTTCTGGTGCTAACAACCTACCGGTACACCCTGAGAGTTATGCCTCTCCATGTTGCCATAAAACACTGAGATTTACAATTAACATTTTTTGGAATCAAAACATCTTTCTCAAGTTCACCATGACACATAGTGAAGCTGTACTAACATACAAGGCAGAAAGGGCACGTCTGCTCCTATGCCAGCCACTTCAGCTTCAGTTTTCCATCACATAGCGTTTTTTCTCATCCTGGGTGCTATCTGTGCTGCTTCTGCATGGCAGTCCTTCAGGGAAGTGCAGCATGGGAGTGGGTTAGCAGCAGTTTGGGGTTAGCCTAGAGATTTTTTTTTCTTCTAGAGTATAAAAGCCTAATGCAAAACAAAGAATCAGTCCTCAACCCCACTTGCTTAGTCATGGCGCCTGAGGGCTTGTCCCACTGAGCCATCCGCTCCACTCATGGGCGGCTCAGCTGACTGACTTTCTGCTTCCACATCCTTGACACAATAGGAACAGAAAAGGAAAATTCAGACCTGCCCTTTTGTCTTGCCCCCAGCAGTTCATGTACCCTGGGGAAAAAAAAAATTATGCTCTTGACCACTTAATTTGTTACTCTGTCAATCAGATTTCTCAGTGCTGTATCCTTTTCTGTCAGCCCTTCCTGACTGTCCCAAGAAAGAATACTCCTTTTGTGAGCAATGTTTTTCCCAGGAAGAAGTGTTTCCTGTTAGTCTCATTACTGCCTACCCAGGGAGTTCTTTTTCGTCCCATTCTCAGACAGACCCCTGTTGCTGCAGTTTCTGAAGACTTTATGCAGCACAACTGAAATGTATCAGAAGTGGTCCATAGTCTACCTGTATCAGGAGAAGTATGTGTCAGATGCGATGGATGGTTCTTTTTTTATCTTTGATCATGCTATCCATGTTTGTTTTAAAAAGACAAGGTCAAAAATATCTGTCTGGCACTTGAGACAAAAACTACTGAGTTTTAGTTGTCATTGGAGTTTAGTCCTCAGTCTCTTGCCTCTGTATACCCAGGAAAGTTCCGTTTTGACCATCCTCACCCAAGATGGAAACAGTCCACAGTTATTCTGGTGTCAGGTAATGAGCACTTTGAAAATAAGCACAGGTTTTTATCTTATGGAAGGGATGGAACGACAGGTAAAATGTGTCTCTGGAAGTGCTTCAGCATTCAGCACAGACTGGACCTGTGGTTTTATGCCCTGACAAACTGCATTGCATTGCTCAGGCAGGAGATGAAGAAGGACTACATAGGCCCAAAGTCAGTTCATTTACCTGAAATGAAGGAGAAACATCAGCTGTGCTTAAGAGCTGTCCACATCTTTAGTTTTGGACTAATTCCAATGAAATGATTCCTTCAACTGCAAAACAGCAACAATAACCTTAAGCTCTTAAGTGGAAAATATCCAGCCTGAATCAGAAGTGCAAGGATCCTGTTTAGAATCTTGAATGACAGAATTAAGCTGCAGGAAGTTTAAACTACTGCAATATGATGGCACAAGTTGTACCAGTGACCAGTCTGATTGCCTATTCACTGATGTTTCCTTTTTTAGATGCCCTGTTCATGTTGGTTTGCTGTGGGCTTGCATTCTCATCAGAAGGATGAGGCAAAGAGAGAGCAGGGCTCAAGGCTCTCTCCATCCAGTCAGTCCCTCTTTCAGTGTCTCTCCTTGGCTTTGAGTCGAACTGCCTTAAAAGAGCAGATTAAAACAGGCCAGCTAAGGTTGTTACTGTCCCTGCCAGCCTCCTTTCTGACAAACATTGTCACAGTTGGTGCAGTTATAATGGACGCCATTGATGCTGCACCCTGTGGTTTTCCAGATTAATCTACAAAAAACCTTCCAAAATCCCTGGTTTGGATCATCTAAGCATGGAATTAGTAAGTGGGTGCAGTGCAGGATTTGGGTAGATGGTGCAACCCGCAGCATTAGCCTTTAGTTTACACTCCCCTTTGACTGCACAGTAGATGAGTTGGTGCTCCACTGGGTCAGCATCCCCCTCAGATCCCAGGGCAGCTGGTGCCTAACTCAGCGCAGTGTGCACCAACCACTGCCACGTGTCAGTAGGCATAACTCACAAAAAAAAAAAAGGAATTTGTTATTTAGTCAGCATAACCGAGGAAATGAGTTGCAAGGAATCATTTAACCCTAGCTGTTTTTCACACCTCCTTTCAAGTATGCAGTCAAAAGTAGCAGGGACCTACACCTCCTGATTGAGTGGAGAAGGAGTAGCAATGCAAAACACCACTTGGAGTCCTTCAATGCTCTTCCAGACTTGGGAATATTTGCTCTATCAACAGCTTGTAAAATTATTTTTCCTGTCAGCCTACAGCCCTAAGGCAGTAGTCACTCAGAATCAGGGTGTATGGTTACACCTCTCATCCCACTTCTTCCCCAGAAGTCTTTGCTGCAGACATATCACGGCTCATGGAAGATCCCTTCTGGCTGACCCGTATTGCCCAGCAATTCCCTGGGACAGGGGAGAACTTCCAGTCACAGAAGGAGACTGCTTTAGTGCTCTTTTGCACCACCGAAGCAGTACAATGCAACATTAACACACTGAAGGATCTAGTCCATTAACTTTTAAAATTAGCTTATCAAGGGGGATGGCAGCGCTTGTGGGAAAATGAGACATTCAAAGCTTGCAAATCCAAACTGTCCTCCTCTAAAGCATCACACCTCATCAGTTATACTTGTAGCTTTCTCTCTTAAATATGACAGTGTAAAAATGCTGCAAAGTGAATTTTCTTCTGCAGCTGCCATCTTAATTTCCATCTTTCTCCTGTTAGCAACAGAGCCTCAAGCTACTGCATTATTCAGGAGTTTTGCAGTGTCAGGGCTCTGACTGTGCTCCTTCTTTTGAGCTATTTGTTCACAGCAATGTAGTTCAAGGTACAACAATAAGCCAAATAGCAGCGGGAGAGCCTGATCTGGCTTGAATGGGGCCCTGTAGTGGAAAGCTGTTGTGGTATTGTTGTTAGATATTGCTCAGTTATGAAGCTGAATTATACTTTTTAGATATGAGTAATCCAAGTCATGGCATCCTCATTACCTTAGGCTGATTTCCTTTGAATGAGTTCTTTTGTTGTCACTCCGTATGTCTTACCACACTTGGATTCAGAAACATTCACTGCTTCAGCACATGAAAAAATGGAGAAATTTCCCGAAGGTAAGGGATCCTGAAGAGCAACCTCATTTCTGTAGAGGCTTCTGCAAACCATTCTCATCCAGACTTCAACCACTCCCTTCCAAGAGCCAAGAAATGCAACAGGAAGGTACTTTTGACTTCTGTGAAACTTGGATTTGGCCATCACCTTGTTATTGACTTTGGACCCATCAGCTGGCTGGTTGAAAGCCTGTAGAAGTGGGATAACTGATTAGCCCAAAAGGCACACAGCACAGCTAGAGCTGTCAGTTCACAAGAGGACTGTATCATATTTGTCTTTCTTACTATCAGTAAGGAAAGTAAACGAGATATTAATCAGCTTCTCCTTCACTCACAGACACATACACACACATCGACACTCTAACAACCTGGCCCAGTTCACAAAGGCATTTATTAAATGAAAGCCTCCATACTTGAACAAACTTTGAGGAATGCTCCCTGAAATACCAGGCTTGAAGCCTGCATTCAATCATGGGAGCAGTGTATCATTAGCTGTGCTTTTATCCCTGTGCTGGCATCTGAGAGGATCATAGGGGTTTTTTACATTAGTATGCCTGGTGAAATCAGAGCCAACCCTTTGCTCTGTGATTAATAATGTGTTAAGTCACAGTTCCAAATTATTTCAACTTTTCAATGGTTATGAGAACATTTACAAGACTGATGGCTGGACCGTATACTGCCAACATGCTGAAAGAGCTATCATTTATTACAGGGCTTTCTTGCCACGAAAATGTGTAATACTACCCTGGTAAACCATGCAGAAAAAGAATTATGAGGTTTGGTACAGCATTTTCCCAAATTAGAAATCAAGTGAAGCTTTCTGCACTACAAATGTTTGGGGTGGGTTTTGTTTGGTTTTTTGGTTTTGGTTTTTTTTTTTTGGGGGGGGGAGGGTGTGTGTGGGAAGGGAGGAAACACCATTAAACTTTCCCCAAAAATGTAAAACCCAAACATTTCTGCACTGTGGTGGTGCAATAGAGCTTCACTTATCATGTTGGCTGATTTAATCCCATCATACCACAGTATTTTTTGGAGATTTGCTGCTCATTTTCACCATATGCTTGTAATAGCCTGATCTATCCATCATTTCCCAGTTATTTTCTTGTAATAACGTCTTAAATGTCTTGGTGCCACTCTTAAGTCTGTTAATTGTCTTCTCACTGCTGCCAGTTAAATTCTCTTCTCCTCCCTTCATACAACAGAAGTAATTTTCATTTGATGATAATCAGTCTATCTCATTAAGCACTTGAAGGGACTCAGGATTTCCAAGGCTCACACATTAAGGATTTGCTATTTTGGGTATGGGAGAACAATAAAATCACTGACCTCGGTATCTCTATACATCGCTCATTATCTGCATGTGTGTGCATGCGTGTTAGCATGACACAGCCTCCTGTCATCACAGCACTCACAGACAAAATCTCCATAGTACAAATTTTTCAATCACGACTAAAAGAAGGGGAGAGCTTCACTGTGCAGAGAACAGGAAAAGGCTGAGGAAGCATAATTGTGACTCCAGGAAAACACGTTCATGTTCCATGATGTGATTCATCTCATCCGCCTTCTGTTCCCAAAACAAGCTCTCCAGTTTTGTCATCCAAACCCTGCTCTGCTTAAAACTAAGGAGAGAAGTGGTCTTCAGAAAGATTTTGAGCTATGCTGAGACTCTGGTAATGGGCAGAAGCTTGTCTTGTGTTGAAATAACAGGATCTGAAAAAAAAATGCCATTCCGAAACATTAGTTCTCCATGAAAAGTGAATCAGTGCTTTAGGCCAAAAAATCCTCCCGGCTCACATCAAAGAACAGCAGATAGCCAGCACACCCCCAACATGTACATGTCCTCACCACAGCAGCCTTTCTTTGCCCACAAATTCTACGAGGCTTTAGGGCAATTCTCTGCCTCCTTTTCCCCACTAGTAAAGCAAAAATAATAATATTTCCCTTCCTTTGAGACTTTCGGATAAAAGGTCATGGGAACTAAGAGCCAAACATAGCTAGTACTATCCTTTCTGAGCCTCAGTAATGCATTCCCTGCTGGGCTTCTGGATTCTGATGCAAACTTATTGGCATAATACATCCTGTGCCTGTATTGTTGTATTTGCATTGACTTTCATTTCCAGCAAAATCAGGATAAAATATAATTTAAAAATTGATAGGAAACACAAGAAGGAAATAATCCAGTTTGTACTGAATCTATACAGATAATGCTCTATGCACATAGGACCCAGCCTGTGCCAGCTCTGTAGTTGCTTCAAAGCAATGCGTGATGTCAGGGTTTGAGCTTTTTGGGGTGCAGCTACAGTTTTCAATTCATTTCCAGTACTCACACTCATGCTGGGAATAAGCGATTGCAGGTTTTTCTTCCTTTTCTCTTTAGAAACATGTGATTAAGAAGAAAAAATAGTCTTCATTCTTCAAGACAGCTCTGCCTGCACAGATTAGCCAGCCAGGATTTTAGCCTGAGGGGGAGGGGGGCAGCGGGCAGGGATGGTGATGAACACTTACATCAGGGGTCAGATCTTCAGCTGTACTTTGAGGAGAACCAAGGGGAAGAAGCCAAGGTGGTCCTATCAATGTGTCACCTCTCCCAGGAGCACTTCTCAGTTTTGTAAGTACAAAGTGAAGGCAATGGCAGCATATTTCATTTGACAGACAGGGAAAACTTTTATCAAGGTGAGAGGAGAGAGAAGGGCTCACTGCATGGCAGAAAGCTGGTTGGATTCAGCATTATTCCAGGGCCGCCTTGAATTCCTCCTAAATTCACATTCCCTTTGTCAGCCTGCCTTGTCTCCAAACTTGCATTATTCCTCCCAGGCATGATTTACACTGTTTGAAAGAAGCACAACTGACTTTAAAGCGAGCCCTGAGCAGCCCCACTACCCAAACTTGGTTCACTGCAAGCATGAAGGAGAGAAGTGGTCAGCAAACTTTCAAAAAGAACATGCTAAGTTTTATTTCTCTTCCATCCTGGAGGTTAAGCATACCTTAGGAACAGAGCAGGAGCCAGAGGATGCTTCCTCACAAGCAGACATCTGATAGATTGCTTGGGCCTGGATTGCTAGAACTCACGGAGGTATAAAACTGGGGAGATTTGAGTCAGGTCCACAGGCTGGACTAGCTATATCCTGGCAGAAGATGCTGCTGGTTTGAACTGCTGCTGACTGAGACTAGAATCTGGCACTGGGCTTTCCATTTGCTATGGCACACTTTTTTTTAAAAAAACCTCATGTTAAACACTTGTATGCAATATTAGAGACAGATCTCTTTAGTTAGAAATGCCTGGGTTTATTTGTTTCCCCTGTTTAGCTCTGAAACTGGAAGCCTGGTCTAGTGTATTTTTTGAGAGGCAGGATACCATCACAGAGTGAAGGATGTCTAGTTTTATCCAAGTGCACAGTGTACAAAGCATGTATCAATGAAGTGCTTCAAATTAGCAGTGGTCTGGCAGCAGTAATAAAAGCTACAAGAAAGAGACTGTGTAATTGTGATTGTCATGAAGAAGAATATAGTCTGCAGCTGGTCTACAGAAATGCCTCAAATCTATATGGGAGCCAGAAGAAAATCAAGCCACTAACCTCTAGCTCAGAGTTCAGCAAGGTACCTCCTTCCTGCCACAAACGCACAGCATCCTGGTGGTGTCTCATCTGCCTGCCTGTCTGCCCAGACATTTCAAAAATAACTTTTGCAATAAGGTCTCAAGAATATTTTCCAGACATCGCTTCTTTTTTCTTAGTTTAGATATAAGCACACTTCAAAATCTTTGTAAGCTATCTCTTCTGGTAGAAGAGTGCCACCTCATGACTGATATAGAGGAATGAAACAACCAACAGCAGTAAAGCTGAAAGTACTCAAGCTCTCATAGCCAGAGAGGACAGAAACAGCTCATGCCCTGTGTGCCCAACCAGCTTTCATCCAGCACCATAACACCCTGAGACAAACACTCTTTTGACAAACAAGTAGTTTGTGTTCCAGGAGAAAAAGCTTAGCATCTTTGCAGAACACCAAAACCATCCTTAGTATTAAACAGAAATTAATTACTCAGGAGAAACAGGTGTTTTGCAGGCTTCTATGCAAGAGGTTTCTTGCTTCAAAAGCCCAGAGATTTTGTTTCAGACTCCTCTGCAGTATCTTAGGTGACTCTCCTCTGGGAACCGTCCAGTTCTGAGTGTGAGCACCCTCTTTTCCTTGCTTCCTCAGATAGCTTTCCTCATATATAGACAACTCTTCTCAAGTTCATTTTTTTTTCCTTAGTAAAACAACTAATCTTTCTCACCAGCTGAGTTAAATATTGTTCAAATAAGGATAATTTTGGGGTGTTAAAAAGTCCTAACGACTCTTTGTTGCTTCCATAAATGAGGTGCACTTGACAAAGAAACTCAGAATTCCTCTGCTCCATCACCAGCTGGAAATGTTCATGGCAAAATCAGATACATTTTCTCATGGACTGATTTCTCTATGCTCCTCTCAGAAACAGTTAGTTTAAATATTTACAACACATGAACAAGGAATAGAGCAAAATAACTTTTTGCTGGTTTTTTGCTTCTTTTTTTTTTCCTTTTAAATGAATTCAGGCATTGAGGAAAGCACTAGACTGCAAATGCTAGAGCTTGAAGTGTATTGTTCCTACTTTTTCCCAGAACAGAAATATCAGGAGAGTAGTACTGAAGCTTTCCTAAAACCCCAACTCTGCCGCTGCTATTCTCCTTTATTAGACTCATTGCTACATGTTAGGCAGTAATTAAAGATCAGAATCAGCTTCTTCCTCAACACCTCAAATAAAACCCAAGTCAATTAAAACCAAGTGACATATTAGTTTTTCTAAAATGGTCATTGATCTGCTAGCAGGTATATTAATAGCACCTATTTTCAGACAGGATGCCAAGCTGCTAAAATATGCATACAAATTTTGACATAACTTGAATATTAAATAGTGATTCAGAAGTGAAAGATTTTGCATCTCATTCCCTGAGGTAGCCAGTTTTTGCTAAGTCCTGCATTTCAAAAATATACTGTTAAAGTTGACAGATAGCCAGTATTATTAACCTGAAAGCATCAGCTTGGTAAGTCTCATCCTATGAAACTGGGGGGGGGAAAAAAAAAAAAAGAAAAAAACCAAAGTCCACTTGCTATTCAGTGGGAGGTTTTTAACAGCGCAAATGATTTTTCTGAGCATAACTGCTAGAAGGTCTGCAAAAGTTCATAAAAAATCAGAGCTGCATAAAGTCTGGTATTGGCTGATTCTTTTGTTGTGATAAAGATAACAATAGCTGAATCAATAAGCCTAATTCAAGTTTTAATTAAAGATTATTGTTATGAGATACAAATTTTGAAGCTTAGTGTAACAGTTTCCATTTAAAGGCTTTTTATAAAGGAGTTGGTCAATCACACTAAAGAACAGCATGAACAAATGTTTTGTTGCTTAAATACTCTTCCATTAAGAAGATGAAAGGGTATCAGGTCTGCTATCCAAACTCATCATTTGAAATACTAACAAAACTAGCCAGACAGACATTCTTCCTCCTCCTCCTAGAGCAGATAAGTTCAGTCTGGGCCATGTACGGTGTAGGGTTACTTCAGACAAGACCTCAACACTGAGCCCCTTCAGCTCTTACACTGAAGACTGTAAGACCAGGGACATGCTTCAAAGTGTCTGAGCAAAATTTCTCCACCTGCCAAGGGCTATATTGCCACAGGACACGGGAGCAGGAAAGGGGCTAGAGGCAGATCCATGTCTAAGACACCAGAAAGAAGAGAGGAGGAGATGCCATCTGAAGCAAGCACAGGTCCAACCACCATTGCCAAAGGGCAACACCTCCAAGGAGCTGAGATGCATCCAAAATGCCCAGAGAAAGGGCTGGTTGCTTGTTTGCTTGGTTAAAGAACCTGAAAGCAGCTCTGCTGTTACTAGCCAGTTCTACGGAGCTGAAATGATCCAGCTCTCACACATCCCCAGGCCCAGCTGCTATTTGTAGGCTGACGTGTGATAATAGTCTGCCTTCTCAAATGGTAGCTATGACAGTCTCAGTAATGGTGTCAAGATTTAGAGCTTTTTTCTGAAAACCATGGAGCACCTCTACATCAGTCCTCTTGTTACTATTTCAGGTGAAATATAAATCAAAAATCTAATCTCTGAGACTAAGCTATCTTTAGAAAAACTGATTTCTTCAAGTTGTCTCTTCTAAATGCAAGTACCACCTACCCACGTTTAGCTTGTTTTCCAACCCACCTAAAAAGATGCACCGTTATGAAACTGCCCAGGCAACCCCACTGAAATGTTTTACTGCTTACTAAAAATCCAAGTGATTGTGGATAGAACATAATTTCTCTTTATTTGTGCTGCATTTCCAAACAACACTTCTCATCAACATCTGCCTGGCAGAAATGTGTGCTTTATCCTGAACTCTCTTTCATCATCTCCTCTGATTTCACAACAGCTAAACCAGACTTCAGCAATGGCATTAGCCACAACCATAGAAACAACGACCAGAATACTTGGTGGGTATTCACAGATTTCTTGTCAAAAAGCTAGTGATCTTCCTTATTTCCTGAATTTTACGGTATGCCAAGCTGTGTGTTCACACTGTTTTGTCTTTAATCCTGGGTTCACAAACGTTTACACAGTAAAATGTGACATTTTTCTAAAAATCTCTTAATTCAGTAAAGCTCAGGATAAAGCAAACCTTGGATGTTTGGTTCTCTTTGTAAGTAGCAACTTAAGAAGGGAAACAAAAGCCATCCAAACATGCAGACTCTAATTACGTGTTTAAGAAGTCTGCACAGCAAGAGGTGAAATAGATCACACATCTATTTTAATTAAACATTTATCTCACAGCCATGACAGTGCAGGTGTGCAGCAGGTACAAGCTGTTACAGGAAATGCTTCTTTCACAGCAAGCATCATTCCAGCTGAAGGGGTTCTTCCCCCAGGCATCCCTTGGCATTAATGCTAACGGGAGATTTCAGCAGTGCCCAAACGTGACTTGTTCTAGTCTCAGACCCAGTTACCACTGCGTGTTAAATTCATGTTCCTCAACAGGGTTGCATATGCACTGCATTATGTAGCAGAGAGCCAATACAGCAGTTGGCTATACTTTTCCACAAAAAAAATATGTGTCTGTGTCTTAAGGAAGGCCATCTTGGAAGAGCTCTCACATAAAAAATGCTTCTTACCCCTTCCAAGGCCGAATGCATTTAGGGTCTATACTCTCAACAGTTGAACAGGCAACCTGCAGAGCATCTAGCTCTAGTAATGCCATCCATGGGCATTGCCCTGGGAAGCTTGCTGCAGGCACGACTGAGTAATTGCGTCTTGCAATGTTAGCCTGAACATCTGGAAGCAGTTCCCATCCAAACTGCACATCAAAGATAGAGTTTTCAAAAACACATAGTGATGTATCAAACCATGAAGCTTAAAAGAGTTAGAGGATGTATTTTCTTTTCTTCATTTCGTACCTGCGATTTATAGCTCTCTCATTCCCATTTCTGCCTCACCAGCAAGGAATGGAGTGAGGGGAACCTGCTTCTGAGATGCTGACCTCATTTAGCCTTTGGATTTATGCAGAACAGAGAAGAAAAGGAGCTGTTCTAATGCTTTCTTCCCCAAGATGAGTAGTGCAGCAACTCCAGCAGCTCCTTCTTCACTCTTTTATCCAAAACTAGATCTTCCTGTTGTCCTCCACCCCTTAATAAAAGGTGAGGAAAAGGGCGAGGGACTCAGCCCCCGGAAGCAAAGGGACTCCCTTTACCTTCTCTCAGCCTGGGATCATACTGCAGGAAGCCAGCTGTGGCACAGCATCACTGCACACCAGTGTGCAGCTGGGTGCCCACCATCCTCTTCCCTCCTGGTGATTTTATGAGATGTTTTACCCCAGCAGTAATGAAGCTAGTGGCTAGAGAGAGACCATAAAATAGACTGAACCCAAAGTGCTTTAAAATGACAAGGTAACCAAACCCGAATATTTGTGAAAATTATATATTTCCTGAGGGTTTCTGGAATAGGAATTAAAGATGCCATTTATGGCTGTGGAGGAGAAATAGGAAGCCAACAGGAACTCATGCAAATGCGGTGATTCTCGCTGGCTGGTCATCTGTTATGGAAGCAACCTAGCAACGCAGACTGAGAGGTCCAAAACCATAAACAGGTCTATCAGCCTTAATGTACTGCCAGGCAGCTTTTCCACACCCCCTGCCACCTAGAATCCTCTCTGTTCCACATCACACCTCCACCTTGGTGGGTCAGGTTGAGCTGCTTAGCGAAAAACCCTGCCAAGATCTTTCTCCAGTGAGGCAGCAGCAGGCGATTCAGCTGGAGTCCGGTGCCTCTGCTGCCTGCTCCCAGCTGTTTGCCAGGGAATTGCGGAGCAGCCTGCAAATGCACCGCATCGGAGGAAAGTGTCTCATCTGTGGGCCAGAATTCAGGAGGAAGCCTGAGGATTAACAGCAATGTATTTTTAAAAGGTCAGAACGAGTCGTCTGTTTACTCAGCACTTTGCATTTTGAAAGCAGAGCCACTGAAGATATGACCATGTGCTGCAGATTCTTTTTAAAAAATTCCCCTATATCCTCCTGTGTGGGTATCTGCTAGGAGAAATAAAGCACTTGCGTGGTGCTGATTCAATGTCTGAGAAACCACCAAATCTATAAATGTATCTGAACAGTCAAACACGGAGTAGGGTACGAATTCCTGGTACTTCATGTTCCAGCTCCACCAAATCAAGTCTCCCATTTCCAAGGACTCTGAGTGCCAGTTCTGGAACAAGATTCTCTCTCTGGTCAGACGCTGCATTATTCGATATATTAAATTTCCACAGATTTAGTTGACAGAAAAATGTAATCATCATCCATTTAAAAAAGCACAGCTGAAAAAATGATTAAAATTCATACACTCCAGGCAGCTTGATTTGCTGGGCATGGCCTGAATAAAAGGCTAAATGAAGGTTAAATATTGGCTGAAGAGTAATCGTACCATCTCTCTGAGAAGCTGTTTATTGAGAATGTATATGGTACTGTTAGCTCAAAGTGGCAGCACATTGTGAGATAGAATCAGACAAGCTTTTCTGCCTTATGCCTGTGCCATTTCTCGGACTAAGCTCCATGCAGTTAGAAAGCAAGGAATTAGACACAAAATACTCAGTGAAGTGTACTTAATTTCTGATAGGAGAAATATTAACCAAGTAAATCGAACCTTTCTAACTCAGCATTCTTCCATTGGAAGATACCATTTCACTGGCATTGAAATCTCCTACTGGGAGAAAAGATATGCATTTTTTTATATTTTGGAGAAGAGTAAAACATGGCCATCTTTTTCTAACTTAGATGTTGCATTATACAACATACCACATTTGGAGAAGTCAGAATGAAAACAGAATGCTTTGACTGATTCAAGTTAGACTTTGATTAGAATTTAACTGAATATCAATTCCATTTTTTAAAACTTATTATTTGTTTTCATCTCCTTTAGAAAGAAATAGATTTTGGAGTGTCAGAAAGTCCCACTGACCTGAAATTGTGACTGCTTACCAGCTGGATTTCCTGTGCCTATTCACCTCTTGTGCAAACATGACCTAATAATACATGCCTCCTCCCATGGGAGATGGGATTTTATTACCTTTGGCAGTCAGGCCAGCTGCTCCAGCCCACTCCATGGCAACTTGCATTTTCTGATGTGGAGCTTGTCCCTGGTCCCATCATCAGCTGTAAGGCAGAGAGCACAAAGGCCTCTGATCATAATTCACGGATGGCACTAGAACAAAACCATAACATTTCAAATATAATGATAAGCTTCTTGGTCCGATTAAGTAAGAAATACGAAAACAAATACTAAATTACTCGAATCATTTACAGAAAAAAAAGCACCAGTTTTGCAAAAAAAGAGCAAAAAGAAGCAAAAAGAAAATAAATTTTAAAAAGCAAATGACAGTTAACTCCTTATATTCTTATACAAAAAAAAATCTGTCCCCCTGTCCTTCCTCTCTCACTCACACACGTACTCCTCTCTCCAGTCACTGCACCAGAGCCAAGAGTGGCCATGCTGCAATGGAGCTGGGACATGGAGAAGACACGCACACTGTTCATAACCTGCAACACGAGGATGTTGTGCACAGATTCCCAGGTGTGCTGAGACACAGAAACATTTAAATGCTCACCGGCACCATTCCAGTTTTCACTCCTTTCAAGAGCTTTGGCCATTGCTCAGGATGAGATAAGCATCCAATTTCCAGGTGTGTTCTGAATCAAGCTAGCAGAACCCCTGGGAATTTCTCATTGCTAGGTCTGAATAAGAGGTTATATACATTTACTTATTTTTACTCAAAACTGAAAAAACCACAGATGTACACAAATACAAAAAAAAAGGAGGGGGAAAATGTCTTACCACAGCAGGGCATTTGCATCATTTTCCAGCAAGGACAACTAATGTTTCAGGCTCTACAAAAAATGGAGAATTCGTGGTGTAACACAACTCCTTTTTTTTTTCTTTTTTTTTTTAGCTTGATTAAAGAGAACAAATTAACTAATATGGAATGTTTCTGACAATAACTTGGTGGCAGTATGGAAATTTTATTCTAAATCTCTGCTCTTTTTTGAGGTAACCATTTTCACACCAGGGAGAACTGTTTAGTACAAATTTGACAGTGAAAATCTAGATGAGGAAGAGAATATACTGCAAGCACACCTACTGCCTTTAAATCTCAGCATGTCCCTTGTGGCACACCAGTAAAACAGACCCAGCAAAGCTAGGTAATTTGCCAAAGCCCACGCAATAGCTGCAGGCAAACCAAGGTATAAATCAGGAGTTCTTGACTCCTAGCCTTTTCCTTGTTTTTAATAGCGCACGTTGCTTTCTCATTCTCCTTAACATCTAAAAATAGCAGACTGGCGAATCTCGCACCAAACACATTTGAGACCCAAAGGTCATCCAGGCAGAGACCATCTCTCTGCCTTGTAGCACGCTGTTTAGTGATACTGAACGAAAACAGGAGCAATGCTCAGAGACAAACCTAGAAAGTCACTGTAGTTTTTGGGGGCACCATACTGGAGTTTCAGACTCTAGGTGCACATTCATCTAATTACCTCAGTATTAGTGCCATTTTCACAGTGTTTAAGTAAAATTTCCCCATCTTCTCACCCCTGCCCCAGGCAAGGTGCAAAAGTCAGCTCTAACGGTACAGGTCAGCATCTCCCAATCTTCATAATTCCTACAGCAAAACTGTTTCATCATGAGCACTGACACAGAGGTGGTAGGAATTAGTCTCAAGGGGCAGAGAATTTCCTACATGTCTGGGGTTTTTTTTAGAAAGTTCTTATGATACAAATGAACCTTTTATCTAGGTAGATCAAAACCTCTACAGTGACACCTCAGCAAAGGATGTTATGACTAAAGACAGGGTGAAAGCCATGTAACAAGAGCATTGCACATGTGCATGGAAGTCTCAGCTCCCAGCTGGAGACCCCAGACCAAATTCTGTACAACTGTACGTGAGTGAAACTCCACGCACCTCAGAAATGGGGACACCACTTTTTTCTGCGAGCACTCGAGCCCTCTGCTGCTGAGGTCTTACTCCAGGCTGAACTGGGAAGTAAACTTTCCATGCAATGATTGAAAACGGGTTATTTTTATAGGATATCCCATTCAATTTTGTGCAGCAGAAAGTCTGCCTCGTTCTAAGTGACAGCAGGAAACCACTGAACCTCGAAATCAGTTTGACATTGCAGCTGTCAGCCATAAAGACGCAGCCAGTAATGGGCCACAATTCTTGCCCCCTTCATTTCATTTAGAGTCCTTTTTTATCACAGGAGTGGAATCTTAAAATAAAAAGTCCTGTTGTAATAAAGATCAACTCAAGAAAAACAAAAGCTGAATGAGGCTCTCACTACGTGTGATCTGCAGTAGGCAAACTTAGAGCTGAAAATCACTGTGGTTCAGCCTGAATAGGTATTTGATTCCATGATTCTGAAGTTCGTTTCTTCCCCCTGACTTTTTTATAGCTTTTTATTTTTGATCACAGAATCACACAAAGAATCATTTTGGTTGGAAGACATCTTTAAGATCATCAAGTCCAACTGTTAATCCAGCAATACCATGTCACCACTAAGCCAGGTTCCTAGGCACCACATCCACATGTCTTTTAAATACCTTCAAGGACGGTGACTCCATCACCTCCCCAGGCAACCTGTTCCAGTGCTTCACAACCCTCTCTGTAAAGAAATTTTTCCTCATATCTAGTCTAAACCTCCCCTGATGCAACTTGAGGCCATTTCCTCTTATCCTGTGCTTGTTACTTGGGAGAACAGACTGAACCCCATCTCACTACAACCTCCTTTCAGGTAGTTGTAGAGAGCAATACGGTCTCCACTCAGCCTCCTTTTCTCCAGGCTAGTTCCCTTGGCTGCTCATCATAGGACTTGTGCTCTAGACCCTTCACCATCTTCATTGCCCTCTGATGGCTCTCATGACAAAGCAAAAAAATATATGGTAAGAGTGCATGACACAACATATTATTGTGTAAGCTACCATGAAATATTAAATTAAATGCACTGTGAGGAAATGCATCGAGTCACTCTGGGTCACCACACTGAACCCTTGTAGCACTCTAAGACAGTACAAAGCATAAGCCTAAATAGCAGTAGACAGCATGAACAAACTGTAACCTCAAAACTGCACAGGGCGACTTTTCAAGCATAATGAATCTGAAGGTAGCATCAACTTTGTTATTAATTCTAATCAGTCAAAGGTGGGGTGGTAACCTTACCCGCATATCAACAACAGCTTAGGGGAATTATTCTGTCATTTGCTTAGACTGCATGGTGCAAACATTAAGCTCAACAAAACCTTTCATTCTAGCTGCAAGGAAAATTGCTGATGGGGTACACTGAAATAGTGTCCACCCGCCCAGTCAGGCAGAGCTCCCAGCCACGGCAGCCTGTGCTCTGCAGAGGAATGGCCCACATGTTTTCAGGAACCAGAGCACAGTTCTAACTTCATCTTGGGAGGAACCTATTTTGCTGCAGTCAGACATGATGTCATGGATGTGACCAAGCCCTCTACAGTGTTCCCACCCCAGCACAGGTACCTTGCAGCAGAAGCCCAGCTGTGTGTCAAATTCAATGCAGACAGAAAGTGGCTTAGCAGGTGGCTCCTGCTCACAAGCCACTCTGCAGCTTTGCTCAAGACTCTGTGCAGTTCACCTCCTCACCTGTTGAATGGGAATAATAAGCATTTAGAGGATAAATTAAAGTTTTAATTACACTGGTTGTATGGTAATGAGCCTATCCAAAGTAGTAACTAATTGCTGATTTCAGATACATGGAGCTAATCCCAGCACTGTCAGCAGGACCTTTTTTATTTCCATTTGAAAGCAAAACAATAAAAATGTTGCTGCATTAATTTGGCTGCCTCAAAAAAAAAAAAAAAAAGTCTCTTTCATCCAATCCCCATAATGTAGTTTGCCTCCCTTGATATAACAAGGACCAAGATTCAGCTTGGAACTCATCTTGCATCGTTCTGTCCCAGGAACAGGGATGGGGGAGTAATAGAAAAGGTATCCACCATGGTGTGTGTCTTTCACAGAGAAGTGTCAAATCTTAATGATACTGGTTAGAGCCCACCAAGCTCTAACTGAACACTAAACATTATTTATTAAATAATAAGAAAAAAACACGACGAAGCAAAATGGTAATTAATTTTACTACTTAGGTAACTTGCCCAAGAATGAAACATTTTCACAACACTTAGTCGTGATTCACTAGCCTGTGCAAATATAAA
The DNA here is from genome assembly GCA_009769605.1 of Bucorvus abyssinicus. Lineage (NCBI taxonomy): Eukaryota > Metazoa > Chordata > Aves > Bucerotiformes > Bucorvidae > Bucorvus > Bucorvus abyssinicus. The sequence goes on along the minus strand of CM020030.1, from coordinate 21,310,576 downwards.
ATAACAGACCAAACACTGTCAACAAGACCTAACAAAAAGCTGCAACATATACAAAGGCTCATTACTGCTCATAAAATATGCTTAGAGTTTAAAGGAGTGAGACAGCCTTTAAGGGCAACCATCAGAGGTCTCATCCTCGTGGTTTATTTAAAATACAGTATGCAGAAGGGGAACAGGTGCAAGCATAAATCCACTGACTGCAACCTAATCTTGCCGCTGCTGTCCCCCTGTGCCAAGCAGCAGGAACAGATGGTGCAGGGAGCTGTGGAGCCACTGCACCAGTATAGGCAGGGGCAAGCAGCTGCCCAGCCCAACGGGAATGCTCCTTTGTCACCACCCACTTGCCCTGGCTTCACTCCATGCCCACTACAGCAGGGCATGAGAGTCCAGCCTCAAGGTTTTTGTTGGGCTACAACAGCCTTCTTAAATAGATTGTTCCTTCCAAAATTAGATTTAATTAATTTAGAATGAATTAGATGGATCTCTTAATTTCCCGTCTTATTTTGAAAATGTCCAATTAATGCTGAGCTAAGTAGCTCCAAAGGCTCCGCAGTTCTCATCTGCCCTGAAGGGATGCAATTAAAAGGAGACCCTAGTCAAAATGTCAAACCACAATCATTTTTAAAAGCCACTGTGCAACCAGTCTATGGCTACATATAAACCCCACAGTTACTGAATAAATAATGCAATACTTGGAAACCTAAATCTTAGAACACCCTCAACCTCAAGATGCAGCCTATCCTGGCAACCAAGAGCATGTTCAGAACTTATAGCAAATGATAAAAGTCACGTTTCCTTTTACAGGACAAATAAAACCATGGAGTATCATGAAACATGTGAATTAGGATAAGGGCTTAAATGCAGAAAAGACAGTCCAGAAGCTTTGCTGACTGTGGAGCTGAAGGACCACTGAGCCAGCACAGGCAGAGGCTGGTAAAGCTGCACCATGCAGAACTGGAGATATCTCTCTGCTCTGCTTCCAGAGCAGGCACATTGGCAATCACTTCAAGGGCCTCCACAACTGTGGCACATTTTAATCTGGAATCCTTGTGACCCACTTAGAATTTTTTTCTGTATTAACTTTCTCAAACATCTAGAGACCATAATAAGGTCTCTCTCATACATGTTCCTCACTAGATAGTGTTTTTCTTGATTTCAACTTACTTGCTTGAAAAATCCTAACACTTTCATTCCAGCTCTGAAAGAATTTTGTCTAGCTGTGGAAAAAAAAATCCAGGTATTAAATCATTGCTGAATGAGAGACTAAATTAAAAACTGAGGTAAAAATTTTAGGTAAGGGTTTGTTTTTAACGAGCTGTAACTCTACCGTAATTCAATTAAGTTAATCTTCTTGACTTCTGCAGAAAATTGGCCCCCCTCTTTCCCACCAATCAAACAAATTTTTCCTAACCAAAGCAGCAGGATCAGTGAGTATTTGGTCTGAGCACAGGAAGGTAGTACTGTTTCAAAGGGACTTCATTTTTTTGTTTGTTTTTAATTTAGTATCATTACCCTTGTAATGAAAACTCCAATTTCCCACTCACTTCGAATTCCAGCAGCAAAGGGATTAGAAACACATGACTCATAGGAACGGCACATTCCTTTGGGGAAAACCATCTAGGGATCGCTGATCCCGGCACACCACCAAGGAGCAGCAGAGGAGCTGGTAGGAGACCAGCCCAGAGGAATGCCTGAGGCAACAGGGGAGACATCATGACTCGCACTGGTTGCTGCCAGACCTCTCTGGCCCCAGCCTGCTGATGCCTCCCTTCCAGAGCAACGAGATCCTATCAAAATCTGCAGCCACGCTGCTGGGTCTGCCCAGAAGAGCGCTGCAAAAAACAAATGACCCTTTGGGGAAGATGCTGCACAGCTAGTGCGTTTCTTTTATGTATGGTGCTCTGTGAGCTGCCAGGTTCCTTTCCATCTCCTTTAGACTAAAAATTGCACAGGAAATCTCACAAGAGATGATTTCGTCATATGGTTTCATGTCCTTTCGTCCTTCCCACCTGTGAAATGAACAGAAGAACGGTAAGACCTTTATATTTCCATTTGTGCACTACATAAGAATTGAAATGCGAATACGTCTTGTCCTGCAAAACTGAGAAAAATGAAGGCTCAAGTATTTCTGTCAGGCATAAGGGAAGAGCAATTAAGATCAGTAAGAAGTACAGTCCTGTTTCTGCCTGTCCGTAGCAGGTAGGTACGGTGCAGCAGGTTTCGCACTAAAGCTTTCCCTGACAGTCACCCCTCCGCAGGGTCTGAGGCGCTACAGTAAGCGGAGGGAGATGCTGGAGAAAGGCTGAAGTACCGCAGTGTGGTAAGAGCTGGTAAATGTCTTTCTAAACATAATGTTATAAGTGAAAAGACAGAGTAACAAGAAACAAGAGTTTTCACTATCAAGATACCTGAGCTTGGAGAGGAGGCTCGAGAGAACGAGGGCAGAATTATCTGGGGCAGTTTGCACAGCTGTGGAAAAGATCAGAGGCATTAAACTACCAAAGTTCGCTCCTCCCAAGACTCTCCACGTGACTCTATATGATGCCAGCAATGCAGAGAAAAAATGTGCATTTCTACAGACCGCTGTTTGTGGCCCCAAAATTAAACATATTTTTTAATTGCTTATCATTACCTCCTAAATAACTGATGTGTGGGAGGCTTGTCCAGGGGTTATGTAACTTCATTTACTAAGTAGTCGACATATACTGTTCAGCTGAAGTTTTCTTAGTAATACATAGCTAATAATGTGCAAATAATTAATGGAAAACCATCAAATTCTCTCCACGTACTCCCATTTTGTTGGCAGCATGGTTTTGTCTCTTAAAATCACTTCTCCTGACCTTCTTCCTGGTCAGCTGGGTTTCTCCTTTCACTCCTGGGCATTAATATTTTACTGCAGTGTTTCCCTGAGTTGTTTGTCTGAGATGGGGCAGTTTCTCCAAGTCACGGGTCCCTGCCATGACCAGGTGTTTCTTCACCCAGAGGAAACTCTGGACTCCAAATCGAGCTTGGAACAGCTGCCTCTCTGCACGCCTCTTAACTAAATACAGTATCTTACACATTGTTTTTGCCCTATAGCAACTCCCAGAGTGAGGTTCAGCAGAGCTGTGAAGGGATGGTAACAAAGAAGTTAGTCCCAGTTATCTGAATTCAAAGCCACACACTATCACAATGTCCTTCAGGAGCTGTGCAGATGTATTTGCATTGGCCACCAGTCCAAACCTCAAAGTGGCATAATTAAAAGGTGGCTCCAACTTTTAGGGCACCCAAGTCAATCCACGGCTCAGGGGCTGGCTCCAGTAGAGAAAAGCTTTTGCCTAAGTTCCTCGCTTAGCCCGGGCAAGAGCAGGATGTGGTAGCGTGGGTTCGTTACACACCAGGGAACAAAAGGGTGGCAACGGTGCAAATTACGTACACTCTCAATAAGCCATCTGAGGCTCACCACTGGGTGACTTTCTTGTTGAAGAAATACAGGAATAAGAACTGCATTTAATGTTAATCTTTGACCACAGACTCACCACTTGTTAATTACGTACACACACAGAAGGAAAGGACAGCAAATAGGATACACCCTGTTAAATTGCTTTCAACTTCATACATTGTCAAATCCATTTCTTTTCTGGCATATGTCTTTTTACAAACACTTCTCTGCCTATACGAATACATAAATAAATAAATAAGCAGTAGGAAAGCAGTGGGTCCTTATTACAGCACTTCTTCCTTCTCTGTTACAGGAATGACCTGCCAAGCTCGAAGTTCTTATATTACAAGCGAGATCCTGTGGGGTTACCGTTTCACCCCTGTCCTCACTTTGGAGGATGGTTTTTATGAAGTTGACTACAACAGTTTTCATGAAACGTATGAGACCAACACACCAGTTTACAGTGCCAAAGAGCTGGCAGAGATGGCCAGCCGAGCAGAACTGCCCCTGACGTGGTCTGTTTCCAGCAAGCTGGACCAGCATGCTGAGCTGGAAACTGAAGAAGAAGAAAAGAATCAAGAAGACCAAAACGAAAGAAACGGTGATGTGGCCAACTTGGAGAATGAGTCCAAAGTGTAGAACCAGCGGAGGCATAAGGGTCACACCACTTCCTTTGTATTCTCCCTCTTTGGTCCCCTATTCTTTGTCTGACATGCCTTTGTTTTTTCCTTCCTTAACTCCAGGAAAATAAATATTTAACATGCGAAATATCTACCTGCCCAACTTAACAGATTCACAAACTAAGAAAAGGCGTGGGTTAAAGCTGCAATACCCATTACTGATGGTGGAGTCTTGATCCCCACCCTGATAATGACTGCTGGCTTTCTTGGCACCTCTCTGAATTCACACCTCCAGGTTTATTCCCATCAACAACAAAAAAACCCCAAAGCAATGGGAATATATACAAGGGATTCAAAAAGAAAGACTAATTAATGCTCATCAAGGTAATGGGCCTTGGCTCCTGTTTTTATGTATTACAGAACAGTTTCACATACTGAGTGACAAGTCTCTATGAAATGGGCCTTGCAGCTTTAAGATGAAGGTGAGCAGAGGGATCTGCAATCCAACATGATACTGTACATATGCCTTATGTAATTACTTTCTCTTTACTTTTAGTAATAAACACCGCATGTACAAAAGTACTGTAGTAAAGAACTTTTAAATAATGTATATAGATGTGTAATTAATGTAGGTTTAGAAACAGAGTTCTAGAAATATTGGGATGCAAAAACTAACTACCCATTGAGTAGGCATTTCTCTTCTAATATTTGGATTGTAATACTGATTTTTTTTTCCCCTGTATCTACGGCTCTTCTAGTGCATGACATTTTCTTCAGTGTACCAGACTGGCAGCTATTTAGAGTACCTCACTGTTTGCCAAACAGATTGTTTTACTGACTCTAAAAAGCCATAAGTCTGGGAGAGGGCAGGGTAGAGAAACTGTAACATAATTACTGATATACTGTGAAAATGTTTACAAATAAGGTGAACCATTCCTGGTTATTTTTTGGCAGTTCGACCTAAAATTTAGGCTGTGGCAAACTCATAGCAAACCAGAATTTCCTGTATACTCTTAATATAGCAAGCATGTTTCATGTGGAGGTATTATCCTTTATGTGCAATATCTAGGGAAACTTCTCCCTTCTCCCCACCCAGACCATGGGATTTCATTGGAGTAGTTTGCTACAGAAACAGCACAAGCCATTGAAAACTGAATGTTGCACCTTAGCGAGTAGATTTTAGCTACTCATCTGGGAAAGCAACAGCTGAATTTCATCTGAAGCCATAATCGATGAAATTCATTTGTTGACAGCGCTAGTGCTTGGTCGGTCTGGCAGAGCCACGGATGGTGCGACGTCCCTGGGTACATGTTTCAACGGGGTTTCTCAGCTAAACACATGGTTCCTGCCACCCGTGCTCAGGAGCGTGGTTCCCTAACAAATTGCTTCACCTTAGGCTAGCTCTTTAGCTGTGATAAACCAGTGCAAATCCTGTATAGTCCAACTTGACAACTTCTTTATAATTAACAGGGCAGTGGTAATTTCCATAGCTTACACGGCAACACTCTCACGAGCAGGGAAGCTGCTGTGTACGGTCACAGTTTCATGGACAAGCTCCGCAAGGGGCTGCTCACGCAGTGCAGCATTGCCCAGTGCTAAGGACCACTCCGTCAGGCCCAGTGTGCATAAAATACTAGCTGTTGAAAAGGAACAGCGCTGCTTTTGGTGGGCTTTCACTCAGGCCCATCAAGAACAGCATTCTGCCAGAGAGGGGGAAGAAGCTGCAGCCTTAATTTTGTTTTTTATACCTGCCTACTCCAAAAAGGAGGAATACACTGAAGAGAATCTGAAGCATTTTTATACAGAAACATTTACGTTAAAACAGAAGAGAAAAAAAATAACCTCAGGAGAAACTTAGTGGGCAGGTGGAAATTTTGCACTGTGATACAGCTTTCACATCAAAATCACAAATATTTTCCTTTTATTTTGTTGAAACAACTGCCCTTTGCTAATTTTCACAGACTGTGACTAATCAGTGGGGTTTCTGCAGGTCCTCTAGCCGTGCTTGCTGCTGGGCTGGGCAGAGCAGGGTGTGGGGAAAGGGTTGCACACCAGAGACTGGCAGATCAGGCTGGATGAAAAGAGTTTTTTGTTTCAGCTCTCAACATTTTCCCTAAAAGGCTTCCACAAAGCAGCACGAGGTAATGAACGGTGCAGAATATGGATTTTTGTTCCCTCCGCCTGGGATGGCTGATTCTGTCAACTCAGGAAAGGTTACTTACACTTTTGTGAAATAACACTCATTTTGCTTCAGACCTTTCAAAGCTCATTCTTCTGCCCCAGCATCAGCAGCTACAAAGTGCTCGAGTTCATCCATCACAACCCACCCATACGGCTACCCATGAGGGGTACTGAGCGTTTGTAAGGAAGGGTGGCTCCACAGCTCCACTGGAAGACAGAAGCCTTATCGCAGAGGAGCCAGCGGTAGCACGACATCGGTAGCAATGTGTCACCCATGCGTGTCAGTCCTAGCGAAAGGTGCATGAGCTGAAAGCAAAGCATTCCTCTAAGGATAAACCTGCTTTTTGCTCTTGTAATTTACTGGGCCACTCTATAATTCATTGCTGCAGTATAACAAAAGTTTGTGTTAATTAGAACAGCAGCTCAGGGCCCTAATTAAACCTTTTCTGTGTCCTTTAGCACAAAAAAATAGACTTTTCGCCACTGGGGCATGCGCATGTGTAAGCTATATTTTTGTGAATAGGGCACTTAAGCTTAAGGTGTGTGTTTGTCTCTTTCTCTCTCTCCCCCTGTATTCTACTGTCTCTGGTATTAATGTAGTATGGACTGTAAAGTTTATGAAATCTCATTTTTGTAACATAAGCTTAAAAAAAAATATAGAAGCCTCCAAAGCTTTCGACGGGGAAGCTTCACATAAACTTTGTACTAGAATGTCCCTATCAAACACCTCTATTTTTCTACAATGATTGATTAAGCAGTTTAACAATGTATTTTGTGTCAATGATTTCAACAGAACTGGTAAAAAGACAATTAAGAATTGAATGCTGTTAATTAACAATGGATTTTCAAGCCGTATATACTGAGTGGTGTTTTCATTAACAGTAAATAACTCAACCTGGGAACTTCATCTCCTAATCCTAAACAATATATTGTGAAATATCAATGCTCTATGGGAATATTTTTAGCAAATCACATTTAAAGAACATGAATAATGCAACATTTTAATATAATTGACTACCTAATTTAATCAAGTCCCGTTACAGCCCTATATACTTCACTAATGTATTTTGATGTCTTTTTCTCAGGGAATCTTGTGATTTCAAGGAGGATAAGAATTTACAGAGATAAACATGAGCTCTCAGTAATCTACTGCAGCTCTCAAGTCCTTCTTCCAATGAACAGAAATGCCACAAGGGTGCTTTGTACAGACTTCACGCATGGTGTTGCATAGTCCTCTCTGGATCCTTTTCATATTTTTTTTCTTTCCCCCCCTTCTTTTTTTTTTTTTTAACAACACACTAATTGTTTGTCTCCTGCCCAAGTTTCCAAACCTGATCTTTCAGGTGCTGATAATAGACACAGACATACTGCTTTTAATGGAGCAACACAAATTTATAATGGAGCGAATTTGATGTTCAGCAAGTACTTGAAGTTCTGGCTTATTATTTAGTAATAAATACCATCTTACCAACTTTAAAATAAATTTCAGAAATTATTTCAAAATATATACCAAAAAAAGCAAATATTCCCTTAGCATTATATAGCTGTTACAAGCTCGATGTTTGCCCTACAGCTGCTGAACCACACAGGACAATGTGCTGGCAAATGCAAAAGGAAAACACTTGTGGTATGGTTTGAAGTCAACTTCAAGACAGGCTCTTGATTTAATCCTGGTGCATGGAGGTGCCCAGATCTGTGGTTGCCCATGTTCCTCTGCTGGAATTAAAGAGGAAACTCAGGCCTTTCAAAACCAGGGAAGAAATATCTCTTCTTTTCTCAGCCACAGGGCAGAAGTTTCCATTTCGCTCAGCTACACAGTATTGGGCTACATAGAAGGAAGACCTGGATTCAGTGCTCTCTTCAACCCAGGAGGTTCAAGGCTGCATCCCACTTCTCCCAAGAAACTAATCCAGCCATAATAGCAATGGCAGAGCACCTATGCCAATGGCTGACTGGCTCTTGAATTCTCCTGCTAGCCCAAAGAAACTTTAAATCCTTGTGTTTTTAACAGAAGAATGAAAAACTCCTCATTCTTTGCGTCCCTAACAGCCTCCGTCCTATCAATCACGGTGCTCCCTGGCTAAATGGCAGACATCAGACTGCAGAAGGCACAGTGCTCAAGTTTCTCACCTCCTGAGCCAGCAGCAATCTGCAGAGGTGCAGCACCACAGTCTTTGCCTACGTTTCCGCATGCAACCAGCTACACCACATCTCCTAGGAGGGCAAATCCCGAAAGGCCTGGGTTTGATGTGCTCTTAACACCACTCACCAAACCAGCCTTGCCAGGAGGTGGAGGTGGGGGGAAGCCAGGTCGTTTTATCTCACTCCAGCTTTGCTGTCAGACAGGTACAGTGGTATGCAACCCTAAGAAGATGCACAATGTTACGTCCAGAATCTGTGGCCGGCAGGAGGAAGGGGTATCTGGGACTTCTGTCTTCTGCAGATTTGAATTTGTGGTGAATTTGTGGTGAATTTGTACCACTTCCTCCAGATATTTAAAGTGGATGTGAATTAGAGGCTCGACGCTGAATATATAATTAGTCTATATGGCAACAGGAGGGTCAGGCACCTTGGGTAGGACATTTCTCATCAGCTACCACCAGACCTTCTGACTATGAAACATAAACTTTTCACTATTAAGGGTACTCTCTGTCCATCAAAATACCTTTCTTTTCAGAATATCAGCCTCCTTAACAGCCACGTTACCTCACCCAGGCACTTTTTGGGCTATAAATCAGACCTAATAAAACAAGAACAAAAGTTGGCTTCTATTCCACTCTTGTTCCTTCAGCTCATAAACATGCTGTTTGGAAACATGCACTTGGAAAGCAGGCATAAATTTTGGCCTTGTGCTGTAAATAATTCTTATGACAAGACCTGAAAGCTGTTACTCGTATTAAATGGTGCTCTTTTACGCTTCATGAGTAAATTTTAAACTTCTAGGATTTGGCTTCTTGAAGCGGAGTGGTAGTGTTACATATTCCAGGGTACCCTTAATTCTGTGCATTTAGTTCAAGCTTACTTCCACCGATTTCCATTTTTCAGATCCTCTGAATTTCCAGAAATGATAATCTAGTAGCAACTTCAGTGTAATGGCATACTTATTTTACCACTTGCCATTCTCCCATTTATTGTCTGTATACTGATGGTGTAACATGGTTCCATGCAGACAGCACACAGATACCGTATCCAAAGGCAGCGCTCTAAAGAGACCCAAATATCTTGTTATTTCATCTCAGGCATGAAATCTGTTTTCTATTCTAAGCACATTCACAAGTATAAACCACAGTTCTTCACTCATCCTCCCTGACTTGGTGTCATCCTCACAGAATAAAAACTTAAGAGTTTCAAATAATACCAGCTGCTTTGAGGTTTTTTTTTTTCTCAGAGGGCCAGACTGGGAAGAGCCCTCCCCACTTTTTTTTTTTTAAATCAAAAGCGGCAGCTCCAAACTCACTGCTGCAGCTCATGGGTAGTTCTCTGGAAGCTACAGGGACCATCCTGCTACCAGCTTGCTTTTAAGTTTGTATCAGCCACTCTTCCAAGCCATTGAGCTGTTTCCCCTCAAATGATTATAAGCAGTCACTTGCATTAACTTCTATGGAAGGTTTAAACTGGAAGAACTGGTGGAGAACTGTTACCCTACCACACTTTCCTCCACATGCTTTTCACAGTCTGTTGGACTGGAGTCCTCTGGACTTCTTCCAGCTTAGGAAAGGAGGATGCCTGGCACACAAGCACGAATTCTTGCAGCCACCCTTCCTGGCCGCTTCCCCATCATCATGACAAGGAGAACCCAAATTCCTCACTGAAAAATCCGTACTAAAGGATGTGTGATGTGGTGCTTGAGATGGCACCATTTTGGTTCAGAAAGGATGGCAATGCAATGTACAGTGTTCAAGCCACTTCACATGCACAGCACGTTGTACGCAGCCTTCTGCCAAGCTGAGGGAATAGGGCTGGAGCATCGCATCGCTAGCAGAGTTCTTTAAATGCTTAAGAAATCTCCACATGAATGCAAATCTAATCAAATTAAACTTAAAGTAAAAAGTACCTTTTCTAAAAAAAAATGGTGATATCTTAATGAGAGATCTCTAATCCGAAAATATCAGTAAGATTGGGGGTGGGGAATCCAAACTATTACACTTTGAAGTTACTATAATGAATCTTGTTCAGACGTGTCCTTTTCATGACAACATTCTTCTTTTTGATGGGTGGGATGCTGGAGTTAACCTTCTAAACCTCTGCTTCTGATGTTCAGAAATGCTGAACATTTGTCAGCTCTTACCAGGATCAGTAGGAATTGGGAGGCATTTCTGTGAAGAGAGACCATCTGCTCAGATGACGACATAAGAACTTGGTGCTGCCTTTTGCTCCTGCTTTTAGGCTCCCTGAGAGATGATGGAATCAGAAGAGGTCTCCACCTCACTGAAATGCCATCCGCATCAAATACATGCCAAGGTCCTAAAGAACCCACACAAGTGGCAGTAGGTTTTAGGCGCACATTTTTCGGCACCCTAGGGATCACAAAAGGCACTGTCAAATGTGTTAAAGAAGCTACCAAACAGGAGCAAAGAATGACTTGACTTTCTTAAAGGCATTTTATTGAAATTGGGTTACGGTAGAGCAGCGGGGCAAGAGAAGGAGGCTGCATAGCTTGCACTTGTGCTGCAGCTTCGGTAGGAAAACACAGAAGCCGTCACTTAGCAGAGAAAATAGCAATCCTCATTCTAATACGCTTGATACTTAAAACAAAGGAAAACAAAATAACTCACTTTCTGATCAAAAGGTAATATGGTTCATAGCAAATACATGGAAAGGGAAAGGAAGGAATACAAACTGAAGTGGAAAGTCTACAAATGAAACCCAACAAGACTCTTGGCCAGAAGGCAGGGCCACTGGAATCAATAGTCCTGAGCTAAGCCGTGCTACTGGCCTTTTTTCACTTTTTATACGCAAGTATCATTTCTTTGACATGCACAAAATTACTATTAATATTTATAGTAAAGCATGACCAAAACTATTGTTTAAAAAAATTGGCTAGCCAAAATGAAATCTGTATCATGAGAAGAGACAAGGCAAAGAATTCATCACCTAAACCCCATCCAGCAATTTCCCCCCTGCCCCGTGAAACACATTACAGTAATACCAACAAGAGACAGCATTGCTTTTAAATTGAATCAATTCAAAAGAAAGGGGGGAAATGTTCGTTGCACAAAAAGCATTGTCCCTCTTCAAGACCTCATCTTTAGGGCGTTTTGCCACCATCAACATGACAAGAAAGAAATCAACTGTATGCTAGTCAGTACCTACAGTACTGATTGCAGAAAAGATTTTATCCCTTGAGAGGCACAAATTCAAAATTAACTTGAAGGAAAAATCACAGCAAGATCACCTAACATGATAACTAATGCATGTAAAAGGAGTTAAGTTTCTGCTTAGCCTCATTTCCCAGAGAAGAAACAGTGGAACAGAAACAGAAAACCACAAAATTTTTCCTGAAAAATGGCAGAGAAAAAAGTGGCTTTATTTCATAAATTTAAATAACAACTACATTTTTCTTTTTTTAATAACAGTGCTTGTTCTCTCTTCGTGTCAACACTGATTGATTTGTTAAAAATTTGCATGGCCATAAAAATATGACCTTTCAAAAGTAATTATAGTTTTGTAAAGAAATAATTTCTTTTGGGTCTTTAATTATTAATTATTGAGTAATCTGTGAATTAGTACCAATAATTAGAATGAGACTGATACTGCAAACTGCTTCAGAGAAAAAATCCACAAAAATTAAAATACATCATTTCACAAATCAGAAGGGTGCATACCATTCACAGTTTTTTCCTCTCACATTTCCAAAATAATGAAACATTTTGATATTAGGACAAAATGTTTTGTTCAGCTGGAGACTTCCTTGAAACAGGTTGAAAAACCCATTTTTGCTCATCTTGGCAGAAAATGAACAAATACACACCATCAAATTAATGTCAGTTTACCTACTGTAAAACTTAATAGGCATTAATTTTTTTTTTTTCATAAAATACACTGCTGGAGATACCTGCCCGCAAGCTCACCCTTACAATATGAGTCAGTCATTGCCATGACTATTCCCAGTATGACATTCTGCACATTTTCACAAAAATGGACTTGTGAAGGGTTTGGACCAAAATGTCAAGGACCCACCTGGGATTTGGGAAGTGTAGGCTCAACTTCCTGCTGTAACTGACTCAGACAGAAATATTTAATCTTAGATCATCTTAAATACGGAGCTGCAGAAGCTCAAGCCAGACCTCCTTCCTCCCTGGCAGTTTCTACCCATCAGGGTTCAAATTATCAATTTGTTGCAATCTCTGAAGAGCTATCCAGAAAAAAAAAAAAAGAAAAAAAAAAAATCGGGTGAAGTTGAAAAATTCTGAGCAAATCTATCATAAAATTCACAGTGAGATACAAAGACTTTCTCTGGTCCCTGGCTGAAACTGGAGCTGTGCCTCTAAAGGCTGGAAGGCAATACTCTATCCTGGTCTACCTGGAACAAGTGGATAGCCACTGAAGAAATGCATGATTCAAAAATGAGCATAGCTGACAGCCTGTGAGCTGCAGGAGAAAGGGGAAGGGTTTCACGAGCACAGGGATGGATATAACTGCGAGTTCCAGCAACAGCTCCTCCAAGTTTTATCTGAAACACTGAGGAAGCACTGACAGCTTTTTTTCCGCACTGTGGTTCTCATGTGATGGAAGAATTCCATTGGGGGACAAAAAAAGGAAAAAAGGGAGGGGGAAAAAATGGGGGAGGGGGGGAAAGGAGAAAAGAAAAAAATAAAGAAAAAGGAGGAAAAAAGGGGAAAAAAAGGAGAAAAGGATGAAAAAAGACAAAAATGGAAAAAAAGGAAATAAGGGCAAAAAGACCTTGCCTCACTTCTCAAAATGATGCTCCGAATATCTTGCTAACTTGTATAATTAGCGTTTTGTATGCTGGGGGTTTTTGTTTTGTTTGTTTGCCTGATAACTCCGTTCTTGACCTCGCTCCTGACAACGCTGTGAGCAGAGGAGCCCGCGTTTCCTAAGGAAAAAGCCCCTGTCTGATGGTGAATGCCGTGACCTGAGAGTGCCTCAGCAATAACAAATAAAAAACTTCTTACCAAGGCTTTTCCTTGACAATTCAAGTAGATAATAGCAAATAATCAACACTTTTCTTGGAAGCGCTGGGTAGATCCCTCCAATCGGGGAACATCTTCCTCTCGGCTTGCTGGCCCCTCAGTAATCGGCACTGCAGGCAGCCAGCTGGTAACAAGCCCCTGCGGTTGCCTTCCTCTCAGCGTTCTCCATGTGCCACAGAACAAACCTCACATGGGTACAGTACGGACAAAGGCAAACATCCTCAAAATAATGTGCCAAAAAATCCTCATGGTATGGATCAATAATGTCCACTTGACACAAAAAAAATCACCTAAAAATCACTTTTCCGTTGTCTAGTATGGTCGTTTTACAAAAATTAACTATGAAAGTTGATTTTGAATATCAAAATTGTAAGTAATTTAACTGCTAAACGAACATCCACATGACAGCATTTTAAAGGTCTGGTTCAGTATTTTAAATATTCCTGTAAGTAACATCGCATTTCAGTATCACTAATGGCTGGAGTCAGGGCCGGAGAGGCAATTACGGCCAGCAAATGGACAAACAGAAATTAAAGTATCTACCTTAAATAAACACAAATGAGGATTTTGACTTTAGTTTAGGAACTACTTTATCAGTAGTCACAAATTGGAGATTTTTCAAAGCCTGAAGTCTGCTGCATCATCTCCAGTAGAGTAAGAAATAATGATGTAATCAGATATTAAATGCCTTTTGTCTGCATTTCTGCACAAACCTCATTAGGCTACAGGACAATAACATGAAGATATTTTCTACAGCCCATATGTCTGTGGCGTTCTGCTTTGATTTAAATGGGAAAAGAACAGCTAATAAACTGTAAACACAGAATTTTAAATAATGAGTTTGAGTGGGTAATAATCTTGGTCTCTGAGACATTTTGAAACTGCTTTTCAACAGTTTCAGGGAGCACTTTCTCACACTATATCGAAGTACATTTTCCTTTATATTTTCTCTAAATGTTACAACACTAGGTTACCACATAACATACTGTGATCAGATTTCAAATGAACAGATATTTCTCTAAATGTCCTTTATACTTAAGCAAATTTTAATTTACCAGGACTCAGTTTTCAGTGAGAACTCAGCTTTCTGTCCTGTGCCCTGTTCCTTGCTTCATCAGACATTTCGCTATACGAAATCCTGGCTACCCATTGCACCACACCCCAAGGCAAATCTCTGCTTCTTGTTGCCCAAGCTGTTTAGAATTTTCTTCTTCTGAAAATTCCATAAGAATTAACCTCTAACTTAACCTTGTTTGATCATTATTTGGAGATTGGAATACACTGCAACAAATTAAAGCCATTTAAATTTTGAGTAAACTGCCATAAACTGATACTATCCAACCAAACTAATCCACTTCAAATTACGCCATTAGCTAATTCAGATTAACTTCCTAAGTAGACAAGTCTCAGCTATGAATCATAGAACGTTTTGGGTTGGAAGGGACCTTTAAAGATCATCTACTCCAACCTCCCTGCAGTAAGCAGGGACATCTTCAACTAGATGAGGTTCAACTAGATAGAGCCCTGTTCAACTTGAGCTTGAATGTTTCCAGGGATGGGGCATCTACCACCTCTCTGGGCAACCTGTACCAGTGTTTCACCACCTTCATCATAAAAAATTTCTTCCTTATTTCTAGTCTATATCTCCCCGCTTTTAGTTAGAAGCCATTACCCCTTGTCCTGTCACAACAGACCGTCCCCATCTTTCTTATAAGCTCCCTTTAAGTACCGAAAGGCTGCAATAATGCCTCCCCGGAGCCTTCTCTTCTCCAGACTGAAAAACCTCAATTCACTCAGCCTGTCCTCACAGAGGAGGTGCTTCAGCCCCCTGATCACCTTCATGGCCCTCCTCTGGACCTGCCTGAGCAGATCCATGTCTTATGCTGGAGGCCTGAGAGCTGGACACAGCACTCCAGGTGGGGTCTCACCAGAGCAGAGCAGAGGGGCAGAATCACCTCCCTCAACCTGCTGGTCACGCTGCTTTTGATGAAGCCCAGGATAGTTTTCTTTCTGGGCTGTGAGCGCACATTGCTGGCTCATGTCCAGCTTTTCATCCACCAGCACCCTCAAGTCCTTCTCCACAGAGCTGCTCTCAATCACATCATACCCCAACCTGTATTGATAGTGGGGATTACCCTGACCCAGGTGCAGGACCTTGCACTCGGCCTTGTTGAACCTCACGATGTTCACATCGGCACACTTCTCCAGATCCCTCAGGTGTGTCAACTGCACCACTCAGCTTGGTGTTGTCTGCAAACTTGCTGAGGGAGCACTCGATATTACCATGTCATCAATGAAGATGCTGAACAACAGTTACCAGTACGGACCCCTGAGGGACTCCACTTGTCACCGATCTCCATCCGGACATCAAGCCGCTTACCGCTATCCTCTGTATGTGACCATCCAACCAATTCTTTATCCACCAACCAGTCCACCCATCACATCCATATCTCTCCAATTTAGAAGCTAGAGACAACAGGTAAATATGAAGAGAAAAGGAAGCAATGCAGCATTATTGTTAAGCTGGGTAATGTTTCAGTATCGGTGAACATGTGGACTAACCAGTATTAAGGTTTTTGTAACTGTCAAAAAAAAAAAAAAATAGAAGCTACAAGGAGGAAAATTAGAGCTATACATAAAACTATTGTTTTACGGCTTATGGAGAGTTATTCTCAAACACAAAAGAGAAACACAAGGAAGATGAGAAGACTTTTGATAATTTACACTTGAATTTATAACATAGAAATTTGCATTTAAATATAAATTTGATATAAAATTTTGGGCCATAAATCTGAGTTTTAGCAAAGTTGAACCTAGGGTCAGACACGGCAGACTGGAGCAGAGAAGTAGGTTACAGTTTTCCACACAGATGGCTGCTGATATTTCCTTTTTTTTTTTTTTTTTTTGGATGGGATAGGACAGAAATATGGATGGACAGGAAGAAGAGAAGGGGACCAAGAGACCCAGTAAACTCCCACAGCAATTCTGGAGGGATTGCAGTACACCTTTGCAAAAATGCTGAAGAATCAACTTTCTAGGAGACCCCAGGAAGAAAGCCAGCAGGAGGGATAATTCAGGGCGACAGTAGTTTGGTGTTTCAAAGGCCACAACATGCCTCCAATACAAAGGCTGTAGACAGATGGAGCAACCTTCCAGGATTTGCTTGAGAGCAACCTCCCCACAGCCCCACGAGGGTGCTTCTGGCCAAGGGAGAGGGTGAGACAAGGAACAGCATGCAAAAAAAGACACCAGTGACTACAAACCATCCACCCAGTGAGCTGAGAGAAGAACAGAAGGAGGAAGATGGGCAAGATCACTTGTGCTGCGTTAAAATGTCAAAAACAAAAAAAGCAATTAGGAAAAAAAAAGGTAAAGATATAATAAAAATGTGTCTGAGAGATCAGAGACAGGAGCCCTCTTGGGGTCAAGGGAAGGAAAAGAACAAAAGCAAAGGTCTTTTTATCTTTCCATAAGCACTTTCTTCTGTTCCTCGAAGTTCTAGCTACTTTTCAACTTTTTCCAAATACTTGTTTCACCTTTGCTTTCCATATGACAGGGGAGTGGGCTTCAAACTACTTGATAGCATCACATCCCCTCTAAACTGACTATTCTGATTGAATGATTGAATTCAAACTATTTTTAATAAAAATCATCAAAAGTAGGTAAGACTTTTAAATTCAATGTATAAGAATGAATAGAGAAGCAAAAAAGAAGTAATCCTAAGAACGTGAACCATTGAAATACTTAGCAACTCCCACACCTGACTTCTAATACACTTCTTTTTTTTAAGTTGGTAAATAATTGAAAATCAGTTTCTATTATTTTATTTTGTTATGGAAACAACTAAGAGGAGAAACAGCATTATCCATGGTTCAGTCCCCTGCTGGTATTAAAGAACTGAGTATACTCTGATATAGTTTTATACTATGTCAAGAGATTGTTACTTCCTTCATGCCAAATTTACATCACAATAGATAACTTCTGTAAAAGGACCAAGGACAGCAAAAAAAAGTAGCGAAGTCTTCAGAGAAAATTATCATCTTTCACAAAACTAAGGAAACAGTTGCTGTTATACAAAGGAACCGCGAGCCTACACCCTGGAAAAAACATGCATATTTTATTAGAGAACATGAAGCAATAACGCTGTTTGCGTTTTGCTAAAATGTGCTGGAAGAAGAGCAAGACAGTAACATTTTCAGCAACATTTTCATTTTAATTCTGTAATTTTTGTCTGTGAGAATTGAAGGTGTTGTGATACCTATTTAGGAAATTTTGCCTTTAAGCACAGGATCGGAGCTGTGCACTTAAGGTCATGGGTGTGCACAAATACCTTTCCCAAATTAGAGTCTATGAACATTACAGGAGCTACTCAGCACATTGCAGGATCATCTCAAAACCATTTGGTTTTGTAAACGACACATTGTTGAATTCCATTTAACAGGGTGGGCTGCAGAGCTGTTATATTTACTCATTGAACAATAACAACCAGAGTGTGAAAGTTACCAGTCTAATTCCAGAGACATGCTCAACCTGCTGCCTGCGTAGAGCTGTTTGCTATCCAAGAGATATTACAGAATGACAGAATCATCTCGTTGGAAGAGACCTTTAATATCATCGAGTCCACCAATCAGCAACGAGGGCAGCCACATCTCCCTCTGAGAGAAGGACGGTCTTCTGCAATGACCAGCAGCCAGCAGGAGAGCTGGCTGGAGTATTTATGTGAAATAATCCATATCACAGGGGGATTTTTAACTCCACCTTGGTCTTGTCGTGATCTATGAAAATCAAGGCTTTCCTTTAAATTTCTGCAGACTTGGGTTGCTTCTAAGCTGAAAGGCCAAGGGATGTGCAGGAAGGTCTCTATGCCATTTGGTACTCTGTGCCAAATGGTCGTGCTGTTGCTGGTTAACAATTTACCATAATAACAATCCGTATTTTTACATTAATATTGAAATAAGAGGATTTTTCTTTTTTATAAATTTTTCTCCTGTAAATTACAGATAAGGTCAGAGCTGCTTGAACACATGCAAACAGATTTCTTTAACTTTCACTGCGAAGAAAAGAGGGAGCAGATATCAGTCAGACAGCTCTTCCTTCAGTTGCACTTTATGGAAAAAAAACCTGTTATCACTCAAGCCAGCCGGCACAGTCCTTTTTCCACTAAGCCTGCACTACATCTTTTTTTTTCCTCCATATTCTCGTCCAGACTCAATGACTGGAAAAAAATTGTTCCTATCCATTGAAAATTATAATTGCATCAGAACAGTAGATGGATTTCATAGAGTTTTTCTTTTTCTTTTTTTTTTTTTGACTAGCTTAAATTCTTTAATTTCTTTGAGCTTTATCCACTCTGCTTTCTTCCTGTTATGTTTTGCTCTTGACTGATGTGTACAAGTGTTTCTGCTTTCCATGCTATATCAAATGTAGTCTTGCTGTGGTCATCTGATACAGCAGTTCAGCTATTTCTGTAAAGTTTTTCCTCTGCCATGGATTTTGGTTAGCTCCAAAAATCTAACTTGCTTATGAACCTCCGATGTGCCAGCTCTAGAAACTTGCATTTTATATTCCATTACTCTACCAACATGACTGAGAAACATCTCCTGCAAACATATCTTACTATTTTTACAAATCCTTCTAATAGCATTACACTCTCAGATTTCTTCCATCGACGGCTGTGGGATTTTTTCAATGTCTCATTATTATTAATAGCTGCTCATCCTTCGTATCTCTTACCTCAAATTAACTTTCAGTTATTTCTGTGTTGACAGTTGCAGCCTCTTCACTTTATCTAATCTACCATGTATGTCTTCCCTTTCTTGAATTATGTTCTCCTGAAGCATCGTAGACTGAGTTACCACTTTTGTTTTTCTACCCTCAGAAGTACCACACAAATTCCATCTTCACTACTTTGTAGCAAATGGCTTTTAAAATTCCTTAATGAATATCAAAATACCTTTTTTGTTTCCCTAGGTTGAGGAATTCAGCCTTGTGAGACTCTTTGGCTCATGATATACCCAGACAAAGCCCAGAAGTGCTGGACTCAAGCGTACTTTCACTGGTTTTCTCGTTTCTTCAGCAGACAGAGTACTGTAAGCTTTTGCTTTGTCTCTTTACTTGAGACTAGTCACAAACTACACAGTGCTTTTCCTCCATTTCCAGAGTGAATGAACAGAGAAACCCATTCAGGAGAAGCATAATATTTTGCCTTATTTGCTATGTCAGTTTGTGCCTGTAAGAGAATTTATTCAAACTTCACGAAGAAATCAGAACCAAAAAGATGCAAGTCTGAATCAATCTTTCATAAAAAGCTCCATTATTACAGATTTTTTTCAGGGCGCGTAACTCGGAGACAGAAGAAGTGAAGTTGTTTGTCTGAAGCTACACTGAAAATCTGGCATGGAGCTGGGTATGCAGCTTAATTTTCAAGAATCACCTTAGTGCCTTAACCCTCATTCCACACACACAAAGAATAACCAGGGGTCTATATCGCTTCAGTGCAAATGGGAAGGGGGCTACACACACACACATTTATTCTCCCCTCTCGCACCCAGAGGCAGGTACTGCTCCCACCACTGTTATTGGGAGAATGAAGCGAGCATGCTTCTGAAGACATTTCCTTCCCTCCTCTTCAAACCCATGCTTACGAAATATTCTGTCCTTCTTCTAAATTAATACTTGATGGGAAAACGCATCAAATGCATGAGAAGTGTGCTGGATTAAAAAAATAGGCCTGTTTAATAAATGCATCTTCAGTGTACTGTACCAAAATAGATTCCATTAAAAATTTCCCTTAAGACAAGATCTTAAAATGAAGTTTAAAAAAAAAAAAAAATCAAATGCTGAGGCACTCGTTTTAATTGGCTTTAACTTCTGCAGTCTAAATGTAAAGAATGAAGCCCATTATAATTTGGATGGCTGGTGCTTCTAAACATAGTGTCAGAATTCAGTGAATGAAGAGAGGGGTGGCAGGCCAGCACGCAGGCTGCCAAGCGAAACAGCTACTCCAGCCACGCTGCAAAAATCAAACGCACACACAGATCAGTAGCTATAATTAGACATGAACCAACCATGTCAGATGTGTTAAGAACCCACTTTAATACAAATATTTCTTAAGGTTTTTCAAGTACATCCTTCTACTGAGTTGGACTGAAATCTATTTCAGATAATGATGGAGAGTTACCATGTCAGGGTTTTCTTTCCAAACTAGAGGAAAAATAAGTCAGTAGAAACGTGCATGCTCAGATCTACTTTTTCCTGGTTCTCCTATTACCCCTCTTAAATCCTTCTCTCTCTTGTTTGGATTTTAAAACACGCCTCCTTGAACTCACAGCTGTGTCAGTTTGGCCAACATTCAAAAAAAGGGACAAGGAGCTTTTTATGTAATACAGCTGAAGCTGAATGTGGATTCGGTGATGAAGGAGAAGATTGCAGGACAGGCAAGCTTTGATAAAGCCCTTACATGGTCATAGAAAAGATCTTCAGTATCTTCTCCTCAACTACAGCAAGCATCCAAGTTTCAAAAAGAGTAGCTACAACAGAAAGCAGCACGGGCAGCTTTTTGTACCAAGCAGTAACAAGGAAGTTTTCTCCTAACTTTCAATAATTAGAACTGATTAATGCTCCTAAGATTGAGGGTGCCTGTTCTCTTCAGTATCTATTATTCATTTTGATTAAGCATTATCCATACGCTCTCTGATGCCTTCTTTGCAGTCCAATGAGAGCTACAGGAATGATTTACATCAGCTTAGCAGAGCAAAGTATAGAAAGGCTTTGACTTCAATTTTTCAAGCAAAACAATTTCACAATATGTCACCTCAGAAATAAAAAGGTGAGTAGAATGTTCCACTATGCTGTACTGGGGTATATTTTTAAGTTCCTATACATGCTCTTTGTTCCTTCTCATTAAATAAACAGTCTGAATCTTTTCAGTCTCCCTCCATGAGAGCTTTTCCACTCTACCCTTTCTTCTCGCTCCTCTCCAAGTCCTTCCCCCTGGACCTTTTCAGTGAGCGGCAGATATCCTACTGCAGGCAGCATGCCATTCAGCGAATTCCCCAGCTTGGGGAGGTGCCTCTCAAGTTTCTCACAGCTTTCATGAACTTTGCCCAAGTTTACCACCCCGTGTCATTTACGGGATTTGCCGTTGTGTTCCTCACCCTCTTTCCAAATGTCTGGTAAGGATACGGGTCCTAATCCAGGACCTTTGCTTGTCACTTCAAATATTGTTACTGCTTTCATTTGCACTGTGGTAACTTCTACCCTCTTGAAACAGAGTCCTGCTGTCCCTCTGTGCCCCCATGCTCCCATGGAGTGCCTCCTCAAGAGCAGAAACCATTTATGCTGGTGGTTTCAAGCCTTTCGTACACAGCCAGTGCCATGCAGACAGGGCAGGAATCATCCTATTCCCTTCACTTTCCAAATGACGGGGCAGAGTAAAAGACCTAAACTTTGTCAAGAATAATGTTTTCTTGCTTTTCAATAAAAAATGCGGTGATTATGGCTCAACTTCCTATTAATTGAAGAAGTTCACATGACTTTTTTTATTACTTTTCTATTATCAAACACTATGATTTGGTTTGCCATTTATCTCCTCACCATCACTTGAGTGTGGGGTTTTTTTAACTTGTACCACACTCTGGTTTCTTTTCTCAACCAACTGCACATTTAGTAAGGAAGTTGAGATGACATGTAAAGCTTTTGCTAGCTCTTGAAGCAAGCTGACCCAAACAAACAAGGGCTCAGGGTTTCTGACCTGAATTTACACAGCAATGAAGCAATAGTCTAGTGAAATTATTTAGAGCATTAATCTTCCTTTCCTTTTCTATGGTACATGCTGATTGGGCCACATACAAAATGAATTTAAATGGGCTTAGCTTAATCTTCAACAAGCATTTGCATCATGTCACAGAGAAGGTACGACTTATTGCCTGAAGGCAGGAACAGAGGACATTTCTGAGCAAGAGACTCAAAACCTTCCTTGCTTACCCACAAAGGAGGATGTACCCTTCTTTCTCAGAATAAGGAAGGATTAAGGAAAAGGAGTTTGGAAAGATGTCAAAACTTCTTTTTTCACTACAATTTCCTTAGAAACAAGATTTTTAGTATAATAATCTTCAAAGTTTCATGATAAAAGATTAGTATGTAAGCTATTAATAATTATTTTTATTTCTGACCATGATGAAATGGGGTGATTGAACTTCTAGAAGCTCTACAGAAATGGCACATGCATACGATGAATAGTGTATGCACAGGGAAGCCAGCACACCACTGAAAACATACTGTGCGTGCAATACAGTCAGTCTTTGCCCAAGTCACTCTTTGCCCATCTGAGGCATTCTGGATGCCCCCAGCTTTACTGTGCATGCAGAAATACACATGAAAACACATGAAAACAAACCAACATGTACAAGTGCAGCAAATCTGACGTGCACAGTGTCTGCAACAAGCTGACAACACATACTGAAACCTGACTCGAAGACCCTTTATAGGCTGCTTGGGCAACTTTTCGTACAAAATCACAAGGCTCATAGTTTTAATATACACCTGCATCCAAACTCCAACCCGGAGGCTTGAGTTGTTTTTTCAGAAACATTCAGAAAAGAAATAACCAACAAAACATAAGCTGAGCAAGGCAAGGAGACTTCCCAGACAAACTCCCCTGTGACTCCCCCTTTTTTGTTATGACTATCATATCAAAAAAATTATGTACCTTATAGGACAATTGCCACTATGATTTTTTTCTTTACTTCGCAATATAAAATGTTACCTCAACAGAAACGGTAATAAATGATATTTTGGATTACATTCTTGTTTATTTTTCTAGCTTTAATCACTAATGCATACTTTCCCCTTTTGTTCTGCTATTTCTCATTCTGTCCTCTCCTCCTTTTTTTAGAAGTCTGAAAGGACAGTTCAATGATTGTACTTATGCTTGGAAATCATCAATAAGTTTAAAAAGAAACCATTTGTTTTACATGATAATACAATTTTTCTAAAGACCAATTGATTGGAAGTATTTTGTACCATTTTTAAGATTCAACATTTCTTCCAAAATTCTTATTAGAGTTGCTGACAATGATCTTGTCAAAAAGCAAAGTTGTTGGTGGTGCTCACCAATAAGAAAGACCATAAGAAATTCTTATAACAAGGATTTTAAAACTTGAAGAGGAGCTTTACTCTTCAAGATAAATGTCTTTACAAAGATACTAAATGGATTCAACTGTCACATGTATCTTACAGCAGGAGAGAAACTATCTGAAGTTCCCATCTAAGTATGGTCACAGATGGCAACACAGTGAGCTGTTCTGGACTTCACAGTTGTAAAGCCAGAAATACTAGCTTAAAAGCTGTTTCTCCTTCTACAGTAATTTCTAACATATTTCCAAAGATCTTACTAAAAGATTGGCAAAAAAAAATTGCAAACTATACTATAAAGCTCCTCTGGAAATGCTGCTACCATATAGACCTATTAGCGTTGATGGATAATCTCCGGAGAATCTCACACCAGCAACTAAGCATCTTTGTTGCAGCTGTCTGTCATAATGCTGCCAAAGGAGGCATGGCAGAAGGGAATATGTGCCTACATCTCTGACATGGTTTACTGTCCAGCATCTTCATTTAAACATGACTGCATTAGCACAGGTCCAAGGTTCACTCTGGAAGGAAACGCCCCTTTGTCCAGTTCTGGTCCAGGAGCGACCAATATCTGGCATATCCTGTGGAGATCGTACCATGTAAAGGTGGTAACAACTGCTACAAGACTCACCAGCAGACTTTGATCGAAGTCAAAGACTCATTTTGGCTTGTCATCAAACACCTCACAGCTCTCAGATTTCCACATACTGCTCGTCCACACACTCTAACATTTATTTCCACAGACTGAAGAAACCTGTTTCCTAATCTGCCAAGGGATCGCTTAGTGCTGTAAGAAACCTAACAGGGAGTCTCAAAAGAGCCTTATCTCAAAATGGCCCTTTCCCACCAGACAGAAAGTCCCTTCCAGAGAGAAAGGTTTCCCAAAAGCAGACCATCCAGACAGAAGCCATGCAAAATTTTTCTGGAAACCTTTCACAAGATGAATGGGGTGAGGAGGAATCTCACCCCATAGGGCAGAGATACATTCCAGGGAACTGCAGGATTCTCAGAGCCACTGGCTGCTTTGGAGGTCCCCCTAAATTACCCTAAGGACCACCAATGCCCACCTGACATAATTTTTCTCCTTCTGTAATGATCATCTGCAGATGCATCAGTCAGTCTCTTCACAATTTCTGCCGCAATAAGTTTATAATCTTGGACACAAATGGCATGACACAGACAGAGTTATTACAGCGTGCAGGTAGATGGATAAACTTTTATGTAATTAATGAATAACCGCTTGATTTCTTCCTCCTTTCCAATGCTCCTGCTTTCCTTTTTAGCTCCTCAGAATGTGGGTTCTGTATGACTCCTCCTTGAGAATGAAAGTGGAGCACTCAAGTAAGTAGATGGATTGTGTCCCCCAATTTCTTGTTTTCTGCCAGAACTAGAAAATCTTGAGAAGAGGAATCCTTTGTGGAAAGGGATCAAAGCAGTGGGCAGACAGTGCAGGAAGACTTCAAGGTTATACTGATGAGGCAGAAGAGATGAATGCAGAAATATGATCCAAGTAGAGCATAGTTTTTCTGAGGATGATCATGATACAGTTACTTATATTTTCTTCTCAGTGTTTCTTCTCTTTGTTACCATTCTTAATCCATGAGAAGCATCAGTGATTATAGGAAGCTACATGAGGCATAAGTTTTAATAAAAAAATGTGTTTTCTCCTTTTTCTCAACATTTTTCACTGAACAGCTCAAAGGTAAGAATCAAATTACTGCTTCTGCTCATGTAAATTACTACATTATCTCCTCGAGGTATTCTAGACCTTTCTCCAAAGCAACCTCCAGATGGCAGATATGAGACTATTAGAACAGCTAGCAGAAAAGAAAAGCAAGCTTGTTTAAATAAAAACCTCTTCAAGTGTTGAGAGGTATATTGTGAACACAGAGTTACAAGTTGCAGTTGTATTATCAATAGGTGGTAAAACGCACATCATTCTTGGTCATGTTCTTCTAAGTGAAAGACTTCTGTTTACAGAAACATTTTTGTACCTTTCTGAATTTAACTGTAACATTTGATCAGGGAAAAAGTGGCTAAACAAAACAGAAAACAAGATGCTATAAAGATTACTCCATTTTATGGCAAGATGGGTAACTACAGATAAGGCTACAGAAATTACCTTTATTCTGAGGTCCTATTTTCAGCAATTTATTTGAATTATTGATAACATTTAGCAACTAAATACCAACGTTTTTCTTCTATAAGAAAAAAATTTTCTTTAAGCATAAGCTTTGCATCATTTTTAGAACACCCACAGAGCCAAAAAGTTTAGAACCAAAAAAATTTTGAACATTTGAACAGAAAACTTTTTGACACTTGAACCAGGAAAAGCCCTTACTGAAATTAAATTGCCCATGCTGTTACTTTGTGAAGGAGGCAATGGAGAGCAAGGCATAAAAATCACAACATCAGTTCTCTTATTGAAGGAAACTCACGTGAAAAAGGCAGAGATCTGAGCAAACGGAAACCTTCTTTACCCTCTACAGGTCAAACCCACAAGCAAAATCTGCCTGGAAAGGGGGCAGAAAGGGGGCAGACAAAACTCACTACAGCCATGGCCCATGCAACTGGCACTTGGATAAGAGTAATAGGTCTTCCAGAAGTTATTGTCTAAAACTGGATGATTCTATTTCTAGATACTTTGGCTGATTTCCACATGGTATAAAGTAGCTAGACTAAGAACCTTGGCATGACAAGCCTTACACCATTACAAGAAAAAACTACTCAAACTTATTACTATTAAAAACATCAACAGGAAGAAATAGTGAACAGGCAGATTCACATTCAGAAAGACAAAGGCTAGATTTGTTCACCTGAGGGCACAGAAAGATGAGAGAAAAATAAAACAAAATGGATTTACCACTGATGCCAAAAGCCATAAGGTACAGCACATACAAAGCATCAGAGTAATTAGAATGCTGTAAACGACGCCAAAGAGCCTTTTCAACAATGACTTGTTTGATCGGAGCAGAAAATTTGTTTCAGATGAGTTCGCGGCTGTTTTTCTTGATCATCCAAGCAATCAAACTTCATTCCAAATGTGATACTGGAAAGCAAACTCAACTACTGGCACAATTTGTGTGAATAATCATCACAAAAAATATCTCATCCTCCTCAGGGATGAGATACTGTTGCAGAGGCAGGATTGAAGCCTTCAAGATCTTTGCGTAGAGACCAAGACTGAAACTCTGCGCTGCATTGCAAGGGTAGAGCAGAAAGGCATGGGCAGAGGGGGATGGATTGATTTAAAATCTCATTAATTCACAGGCTGCCTCAGGTGTTCAAGGTTAAGTCGTGGTGACTTCTCTACACTGGTTAGGGGCCATAAAATTCTACACAACTTCTGTATCTCCCTTACATGTTTTCCTCGAAGCTGCACTTGTAATTGAAAGAAAGGGAGGATACAGGAAGGCAGAGTGCGCTAATCAGATGCATACCATAAACCACAATTTGAACAAATACCTCCTTGCACTGTAAGGTCATAATATATACGTGAAAACTACCTTGAAAATAATCTTACAAATCAACCTAAATAATGGATTTTCTCAGAGTCTTTACACTTCATTGGTAGATAGCCTGTAAGTAAAAAAAAATGCAGAATAGTGTTATATTATGGACAAATGCTGACTGGAAATACGATAGGGTCCTCCAGCATAATTTACTGGTAATTCAGATTAT
Organism: Bucorvus abyssinicus; assembly: GCA_009769605.1. Classification (NCBI taxonomy): domain Eukaryota; kingdom Metazoa; phylum Chordata; class Aves; order Bucerotiformes; family Bucorvidae; genus Bucorvus; species Bucorvus abyssinicus. Next base: position 21,283,385 of record CM020030.1, on the reverse strand, counting down.
AAATACAAACTTCAAAGGCAGAAAGCTAGTGTAATAACGCAACCATCACTTAGCAGTGCTCATTTCCAATTAAACCCAATATAATGAAACTTATTCAAGAAATTATTCTATTTCAGGAATTAATGTTGAGATTCTCAAATTAATTTCATGTTTCCATCTCACATTCCAAAAATCACAGTGATCAGGTCCTGAATGTATGTTTTTATTTTCACTATCTCGTATCATACTTTGCTTCAGTTCATAGGACTTTCTACAGCCTAGAAAAAGCAAATTTCAACCTACTGACAATAGACTTGCATGTCAGAGTTAACTTTACAATCTTTTAAGTAATTCGCTTTCCAGGCATCACAGGTTAAAAATCTTCTATTTTAAACACCTCAGCCTTATTGACAAACCTCTCCTTTTGCCTTTCCTTAGGTGACAAAAAAGACAATGAGAAAAATGCTAGAAAGTTGAAGAAAGTCAGAAGTTATCTGCCCTTTTCTCTTTACCCTTTTTTTAAAATACTAAAATTAATAAACAAGTGAAAAAAAAATTCAAGGAGCCTCAGGAATTAAGGTGAAAACAAGTTCTCTCAGAGTCACTCTTCCTTGTACTTTACCATTAATGTTCCTTTATGTATAATTACTCTCCTTTGAAAGACTTTGCTTTCTTTTGTGCTTCATCCTGTCTCAAATCTTTTTTTCTGTTGTGGTGCTTTGACTTATTCCTTCCTCAATAGCGTTTTCTATTTTTAAAAAAGAAATTATACTATAGTTTTTATTAATGTTGCTTCTTTATTTCATTGTACTACCCTTAGTTTTCTTTATCCCATCTCTCTCCTTCTTCTTCCTTTAACTATATTGTTTATATTCAAGCGTTTGCTTTCAAACTGTAACTAATATAATGCAAAGACTATATCATGTTTATATTGATTCTTTCATTCCTAATAATTTTTTTTTTTTTTTTTAAATGTAGAAAGAAATGTATCCGCTGGCTCTTTCCTTGCTGCTAGTTTTTGTAATTTGTTGTAAAAATACACCCAGAAGCCTTGGGTTAATGTCTTTCTTCTTCCTCTCCCCCAAAGAAATTATAAATCTGAGAACATGACATTTGGTGTATTGTAAATATTGTATGATGCTCAAATACTGTCATAACATGGTCCCTACCCGGAGCCAGCAATTAGATAGTTCATGATGATACCATGATGATAGCCTATTAATTTTTTAGCTTGTTTGAAAAGGGCTTTTTATTACCATTCTATTATTTTATTCTTTAACTAATAGCTTGCATGCCCACTTCATTTTTACAAAAAGCAGCAAAAATTAGGATTGCTCTACATCTTCATGAAATGAACACCCACCAGTGTAAAACCGGTATATGTCCACAGTCCCCATTGACATGAATCCAGGGGATGGATGTACATAAACTCTGCAGAGCTGCCTCCAGCCATCTGCACCATTTTGCTTGCAACCTTGACATTTGAAAGTATGAAGCGCTACTATAAAGAATATCTGGACATTTCTCCTTCCTTCGCAATGACCTAGATCACTGCGTTAACTCCCCATCTGAATTTTTATCTCTTTGCCTTCCCCGCCCCTGTGCTACCCTGCTGTTGTTTTTAGCTTAATACTTGACACCCATTTCACATCACTCCTTTGTACAAATGGTTTTAATCCTAATCCCTCTCCTTTTCTAGGAATGCTTAAAAGACACAAGGCTACACGCTTTTCCCTTTGGATTCGCTGCCTGTCCGAACAAATCTTCTCTGCCTGTTTGAATGCATCTTCAACTCTTAGTGCTCAATAAAGTAATTTTAAGAGTTGGGGTGCACAGTGCCTCCTCTTCCTCTTCTTCCAGCTCTCTTCTCTTCTGAAAATACATGAAAGCAGTGATACCCAGGTGGTCATATGGGTGCATCTCTTTGAACCACTATGGTCAGGCAAGATTAGATTTCCACATCTCTCAAATCTCAGCTGAACGTTTTAATCAAGGATGAAATCTTCAGTCATTACATCAGACCTTTTCTTCCCGTGTGCCTGTCTGCAAGTCTGTAAGTAAAAACATTACCGTTACATTGTATTGGCAAACAACATTCTGACTTCCAAAAGGATCAACTCCTTACGACAGTCAAGTGATTGGAATGGATTTAACTGAGAGAAAAACATGGCAATAGCTTTGAGGCATCAAAGTGACAAAGTAAGATTAGAAGTTTTCATTATTATCAGCACTTTACTTTTGCCTATATACTTTATATGTGTATTTTATTTCCTATTCCATGTACTGAAGCCAAGAAGAAAGGTTGACTGGAATGGTGATGAGGACGGGAGAGGTGGGAAAACGGGGAAAGAAGAATGAAGAAAAGGAAGGAGGGGGGAAAGAAAGGGGAAGGAAGCAAAAAGAAAGTTAGAGACATAAGGAGAGGTAGTGGAAGGGAAGAAAAGGAAGATACCTGAAAGGCAATGAAAAGAAATCAAAGCAGTTTGTATCGTGGACAAGTGTTGAAAAAATGAGGAAAGCAGCCAGAAGGCTGGAAGAAGTGGGGAGCAGAAGGACATGGAAAAGCAGGAAAGAAAAAGAAGGGCTGAAAAAGTGAAACTGCAGCAACAAGAAGCCAAAGCCATGAAGAGCAGGGGAGAGCAGGAAGAAGCATGGAAAGAAAAATTGGGGTGGGGGAGTGTGGAAGGACAAGACACCAGAATTGGCAATATGAAGTCAAAGCAGGGAAAAACAGGGAGGGAAAGGGTAAGCAGAAAGAGAAGAGGGGATGAGGAAAGATGAAGAAGGGGGAAGGGGGACAGAGGAAGAGGGAAAGAAAAAAAAACAGGGAGGGAAAAGAAAGGAAGGAGATAAAAGTCCTGAAAAGCAGAGGTATGAAGTCAAAGCAGGGAAAAAGAGAGCAAAGAGAAAAGGAGGGGAGGAGGGGAAGACCTGAAAAATCAAAGCAGTGAAACGCAGCAAAAAGCACTCAAAGTAGGGAAAACCATGTAAGAAGCAAAAGCAGTCAAAGCAGGGAAAAAAGAAGGGGGAAAAACCCTCACAAGACATGAAAAGCAAGGACAAGCAGTCAAAGCAGTGAGAAGCAAGGAAAACCAGAGGCCAGAAAAGCAGCCTAAAGAAATTAAAGCAGTGAAAAGCAGGAAAGGGAAAAGCAGAGAAGAAAGGGGGAAACAGAACAAAACCAAACTCACCTGAGAAGTAAGAAAAAGTGAAAACAGGAAAAAGCAACCAAAGGCAGACAAAAGTACGGAAAAGCAGTGAAAAACAGGGAAGGGGAAAGCAGGGAAGGGAAGCAAAGAAAGCAGGGGGGAGAAGGAGGGGAAAGAGAAAAGATCTAAAAAGCAGCAAAATGGTGTAAGAAGTGAAGCGAAGCGGGGGGTGGGGGGGGGGGTGGGGTGGAGGAGAAAAGGGACAGCATGAGAAGCAGTGGAAAGAAACGAAAGCATTAACAAGTACTGAAAAGACCAGGGAAGCAGCTGAGAAAAGTCAAAAGCAGTGAAGAAGCTGAAAAGCAGGGCAAAGAAAAGGAGGGGAAACAGAGGAAAACTGGAAAAAGTAAAAAACAAACCCAACCAACCAAAAACAAAAAAATCAAAACACCACAAAAACAACCACCCAAACTAAAAAGCATTGGAAAGCAGGGAAAAGAAAGAAAAAAGCAGGAGGAAGACCAGAAAAGCTGTGAAAGGAAGTCAAAGCAGTGATATACAGGGAAAAGAAGGGGAGGGGGGAGACTTGAAAAGCAGTGAGAAGAAATCAAAGCACTCACAAGCTGGGAAAAGAAGTCAAAGCAGCAAACAGTGGGGAATGGGAAGGCAAAAGCTGGGAGATGTTGGGTGGGAAGGAGGAAAAACCTGAAAAGCAACCACAAGAAATCAAGGCACTGAAAAGCAGTGAAAAACTGTCAAAGGACTGACAAGCAGCGAAAATAAGTGAAAGCAGTGACAAGCAGGGAAAGAAGGAAAAAGGACAAAGATCTGAAAAGCAGGGAAGTCAGAGCAGTGCAAAGCTGGGAGAAGGGGAAAAGTAAAACTGGGAAAAGAAGTCAAATATGAAAAACCAGGGGAAAGAAGTCCAGACAGTGAAAAGCAGGGAAGAGAAGGAAAAAGCTGGGAAAGGAGTGAAAGCAGTGAAAAGCAGAGAAAAGAAGGAGCAGGGAGGGGATAAAAGACCAGAGAATAGAAGTCAGAGCAGTGAGTATCAGGGGAAAGGAAGGGAAGTTAGGAGATCTGAAAGGCAGTGAGAAACAGTCAAAGCAGTAAAAAGCAGTGAATAGCCAGACAACTGAAGAGAAGGGAGGAAAATGAACGGGAAAGGAGGACTGGGGAGATAAAAAGAAGAGACCTTTTCAGGATGAAAAAACAGGAAAGCAGGAAAAAAGTCAAAGTAGCGAGAGGCAGGAAAAAGAAGATGAGGGGGAGGGGAAGGAAAAGACCTGTAAAGCAGTTAAAGTCAAAATGGTAACAAGCACTGAAAAGAAGAGAGGGGGCAAAGAAGTAAAACCAAGAAAAGAAAGAGAAAGATCAAGAAAGAAATAATCAGGGAGAAGAGGAGGGGAAAAAGAATGAAAAGACCTGAACATCCCTGAAAAGGAAGTCAAAGCAGTGGCAAGCAGGGGCAGTAGGGAAGGAAGGGAAAGTGTGTAAAAGAAGTTAAAAGCAAGGAAAAGACCTGAAAAGCAGAGAAAAGTCTGTAAGTACTGAAAAGCAGGGAAAGGGTGGGAATAAAAGCATGAAAAGGAAGGAAAAGATGAGGATAGAAAAGCAAGAAGACAAGGGAAAAGCAGAGGAAAAAAAGTCAAGCTAATGAAAAGCAGGGAAAATGACATCAAAGCAGCGAGAAAAGTAACAAAACAGTAAAGAGAAAGGATGAGGTGGGAGGGGAAGATGAAAATCCTTGAAAAGTGGGGAAAAGACAAGGAAGGAAAGGCAGGGGAAAGGTAAGAAGGGAGAAGTGGAGAAGAGATGAGAAGAGAAAAGCAGGTAAAAGACAAAGGAAGGAAGAGACCTAAAAAGCAGAGTAAAGGCCAGAGAAGACCACAAAAGCAGTGACAAGAAGTCAAAAGAGTGAAAAGATGGGAAAGGATGTCAAAGCAGGAAAAAAGAGAAAGTGGGGGGAAAAAGAGACATGAAAAGCAGTGACAGGAAGTCAAAGTGGTGAAAAGCAGTGAAAATAATATAAAGTGGTTGGGGGGGAGGAGGTGTACAGAAACAAACAGGGAAAAGATCTGCAAGCAGTCAAAAACAGGGAATAGAGAAATGGACGGGAAATGAAAAGACACCAAAAGCTTGGAAGAAATGGGAAAAAAATGGGAAAGAAGTCAAAGCAGGGAGGGGATGGAAAGTGAGCAATGGGAGGGAAGAAATACACCTGAAAAGCATTTGAAACAAAGTACAGAAGGAAGCAGGAAGAAATCTGAGAAGCACTGAAGTGAGGAAAGGAAGGAAAGAAAACATCTGAAAAGCATTGAAAAGAATGGGAAAAGAGAAGGGGCACATACAGAGAGCACTGAAAAGCATTAGAAATACCAGCAGTGAAAGTGAAGGGAAAGCAAAGGGGGGAGGAAGCAATAAAAAGCAACAGTGAAAAAGGAACTGGGACAGACAAGGAGGAAAAAAGCAGTAGGAAAGATAGGAAGTGAAAAGAAGCCAACGGGGCGGGGGGGGGGGGGGAGGAGGAGTGGAGGAAACAACCTTAAAAACTTGGAAAAAAGAGAATGGAAAAGAACTGAAGTCAAAGGAAGGAGGAAAAGTCAAAGCAGGGAAGAGAACCAAAAGCACCAGAAAGAAGTAGGGAACCCTAAAGACATGGGACAAAGCCAAAAGAGCAACGGGCAGGGAAAAGAAGGGAAAGCAGCAGAGGAGGGTGAAAGACCTGACAAGTATTGAAAAGAAGTATTGAAAGGTGAGAGGGAGCAAGGAAAACAGGGAAAACATGGCAGGAAGAATAGGCAGGAAAACAAAAGAAGGGAACACAAGCACGGACAAGACAGGAAAAGGTGTGAAAAGACAGGAAGAGAACAAGCAGGAAAAGGAAAGAAAGTGAAAAGAAAAAGCAGAAAGACTGGAAAAGCAACAGATGAAAGCTGGGAAAAGCAGTGAGAACAGCAGGGAAAAGAAACAGAAAAAGCAACAGAAAAAGCAGGGAAACAAAAGAAAAGTGGGGCCGGGAGAGAAGACTGAAAGATGGGAAAAGGGGAGAGAAGCAAAAGGCAAAAAGTATAAGGAAGTGGGGAGAAGGGTCAGTGTGAGAAGTAGGGATGGGAGTAAGAAGATGTAAGAAAGGACAGGAACTTGGAAGGGTGAGGAAAGGCCATGCAATGCTACTGTTTCTGAAGAGGGAAATGAACTGCAGTTTCTACTGAAAAGAGAACGAAAAGGTTGTTAAAATGAATTTAGCCAAAGTCAGCACATTTTACTTCAGACAAAAAGATCTCATTGTCCCCATGGAAGAACTCTGGATATGACATTTCTGATTTTCAAAGCTCTGGCTTCTGAGATTCCTGGATTTGTCTTCCCAAGTCACTGAGCTTATGTCAGGACACAAACCTTCATACTGCATCACGGTATCAAACTCACCTATATCAAAGACACACCTGATTTCAAGGCACTGCCACTGTAATGTTTCTACTTGTAGCATGATTTGTTTACATTGCAAATGCTCCTGTACATAGAATAGCATGAGCTCTGCGTACTGAAGCTACTAGACCGACGAGAGAGAGCGTACACTGAGAAGAGTACAACAATAAAGTGGGTTATTTCAGTTTAGAATAAACTTACATACAGCATTTTTCTTGGAAGAAATACTAACTTAGCTAGTGTACAAAAAAAGTGCTAAAATCCCCTCATACACAAGGTATAACATCTTATACGGGCAGGAGACCAAGAAATGCACAGTTGCTGTGGCACATTGCAGCAGAGGAGGAATCCCACTGGTACTAAACTGCGCTAGCCCTCCACTAGGAAAGAAGATAAGTGAGACTGAAGCTTTGAAAACTCAGTTTCCTCAGCTTACTCTTGACTCCAAGGTCTCCGAATGGAGTTTCCTTTGAGTGCAAATTGTGAGAGGGTTTGTTGCACTGGAAATGTAGCCTAGCTCAGAACGCACTCTATTCAGGACCAGCCTTTCCTCCTGCTTGAGGTAAAGAGAACTCCATCATCATCCTTGCAGTCTCAAAATGATTAACTCCATCTATGAACTGTTGACATTTGATGCTGGGAAGGAGCCATGGACAGAGTCCTCAATGAGCTACAAGATTTGCAGAAAAATGTATGTGAAGGAAAAGAGAGGCTTTGGAACACTGCAGCAAGTGGTACAGAGAAAAAATCTACCGGTGAGGGGGAAGCAAGATCTTGAAGAAGGCAGTCTGAGTGGAGAGGTTTTCTGCTTGGTACCTTCAATTAGTTTCTTCGGAACAAATAATTGCAGTTTTTATTTTTTCATATATCATTTTCCAAACACTAACCAATTGTCTTTCGATGGTCAACATCTATCAAGTTAATCTTCTTCCCTCCCACTTCTTATAGAGAGACCTGAAGGAGGTGGATTTGGTTATTAATTTCTATTGTCTTACCTACACTACTGTTCTTTTTATTACTCAAGACCATATGGAATAGCCATAAGATCTCAAATGTCAAGAAATTTTTAAAATCCATGGGATTTTGCAAAGAGATTCATAAGGTAGCACTCAGCAAGGCTTATCTCTCTGATGATCGCACAAAACTGGATTTGAGAAGCAACATTTTTAACCCTTTCCTCATCTTGTAGTTTTTTTTTTTTTTAAGGAACCAATCTGTGAATTGCCTTGAAAATTAAGTCCCATTTCTTTATACACACACTGCAGACAGCCAGCACAGCAGAAGGAAAGCCAGAGTTCTTTACAAACAACCCAGAAGAAAGCTACCAAGCTATATCTATAAACTACTGCCACACGATTACCTTCAGCAAGAACTGGCTGACACTACACAGTAAAACTAATGGGACAACGCAGTGCAAACACGTTAAGACAACAAGCATGTCCTTCAGTCAAACACAGCAACTTCCAACACCCTTTAACAAACAAATGCTTTGAATGTTGGTACGTGTACAAATTGCAAACAGCAACGCATACATGAGTTTCAAAAAATTAAGCAATCCTTTAGACTCAAATTGTTTTTTCTAGAAGGAATAGAACGCCTCATCTGTTGCTCCACTGGCAAAACAATGTCTTCCCAGAAAGTTTGCATGACAGACTCTGCCAGGAGGCTGCAACCACAGAGAATCCAAATGACTAAAGTATTCAAGAAAACATCGCACATACACAGGCCGCTCTGAAAGTAATGCCTCCTATTATGTTGGCAGTAGGGGTTGAACCTTCTCGCCAATATTCCATTACGTTTTGTTGTTGTGTGACCAATGGCAGCAAAGGGGCGGTCTGACAACACGGTGTCTGACATGGCAGTGTGTATGAAGCAAAGGGGTGTAACTGAATTCCTCCATGCGGGAAAAATTGCATCCATCCACATTCATTGACGCTGCTGAACATTTACAGAGACCAAACCGTGGGTGTCAGCACAGTGAGGGGGTGGGTAGAGCGTTTCAGCAGTGGCAACAGTGATGGTGGGTCACCACCCCTGGTCCAAATTTTTACCCGAGCACGGCGCACAGGCTCATGTTCATCACTGGTGAAAATGCACAGCCAGTGGTGGTGAGTATGTCAAAAAAGAGTGGTTTGTAGCTGAGAATTTGCTCTACCGAACAGTGTTACCGTGCTCTTTGTGTGTGTTGTAGTTTCCATGGAAATACAACGTAAATAGGAGGCATTACTTTCAGAGCGACCTACATATTATAGAAGCATTTACACTGGAGACCAACATGTTTCCGGGAGGTGCTGCAACGCTGCCTTATGGTACACAACAACTGCATGAGATTTGTCCATTTGCATGCAAAACAGTGATGGAAGCAAAACATCCAAACATTTTTGTACTTTGTTAGCTGAACAACTTTCAACTAAATTTGACATGTAAGATACAATGTTCTAGAAAATACAATGCCCTTATAACCAAGACATCATGACAATCATATTCCAGGATGCTAGAGTTTGCACCAGTGGGAAGCAGAAATTCCTGTTGAAGCTGTTCCTGCAGAGTACTTGAGGACCAAGAGCTGGACTGCACAACTTACCAGAGATGAGAACTGCCTCTTGTGAAGATGTTTAGGAAAGAGAAATAGAAGAAAAATCCAGTGTCTACACACAAAGTTTAATTGCATTGCCTTATTTACCCCACGCCACATTACATTTTGTCCAAAAAGCACGACATGTGCAGGTTTCTCAGTACTGGCTCTACTGAAATTCAGACCAACTTGCTCCAGCCCAGGATGTATCTGCTTTTAAGGATCCTCAGAATTTGGTTTAGAAAGCCAAATCTGGTCCATACACTCCTCTTGAAAGGATTTATGACATGTTTACAATAATGGCAGTTCTATCTTACCAGTAAGAATATTACTAGCCTTAATTTTTTTAATACATAGCTGATGCTTTTTGTTATTTAGACCGAAAATACTGGGGCTGTTTTCCTTACATGCTAGTTTTCTATTTGAGGTTTAGCAGCTTTTCACTGTGACACTGTTTATCGTTACTTAGCTGCGATACTTTTCACTGTTGCTCACTGAGGAAAAATTGCTTGCTATGATATGGAGGAGGTCCTGCCTTAAGAATGAGGACCTAAGATAGATCTACAACAAAACATCTGTCAAGATCCTGTACCTTTTTCTATTCCATAGCAACAATTTTTTTTAAGGATGTCTTTGGTCAGTCTCACTTCCATTCTCAACCCATTAAAGTCACATACAAGTTTTAACAGCTAATCACTTATTCAATAACATACACTGCCTGGCGTTTTAGGGTTTTCTTATTCCCCCAGTTCTAAAACTCCATTTATAAGATCTACTGTGGTTTGCCTCTTTTAAGGTCTCATGGGGCTCTTCTTTCAGCCTATTTTAACCTATACATTATCAGCCCTAGTTAGTAAATAAATTAAAATCTCTTCAGTTGCCTGCATACTGACAATCCACTCTAGCCATTACTGCTGCTTTTGCCAGTCTGATCTCTCCAGCATATGCTCGTTTGGTCTGCTATCAGAATTCAATTCCCCCTTCTTCAATTTAACTTTTCTAACCTGCAATAAACGCATCCCATCTTCCGTTTACGCTCTCTTGTAAACTTCCAGATGAGTTTCAAGTCTTGCCACTTGATAAACAGTCTGGATTCAAATCTACCTTGAAACAAAACACATAGCTACATTCTAGACATCTCTTGTGTTAACTACTGGAATCCAACCTTCTGTGAAAAACATTCTGTTCCACGCAATGTAGAACTGTTAACCTTCATTCAGCATGGCCATGGAGTTCTTTATTTAGGCCCTTCACATGTTTTCCTAGGACTGGGACCACACAAAAATACTTCTCCGTCTCAGTTAAGGTCTGCCCAATTCCACTCCAGCTAAGCGTACTTCTCTCCCCTCCCTATTCACATCAGTTAGACTCCCTCCCACAGAGAACATCCTTTCAATTCCAGCCCTTACCCTCTTCTAAATCTTCTATTCTCACTCTCTGTCCAGAATTCTTGAACATTGCTTCAAATGAATTAAATTTTCTCTCCACTGCTCAGCAGAGGAGCCTGAAGTTTAAAAGTTTAGCTACCAGCTATGTCTGGCTTATGAAGTGTATTGCATTCTCGTATCATTCAGGTCCTCAAGGATAGTCACAATGACTGTCTTGTGATGGAACTCTGTGATTCTGTGTAACATCTACCATAAAACATAATAAACAACAGAAACTACAAATCCTCTCAGGTCTAGGCAGATTAAATATATTTGATAGGGCTAGCATGGAGAACTGTTGAAATAAAAACAAGGCATCTTAATCAATAAGGAAAATATAGTTCAACTGTCATTATGAGTTGGAGAAATAAATACCAACTGCAAACTCTTCAACATGAGGCTGCTTCTGTGGAACCCCCCAAAACCAGGGGTATATAACAGAAAACTACAATTTGGCAAAGTGTCTTTCTTAGATTGACAGATGTAAGATAGTGTGCAATTCTAATATCCATCCTTCTAAGTAAAATAAATCACTTGCCAAAGTCATGCTATATAGAAACTACCCTCATGAGATCAACACTCAGCAATCACTCTACTTTGTAGTCAGTTCCTTGTTAAATTTTGACTAGAAAGACACTTCCATAGTATTCAGAAGTTCTATACAATGACCTTATTGAAACATATTTGTTCTATAAATCAGCACAACATATTCACCACGCTGTCAGAAGGTTAGCGTTTTAGATTACTTCCTCATTAAAAGGGATGTTTCTGGTGGGTTTCAACAAGAGTTATCTTCAAAGGTCTTTAAGATTTCTCAGTTATCTAGAGTAAATTATAAGCACGCTGACGGTTTAATGAAAATAACGATAGTAGAGTGATAAAAAATTGAAGACAAGTCACATCTATAGGTGAATCCAACCCTTCTGTAAACCAGTCCCGTTCAGACATCATTATACTTACAGGATGGAAGACTACATCCTGGAAGAGCAGCAGTTCTGAAAAGGACTTAGGAATCATCATGGATCATCATCTACACTTACAATCTTTTAATGCAAATAACTGAGACTGAAAGATTTAAAAACGCAATCCTTGGAGGTATAAACAAACAAGCAAAGATATAAACTGAAAGGTTCAAGAATGTACCTGCACATACTACACGCACACAGCAATACTGAAATCACTACCAGATGCTGTATGCAGTTCTTACATCCATGCTTTAGAATGGATTTTAAAACATCTGAAGTTTCGGAAGAGCCGTAAAAGTTTTACAGTTAGAGATTTAAGGAACTCCATCTATATAGGTTATTAAAGTTAGCATATTTTTATGTCAATAAAGTGAAATAGTTTAAAACTAGAGTAGTTATTTGTTATTCTAATAGGCAGCTAGCTATCTGATGGCCAGCAGCTACAACTAAACAGCCCTAAAACTGAAGGAGGACTAAAGAGTATGGAAAACAAACTAGCTGAATCACTCGAGAGACATAGGAAAATCCTCACACTTGAAGAATCTATATGAAAACCACCTAACTCTTTCAAAAGTATGCTCTACTTGCACCCAAAAGATATGGACTTGATGATGCAGAAATAACTAGATTGAATTCTAGGGATAATGGTATGCCAGTCAGATTATTTCACTACCATGGTCACTTCTGGCCTTAATATCAGCTAGTCCGTAATAGGTAGAAAGCTGCAGTGCATATAAGAACATTCGAACTAACAGATGATAATATAAAGAACTCAAACTACAAGTACAGTCCGTCGGAATCAAGCAGAGCTGTGTTCATACATCAATGATTTGTATACCTTGCTGTTTCAATTAAAAACTCAAAATTATCTGTTATGCCTCCAACTTTTACTTTCATATTTTTAAGTCTGTTTCAATGTATCTGATATTTACATATTATAGTATAATTATACCTACCATACCATGGCTTGGAGTAGGTTAATTGCATAGGAAGATTTACTATGTTTACATTTTTTCTTAAATTACTTTTTTTTAAAAAGCACAGTAAAGAGTCTGAGGACAAATTATTCAACTGTTTATCATACATAAGACTGCATGACTATAATACAAAGGGCTTGTCTTTTCATTTAACGTTACAATATACACAGCAAGTCCGGACTAGATCTTACAATCTGAACACAGGTATTTAACCTTTTCCATGCTGTTTATGTTTACAATGCACAGAAGTCCTGTAACCAAACTGTGTAGTAAAGCACACAAAACTGGACTGTAACATAACACAGTATGCAGAAGCACTGGATTTTATGATTTCTTCTTTACGTAGATACTTCTTTTTTAACTGCTTTATTTTTTGGCGCTTGCTAAGGTGTGGCAGCCCGCGCACACAAAAATTACCCAGATGTCATATTACCCTTATATTCCTAGACAGCAGTAAGTACTGGATTCCTTTTCATATTGCTAAACTCAGCATCCTGTTTCTAAGGTGACAGCCTTCCAAATCCTGTAAACTTCTCTAAATTACTGAGTTTAAAAATAAAAACAAAAAAAAAGAGAAAAAAAAAAAACCCACTTTCATCCACAGCATTGACGTGTCAATACAAAAGAAGTATGAATCGCTTGATTTAAAAAAAATCATGACATACAGAAAAATGGTAATCCCAAGTATTCATTTCCATTTCATGGTAGTCAGCTGCTGCGTTGCCACTGTAAGTATAAAAAATTTCCACTGTTTAGTCTGAAAAAATTACTTAGCCGCATGGAATTGGCCAGTATGAACTCTGAATTTTCTGCAAAATTAACTTTTAAAGGGGCTTACTGGCAGAGGTAGATCACTGCTTCTGTAATATATAATGGGCAAACAACCTTAATCTGGGATGGGGAATCAACGAATTACCCTTATTCTTTCCAATGTTTTTGATGGAGCTTTTACTTTCCTTACAAATAAATCTCTGAATGGGCCCGTAAATTTTGCAACTGCCAAGCTGACTGTGTTATATTAAGGCAGCATTACCCAAAAATTAGGCACCTGTTAAATACAGCCTGCTAACCTCAGGTCTCATGTGAGTGTTTTGCTTTACTCAGACTATTATTTTGGACCTGCTCATGCAATCAAGGTCTTGCCTTCAAGTTTACAATTATGTTAATAAGGAATACAAGAATCAACTGCTGTTTTCATAGCTTCTGGATCTAGTGTCCCTTTTACCTTCAGAAGCCTGAACACATTTATAATGTAACAGATGTTATAGTCTCGAAGTAGATGTCAATCGATTATGTTCAGTACACAGATTGCTGTAAATGTATTGGCTATGAATTCAACAACAGTTCCAGTTTTGTTTAAGCAATAGTACAGCCATAATTTTCAACTGACATTTAAAAATGGTCTAGTTACACCTTGTGTCAAAGTGCAGAACTGCTACATTATTGGTTACAGACATCTATGTGCTATAAAAACAGCTTTGGTACAATAAATTATCAAAAAAGAAAATAAATTTTTGTAAAATTCACAGCATAATTGTGAGGCAAAAAAGCAGTCACATAAAATTCTGCATTTTTAAAAATGTTCAGGATGAACAGAAGACGTCTTTGTGCAGAAGTAATGGTGGAGAAACCACGTGCCGAGAAAAAGCAAAAGAAAAAAGTAAAAAGCAGGAAGGGACACAGTTGTAGCTATTTCCATCAAACGCAAACCACTACTCCTGTGACCTTCAACCAATAAGGAAGTCAACTTTATGACACACGCAAAGTGACCTTGCAATACCTTACAATAAGTGGGTCACAAAAGTCTATTTTAAAAGAAAGGCCTCTTGAATTACCCATTCTCTGTGTTTTCAGCATTAAGGACTGTCTGCAAAAGCATGTCCAAAAGTGATTGCATCTGAAATGGTAGGCTCTTCTAATTTAAGAGTCCAAATCCATAAGGCCAAAGGTTATCCCAAAGACCACCACTTAGACCTCCCCAGGACTGGCCAGGACCGACCCGTTGATTGCTTCTCAGTGCACCTCAGTTATGAAACCAGTCATATATCAATACTAACTGCCTGTAGTCTCCAAAATATGAGACCCACAGAATCCCATTACAATTGCTGCTTTGATCCTCAGTAGATTCAGAAAAGGAGAGTTCTGATCACCGCCACTTAGCATGCTTAATGTGCCTTAAACTCCATTACAACCGTCCCTTTTTACAGCTGAAGAATATATATTTGTGTAATCTGAAGGTCCCTCTTTCTTACAGTACTGCATTTCTGTGCCCATGTTTGTTTGGGGAACTAAAAAATATATATATATATATATATTACTCACTCCCCTCCCACCCAAAAAATTCAAAGGGCCTTTTCATAAATCATGTGCAATGCCTTTAAAAAGATACTAGTTTGCAACTACAACTAACATTTGAACAATAACCCCTGTTGAATGAGACCAAAAAAAAAAAAAAAAACCACCCCTCCCCAAAAAACCAAACTATGACTAGGTTGTGGCAAGTTAAAATGGGGGAAGCAAAAGGTGAACACCACTAAGCTATCTGTTAAGGTGGGTCCAGACATGGCTCTTAAAAAAAAAAACCAACCGAAAAAAAAACCCCAAAAAACCAACAAAAAAAAAACTTCATTGTCCCTTTGCAATCTTTTCAAGTTTAAAAAAATAGTCAGCTTTGCCCTCCTGTAGCGGTTCAGTGAGTTTATCTCCTTCTGATTCAAGCAGCTTTGCACTTTGTTTTTGGAAAAACACCACTTCTATAAAAACACACAAGAAACAAACTTAGTTTCAGTTTAGTCACGAGCTAGCCACAGGACTTTGCTGAACACAAACTCCTGTCATGGGAGACTCTTCTCTATCAATTCCTTGCCTCATTGCAAGGTGTCCTTCAGTCATGTAATGAGCAGGACCTGTATTAGCAGAAAACTGGTACGTTGGATGTCCAGCTATGCCAGTTTCTTGGCGCGGGTTAGAGTAGACTGTTAAATTCATGTCCATAGCTCCATTTTGTCCAAAGTCCAAGGTATTAGCAGCCACTGGGCGGTTCTGATAGGCCTGATTGCCTTGGTTACCAGTAGAGGAAGAAGATGTAGAGGAAGAAGTAGTTGAGGAAGACAGGGATGTCATGGAGTGGTGACTGTGGCCCACCTCCATAGAATCCTGGGTGGAGGAGCTGTTTGTTGGAGAATTGTAGACTCTTGGCCTGGTCCGGCTACCCAAGGCTTGCTGTCCATGATGGTGGTGGTGGTGATGGTGGTGGTGGTGGTGGTGAGAGCTATTTCCATGATGATGATGTAATGCATTCTGTTGTTGAGGGGTTACATGGAAGGTGGTTTCTTGAACTGGATGGTTTTCAACAGTGACCTGTGTAGGAGCTTCAGTGGCTGTCCAACCAATTGGAGGAGGAAACTGTTGTCGAACCTATGTTAATAAGCAAAATAAAAATTAAAATGCTTACTCATATCTGTCCATTTGCAATATGAGAGGGATTAAGCTACTAACGTTTATGCTAACTTTTAAAAAACTTAACCAAACCTTCTAATTGCAAAATTAGTCTAGAAATGTAAGCATGTAGTTAAAAAGCATTTATAATACACTTTTCTAAATATACCTTAAAAAAAACATGATTTCACATTCAGGCTGCTTTTTTCCAACAAACAGTTTAAGTAAGTCCAATATGTCACCTTACTGTCAAAATTTTAGAAGTAGCTTTACATAATAGTTGTAATAAACAAGATAATATTTGTACAACACCTAGAACAATGTAAGGTCCTGATTTCTGACTCAGGCCTCCAGATCCAATAGGCATACTAAGGTAAATTAATACGTTGTTGTTCCTATCTGGAATAGTGTCAACAGCATGAGAGGAATACTACTCAGACCTCTGAAGAACACAGAATCTTCATTAAAGATAACTAAAATAGCAAGATGTAGCTACATACTGATATGCTGCATAAACTAAATTGTCTACTTTGGAGAATTTATATTTTTATCTGTTCTGTATTAAAATAAAAATATTACTGAATCATTTGTAGTTAATAAATGAGTTGTTGCTTCTTTCCAAGAAGTCTTGAATAAACAATAATGCATCAATGATAATGTTGGTGAAGTACCATAAAATGGAAGTAAGCACTCCAGGAGGAGTCCACTGTAGCACAAGCTAGTTCTTCACTGGGCTGAAATACGCATAGCTCTGTGTACCCTTATGCCCTGTATAAGGTGAAGCACTGACAGCTGTACCTGACTTATTGCTACTAACACAAAACCTTCACCTCTGCAGAATCTATGGATTTTTTTTTTTACAGCTATTTGCAGTACTTTTGCCGAAGTGACTGACCTAACGTACAAAGGACTACACAAGAACTGGAGGTAAAAAATAAAGCAAATCTGATGGCCAGTTCCATGTCTAAATGACTTCAATATTGAAAGTAAAGTGTTAAGTAGTTTTAGGGATTTAATATTCTCAGAAAATTAATATAAATCAAACAAAAGTTCTACTCAAGCATACCTGTGGGCTGTGTGTTTCACAGTCCATAGCTTGAACAGCAGCAGTGAAGTGTCCACCACTATGTCGATGCTGGTGTGTGGGGTCTGACCGTGCCCTTCCGCTGTTGCTTGTTCCAGAAGATCCACCTACAAAATAACATGCACAATGACTAAAGAGACAGAAACTTTAAAGTAAGCTGTAAAACAATGACGGCATGAAGATATTTCAACTGCTTCAAGCTAAAAATACAAGACATATGATAATCACTCTCATTTTTGTTCATCCACTTCTTATTTTTTTGTTGAAGCAGACATGTTCCAGCTGATTAAAATAATTGTTTTGATAAGCATGACTGACATATTTGTTTTTTAAACACAAACCCACCAAACAACTAAAACAAAGAGGGAAAATTTAGCTGGGAAATACACCTTTGTTAGGATTAGAAAAATACACAATTTTGTTATCTGTTAATGAGAAGACTTTACCTGAGCTTGAAGATGTACTAGAGGTGGTTCCTGAAGACTGTGACTGCTCCATGGCAGGACTCGTAGACACACTGTTACTTGTGTTTGTACCCTCGTCTGCTGTTTTCTTAAAGAAACTATGCTGTAGGGCATAATAAGGTTGAATTCGTGTCTTAGGGTCATAATCAAGCATCCTTAAGATGAGGTCTTTGAACTTCAAGTAGTCAGCTACAGTATGACCCGATTCCCCAGCACGACGTCCACCTGGTCCTCCTGTTTCAACTCCTAGTATATTGTGAAGTTTACGAGTTCCTGGTGGTTTGTATTCCTGTTGGGAAGTCAGAGATTACTTGAAATTAAATTATATATTAAGCCTCAGATGGGCAGTTTAAACATGCCATAAAAGGAAGTAGGTCAAATGAAAGTAAGAACTATTCAACACTACAGGAAGTGTTATTTAATCATTGCAACAATGGAACAATAGTGAACAACAAAGCTACTTTTTTAGTAAGGCAAGATGTAAAACAAAGTTAACATCTCACCATGCCCCCCGCCCCCCAAAGATACAGTCCATATTATTATCCTAGTTGTAACTCACCCTTTTTCCATCTTTGGTCTTCTTCAAGTTCCAAGTGCCATCTGGCAACTTCTCAAAGAACTTTCTTGCTTTTGGTGCTTGGTCAAGGATATGGGTAGGTGGTATCCCCAAAACTTCCACTATTTTATTCATTTGATCCACCTGTTCCAAACAAAGGAGTATTTGTGAAGAACATGTGACAGACAGCTGAGCAGTACAACAGAGTGAGTCAGTCACATAGGAAGCAAATGTTAACTGCTCAGACAAGCTCTAAATTAATTGTCATTTTAATAAAAATCCAATATGCACAGAACAAATTAGTGAGTAAGGAGGGAGGAACCAGAAACAGAGAATTATTAACAGGCAATTTAGAGTTCTGACACAAGACACTGCTGTCATTGATATTTATTTATTTTAGAATTACTAGTCTTCCCTAACTTATGCATTACAACTGAACAGGTGAAAGTCATGATGAGAATGAACAAGGAAAATAAAATAGTCAAATTACTTGTACCATAATACAGCAGCATACCTCATTTGCCCCACTAAAAAGAGGCTCTCCAGTGTGCATCTCAACTAAAATACACCCAAGGGACCACATATCAATTGCAAGATCATAAGGCATTCCCAGTAGCACCTCTGGTGATCGATAAAAACGACTCTGGATATATTGGTATATCTGAAATAAAAGCATCTAAAGTTAATACACAGCATCCAAAGAGCACTATTATGATTCTGTATAACAAAACAGAACTACCATGAAATACATTTTTGCTGTAGGGTAAGTCAAGGTATCAGTGATACTACACATTACATTAATAAAAATACATAAATGTTAATTCTTAAGAAAACACTAGCATTCACACTCTCGGGGGGAAAAAGTGCAGATTCACTCATGATGTCAGTATTTTGCACTTTAGGGTTGATAAGTGTAATCGCATGCAATTATGAGTAATCATACAATAAAATTTAGTCTGATATCACCCTAAGAAAAATTATTCCATGAGCCACATCAGAATCACGTAACACTTCAGACAAAATCAACAGTAAAACATCAAAACCCACAATTATGATGAAGTGAAATGAAATTATCAGGTGATTCCAGGAACCAGAAAACACCACATGAGAAAAAGCAACCTCCTTCCATCCCCAACTATTCTGCTCATTTCACATGACAGATAAGTCTATCTTGATTCTAAACCTGAGGACTGGCTTAAATGTAAGTGTATTCAAAACAAAACAAGAACCAACACCAAAACCCTTTCCACAAAGGTACTGATATTTCCTTATTGCTTTTTAAGTTAGCTTTCATGAGTAGTTACACTAGATTTTTTGTATCTGCGCTTCTTAACATCTCAAAATTACCTTATTATTGACCTAAACAATCGAAATCTCATTCCACTTCCTGGTGTATTCCTTCACCCCAGGCTGAAAAGTTCCTAGTTTATAGCAAAAAGTCCTTTTATTAATCTAAGTATGTGTCTCACCACTGCTTTCAATACAATATTCAACATTCTGACCTGCTCTTCCCAAACTTAGGGGAAAAAGCGATGGGGTGCCACTGGCCAGTCCCAACTCCTCCAGAGAGGATTGGGGGAATTCTGCTTGTCCAAGAATTTTCTTAATTCTTCTCATATAATGATCCCATCTGCAGTATTACTAGTCCAACTTCTGAAACTTCATGTCTTTTGCAAATGTTGAATATTTTGGGGAGGGGTTTTGGTTGGTCAGATTGGTTTTTTAACATCCCACTTTCTCAAAGTAAAAAGGTATCATTCACAAATTTATAGGTAAAACTGCCAAAGGTACATAACAGACCTGGGAAGGCTCAAAATTCTTTCTTCACAGAAAATAGTCTAACTTCTGTCTATAGAAGTCCTCCTTAGCTCTCTAGCTAACAATTTGTTTTCAGTGCAAACAACTTAAGTAAAGGTACCCTTAACAGAAGTGGTCTCTTGCTCAGCCAAATATAATTCTTTCAACCAGGAAAGAGTCTATTTGTACTAGGACTATAAGGTGCAAGCTAACAGGTCATCCTGATAAACTTTTCAGTTAGAATTGTCAGTACAAATCAAACACTTGAGGAATATGATTTAAAACTCTTCCTAAAGACAACAAGCTTTGGCATCCAAGCAGAGTTATTTTTGATCTTAATATCTTAATAGTTATTGTATATATTTTAACATTTCTTAAAGTCAATACAGAGCTAATAGGCTATGCTGGACAGAGTACACACAACGGATTCTAAAATACACTCATCTTCAAAGTATCTAAATAAGAGGACAAAATTATTAATTTTTGGACAACTATTTAATAGTACAAATATATCCTAACCTGAAGAACCGCTGACAGAAAGCAATTTGGCCCTTTGTCCTGTGAATGCTTAGCACATATGCATCTTTACCCATAGCAATATCACCACTAAAGTCAAATAGTTGCTAAAGCATTTGTGAAAATGGATTAGTTATAACCAGCATCTTTAAAAGCCAGCTGCTGCACAGTTTCAACCCTCAAATATCTTATCTCTGAGACACAGTGAATAGAGGACATGTTAAAGTGGAAGCAGTAATACCTATTGAGTAAGAAAACACCAAGAGTATTTTATTTAAAAGTGCTGCAGACTTCAATCAAGTGCTGACGCATGCTGCATTAACACAGCATAAAAACATAACCAAGGAGAAAAGAAAGATGGAAAGTTTATCACTATGGTGAAAGTTTATCTACTATGGCACTATAATTTATATTTAAAGCTGCTACTGACTGTTGATCTCTAAAACTCTATGTAAAAATTAGTTACTATTTCATGTAAGTCCTTAGTAATAAAGTTTAAATTAGCTATCTAGGTACTATTACTTAAAAGCATTACGTTTTTCATACATATCCAACAGTAGCACAAATAGAATTTTATGAATACCCACCCTCTGTCCGAGTTGACACGAACTGCCAAAATCAACAATCTTGATAGCGCTTCGTTTGGGGTTACAGAGCAGGATATTCTCTGGTTTTAGGTCACAGTGAATGATACTAAGTTCAGGAGTCGCCAGAAAAAGCAGTGCAGTGCACATTTGTTGCGCAAATTTTCGTGTCAGGTTCAATGAGACACCTCTGAAGTTGGTGTTCCGCAACAGATCATACAGATTGTAGGACAGCATTTCAAAGACTAAGCAGAGATGGTTTCGGAACATGAAGTGGCGCTTCAAATGCACTTTAAAAAGGGGAAGAAAATAATTAACTCATAACCAGTGTGGTAAGTATTAAATACTATGTACAACACAATGCTTAAATATTTTAATCAATATGTAGGAAGCTGACCTGTGCCTAGTATAATACAGCGTTACCTTTTTTTCCCCTAGATCTATGGTTATTTACAGAATATTGGTGCCATGCTTAAGGTATGGAGGGACACTTTACACATCTGAAATGTCCTCAGGTGTACCTCAGCACAGCTATATTAACCAAAAAAAGATTTAAAAGACAGAAGGGGTATTTTTTAAAAATAAGCTATCCCTCCCCTATTAGCAAACACAGTTGTGAGTAAATAAAAACATCAGGCAGAAAGACAAGAAGCACAAATTGTGTGTAACCTTTGTCACGACACTTTTGATCTTCTTCAGGGGAGAGTTTGTTTCTCCACCCTCCTAAAGCTAAAATTGTATTCACGTCCAAGCAGATTGGAAAAAAGTGCACATAAAGCAGCATTCTCAATAGTAAAGCAAATACCCCTCTTGAGACTGAATTACTTGCTAGGAATTTCCCTTACATTTACAGAAAAAACATTTGACTGTCAGATTAATTTGAAATATACTAAAACATTACGGCAATTTATAAGCCGTGACTTCAATTGACTAATTCAATTAATAAAACCTATCAATATGCCAATAGCATTATATTAATTTCCATCAGGCATAATCTCTATTTATGAAAACAACATAACCAGTCCAAGTCCGATCAATTTTTTTCATGAAATAGATGAAAAATTCATCACATTAATCTCTTTAGAGGCAAGCAGGGTTTACCAGTCTGTAAATCATTCAGGTTGGGTTGCCACAAGTAAAACGAAAATTGAAATAGGAAAAATACTTCAGCCCTCAGATAAAAAGCAACACACTCTCCTTTTACTCATAATGTTCAACCAGTATTAGCACAATGAGAATTCAGACTTTCAATTAAGGTCATGACTTGGTGTCCTACGGACTTTTTTCTTCTCCATTATTGTAAGCCAGATCTTCATGTGTCCCTTACAACTTACCTGTAACAATACCATTTGCTTCCACCCTGATGCCAGTTCCTGCAATACACTGTTGACTAGATCTTTCATATCTTCTCAGCTTTGCCATATTTCCACTATCCTCCCACCATCGAAGTACCAGCACTTTTTCATGTCCTTGTGGTTTTCCTATACTTGATTCTAATTCCTCCCCACACCAGCTAAGCTTGCTGGGCCTGCCAACTTGTCAGTAATCACCACTGATTTATAACTACCAGCACGTTACTGGCCAGCTAGTACCAACTGCTACACAGCTCAAACTTCATGTCCTTAAAAGCCAGACTAGAGCACATTTAACCATGTTCTTCCTGAAGTCTACATTTTACATCACACAGTACATACTGTAATACCTGCAATGCCTTATTCAGCTGTTCTCAGCGTCATCTATCTAAAAACCTATGTGAGGGTGAACTGTCTACATGTTCTACAGACAACTTATTTTTTATATTGATATGCTGAATGCTTTGATTAAGTCTTGTTGCAAAAGCGTTCATGAGTGACTGTTACTAAACTTAGAAATATTTTCCAGTGAAATGTGTAGACATCCCAGTTTTCCACGGTCAGTTTTTGCAGAGCATGCAATACAAAGTATTCATTCAAAACATTATCTATTTAGGATTTTTGATCTTTACTGACGCTATCACGTTCATGCAATACCATATTAAGCAAAAAGGGAACTATTCAAATACACACCAATAGATTTCAAAACCAGCTTGAAACAAGCCTAAAATCACCTACCTAAGCAAAGGCAGTATATATTATTACTCCACTGTTCAAAATTATCAGAATTTTTTTCCTTTTTTTTTTTTTCATTCAGCACTGCTCTCTGTATAAAGACATCCTGCCTTTACTCACAGAGGAAGATTATATGATGTTTTGGTCCATTTCATTTTACTTGATGTTACAAACACACTCTCTAAAAATTTAGAATTCTGAGAGCTTATTTGATGATGCTTATAGGGTCCTTATTGGCTATGTATTAATCTGAAACTGGTCATGTCTTTAACATTCCCAAAACATCTTTCTGTTATAGCGTGCTGTCAAGCTTAGTTTTTGTTTTATGTAAACATGTTATCAATACAGTTAAAAATACCTTAAAAGCTTCTACACTGAATACAAAAAAATGTATTCTAAAGATAATATTCTATAAAACAAGTTAAAATGTAAGTGAATACTCAGATAATTTAATACCAGTGTATATATTAACATTATTGCAAATAGAAAGAAAAGAAAAATCAGTTATCTAATGGATGCTTAAAATCAGTTTCATTTTCCTTAATCACTCTTTGTCATACTTCTCCATCTCTTTACATGCTGTTGCTTTCCTTCCATTATCTCTTAGCCCAGTTCTTCACTCCAGAGGATAGACAGAATGTTATAAACTTTTTACATGAGCTGACTTAATTTCATCACTATTATTATTATAATGCTACTTGAACTTTCTAAGTCAAGGGAACAGCATTACAACCTACAGGGCAGTCAAAATTATAAGTTTTAAAATATTTTCTGAGCTATAAATGGGCAAGTCTTAACATCTACACAAGTCTTATCTCAGTTTTGTTACAGAAAATTTTGAGCTTTCTAAACACATACGATCGAAAAATAACGATTAAGCTAGCCATAAAACTACTCTATGATGCTGGTTTACATTAAATATGCATGCTCTTATCCATGACAGTTGTAGGATAATTTAAGATGTACTCAAAGTAGTGAAAGAAATGCAAACTACCACAGATCACATCTTCTATGGAACAGCCAGTCGATGGCAACTTCTTCAGGTGTCCATATCATTCACTGGAAAAAGAAAATTCTACAAAAGATCTCAATGCTATGAAGTCACAAGTCTGCTATCCCAAATGATCTTATATATTCTTCTTCTGCATCTTGTCCTGTAGCAAAGCAAACTGGAAAATTTGCACTAAATAATATTAATAATTTTAAAAGTTGTATTCTTATTTTCATTTCTTTAGCACCAGAAGCATCCTACGTTACACAGCAAGATCTAAAATATTCATCATTTGATTAAATAAAAATGAAGAATAACTATTCAAATACCTATATAGTACTTCATCTCAGTGTCATGTTTGTTCATAAGCTCAAGCAGTCGCACTTCAATCTGGGCTTGATTTAAGAAAGCCTTCTTGTTTTTTATTATTTTGATAGCCACCCACTCCTGTTCCACTCGATCATAAGCCTTTACAACCTGAAAAAAGTAAAATACGTCAGTAAAATCTTGAGTTTTCAAAATACAGCAAAACTCACTTTCTAAA
Source organism: Bucorvus abyssinicus (assembly GCA_009769605.1). Taxonomy (NCBI): domain Eukaryota; kingdom Metazoa; phylum Chordata; class Aves; order Bucerotiformes; family Bucorvidae; genus Bucorvus; species Bucorvus abyssinicus. Next base: position 21,258,823 of record CM020030.1, on the reverse strand, counting down.
CCTTCTTCACTTTCTCAATTCAGAGAAAAGCTTCTTAAAACTTTTGTTCATTGCAGTTAAATTTCTTCTCTTAGCTGATACTACAGTAAGGCCACAATTTATCATGTGACATTTATTGCAGTGATGTCACAAAATAGAACTGAGGCTTCACTAAGCTCCACTGAGGCTTCACTAAGGCAAGCATTATATCCAAATGTAATTATCAAATCATCAAAATGAATACTGTAAAAGAACTGGCAAAAGCTGAGAAAAACTAACATAAACCATAAAAGCAAAGCTCCATCCTCCTTCCAGCCATTTTCTCAAGCTGTGGCTACAGCTGGGAACAGTTTAAACAAATGTTACTAGGTAACATTTGTAGTAGATAATTTCTAGCACTAGACTATTTGCTTTAAAGCCCAAGCCAAACAGCTAAAAAAGTGAACTGATTACAAAAGGCTGAGGGTTTGCTCATTGCAAAATGCTTTACCAGACAGATCTACATACTGAGGTATATTCAAATGTTATCCGCAGCAACAAGAAACAGCACAAAATATGAGTGTCTTGAGCAGGCACTCAGTATAACAGGATTAAGAAAAAAGGGTTTAATTTCAAAATGAAACAGGAATATTCACATAAATTATAGGTTGCTCAGCTGATATACATTACCTGTCCAAAGGATCCTTTGCCTATTAAAGAGTCAATTTCATAACGATCCATCCACTTCTCCCCATTTTTTACAATATAGTCATAGTTGTCATCATCATAGCCATCATTGTAAACTTTTCTCTCCTTTTTGTGACTAGAATCATCTCCCTGGCCCTGCTGATGCCGCCGTTTTTTTTTTGCATAGTAAACCTAAATGTGAAAAGTACATTGCTTAAGAGCACTTTTTAGAACATCAGTTAAATAAAGAATAGAATCAGCCTTTAAAAATCATCATATCTAATCCTGTGATTTTAGAATGAAACTTCTACTACTGGAAAAACAAACAACCCTCTCCTGCTATCACTCTATTTGAAGACAGTATACCAAAGTCTTGATGAACTTAAAAACTCAGAAAGCAGACCTAAATAAATGTACTAATAACACTGATCCCTAGAATTCATAGGTGCAAAAAATATACATTACAGTACACTATATACACAGCAAAATTAAAAATGGTAAGCAACCTGGAAACAAGAGTTATCAGTTGCTCTTTCCACAAGACTGGAAATTGTGCAGAAAATCCCTTCACAGTCCCTACAACTGTCAAAGAGTTAGAAACTAACTGATGCTTTCCTATATTAATCACATTATTTTTGTATTTTACACTTGCCAGTAATAATTAAATAATTTAGGGAAAACACTTTACTATTTTCCTTAGAAGTACTTAGACACATTCATAAACATTTATAGCATAAGCTAAAAGACTGTGCCACTCCTATTTTCTTACCATGCAACAGAAAAGCTCAATATTTGTAAAACAACAGAAAATAAATTCCAGGATAAAAAATTTCCTATGTGCTGGACAAAAATCAGGACATCACTGATCTCAAATGAGATGTGAAAAACAGAGAAAACTTTATGTTTCTTATCTCTTCACAGGATTATTCGATAGAAAATACACTTAATAATGTATTGTGAACAAAAACTTCACGTCAATGCACACTACAAAGACAGCTGGAGCCATTACCTCATTAATATGCTTGTATGTTTTGATCAAATCTACGGAGAGTTTCCTCAAAGGAGCAGTGGCTGGATCACGGAAAGATTGGGGCATCCGCCTCTGTAATAAGACCATACCATAACTTAGAAAAAAAACTAGGACCTTAATGATACAATTTTTACACCAAATCATGACATTCCTTACAGAACTGTGTTATTTCATTGCAACATTTTTTTCAAGCTGAAATTAAAAAAAGAACAAATATAGGAGTCAAATGAAAATAACAGTTTAGTTAATTTACTTTTTAATACACTTAATTTTTTTTAAAAATGAAATAAATTCCAAGATTCCTACCTCTCCTCCCACTACACCTAATAAGCTTAATCCCAATAACAGTTTTTCCCTCAGTTAAAAATACAGCTCCTTTAACAATAGAGATTCTTGCTGACATTACTCCTCTACCTCGTGACTGATACATGAACTGTAAACATATCTGACGTATGGTTGCATTAAAACCACAAATGAAAGTTAACAGTAATAACTACTGGAGAACTGTGGCAGTTTGCCACATTTAAACTGTATTAAAATCCAAATTAAAAAAACCTCAGGTCTACAATGCCTAAATCCAAAACCTAAAGAAAATATGAAGAAATCTACAGTATGCACATGAACACCACCCCTACTTTCAAAGTTTTAAAACTACGTTCCTGAAAAGGTAGTTATGTTCCTCGTTTGTGTTTCCTAAAATTGACTACATTTGGATCAAAACCATTTTCAATAGCAGGCCATTTTTTCAATTGGTTTCCTAAAGAAACACAACTTATATGTGATAGAATAATCTGTGTGCCTCTTTTTTACTTTGCGCGCATATGCCATGAAAATTCTGGATCTACCAATCACCTTCTGTTCCTCCTTAAGATTAGTTTGAAATCTCAGAAGGTAAAGTTTCTGAAAAGACAAAGTTCCCAGAGGCACGCTGCAGGTGAGTAGTATCCTCAAGTAAAGAGAAGGCAGAAAAAAACTAAGTCACAGACCGTATCATTTCTATAAAGCTGAATACCTGCTCAGCAGACACTTACTTAACAGCACAACTGTACCACCAGATAAGCTCTGGTAACTTCTCTCTTTCACCCAAGCCAGAGTGTCAGATGGGGAGCTAGGAGACTGGTGAGGTTAGTGTGACTGGTCGCCTAGCCCTTATTTCTCTAGTCCCTCTACTCCTAATGACAGGAAACCACAGCGCAAGTTTAAGCAATTCCATTGGAGAAAGGCTGGTTTCATACGTTAAAGCTTGTTCTACTTCCTTACTCATTATTAAGAGGGTTAGATGACCAAGCATCACAACATTCAGCCTTACAATTCTCATTTCCCACTATCTCATGCCATCAAATATGCTCACACTCATAACTCTTCACTTCCAAGTGCTTAGTGTCATCTGCTGCCTTCTATTACAGATAAATTGATATGTAGCCTCCTGCAGAGCTGAGGAAAGAACATAAGCCATCAACAAAAATAACGAACCTGATTTTTATATCTGTATTGCTAAACTAATAAATGAACTGAAAAAGCATAACTGTTCTTCTGTCTTTTATGGCATTACTTAATACTTACAATGGTGGCTTTGAAAATAGCTCAAGATTTTTGCTGAATGACCAAATTTAAAAAAAAAAATAAAAAATAAAAAAATCACATTAATCACATTGAGTGATCCACCAAAGTTCTCAGAAACAGAAGGGATAAAGAGAGTTTGTGCTTCTGAAATTGGACCTGAACTCAGGTACCCAAGCAACCGTACTAGAAAGATAAGCTCCTGCTCTCCTCTGGTGGATGCGCAGACCACATGGGGGAAAACAAGAGAGTGCAAGCAACAGCAAAAGAGAAAGACAGGACAGGAACAAGCAAAAGAACTGAAAAGAGGGACGAAAGGCACGGTACTTCCAGTAAGCTTACTGCATCTGCAAGAGGCTGGAACTCCCAACAGGCACAAAACTCAGTGGAGCTGAAGACTCCTGAGAAATGGCAGTTCAAAGCTTTGATGCACACCACTCCAAATAACGTATCATTTTACATGCCTGCATTTATGCCTGCATAACACTTTTACATGCCTGCAAGACTGCGGACTTGAGGTCTTTTTGATTAGTGTATGTTTCTTAGAGACAATGTGATACAGTTAAACTTTCCTCAGAGAATTTTCACCCAAGTCATGCCCTAGGTGTTTGTTACAGTCAATTCATTTTTGGATATGCCCACTACCATCAATCTCCCTTAAGCAGGTTTACCAAATTAATTCCTTAATTCCTTTTCTATTACAAGCTCAACCATTTTGTGAACATCAAGAAAGTCTGTTCTAAAGTTTCCTAACAAACTACTTGATATTTACAAAACATTTTTTTTTTCTTCCTTTCATTTGTCAAACAAATGTGAACCATTAAACAGATCACAACTAAATATGATCTCTTTTGGTTCTCTCCCACAGCACTGTCAAACAACTAACTGTCATCTAGTCCGAATCCCAACTGTCACTGTTACGGACGGGCTTTTCAAATGCAAATATTTCCTTTAAATTTCTTAATCTGACTTAAAACAGTTCAGATGAACTATTCAGACATAAAATTGCTTTAATCTGGAAAGGGAATTTGTATGACAAGTAGTCATGTTTACTTTCTACTTTGTAAGTCAAACTTGCTTGGTTACTTAAAAGAAACCTTCTAATTTCAACTCTGGAATAAGCAACCTTACCAAAAAAAAAAAAAAAAAAAAATCTAATTTGTTGCTGCTGTTGCCCAATCATAAGTAAATAAAATTCTGCAGGCTACCCCTATGTTGCTTGCAGCCAGTACCTGATGTGAAAATTGTGCTTTTAATTGTTCATTTAGATAGTAGCACATTTCTGAGGACACATTTTAAGCTGTATCAACTTTTTAACAGGTACTATTTTGCTATCCTGGGTTCAGAAAGCTTTGGGTGGGAAAGGAGAAAGAATTGACCTTTTCTTCCTCCCTTTGTTATATTGCAAAATTTGTAACATTCTTTTCTTTTTCCAAGATCCTTCTGGAGACTCTTGTTCTCTTCTTCCTGATGATGGAAGACTATGAAACAAAGAGTTCATTATCTGCTTTATACAATAACACTCTCTAATTCTTAATCATTGGGGTATTACTGATTTCCCTCTTGGCTTCAAAGAATGCTCAACAGAAAAATGGAAAAAAAAAAAAAAAAAAAAAAAAAAAGACATAAACCCAAAAATCCTAAGGCACAAGCTTCAGTCTCTATCTGGTGGCCAGACAGCAACACTGCAACCTCAGATCTTCCTAAAGACAGAACAAAAATCAAAAGATAGGCTTGTATTTCAAGACTGAGAGACAAGAAACTACTTTCATTACAATTATATTAGGTCAGTAAAACCAAGAGCCCCACTTATGTGTACTCAACACATTTGAGACAAATTACTTTTAACTCAGGTATGTTATTTTAACTAGCATCGTTTTTAAGGTTTGATGAATGAACAGACAACGTATTTCTCTCTCTTTGGACATATGGGTTGTTATCTAAAAAACTTACTAAATGCATTTTATTTTGATTATGGGGAATTCTAAGCAGCTTATATATATTCTGTTAATGGAATGCTTTATTTCAGAGTTTTTTTAAAAAAGAAAGACCTGTTACCATCCACATTCCTTTTAAAAAAGAAAAAGAGATAAATTCTAGTTGCATATAGTACATATTTCATTTTACAAACAGAATGAATAATTAAGATTTTGGATTAGAAGGGTAACTTTTAGTAAGAATTCAAATTGTAATGACCTATTTAATAGACTTCCATATTAAAGAACTGAATGAAACAGTCTCATCTCCTAGGCCACTTGTTATTCAAAACCCTTCTTGCATCACAATAATATAGGGTAAGAAGTCAAGCTAATCCTGTTTTATGATGGACAGCCACATAATAGAAGGTGTTTCCAGATGGTCAACAAAACAGGTATTTAATTGCTGAAACTACAAGCCACAGTAACACTTTCCCATAATGCCCAGCAAACTTCAGATTTTTAGAAAAATTATCAAAGAGAAAAAAAGTTTATGTGCCAGAGAACAAAACAGGAGAAATTCAAGACCAGTATTCAAACCCAGAGCCAGAACTGTATGCAGGTATGGTCAGAATTTCAGTCCAGTTACTTTAATCATTGACTTGTGTTCTGTATTTCCCTCCTGTTCTTGTTTCCTTCCCCAAATAAATAAGAATAAAAGTAATAAAATAGTGAATAAAAGTAATAGTAAGAAGCAGGTAAGTTTAAAAAGTTAATTAAATAAATAAAGCCAGCAAAGAAAGAAGCATCATCTGCCAAGATTTTATCTTGCCTGCTCAGCCCAGCCATTTAAAAAAACAAAAGCAGTGGGGAGCAGGGGGGTTAAGAAAAAGGGAATGAAAAACCCCACTTTGAAATTCTTGTTGCTGGAATATAAATGTCTGAGATACATGGAAGGTGAGAGAAATGGTTTTACTGACATGAATTGCATGCTCCCATTCATGACAAGAGTCTGGAGAAGCCTGACCATCACTAATAATGCTGCTGATTAGGTAGCTGAAGTAACCGAACTAAGGATGTGCTACTGTCTGCTAGAACACATTAACTTTGCAATGATCTAGTTGCAATTAATAAAATTTCTGGCCAACAACTGGCCAGTAAAACCAAGAATTTTGTAGGTGATAAGTGATCTTAGATACATATAGAGAGAAAGATGTTTAGCAGTCAGGCTGACCTTTGAAGTCCAGGTGCTTCAGGACAGCTAAACTGTTGGAATTTGTTATCAAAAACTGTCCAGGAATGTAACCTCAACTTCTTTATCAAGTAAATGAATTTTCTAATCTTTTGTCCTTAACTGAAAAAAGTTTCAGGCAATCGGAGTATCCATGATGAAGAGAAACATTAGCACAGCACAAAAGAAATGCTCATCTGAAGTTGTGAAAAACTTTTAAGCTCTTATCTTATTTTCACATCAGGCTATGTTGAACTCTCAAGACTCAACCAGTTGAAACTGAACAAAGAAATGTTAGTTTGTTACTGCTAAAGGAAAAAGGTCCCACAGATCTCATCTTTTCTATTCATTCTAGGCCACATTCTCTTACTGCTTTCCTGAAGCTGGCTCTGGTGCTTGTCAGAGAGGTAAGACCACACAGTCAAGAGCAGGACCCTGCTCTTGCCAGCTGGCCCCGCACTTGGTGAATCACAGATTTAAAGTAAGCCCTTAACAATCCAGCAGTTTTGGGGGAAAAAAAGCCTTAAGCCTAACTACTGAAGAAAAAAAAAATAAAAAAGGACAGAGCTGGAAGTTTTTAACTGTAATTTAAAACCTCATCAATAAGTGAAAAACAAAGCAATCTGGTTGGCTTAGAAGTACCTTCCTGTTATTTGTTCCTTGTCAATGATGACTAAGTTTTGGCCACCATAGCCATAAAGCAATAGGCGCAGAGAAGATTATGTAAATATTATTTTAAAGGTAACATATAATATAAATACACATAATTCATGTAACTTGAATATAATTTGTCATTACTGTTTCCTAACCTTTAACCTGCAACTGCAAATGATTCATAAAATTCCAGAATACAGTCCGCAAGCCATTAGAAATCAAAAAACAAGTAGGACAGAGCAGGAATGAAAACAGTAAATTAACATTCAAGGCCTAGCTTCCCCCGTATTTGGTTATGAATGTATATCATTATAGGAACTTGAAGAAGACAATACTCCTCCAAAACAGGAGTCAGTCCTCAGTAAAAAGAAAGACAGAAAAATAACCTGAAAAAACATAGTAAGACTGATCATCTTTGCTATTTATCAAAATGACACCATTTACAGAAGGTGCTACTGATATACATGCTAAACCTTAACAGCTACTCTTAGCCACTGACAAGCGGTATCCTCCTGTGTCTTGCTGCAGTCTAAAGGAATTTACTTTCAGAGAGAAACTACTTGCTGTCATTATTTCTACAAAACTCCAGCATCCCAAAAGCTGAGACTTCGTCCTGGGTTTCATTTTCAATCAATTTTGTCTGGATTTGGACAAAATACTCTGTTTACAAAGTTCAGCAAATGTAGCAATCAAGAAAGCAACCTTTGTAACATTTGTATTCTCAATTCCTTCAATGAAAGATTCACTCAAAAGATACGCTACGCTGCTCTGTAAAGTATCTAACAGAAGCGAGTTTATTGAAACGATGGGACGTTTCAGAGAGGAGAGTGCTGACTTTCCCAGCAAAAGGCACTTCGCCCAGCCAGACGAGCACCGCCTCGCAGGAAGGCAGGCAGTGCAGTGCGGCACTCCGGCCAGCAGATGGGGGCTAGAGCCCGGGAGAGAATTTTGCCTGGCGGTCCCGGCACAAGCACCGCCGATCCTGGGAGATCTCCGCATCACTGACCCATCCGGCTTCGGAATCGACGACGTAATGGAGCGCTCTCAGGAGCAAAGGGGCTGGCAACTCGCTATTAATCCACTGTTGGACTCTTGCATTCAAATGGACTACTTTTAGGCTGTGCAAACCGGTAGCACCAAAGCTGACCCAATCACCTAGGCTGCTGACGACCGCTGCAGTATCAGGAAATTCTGGAAAACTGGAGCTCAGAGACCTAACTCCTTGTCTGTTTGACTGGATGCAAGACACTGCATTAAAAGGATCTATCCTTTCTGTATCTGCCACAGGTCACCTTTTTCTTCCTCCTATTTTTTATGGCTACATTAGATCAATCTATGAAGCCTTGTACAACAAAACATCCAGCCTATTCCTTTTGCTGCCCAAGTTAAAAACTACAATCTTCTTAACCATGTGTACTTGAAAACGCTGAAGTATGACACCTTGTGTGACTGAATAGAGTTTGCCGTCACTAACAGGTTAGTCTGGAGTTACAAACTTTAGTAACAGACAAGCACGTAACAGATTGAACTAGTAGTGGGATTCCAACAGAGGCATGAAACAACCGCACAAGGATGGTTCAGAAAATAATCTCTGCATGGGTTTTTCAGAATTGACATATACAGGACAGAACTACTTCTGTCAAGGACAGAAAGAAACAAGTTGCAGCATATTCAAGGCAATATCTTGAAAAAAAAGGATTCCTGTAGAAATGTCATAATGAAAGAATCTGCAAGATGTATGTATCACTTAGACATGAAAACCTAGATGGTATGCAGATCACATCTGGAGCAAAAGGCAAGATGGTAGTCCACAGCCATGGAGAAATGTAAGAGCGCAAGGTCTTCAACAATAGGAGGTCATGGCTTTCATAAGAAGAAAAAAAGAGTAAGAGTTACGTTTTAATCAAGATGAACTAGAGCTGACAAAAGGGCTATTGAAAGAACGAGATAATTTTTCTGCACAGGAACAAGGTCTGGAGCAGATGATTTGACTCACTAGCATAAAGACATTAGCTGGATTTGGTTTTGCAGGTAAGATTAAACAGAAGTGCGGTGCAAAGGCAAAAAGCCACTGAGACTCCCCAACAGAGGCTCATATAGAACCTCCATACCAACCTGGAATCTGGTGAGGAGAACTCTTTATAGGGCTTGTTGATGGGAGAAGCACAAGAAATTAAAGGAGGAGAGAGTCACAAAAAGCAAATAGTCAGAAGACTTCAAAGAGTTGCCCACCATCAAAGTCAAGGGTGTTGAAAGCAGCTCACAAAGGATAAAGGAGTAACAATTCTGAGCTACTTAGTCAGAGGACTATAAAGACTTCAACACCACAACTACAGTAGAACAGGAAGACAGTAGCTACAATGTAGAAGAAACAAGGTGGAACTGGAAAAATATAAATATTGATCCTACAAAATATTGTTTATAGACGTGCAAAGGCAGCTTGATTGCTATTACCAAGATGGCCAGCCGATCGATCATTTCTTCATATGCATAACTTCCCAGAGCCAACTACAGCTTTTTCTCCAATTTACATCCTCATCTCAGTGGGCTGCATTCTTTGGTCAACAATTTTTGGCTATTGCCCGAAAAGTGTTCTTCAGCTTTCTATTATTCAGCTACCATTTAAAAAACATTGTGACAACAAACAGCAACAGATGGTGATAAATCCTAAGTTCCTTGATTTTGCTTTTTGGTTTGAAAACATGAACAATCAAGCACTAATGTATCCTAAAGCTCACAAATGTGATTCCAAACTGTAACACTTAGAGATAAGTACCTTGGAAAGTTTAAGGAACACAGTAACTTTTCTTAATTGGCAGACTGATTCAGTAACCTCATTGTGGAGGTTCTGTGGGGACCTTTAGCCTAAAAAAAAGTCACATAAAATACCTTTGTAGATTTCTCAAGCTAAATACTATAATGTATGTGCAGATTTACTCTTCCTACTGAGTGGCTGTCACAAAAGTAAAAACATCCTTTGCCAGCTCCATTCGCTTTGCCATTTTTCAGAGCCCTAGCCATTTACAGATCTCCAAATCTTAGTATCAAGTATCCTGGCACCTACTTTGACCATTCCTAACCTCTCTAATACTTCCCTCTTTCTGCATAAGTGCCTTCCTACAGAGCCATACCAAAAGAATATATCTTGATGCTACTGTAGATTTTTCTACTGAACCCATCCTGAACACCATAACAGACCTGAATCTAGTAGCAGCAAAAAAATTCACTCTCCATTCTCTGTTAAGTGTAACACACCTCATCAGCTTGCACAAAATTTGAAGCTCTGACATACAGAATTCTGGATTTTAAGCCTTGAAACTTACCTGTGTTCACATCTTCACAACTGGGAAAGCAACAGAATTCTCTCTCACATAGAGCAATACTAGCTCTTGTGGCTAGCAACCGGGCACTATTAGTTAGGAAGCTACTTCAGCAGTTCCAGCAACTCAAAAGCAATAAGGAAGAAACACTGATTTTGACAGCTCTAAAGTATCCATAACCATCATAATCCCTGTGTTTATTTTACCTCCTTGCAACAGTATGTAGTAAATTAGTAGCAATGATAGCATAGCTTTAGATTTTGCTGCTCTTTTTTTAAAAAAAAATTCATGTGTCTTTTGGGCAAACCTCTCTATTCAAAATACACTAACCAGTGACTGCATTAAAACACTGTCCATTAGAACAAGTATTAAAGTGATCACATTCTAATATCAAACACCCCTTAAAAAAAAAAACCAAACTATTATTAAAGTCTTTTTTCAACTCTCCACTTGGACAATCTTTCTTCCCTCCCATTTTAGAAACATTAGAAGTAGAATAATCACAATACATATGTACCAGATGCTTTAAAACATCTTCTAGAAACTTATTCATCCACCCATCCTTGAAAAGTCAGGAGTTAATTAGTTAAAAAGAAGGAAAAAAAAAACCCCTCTGATCCTGTAATTTAGGGTTGTATGATATATTTAGACAAAAATTTAATACATCTAAAATTACTACTTCTGTTATCACTTACCTGGTTTGTTAACGTTAGAGGTGGCTGAATCTGGTCAGCATATGATAAGGCAGAAACCTGTTGGTCATTTATGTTCTGCTGCCGACGATCACTGTACTGCTGATGCGAATGGGACATCTGTCCAGCCATCTGAAGGCCAGCAGCATGGAATGAAAACGATGGTGCAAGCCGAACAGATGAAGGTTTGCATGCTGAAGTCTCTCCTCCTGCAAAGACAATGGGAGTTTTTAGTGCAGTTAAGAGCTTGAAAATACTTATCTCAGTTAGCATCCATCTCCTGGCTTACAGAGCTTATAAACACTCATAGTTTCACTGTTTTAACATACACAAGAGTTTTCATACACAATGAACCCAGAAGTAACTCTCATGAAAAGATTACCCACCTGAAGTGCTTCTTCCCATTTCATGTTGAAACATCATTCATTTATTCCTACTTATCTTTATCCCTTTTCTAACATCTTCACCTAAGTGTCATAACTCAATTGGAATTTGACAGGCATTATTTTCAAAGATATGAATTTTGCGTATGGATTCCTTGAAAGCCAGAAAAAACACAAGTTCTGCCTTTTGAGGCTGCTCTCAGCAACTTTGACTGTAACAAAAGGAAAGCTAGTGCCCAGCCTCAGCAGCTCATCTTTCCTAGCCTCCATGTTTATGCCCTCCTACAAACTACTTAGCTCACTACCCTACATTTATAACTTCCACCCTTCTTCCAACACACACTGTACTTTAACTCAGCTTCCTGACTCCTACTGCTGAGTTTCATCAAGCTATAGGTAGCAAGAGCTATAATTTGAATTAATTCCTTTTGGGGAAGGCAAAATCAGGCTGCAAGAAACAACTGCAAAGCAAGAGACAACAAAACACTTGGTGTGAAGGTGCAGGAGAATGGCAAACCATATGGCTAAAGTACTAGATTCCGTAACATCCTGAAAAATGCCAAATTCCACAGGCACAGAATCTGCCTCTAACCGGGACAGATCCCACACCTCTCAACTCTTGTTTCAGACATCTGTCCAATGGCATTTAATTGGTTCATGGTCTGCTTGTATCTTCACTGCCCTCCTTCAGCGGAGGGCAGATTAAAGTACAATTTGGTTTTCTTTGCTAATGAAGGTTTAGCATGTTCCACATTTAACATCTATCTTTTTGCTTTTTGCTGACTATCCCAGAGCAGGGAAATTCTCTAAACAGTTGCCCTGTTGGCACAACATAAGAGACAGAGCAGGATGGCACAAGCAGCCAGGCACACTGAAGCCAACACTGCCACTGAAGGAATACGTGTGGAATGAGAAGCTGAAATCTGGAAGCCAAATTATTGGTAAACATTAGATTTAGAAGCAAGATGTGAAATAATGAAGCCCCTAATCATCAAGGGAAATCCCCATTTCCTTTACAATCGAAACCTTGCTGGAAAATATAATCAGTAGAAAACAGTAGACGAACACCACCCATCAATTTGACTTTCTTCAAAAAAACCTGACTGCTCAATTCACCACCTATTCTAAGGCTAAAAAAAATATAATTTAAAATGGTCATTGACATGATGCCTATCAGGGCAGTAGAAAACTGCATGGGATGAAATCAAACATCATTCTACATTAAGATCATTTTAGAAAAATATATTAAATTTTAAAAGTCAAAATAATATTCAAACATATAAATAAGAAAGCCTACATATTGTATAATCACTATTACTTTAAAAGGTGTGAAGTAAAATTGTACAGTGAAATACTCACTGACAGACCAGTGGTATTTTTCTCCAGTGTTACAAAATTCAGTACTACTAAAAGACTAGCAGAACAAACTTCTCCAGAAAATCAACTTGTTGCCCACAAGCACCCACATATTTTCACAATGGTTCACTAAATCTTCAAACATTTTACTTTAAAAACAAACAAACAAAAAAAAAATCCCAAACCTTCATGAAATTGCAATGATATACAAAACCTCCCTTTTTTGTGTGCATTATAGTGTTTCTGGTAACATGCTAAATTATCAATGTGTCCTTACAAATGGAAATAAAAATAAATTCCTAAACTAAAACCATTGTAAGCTAAGTAAACTTCAGTCGCACAGAAAATTACTCTGACTCTTCTGTAAAATGTCAATTAAAAACTGTCTGAAACTGTCCTCCAACATTTAAAGATACAGTGAAATATTAGTTAAATAGCTAAGTGTCATGTTTTTAAAATACTTGCATCTTTTTCTGTTTTCATTCCAAGTATTGATTGGGCAGCAGATTGTCACCTTCTTTCAAAATTTACAATTAGGTATTATGAACTTCATCTTTAAATACAGGGGGAAAATATGTGCAAAGCTTCTAATGCATCTGCTGATGTCTCTCAAAGATATCATGGTTCCTTTATATATTAATGCATCTGTCAGATCATGTAAAAACTGGATATAATTTTTTTCCCCTCACTACTGTGTTTTCTTAGTATATAAACTCCATTTTTACTAGACCACCAGAGTTAATCTTCCATCTGGTAAATTTAGTGTACATTTACTTTTCAAGATATACCGAACACTCCTGTAAGAATGGGTGAACACATGTAACACATTATCTGGTATGTGTACTTTCTGCTCTTTTAATTTCTGCTGATTTTCTGCTTAACCTGAAAAATCATCTGGCTTAGCAACATCATGATGACTCAATCAAAAGTTAAACCAATATTTAAATCAGATAGTTAAAAAATACCATTAATTCTAAACTGTAGAGCAAATCACTTTAAAAGTTTCATTTCTCATTTTTCTTTTGTTTTGGTTTTTTTTACTCCAGGCTACTGTATCCCAATAGCAAATTCTGCAATAGATATCTAGCAAATTAGGTAACTTAATAAAAACAGATTTTATTTTTAAAAAAACTGCACTTGCCTAAAGTGTCCCTAAAAATGCAGAAAGCTCACATATTGTATACACCCACAAAAATCCCAGTAGCATGGAGTTCTCATGCACAGTTTGACTCCATAGTATCTTCTGATACTCACTCAAGACCACAGCAAATCTGAGGATACGTTTAATAATGCACTACACACACTTTAAAACAAAAACCAAAAATGAAACAACACCCCCCCCCCAAAAAAAAAAAAATCAAGTAAAAAAGGATTAGAGCTATAATTATCCCACAAAAGTTGTAATATGTTTAAAAGTTTTATGATGTTTCAGTTCAGATTTCAACTTTTCACTCTTGCACACCCTTTCTCTCCCAAGCCCACCAGCAGGCCAGTGAAGCTATAGCTTTCCTAGTCTTCCAAATTGGTTATGGTCAGTTGGACCAACTCAGTTAATTCAACAGCAACGCCCCAGAGAAGAAAGCTTCGTAATTCATAATTTATAACCAGGCAACTGGACTGCAGAATCACAAAGAAAGCTTCTCTAAGAACCACAGTTTGACAAATAACTTATTCAATTTAAATTTTTTTGGAGATTCAATGTTTGTGATTAACAAGCAGTTACCTACTTGCTTGGAGGGAAGTCACACACAACCTATAATGTCAACATTCATGAATCAGAACTGTAATAAACCATGGTTCTTTGGTAGAAACGTAAACCCGTTTCAAAGAGCAATATTGACGTTATTAAATACAAGAGCCTGAGTCTCATGACGTAAGTCTGTTAAAAGTAGATGGATGAACACTGGCTAGCTCATACTGCATATTCTTATACCAAACAGAAAGGCATTTTAATAGTCTCTATGAAGATGGTGGTATCAGCCCTTAACCATGTCAGCAACAAGCAAGAACTACCTGGGTCAAAAGTTTAAGAACTGTTAACCACAAGACTCTGAAAGACCAATACCCAAGTAACTTTCATCTTTACAATTTCTTACTGTCACTGAAATAGATTTAACAGCTGATCACAGACTGTTGTTGCTGAAAGCAGTCTTAGCTATCAACAAAAACAAGTTCAGGATATGGTCCGCAATGAAATACTTGCTCTTGCCACATTTCAGACTTTGTTCCATGACACCTGCTATCCTACCCTGCAATCCTGGCCCCAGTACATCTAATCCTAAGAGAACACTCAGAACTTACTATTATGAGCCAAGAAACATCTAATGACACACTAGGAAGAAAGGAGGGGAGAAAGAAGAATTGACTAGAAGAGCCATCTTGACCCCCTTTAGTTTTAGGCCAAGAAGTCAAGTCAGCTATAGAAATAGGAACATTTGTGTACATCCATTAATTGAGGTTCACAAAACCCATAGTGGCTAAAGTTCATTTGGAGAGTTCTAGACATTCAAAAAAGTGATATACTGACCACCATGGGTGTACTAAAATCCATGGGAGCTCATTACCATGCCACATCCATAACTTTTACAGCATAGAAATATCTAAGGATCAAGGTCTAGTCAACCATCAGTCTTCCTTTCTAAGCACTCAAATGATTACATGCCATGAAGCACCTTGGGAAGCAAAGTGACAGAAAACAAAAACTATGCCAATATCTCTATGCATGAAGTGCATTAAGGTAAGAGATTACAGATTGGGAATGGGCAGAATTATCTTTCGAATGGGCCTTACCTAATGTGTTAGTTCAGGGAATGGCATAAAAATATACATCTTTATGTATATTTGCAGTTTGTTACGATTTACAAGCAACATTTATTTGCCTGTGACGAAGACTAAATCAGAACTTGTCATAAGGAAGGTCTAGCTACAGAGAGCATCCCTTATTTCGGCCTTGAGAGCATATCCCCTCTCTCCTACAGTCCCTTCTCCCATGTCTCTTCTCTCCTACAGTCATGAATGCCACAGTTCTTTTGAATTCAAGCTTTTCAGAATACTCCATTTCATTAGTGACATTCCATACACCTGAAATATAAGCAAAATATAAATGATAACAATAGTAACCTGACTACTTTGGTAAATTTACTGTCTCTGGGAAGTTACAAATGAGTAAGAAGCATTAATAAAATGCTACACTACTGCATGAGCAAACCACTGTTAAATACAAACTTTGTTTTAAATGACTTTTTTCATGTATCAAAGATATTAGTAACTCAAAGTAGAAAAATACTTGAGGTGGTGGCTACTGAACAGTCCATAAATGAACTATAGTTGGTTTAATATAGGAAAATCTTTTGTATGATTTTGCATAGATTTTTAAAAACTCAATGCACTTTCAAAATTCAATTTCCTACCTCGTCCATTTTAGATTCTGTTATTCCCATTTTGACATTGGTCTACATAACTCATTCAGAGGTTACCTCCTCCCCAAAAAAGTATCATAAGGTAACAAAGTGCTGCAATGCACTGCTGTCCTTCTACTTTCAACATAAAGCAAGGCACAAATACTCACCAGCTGACAACCAACAAGAGTTGCAGGTGACTGTAATCGACCCCAAGAGTAGATCACTGTTTCTGAAAAGTTGTGTATTATCATCATTTAAATTTGGTATCTAAGAATATGACAATTTCAACTGAAGTTTACCCTACAGCTGGGCCATTGTAAAGTCTATTCTCTGGACAGGACTGACTCTTGTCAAATGAAATTGGAAGACATGCTACAGCCTTTCACACAGTCACTGACTGGGCACAGGCACAGCTTGCCCAGAGAAGCTGTGGTAACACATTCTGGAAGACACTCAAAACTCTACTGGTCACAGTACTAGACAACTGGCACTAGGTGGCCCTGATAGAGCAGAGGGAGGTGGGACCAGGTGACCTCCAAAGGTCCCTTCCAGCCTCAACGGTTCTGTGATTTTGCACCCCAAATGTCAGCACAAAGTGACAGGATTTCTCTCTTTGAATCAGGGAGTTGTTATATCAGCTCCTCTGTCACGTGGAACTGCATCTGAAAATCCCCATAGCAATTACACAGTTTCTTTGTATTTCTGTCACCCAACTCATTAAATATATACTCTGCTTCTCAAGGTATGTATGTGACTCTCTTTATCATTCTGTCACAGTTTTAGCAAAGTATTCTATTTAGGTATACACACAGTGAAGGATACAAAAGGAGACAAACTCGGCTATTAAAATCATTAGAACATTAAAGGAAGTTACATTTCCTTAATATGTCTTCATACCCACTTAACCCGCAGTTAAAAATAAAAACAACAAAAAAAAAAAGAACCATTGTAACACTTCTGACCCTGTGAGTTATTCAAGCTTGCCTTCAAGACTGACGAAAGCATCTTCCAGTGCAGCAGCTGCTCTTGATTTCATGACACCAGGAGACAGACAGTTCTCTACTTGATAACATAACCTTTGCAACAGCCTTAAAAATATCTCACTGTCTATTGACTTGTGCAAGATGAAGTAGGTAAAAGCAGTGAAAGTCACACCAGCATTTTATTTCATACTTTTAGAAGTTCAGAAGTAGTCATTCTCCGTATGTCAGAACTTGCCACTAACCTGCTACCTGAGTAAGTGCTTTCTTTTAAAATTACAACAACTTCATAGCCCCTTCTGTACCTAAGTCCTCCATATCTGGCTTTCAGGCAGTGATTACTATTTCTGCAGAACACTTTGGCTGCTTCCCAATAACATCACTGTCCCCATTTTCCCACCTCTTTTGTTCAACTCAGCTCAAAGAAGAGGCAGAATTTCTTATCAGATTCATAAATTAAAGACCTGTAAAGCACGGCACAATAGCATTTAACTGGCAGAAATAATGCAGAACTGAATTGGAAATCAGTAGCAATATTCCTTCGGGGTTTATCCTGGACTATGGGGGTCATGTCATTTTCAAGCATGAAACTTTCTCCTCTGCACAAGTCATCTTCTTTCATTCTCTTTGCATTGCTAAAGCTTTTCTTCCTGTTCAACATTTTCCCTATAAAGATCATTGCTTTGACCGTAAATGTTCTGAGCTTCCTTTCACCTCCTCTTCTTCCTGCCCCATCCTCCCTTCCCCTATTCTATCTCTGCTATCTACTATTTGGTCATTCAGCAATGTGCAGAGGTATTCCATCTCAGTGATATGTTTGCAGCTGAATGAGAACGTGCCGGAAAACACAACCACAGAATAAAAGTGTGAACTGTAACAGTCACCAAAATAGGTATTCTCATTTCCACACTCAAGATTTCAAGAGCTTCTGGGCCTATAGCACAGACCAAGTGTGGTAGTTCTTAGTACTGCATATGACTGGTTCAGACTCCACATCTTTTTATTTCCAGTCCCTGCTATGCCACCACTGATGAAGGCATCCAACTCCTTAGGTTTTTTTCTTTTGTTTTTGTCTTTCTTTCCTGCATTCAAATTACTGAATGTGAAAACAACCAAATGTCTCCTCAAAGAAAATCCTGTCTTAGTTTAGGAACTGCGCAGCCCTCTTCCTTCACGTAAGATCCACCTTTTTTTTTGCGAAGTTCATCGTTTAGCAGAGTTCTGGTCAACCTTGTTTTTCAAAATCCACGCTTGGAAAAGTTGTCAGTACCAATGAGCATTATGACACCTCAGCTATTATGTTGAGTGCACCTCTAAGAAACGAGTTTGGAAAAGTAAGAAGACTGATCACTGCATTGCTTTAATACCCAACCACCTCTGCTTTGTATTAGCAGATTCTAAAACAGTCAGTGAGCAATTAACAAGAGACAAACACCTGTATCTTGAGAACTCTCTGTTCAAAAAAACCCACATTTAACACAAGTTAGACGTACACAAATTCTGCCTAAGCATAAGAAATGTCAAACACTTGGGATTTTAGAGTTTAGAACAATCACCTTTTAAGCAATAAGCCAAAGCCAATCTGAACTCTCAGTGAACTACTGCTCTACTGAAACACTGCTTTGCCTATTGTCCTCATGCACTGCATTTAAAATGACTGCAAAAGAATGGGAAGGTACATGGACTTCATTCAGCAGGCTCTGGAATGAGGAAAGCTGTGAGAGAATCCAGGGAACAAAGGGAAATTACCTGCAGCGGCTACTGTAGAACAAACAACTTTGTTAAAAATATCCCACACTAGTTCCTCTTCTGGAGGAACTATATTATTGTGGAGGAATTATATTATTAGGAATGGCTACTTCAGAAGCTATTCTACAATAACTATTCAGTCAACTTCCCTGTACAGAAATACCAAATGCCACTTTCTCTCAAAGCAAAATTAAGCCCTGTAGAAACAGCCACACTCTAAAGTTCTGTTCACCAGACCAATACACCCAGGCCACAGAACTCTCCTACTTGTGCTCTTTCCTAGTGGAGTAAGGTGAGAAGATGATGAAGTGCTTAGGAGGTGACATAAAACTACTTCTGGGTACCGTCCTTCCCAAGAGTTTCCAGACCTTTGACGTGACTTCTCTGTCATGTCTGGCTGAGATGGAGTAATAAACCTGGAGAAAAGACAGGCCAAGAGTAGGCTTCATTAACTGTTCTGACAGTGTTGTGCCTGTCTTGGCTACCCTTTTACCTGGATGAGCTGCAGCAGGAGGGAGACTTTGGACAGGATTTGCATGCATGCACTTTATTGCTTTTGTGCCGTAAGGCCTATATGCAGGAGACACTAGTTCCCTCTACTGTAGAAACGTGGTGGCTAAGACCTGAGACGGGGAGAGATTGTGGTATGGATCTCTCCCTAGCCACTCCAAAAAACTCATACCAGAAAGACTAAATGCCACTGCTCACTATAATCCTTCCACAACAAGAGAAGGAAATCTATAAAACTCAAGAGCAACTTAGGATTTAATCCACTGGCAACACTATATAAGTCTATATTTCATTAATATATAAATGTTACTTTGAGTATACTCTGGAGAACCTTAGAACTATGAAAATTTTGTGAAAGTGAAACTACTTTTTTAATAAATTAAGCCCAAGATTGTCAAAATTGTCAGTTAAAACCTACAGGAAAAGTAAAAAACTTAAGCTCTATGAGAACTCTGCTTTCACATTTCTACTCTTGAGAAGCAGGCTGCCTAAGAGCATGTCTGAAAAAAATCTACAACTCCACAAGTAAACCGTGAGAACTGAACCTATGTACAGGCCTTCTCATAGACCAGTAGGCGCCACCTAGGTACACACTGGACTTAAAGAACATTAAAATCAAAGAGTACTATGCACAGAAGTTAGGGACCACCAGAATACTTCTACAGTTTTAATTTAGTGCCCCTATATAAATAAATTATGATACTATTTAGTTACATGAATACCCTATTTAAGGGACAGAATAGAAGTAGTGCTGATTGAATAGGTTGCCATACAATACATCTTTTTATTTTCATTGTATTTAACATAATAACCCTTGACACTCCTCAGACTGTGCTCCAAATAAAATTATTACAGCCTGCATATATATTCTATAGAATAGTCACTGGTTTTGTACCCACGTAATTCACAAACAACAGTTTTCTTCTGCAATATTCTTTTAAGACTGGATTTTATTCTGTCCTGCAGAAAAACAGGAAGACATAGGTTAAACACAAAAGCGTTCCAGGATTTTAGATTTCTAATTTTGTATACGTAGTATCTGAAAGACTTTACAAAGACAAGGAACACACACTAGTAGGTAAATCTATACAGAGGTCCACAGAGAAGCAGCTTTATGGGAGGTTACATTTCAAGAATTTGGGAAAAGTAAACCACTTGAAAGAGGTCTGAAATGGATGTTCATTTCTACTCACAAACAAAACCGAACAAGAAGGGGTAACTTGATTCATGTTAGACTAAGTACTGGAAAGTCGCATAGTTCTTTCCAGCAACGGGTCACTAATGTAGTAATTACCTATGTATCAAATCAAAGATCCATTCAAATCAGTGTCCTATCTCTGAAAGTGGCGAACAGCAGTCATCTTGGTAGAGAACAGGACAAGCATACAGCAATAGGTGCCAGGCCTATTCGTCTACTCTCCAGTCCAGGAATTACATGACACAGAGTCTTTGTGATTAACGTGTGCATATATACATATATGTCATGCATCCTTTTCTTCCATGGACCTGCTGAACCACTTTTTGCATTTCAGCTTTTAGCATCCAAAAGATCGCATGGCAAAAGACTCCACAGCTTACTCAGAGGCTGCACTAAGAACCACCTCCTTGTTTGTTGTGAACTTGCAGTTTTCACCTGATGGCCTCTGCTGAATAGCAACAAAAATTAAGGCTGCCCTCCTGCAAAGAGGCAATGATACTGACATGAAGAAATTAATTAGAGGTTTCACATCAGCAACTTTGTTTATTCTACTGTTGGAGGGGGTGGGTTGTCCGGTTTTTTTAAACTACCTTTTGACACACTACAGTCATATGATCCTCCAGGAGAGGATCCTCTAGCATATAGAGAAGAAACATTGTCAACTGTGCAACTGTATACATGCCAAGGTAGTTATTATTGAAGTTTTTATCTTTTTCTAATAAACATTTAATCTTCTTCAGAAGTTTTCCTACCACACTGTAACTCTGTCCAACTCTTCATCATAAATCTGTTGCTTGAGAAACAGCAGTCAAATTCAAGTAGTTTGGCTGATGATTCAGCCCAACATAGTATTTATATTATGCCAAATGAATAAGTGAAAGCAAAGAGCTGAGCAATCAACACTTACTTATTGAATATTTAATAAACTGTATTTAGAGAAGAGAACTAACATTTGCTTTGAAACTGAAAAGAAAAAAAAAAACCCAAAAATTTTATTAAAGTATTCAAAAGAATAAATCTCTCAGAGGACACCAATGCTGGTGAAAAGGTGCCAAGACTATGGTTCTGACAATTCTTTTTTCTCTCTCCCTACAAATTTATGTTTATTTTATGATTTTATGCAATTATGGCTAATGTTATATATTTAATAAGTTTTCTAATTTAATGAAAATTCTGCCATTTAGAAGAGGGGAACATAAAGGCAGGGGAAAATGAAGCTCTACTTTTCTTATGATCATGGTCTAAGTTCATAACAGTTCTTAAAATAGAAACAAAGGATGAAGTATGAATATTATTCCAAACAAAGGTTTAAAAACAACTACTTAAGTCAAACTATGTAAGCATATTGAGTCTGGGTGAAAAGCCCACACCTGTCCTTCAGTTCCCAGTGCAACCTGTGAAAAACACAAATACAAATAGGAAAACATTGTTTCTAGAGAAAGTTCTGCCAAATTCAGTAAGTGAAAAAACATAAAGAAGAAAGTGTTTTCTGTTTATAAGTCATGGTAACTTCATAATACAGACAATAGAAATTTAGTGACATAAAGTCTAAACTGATGTGACTTTATGAAAGTCGTTCCATTAAACATGCTATAAAAGAATCCCTACACTCAGTTTTCAGAAGGCTTCAAGCAAACTCGACTTCAAGTTCACACAGATTATATTTTACCTCAGTTTTTTAGCTTCTAAAATGCACTAGCAATCACCAAGTTTTCCTACTAAGAGGAAATGTTTGCTTTATTCAAGAGCAATTGGATTTACATCTGCTGCCAGTTTTCTGAAGGTTTACAGAAGGGTTGAAAAATTAAAATACCACTACTGTAAAAACCAGATTTAATAATAGGCTTAAGTTTAACAGTAAGCTTTGGTCTTCACGGTGAAAGCGACTTGTAAACGGCTGCTGACAATAGCTCATCTGAACTAATGTACTCCAATGTTTAGTTTAAAAACCAAAACTTGTTTAGTCCTAAAGTATAAGCATTAAATCATGAGAATGCTGTCTCTTCTCCTAGTATTAAAGTACCAAGTAGTCCAGATTTCTAAAACTTAAAAAAATATTTTGTGCCCAGACATTTTCGAGAAATATTTTGCAAAAAAATATAGTTGTCGAATGGAACCAGTCTCATTTACCAATTACCAAAATTTCAATTCCAACTGAACTCAAAGGATTCCAAATCTGCTGCCCCCAGGGTTATACCTGGTCAAAAATATGCCAGTGAAAGTAATTTCTGGTGTTACTAGTAAACACCAGGGGATATCAAACCTCAGACAAATATTGATACCTATGCTAAGAGGAAGGGAAACAAATAAACAAACAAAAAACCCCCAATGCAAACCATGTCACCCCCAACCCACCAAGAAACAAACAAAAAAAACCCCCAAAACAAAAAAAACCCTTCGTACCAAAAAAACCCCACCACAGAACACAGAACCTATGTAGACGGATTTACTCAGTTGAATAATTCTTTAACCTTACAGTCATTCTTACTGAGCAGGACAGAAAGTAGTTACGCAAGGAAAGCCCACAATTCGGACAGTCAAGAGGACAGAGGGAGGGACCAGGGAGGAGGAGGACTGAAAAAGGTAAGCTAAGCCATGATTGAACAGGAGAAAATGCACATTTGGAAAGCAGCAAAAGAGAAACAGACACACATTTAAGCAAAAAAATTCTAAGATCAGATTTCCCAATATTCCCAATACAGGCAGGAATAATATACAGGACACAAAAAAATCCAGACTCAACTGCTACGGCTGAGGTGGAGTTAGTTTTTGGTTGGTTTTGGTTGGGGGTTTTTTTGGGGGGGTAACATGTGAATACAGCATTTTTAAAAGGCAAGTGTGCGTTCTAGAAATAGATTATTCTATATTCACACTGGCTACAGATAGTTATCTCAGATAGAGGTTATTATATTTTAGGATGTACTGATATTAAAGCTGACTTTATTGACGTTCCATAGCCATGCTTTCTGCAGAAATCTGGTTACTTTAATACAAGGCACTTCAAGTAAAAAAAAAAAAAAAAACCAAAAAAAAAAAAACGGAAAGAAAGAAAAATTAAGCAGGGAAAGAGCAAGAACAGTCCTCTTCCATCTACGCGGCACTCTATCCCGTTTTGAGCTATTCCAGTGAAGATTTTTTCCTTGATTGACACAGTATAATATATCCATACACGCAATTTTTAATATACATCTACATGCACAGGTACACGCACCCATCCATCCACCCACGTCCACACACACACATTCGCATGGCCAATGCAGGGAGAGGGCGAGACTAAACAGCAATTAAATCCTCCTTTCGCTCCTGCTCCCAGCTCCGTGCCTGCCCGCAGTACACGGGCGCTGCTGCAGATCATTAACTGCTCATTTATCAACGCCGCTCACCAGGCAACACAATGCAGCAGAACGGCGCGCGGAAACCACCTCGAACCCCAGCAACAGTGGGTAATTAGCATAGCCTACCACTAACAGCCCGCCGCCCGATTGGACGAGCTCGTCAGCCGAGTGGCCAATCAGAGGGGGCTATGCAAATCGCAGCCCTCAGTTGCCAGGGTAGAGCTGCTGCCCACTGTCCAATCGGAAAACAAGCAATAAACAAGAAATGCAATTGAGCTTTGTCACATTTTCAAGTTGTTGTTAACACTTTCAAGTTTAAAGCAAAATTAGCTCCATCTACCGAGGATTAGACTCATGTTCTACATTTCACCCGCAACGCAAGGGCAGGGCAATGCAGTAATGATACACGGGGATTACAGCTAAGCGCTGCATTAGGATTTAAACTTCCCTTCCCGCAAAACAGCTCTGCTCCGGGACGTTCGGCCTGAGGAACCCTCGGTCTGAAGGGCCGGGATGCTCCGAGAGCCAAAGAAGATCGTACTCGAACGCTCTCAAGCCTGCCTAAATTCTCCAGAGGGTTTTACGCAGCACCTAAGGGCAGGAAAGTTCCCTTTCGCTGGCTTAGTTTCACCACCTTATAAAATTATACGGGCTGCAATATTATATCGGATAGGACCTGCTATTTACAATGTATCGTTCCCTTTTTCACAGGTACTAGGTATCTGTTTGTTTGTTGGTTCGTTTTTAAGGAAGAGCAGAAACAGCCAAGAACATCCCTCATTATTTACCCTGCTGACAGATTTTAAGTAAATCAATTTTGGTTCCTTTGACCAAACTGAACTACCAGTAAAGACTGAGCAGAAGGAACTGAAGTATCGTACAAGAAATGAGCATTTTTTTTCTCCCACCGATTTAAAAAATGAAGATTATCTGATAGAATATTTGCCATTAAGTGTCTCTGCCTGTGACAGTGTGAATACGCAGGGGAGCGCAGCAGCTACTGACCATCAGCACTTCCCACACTCCTCAGGAGGTTCCCTTCCCACACGCACAGATGCGTGTTTTGAAAACCAGCATCGCTCAGCCCCCTTCAAATGAAGCCTCTAAATGCAAAGACTGACAGACTTACTCTGGAAGCAGTTGCCTCTCTCTTCAAAAGCAGAATGCAGCTGCACAGCTCCCCTCTCCACCACGGCGGATGCAAGTGATCCTGTACATGTTTTACTTCACTTTCACAGCCCAACAGTGATGTGAAAGTGCTACTGCAATTCACTCACCTGGGAGATCAGTGCTTGTGTGTTTCTTGTTCTCGAGTGTATGTGCAAGGTGCCCGACACTGGCAACCGACATCTCCTGCCCAGGTAACACACCAGGTACAGGATAGAAAGCAACGGCAGCAGCAGCAGCCTCTGTGTCTCAAACTCTCAGAGGACCGTGACACTGTTCTGCCCGCCGACCAGCTCAAGGAGGGCTATGACTTTCTGTCAGCCACTAACCCAGGTCATTACTAAAGAGGAAAGAGGATCTTTATCAATCCTGATGACACTCAAAACTTTTCAGATCCAAATCACAGAATCTGCTTTTATAAGGACCCAAAATGTCAGTTCCACAGCCTGATGCTAACAGAAATTAAAGCTTTACTGGCTCCCTTGTTTAGGAAATTTACCAACTTCATTTGGGAAGTTTTATCAATAGTAAAACTACAAAAATATTTCCTTATATGTCCTAAAATACATACAATTATCTTAGTACATGCACTAACCTCTCTGACACATACAAAAAAAATCAGGTCCATTTATTCTTTATCTCATGTTAGCTTTTAAACCAAATTACTGTTTTTTGATTTATGCTCATCTAGCAAACCCTGCAATGGTGCAGCAGCAACAGCAGTAAGCAGCAGCAGAGT
Source organism: Bucorvus abyssinicus (assembly GCA_009769605.1). NCBI lineage: Eukaryota > Metazoa > Chordata > Aves > Bucerotiformes > Bucorvidae > Bucorvus > Bucorvus abyssinicus. Next base: position 21,232,957 of record CM020030.1, on the reverse strand, counting down.
GTTATCTGACCACAGGCTTACAAGATTTTCCAAGCAATCCAGCCTGGGCCAGTACTTTGCAGCACTAATCCTTCTCCTGTCTGCACAACAGTCCTCTCAAAGTAATACTTTTATCAGCAGTTAAGTAAGAGTTTCTCGTATTGGTGCAGTGCCTTCTCTTTCCCCCACCTCCGAACAGAATATAAATAACATTACTTACAATTTTCAGTTTACGCAGAACTAATTAAAGACTGAATACAAATTACCTGCTACGTGGCAACACATCAAACCGTATGATCCATTCAAGAGGTGAAAAACACCAAGTATTTTGTACCTAATCAATACCTGTGGCTAACAGCTAGCCTAATGTCTAAACTTCACTCTTCGGATTCCACATGTGTTTCCAGCTGAACAGAAGGTTAGCATAAATATCTGGAAAATTTTTAAAGCTCTCCTTTAATCTATTGTACAAATAAATATATATTAAAAAAAGAATATTTTCCTATGCATAAAAACCATCAAGGGAAATAGAATAATTCAAGTCATTTCCCATTTGTAGTTACCGAGGCACAAGATATATTTAAACAGTTGGTACAGAAAAAATGGAAAGCATCTACCATATCAATGTACAGCTAGCATGCCAAACCATTAATGTAAGAGCTAAACAAGGGATGAATACATCATGTGCAATAGTCTCACATGATATAAATTATTCAATACCTGACCAAAGAAAACAGCTTTTGAGAGAGGAGGATCTGAAAGTACTTTTGTAGTTTGAATAAATACAGTATTATGAATTGATGCAAAATCTTTCTAACTCTACACCACAGCTAAATAATCACATGTATTTTCAAACTATTTCACTATGTTACATCAATCCAACTCGCATTCTGAAGTTTACCATAAAGATAATTTCATCTGATACAGTGCTTAAAATTTTAAAATAAAACCAACTGTAAAAATGAAATTACTTCGTATATAGGCAAGCGTGTATTTTCAGAATTCATGCCGTGTCCACTCCTTCCAATTGGAGGACTTGGATAATGTACAGTCTTGTTGATATTGCAGGTCTTTTTGCTTTAATAATTTCAAACTGGCTATAGTAACACCTTATTTGGGATTGCTATGCTGGCAAAAAATAAACATATTCACTTAATGCATGTAAAACAGAAGCCTTTTGTAGACTTAAGATAGACAGACAGAAGGCTTTTTAAGTGACAAATTGAACAATAAAAAAAAATCTCTACCATTATAAATTACACCTCGATTACAGGGCATCTGCTGGTGTAATGATTCCAGGGAATGCCTTCAATGGCGGATTTCATACATGACATTAAAATAGTTAATTTCACTCAAACAGGAGTTTATAGTATAAACCTAGTTTTGACAACTAACAAAGCAGTTATGTTGCATTTGGAGACAGTACACTGTTTTTATATTCTGCATTAATAACAGAAATTCTGATAAAGTTTCTGAAAAAGAGAATACTTAGAAACTCCTAGGCATGCTGTCCTTATTAATCCATACTATAGTTCATAAAAATAAAAACATTCAAAAAGTTTTTTCCTCACTCCAAAGCAGATTGGAAGCACCAGAACTATTTTCTTCTATAAAATACTCACATGTATGTGTACAATGCTGTACATTATAATTAAATAATTTTTCTGCTGTGTTCTCAACAATTTGATAGGATATTGATACCAGAATTTTACAACAGACATCTCAAGCTAGTCTACTTTCTGACAAACTGCATTCAGACTTCTTAAGTCATTAAACAACAAATCATTCCCCAGTAAAAGTTGTAACATTTCCGTATTTAGCTACTGCTAATCACAGAGAACTCCAACTAAAATCAGAAATAAAACCAAGCTTTCACAAGTACAGTGAAATCTTGCCATTTCAAAGCACTTATTTGAAAGACCAATTTCCTACCTGTGCAATAATTTCTGTATTTAGTACACACACTTTTAAGTTTCAGTAATTACTAGTTTTGATTTGTCTCATTTTGAAGTACTAGCTTTCAAAGAGAAAAAGCTTAAGTATGGTTGAATATGTACTTAGAACTAGCAACCACCAAAAGACAGCGATGCCAGCTTTCATTAATCCAAACAACAATATAATCCCAAAGTGGGGCTCACTGCATTAATTTCTCTCAAGTAGCACAAATATAAAAAAAGAGAAATGTAAAAAAAAAAGAAACAAAACCACAAACAAACAAAAGCCACCCAGAAAATAATAAAAAATCCCCCCCAAACAAAACAACAAAACCCACCCACAAAACAGAATGAAAACCTGTATCATTACTGCTTTAGGTTAATCGTATGATCTAAGAAAATTATTTTTGAACTCATACAGTTCCTTCAAAGGCTTTACTGTTTATAAACTACAGAGTGTGTATTGAAAAATTACATCTAACCATTAAAATAAGGGTTTTTTCACACCAATAATAATGATGAGAGCAAACCCATGCAAGCACCAGCGTTGTGTAAATTTAAAACGTTTAAATTTTGTCTATGTCTTCAGCTACACCCATCTATAAATCTTATTCCAGGTTACAAAAGCTGTGTAAACAGAGATTGGAGTTCATGTCTGCCATGATTGAGCTCCTCCTCTCGAAAAAGTGCCAACTGCCAGGTCTAAATTGTAACATTTACGCTTCTCTTTCCATCAGTCTCTTGTTTTACATGCCAAATCTCAGAGCAAGTCACATGCCCATCACATGCATCTGCAGCATCAATATGGGGAGCAATGCAGAGATAGCAAGGTACACCCTGGACACCAGCAAAGGCAGGTTACTTCAAGGGAGTGCAGAAATGGGATGAAGAGGGAAGAAATCATTCCACCATTCCCTGAAGGATATATGAAGTATGCCAAGAAAAATCTGACCAGATGGCTAGACACGGGTTTGGGTCTGGTTTGGGTTTTCTTGCCTCCAGAGAGGTGCAAAGGGAGAAGAACATTCCACTCAAGAAAAGAGACCTGAATGTTCTTAAGGAAAGAGGATTATATAAAAATATTACTGGGATCCAAACACTAAACAGACAAGCAATTCTTCAAGGTTCAGCTAACAACTATGTTCTGTGAAAAGATCATCACAGGTTCAGTTCATAGCATAAATGCTAACGAAGTTCTAACCCCTGCAGGCTTTTAATTCTTACGGAGTTTCAAACACAACTGTGCCAGTGGTCTGGTCAGAGTATACTTCCAGTTCATAAGCACATACTGAACATTACATTTATAGGCACCAGACACGACTGTACTGTAATGCAAAAGAACCACGATCATGTCATGTTACCAAGGGTCTAGGCATTGCAAGTCAAGAAAAGTAAAACAACTAACACATGATCTCTTCATCTAAAAAGGTTAGGAACCAACACATTTCAAAGTTTCAGCATTACAGTAAATTTTAGAAGTGTGTTCTCAGTGAAGTAAGAGAATGACACATAATTTTACCTGATTCAGAAACAGCAAAATCTCTCATTACCTTTTATTTTCTTTTCCTTAAGGAAAAAAACCATATGTAACAGGAAACTTCCTAGTCCAAGCACTGTTGTAATAAGGCACGTTATCTCTTCAGGTCTGTGAAATGAACGCGCATATATAGCCAATATTTATGAAACACCCTGCTTCGTGTATAGCAGTCAGCCACCACAGTAAAGACTCTGGCAAACAGACTTGAAGATGTGCATTTTAACAGCATGACTCTTCACTAGCAAGTAGATGCTAAGATAAGAGGAAAGAAGTTTGAAGCACCCTCCTCCCCATGACTGAAAAAGAAGACGTATTAGACTGAGGGCTATGTTAATCTGTTGTGGGAAAAGATCTTTGGAAAGGGGTACAGAAGAAATGTTACCAGCAGCAGGGGTAAAACTAGAGTGGTTATAAAACAGTCTTCAAAGAAACAGGACTTTTTGTTACTAGAATAATGAATTTTGTGGGGAAAGTATAAAACAAGCATATAGTACCTGGTCATCTATAAGATGTTTGTAAAAGAAGATGAGAGCTGGGTACCTTAGTATCCTCATCCAGTAGACTGCCATTGAGCCCATCTTTTTACCAAGTGCATCTAAGAGTTCAACATACTTAACAGAAAAAAAGAGCAATATTGTTTATCATGCTCCAAAGCCACTGCAAAAAAATAGGGATTTGGTGCAGAATGAGCAGAAAAAATCCAAACCACCTGCTACTGCTTTGTAGCATCAGTCATTATGCCAAGCAGTGGCAATACACGAAGCTGCTATTTGCCAAAGCATCTGGGTTGAAAGCAATACGGTGTTGTTCACTGACACTGCTTTACAAGCTACCACAAAACTGTTTCAAAATGTCAGTCAGCCTCAGACAGGCTCTTCAAGCCTTCTTTAGCAATTTGCAGAAATGTTGCAATTCTTAGTAACCTCGGAGAGCCCTGTCGTGTACAAACAGGAGGTGCCATAGAGGAATCTCCCTCTTTTCCTCTGCCCCCCCAAAAGGGTAATGGGAGACTTCCTAACATCTCTGTAAACAAAAGAGTGCAGACAGAAACAGAAAAATTGCCTTTGCAGTTATTTGCGAGAATAAAGCACGGTAGACTCTTGAGAGTGCTATGGTACCAGCCACCTCTAGCCAATAATCCAATGTTTCAACATGTCAGCGACAATTAAACTTCATGCTACAAAATGGACATCTCATGGAATGGTAGAGCTTCACAATGACTAATGACAAACAAACAGTATTAAAATGACTCAAGTCAGAAATAGCTTTCTTCATGTGCTGATAATTATTTCATTGTGGATTCCACAACTGTAGAGAAAATGGAGCACAACAAAACCTGATCTGTCTTCCTACATAAGCATGTCTCAAAGGCCCTGGAGGGATTTCTCTGAAATGGTCACGGCATCAAACAGTGAAAGCAAGCCAAACCATCTTCTTGAGCATCAGAAACAAGTTTGTAATAGCAATGAAGTCCCCAATCAGCTCCACTTCAACCTCCATAGACTTTCAAGGGAAGCAAAGTTCTCAGTTGTGAACCACTAAGCACATTGATACTTGACCATAGCCTTGTGTTTTCTATAGACAGGGAAACTGTCATCAGGCTGGCCCAGAATTTAACTGCAGAGACTGCAGTCTTGGTTGCATATGCTCTGTTTTTCTTACAACTTTTCTAAAAGGTCTGCCTCTGCTGTATTCATGGGTATGACACTATCGTAAACATCTCTTGAATTCTTAGTAGGCCTGAAAAACTTGGAGGATACCTCATGGAAGAAAGGGGGATTAGTCTCCTGACCACAAAGCAAATCAGAGGACTGCACCTGGGCATCCCTGCTGACTAAGGATCAGGAGCCAACTACCCCTTCTCAAAAGGCACAGGATTCAAGACACTTACTTGTCTTCTTGATTCTGAGGCTGAAAAAAAGTTACCTGTGCAGAGATTCTTGAAACTTGCTGGTGCTTCTGTCTTGCCTAGGGTTTAAAGCTCCAATCAGAAGACTGATCTAGACTATGCTCATCATCCAAAAAGAGGCAGTGCATCCTCCTGTCATGGGGAGAACCCTTCCACACAAGAATGTGACCTGATAGGTTCCTACAGCCTCTTCTAGTGTATGTTGAAGCATTTCTCTTCACATTGTCTCTTCAAAGTTTCCAGTATCCTATCTGAAGAAGGAACGGGAAAGAGCTCTGCCATGGGGAGCTACAATTATTTTATTTATAGAAATGCAGGATCAAAAAATTTCAGTGTACAAAGGAAAAACAACTATCTAACCTTGACGTGTTAAAGAAATAACAAAGTAAATGAATAGCTTACTATGGAATAACAAAGAATGGATGTCGAGGCTAATGTATGCCAAGTAAAAATGTAAACTTTGTATTAAATCCTATTATGAGGAAATCACAAAAAACCACCCCAAAACCCCAAAACACAAACCCCAAATTATAGACCAACTAAAGTCCCCCAAATGAGAAGAAATGGTTACACTTCCACTTTTCCCTTTGCACTTTTCTCTTTCACTGAACATTCTCCTGTTTATCAAGGACAATACAGCTATCATAATTTTTAAAAGAATACATGCAAACATGTTTCTGCATATGGAACAGAATTTTTAGAAGTTCTCAAACACTGACCAAAATTCCTACTGAGATAACATGGAGCTTTATCATTTGAGTATCACAGACACACAGCTTTGAAAACAAAGCTTTTGAAAAGCTCTTAAATAAGTGTATACATTTATGCATATATGTCCCAATTTGTTTCTACTTGCCTTTGGTGTAACTAAATATGCTGCCACGATATACTACTACCAAATATTTTTAATAGTTCTCTGTGCATACAGTTCGCAGAGCTACTCTAAAAACTAGACTCAACTCCAAAACTGGGGAAAGACAGACGACTTTCCACCTTTGCTCATTTTGTAAAAAAGTTAGCTTGAGTTTCCCCAGCAAAATTCAGCTGTTTTTTGACAACTCTGATTAAAAAGCTAATATTTCTTAATGGTGCTGCTTCATACTCCACTCTGTTCAAACAAATAAGGAAAAGCTTAATGAGAAACACTAGAAGACTTTCCATCTTTCATCAGTTTATATGTACCCAAAATGGTGGATATCTGAGTTCAGCCCATCCATTGGGAACAATTCATCTGAACTATATCTTCTCTATGTTGATCAGCAGAAGGGGTAATTTGCCTGGAAGACGTGTGTGTGTGTGTATGTGTGCACACATGCATGCCTACTACTTTACTCCTTGGTTCTGAAGAAATGATCAGAGAGTCTCAAAAAATAAGGTTGAGAATCAAGGAATGTAACTTGAAGAAAGGTCAATAGTCCCATGTAATCAAGTAGATTAGATACTACAGTCATTCTGTCTACTCAGATGAGAAACTAGACAGGATTTAATTACAGAAGGCCAGAAGCATGTTAGGCATACAGATTCATACTTAGAAGTTAACATGAAGCTTGTCTCTTCCCCTGTAACTGTGCTAAGGAACCCAGAATGAGCTAGAGAAAAGAGACTCCTTGACTCTTTAAAGAATTAGCATACTGATGCTTCTCCATGGAGCATCTTACACAGACTCCTTCAGTAACTTTCTACGTCATTTCTTCTTTTCAAAAACCAATCAACTCTGGCAGATAGTTTGTATCTTTGAATAAGGAGAGTCCTCTGTCAGAGGTCCCATTAATCCAAAAGGTGTAATACCTGCCTAAGTACCTGGCCTTTGAAGAATTTCAGCTGATTCATTAGATAAATAACCATGAAGCTAATCTTGAAAGGATACCAAATCACTTCAAGTAGCCTGCTATGTAGACTTGCTCATAAGACACCAACTCACTTTTCTCTAAATTGATCAAAAGGCTTAGATAAGAGGGAGATTAACCATCTTCCTAATGGTTTACTGCAGCCTCTTGGAAAGACCAAGGTACTGCTAATCTGTTATTGAGGATAATGTGGATTTTTTGATGGCAAAAAGATAACTGCTAATAAGGCCAGATCTTTGAAAAAACTGTGATACAAAGTAAAACAATAAAATACTGTATTAAAATAGTCAAACTATCATGAAGCTGTAAATCCTGTGCAAGTGTGTATATGCAAAGCAAGAATTCCATTCTCTTCTCTACCAACCCCTTCCCCTTCTTCCCCGAAAAAACAGTGAAGTAGATTTTTCATTCATATTATATAGGCTATAGATCACAGAGTTACAGGACACAAATTATTCCTCAGCTAGCTGTCTTAATATACATTGAGCGTTTACATGCATCTGAGATGGATACCTGTAGCCAGAGTGAAAGACTTCAAGTAAAAGACGTCACTATAGATCTGGCAGCATTTTTAACCCAAATCATTGCTCTAGACAAAGTTAGCTCCCAAATTCTATTTAAGGAAACTGGCTTCTATTGAAAAAGTGGAGTATTGAGCTAGCTACATTTTCGTGGCACTTTTTCTTAACACAGAGTGTCAGAATTTTTGCATTTGGAAGGCAGCCTACAGCGTCTGGATTTCTCCCAAGAAAAAATGAAGTTTCACTTCTTGCCTTCCCCTGGAGCTCCACACGCCTCCAGACATAGAAGAAAACACCAAACAAACAAAAAACAAAACAACTACTTTTTGCTTTTCTCAAAATTCAAACAGTTGTTGCCTGGGGCCTTTTGCTACCAGAATCTTTGTAGGAATACAAAGCTGAACACAGCATTCTAAACCGAACTTGCAGAATCCTCTCTTGAAAATTGACCAATTGATTTGGGTGTGAAACAGTTTTCTTTTTCAGAGGAAAATTTTTTTTTTTTTTTTTTCAGAAAAGAAGTCATGAAGACCCATAAAGTCCATAAACTCAGCCTAAGCCAACAGGCAAGAACAACTTTACAGATACAATTTGTCAGAAGGTGGAAGAAAAGAGAAATTTTGAAGAAATTCTATAGGAAAGCAACACAAAATTCTCTTGGGCTTTGTAAGTGAGAAGGAAGCGAAGGAATATGCCAGCTCCAGGTCAGGGGGAAAAAGTTATATGTATTTATATATATTATGTATACATAATGAAAGGTAAAACAATCTTCTTCCAAGACAATAGTAAATCCAAAGGGAAAGGAAAAAGGATTCCTTTAAGGACTAGTAGACAACAGCAGACTTAGTATTTCAGTAAACATGGAACTAGCAGCTGTGTACTAACAGGTTGAGCTCGGCCAAGGAAAGGTTGCTAAATACAGAACTATGATCCATTGTGTTCATAAAATGTTAGAGCATTCAGAGCATCCGCTCCAACTAGCACTCTTCCCCAGTAACTCCTGGGAATGTGTGGCAGTCAGCATGTTCCAGGAATCCTTCCCAATAGGCAGCTTTCAGGCAACCACCCAGTTTTACAGGCTAGGACAGTTAACTAGCACAGATGTGTGCCGTTCCGTGTGATCAGCTTCAGTGGCTGGGAACATTCAATTTACTAACAGAGAAATGGATCTTTTTGTCTATGAGATTTTATTCTTAAATCTCTTCTGACTACATCTGCTCTTGCGGCTCTCTTCTGGCATACTTTACAAATAGTGTCTTCTACCTATCCGGAGAAAATCTTCCAAATAGTGAAAATGGCAAAACAGAAAAGGCTGAATTGTGAAGACATTTTTTGGAAAATACTGGGGTGCAAAGAAAGATGAAGTAAGACATGTCAAAAGCTATTGTCTAAAAACTGCGCTGCTTGCTTGAAGACTTTGGCCTGGTGAACCTGTTTCTTTGCAAGATGCTTGGTTTAAAAGAAGCTAGTACTCTAATCAGACAACTGCACAGCAGGATCAAACCGCACACATCTCAATACACAATAAAAGTCAGGAGTATGCAAAAAAAGAAACCAGTTAGAAGAAACAGAACTAACCAGTACAAGTAAAACTTAATACCATGCTTGTATCCTTAGTTCTTTAAGAGATCCTTAATGATCAATTTGTTAGGAAAATGCAGGCACCAATAGATTTTCATGGGGGACGAAGAAATTAAGAACAAATCTCTCTTCTATGTCTGGAACAAAACTACTACCACCTGTTTCACCTTTATAGTAAATATATATGTTCAACAGCTGTCTCTATCTGCAATATACTAAAATCTAGATCTTCAAAGATATTTAGGTACTTAACTCAGCATAATGTCAAAAGGAGTTAGATGTAAGTATCAATGAAGCGCTGAGCCTCAGAAACAAGGTTTCAGAATATCACTTTTGTTGATCAATACATGTTGCGCTGCATATTACCCACTATTGCCAGAAAAACCGAAAGGTCGAAATTGCAAATTTGATGTCTCACCACCACTCATAAAAACAAATGATTGTTTCTTGCTCTCTAATCTAATCATTGTCCATAACAGCTCATCAACAAATACATATTTTTAAGAATAGAGCATCAAGATGAAAATCTGAGAACTGAGATGTTCTCAGTTTTACAACATTTTCCATGGTTAATTATGTTCCTTAGTACAAAAGGTTTTAACTAGACGCACTTAGATTATGTCTGAACTGCATCTAGTGACATAAAACAGCTGACAAGTATGTCCTTAAGTTGTCTCACAGAAATATCCAAGCTAATAAGCACAGAGAGTTGACTGCATATTAAAACATGGAAACTACTGTAAAACCTAGTGAGAGGACTACTTACTCCCCTACGTATAACTAGGCAAAAAACACCATCATCAAGTTTTAGCATATTGTATGTTGCTTTGACAAGCTGGTAATATACCTGCTTGGCATACCAGTTCGGCTAATGTATGGTCACCACTGTCTGGAATAGTATTTAATATAAACATATTAAAAAACATCTACCAAGGAATGATTTTAACTGAACAGGGAACAGAAGGCTGACTCGAACCAGAGAAACAACAGTTTTTAAGAAGTCATAATGTCCAATTTGAGCAAGAGTTATGAACAATATTTGCATAGTTCTTGCACCCCACCTACCTGATAAAGCATTATCAGCAGAATTCCTACTAAGAATCATCAAGTACCCAGGACTGGTTGTTAAGAAAGCCATCCCATGGCCTCTCTATCTTAAAACCTAACCCCAGGAGAACATAACTGTTCAGGAATGAAGGTAGAAGTCATTTACATCTGAATGCATGATTTATAAAATAAGATGTCTCCTACAAACATTTATTCCCCTGCTTATGGATTCTACATATGATATGCTAAGGAACTGAAGTGGTGCGTGTTTAAGTTAAGCCTCTATTTGGCTTGTTTTTTGCTAGGGCTGGTCAAAACTGATGAATTTTGGGTATTCTGTCTCCAGATAGCAAATCCAAATAAAGGTATTGCTGTGAGCAATCAAATAATTCCACACTAGGATGCACTTTAGGAATGCAAGACTTCAGATGTAATTCTTAGAAAGCTATAAAGGACAAGGTCCTGAAATAGTGTTGTCTATTGGCAAGTTCAAGGGGAGATACTTCCTCTGAATACTAACCAATGGCCTTCCCCCAAGAAGCACAGGGCTAAGATTCACTTCAAAGCCCGTCCCCACTCCTAACTTCTCTCAATACCCTCCCAACCCAGGCAAACAGCATCACTCCATGAACAGAGTTTGTTACTAAAAGCACAGGAAACAGGACATAAAAAAGAGCTGTCTGCTATACAATATGATGCACAAAACAGGAACGCTCACGCTAGCAAACACCTGAGCCAGTAAGTCAACATGATACAGCACAATACTGAGACTATATTAGCAGCTCTAAATGCAGTCTAGCCATCCTAATACTGCGTTACCCAAGAGAACCTTTTACTTCTCATTCACAGACTGAACACACTGACACCACAGGAGCTTTTTCATTAAAGCTGCTCATTTGATGACTTTAAGGGCTGTAAGAAAGACTCTATATTTGTACTGTTATGTTCATTGTAAACCTTGGACATTCTCAGTGGGCTGACCAATAATTCTGGAAACGTGTAATATTTTTAATAATAGATAAGAGTACAGTTTTAAATCTGAATTTGAATTTTTGTTCAAAATCAAATTTTTCTCAAGTTTAAGTCTTTGCTCTTCAAAATAAATAACAAGTTTCAACCTCTCAAAATAGCTGCTGCAGCTCTGCTGTTCATTAAAAAGAAATCTCCTCATCACTTCATACTTTGTTGAAAGTTATTACTTTTAAAAAGAGGACCACACAAATTAGGATAGAAAATGAATAGAAATTACTTTTCCAAAGTATTAAAACTATAGGTGTATATCTTCAAGATAACTTTTATTTCAAGCATTGTGCAGCAACATAATGCTTTTGAAACTGCAAAGCTCCTCTGAAACTCCTATCTTAACTCTGCCAACACAGGAGGAGTCTCAGCTGCAGTGGCTAGAGCTCTGCATCTCCCCACTCTCCCTGCTCTCCTGAAGAAAAAAGCTAATGTTGACCACTGTCACCTGATGTCTCTTTGAGTCCCACTGATCACTCTTAGGAACACCCTAAGAAACTATATTTTAACTAGCTTTGCTGCAAAACACAAAATAAAACTTCCAGACATGAAAGAAACATAGACAACTACTAACAGGGTTTTCTACACGAATTCATACCTATCTCTCTCAAGAGGAAGAGTTACTCTCTCTTAAGAGGAAGGAAATTAAATTAAACAAGAGGAGTCTCAAGATTTTATGGTTTAGATGCTTTAGTTTATTTCTGAATAAGAAAAGTAGCATTATCCACCAGGCTATACTTCCATGCCAAAACCCTGGAACAGGATTTTTGTCATTTCTTTCCTCTTAGATGAGGACTGAGGCTGAAAACTTAAATCTTCAATATCACAGGTACTAAGCAATTTTGGGGGAGGGGAAAAAAAGTCCCTCTTCTTTTAAATAGGCAACTCCTTTTTAAATATGGATGCACGAATCTAACTTTAGCTGTCCAGGTTTTCACATTTCTGATCTCAAATACAGAAAGTAGAGCATTAATCTAGTCCCTTGACTTCAAGGTTATCATTCATTGAGGTCAATGACTATCTCTGAAAAGCAGAACTTCCACTTTCAGTATGATAACTGTTGCCCTTCAGTAAGCAGCAATGTTCAACTTGATCCTGACTGCTTTCTCACAACTGCAGACAAAAATTAACAGGCAGAAAGACAGCACGAACATCTCCCGCAAAGGGCATTACCTGTGTAAAAATAGTAGTTAACACTAAAAGCGTCTTATTCGTGTGAAGTGCTCATTAGATATCTATATTTAAAACTTCCACTACTAACAAGCAAGCCCATCTCTCACATTAATTTCTTGGTTTCTTCTGTTTATGTTAAACTTCTGTTTATCTGCCCCGTCAAGACCTGACTAACAAAATCAGCCTGTAATGATACAGTGAAATATGAGAACAACTTATTGATAGACAGAATTGGTCTAATTGGTATGAAAGTCACCAACCAGAAACAAATGCAGAACTACTCCATACTGTGCTTCAGTACGAAATCAGCACAAGGGCCAAACATTCCCTCCTGTACAACCCAGTTCTGGTTTTATGCCAACAACATACATCTCACAGAAGACACTCCAGGTATGCAATTACTTAAGTGGAACCATAGATAGTACAGTCATCATTTTTACAAGAAGATACAGACAAGTAATAAAAAGGTGACACCCCAGTAAGTTTCTGGAATTGCCTGGTAAAAATTAAAAGTAGCTCTCAATAAACTAGTTCAAAGGCATATCAGCAGATCTGGTGTAACGTAACAGATGAACTTCAAAATACTGAGCAGCAATCTTGGACACAGTTTTTTCTGACTACAGAGTAACAGTGGCATTTTTTTGCTTTGGTTTGTTTCTCTCACTACTGACACATACAAAAACATCCTTCAAAATAGGTACAGGCTCAATGAAATCAGTAGCTAAAGTATTAGGAATATGAGATGTGAGAAATACGGCCCAATTCTAAATTTTCATTCTACTCTTAGATAAAACTAACACCTAAACACTTGCAAGACTATAAATTCAACCCATTCCAAGAACTTCCCAGATTTCACTCTCCATTTGTTGGATTTTAATAAGCAATGCAGCCAGGGGGTGGGGGGAAGAAGGCAAGTATCTATGCAAGTATTTACTATTTCATTGTTCTTGCATTGGAATGGCTTTTTTTTTCCTAGTCCAAACATGAACAATATTTTTTAAAAGTGAGAGCAGTATGATCACTTCCAGTGTTTTATCAAACTTGCCTGGTTCTCAACCTCTTTGATGCATTCAATGTATTTTCATGATTAAGAGAAGAATTTGATATAACTATTACTTTGATCTGTTTTCTACATTCAAATCGATCCATGAAAATGTGAATGTGTTAAAAAAATAAAGTTAGTACATGATAAATTGTCACACAATTAAAGATAAAATAACCACTCTACACTTCTTTTTAATGATTTTACATTATCAAGCCTCTGGATTAGTTTATACAGGCCTAAAAACCAGACAAAAATACTGTAATATTTATATACTATATATAATCTACTTAAGACATAACTGATAACATGTTACCGTGCTGCCCTTAGTATGCAGAACATCTCAAACAATGTTGTTCAATGGTCTTGTGGGAGATCTAAATCAGGCAGAGGTAGCTGTTGTGTTTTAATATGAAGTGCATCATCATCAAAAAGCAGTTCAGAACACGCAGACTCTTTTTTTCCTTCCCTTCTGCTTTCGAGAACAATACCTCAACAACAACTGTTACCAGTTAAACTCCTCTGAGAGGATCAGCATGTGGTGTTAAGGAATGGTTCCTTGTGGATCTTATACTTGGCTTAGTAGATATATGCTGGTCCCTTACACTCTCAACTGAGGTTTGAGTGGTTTTCTTACAAAGGTTAACAAAAGACAAGAAGGTTTAAGCTCTTCAAAAGCTTAAAGATCAGACAACTAACTATTGTTTAGTTACAGACTCCTAGGCTGCCGCTAACTAGAAAAATCAAAGCCAAACCCATAAAGTTCTTTTGTTATATATATAAAAAAACCCCATTATTATAAGGTAGCCTCCACAAAGAGGAGGAAAAAAACTACCAACCAACCACACAATTATACTCTGCTTAAGAGGCGCAGGACAAGACATATCAATCACTTTGAAAACATGAACTTTTAAACACAAGACTAATCTTGCTTGTAAGTACACAGCACAATCCCAAATTTGATGTAACTACACCATAAAATTAAATACTTGCTAATATGATCATCAGCATAGTAACTACAGCCATAACGGTAGTAACAGCACTGGCACTTTTGATTCCTTCCTTTCACAACATGTCCTACAAAGAGTGACTTTCAAAGTACAAAGAAGTAAAATAGAAAAATTCCCATTCTGAAAATACTTTTTTATCACAAAACACATTCTATGGCATTAACTTTGTTACCACAGCATGCATTTGTAATCACAAGCATGGCTGAAATATAAATATAGCTTTTCCTATAACGAGCTGAACCCCACGCTGCAAAAGGCAAAGTTGGTTTCACAGAAAAGCAATATAGATACTATAAAATCTACAAGTTAACAAAACCGACAAAAAGCAATTATGGAAAGTCTTTCAGTTCTCCAAACAGTATCCTGAAGAGCCCTTCTGTATATGTATCATACATATCATAGGTGCTAAGAACAGGGTAGAAAGAGAAGTCTGACTTGCTGCAAATTTGTTTTCCAGGTTAGTCAAACTGGAAAATAAAGAATCAGTATCACAATTTCTTCATATTTTAACATTTTTTTTTAAAGCAGTGGACCTTAATAGATTTCTGTGTTCTCAGCTTAAGTGGTGATCTAAAATTCAAGTATTCTAAAATCAAAAAGTGAAAGAAAACCCTCTTCCTCAAGAGGATTGCTTCCCCCGGTTATGCTGTGGTTAATTCTAGGGTTTTAGAGTAGGTCAGTTTCCAGTGAAGTGATGCCCATTATAAAAGAATTTACCTGCCCTATGGAAGCTTTCATTCTTCAGCCAAAGGTAGCTTAGACATTACCAGGCATCTCTTATCAGTCACCCAAATCAGTCACCCTCAGAAGCCAAGCCTTGTTGAAAATGCAGAAGAACCATTCTCAATAACCACAAAACCTTTCAATTTTTGGCCTGAGCTCTCACCAGTGACTTTGAACTCTATAAAGATACCAGCAGTCACAAACATGACTCTTCCTGTTACTGCATTACAAAATAATTATAGTACTTTTTTTTTTTTTTCATTTTAAGGCATGCAATCATGTTTATTTTCAAAACCTTAGCATAATCCTATTGGCTCTCCTAATAAACACAAAACTGCAACTAAATCTTACTTGCCTAACTTATAACTTACATGACACACCAAAAGCCTGAAAGTCTCTGTCAAGGTACCAGTTTTTCACCCTATTAATGATGGGACTTATAAATAGAGAAATTGGGCTTTAGAAGACAGAATTATTACTTAAAATCTTGTATACGTTTCAATTCTTTAAGCTTGTAATCCTACAAGCTAACCATCATCAGAAATACTGACCAAACCTGAAAGTGCTTAAATTTTAAATCAGATTAATGTATTACAAAATGAAACTTAGGTTCCTTGAACAGTCTAAGATACATACAATACTATTCTAAAATATTATCTCTCCCTTCAGTTGTGGAGTGAACACTTTAAAAGCTTTCAAACCATTTTCTCAATATTTAAGTTGGGCTATATTTTAATCTACACTGCAACAAGCAAATGATCTACAATGTTATCAACTGCAGTGACTGCTGACTGGACAGAGTTCCACACATTTGACAGGACATCGAATGATTCCATTTTGAGAGTTTATCTGCTATTCCTCTAGATTTATATATTTAAAACAAATTAAATATCCCATCAGAATACTTTTTCTTCCTCCTCTTCTTTGCCCCACCTAATCTTAGAACTCTTTAGACCCAGTTTTACTTGAGCTATCAACACACAACTTACAAACATTCAACTGAAATGAACATTTAGTTTTCACAAAATGAAATATCCACTTAGAGCATCTTGGTCTTAATCAAATATGTTCCATGTAAATATACCCTCTAAAGCTGTTTATGCATGAACATCTGATGCAACTGAAAACTGTCCATCAGGAGGTGATCTGTATGCATACGTAGATCTATGTAGCATTTTTACCAGCCCCAAGGATTCATGGGTTTTAAAGCTGAACAAGCAAACGTACGTGTTATTTCACTGTTAGAGGCCTCAAAATGTAAGGCACAGAACTGGTAATTGCTTTAGTAAGGGCATTTGGGTGTAAAGAACTACACCAACCCTCCTGTTCATCCTCAATTTTATTCTACTTCTGATAATGATGATTTTTCACATCAAAATATTAACCACATTTCCAGCAAAACAGTAACACTAAAAATGAGCTATTTAATCTGTAAATACACTTGGCACTTAACATTATTTTGATTTGAAAAAAACGGAAGAACTTCCTAAAACATCAATTTTAAGAATGGTTAATGACTTTCAAAGATCCTATCCTCAGTTCTTGGCAAATCTTAGAGTAACTGGACATAAGCATGTGATAAGGCATAATGAATGTACTCTTGGCTATTAATTTGTTAGGCTCTTTTTCAGATGGATCCATAACATTTCTTTTAAAAAGTTAATGAATGAAATAGTGTGTCACTAAACAGGTGACATACATCTGTTGGCAAGTGAGGGACATTAAAAGGGCATAATAACAAACAAGACAAGACTTAAAGCATTTAGTTAGCATCTTTAAAACCAGATCTTTTTTTTGCATAAAACTTCTGAAACAGTATTTTCATTCAGGAAAACCATTTTCTTCCTGGAAAGTTGCAGAAGAGTTTCAAAGGGCAAAGAAAGATTTCAAAATTCTGCAGGTTCTTAAATATTCTACTAAGGGTGGAATGACATAATTTTGGAAGTACAGTGAACGGAATATAAAGAAAAAGTAGATGAAGAACATCAAAGATTTTCCCTTTTAAAAGCCCTTGAAAATAAGATCACCTGTATGCATCGTCTTCTTTCAAGTCTCATATCATCCTGCGGGGGTGTGGGGGACGAGGGGAGTCCAGCAGCAAATAACACTGCAAAATTAACAAAAAAAAGTAAATGTAAATACAAAATAATAAGATTCCTAAAAATATATAAAACTCTATTCTACTAGATCCACACAGTGCTTAGTTCAACCCTAGCTCTTAGGTATAACCACAGACCTAAACCAAGGAAGTTCCAACAGAAAATGAAGTTTTCCAACAGTAAAAGTAGAGCCAAACATATTACAAAGACTATTTTCCACTGACATGTATTGTTAGAAAAAAATTACCTAAGTGTCAAAATTTCACAGATTAATTTAAATTTTAACTGGTCATTGAACAGTTCCAAAAATTAAGGTCATCCAAAAAAAAAAAAAAAAAAGAGGCAACCTCTTCACAAACCTGCAAAGGTGAAATTACTGATAGTTACCCATCTTCACAAAGCCCTTAAATACATGGGTTTTTACAGAAACTCAGGACAATAAAAAATGACTGAACTTCTGTGAGATTTTACCAAATCATAAAATATAGGACTGTAAGTACACATAAATCCATATACATATGCATTCATTTTTTCCTCACACCTCACATAAAATTGAATTGGGTTCACATTTCACCAAATTAAAATATGCTTAGAAAAATAATATAATAACTTTCTACCAGACATGAGTTCCTATGCAGAAATCTCTAATAAAGTTAAGAAGAATAGTGGCATTATGCCAAAATAAAAAAAGAAAACAAAACCAAAAAAACCCAACCCAAAACACAACACCCAACAACTAACCAACCCGTGGTCGAAGTATTTTTCAAGTATTTGTGTTTCACTTTTCTCCAACGAAATTTCATTGGTACTCTACAACCTATGAAAATATCAAAACCACTTACAAATTACTGAGAATTTTAGAGAACATCTGCAAATTACCCAACTGCTCAAATTGTAGAGTCTAGATTATTACTATTTAAACACCTCCTGATATATGTAACGTCAAGAAAGTGTATCTAGCCCAAAATGTAAATACTGCAATTTGAGCAGAAAACATCACAATTCACTCCATTTCTTCATCAACAATGACTGTTTAAGCACTGCACATACCCTAAGCCCAGCTGGCTTTTCTGCCACCACACTGGCTTTTTCCTTGTGCCACAAAAATACACAGACATACATGAATGCAGACATACACACACAAAAGGGGGTGGTGGGAAGACATGGAAGAGTTCTTTTTTTGATACATACAGAGGCATATGTTGCAGTGGTTCTAATACTATTTCATGAGCAGGTGAATTCTTGCTGTCATGCCTCTAAAAGATGGAGGGAGAAAACAAAAGCTGGCCACCCCATATCAAGAATCAACAGCCTTAGTTTTTTATTGATGAAGTTCCACAGAGACCAAGAATGTCACTACCACATCTGCAGTAGCCATGAACTTGGCAAGGCTAATGAGTACTGCCTAAGGCTACAAAAGATCCTACAAACTAGGCTCTCTCATGCCAGATCACTTCAATTTGGATAAAAGATTTAGTCTGGTATGTATGCTAAGTTTGCACATCACACCGACAGACTTGCACTGAGCTTAGTCCCACTACACTCACCAGAGGTAAATACTTGCATTCAAGAACAAGGAAAAAAGGAAGGAAGAGCAAACTCCTCTCTTCTTTACACTGGATTTAAACAAACAATAAAAGTCTTGGAGCACCAGATATGCCCAGCCTACATGGGTGTCTTAAAGCTACAGAGCTATAGTCTCATTTTTGAAAGCTCTCTCTGGTCAAGATACCTTTTATTAAAAAAAAAAAAAAAAAAAGGAAAAAAGCCTGCAGTATCTATGGACACTTACAGAAACCCTTTTCCACTGCAAGGCCTGAAGGCATCCCTCTGTTGTCTTTACCACCTTGTAGCTCAAATAAAGCAAGGATCACCCTTTTGTATCAGTACAAGGCCAGTTTTGATACTTAACCAGCTTAGTTCAAACCACCAACAAACATAGTTTGAGCAAAGCTAGCTGATTTTCAGTCAAAACAGATTATAGAGCATTCATACATTGTGTTCTGCCAGTTCTACAATGGGAATGGTAGGCTGCAAAAGCAGCATATTAGCACACCTCCAGGCCTTTACAACAGAGTAATGTATAAAACTGACTGCAACGCTAGCAACATACAGCACTGTGGTGAGCAACAGACTGCCAACTCTATTCCAAACCATAAGACAAGGAAATCAGTTGTAAGAACATACTATCCAATAAACACAGAGACTACCAGGCTACAGCTACAGAACTTGAAATCACACAACTGATTTTGTAACAGTAGAGCAACTTCATACATACGAGAAGTTATGCTTTTTACTGACTGGAAATTACTCTAGAGTATTTTAAGATCACTTATAATACTACCTCTGAAAAAGTATTTATCTTGTGAAGAATTCACAAAAGTATAAGAAAGGAGAAATGAAACTAGAAAGTTAACTTACAGAGATCTCAATTATTTCAGGATTTGGAAGATGACACTAAAGCTACTGACAATAAAGAGTAGCCAATGAACTACAAAGTTCATTAATAAGGAATCAATACATCCACCGACTTCATAGCTAACCATCGCATTTCTTCAGTCTCCTTACAACTCTCCAACAATTATCAAATTCTGAAGAACGAGTGCGGAATTAAGACCCAGAGTGGAAAGGCAGCTGTCTATTGTCATGCTGTTTTCTAAGAAGCTATCCACAACATAAAAAGTGATTTTAAAACATTAGCGAAGAACAAAGACAGTGAGTTACTGTGATGGTAACAGTAACACAGACACACAATATTAAAGAGTAACATTTTAAACTTTTTTTTTTTAAAAAAAAGATATAACCAAATGTCATGTAACAGCGCAGGGGCAACACATTAAACTCAATAACTGAGTGTCTTCTGTTGTGCTGCTGCATTGCCAAGTTCTTAAAACTGAAAGGCCTTTTACACAGCCTGGTCAAGGGCTTCCTGGTTTAGATAATAAATTGATTATAAGAGGAGACAAGAAAAAACCCCACTCACACAGTCTGTAAGATCATTACTAAAAGAATCCCCTTTACTGGGTTTCAAGAACCCGGTCTGATCTACTTACTGGTACAGAACAGAAATGAATTGGAAATAAAAGAGTAGAGGGAGGAAGAGATGACAAGAAAGGTGTTAAAAAGCAAATATTTAAAGTGGTGTAGCAAACAAAAGAATAAAAGCTTAAGTCTTTAATTTAAACAAAGAGAGCAGTTCTTAGAAATCAACTGTGTATGAAGCTACCATGCTGAAAGTGCACTTCATGCTTTTATTTGCTATTTTAATTTCTGTTGCTTTTGACTCCTCATCTTTCCTACCCACACAATGCTCCTCTGATCTCCTCAAAATACAAATAATGGGATTACCTATCCAAAGCCACTCCACATTCATGAATAGTTTCAAGTGTAGAGTTCAGCTTTACTACAAAATGTTTAGTTAGATAAGCCAAAGATGCTGAACACGTTTCTATCCCAGGTTACACCCCATCATACTATAAAGATGGTGACTGTGAAAAACATAAAGCTTTCACGTGTCCCTGATTTTTCCTTACACCATAAGCCCAGTTTGCCTGTTAGCCTCTTTGAGAACTAATGTTTTATTCCAATGTATTCCTTAAGAGCATCCACTCTTTCCTTCAAAACACTCAATACCCAACTTACGTCAACAGATTCACTGTAAATCAGAGTTGGTTTCAGACCAATAATACTTCTAAAACCCTAAAAGGTAAAGTGCAAAAACCATTACTAACATCTCTCTGAAGACATTTCATTATCCTCCCCCATTTCTCTTTTTTGTGTTTGCCTGGATACCAATCAGACTGTGAGTTTTTGCAACTGGAGACAATTTTATTACATACGAGCACAGTACAAAGCCAGTTCAGCTGAATACAGATGCAGCAGAGCAGTAAGACTATTTTTTTAAACTATATTATTTCATAAACTTAAGAATGTAGATAAGTCATATGTTGCATACTTAGTTTGTGTAATAGATATTAATTCAAAGCATCTAGAGTTAAAAGATTCTACACAATCCAATCCAACGCAAGTTTGTGAAGTGTTAAAGGCAACTACCATTAACACCTTCAAAGAAAGGCCACATTTTCACTACAATTTTTCTTTAATTTCAAGCATATATGAATAATTCTTTCTAGAACAAATTTAAATAATAAGAGTTTTAAGAATGTCAACAACAGCACACCTAAGAGTTTGAATTAACAGAAAAGTCTGTCGAGGAGGCTTTTAATTCTTATATTTCACTAATCAAAAGACTTTGTATATGGATTTATTTTCCTTATTCAATATCATTGTATTATAAGATTCACTATGGCACCTTTTGCAAACTAACCACAAAGTTTTTGAACGTTTTCCTATGTGAAAAGGTTATTTTGTAATTTCTAAAGTCATATTCATGAAGTACCACAGAAATCTCTGTATATCTCATGACCACACACACTGTTGTCAGAGATGAACATAATTCAGGTCACTGACCTTCAGTGAACACGGGCAGGCAGGCCTGTTACTAGCAATATAAAATATAAATACTTGCTGAAAAACAAATATATGCATTTATTTACTAGGAAAATTATCCTGAGGTATACACAATTAACTTGAGATTAAAAAATACTGGAATATAATGGATCTAGATATATGTAAATCTGTACAATAGCAATTTAAGATGTTGTAACTCTGCATCTCAACAGCCTATTCTTGAAACCACGCACGGACAACCAATGATCTTGCTTGACATAAGACATACAGGGCAAAAGATTCACTAAATACACCAGATTTGGTGTATTATTTAAAATACTGCATAATAAAATGTGAAGTACAACCTGTACTACTGGAATTATCAATAAATAAATAAACTAATAAATCAATCTCACCAGATGCTAGTGATTTTCAGCTTCCAGGACTAGATCCCAGAGACACAATTGAGGAATTTCAAAATAACTGGTTTTTACAGCACCTAGCACATATAGTGTGTGTTTTGTTACTAGGTAAAATCCTGTGTGTTTAGTTGCACATATCAACATACATCTGAAAATCAAACACACACATGCATATTTACTGCTTCTGTTCTACTTAGAACTACCAGATGTGATGTTATATAAAAGAAATAATTCACAACAATGCAAAGAAAAGAAAAGAAAACCCCAAAGTCAGACTACTTTGTACAACCAATGTACAAAACAGTACATCTTCTCTGGTTCATCCACAAAAATCACATTCATAAAATTAAGAGCAGATACGGTTTCAGCATGAAACCAATATATCCTTCCACTATTGTGGTCACCTGCATGTTTCCCAAATATTCGTCCGCGAAGCCAAGCCATGATTGTGGTCACCTGCATGTTTCTATACCTGATAGCAAATATACGGAGTACTAAGCAAAATATGAGTAATTTGTGATCACAATCACATTTAGCATGTTCTCAAAGACTTCACGGATCCCTGTCTCCAGGTAAAGTGCTTTGGTGTTGTGGAAAATGTGTTAGCTGAATGTTTTCACTGCAATAGGCACGAACTGCATTGAAACTATCTTTAGGTTTTAAAATTCATAATTCATTAAGAAAAAATAATATGCCTCTCTTCAGTTTAGTTTGCATATTCAAAAGAACTATGAGCATAGTCACCTTTGTATGTCAATTTACACCATGCTTAAGAAAGGGAATGAGAAAATTTTAGGAAGAGAGCATTTTTGTACGTGACTGGTTTCCAAGCTAGGGTGAAAAAACAACAACAATCAAAACGGAGCTTATACTAGACTTAGCACCAATACACCATCCCAAGAGCTTCTATTATACTTTGTACTCCCAATGAGTTTTAAATACACACTGCTAACATAGAAGACTATGCTAGTTTCTCGATCAATAGTGATGAGATGCTCCTGAAACAACTGCATCTAAAATAAAACACACTACCATCATTTTTTCTTGTATACTGTAAAATTATTTTCAATATTTCAAAAAGCACTAGTTCCTCTGAAAAGAACATACTGTAAATGACCAGTTTCATTCTTATGCTAAATTTACAACACGTGATGCAAGAACCTGCTCTTGTAAGCGTGAAAGCTTGTACAAGCAGCTTTACTGAAATCACAAAGATTCTCACCCAAATTCAAATCTGGCAAAGGCAGAACTACAGTTGCAGCTGAACAAGAATTTCTTTTCAGTAGCAGTATTGCTTAAGCAGCCTGTATCCTTTCACCACTACTTGCTCGGCTGAGACTATTACAGGGTCACTCAGCAAACTGCACTGGGGAACTGACCCACATGTAAAAATGGGGAGCGGGGGCAGGAGGCGGGGGGAAAAAGACCATTATTTTTTTTATCCTATATCAGCTCTCTAATGGCCCACTACAGATGCAGAGCAGCCTGGCAGAAGGAACAAACAACTGGGACAAAAAGGGGCTGCTTAGGCCAGTATTGGTGTCAAAATACTGAACATCAAAGTGCACCTGATTTTACCATAGAAGGACCTACAATGGTGCCACACCAGTATTAATTCAGTAGTACTTCAGAGTGCAATCTGAATCCCTGAAATATCTGATTTATAACACACAATTTTTAAAACCTGATGTATAACATACAATTTTTTAAACCTATCCTTTTAATGAAAAGAAAGGCATAACTTCTAAAAAATGTACTTGTACTGCTTTCCTTGTATAGGAAGGAACCAAACAGTGTAAAACTTTCACTTGACCAATAAAGGTAGACAACTCAGGATTTTTTAAATCTTTATTTGTTCATGTGAACCCCAGAATGAAGTCTATAGTTTTATGAAGAATTAAACTGACACAGGGTGGGGGCGTGGGAAGAGTAAAAGAAAGAAAAAGAAAAAAGGCCCACCCTTATGCTAATATAAAAGTTCAAATACTTGAGATTTTTTAGATAATATGCATATGCTTTTCTTACTCATTGACTAAAAATATTAATTTGAGAAGCACAAACTTAAACTATTTTTCAGCATACTGACCATATAAGGAATCACAAATTAGAGGGGGGAGTGGTTATTTTTTCCAACCACTTAATAGTGTCAAGCAAAACAGATGTGGTTACATTTTAACTGTTCTGGAACAGCAAATTCAGCCACTGTATTTTCCCCTCCCTCAACCAAAAGAAGCAAAGAGATGCTATAGCAGGAGTTGGCCACCCCCTGCAATATCAGCAAAAATATTAACAACTGTTGGATGGCCCTGAACTCTTATAACCAAGTACTTGCTTCTGCACTATTTAAGGGCCTCACTGAGTACAAATGTGATTACTGAAGAGTCCCATTTACATGATTCTTGACAATAATTCTATCTCAAATTCACATAAGCATGAAGAAAACAGAATTCTAGGAAAAGGGAGATTTATGAAATCCAGATATTTTAAAATTATTTCTACGTCATCTTACGAAAACAGATATATATAACAATATAATTCTTTTTCATGTTAACGCATGCATTCTACCTATGATTTCCTTAAAAGGTGACACCTGATAACCTAGGATTTAGGGGTTTTTTATTAGAAATAGCACTATTTTAGTTAATACGTTAAACATGAACTAAACAGTAGCATGTGTGTAAAGTCATATTTCAAGCTAGAACATCCACGAGGGCTGTAAACCAGTTGATCCAGAGTAATGTGCTCTCACAGCTGTGAAATGCTTTTCAGAGCTGAGATTTTTCTATAGATGTCCTCAAAAGATTGATCATTTCATTTACAGAAACTGTTTCTGTTCCTTGTGGTTAGGAAAAGAACTTTAAAAATGCAAAGCAAAACATATGCCACTATATATTTGCATTCATCTGTTTAGAACTGAAAAGTCTCAAGAGAGCGTTAACCTTCCTACTCTTCCCTGGCTTTTTTTCAGCCATAAAGCAAGCATGCAAAGAATTAAAGGCATACCTAAAATTTCCACAGAACATGGCCAAACATCACTCAGTTTACAGATCTTTACTAGAAACTTGATATTACTACAGCTTACTATTCTTCCAGTTTAGTGGTCACTAGCTACTACTTCCTTTTTTCCTTGTACCCTCTATTTACAAAACAGGCTTTCTACTTCTCAGAGACCTGGCAAAAGAGGGTACTCAGATGCAGCACTTCAACTGTTTAATCCTAGAGTTGGGACAGCACTTGTAGTGCTCTCCAGACAAGCAATACATACTGAAATGCCTTTACTTCTCAAAGACCACAAGAGCTTAAACACATATTATAGCTACATGTAAGTATAGATACACACACATGTACACTACATACATATATATATGTGAGGAAAGGGCAGTTGTTCTTCCCTGCAAATACAGACTATTTTAACTGCAATGCCTTTATACTGATGAAAACATAACATCTTATTTTTCAACAGATGAAGAAGACGATAGTTTTTGTCCAGGTTTGGTTGCTGCTGTCAATCTGCTAAATCAGTCTCTTCCCCTGGCCTTTCTGGATAGACCAAACCAGGGTTTTAAACAAAATACTATGATACATTGAAGAGACTTCAGCTTTCTAAGTGACCCATCCTTATGAAATTCAGATGTTACTGAGTTTTGACATCATTACTGTTTCCTTGTTTTAACTGTTTGCTTTTCCTCTCCCCCTTTTAATTCTGCCCTGAAGCATGACAAATACCATATCATGGTGCCAGTACAAGAAATTAACCAGAAATTAATAAATTCATGTTATCATCATGTTTCAGTTAACATTACTGTAACAGAATTTACCAAAAACAGAGAATGTAAAAATCTTACTCAGACCACAACAAACTCGTAACAAAATACTTTATCTACTTACACAGATTCCTGGGAAATGATCTGTAAAGCTGCTATTACATGTCTAGATGAAATAAGACTACTTCTCCATTTCAGCTCTGGCAGCAATAGTTCCAACATTATTTTCAAAGACAATTTAAAGTTCCATAGATGTTTTTTGCCCTGATAGAGTAGTATCTTTAATCTTGAAGGTCTCAAAAATGTTTTAGTTCATGGAGATATGCACACCTACAGTCTTCCAAATTAAAAAGCAAAGCAAAAAAAACCAACCACACACAACTGTAAACTGCTGGCTGGCTCCATAAATAGATGATGCTTATGTATGAGACTTTGGGTAAGTGGCTTGTTTCAGCCATATATCGCTTTGTGTTCTTTTTAAAATCCTTTTCAACCTTTTCAAACACATCATGGACTAACTGATGTTTAATTGATTCCCATGACAGCTTCCATTGACAACTGCAAGGCCACAATCTACCTTTGCCTTTTGCTATTCAGGAGATTTAGACTGGACAAGCATACACATTGCTAGGTATTCTCTGGTCCTATGTTAACTATATGCCTGGGTTTTAAACTAGACTTTACTACATAAATCCCCATACCTTCTGCTAATGCAGGTATATTTCTGATATGAAAAGTGATAACGCAAAAACACTGCTGATATCCTTTCCACTTTAACATAACAGATCAGATTTAACTGCCCAAGTTTCAGTTTAGCCTGAAAAACTGATGCTTGTCTACTTCCACTCTGTATCCATGGAAACTACATGAAAATATTTAGTTCTCAAACATCAGAATTTTCCTTAATGCATCTATCAGACTTCAACCATTTAGATGGGTTTTTCTGGGGACACTTGTTCAGAAATGTTTCTAAGCCACCCACCGCATCTAAAAGGAGTGGAAAAAGGAAGAAATTTCTTCAGTTACAAATACATACTTCTATCGTCCTAGAAATACTGTAGAATTCAATGTAAACCTTCTCTAAAAAAAAAAAATCTCTAGCCTTTAAAAATCAAAGAGCTGGCCAAATTATAACTCCTTCCAACAAGATTTCAGCCACAACCCCATTCTGACTCACCAGTAAACTAGGAAACTCACCAGTCACTAGGAAAAGTATTAAAATTATCATATCTAGAGTGCAATCATTTAAGAAGCCTGTCATGAAGCGTGGCCTCAGATCTTAGCTTGCTTTTTATTTTTTTTTTCTTCTTCTCTCAGGGAAATAGACAAGACACAGTCTGACTTACCATCAGTTGATGACTTACACGCAGGACAAGTTCACAGGCTTCACATTTATATTAAAATAGTCAAAATACAGTACTTCAGAAACACACGGTCTATCCAGAAAGGCCAGGGGAAGAGACTGATTTAGCAGGTTGACAGCAGCAACCAAAGCAGTTTTGGCTCACAAACAGCTATTCCTAAAAGGAACTCGAAATACACTTCTCAAAGTGGAAGGATATCCTTTTTCTTTATTTGTACAACTCAAAGTCCCAGCACATTGTTTCTCTTTTTCTACATATTCCAAGCATAGTACTAAAATGGAATATGGAAGAGCCATCCAAGTAGTAACTGGGGACTTAACCACAACTTAAGTTTGCTTACAGAACTTAGATTTGCCTTTCAATTAGATCTATCAATGTTAAAAGGTGCTTGAAGGAAATTTTAGGATTACTTCTAGGATTTTAGGATACTGACAAAGTAACTGGGACTCTTAGCCCACCAATGGGAAAGAGAAGTTAAAAGTTGTTTAAAGAAAAAGATAAATTCCTCTACTTCCAAACTGCATATACTCTGCTCTTTCAGCTCTTTTTAACTTGGAAACCAAAATACCAACCTCCAGCTTTCACCAGACATGTCACTACAGAAACATCACATTTAAAAATCTTGTTCAACATGCTTTCAAGTAGCAGTTCATATGAAGTTCAATAGCTTTGAAAATTGACAGTGGTCAAGTTCAAGCTCCATGACAACTAGGGGCATTGAAAATTGATAGGTGAATAAACTGAGTTATTTCATTAAAATAAGAATCCTCTGGCTGCAGTTTCCAAAAAAACAAAACTCTCTTAGATTTAGCTGCTGTGTTCCCACCCACAACCCTCCTTGCCCTCAACCACCTCCCTTGCACCACGTCTGGCACATGCCCAGTCTCGCTGAGTCAGTTCTGCAATTTAACATGATGTAAAATATTCACCTTTTTTGATCGGTTTTCTGCTGACTCTGCACAGCTCCAGAGCCTGAGTTTGACTATCAGCTTTCAAATCTACTCAGTAAATAAGAACCTAATTGTTCTTTTTAGCGCATGCATACAGCTAACACATTTATATTCTGCATAGTACCAGTCGATCACAGAGAACTTTATTTGCATTTTTGTGCAGCCTTTGATGCTCTGGACCTTTAAAATTGACAGTTCCTCAGTCAGGGCCAGGAGCACAAATACTTACTGATACTGGAAGTGAGGTAGCCATGCTCTAGGACTGTGCTAGGGTAATAAACAGGACATTCTGCTCATGAAGGGAGAACTTCATTGCATTAGGTGCTGTGTGACACAATAAAATGGTGATCCTCGCCTAAAAAGCTCACTATCTAAACTGACCATGTTTGTCCACAGAAAGACAAAAGTAGAAAGGTCACAAACTTTAGCTATCTATAATAAGGTTTGCTGTAGAGGTAAAGAATACAGTACAAGAGTAGTGAAGAGCCACCTAGCTAAAGTATTTCCAATAGTTCTTGCTGAACTGCCACAGAGCACCTTGAAGACCGCAGCCAACATCTAGTTTGATATCAATGGCAATAGAGAACAAGTGAAATGTTTACAGGCTTTTCTATATATAGTTTGTGTCTGTCATAACAGTCTACATAAATAAATTTGAAGAAATAAATTTAATCAGGCATGCCAACTACAAACTTCTCTGATAATGGAAAGCAGAATGAACAAAAAAAGACTTTTCACCACAGTAAAATTCAGCATCCTTACCACTCAGCTCTCAATGTCCCACCCTAAGTATATACAGAGACTTCCAAGATATGCTTTAAGTCCTAATTCAGGCTCAAGTTGACCAATGTAACAGTAGGAGAGAAATCTGTATCCTAAAGGAAAAATAATTCTATTTTGGATTCATGCAGCAATCCCATAGAGAATACTATTTCTATTATCTTAGGAGACCCCAATTTTGAGGAACTAAGGGAATTCACTGTTTTCAAAATTCAAGACACCTCTAGCATAAGCATAATACTCTCTGTTTCTTCTAATTGCACTTAGTACATACACTCAAATACCTTCTGAAAAGTATCACAGAGTATTTGTATTTCAACATGTGGACTAACAAATGCAAGGACACACAATTGATCAGATTAAGTCCTTCATAAAATCAACTTAATTTCACTATAAAAACCATTAGCATTAAAACCCCTTAACAAATAACTGAAGAGTGAGTAGAATATAATCCCACTGATACGAAGTATTCTATGTTCCACCCGTACACTTCCCCACTCTCCCCACTTTGTTTGCATATCATTCCTAACTTGGTGGTAGTGCCACACTTCCATAATTCACATATCTTTGCACCAAGAAAATAAAACACTTTCCAGGAGCCATTTCCAGTAAAATGCTTGTGCACTGATTAAACCCCCTTTTTCCTCTTTCCTTAAGGCAAGAACGCTAATCACTGGATTGGAGAGTCACGTTTCCTTTTCCCTCCCTCTGCCCCATGATTCTTTGGGGTTTTTTTGCATAGCAGTATAGATTACATGGGACCCATGGACAGTTGCCAAGAACATCTGAAAAGCCAGGTGATCTAGGTATCCTCACTGGAATTGAACAGTATGAGTTTGGATTCTCTCCATCTAAGGAACACACTAAATTGCCAGAAAGGGCAGTAGTTCCCCCGTGTCCTTCCCAACTCTCAGGTGCACAGTTGTGCTCCCTTCCTTAGAAAGCTTTAGCATTCACACTGAATGCAAAACAAATCAACTCAATGACCCAGTTAAAAACTGTTCACATCTTTGTCACGTTCATTTCCTGCCAGTTTAGTAAAACGAACTGGCTCAGCAAATGGTAAGAAAAACTTAAAGCTAGAATAAAAAAGGCTAAGAGGCCTTTTTGTACGAGAAAAAAAAAGCTAGTTTAATTTATGTCACATAACATAACTTCCCACCAAGCATATGCCTTCACAAGCTGACCAAACTCAAGGAACTTAGGGCTACTACTTAGAAGAAAAGAAGAAGTCACAGATGAGGCTTACATTCCTGGCACTCTTCCACTTCATGATGAAACAGTTTAGGTAGCTAAATTGGCAGCAAAGTTTTTACCTTTACTTACATCATTAGGATTTTGTGCTTAGCTTCTTAAGCTGGCCCAACATGGGAAAGTAAAGCAAAAATGCCAACAAAGAGAACTTGCAAGTACACTTAACCAAGGGAGAAAGCTGACAGAGACAGTCTTGGGTGATCCCATTTAGGCTGCTGTCAAACAGCTATGTCATAATCCTCTGCAGCATTCAGGACCAAAGAGGTAGAGGTTGCAATGGTGAGGGCTACAAGTTCATCTGCAGCCCTAGCTTAATTCGGCTCTGATTGTAAATCATCTCTGAAGGAGGAAACTACTGTAACTCTTATATCATGTTCATGAGGTAATGTTCAGTGCATATGACATAACAAGACACTTCAAAACTATGGTAAAGTCTCCAAAGTAGATCAACAAAAAAATGTACAAATGGGGTTTCCTCTTCTTTGTTCCTTCAATGTAGAAAACATACACATGAATGAAGATTCATCATTTTCCTCCTATCATTCACTCCAGAACTACAGCCCTAACATTTCTCAGAATATAGATCCCTGTCAGCTCCAAAAATTTTTAACAAAATATGAATCATCCTAACATAATACTTCTTAACTTAACATAATTCATCATGGTTTTAAGCTCCATCTGTAGTTCATTTACCATGGCCTTATTCTCTGTTTAAAGAACCACTCACCTAGAAAACTCTCATTGAAGAAGGAGATAAATTAACGAACTTCAGTAAATTTTCATACAATCTACTGATGAAGTCAAAATAACTTCTTTTTTAGATTTAAAACTCTGAGGTCATGTTTTATCATCTTGTCAGACTCCATTGTTGCCATTAAGCATAACATTAAAACAAATTTTTTCATATCCCAAGATATACCAAGATACTACTGCAGAGGTAGTAGGCTGCAAAATTTTGCTGAGTTTTAAATGGTATTACAATCCATTCAGAAGAATTCAAACACCCTATTCAAGTCATATATGCATGTGGATGCACGCACTCAGAGAGAAGAGTCAGTACAGACAGTGGGTATTCAACAACCAACAAAAGCTTTACTGGGGTACATTTATTATCACATTGAATAGAGATTTCAACAAACATTCAGGGCAGCTCCATACCTCTAAAAAAACATGGTTACATGTAGCTCATTGGAGACTCTAGAACACTTGTTTTGACAAGATAAAATCATTGCCTTTTCTGCTGTAAGTTTAAAAAAAAACAAACAAAACTGGACAAACCCCACACCATTAAGTCCAGAACATACTCATCATAATCTGAGACCTTCTACACAACTTTTTTGGAGTTTCATCCAGTAATTCTTCATCAAGCCTTCACTAATGTATGGAATACTCAAAAAAAAGACCTAATGATTTAAAAGCCTTCAGAGGCCAAGAAACCATGACAGTCTTTCATCAAGTGTAATGCATTGCCAATCACCACTAAAACTGAAGACATGTATCCTTCCAGTGTGGAAAAGGTTTTATGGCTCTAATAAGAGATCGCAGATACACTGCTGTAAGGTAACTCAAACTGAATTAGACAGAGAACAGTTCAAATTCACAATCATGTTTACAAGTTACCTTTTGTCAGCTTATCCTCAGCAACTGACCACATACCTACCTACCAACACAGACACACACCCCTTTAACCCATAACAAATGTGAGACTTTGCTTTCACTTACAACACCACAAAAAGAAGGTTGAGGCTAAGGATGAAATAGCACATGATTGCTAAGCCAATCTAATAATTTGCTGCTACAAAAAAAAAGGGGGGGGGGGGAGGGGAGGGGATGCTGTTCTGCCAACATCCCTCCCTTTCCCAATCCTCATTGCTCTAGCACTAATCGACCCAAAAGAAAGCCAACTTTTTTCAGGCTTGCTTACTGGCTTTCTTGCACACACAGATGATGCCAATTATTTCAGTAAATACCTCAGTTTTTTGATGTACAAAAGGTTGTAAAGACCTTGGTATAATTTTTTTTTTTAAATAACTGTGTTATATTATGGTTCTGAATGTATAGTTCAAGCTTAGTCTGTCAACTTGGGATAATGTTGTTTTGAATCCCTTTTTGAGTACAGTCACTACGGAGATGTATGGAAATTCATTTTTTAATATTCCATGCTGGCAGTCAAGATAAAAGACCAGGAAAACTCTAACAGAGGCCTTTCAGATTAATTTTGTCTAATTATGAGGCCAAATAGAAAACGCTGAAACTTTGGGACAGTTTATAAGAACTTCACCAATTCCACCATGTGAATACTGGGTATAAATAGACCAATCTCATGCTCTCTGAGTTGTCATTTGTTGAAGAAGCAGACATTACACTAAAACTTCAACAAAATTATCTATTTCAGTAATTCTAGGACATGCTAAGATTATACAGCTTTCCGATTATTTAATAGCAACTCTGCCAGTATCGGAAGTTGCTAGGGTTCTGACCAGAGGAGTTTGGTTTCCTGTAGCATTTTTTTTTCCTCATAAAAATTCTTAAAATTATTTTAGTAAGGCAGGTTGCATGAAGGAAATGAGGACAAATTTAAAAAAAATTTAAAAAAAGATTTTTAAATCCCAACCTTATACACTTCCAAACAATACTCAAGATCACCGCATCTGAAGTATCCAGGAAATAAAATCTTTAGTATCCCACCGAAATCCTTGCAGACTACCAAGAATAGCTTACTAGATGGAAAGACTCCAAAATAAAGCCGCTTTTTCAGTAGACTTTTTTCTTCAAACTTCATTTCATGTAATTTCATTGTATTTCATGTAATGATGTGCTGTGCTTTTTAAGAAAGATTGCTGTAAAAAGATATCTTTTTATATAGACCTGCTCTTTTCCCCATTTTGTGAAGAGCTCAACAAAGTCATGAGCATGATCTGACACACTCTGTGGATGATGCCAGCAGAGCTATCCTTATGGCACAATTTTTCTAGACAATTTTTCTAGACAATTTTTCTAGACAATTTTTCTAGACAATTTCTCTGAAACAGCAAAGCAACGTATGAAATCACAGGGGCAAAAGGGTTTAGAAAAGCGAGATTCAGGGCTCCTACCAGGTGCACCAAATGGAGCAATTGCAGCCTAACAGACTCATCTCTATAGCCCTTCACAGGACCAGTTTCCAGTGCAAGGCAAAAAGGAAACACTGAACACAACAACATAGTCATCAGGATGGTCAAATCAGAAAATTCTGTCCCAATTCGTAACACCACACACTACACTGACATCTTCCTTTACAACCTAAGTTAGAAGAAGCAAAGCCGCATTTAATGGCTTCAAAACTAGAACTTCCCTCTTCGCAACCTTTTTTTTTTAAAAAAAAAGAAACAACAAGAAAGCACCACTCTTGGAAATAAGCCAGAACTCCACACTGCTAATTTAAGACTTTATTTGAACTGAACATAAAGGAGACATAGTAGCTTCAGAGCTTAAGAGATCTCTATGGAGTTCAGTGGTGCTACACTGAATCTATCTGAAGGAAGATGGATCACCACGTGGATCTAGCAGTCAAGGCCTACTCTCCCTTTTTTTGCCCAGAGAGGTTTTTATTCAAAATATTTCAAGTTAGCTTCATACAGGATTTACAGGAATTACTAGAAAGCATGGAGTTGTTCTTCATGATGCCTCTGTGCTTAGGGAAGAGCAAGAGACATGGTAACCTGTACAGATTATACCTGCCACAGACACTGCCTGAAAACACTGAGCAGTCTTCCTCCCTTTCCTGAAGGGGTCAGGGAGATGGATGACATCCTGAAGGGCCAAAGTGCAAAGTTCTGAAATGCAGAGTAGTCAACCTAAAGCAAGTTAGGGAAAAAGAGAAACAAGGCTTTATGAAAAGTGCAATGGATTGCTGAGGAAGGGGATTGGAGGGGGGAAAGACAGGCACTAAATATCAAAGTAGGTAAACCATTATTTGACTAAGAAAACTCAACTACTTCTAATGCCATGTTGTTTATCACAAGCCAAAAGTCTTTAGCCATGAAAAAACCACGCGTAAAACAAGCACGATGAACAAAGTTTACTGAAGAGTAGACTGGAACAAGACCCAAAGCAGAAGAGAAGATGGGAGGGTTTAAAAACAAACAAACTCAGACAAGCCACAAGCCACTGAAGAGATACAGCATTTATAAGGAATAATTTTATTCACTAACCAAGAAGGAACCAACTGAACACTTCCAAAGACAGCTATTGTAATTCAGAATAGTGTTTGTCCTATTAGTGTGTACATCCTGATAGTAGGCTGCTTGATAACCTGACCTAGAGCAGCTAACCTAATGAAACAAAATCCTGCCAGCTCAGTCATTTGTTCAAGTGAGCCTTCACATAAGAATGCAAAAGTGAGATGTTGTCCACATTTTGCGTGGAGAAAGCATGCTTTGCAAGGTATGTAAGGTGCTCCTGCTCTCAGACCACCCAAAGCCTTAGAGACGCAAAGGAGATGGGCAGAAAAATTTCATTGCTTTTTTCCTGCTACGTAGAGCAAGTGTATTGTCCAATCTTCCACATTTTTATTTGAAATCACTTTGGATTATTAAAATATGGATGGATAGATTCAGATACTAAGGAATCAGCACTCCTGCCTACTTTCCCAACTAACAGGTGAATAGTTATCAACAAAATATAAATAACTTGAACAAAAACATCAGGTATCTGGATACACAGATGTGAAACAACAGCCTAATTCCAGCAGCTCTGGTCACTTATTCAAGAAGACAAGTAAGCATGGAATTTCTAAAAGAGGTGTTTTGTTTGCTTGGTTTTTAACATAACCAGTCCAGCTGGTGGTTATGTTAAAACGGGGCTATCAAAAGAAACATTTTTTCATGTCTCCTTTGCAGAGCAGGAAGAACAAAACTAAGTATCTTTACTCTGCAATTTAGCTTCTGGTATCAATAAGCTATGATCACATTAAGACAGCTGAAAAATATCTTTTATTTAACATTAACTTTAGAAATTTCAATTTATCTTTCAGTTTGTCCAAAGAGGAACAATACATATTTTGTGTGCACGTATCTATCTTAAGGCAATATAGAACGCAAGTAAAAATTTCAGATGTGAAATGAGATAGATAAGAAATCAATATATTGTATTGTTTTGTGGTAAAGTTTGGGGAAAAAAACTCAGAAAATTAAAAACTTTTGGTTTCTTAGGAGGTTTTAGTCTTTAAAATGTGGATTTTTTTTTTTCCCCCCCTCAAAAGCATTGTTCTTACTGGGGGGAAGAGAATGAGAAAACAAGAGAGAAAGAACAAGCAGGAGAAAACATTGAGCAAAGAGACAGCAAGTGCCAAAAAGAGGCACTTCAGAGACCAAGCACTAGAAAGGACATGAGAAAAAAGGGCATGAGCAGAAGTTAGAAAATTGTAAAAAAGAGCAAGCGAAAGTGAGGAAGAACTAGAGGAAGACCACAAGTGAAAACAGTGCACAAAACCAGATGAATCAGAAGTAAGAGAGTTACACAGCAAGCAGGTGAGTTAAGACAGCAAGGAAAGTTAGAGAGAGAACTTGTTACCAAGTAAGACTGTAGTGCACACTTGTTAGGAGTGCACACAAGCAGGATAGCATCAGAGTGGGAACATTAGAGAGGGAATAAGTGTGGAAGTTTGAGATAGCAAGCAAAAGTCTGAGAGAGGCAGTGAGGTGCGGGGGGGTTGGGGAGACAGAGGGAGAGACTAACAGGAGAATGATTTACTACAGGAGAGATGGCAAAAATGCCTCAGAATTATGTTCTTCATTAAGTAACAGCACTATCAGAGCCAGTTAACCAACCCCTGCCTCTTGTAGGCACCCTGTTCCTGTCCACCCACACAACCCATTCCATTATCTTGTCAAATGTCTGAGCAGCAGCACAGTGTACTGGGTCTGGGAACCGATCTCACTGAAAAGTAACCTGATTCTCCACCCCCACGCACACCCAAATGTTATATATATAAAATTGTGTATTTCAGCCAACTCAGTTTCCAAGTCTGATTCATTAGTTGGCCTTACAAACAGCTGTGCCAACACAAAGCAGGTGGAAACAAGCAGCCAGAATCTGGAGAGAAGGGAAGCTGCTTAAGCAGTAATTGCCTTCAAAGACCTCCCTTGTTGCACAGTTTGTCTTAGAACAACTCTCAACAATTTCCCTCAAAGTGCTTCAGCACCTCTACATCTTGCAGCATGAACTTCACATCAGTTTGCTAATACTTACACTGTAGAGCGAACATATGACCTCATCAGATTAAACACTGTGCATGTCCCAAACCCCTCACAGATGAGAAACAGAGTTGTTGCTTTTCATCTTTTTGCTTCTATCAACTATTTCAAATTTGGCACAGGTACAGTTTTGGAGAGAGCCAGGTAATTTTCACTAGCCCCAGAAAAAACGTATACAGATTTGGATGGGTGGAAGGAGAAAATGGTTTAGAGTAGAAGAAAAAGCGGGGGGAAATCAGTGTTGTTTGTGGTTTTCTCTGAATATACTCATGAAATTATGTGCCAGCCTATGGTCTTATCTCATGATAGAAGATGGAATTGATCTGATTAAAAAAAAGATAATAAAGTCTACTCAAATTTCCTCCAAATTTAGGAAGGTATCATAGCAGAAGACTAGTTTCAATCTTTACTCATCAGCTTCTGTCAGTTTGCTTCCCTTCACTGCCACTACTACCAACCAATGTCTCAAGACTCTGACAAGTTCCATCAGCTGAAACTAGAACACAGATTATTACTGTAGAAGAGTCGCATTTAAGACATTTAGCCAATTTTCCCTCATGAAAGCCAACCAAACCCAAGCATGCAAAAGTGTGGTTTACACACCCAGTATACACTTGCACGGGTCACCCATTGTTCCTCAAACTGTTCACTCTCAAGTGAACAGAATCTCAAGATTCAGAACTCAGCCCTGCCAGATCAGGTAGGAGCTTCTGTACTACTAAGATGGAGATGTTTCAATCATACAGACTGGACAAACACCATATATGGCTCTTCCTCCTTCCATGTCAAAAAAAAAGTTTTATAAATGTCATAAAATCACAGACTAAAGTTTAAGGCAGGCCTGATCCACAATTCTGCTTCTTTTATACATTTTGCAACACAATCTTTACTTACACGGTCAAATGCTATTTTATTCATTGAACAGATGCTTATCATGTACATCAGGAGGATAGCACACAGAAAACAAAGCTATACAGTAAACGGTAGCTATTCCATAAATGACGCTATTTACTGAAATAATCAGTTCTTTCTGAAATTTAGGTATGCATATCAAATAGGGAAAGAGATTGCAAGTAAAAAATGGATTTTTATTTTTAAAAGACAAGCAAACTCCCTTTAGGAAACATGAGTTTGACTCTTAATTCTCCCAAATTTCCAAATAAATCTGAAGTTCCTTGAGCAGACCTCTATCTAGATATGCTGAGTCACTCTCCAACCTTAAAAGACTGCTTCTCTGAGTTACAAAGCTACTGAATAAAAACTCAAGTCAAATGCAACTGCAAATACATAGCATCCTGCTATAAAGACGTAAGACATCTAAACTCTTAACCTCAGCTCCACTCGTTGTGTCACTGTATCTTTGGGCAAGTCACTGTACGTTTTTTTTGCTTTCATTCCCCCTGCTAAAAAGCAGCTTAGTAACATGTATATATCCCCTCTTAGCAAAGCAGTAACTGCTGGGTGTATGGAAAGCAACATGAAGTTAAGCACTATACAAAATGCCCGAAATATCTGAAAACCCTCTCTCCACCCCAAAAAACAGGAACTCAGTGCCTTAAGTTAGGCTGCAAATAAACCAGATACATAAACATTCCTAGGTTTGATGGACCTTTTTTCTGTATATTAGATCCTAATCACCATAAAAACACTTCTCTTCCACCAGACACTGAGAAAATCTGTTAGCACTTGCTAGAATCAGATGCTAAAATCTTACATCCATGCACAAGCCTATAAGTCACTAACCTAAGGTTAAGTGCAAGGTCTGGACAGTGTGCACTTATTAACAACTTGTTCCTAAAAAAAAAAAAATTACTACATGATGAAAGATAGTTCAGACCAGCAGACGTAAGATGTAATTTTTCCATTTTTGTCAGTGTTTGAGTGCTTGACATAGTTTGGGAATTTTCATGGAAATAGCCAATAAAATCAAATGCAACTCTACAGAGGTACTCAAGATTAAAATATAAGGACAAAGACTGTTTTTACAACATATGGAATATAATGCATACCTGTTTCCTCCAATACATAAATAAAATGACACTGTCAAGTTGGGAGCTCATAGGTTTCAGAATATACATGATGACAAACACATAACTTAGCAATTGTATTCTGGGCCCACTGTTTGCTTGCTAAAACTGTATCGTGAGCTTCAACCTCATTTCAAACCACAGACCTGTCATTGTTTTGTTTTATGCAAACAAAACTTTGGTTTATCCTACTAAGAGTAAAAATTAAGGGTGTTTTTTTTTTTAAAGTAGCCATAGTCCAGAGAAAAAGAATGAAAGCAAAGCATACAAAGAATCCTGTATAAGAAAATGCCAAGAGTAAATTTTTCTAAATACGGAAATCTAACAATTAAACTCTTGATCCCATATTCAAATTCTTGTAACTGATATAAGTGCATATTCTCACATGTCAGTAAAATTAGGTAGGAATTACAAGATTTAAAATCTTCACAAAAAAGAGTGAGGCCAATGGTATGACGAAATACTGTTTTAGCTATGTAGGCCTAAGATGATATTTTTGAAGTAAAAAAAAACCAAACTAGTGACAAAGACATACAAAATGATGAATGACAGAGAGGTGGTTAATTAAGCTCCCCTGTCTCATAACAGGACTTTGGAAATACACACTAAGACCAACAAATGTAAACTAAGGCCAAGAAAATCTTTTTCACACACACAAAAATTATTTACTGGTCTTAATCAGAACGTGTTCCTGATGCCAAAAAAAAAAGAAAAAATTAAGAACTAGGAACTATTCCATTGGACAGAAGTGGAAGGGGGGGAAGGGGGCAGGGAAACAAAACACAAAACAAAACAGAAAACCAACCTCCTATGCTTCAGAATGTAAGCCCACCATGAACTTCTCAGTACTAGGAAAATATTTAATGACATGCACTACTCCAATTTGGTGGTTATCTTAACATGTTTTTTTAATAAGCATTGAAAAAGCTTGTTGAGATTATTTTTTCTCTGCTGTTAAATAAAAGCCCCACACCCTACAAATACTGACAACCTATATGCACACAAATCATGGATACAGACTGATCATAGGTCACTGATCACCTCTAATGCTTCCAAATACAAAGCAACACAGGTACATACTGGCAGTGCTTCAGAAGACCCCTTAGAAATGTCCATTTGCTGCCTAGGTAAAGTCCTTTCCCTCACAAACAAAACACTGTATCCCTAGATATATTTTATATTTCACTTCCATTACTGAAATAAACATAATTTAAAATACCTCCATTCAATTAGAGAAGTAGCGTTTTTATAAACTGTACAAAAGAAAGAATTATATCAAAACACTACACGACCCTTGTAAACTATAGGTAAAACCTGTTTTCTCATTTCTTGAAATGACTGTATGTTGGTTAAAAACTTCTAGCAGAAAATCAGAATGATCTACCTGCTTTATGCAGGTACACAACTATTTCTTTGCATTATAAGAACAATATAAGAATTTTTAACTATACTTTAAAACAGAGATCTCAACATTCACAACTTGGCCAATGTGTTTTCCTTGCTTTATTAGCTTCTGTAAG
This sequence comes from Bucorvus abyssinicus, assembly GCA_009769605.1. NCBI lineage: Eukaryota > Metazoa > Chordata > Aves > Bucerotiformes > Bucorvidae > Bucorvus > Bucorvus abyssinicus. The sequence goes on along the minus strand of CM020030.1, from coordinate 21,192,769 downwards.
AAATTAAACAGAAATATTTTAGAAAAAAATTGCATTTTTGTTTACTGGCATTGTCTGGCAGTATGCAAATTAAGTAAAGGAGTACTAGGTATTACCTTCAAGTACAAATTTAGAAGTTGTCTCCAATTCTAATGGTTCCTTACATGAGAAATGCATTATGTAGGCTTCTAGTCCCCATCATATGAAGCAAAGCCAATCTTGACTTAAGAATGACAACAAAAGTTGTCAGTGTTACCATTAACCACTAAGATAAGGCAATCAAATACTTGTACTCCAACAATCTGTTTTCACATGTGCAACCATATTTATTTCTCAAGGTTTCAAAACTAAGGTTGTAAAGTTTTAAAATGTCCATGCTGTGAGCATGACTCTGGTTAATTTAATTCTATAGATATACATAAACTAATGTTTTGATGGGTAGAAAGACTGAAAGGAGATTCATATGGACACTGTCAACTGCAAATCATGATTGCATGCTGTGTAAAATGCACAGGTGAAAATATCCCCAACCAAATTCTACAAAGACAGGAGATAAACCCTCTTGTAAGGATCATACCAGACATCATTAATGATTTTGCTTCACGCCCCCAGATTATTAGTTTTTAGACCTTCTATCATTAAGCTTTCATACAACAAACTATCAAATTATAATAACTCACAAACATATATGCATTTACACAATGCCATAACAAAAGTGCTACATAGGTAGACAATAGGAATGAATGGGTATGCAACTTGAAAGTCATGAAATCCTGATTAAATGGAGAAAGAAATAGTATTTACTTCATGTTGTACAGTACAAAACAAAATGGAAATCAGATCCTAGCTAAAGTCTCTAAGTAGCAGAACAATGCAAAACCAAGCAATTTTTAACTATGCCCTTATAATACCAACTACAGTTTATAACACAGTATCATGTACTCTTTCCTTTATGTACTCAGCCTTCAACATAAATGAATCATTTATGATGCTGTCTCCAGTAGACATAGTTCACAGAAGACATTAATTCACTGAGAAACTATGTAAAATGCAGTGTGTATTAAAAATAATAAATCAATGGTCATTCCAAATGAGGCTGTAGTTAGCTGTATAGTTAACTGATCTTTCCCCAGAACTGGAGCTACTAGCGCTTCCAGGTTTGGGGGAAGCGTAATTTAAGTTTGTAGCTTTAGCATATACAGAACTTCTCATCAGCAAAAATCTTATTTCAGTGGGAAGACACAGACAGATATGTGCAATCATGTACACGTTCAGCACAGTAATGCTCCTTTTCCTGCACCGGGCCTGCCATAAAAATCTCAACCTCTGGAGGCACACTGTGACATTGACAGGGAAATCACCCGAAATACAAGAATACAGAATTCTAAGTTTAGGAACATCTGATCCTGGTGCAAAGCATACATAAGCACTCCTAAGTATTGGTAGTACTTATGAGCAACTTCTACAGAAAGGGAAACCGACATCTTCATGCAACAATCAATTCTTGTAACATCAACAAAGACATCAACACTAAAACACTAATTTGCAATTTTGGGCACACCATTAAATTAATGCCTACTTATCCACAAGTTAGAAAGAATTACAACAAAGAAGCCAGAACCAGAGATGATCCAGGAAAGTTACCAAGTTTCCAATGTCAATCGGATACTGAAAGAGTGTATTAGAACTGATTTGTCTATAATCATACACACATCCTGTATGTATTTCATGTATAAGTCCTCTTAAAACTGCATTTAAAAACCAAGAATATACATGGTTATACATTTGTAAGTAGGAAAAAAGCTGAAACCGAAAAAAAAAAAAAACCTGAACGGACCAAACAGAGATCAGTGTAAGGAAAAACACAGTGCTCAGGAAAATACAGAACTGAGTAAGTATTAACACATTAACTTCCCTGCCAGGGAATATTTCTTTCCTCTTTTCACCCCTTCCTTCCGTTTAAATAGTAAATTGATAGTACAGACACAAAACTATTTCCTCTACAAAAGAGGGGGATGCGCTGTGCTCCAACTGGCTCCTTAGTGACGGGTCCAATTGCAAAGTAAATGAGAAGTTATGAGCATTTCACATAGTTCACAGAAACACAAATTGAGTACATATAGGTAAACAAGCTTTTAAATGAATAAAAACATAAGCTACCTGTGTTTGAAGCCAGGAAGCCAAAAGCCAAAGAACAATGGGTTCTGGGGACACTAGGATTTAAAAGTTTCATTGGCAAGTTCAATTTAATCACTAAAATGTATTTAACTACGATTGTGCCAACCAGTCATTCTACTAGTTTGATTTTTTCAGTAACTCACCAAAATTCAGTCTAGTTTTTTTCAATTATATTTTGAAAGAATAACTCTGCCATCAGAAATTAATCTGTACATTTCCATTCCTCTCTTATTTCACCATCCAAAAAGTTATTAAAAAGAAAGAGGAAAATTTTCAACACATAGACATATTAACATATTATTAACTATCCCTTTAACTGGCTCAAAATACAGTTTATTTTTATTTGTCTCTGGGTGAATAAGAAAAAGGAGAAAAAATAAAAATAGCAAGTTTTAGAACTTCACGTAACAGAAATTGAAAGCTTGGTTTCTCATAGCTGGAACAAAACTGTCACTTAATGGAGTTAATTTCACTTTTATTTACTCAGTTTCTCTTTCAAGTATTTTGTGCTACTAAGACCCTGGAAACTTTGCAATGAATATGTTTATAAAAAAGTGCTAACTAATGTTATTTTAATTACAGAAACATTTTCACTGCTTTTAAGAAATGCTCTATTCAGAGCTGAAATTAAACTGATCATGTCTTCATTCAGGGTAACTGAAATAGCTACTATCTAAACTTCAGAGGTTCCAGAGTATTCACACCGTATGGATGTTAGCAGAACTGACTGTGAACTATCTTGCACACTTCCCTACCCCTTCAGTGGGTATTCTCCCTGAAATTGTATGGATAGGACATTTTGGAATGAATGAGAATATGATAACATCAGTGTCTTTCATACTGAGCCACCCCATCTGCAACATTTTCAACTGTGGAAAAACTACCTTTTAGAGATTGGGGAGGGAAAGGGGAAAAAAAAGGGTGTTGGGCAGAGTGAGAGAAAGGAAACCTTATGAAGACAATGCGACTTAGTCTGTCTCATCATTATGTGCTTTCTAGTCAAAGCGCAGCCCCTTTTTTGATCTGTGCTCTCACACAAGTAAGCCATAATTAAGCACCCAGAGATACTGGACAAGACTCATACACATGAGTATTAGGGGAAATGGGAGTAAACTCCAAACAAAGCTGGGTTAAGTGTGATCTAGGGACCTATTCTAAAGTAATCAAATACATTTGTACTAGCAAAAGCTAGTCATGCTTGGGTAAAACTGAATCAAACTCAGCATTTTACCTTCCTTCCCCATAAGGGAAAAAGATAACCAATAGATATAAATTACAGTTACATTAATTGTTACATTCATGATTAGGTCACTGAAATTCTATTGGTATATTGTGTCACCTCAAAGAGAGAGTACTAGATAACCGTATATATAGAATATGTCTTTCTAGAAGTTACAATTGTTTCTAATTATCAAAAGTTTCTCCACTGTTTTTAAACCATCAATAGACCACAGTTCGCATAGCTCTCCTCTTGTAGAACCCATGGAGGTGAGGAAGGAAAAGGAGAGTATTCCCCTTCTCAAAATGTCTTATTTACTTTTTTCTCCATTCGTAAGTTTACAAGACAGGCATGTTTGCTCAGAAAGGGTTTTTTTTTGTATTGTTTCAGTCTTAAAGCAAAAAAGAAGTTTAGCTCCATAAAGATATCAAGTCTTTTAGACTTCTTAAAGTCTGATTAGCAAAAAAGTTATTACATACTTTAAGTTTCTTACCAAACTCCCATAAAAAAAAAAGATGAAACTGTAAACTTAACAAATAATCTATTGTGTTCAGTTATAAAGACAGAAGCAGCAGTTCTCTGTAAATAATCCTATTCTATAACAACAGATCTATTTACAGAAGGATTGGAGAAGTTATACAAGTCTCCCATACTCCCATAAAACAAAGATATCACTTTGGAGAAGAGTTCTCCAAATGACATTTAAAATTACCATAGAAAGACTAAACATGCACCAGTCTTCAATTCTTACTCAAGAACATAAGCTGTTAACAACTTTCAACCTACAGTCCTGTATACAAGGTTAAAAATACCTGAAACAAAGAATTTTTAAGAGGGATGCTGAAAGGAGAATCTGATTATAGCAACAAAATTGCTTTTTTGGTAAAAGTACATTTCAGTCTTCAAATCAGCACCCATTTCAGTTCACATGAAACCGTAAAATGCCATCGAAGCAATTAAAGGTACAGTTTTTCATGTGTTTAATGAGTCTTTTCGCATACTACCATATGACCAGGCAGTAAAGTTTCAAACATGTTAGCATAAACTAAAAGGGACTTTTTCACTTTATGTTAAGGTGTTGACAAACTAATTTGAACTAAAACAACGAAAGTATCACAGTAAATCCATTAAGGCAAAGCCTAATAATACAGTTAACCCGGACACACGTTTCTTTGCAAGGCCCTATCAGAATTAAGATTTGAAACATAGTATATATGTTGGCAAATATGTCCTAATTAAATGTAACTTTAAAAGCTTAGACGAGGCACACAGGTTTAACACCTGTCACATTTTTCTACTTTCAACCAGCTTGCTAGAAGTCATTTATGGTCATCACGTGTTAATTCCCAGTCTACACAAAACCCACATACTTTAAAAATTGAAAAATTCCTCATGACTACCTCATTATTTTACACAAGTAAGAGAATACTACCCATATATTGACACTGAAATAGAGAACTCTTGGCGGCTATTAGGTAAAATTATCCTTGTTGCAGCTTCTCCGTCACTGTCCAGCATGGGGGAGGGTATTCGAATGGTAAGTTCTAAATTCACTCAAGTATTGATTCAGGAACTGTAACATTGCTGCTCATGTAACATGTTTTTGTTACCTATTCTGCCTGGAAACAATACTAAACTATTGGTAGATGTAAATGCATATGCAATAATTTAACAGAAAGAATTGCCCTCTTTTCTTAAGAATTATGTGCTCTTTATTCAATTTTGAACAAGATACACTTGCTTTACTCAAAGAATATTCAAAAAACATCAAACTTTATAAGCTTCACAAACTTTGACAGAATTTTTAATTCACAGCAGAAAATGTAAATTTAACACTTCACACATTCTAGTTCAAACTGCAAACAAAAACACTCTAGTTCTAAATAATTCATAAGCCAAAAATATGAAGCATAGCCTACAGAACTAATCTACATATATATACACACACATCAAGTTCACCAAATATATATATAGGTAACAGTTAACAAATACTAGCTCATACTCAAAGAGTTACTTCCAGTGTTATTATTCTAATTCTAGAAAGTACAATTATTTTTCAAAAAATATCCAACCTACAGAAGTTGAGGGGAGGGGGTTGTGGAGAAAAAGAGAAACAAGTTTACCTAAAGTTTTAGGGCTACAGACTACTCCAAGGAGGTAAGTTAAATTCAGCTTGGTTACAGGCACGTAATTAAATACTACTACCAAAAAACCAAATTTGCTTATTTATCGCCAGCTATCATTGACATATTCTTCAGCTTCACACACCTATTCTTAAGGACAGGAGAATGAAATACTGACACGATAATAAAACAAGTTGTTAACTTCTACTTATCTAACCCCCCTCTCTGGTACTATATCCACGTAAGTGTGACTATATATACCTACTGGCAAAAGCGAACAGCATGTTCTCATTCGGATGAAAACACTAGATTGTCAAAAACACGCTTGTTGATTTATTTTGTAGTCTGATATTCTGTCTTTGTTAATTTTAAAGAACAATGAATGTTTATTTCCCCCGATGACTATGGAGTAATAGGAGAACTAAGTAACAGCAGCAATCTAGACTCATGATCAAAGCACCCCTACACAGTCTTTGGACAGACTAAACTGAAAACTTCAAAGCTGACTGAGCCTCAAAAATGTACCAATTTCGAAATTTCAAATTACAATACTTTTAATTGCGCTTTCCGATTTTGTGGTAGTGGGAGGGAATACCACTCCAGAGAAGGAGCGCCCTATGTATCAGATGAGGTCTCTAATTTCTTCAGCAGCACAAAGCTAAATGCCTAAAAGACTGCAGCGAGCTGTGAAAATGTAGAAGTGCTGTGTATTCCTGCGCCTATTCCCTACAGCTTCTCCCTCCTCTTCCCCACCCCACCCCCCACCCAGATGACAGTCATCTCACACAGGTAGTCCTTCTACATCGGCCTCCGACTTCCCCACCTACCTACCACACAAGTCCTTCACACGGGTGCAGGCAGGGGCACCTAAAGCCTTCCACCACAACAGGTGCCTGCCTGCTCAGCTGATGGTTCAACTCCTGACGCCTTCCTCGCCTCCCTCTCCCTGCTCCCAGACCGGGGCGAGACCTCGCACCCGCCCACCGCAGGGCGTTGCGCATAAGACCGAGAGGATTGAGGCGAGGTCCCTTCCTCCATCGCCGGTCCCGCGGCCCTCCTCGCCGCTCCGCTTCCCAACCCGGCAGCGACAGCCTCTCCCGGACGCCGAGGGAAAAAGGGCCGCAAAGGCCGCGGCCGCCGCCGCTGCCCCCCGGCCATGCCCGGCCTGCCCCAGAAGGGGGCGGCGGTAGAGAAGGCGAGGAAGAAGGCCGGGTCCAAAGCCCGGTACGGGTCCCGGCCCTGCCAGCAACGGCCCGGGGGCTCAGCTCTCCCCACCTCCTCTCTTCTAAGATGGCAGCGGAGCTGCCCCCTGCGCTGCGCCCTCCTCGACCGCGCCGGGCCGGGAGGTGGCACCAGCTCGTCCCGCTGCGCAGCTCCCCGCCACCGGCTGAGGCATCTCACTTACCCGTGAGGGGGGCGGCAGGCCCTGTGTTCCGGCCCGGCTTCTCCCGCTTGAGGCCTCTTCCCTCGGGCGGCGGGCGCAGGCAGGGCGAGGAGCGAGCGCTTCCCCCGGCCTCGGCCAGGGGCCCCGGCGCGGCAGCGCCTCCCTCTTGTGCACTCCGCAGTCCGGCCGCCCCGCCGCGCTCGGGCCCGCACGGCTGGTGGCGGTGCCGGTGCCGCTCGGGGCGCGGAGGGTACCGGTAGCGGGGTCTGTCCGCTGCGCGCCTTCCTCTCTGGGCGGCGAAGAGGCGGGGGGGGCCCGGCCCGGCCCGGCGGGCGGATCCGCGGTGCTTCCTGGCCGGGCTGGATTTTCTATCGCTCACAAAATGGCGCGCGTTCCAAACCTGCGCAGCGCCCGGCGGCGGCAACGGCAGGGCCCGGCCTCACCTCGGCTCGGCTCGGCGCGGCGGCGGCGGCCTGAGCCCCGGCTAGGCAGCGCGGGGACAGCGGCGGGCGGGCGCGAGCGGGCGGGGGGAGGAGGAGGAGGAGGAGGGGGTGGGGGGGAAGCGCAGCGCCGTACCGAGCCCCCGGGAACTCCTCGCTCCCTCCCTCTCTCCTTCCCTCCCCCGCCTGCCAGCCTCTACCTCCTCCCCCTCCCTCCCTCCCTCCCCGCCCGCTCCTCCTTCCCCCTCCCTCCCTCGCGAACCGGCTTCGCCAGGGCTCTGCGCCGCCCCGCACCGCTCCCGTACCGCACCGCTGCTGTTGCTGCCGCCGCCTCGAGCCTGTCCTCGCCCGCGCGGGACGAATTCCTCGCGTGTCCCCGCCGGACCCTCGGGGGACAGTTCTTTTTTTTTGAGGGTGTTCTTTCGTTTTCTTGTGCGACAGCGTCTTTCGGGGTGGAGGTGGGAGGGAGGAGGAGAAAGAAAAAAAAAAAACCACGATTCAGGCGGGAAGATTTTTTTTTTTAAAAAAAAGGCTAACTGACAAAATGGCGACGGGGCAAGCCTGTTTCTATGGCAACTGTCAATCACACGGTCCTGCTGCCCCACCCCGGCCGGGCGGGAGATGACGCTGACGTGGGAGGGCGGGGCAGAGAGCGACGAGTGAAGGGCGGGTCCTGGTCGCCTGGGCAACCGCTGCCCCCCCGCCCTCCGGCGTGTGACGGTGTCCGCGCGGCCGCGCCGCTGCGGGGCGGGATGGCCCCGGCGCGCCGGGGCGGGGGGGAGGGGGAGGCGCCGGGGCGGAGCGGGGCGCGAGGCCGGTAACGGCGCTGGGGGGAGGGGAACGGCTGCCCTTGCCTCTGTCGCACAGTGGGTGCCCGGGAGGGGGCGGCCCGCTCTCACCGCTGCCCCACAGGGCCGCGGCGGCGCCTTCCCCGGCCCGCAGGGGGCGCCGGCACCGCGGCGGCCGGCCCGGGTGGTGCTGGAGGCGGGCGGGGAGAACTGGGCCCTCTGGCCGCCCAAGGCAAGGCGAGACCGAGCCGGCTGAGCTTCCCGCGCCGCCCGCGGTGTGGGGAGGGCCCAGGAGGGTTGCGGCGTTGTTGAAGGCCGTCCTCCTACGCAGGAGGAGCTTGGTAGTGCGTGCGGTGGATTAGGACGGGCAGGGCACCGCCGCATCCCTCCTCTAAAGAATAAATATATTCCTCAAAAAAGAGGAAAAAAAAAAATCCGCTAAGAAGTTGCCTCGTCTGGCAGGCGCGGTGTGGGTGTGCTCTGTGAAGGGAGCCTCGGGTTGATAAGGGAAGGCTCCTTTCCACCCGTAATTGTGGAGCGGACTTGCAGCATCGGTGCAGCTAGCCTACATCTGTGACAGGGATTTGTTAACATTTTTTTTCTGGAATGCCCACAAAGATCAAAAAGTAGAGTATGGCCTTTATCTAATACTTTAATTCTAACGTGATACTTTAATCTAGTCATTTTAGTTCACAGCCAGCCTCCTTGAAGAAATTAGGACATGTTACTAACACTTGTTCCATTTGCTTTTCTTCCTATTTTAATATTTTTTTATCTCAGCTTAAAAGAGCCAAGGAAAAGGAGACAGGTGCAGCAACAGCCAAAGCCGTAGGTCCACCAAATAACCTAAGCATTGCTTCATAAATGCAGTATTGCATGCAGTTCAAGCAAGCTAAAATTTTGTTGCAGCTGGAAATAGCAGTCTAGAGTCCCTCCTCCTTCAGCCACTGCCTCTTTTTTTTCTACAGCAGCAGGAACGCTAGCATGATCAAACTAACCAAAACACCCATCTAAAATAACTACTCTCTATGACTGGGAGAAGTACTGATGCACAGGAGACAGCAGGAACATGTGACAGGGAAATTGCGGGACCACCCCACTGAGTAACAGCACGGCTAGGTTCGATTAAATCACCCGTGAAATTGCACCTTAAAGCCATGGTAGGTGTCTGGGAGCACCGTGATTTAAGCAGTCATTTCTTATTCCCTTCAGCCCCGGGAAGATTGAGAGGTCACTTTGAGCTGCTTTTGACACTTCTCTCTTGGCCTTTGAGTATGACCAGAATGCAGTTTTTACCGTGGGATGAGGAAAGCCAACACACATGGTCTGCAGCGTAGAAAAGGCCCACAGGATCACCTGCTTCGACCCAGGGACCCCTGAGTTAGTATCGTTGTATGTTGGCCTAGGGTACCTGTGCAGACAGCGTATTGTACAGGAAATACAGAACTAAGAAAACCGCTGGCTGGCTGTCATATGCTCTGCCCAGTTCATCAGTAAGGAAGGGCCACTTTTCTCTTGGGGAGAGTGGGATCCATCCCCATGAGGATTTTTTCATCCTTGCTAAAATCTCTTTGCTATTCTGAGTCAATGGTGACATACAGTGACAGAATAATTTCTCTGTGGTTCAAGGTAGGTAACTACAAAGCTCACAGAAAGTTGCAACACCATGTACTGTTTTAGAGTATGTTACAGCATATAACTTGTTGGGGTTTGGGGTTTTTTTTTTGGGGGGGGGGTATTTTTTTGCTACCACTTAAAAATATTACAGAGTTGTCATGCATTTGTGCACTTGCTTAGTAGTTCTCTTATTTTGCTGGCTATAGCCAAGCTTATGGTATGTGGCAACTTGGGCTGAGATTAAATGTCCTTTAAAAGGTGATGGTCTTTTTTTAAATTTTACTTTCTAGCACAAACAACTAAATGTTTTTGTCTTGTTAATATTATCTTGATAATTAATAATGTGTATAGTTCTCTCGTACAACAGTGTCCTCTTAAATGTCTGATTCATTAAAAGCATATATATACACTGCAGATGGTTTACCACATTTTCTGTTTATGTCCTCAACAGCTAAAGTGTTGAAGCTGGTAATCATTCAAATTAAGAAACAAGGCTGTTGCAAACTGCAGTTCTACCAGAATCCTGCTTCAGCCACAGAATCTGGGATTAGAGGTGGTGTCAAGATGGACTTGCTTGTCTGTATGTGTTGGGAGGAGGACTTGTGTCCTCTGCTGCCAGTAGATTTAGGGCTAGGGTTAGGAACCTGAGCATCTTCCAGGGTGGGTCTCTACCAGAATCCTGCCTCCCCTGGACACCTAGCACACAGGGTGGGAGCAGGACAGAACTTTCTCTTAGCACTGGGAGCTCAGAGTCCTCTTCTGTGCTGCAGAAATGACTAGGGTAAGGGTTGGGTCTAGCTTTTGAGAAGTGAGGGTCTTCCAAGCTGGGACTCAGCCAGAATCTTGCTTCATCTAGAGAAGTTTTGGTTTGATTTTAAAACCAGGTCAGCTTCCTGATCCATTGTGTAACACATCCTGTAAATGGTTGTACTGGAGTAACCAAGAAGTCAATATTGCATAGATGTGGGGTGGGATTAAGGGGTAAACGATGAAGGTATGCTTTAACTGGTTTTGCTAGTGAACTCCATACAACAGGCCAAAAATAATTACAACAAGACACATTACTTTTTAAGAGATCAGCTTTGGAGAGAAGTAGCTGAGATAATAGAGACTGAAGATGGAGCTATGAGAAACAGTTTGTGGAAGAAGGGGATCCAAATACCTGCTAATTTCTTCTACTTTGTTCAACATAAAAGTGAGTTATGTCTTCTATTGTTTTTTCTTTAGGAAGGAAGGGACTGTCAAGACAGGAAAAACTGAGAGTCCCTTTTTTTAAATTCCTCATCAAAGAACACCTAGAGTAGGCTGACCATATTTCAGTATCACACTTGAAAACAGGGGTTTGCATACATTCTTTTATGAATTAGGAGACAGGCTGAGGGAGAAAGAACAGATGTAAAAGAAACAACAAAACAGTATAAAAATTTCCTTAGTTCGGTAGATACAAAGTGATATATAGGTGACATAAGGCATTATTATTGTTGGTATTAGGGGGAAACACAGGATACAGCATGGCAGATTAATATAAAGTCAGAAATAGATATTTGCATGTTCCTATTTACTATCTCTCTTATCAAAGAAATAAATTAAGGAAATCAATAAATCAGAGGAGAAAGCTGAACATTACGTAACATTACTTCCATCCTCTGGGGCTTCTACCCAGTAAAGATTAGAAAGGAATTACTTTTTAGGTCTGGTAGTTTTATAATTGTTTTTAAAATTTCTGGTAGTGAAAGGATGGACTACTGGTGTGCTAAACACGGCACTTCTTACATCACAGTGGCCAGTTCTGCTCATTTATTCCTTGGTTTATTTGTTTGCCTCTGATTATGAGCAAAGTCTACAAGTCAGACTATCATGCCAGATTTACTTACCTGGGTTCTCATGTGTTGGAAGCAATAGGTAATTTTAGAACCTTCCTCACTTCCTGTGACAGATTACCAGGACTTCAAAACGCCTGAGCTAGGAACATCTGCTCACCTAACTAGTATTTTAAAACAGCATGTTAGTTATTCCACTCAGCGTTCTGCCAGTCATAGAATTAAGGCAGTGCAGTTATGTCGGTAATTTTTGTGGCCTTCTGAGTACATTATATCAATAAGACCATCTCTACCATTTGGGGGATGAAGACATTTTCCTAATTAAAGGGTTAAGTACTTCACAAGTCTATGGAAGCTGCTCAGTATCCTATCAACTTGGATCCATCTCTTCCTGCTTCAAAATACAGATACTCGTTTTGTGGTTTCAGCCACACAGTTGCCTGATAGTGGAATGTGATTATGGGTAATATGTTCCAGTTTTCCCTTTTCAGCCATCCTCCATTGAGTCAAGGGGTCCATTTGCCACTTCACTGTATGTTCTGTAAGTGTTCATTCTGGTATCCAAACCCTAAAAAGCTCTTGTAGCCATGCAGTTTTCCTTTTAGAGTGTATGCATTTCTCTCTGAACTCCAAGCTTTCTTCACACCAGTCATGGGCACTCTGACCTTTCCAGGGCTTAATATTCATGCTTTGAGTAGATGTTTCTATCTAGATGATGTGTTGTGCCAGTAGCAATTCAAATAATCCTTGGTATCCTGCACATCTTCTGCCTTCTTAGGCCAGCAGACCCAGCTTAGAAGATCTTCAGAAAGGATTCCTTCATAATGTAGAAAGAAGATTATGATGACAACTGTTAATGTTAACTTGTGTTTCTCAGTCAAAGCCACCATATAGCTCAATCCCTTTGGTACCAAAGCCACCATATAGCTCAATCCCTTTGGTACCAAAGCCACCATATAGCTCAATCCCTTTGGTACTAGGCCACAATCTGAAGTTAAGTTCCAAAAGTAGTTCTTCTCTGTGTTACATCATCAGCACTTCAGAGAACGCCATGGCAGCTCTCAGACAGACTTACTTCTAAATCACACCATCATCTGGAGTGAGCAGCTTGTGTTTCGCCTGTCAAAAAGGTGCTGCTAAGTAACTAATGTGGTCCATCTCTTTTTAGGCCAGAGAGGTTGCCATAGTAACCTATTCGAATGTAGATAGATACACTTTTGAGTCATCACCAGAGCCCGGCTTTGATAGTACAAGGTTTGGATTGACAGCCATACTGCATATTGTGTAGGTTGGCACGCCTCTGGACCAGAAGGTCCTGGAATTGCTGCTGTTGCTGCCGGATGGGGCTTGCTACAAAGAAAAAAAAGAAGTGCAGCTCCCTAAGTTTTCTCTGATATTCTCTTGAATAGCAGTCATGTGATCCTGGGTGTTCTCACCCTATAAAGAAGCAGGTTGAAGATCACACACCTAAGTATGACAAGTTCCTCAGCCCAGTTTAAAAGTCCTTCCCCAAAACAATGTTTTTTTTGGGAAGAAGCCTCTGGGAAAGGGGCTATGTCACTTATTTTAGGGGAAACATATACTTTAAAGTTGTGTCACAGAAGTCTCCTGAAACCACTTTCCATGATAAATAGATTTGTAGGAGTGCCAAACACTGTTTCTGTTAAAATCAGACATCTAAAGAATTGTGATTCTTTAAAACTTTTGCAAATCAAGTGCTACAATGTCAAGTATTTCCCATCTGGGAACTTCTGTACATCCTCAATTTCCAACTTCTAGACAGGTCTGGTTTCCCTGTGTTTGAAAAGATGAAAAAGACGTTATGTTCATTTAATCATAAATTTTTTTAATCATAAAGTTTCACTTACATCCAAAAGGACTAGTACAACACAATTTGTGTCTCTTTAAAAATTTGTATTTGGTTCTGCTGATTGTAACATAGTTGACTCTACCTACACCTGTTCACTGGAAAGCCTTTGCTTCTTTGTAGGAATTCCTGGAAGAGTCAATAACTGCCCTCAATGCTGTTAAAATTAGGTCCTTCATTGGCAGCTTCTTGTGAAGCTTAATCCAGTGATACAAAATACAATTTCCTTATTCTGTAGCCGTGCAGCAGAACGTATGTATGTCTTTGCTGGCTAAAATGAAAACTTTGTTCTTGATGTCAGATGAGATCTTCTTGTGCTCCCTCTGGAGGGGTGATGTCTGTGAAGTTTCAACACATGATGTTTGCAGTATCGAGAATTCACAAACCTGGTTCAAGAAAGTTCTTAGAAGTATGTTCTGCTAGGTGCCTACATGACCATAAAACCTCCTGCTAGCTAAGGAAAAGAAATTGTGACAAATTTTAAGTTACATTTCTCTAAACTTGCCACTTACGGAATTTCACTATATTAAGAAATCATTCTTCAAACAGTAGAAGCAAGAATGCTTGGTTGTCTATCCCTTCAGCTTTTCATATTGCCTTTGTACCTCAGACACTGAACTACTCCAAAGCTCCAGCATGTGACCCTGTACTATCTGTTGAGCAAAGGGGACTGAGAACTGTGACTTATTTGGAGTTATACGTGTGTAGCTTGGCCTGCTAGCCGATCAAATAGAAGCATTAACAGTTCAGCTTATAGTTCAGCTCTGCCCAAAGTGAGAAACAGTTAACTAATTAACCAAGATCAATCCTTGACCCAGCCACCAATTTGCACAGAACTTCTTTGAACCTCTTGTACTCAAGATCTCTGCTCAAGACAGGTCTTCAAATTGTGAGGTGGCCGATCATTACTAGGAGTGAAAGAGGCAGTCCACTCAGTCTTATGAAACCAGAATAAAAAGCGGTTTTTTTTATTTCCCATATGCATGTAAAACAAATCAGCTGCATGTACGTGACCTTCCCATAACATACATTTCAGACTCAGTTCCCTGGCTAGCCACACTTGTGGCCCTCGAGCATATTCTGTGGCATCACTAATGTAGGCTAATTGCTATATGAGACAGCATTCTTTTTTTTTTAGGACATGCTTTTTAGGAGCCTGCAGTTTCACCTCCACAAGCTGTTCCAGGGAACTGGCAAGGCAGGTGAGAGAGGTTGGTGCTTACCTTATGCTGAGAATGCCCCTGCCCACCTCATCACAATCACTACTGCATGCCAGCAGTATGACCAACCAGGCCAGCGGTGACAAGTCCCACAGGGTAGTCCTGCCAGAACGGAGCTACTGAAATAGCTCATTGGCTGCCAAGCAGGGTTTTTCTGCTAGTGGGAGGATATCCCTTAAGTATTCCCTCTGTAGGTTCCCCCGGCTGGCTGTAACAGTCTGGGGAGGGCAGACTGCCACAGGCACCTGTGGAGTTAGCACACACATGGACCCAAATCTGAAACCAGTGTGGGAAGAGTAATGTCATACAAACAGTTTGGTGCTAACATGACAGCCAGCCTGCTCTTCCCTTGCTCCAAGTCAAGTGCCAGTTTCCTTTAGAGGTGTAATAGAGGGGATGAGTCCAGAAGGTCACTAGATGGTTTGCAGTGAGTTAGGCTCACTTGACTCTGTTGGACCTTATAGTTCCCCATCCTCATTCTTTTTAAAGACACTACAGGGCTATCTCTCTCATAGTGTTAGTGACTTTCACCCCAAAGTCCCTTGTGCTGGGACTCTAATATTGAACTACCTGCCTGCTGAACTGCCAGTATGAGATAAAAAAAAAAGAAGGTTGGAGAAGTGATGGCTTTCAGGTCTCAGGAAATCAGAAAACCTTGCAAGGGGCTCAGCCCCCACCCCCCAAAAAAAGGGAATCTGGAGTAATGCATCTTTTTTCTTCCTCGGCTGCGGTCAGGAAGTCTGTTCATTTATTCAGCAGAGATACATTTGTGAAAAGAGCTTAGCGAAAATGGCATGTACCACCTCCAAATCAGTTCAGGAACTCCTGAGTTGGGCCAGATGTTGCATTTTGGCAACACTTGCTGGGCAAGAATTGGCCCATAAGCATTACAGAATAGATTGTTGGACTGTTCTTTGTTAGTGGGTTTCCCTCTGCACAAGTGTGTATTGTCACGTGTTAAGGTCAGTTCCAGGCTTTGCACATTGAGTTAATCTATGACAAGATGCATGACCATTACACTACAGTGCCACAGCTGTCTGAAACCCCTGCAGTCACACTGATTTGCTTAGGGTACGTTTACACATTGACAAAGTTGTAACTACAGATTGCCTAAACTTGTGGTCAAGTGTTGTCAGTGTCAATATGTTTGGAGTGCATTTCTGAATAAAGCCTTAGATCCAGTTTAATTTTAATGTCTAAATCTGCATTTTGGCTCTTAAATGGTGGTGGTTTGGCTTTCAAGATGCTAAGCATGTTGAACTAC
The DNA here is from genome assembly GCA_009769605.1 of Bucorvus abyssinicus. Taxonomy (NCBI): domain Eukaryota; kingdom Metazoa; phylum Chordata; class Aves; order Bucerotiformes; family Bucorvidae; genus Bucorvus; species Bucorvus abyssinicus. Next base: position 21,176,870 of record CM020030.1, on the reverse strand, counting down.
ATTTGACTTTATCCACCTGTACTGGCAATCACATTACTTCTGTTATATGTATGTAGATAGTATAGATGTCCTTCAGCTCACTTTATCTGCACCAGTACTAATTGTGGAAGGCGCATACAGTTATACGATGTATGGAAAGAAGTGTTTTATATTGGGCATGATGGAATATTGGCACGCATTGGCAGCATAGGTGGTGTGTTGTTTGCATAAGTGCTATGCAACCTGATTGTGAGTGGAGGAGAAAAAGAACTTCCACTGCTGTTTCATTTGTTGCTGGGTTTTGTGCATTTGCATTTGTGGTGTTTCATAAATAGTACTTTAAACTGTAATTCTTTAAATTGTAGAATGGACTGGGTAAAGGTGGCAAGTCTGTAAAGATGTGAAAGATTTCATTCAGCAGCAGCTGCACATGAAACTCACTATGCCAGTGGTTGCCCAAAACCACGTCTCTGTTCTCTGTTAAGTGCATTCCCCATAAATTCTTTTCCTTCTGGAGAATAAAATTAACATAACTCCAGACAGCTAATATTTTTATGTGTAGGGCCCATCAAGCTTATGAGTGCACAGACTATAATGCTTATGAGTGCACACATCATCGGATTTATAAGCCAAGCACATAACAGTTATGCTCACAGCACATAAAGTTTATCTCTTGGTATATAAAACTCAATTATGAAAAACAAAAGCTGAAAAACTACTTCAAACACATTTTTTTTCACCCTTCCAACCTACATGTCATAGCAGGTCTTTTCACAATAAGCCTGAACTAAATTTTGTATATATTGACAGAGGAGTTTTTTAAAGATACTACCTCAGATACGTGAAATGGACTACTGCAGCCAAATTTCAGGCAGAACATAATTTGGAAGACTTCCAATTAAAAATTATAACAAAGCTAAATGAAAAGCATTTAGAAAATTCAAAGTACCTAAAAACTAAATTGTGAACACTCATTTCAAAATCCCATTAACTTCAGAGAAAATCCTAAACATATTAATTTTAAGCTGTTTTTTTAACATAACTCCATCTTTGCTGTAGTCCAGATGCATCTATAGTAGTGTAAGTATATAAAAAAATTAATGTAACCTACTCTGACTTTTAAAGTTCATTCTAGGTGTATCAGTGTCAAATTGTATTTGACACCTAGAAGTCTGAAATAATGTATTTTCTCACGTACTAGACTATATTCATTTCATAAAATACTAATTACACAGTGCAAATTATATACCTGGGAGACTAACAAAAAAAACCTGTGCTCATATTTACACAGGTACTTTATATCTGGAATGGACAGGGTGTACATTTTTTTTTCTTACATGAAGCAGAGTACAGAACACTGTGTTACTTAGTTCTTCTGTTTTATAATTACTAACTCTCCCTTCCTGGTACTTGACTACTCTAAATACTACTCTTAATTGCTAGGTTAATGCAAGTGGCCACTGAACAGAGCATATACTTCCCCAATGCTTTGAAAAAATGCAAGTTTAAAAGGCTGAAAACAGTAGTAAAAGTATTTTTAGCTTAGATTTTCACAAGAAAGAACTTTCATTATCTTTTTCATGTTGCTTTTAAGGGCAGTGAAATCAATGTATAATAAATTATGGTAACTATCCCAGCTCTGTGTCATTAATTTTTACCCAAACCACAGATGTCCCTAAGCATCATCTATTTCTTAGCCAAAGAGACAACAATATACAATTTTTTTACAGGCAACAGACAAGTGTCACTGTATGTGTTCCACAGAAGAAAAAAAAAATTGCTTAAAAGTTACTTCTGAATTAGGGAAGTTTTCTATGCATTTGTTGTTCTTTTTCCTAACTGAGTATCATAGTACTCACACTACAAAAAACAGGGCTTTCTGCAACAGCTTCCTGTTGTACCGTGAAATTCTGTCAGTGACTTTGCTGCAGTTCTGAGAGAAAACATACAACAAAGTCACTGCTTCTTCAGAGCTGACAGAAGCACCTTATAGTTTTGATACGGATCCCAATGTACATTTTCTTTTACATGTTTCATTTTATGGTTATAGAAAGAATAAACATGTTTATTTAAATAATATTAAGCTACTCATAAATTAATCATATTCCTAGTCAAGTGTCAAGGTTGGTTGTCTGACACAGACTTCACATACCTGTGGTACACCAGTCACAGTCAAGTTCTAGAGTTACTATTGATGGAGCCATCAGCCCTTCCTAGGGCCTAAGTTTCTAAATGCTGTCACCTTTCCAGTCCCCTACTTGTGTAGATAGACATGAGTGCCTGGGCCTACAGCACAGCATTTGCAACAGAAACGTCAATGGCAGTAGACTATGTTATGAATAGTTAGAACCAAATAATCCTTTAAGGCCATTACTAAGGATGTAAGGTAACTTTGTGATGAGAGTGATGAGTATGACAGCAGCTTGATATTCATAGAGCACTATAAATAATTTTAGGTATATATCTTCTAGAATGAGTAGTGGTTTTTACTGCATCAATATAGATATTTCAGTTATAAATATTGGCAGCATGAAAATAATGATTTTATTTTTGTCAGACTTATTTTCCTTTCCTTAATGGCCCCAAAAGCCAAATTTAATCTTTTGCATTATGATTGTGTGACATTTCAACTGGCAACTAACAGAAAATGTATCTTCCTTCATGAGACAGAGTAAAAAATCACTGATTTTTGCTTAAGTTTCCCAATAACTCTTGAAACAAAGCACACAAAGCTCCACTTCAAAAGGATTTTTTTAATTAAATGAAAAATGGAGATCAGAAAGGACACTAAACTACAACCGTAGCTAATACAGTTCAGTGCAGCAAGCATTATAATCTGGTGAGTGTCCAAACAGCTAAGGTAAGATCCACATCTTTGATACAGTCTGTTCTCAGGTTACCTTTATGCAAATGAATTAAAAGCTTTTAATTTAGGCTGCATTGAAGTATTATGCCATGTTCTACCACACATCTAAAAGGGGAGAAGTTCTGAGTATACAAGCCTGAAGGGAAGAAATTACATTTTCTTTTTCTCATCTGACGGTCATGCTCTCTCTTGCATTACTGCCTCCCACATTTGCACTCTTGTCTATTGTGACGCTCACAATGGCAGTGGCCACCTGAAAAAAAAAACCAAAATGTTTTGCACAATTCATGGAGATCTTCCTTTTCTACTTGGAGAAGGATTCTAAAATGGCCTCTTCTCCTACAAGGAGGTAGCCTTTCTTACACCATGTGCTCGCTCTTTCTTGCTTTCTAAGTTAATTCTCTCCCTCTGCTCAGTGATACTCCCTTGTTGCTAGCAGCTGTCCCAGTCATCACCAGCAGAACCCTCAGACACCAGCGTACCTTCCCTGCAGAGGGCTGGTGTTAGGTATTTACACACGGGTGACCTACTTCACTGCCTAACTGGTTTTGACAATATTTTCCAGCTATATGGATTAAGATTTTTTCTTCCTGAAGTCATTGGTCTTTCTCCTAACCTTTCATGGCTCTGAATTATGTCATAATGGTAAACCTCACAACCTCTTAATCGTCTCTTTTCTATAGTATCTGCATAAAGAACTGCTATATTGGGAACTTGAAACTCATCTAGTTTGGTACCTGGTTTCCAGCAGCAGCCAATAGTGGATGCCCAAGGAAGAGCTTAGAAACAGAGCTTACAAACAAAACTTACAAGGTAAGTATGTTGTCCTCAAGTACTACGTGTCCAGTAATCTGTGGTTTGGAGGCTTGTGCAGTGTGGATGGTGGGTGATGTTTTCTTATTTAACAGCCCTTATATTTAACAGACTTTTCTTCTGTTGATTTCGTTGGTTGGGTTTATCTCCCAAACCTTTAGCATCTTGCAGCATCTTACGGTATCTTGCAGGAAAGATTTCTACAGCTTAAAATCATGTAGAGAACCCATCTTATTGTTTTGAACATGCTTCCTAGCAGCTCCATTAATATTCTTAGTTGGGAAAAGACAGTAACAGTGTCACCATCTTCATCCTTTCTCTGCCACTGGTGATGTTGTAGATCTCTGTCGTATATCCCCTCAGTTACCTGTTTTTCAGAGTTAAGCGCCTGTAGGTATACCTTGTATAAAACCATCCAGTTTCTTTGGTTACCCTCGTCAAACCTTTTCTGAATCATTTCCAGTTCTACTATGCCCTTTTTGAGATGTGAAGAAAAGAACTGTACATACTACTCAATATACAGAGAACTATGGATTGATACTGGGCCAGATGTGGTACAATGTTCTCTGTTCTGCTCTTAATAATTCCAAATATTTGATTCATTTTTCTGAGTAAAAGGGAACATGGTGCTGTTATTTTCATAGAAATATTCATCAGAACCTAAAGATCTCATTTGTGAGTGGAAAACCCAGCCTATATATATAGCTTTTTTCCCATGTGCACAACTTTACACAACTACAAAAAATCTTATCTGCTGTTTTATTACCCAGTCACTCAATCTTGTAAGATCTTTCTTCAGTTCTTCACAGTCAGCCCTTTAAGTGCATCACAATTTGTCCTCTAACTTTCCTTTACCTGAATACCTCAATATCATTAGCAATCTATGATATCTCACTGCTCACCCTCTTTTTCCAGATCATTTATGAATACATTAAGCAGCACAAGTCACTCAGCACAGGTCCCTGCAGACTATTCTTGTGATCTCCCTCTTCTGTGAAAACTGACCTTTTATTTCTGTTTTATTTCTGTTTCCTGTCATTTAGCCATTTTTTTTGATCCACTCCTCTTGCTTCTTGTTGCATAAAGGCGCTTTTTTTTCTTTTTCTTTTTTTTAAATGAAGCCTTGTGTAGGAACCTCATTGCCCCCAGAAATCCCAGTAATCCTTAAACATAAGATCTCCCTTGTCCACACATACGGTAACATCTCCAAAGAATTACAGATCTGCAATACTTGATATCATGCAACAAAAATTGTGTCGTCTTCCTTGATCTGTCATATTTATATATGTGTCCAGTGATTCAGGTCTGTAGGACAGATTTGCTCAGACAACCCAAGAGGCTGACTGGTGTGCAGTTGCCTTGGTCCTCACGTTTGCCCTCCCCAACTAGTTAGCAGGGGAAGGGTTACACACTGCTGTTAGTACTTCAGCTTTTTGACACCTAAGTTCTCTTAGAATTCCTGGATGAGAGCCACCTTGTTCCCATGTCTTGCTTATTTTATCTGTTTGTTCTCTAACCATTTCTGCCCTGCATTTACATTTGCAATAGATCTGCTAAATTCCCCATCATACAAAGTTTTGGCATGGATTTCTCTAAGATGAACAGATGCAAGAACATGAATGTAGTCTTTTCTCCTACAGTCTTTCTTCTTCTGGGTGTTTCTTTTATGCCTTGATGGCCTACAGGCCCCACCCAGTCTGTGGCAAGATCTTGCCCCCAATACTGACAGAAAAAGACTTGGGATTTGTTTGGGTTTTCTCCCACACCTTTGCAAATCATTCATCAAGCTCGGTTGTGATCTGCCTTATCATATTAAGGTAACAGAATTTATAAACCCATCTGTTTTCTGCATTTCCAAAACATTTCCAGAGGATACTGTCTTGCTTCCAATAACCTCCCTTACCTTGTTGTTTAGGCATGCTGGCTTCCTCTTCTTCCATGTCTTTCTTTATGATGTTCTGGGAAGCTGGAGTGGCTCATTATTAGCAAGAGGATGAAAACTGAGTTTCTCTTGAATACCAGAGAATAGGCCTAAAGGCCAGAATTTACCTTGCAGCAGAGTTACTTTGCATCTTCCTGTCAACAGAAATTTTCTTCTCCACAATGAAAGGATTCTTTTTCCTTGGACATTCATAGTCAATGCCAAGTCCTGCTCAACCAGAAGCTGAGGATCTGTCTCTGCAATGTTGAAAGAGATCTAAACCTGAAAACTAGCATGGCTTTAAAGAAGAATCTTATACATACATATGCTTTAGTGCTTTTGAAAATTATTAGCTAACTTTACCATGTACAGGTATGTGTTTATAGCAAAGTTTAAAATAATTTCCATACTGTCCCTTACCACATTTTTAAATACTGCCATCCAAACATTCAGAAAAGTATATCATTAAAAATGCGTAGTGTCACTCAACATTTTGTGACGGTATCTCATTGCCACCACATCTATAATATGCCACAGGAAAAAGCTATTTTAGGGACCGAGTTATATAGTTTTACTTTTATGTGACAAGAAGAAAATTTAAAAAGATCTGTGTAGGATCTCAGCTAGCTCCACAGTCCAACAATCAGAATAGTAAGGTTGTAAATAGCCAGTCATTAACATACCTTAAATTGCTGCCAATTTACATACTCCTTACAACTAGCAGAAAGAAACATCAGTGAATAAAAACTAATCCATAAATTGTAATTTTAGACTTGGAGTTTTAAAAGCTATTTATATCACATTCAAATGTGAACAGCTGAGGGTATGGATATCAGTTACTGATAGCATTTTTTCCCAGTCCAAAATCAATATTTTAAAAACTTAAATTTAAAATGTTCTATTACATTCAAGACTCCTTTGAGATCACTACAAAACTTAGCTATGCTAAGCTTGTTGATTATAAAAGCTGATGTAAAATGTGAGTTTATATTGCATTATTAGCAAGCATATATGCTTGTTTCCTGGGAAAACATGGCAATTTCTGCCCTGAGTGGCTGCTCTGACCTAAGTACTGGGCTTAACGACCAAAGGAATAGAAAAATTATGAAGTGAGATCAAATTAGTGAGTTGATTGATCCAAGATTTTTCTATCTACATAAGACTTGTCATAAAAAACATCATGGAGAGTTATGGAACATATAGCTCCCAGATAAATTTTGGGCAACACTTTTTTTGTTGATTACGATTGTGGATGTTTTCAATATCTATATAAATATCAAATTATTTTTCAAATGCTATCAGCACTCAAAGAGTTAGTAAATTTTACACATTAATTCTGTGTGATTATTTTAATATTATTTTAATTCTGTAAAAAAGAAACACTTTTTTTTTTAACACTGCCTACTTCAATTTATTGCTACTGACACAATATGCAAGTTTCAGTAGGAGTGTGCAACTTTCTTTCTGCTGGCTTTATTCTACATACTTGTATCGTGCCATAGGTTATCTGACATCTTGCGCTTTTTGCTGGAAAATCAGTTAGTTCATTCTTAAATACCTTTGAAATTCCTTGACCAATATTATCTGATTTATGGGATTATCTGCAACTAGTTTCTTGTCTTCCTATCAGTATTTCCTGCTTTTACAACACCTCAGCTTCCAGCACTTCTTTCTCACCTGGCACAAATAAAATTAGGTATCTCTACATTTCCTGTGATGCATCAGTTTGCAATGTTTTTACCCTCTTCAGAGGAGTCCTCATCATGCTGCCACTGAAGTTGGCTCTGTAGGGTTCAATAGCACAGAATCTAGTTCTTGTTACTTTCTGGTGGCTGAATATGGTCCTCAAATTAACATGGACAAACAATGTACATCTGCATTGTCCTGCTCTAATTATATCTCTCATTTCCAAGTCTCTGAGCATTTACTTTTATTGTACCTCGCTTAATTTTAACATGACATACCATCTGGCTTTCCTTCAACCTTCTGTATGGACTTTTCCTCAGCTTAGTTTCATCTTGACTAGCTTTTCCCACCTTGACATTTGAACAAATAGATGTATTTTGTGGTATTCTGTAGCCTTTTCTCATTTATATAGACACATAGTTCTTTTAACTCTGATATACTTAAAAGGATAAGTTTTAATGAAAAAGTAATTTCTCTGCAATGGGAAACATTTAGAAAAATTTGATAAGATTTAATATGTGTATATATTTGCTATAGAGATTTTAATTTTTTATTTTCTTCCTCATGTCTGAGGCATTCAGAAACACTACTACTTACATGTTACAGTGCTGGGATTTGGTATGATTTATGCACCAAAGATAATGAATTTCAGTATGCTTCCTGTTGGTTAGTGTATCAGCTTCGGTTATTTCTTACCTAACTGCTTTGTGTTACTTAGGAGTAAAGAACAATCTTTCCACCCAGGTGCTCTGAAAATCAATTTTCAGTTTATCAAACATACGCTTATATAAATCTTGTAGTGCCTTAAAAATTGTCCAATACACAAACAATATTTGAAATTGCTGTGTTATTAGACTTCTGTGCTATTAGACCTCTGATCTCTTTCAGTAGTACACACTCTGTATTCCTCTGATTGCAAATAGGGAACTTTCAAGTACATTTCTATTGTGACCTTGTATTACTCGTATGACTTCTGCCATTGAATTCCTCAAGTATGCTGCTGTTCTCTAAGGAAAGATTTAAAAATAATTTAAAAAACAGGGGAAAAAAGCTTCAGCTTCCTTATGGATGTTTACCCAGTTTGCATAGACTAAATTTTGCTTATTCCAAGTTATGAGTGCTATCACTCTATATCAATTAACGCATACATGTCATCTCTGGGTTGAGGCAAATATAGAAGTCTGATTATTCTAAACAATTTAAACATATTTGTTAAAATAATGTACCAAAGGAGATCAATTGCATGCATAAAACAAATGTATGTATCACTCTACTGAAGTTAATACATTTTTTCTGTCTGGTTTCTGTTTAGTTTCATCTGTTACCAGAGTTGTCCTAGTTCAGTTTTGGTTCAGGCTCAGCAAAACTTGAACACAAGTACTGAAGTTCAAAGTCAAGTTTGGGTTTGGTTAACTCCACAAGTAGAATTACATCCAAGATGAATTCAAGAAAAATGTTTACCCTTTAGTCTAGTTCTTTGTGATAAATTCAGGAATAAACATAATATATTTATTTAACCTTACTCTTGCAGCTAAATGCAGCACTGCATGAACCAACAACAGTAACAATTATATAAATAAAGTAATATAATAAAGAGCTGTCATATAAACGTAGCTACTATGTTCCTAAATTAATTCAGATCTCCTAAATAAAACTATGCAAGCAAACAGACAGGAAAAAAAAAGGGGGGGGGCAAGAAAGAACTACTTTAAGAGACAGAAATATTCAGTATGATTGTCATTAAAATGCATATGCAGAGAGAGCACCTGAGGATTGCAGAGTAACCCTAACGTTGTAATTACCTAACCTGTGATTCCTTAACTCTGGAATCTAACTAGCACCTCCAAATTCCTAGAAGCTGAAGAAAGCAGCAAAAATACCTCCCAAATTTTGCTGCAAGGAACAGTAGTGATCCACACAAACATCATCTGTTGGGAATATTTTAACCTCTGTCACAGACCACTGCTACTTAAAATTGCCTCAGAGCAATACAGGTTGTCACCATGTGCCTGGCTCTGCCCTGAGGGAGTAAGCCCTGCATTTTTTTCCAAGCCCGCGGGCAGTGGCTGTCAGCCCAGGCATGGTGATGGGTGAGCTGCCTTCCCACGTCCTGTCTGTGGGCACCAATATTCCCCTGAGAAGCCCGTTATCCCCTTTGTCCTTTTCATTGCTTCTGCACCTTCACCCTGGAGTGTGGTTGGGGCAAACAAAACACAGTTGTGATTTTCCAAAGGACCTCTCACTGGCCAAACAAAGCCTAGAATTTTCAGTCTCACCATTTGTCCAAATTTGGAGTGGATTCTTCAAGTGGACAGAAGTAGCACACCCCTGACAATGAGAGGACTCAGTGCCAAAATTCAAGCCTTTGCTCTGAAGCTTGAACTGTTTAACTGATTCTGCTGAAATCTTCCACAGTAATTCAGTACAAAGTGAATACTCAGTGAAGAAAATTTGTAACTTGGATCACTCCAAAGAAATCAGTTTCTATGGATGGTTCTAGTTAGGCATGTAACTAGTAACATGACTAGAAACAAATAATACAAGAGACAGTCAGTTGGTGACTCATGATCTTCCCCTCAAAGAGTTTGATTTGACTCTGACACACCTTTTCTTTATATATTTTGGGATAAAAGTGGTTAAAAGGAGAAAGTACAATCACAAGAAAGTAACAGTAAAAATCGGAGTTAGCCTTTGGCAAGCTGAATAGAAGAGATGAGGTTGGTATTTGGCTTGGGCATTGCTAATCATTATAACTAGTATCAGCTCAGTCCAGACACTTACAAACACTGATGGTCTCATGTGCAAATCTCTTTATCTTAGCGAACAGCCTCACTAGTCCACCAGAACACACCTTGCGTCAGAGGTCATGGTCATGAAGGAGACATCTAATGCTGGCAAAAAGAACCACACTAAGAGTGTTGAACTGTCAATACAGAGACCGTATTTGGACACCACATTCATTGGGAGCCAGGGTGCTCCAGAGCCGTTTGTTTGTGATGATCTGTGTTGCTAGGCAGATGAACAGCTACAGCTTGTACCAACGGAGCTTTTTCTGGACATGAGACTGCAGTTCCTAGAAATGAGCAACTGAAGTACCTTTAAAAATGTTTCCTAAGAATGATAAACACTTGATTGTGAAAGTGATGGCAGAAAAACATACTTACTCAGAAAGCAACTACACTGTCTAGGCTAACATTTTTTTCTTTTGAGTTCTTGTTTGTTCGGGTAAAAAATAAAAATGAAAGAAATTCCCTCTTTACCTGCCTCAGTAACTAGCTATATGAGACATGGAACTAATATTCAGTGATCAAAGTTAAATGCTCCTTTCTCTTTACACTATTTTCATTCTCACTTCCCTGAAACAAACACTGCAGAATGTGCAATGACTTAGATATCTATCTCATTTCTTTTCCCAAAACAAAAGATGCTCCTAAGTACAAGCACTGGTTTTTGCCAAGCTTTCCATAAGCACTCAAGCAGGATGGGGCCACAATGATGAGGTGGTCTTCAGTATTGAAGCATCTGTAGGGGTGAGGAGGAATAGGACAGACCCATCTTTTCGGCTTCATGTAGCCAAGAGAACTGAATGCAGACTTGGAGCACTGCAGACCACGTCAGCTGTGAGTGCTTCCCTCCTGTCACTTCTAGAGCCCCTTCATGCTTAGGAATGGTCTCTCTGCACGCTGTTGCTAGGGCATGGTAGCAACTGGTAGGGGCTGTATTTATTTTAACTACATGAAGCTCAAGAAAATATATCTTTAGATTGCTATTTCTAAATACCAATCTTTAAAAAACGCAGTTATTTATACTAGCCAATAAAATTAAAATAGAACTTTAGAGTCCTTGAAAGGTTTATTCATTCTCTAATTTCTTTTAGACTCATTTGCATTACCTGTTCTCACAGAGCATAGTAATAAAAATGCTAGAAGACTAGTCTGCAAGCTCCTGTCAAAAGAACCAGCTCTAGCAATCAGACTTCAAAGATCCATAATGCCACCAATGAACAGTTCCCTGAGTGTCTATCTCAGGCCATCTAAACACTTCTTGGAAGACTGCATTCCACAGTCAAATTTGTCTTGACTCTTCAGCTGTGCACTTTATGCACATTTGTTATAGCAGAGCCAGCTTACTGTAGCTGTACAGCTTCACTTCCAGATATTTTTTTTGTTCAGGCTTTCAGTGGTTCTGTTATTATGATTGCTAGGACTCAAAAAACAGAAATCTGTCACAGTCCCCTGCTCTCCCACCAAGCCATAGTTTCATAAGACTGAATTAAAGAACTCCTGACTTTTAAAAAGAGCTAAGAATGGTGGTGTTGGACTCTGAATCTGGCTTGTGCTTGTAACATCTCAATGAAATGGCTGCCCTCACGTTTTAACACGGTAAGAATAATTACTTTAGAAAAACATAAAAGTTCATAACCAAGATTCATGCTTTATATATTTCCTTTAGGACTTGAGATACTGCTGATGGACAATTTCAGGTCCCACTGAAATCACAGGAATTGCGTATCTCTGGTCCACATTTTTAAGAGATTGAAACCTTTCTCTCAGTTCTAAGACATGACCACACACACTCAGCACCTCTTCAACTGCAACATTTTCCAGATCAGGTATTTTTCTGCTTCAGGATTTTAGGACAGATTTTCTCACCGGGTATTTTACAAGGCATTGCCTTCTTAAGTTTATCAAACAAGCTGCAGACAACTTTAATAACAGAGGCTGGAATTTTGAAATTCACTATGCTGAACCCTATGTGTAATAGTAACAGAGGCAACTTCAGTTCTCCTAGATATAGGTTCTTAAGACTGTAAGGCACATGTAAAACTAACCCCTGCAGTCTAGTCGGAAGCACAAAGACTGCGAAGCCTTTCCTTATCTCCCATTGTTAGTTACAATTCGGCCCCCAGGCGCTACCACGGCCCAGGAGCGGGGAGGCCGCGCCCGCAGCAGCCGAGCGAGACGCGCCAGCCCGCACCGCCGCGGCCGCCACTTGCAGGTCGCCCCGGTTAGGCGAGGCGGAGCGGCCCGCAGTCCCACACGAACACCGCCACCGTTACAGAAGCGCCTGACCGGGCAGTCTCTCCGACACTGGCGAGAGGGACCCGGACCACCCGCAGCGCCTCAAGAAGCTCACAGCCGCCCTCCGGCGGGCTCAGCCTCTCCACCCGCCAACAGACTACGCGCACGCGCGCCACTCCGGCTGCGCACGCGCCAGACCCCTTCCCCCAAGCGCGACCGTTACGGCAGAGCGGCCCTGCGCATGCTCCGCCTTCCCGCGAGCGCCGCCTTCACGTCCCATCAGGCCAGGCGGCGCACCCACGCCCACAGCAGGCCTTGCCGGCTCTCCAGGCACGCCGGGAGCTGTAGTTCCTGGGGCGTATCGTATCACCCGCTTCTCGGCTCCACCCGCCTCCGCCTCCGCCCCCGCGGCGGCGAAAAGGCGCCGACATGCGCTGTGAGGAGCCGCCCCTCCCGCCGCCCCCTGTTCCTATCACTACCAGGAAGCGGGCGGAGCCGACCGGGAAGCGGAGTCATCAGCTGAGAATTGACGCCACTGGAGACCCGGATGTTCATAGGACTAAACCCCCACCCCCGCCTCCCGCTGCCTTCGCTGGCGGAAGCGAGTGGCTAGGGAAGGGCTCCTTCCCCGCCCCTGTGGCCCGGTCACGTGACAGCGCGCGGGCACATGACAGTGCGCGGCAGCCGCGATGGGCACCGCGCTGGACATCAAGATTAAGCGGGCCAACAAGGTTTACCGCTGCGGGGTGAGTGTGGCCGCGCGCCGGCCCCAATGCGCGAGGCGACCCCGCCCAGCGGCCTCAACTGACGTCCGCCCCCTGACAGCCGGCCCCGCCGAGAGCCCCGCGCCGTGTCCGCGAGTCTCCGGCTCGACTTAAGGCCGTCGTCGCGGGGCTCGTCTGCCCGCCCGGGGCTGAGTCCTGGTTCCTGGCTTTCCTCTGGTACTTGCCGGCATCCCGGAAACATCCCGACTGCTCTGAGGCAGCAGGGCGCTTCCTGGGAAGGCGGAGCCATTCACCCTCCTCTGTCTCTCGTTGTAGCGGCGGCTGTCCGCTTCGCGCAGTCCTTTGCCGTGGTGATGGGATTGTGGTGGGGCTTGCGGGCTGTTGTTGCCATCGTGCTGGGGGAAGCTCTACTTTTTGTTCCTGCTCAGAGTTTTCCCTCTCCACCGCCTCTGACCTCCCGGTGGCTCCCCATTAGGTCCCTACCGAGGACGCCAGGGGTTCCCGCTGGCCGCCTGTACCAAAGCGGCGCTCAATTCCGGCACGTCTTTGGGACTAAGCCCTGCTTTTTGTCCTTTTCTTTCTCCTAGCTAGTGTGGCGGTACCCTGTCTCTGGGGAGGGCGGCGGGGCTTCAGAAGGGAAGGAGCGAGGTCCCTTGGGACCTGACAATTTCGAGTTCACCCGTAGGATAATTCGCTTCAGCTGTGTATACTTGCGTGTTACAGCAGGACCGATGCTTTGGGACACGTATGCGGGTGCGGCCAGTTGCCGTAACAGGGACGTGTTCCATTTCTGTGCTCTGCAAGAAACCTGAAAGTGTCTTGAGATGTTGTTTGTACTTGACAGGAAATGTCCTCATAGATAAAGTACTTGGACAAGAGCAGATCTATTATTTCACTGGGCAGGAGTCTGATTTCTTAACTTTTGTCACTGATGTAATTGTTGATAGTGATAAAAGTATGGGTACTGCAACTTTTGCTGCTACTTGTAAAAACGTTGTGCCTTTTTTCATTGTCGAAGACTTCAAGCGCAGCTAGTAAAAAAAATAAAAATCACCTAGCTCATGATTTTGAGATTTATCTTTATTTCTTTTTCTAGAAATATTGTATTGTTTAAGCAGAAGTTTCCAGGTCCTTTTTTTTCTTTTTTTTTTTTTAGCTGTCCAGCCACACACATGTATTATAAAAATTCTTTCTGCACACAGCTTTCCCATATGTTCTACTTTGGTTGTTATGCTGTATAAAGTGTGTTTCCATTTATTGAATGTTTTAACTGATGGAAAACTGCTTTAAATGGATTTGAATGAAAGGGTACACAACATCTGTTCTGCAATTTTCAAATCATCCTGAGAATGACTTTCATAAACTTAAATTATCATTTTGTGAACAACACATCCGTTTAGGTAAGGCATTATGATAGCAAAGACTGCTTTCTGTATCTCACCTTCACATTGTTTTTCTAATGCATGTTATTAGAAGGATCTTAAATATTTGTTTCAGTATTGTAATGTGGTTCCTATTTTCTCTTTCTTCATTTGACTTGCTTTATATCACTCTAAACAGGATTTTTTATTTAATACAGGAAAGGGATATTTCTTCTGTCTTTAAGCTGAAATTAAATAAGATATTTATGGTTAGTAAATCTGTCCGTATTGTTTGTTTTCTTTCACTTTAACTCCATGTGAATAGGTTTATAATTTTAGTTCATTAACTAAAGAATCTCTTAATGGTAAGTTTCATACTGAATAAGGCCCTGAAGGTGCAGGAGTTTTTAATACAGACTTCTATGGAACAACTCCAGTAGTTAATGAACTTATCTTTAATTTTATTGCAGAACTGAATTTGAGTCTTGTTAGGGGAAAATACTGTTGCAAGTACAAATGAGAAGACTGGTGAGTGGAGAAGATAAGGGTGTGTCTAAAGCATGTAGCTGACCAGGAAAATTAAGGCTGAATAACTTCTTTTTTGTTTTTTTTTTTTTTTTGTAAGGTCAGAGTAATGCATATGTTTCATTATAGGCTTTTCCCATCAGGCCAAGGTATTTAAAATTTCTCTTTGGTGCTGAAATATAACAGAACCTTCAAATACTGTTGCCTCTTGTTTTGGGTTGGGTCAGACTACTTCTCATGCTGGTACGGTGACCTTGGTTATACTAAATCCAGCTGAATTCAAGGCAAATCATCATCATCATGGCTTGGCTTCGTGGACGAAGATTTGGGAAGGGCTTTGCCCACGCTTATTGCAAGCGCGCTGATGGCTGAAAAGGCCAATGCGGGATAGGCAAGACCGGTTGGAAAGAGCACACCGGAGGGTCTCCTTGGGTGGTATTGCCGTTTCGTCCCTTGCCTGTCACTACAGGGCTTTGCAAACGTGAGTACACCCTTCAAGCCTGCGCGGTGGATTTTTAGGTGAGGCGCAGCGTGCGCGAGACTGGCCCCACCCTTTACACCTGTGGTTCATCTGCCAGGGCCTAGCGAGCTTGGACGGTGACAGCGAAGTCCTCAGGTCGTAGGTTTGGTTAGAGTATCCTTCTCTTAGATGGATGGCCTTACAGGGCTAAACGAGCTCCATCTGCCTGGGTTTGGAGTTAAGAGTTGTCCTTCTCCTAGGATGGTTGCCCGAAGGCTAGTGAGCCCATCCTGCCCCTGGACACACTTTGTCTGACCCTTCAGTTGAGACCTGTCTGGCTTGGGAGACCCTACCGGAGGCATATGCCACCACCAGCATAGCTCTCAACTTCACAAGGGCACGCAAGCTCTTTCCCCACGGCAAGGGGGTGCCCGTGAAAGAGTCAAGGTAAATAGTGTCTTTCAAACTGTCACAATCGACTCGGGGATCGATACTGGGCCCAACACTGTTTAATCTCTTCGTAAATGATCTGGATAATGGAATCAGGTGTATCCTGTTAGTAAACTGAGTGGGGAAGTGGACACCAGATGGGATAGCCACCCTGCAGGAGGATCTGGATAGGCTGGAAGTGTCTCCTACCAAGAACTTGATGAAGTTCAACAAGGACAAGTGTAAGGTCTTGCCCCTGGAAAAACTTAATCAATGAGTGCAGCACAGACTGGAATCTACCTGGCTGGAGAGCAACTCTGTGAAAAGGGACCTGGAGGTCCTGGTGGACAACAAGCTCAATCTAAGTGAACAGTGTGCTGCTGCAGCAAAGAAGGCCAACAGGATGCTGTGTTGCATCAAGAAGGGCATCACCAGCAGAGATAAAGACGACATTATCCTACTCTACTCAGTGCTTGGCAGGCCACACCTGGAATATTGTGTTCAGTTTTGGTCCCTGCTATACGAGAAAAGACATGGACAGGCTGGAGAGGGTCCAGAGAAGGGCCACAGAGACGATCAAAGGACTGGGAAAGCTGCCTTATGAGGAAAGGCTGAGAGAACTGGGTTTGTTCAGCCTTAAGAAAAGAAGCCTTATGGGAGAACTCACCACCGTGTTCCAGTATTTAAAGGGTTGCTACAAAGAGGATGGAGATTCCCTTTTTACAAGGAGTCACATGGAAAAGACAATGGGTAATGGGTACAAGTTCCTCCTTGGGAGATTCCAACTGGACAGAAGAGGAAAATTTTTCACCATGAGAACAATGAACCATTGAATAATCTCCCCAGGGAATGCACCACTTCCCTAACATAGGACACTTTTAAGGTTCAGGTGGACGGAGTGCTGGGCCATCTTGTCTAGACCATGCTTTTGCCAGGAAAGATTGGATCAGATGATACTTGGGGTCCCTTCCAATCTGGTGGTCTGTGATTCTATGATTTTTCATTGTTGCAAAGCAATCTCCTACGCCAAGTGAACATCGCTTTATTTCCTGAAACTTTCCTTAGTTTGAGGTGGTTGAGTAGGCAACTATTTTGTTCTTTTTAGTTGTTCTATGCTTCTGTGTTGACTGTCCTTTTTTAATTGGGGGAAATTAGACACAAAATTTGTAAAATAGTTATGCATCATGCAAGTCTGAGATTGTGTTCCTGCTTTTAAAAAGTAAGTTGGTTAAAATAATGTCGTAATACACAGTAAGCAATTCCTGTATTTATTAGTTACAGTCATCAGAAACCGGAAGAACTAAGCAAACAAAGACCTTTATTTTGACCAGACTTCAAGTTGAGAAAAGTTGTTTTAAACAGGTTACTTTATATTGTGAATAAAACCCAAGTTTGTTATTTTTTTGGACCAAAAGAGTAAAGTGTTGGGTTTAAAAAAAAAAAATGGGATTTAAGAACAAAAGTACAATAAAATCAATCCTAATAGCACATCCTATAATAGCAAAATAAGGCTTAATGCAGCAAAACTTCAAGTTCCTAGGAACAGAAGATCTGTGTTCAGGAGAATTTTCTTCTTTTGATTGGATGGACAATTCTTGAGCCATTCAGGCTCATTTAATAAACTCTGGAATGCCAGAAGAATGAGGGGACAGGCACAACTAATGATGCATTTTATTTAGAAGACCTGAACAGGATGACTGGAGTAACTGTGGCAGTTAGTCTGAGAGTGATAATTAAAAGAATGCTCGGCTAAAAGGCCTGAAAAATTCATTGTACGAAGAAAGGTGCCACAGTTAACGTGAGCCAA
The DNA here is from genome assembly GCA_009769605.1 of Bucorvus abyssinicus. NCBI lineage: Eukaryota > Metazoa > Chordata > Aves > Bucerotiformes > Bucorvidae > Bucorvus > Bucorvus abyssinicus. Next base: position 21,159,277 of record CM020030.1, on the reverse strand, counting down.
GACTTTTAATGACAAGTGAGTCCAAAATATACTCAAGTTGGAATTTGCTCATAAGGAAGCCTTTTACATTTTCTAAAAAGGCAAACTAATTACTAAACCTGAGTACTGATGTTTTGAAGTATCTAATGACTACCTAGTTGGGTCTAGCAGACTTTTTCTATTGAATGTGGTCAGTTTCTTTTTCTAAATAATCAGAATATGTAGTTAAGATTTGCAGGTGGCTTGTGTAGAGGAGTAGATATGGAAGAAAATGATCAGAGGTATTTATTAAATGTGACTTATGTGAATTTTTTAACTGCCAAATGTTTGCTCTTTGTCCTGAAAGTGGATTCTAAAGGAACTGAAGTTGTCTTGCTGGTAACCAACTGACTGTGGACTTCCATTCTACCAAAATAATGAAAAGCTTAATCCATTGATGTAGAGTGGATATTAGATGGAACTAGAGAAATGCTAGGCATTTCTGTATGGCATTAGGTATGATATCCTCTGCTGTTGTCAACACCTCAAAGTGCCATGACAGATTTCAGGTGGTCTTGAAAACTTGCCTTGTTTGTTATTTTTTTCAAAGCTGCCTTGCATTCAAAAGAAAAATCAGCCTAATTTGTTTTTATCAGGGATGCTGTCAAGTGATTAAATACCATCTGAAAATATGCGATCTCTAACTAAAAAATTTTTTTTTGCTCCTTAATACAGCAAACAGAACTGACATTGTAAACAGTTAGATTGGAATTAGTATATGTTTTAACACTAAAAGGAATTTTCCCAACAGTTTATGGAACAGTATAGTATATTCTTGGGTCCTACCAGTCTTTATATGAAGTTTATAGATACTGAATAGCTGTCTAGTTCAGTCAGAAGTCTAGATGACTTAGGACTCAAGATGGGATTCTGTGATGTGTGCTGTGCACCATTTCATGTTATTGATTGAAGATCTTTCTAGATTGTCCTCAGTCAAGCTTGGGTAACTCTGCCTCATAACTAGAGAAGCAAGGGATTGTGCTGCTGGATCACATGAAGCAGATGTTCATTTTAGTTAGGACCTTGAAAGTGTCTGAAACTTTGAGAGTGTCAGTCTTCCTGCCAGTTACATGTGCTTGACTGAATGGTAAGGAACCAACAACAGAAAGCTAAAAAGCTTGTTTGGGATCATTAGTGTGGGACAGTCTTACAAGAATGTTTTGTTGGTAGTTTACCATATGTACCTCACTTTCCTGTCTGCTTCATGTGATACGCTCTGGCCTTCCTGTATATGAATACTCCGTTTAGATGAATAATACTGTGTAGAACTGTATTAGCTTAGTTCCGTCTGGCAAAGTTTTGTCATCCTGTGGTGAAGCCATAAGATGTTCCTAGTAAGAGAGAAGGTAAAAAGTGAGTAAGAGCAACCGATTGTAAGTTAACTACATTGTAGTATGTGGGGATTAATTCTGGTGGTGACTTTTTCCGTGCCTTTGGGTTTGTGGTGTTAAAGGTAAATGAACCCCTTTTGATACAGACAGAAAACAGTACTAGTTTAGTAATAAGTGATGCCACATAACTTTTACAAATGGTACGTTTGCAAGTTTTTTGTCAAGTAAAGTATTCTCATAAATTGTGTGCTGAGTATTTGAACGTATTTGGTAAGCTTATGTTCTTTGATTTGTACCCTTTAGGAGGACAAGTGTACTGACTGCTTTGTGTTTAGAGGGTTTACACAAAAAAAGACAAAGTAGCTCTTCTCCAGAAAAGACCTAGCTGACTTGCCCACACACATCAAATGGAAATATAATCTAATTGTGTATAAATACTTTAAGTAAATATTATAGCATCTTTTTCATGATACTACCCTCTCCCCTGCACTAGTGACCTTTTAAAATTTTTGTTAGTGTTTTTGAGGTGGGTTTTTTTCCATCTCTCAAGAGACATTGAATGTTATAAAAAAAATTAATATTTAACTTCAAGTCATTCTTCTCCTTTCTGCCCTAAATACGTACACCCTTGTTGTGTGAAAGTATGTAGGCAATAGCTCTGGAATAGGTTGTTGCTGTGTGGTGGGAGACTGTTCTCGTTTGTTAAAGCAGTTCATGCGTTCAGGATTGTCCTTGCTTCTTATAGTTCAGCTGTACTCATTTTTCAGACCAATAACCTAATTGCTTCTACTAATTAAAGCCTGTTAGCAAAGCAGTACAGTATTTAGGTCAGCTTTTCTTCACTGTCCTTTTGTGCTTGTGCCTCCTGTTCCTGGCATTTCCCAATTGCTGCAGGTCCTCTTTTCAGACTTGCAGAGTGTGAGCCTTTGTTGCGATGCTTGATGTTCTACTGCTGTCCTGTCGGCTTTAAACGCCTGACCCATTTTCTATATTGTCATCCTGTACCACCAGTAAAGACAAAAGGCAGGCAAAATTCAAATAGCTTCTGTCAGAGATGTACATAGCTAGACTGGCGTTAACTGGTCGGGTGTAGAGTGGGCAGTCTGAATTATCTTTTTGTTGGAGTGATCCGTAGTGTGCTGTCTAGTTTGCAAGCCTGGTGAAGGTGCAGAGAACATTACCATCAAGGAGAAGAGAAGGTTAGCCCCAAGAAACTTTCTTCAGGTTCTCAAATAACTTGCTGCTATTTCCAGATGTATGTGAATGTTTGATGTGGAACTCTGCATTGGAGTGGATTCTCTTATGTAGGAGAGGGGAAGGATAAACTATGGGGTATGTAAAATGAAGTGCATGTGCTCTCCTGCAGTTAATCTTTTCTTTTTTTTGGTGTTAGAACTTCTGCATTGATATTTCCAAGATGCAGTGTTCTTGTGCAAATACAATTTTGTAGACAAAACATTCTTAGCGGGATAAGTGACACGAGTCATGCAACTTGTGCCTTCGATTCATATACACTTTTAAACTATTTCCCATGGCATGGAATTTGTTTGTGTGACAGAACAACTGTTTATTTATTTATATATTTAAAATCTATTCCGTTCCACTTTAGAAGTGAGCCTTATTCTCAGCTTGGCCATCACTTTTGCAGTTATGACTTCTCTTCCATCTCCCATGCCTGACCATCCCACTGCTCATGTAAAAATTCCTCCTGGGATTTCATTTGAACATGTGAAATGGAATTTGGTATTATCAGCTGACCTGATACTTTTTTTTTATGAGGGTATCTTTCATTTTCCTAGAGGGGAAGATCTTGAAACTTTGTAAAGAAATTGAAGCTCGGATTAGAGTTCCTGCAAGGAGGAGAAGGATATTTTTAAAGAGAACAAACTAGAAATACAGAGGTCTCTTTCTCACATTACCTTCATTATCTCTATTTGTTTTTTCTAACAAGGTTAGACTGTTTTCTGGGAACAGTTTCTTGAGTTTGAAAATCAATTAGCACAATGTCTGAGTAACAGCTGTAGAAGAAATTTATTTAAGCAAATATTTTCATGTTGTCTTTTCTCCTATTAGGAAGTTCTTTCTGGAGTGGTGGTCATAACAAGTAAGGACACAGTCCAGCACCAAGGTATCTCATTAACAATGGAAGGATCAGTAAATCTGCAGCTTAGTGCCAAAAGTGTCGGTGTGTTCGAAGCTTTCTATAACTCTGTCAAGGTAAGACCTGTGCAGGTTAATATTTTTAGCACAAAACCTCTGTCTCTTTTCTCAAATTAAATCTTTCCTAAATGGCTCTCAGGTAGTTATAGCACTTCATGGTATTTAAATGATAGAAAGCAGAGAAATTCTCAGCATTATCTAGTGATAGATGATGACATTTTGGGGGAGGAACTTGCATTGATTGGAGAGTTTTCTTTAGGGCTGAAATACGGTAACATAAATAGTATGGTTACTGGACAATGCATTGAAGGACCATGATTTAAAGAGAAATAATAAATGGTGTGAATTTTTTTTTAAGTGGCTGGGTTTAGTTGGACTTTTATGCCATATCAATCACTATCACAATAGTTTCTGTGGAGGCCATTGAGCCTGCATGTTACTGGGCATGATACAGGACCTGCATAAATTCTTCTGTGAAGTATGAGGCTGTGCACAGACTGTTTGACTGTAGAGCTCCTGGAAGGCCTCTGTACTGCTCTCCAGGTTTGGAATTGTGGGGTTTGGAATCTATTAGGGCAAGTTAACTTAGTCATCACATGAACATGGCTGTACTGATTGAACCAAGGCTGCCTCTGTCTGGAGGCAGTATAGCTACATTTGCGAAAGTTTGCTTGACTTAGAATAGTCTCAGTGCAGGGCTTTTTAAGGTCTTCATTTGTATCATAGTTAATTTGTTCACTGTATGAATAATCTGCCCATGAATGGCTGAAAAAACATTAGAAGCAAGAGATTTCATTATTCCTGTCTAGTAGAGGGAAAATAATAGTAAAACTCGAGGGAAAAGAAGTGTAAGCAGGATTCCCCAGTCAAATCATAGTTCACCATAGTTCCAGTGAGACACTACCCCAAAGTGTAGATCCTTAGGGTGGGATCTTTAAGGTGGAGAAGGTAGGAAGGAATGACTGACTGCTCAGCTGGCACACATACTTGTTGCTCCTGCTGCTATTAACGGTCATAATTTTGAGAATGTAACTCCACTTTCCACTGCGCTTGAGACTCTGCTGTTTAACTCTCTAAATATGTTTGGTCATTAGTATGACAACTGCCATAAAATAGATCACAAATTGTGTTCTTGAGGAAAGCATTCTTAATATTTCTTTTCATTGTAAGACTGTGGAGCTGTGAAAAAATAGCTGAGTTTTTGGAAATTCAGGGAGTCTGCTAGAGTTTGGTAGATGTTGCTGGTTCTTGAAATCTTGAGGCTGTCACTCTGCTTCAACCTAAACCTCTTTATCTTTGCAGCCTATTCAAATTATTAACAGCACTATTGAGATGGTAAAACCAGGGAAACTTCCCAGTGGCAAGACAGAAATTCCATTTGAATTTCCATTGCATATGAAGGGGAACAAAGTCCTATATGAGACATATCATGGTGTCTTCGTTAATATTCAGGTAAGGCAGTCATATCTGTAAAGAATATATGAACGTTTTTATCTGCAGAATGTATTCTAAAGCATCTCTTATTCCATTGAAGCAGAGGGTAAAGTTTTGTGATAAGGTTTTCTTTTCACAGAGCAGTATGTTTTCTTAATTTGAAAAATGAGCAGAAAGTTAGAGATCCTTTGATCTCTATAATAAAAGCTTTCCTTTATTATAATATTTATATATATTATAATAAATATATAATAAAGCTTTCCTTTATAGCATATCTGCTGGTGTGTACTCTATTTTCTAGATATAACTTAAGATTAAAAATCATGATATGTTAACGTTCTAAGTACTAGTTTGTAGGTAGTTTCTAGTTGCCTTTTGCAGTTCCAGTTTCTAAGAGTCAACCTTTTCCACACTTCTTAAATGTGGCAAAGGAACCATCCTGACATCTCAGAATACCAGCCATATAACGTTGCTTTTAAATTCTTCTGATGTCTGTTCCCTTTTCCAGCAAGTTTAAGCTTTTCATTGAAAACAGTTGATGGTAATGAAACTGATCAGACATAACATGGGATGTAGAAGAGAAAATTAAAAGCATACTGTAAAGAAGGGCTTTGGGTTGAGAAGGGATAAAAAGTATTTGCCATGCTTGTTAAATCTTGTATAGTTCTCTTGCAGGGTGATGTTTTGATCAAGTTCTGATTTTATTGTGAAAGAAGTTGCGTTTACCATTTTGTAGATAATCTGTATGGTAGTACATACCCAGATACAAGTGTGCGTACTGTTAACCTGGTACCAGTGAGACTTATGTTAGCATACTAGACAACTGCTTACTGCTAATAATACTTAAAATATTAAAAATGAAGTGTACTGACTTACCAGATCCATTTTAAGACACAGGGATATATAGGAACAAAGCTACCAAGTGTTCAAGAGTCTATTTTCCTGCGTTCATTTGTGAGAAGTGTCCTCACTAGAGGACATCTTTCTATCACTTACTGTTTTGGGTCTTCCATGTGGAGTAAATCTTTAAAGAATGATGGCATAAACAGAGCAGTAACAAGATGTCTTGCCTGAAATACCTGTTAGGTAGAACTACTGTAACATACATTAATTCCTCTATGTTGTAGACAACTACAGCCATTCTCTTCTGGGGAAAAAAGATTGCACCACAGTGTCCTTTTGTTACAAACAAACATGGCTGTGTAATTTCACAATGAAGACTCAAACCAAAGTGTTCAGAACTTGTAGCATCTTCAAAACCATGAATTTTTTGCTTTCCTGTGGAAATGAGTAGTAACATTTCCTGCCCAAATCTCTATGAAGTACGTGCTTGTAACAGAATCTTGTGGAAACACAACTTTGAAATTTGAACTTTTTTGGTTAAAAATTGCCTTACCATATTTGGGTTTGTTGTTCTGATTTTTTTTTTTTTTTTTTTTTTGAGGGGAAGTCTTTCTTCAGCCATGTCTTGAATGTAAATATTGTGTTAGACAATGCTTTTTCTTACTGAGGAGTGTTTTTTGGTTTGGTGTTGTTTTATTTTCTTCAAGGAAAAAGACAAAGGAGCCACTAAATGCAAAAATTTTCAGACTAGTGCTGAAGAATCACTGGGTTGTAAAACTTTTTTTCTCCCTGCTTATAGCTTACTGTTGGGATTATTGGATTTAATACTAATAATAAATTATTTATATAAATATATTATATTAATAAATTATATTAAAATTAATAACAGTACAAAACTGTTAACTACTTAGCTGGACAGTCTAGGATATAAAAAGGCCCTACAAACCAACCAAAACCACACAATCCCCACCGCCGCACCTATATTATCCTATCAGAAGTAACTAAAAGAAGTTTTTTGTCAACATTCAGATTTTTTTTAAGTACTTCCTGTATCTTTCTTTTTCAGTCTTGGCTTTCTTCCTAAGGTAACATCTGTTTGTGGTAGGTATGCACCATTTTTGAATGGTGCAAAACTGGTTGAGTTGCTTTCCATAATCCAGATAACTTGCCTATGATCAATATCAGTTGTTTTCAGGTATACTTTAATGGTGAGTATTTGTTTTGTCATTCCTTCTCTCATCTATGTAGCTTCTCCTTTACAGGCTGGAGATAAAATGTGGGTAAAAGGTTAATCATTAGATTTCAGCCAACCTTTGAGAGTTCTACTCTCCTGAAGGGGAAAACCTAGTGCTGAGGTGCTGGGACGGAGGTCTAGCAAATCTTTCTTGAACAAGTCCTGTGCAGTTGAAAGCAAGGCTCTTTTTCTTGATCTGAGTATTAGTATGTTAGCTGGGGTTTCAGTATCAAGTCTCTGGTCTCATGCAGAGACCTTCTAATTAGACACTGATTGGAAGACTGTGGGCCAGATTGCAAGGCCCATGTGGTCCTGCTGCCTCATTGCACTGTGTTCACTGGTCTGAGTGAAGCATGGTGCGGTAGTAGAAGGTTTGTTTGACAGCCGTCAACTTCAGTGGAACCCGTAGTCTGTTGTGGGGAAAGAGATGTGCTCCCTGGTCTCGTTCTTGCACATGTATTCAGGTTATGTGCAGAGAGACTATGGACTAGAAGTTATGAAGCTGAGTCCTTTGTCTGAGTGTACCTGATTTGCTGATTCCCCATCTGTAAAGAAGGAATTAAAAACAGAACAACAATAAACCCCACCCCAACAAATTCTCTATCATGTAAGGACATTGAAAGGCTATGATACAGATGCTGAAATCTGATTACTGTGTTAACCAAGGTCATACTATTTTTCAGTCAGTCGTTTATGCCTCCCTTTTTAGGGGAGAAAGGGGAGGAAATCGGCAGCAAGTTTTCAAACAGTGAACAGCAAAATTAATCTTGTTGCCTGACTTTACTGCATGCTGCTGCTTTAAGGTTTGGCTGTATGGTTAAAGACAGTTCCCCATTAAATATACGTATAACTGTTACCACTTATATTCAATCCTACAATAAATCTAAAATTATAGGGGCTGTGAATATAACTTACTGATAATCACTTATCCAAAGTATGGTGAAGACCAATACTGAAATCACTCTTAACTGAATGTAATTTGAGTGCTGAAGCCATACAAGAACACTGCTTTCTCTCAGTGAATTAGTCCCTCAATCAACAAAGGTTGTTACATAACCCGGAAGATATGGAAAGTCTTTGTAAATGACTATAGGACTGTAAATGCAAAATAAAATTATCTTTCATTTGGGAGCATCTAAAATAAGGTATACTTCTTATCTCCTTCCCCTCTCCCCACCACTGGTATGTACATTGCCTACTAATCTGTTTTAAATGATACCTTAACAGCAACATTCTGCACATATGCAATAAAAAGATGAAAATTTAGGAGAGACAAGAGGAAATCTTATCTAAGGCTCTCTTCTTTTTCTCTGCCATCCTATCCTGTCCAGTATACCCTACGGTGTGATATGCGGCGTTCTCTGCTGGCAAAAGACCTAACTAAGACTTGTGAATTCATTGTTCACTCACTGGTAAGTGTGGTTTGTATTGACTATACAAAGTGAGATTACACACACACACATATCTTAGGTGAAGTTTGTCAGTAAGGTTAGAAAGCCAAGTAAAACCATTTAATTTGTAATACTAACACAGGAGCTATGTATGTGTGAAGGAAGCTAGCCTCAAAACAAAAACATTCAGAAGAGTTGGGATGTCAGTTGTGGCTGATTGGAATAACATACCTCTCTTTTCATTTAAAGAAAATAGTACAAAGAGGATTTGAATTACAAGATATTTTTATACTGCACTGAGTTTATTCTCTTATTCTTTCAGATCTGAAACAATGGTCTGGTTAGATAAATATTATGGTGTTCTTCTAAACACTGTTTCAAATTATCTGAGCATTTCTTAGCCGAAGGTTCCAGGCAGTCACAAGGCCTGTCCTAGAAGTGGGAGTTCATTGGTGAAGAGAAAGTATCTGATATCTATTCTTCAGATGACTCATTAGGATGTAGAACCTTGACTCAAAGTGTCAAAGCTGGGACTGCATCAAGTTGGAAATAAGAAGCTTGTCAGCTTAATCATCTCTGCTGTTAAGTAAGCCCACGGTTGGCAATATGCTAAGATAACTAGGGTAACAAATATCCACATCCTGTGGCTAGCAACATGGAGACAGCTTTCCTCCTGGGGAGATATAATTGTGGGATGAGACTTGACTGTCTTACAAGAAGTGCTTTGCTGCTTGTTATTTGAAGTTCCTGTAACAGATTGGTTTTCTAGTTTATGTTGACTTGTATGCGTGTCCAGAGCATCTGATGTCAGTACAGACTGTGAAGGCTTAATTAAGTATCTCTTTTTCCACCCACAACTTGCTAGAACATACTGTATGTATGATTTGTTTGAACTCCAACAGGACAGTAAAGTATTAGACTCTTTTGTCTTACTTATGAATATGGTGGAAATATGTTATTTTGGTTTGATAGTACCTTTTTTAAAAATGTAGCTAGGTGCTATAAAGAAGTTTTTTGTTGGTAAGATTTCATTATTTTCTAAAATATATTATGCTACATTTTATCGGTCCGTTATTACAAGTAAGCCACACTTGTCAAAATAGTGAACAAATTACACATATTGCAGTTTACTAGTTTTATTTCTTGTTCCTACTACAGCACTACATAGATCACAAGTCAGTAGATCTTGTATCTCACAGTCAGGGTTAATTAATGAGATTTTACTGAACATACAATTCTCACTGTCATTGCTCAAAGTACCATTTCCCTTAACCTCATTTTTTTTGCCAGAATTTGTAATTAATGGGAAAACAGAATCAATCTTTTGCTAACATCTTCCATGTTGCAGCTGGGCAGCAGCAGCTCTTTTGAATTCTTAAGCAGTGAGGGTAGATCCTAACTAAGAGTTCAAGATAAGCCCATTGGTGGTGGTGTGCTCTACCAACTCAGTTACATACAGTTGGGTCTCTCATAATTGATGCTGCACTGGCCACTTAGTCTAATCGTGTATGGAGAAGACAGTGCACCTCACTGAGATGAGGGTGGAGAGAGAAGTCGGTCAGTAGTAAGCAAAGCTTGCCTTCCTGACGCAGAGTACGAGCTGCCAGCTCAGAGGAGCTTAGGGCTCATTCAGCCCCTTATGGAAAGATGCAACTCCTTGGTTTTGTTATAGATGGTGTAAATATGTATACTGAGGAACTGTATTAATGTGCCCCCCCAATTGCTTCTCCAGTATGGAAAGCTAACCTGGACTAAGTTTTCTTTATTTTACAGTTAAAGAAGCTGGAATGCTATGTCTGCTAAATCAACACTACACTAGACTCCATCAGATCAGGATTTCCTAATAGAATGTGGATGGCTTAGGAGACCTGAGCTGTTACTGAAAGGGCAGTAGAAAGAGTTCAAAGTGCTCAGAGATAACAAGAGGGAGGAAGAGTTTGTAAAACATATATAAGAACATATTTGAAGCAGTGAAGCAAATTCATTTATAATCTCCCCCTCTCTCCACTGCCCAGATTTGCTAAGTATTAATAATGAAAGGAAACATTACAAGTGACATATAAAATGTAATTATTTGTAAATACAGAAATGTGAAATTTAACTTTTTTCTATAGCATACCATATGCTTCAGGTAGGTAGTGTATTTCTTCTTTTCCAGGTGATATAGAGTAGCCAACTACGTGTTTTGGTTTTGTTTTCCTTTTTTTTTTTAATAGGTGGAGCTTATGCCAAAAACTAACAAATGGAGAGCTTGTTGTGGCTTATTGCAATGGCAAACACAAAGTAGCCAAAAATTTACACAGTTATGTTTCTACAGTTTAGATTTGTCATGCACTGCAACTTGTATTTAAACAATATCATAATGTTATTAAATAACAAAGACAGGAAATCTCAGGGTTTTTATTACATAGACGCATACTTTCAGTATGAAGACAATCCTGAAAAGTAACAGATCCAACAATTGCTTGGCTTTGTTGTCTTTTAAAATATTATCTCTGTGTGTTTTGTAAATCAGTTTACAGTTTAACTCTTCCATTACTTGTAGTCACAGAAAGGGAAACTGATGCCAAGCCCAGTAGACTTCACAATTACTCCTGAAACTTTGCAAAATGTTAAAGAGGTAAGGGTTTTCTTATTATTTTATTTTAAATATAATGCTTGTGTGATTCTGCTTGAGAACAAAAGAGGAACGATTAAATGCTGCCCTGCAGGTAATCAACTCCTTTTTTTTAATTTTCTCCTTTTTTACTGTTTAAGCAATAAAATGATTCTGCCTGATCTCTTGTAATAGAGGTGAGTAATGTAAGGTGGAACTTTGTTCAGTAAACATTTTTATCATTTTTCTGAGTGAAAGATGGCAGTGAAGCAAGGGAAAACATTCTATACCACATGTAGCGAAGATCCATTGAAAATGTAAATTCTGATCCTTTGTTATGCCTGTTTTTTACAGCCTCACATGGCTTTGGGAAGCCTCTATGAACAGTAGTAAGCTGTCTTGGTTATGTGGCTTTCTGAACACTGGTTTCTGTTTGTTCACTGAAACCTGTGTTCTGTTTTTTCAAGATTTTCCTGTTGTGCTCTTTGTGTTAATAAGACTACTTTCCTGCTTTAGGTCTCCTTTCTGCATCCCCAGTTTTTCTTCTGTTGCTCTTACTCCCAGACTTTTGAATTTAGACCTACTCTTCCACTTGTTTCTCAAAGCATACCTCTTAGTCAGCTGTTTGCTTGTTTCATGCCAGTGCTGACCTTATTCTACATTTTCACAGAATCATTGTGGTTGGAAGGGACCTTTGAAGATTGTTTAGTCTCCCTGTGCTCAGACCAGAGTCATCTAGAGCAGGTTGCTCAGAGCCATGTGTATTTCAAGTTTTCAATGTCTCAAAGGATGGAGACTTGCAAACACTTGGCAATATTACAGTGTTTGATCACCCTCACGGAATTAAAAAAATAATTTCCTTTATTTCAATTTGTTCCCATAGCCTCTTGTCCTGTCACTAGACACCACTGAGAGCAGTCTGACTCCATCTTCCTGACTCCTTCCAATCACGTGTTTATACGTATTGATAAGATCCCCCGAGCCTTCTGTTCTGCTGGATGAACAATCCCAACTCTCAGCCTCTTCTTGTACGTCACATGCTCTTAACCATCTTTGTGGCCAAATCCAGCAAAGGCTGGACTTGCTGCAATAAGTCTGTGTGTTTCTGTATTGTGGTGGGAAGTCCTAAATTGGACAAGCTATGACCAGTTTTGTCTCACCAGTGCTGAAGAGATGGGGAGAATCACCTGCCTTAACCTGTCGGCTACGCTTTCTAATGCAGCTCAGGGTACTGTAGGCCCATTTGTCCAGCTTGTCGAGGTCCCTGTGGAGGGCAATGCAACTATCTGGTTCACCAGCTACTTCTTCCAATTTTGTATTTATCTGAAGACTTGCTGAGGATGCACTCTGTCCCATCATCCAAGCAACCACTGAAAATGTAAAGTAATACTGGCCCCAGCGTTGAATCCAGTCACTGGTCTACACCACTAGTGACTGGCCTTTGGCTGCACTTTATGGTACTGGTCACAAACCTTGGAGTTAAGGCTCTTCTCAGTCCACCTCAGTGTCTAATCTACATCTAGTCTGTACTCCATCACTTTGTCAGTGAGGATGTTAGGAGAAATGGTATCAAAACCAGTGTTGAAGCCACTGTAAACAGTATTCACTGCTCTCTGCTTGTCTGCGAAGCTAGTCATTTCATCACAGGAGGCTATCAGGTTGGTTAAGCGTGATTTCATTTTCACAAGTCCATGCTGACTGCTTCCAGTCACTTTCTTGTCCTGTATATGTTTGGAAATGGCTTCCAAGATTATCTGCTCCATCGCTTTCCCAGGGATTGAAGCAGGGCTGCTGAGCCTATAGTTCTTCAGATCTTCCTAACTGAAGAGTGACATTTACTGTATTCCATTCCTCAGGAACCTTGTTTGTTCATGACAAAGATACTCAAGATTGGCCTCACAGTGACATGGGTCATCTTCCTCAGCACTTCTGGATGTGTCCCACCAGGTCCCATGGACTTGTGTACATCCAGTCTGTTTAAATGTTCTCCAACCTGACTCTCCTCTACCAAGGATAACTCTGCCTTCCTCCAGAATTTTCTGTGGTTGCAGAGGCCTGGAATTCCTGAAGGCAAATCTCAGTGAAGTCCAAGGCAGAGAAGACACTAAGTACCTCTGTCTTTTTCATGTCTTCTGTCACTGGATCCCCTGCCATATTCAGTAGCAGGCTGGCATTTACCCTGGTTTTCCTTTGGCAGCTGGTAGAATTGCAGATGCCCCCTTTTGTTGCCCTTCATGTAGCTTAACTCCAGGTGGGTTTTAGCTTTCCCAAATCCATCCCTGCACACTTAAAATAGTGCTTTTATGTTTCTCCTGGGTTGCCTGACCCTACTTCCATCTTTTGTATACTTCCTTTTTATGGGTTTTTTTTTTTTATCAGTAGCATCTTGTTCATCTGTGCAGATCTCTTCCTATCTTTGCTTGACTTTTTCTCCGTGTTGGAATAGACCATTCTTGACCATGGAGGAGGTGATGCTAGAAAACCAACCAGCTCTCATGGCTGAATTCTAAATCCAGCTGAGTTAGAGAATGAGCAGGTTGCGTCCATGTTTCTGGAGGATGCTGCACACTGAAAGCATATGCTTTTCCAAATATATGATAATTATTCTTGGTGGTAAAATGACTTCTGAGACTACTGCTAAATACTCAGCTCTCAGCAGTCTGCTCTTCCTATGAACAATGTTTCCATATAAATTACTCTGTTTCTTCTTTCTCTTCTGTATCTTGATACTCTACTCATTGGCTTAGCAAAGAATCGGTGTACATCATGAGAAAGTGTTGTCCATTACAAGCACTTTCTTGCATTTAACAGCAGACCCTGGGCCTTTATTTCAAGTACATAACTACAAAAGTACATTCTAAAACTTAGGACATCTCTGGTCCAGAAGATCTTGGTATTTAGTTGTGGAGCTGTCTAAAGAATGGTATTGGATGTGTGTGGTAGCACAGTGGCCTTTTTTTTTTTATTTCCTCATCCTGTCTCAGAAAAATATATGAGTCTGAAGTGGCTACCTGGTGCACAGGTAGAGCAAGTTACTGGTTTGGTATATTTAAAATATTAAAATTCCAATTCTCTGCTTGTCCAGAGATTGTGATTGAACTATAATTTCTGTTAGACTACTAGAAAACTGACTAGAGGTTTACAGTAGCCAAGCAAAGCACAGAGAGGTTAGATGAAAAAACAGGATAGATTTGCTTGTATATTCTTGATTCTCATTTTTTGGAGATTATGAAATAGAATGTAAACGATAGGTCCTCTGAGAGAAGATCTAGCTGGGATTAAAATATGAAGAGTACTGACAAGAGTAGTAAGGCTCTAAGGAGAATACACCTTTAAAACACAAGTCTCATAGACTAAGATTGTGGAAAATGGCCTCAAGTTCTTGTTCCATAAATTCCTTTTATCTCCATTGCTTAGATTCCTGACCACTGTACTTCAGGGGATAGTGATGTCAGGTCCGCTGTGAATCAGGGGAGCAACTTTTGTGTTTACTAATAATGGTGATGAGAAGAACCTGTGAGGGATCATACAGTAAAAAAGCATTTTACTCAGTAGTTCATAGGGTGATTTTGTGAGGAATGTAACTTCTGTTACTTAAGTTAGGAGAAAATACCCAAGTGAGGTCACGTTTACTAAACACTTGAAAATTCCTCTCTATTTCCCCCAAAGATTTGCTTTGAGTGGAACAGCTAAATTGTGCAGAAGTGTTGGGTATCTGAGTGAAACAGTCTAAACAGTAGCTGAGGACAAACTTTCCGCCACTGCTACTGGCATCCAGGACTAAGAAGCAAAACGAGCAAATTGGGAGAAAAAAGTTTGCGACAAGAGAGTTGGTTTGGAAGAAGGGAGAATCAGTTACACATGGGGAAGGAAATCAGCCACAAGCAAGTGTGAACAGATGGTTGGAAGGTAGGGGCTAACATCAAAGATGTCAATAACAAGAAAATAAAGAGGGACAGATGAATAAGGCTTGCAAAAGAAGGGGAAGGTTAGAGCAGGATGCTCAAAGAGTTTCAAGAAAGTTGGATGGTGAAGGTATGAACTGAAGATGTAGGTAGAAAAACTTGACTGTTACAGTGTGCCTCCTGCCAGAACTTGAAATGTAACTGGAGTTTCTGGCACATGAGTTTCTCTGCTGGCAGAGAGTATCTATGATGCCTGCTGGCCTGAAAAGGGGGAGGACAGGGGAACAGAAGCCCCACTTTAGTCTTTTACAGAAACTAATTTATAGGTGGTCGCCCTGGATCAGCTATTCTTACTGATCCTTCCTTAAAAGGTAGGACATGTGCTTGCTGTTAAGAAAATCATAAAAGTTAGGAATGATCCTGTATTCAAATTAAGCTCTTTATTAATTGCCTTTAATTGGTGTCTTGGTACATGAGCAGTGTGCTACATCTTGCATTAGATGAAGATTTGTAAATGCCTGGTCTTCCCTCCCAAGAGCGGCCATGAGAGAGAAATTTCAAAAGCTGGGAAAATCCCTGAAACGATAGGCAGTATTGTAATCCGTAACAAAACGGAGGACCAGAATGCAAGTTCTCCAGAGCACCTCCAGCTGATGTCACTTGACCATCCTCTTAGTTTCTGCCAGCCTACCCCTTGACCATGCGATTCCCGACTTCTGGATTAATTGTAACAGCCAAGTTTTGCCAGTTGATCCCAGGAAAATGCTCCTGTAGATGGAATGAGCAGGGGAGATGCATGTCAGGAGGAGGGTGGTAAGAAATGTCTTACTGCGTCTTGCATAAGGATGTATATTTAAAGAGTTACATTATTTAAGTTACTCGAGGCATTTCTGAGCTTTTGAGTTCTTAACTTTGCAACTTTTGGGGTTTTCCTACATACTTTCATAACTGTATTTCTGTAAGGTATTTTTTTCTCTTAGTCTGCTTTTATAGTTATGTCTCTCTTTTTTTTTTTTTTTTTTCCTCCCTGATCCTTTCAGAGAGCTTCACTTCCAAAATTTCTCATCAGAGGTCATCTCAATTCCACAAACTGTATCATTACACAGCCGCTCACAGGCGAGCTGGTAGTGGAGAACGCAGAGGCTGCAGTCAAGAGTATTGAGCTGCAGTTAGTACGTGTGGAAACCTGCGGTAAGTGTCTCTGTAAAGGGAATGTGTACAGGCTGCAGTAATTACTGCTTGCACTCTTTTGGCTTAAGTAGGAAAGATTGTCAAAAAGCCACGCAATTTAAAAGCCTCCCAAAATACTGGTTTTGCACTTCAGGTGGAACACTCCAAACATTTATTTAAATAACCTCTATGACCCTTGACTCAGAGCACTAGTGAGAAAACTTGCAGGTCAAAGGGCAAAATGTTTTGCTTGCACATGCCTTTGTTTTACATTTTGGCTACTGCCTTCTCTTCTCTTTTTCCCTTCCCCTCCTCTCCCTCTGAATTTCCTGCTTTCACCAGGGTGCGCAGAAGGTTATGCCAGAGATGCCACAGAGATACAGAATATTCAGATTGCTGATGGGGATGTTTGCAGGGGCCTACCAATTCCTATATACATGGTATTTCCCAGATTGTTCACCTGCCCCACCCTGGAAACAACAAACTTCAAAGTTGGTAAGTGTGTAGGACTGTGTGCTGTGTTGGAGTCTTTCATCTGAGGTGAGTGTCTAGTTTCACTTTAGCTTCTGGCAGGTAACGGGATAAATTGCTGACAGCACCGCAAGAACAACCAGGGGCATCTGTTTCCCTGTAGAGACTTCCTGAACAGGATTGCAGTCTGCTGCATTTCATATAGCCAGAGAAAATACATCCCAAATACACCCACCTAAAAACAGCTGTGCAACTGTGAAGCTACTTCTGACTAACAAAATTAAATGGTAAAGGGACAGGAGAAGGAGTGGCAGGTAATAGTTTTCTGCCAGAAAACCGTGTGTGATTAAACACTTGAGCAATAGTCCAAGAATTAAAATGTCAAGATGATCCCTTCCTTATTTTCATCACCAGCAAGAACCCTCTTGCAATTCCCTCTCCTTGTTGTTTCCCATTCTCCTGCTGCACAGACTCGGAAGTAGTAGTACAGTTAGGCTGGATACGACTTTGCTTTTCCTGATCTACACCAGCTGCTTCTTCCTGCTTGTTGTTGCCAAAACCCAACATTTTTTGTAACAAACACCTGAAATTTAGGATTTTCCTCACTTGTTCAAATAATTACTGCAAAAATTCTCTTTGCTAGCCTGTTTTTCTTCCCTTCATCCTGCTGGAATCTGGTGGTGGTTCTTTTTTTTTTTTATTATTCTATCAGACTGAAGCTTCAAGTCCCTGGTTTTATGCTCCTTCCTAGCTGACGGCCCTCCTATGTTTCTGCTGCATCTCTTAGACAGGTGTGCACAGCTAGTTCTTCAGCTTTGCCTACCTGTTCATCTGTTTCCCCTAGAGCTTTTTTGCACCTGATGTGTGCAGTGATTTTCCCCAAAATAATGTTCTTCTCTAGTATTTGCCATTTCTAGCTCTTGAATAGTGATTTACAGTGATAAATGGCTACTGCTAGTGTAGTAACTGCTTTTATTTATAAGAACAGTCTTGATGTAGTTACGGAGATTTTTAAAAAGGACAGTTATTCTCAGTTTATTTTGATCTCTGGTCCCCTTTGTTTATTATCTCTGCCTGACTTTGTATTCCATCTCCATTTAGGACTGATTATAGATCTGATATTGAGTTTGGTTTTGAACAACACAATATAATATCTGAAGAGTAGATTTTCTTCTGAAAATTCTTTTCCAAGTTTGCAGAGATACTGTGTTTTGGTGTTCAATTTCATAAGGCCATACATAACGCAGGATTCCAAGGCTGTTACACACTGACATCTGGGGAGGAGTCTGTTCCCTAACTCCTCCACTTACCTACTTCTAAACAATGCATATTGGTGCATGACGGCTTTCCCCAAACACTTTAATCTTAGCTGTGTGAACTCTGCCTGTTGTCCACAAGACTGTGTGTCATAGTTTTTCTGTGATAGAGAAATGTATCTGGTGGAATCTCAAAGATTAGAATGAGCCAAGGTTCTCTAGGAACTGTCCAAGGTCTGTGATGGGCCTGGGGGGAGGTTCTGCCTGGAGTACTGTGTTCACCCCTGCCACAGGAAAATCCAGGGTATTGGAACAGCTTGGGGGAGCCCTGTGAAGTGCTGCATCTGAGAGCAGGAACTGCCTGCCTCTCGCTCTACCGCTACCATTCAGTCTTACAGAACTCTGTTTTTTTTCCCCTTCTTCCAGAGTTTGAAGTTAACATTGTTGTCCTCCTGCATGATGATCATCTCATCACAGAGAACTTCCCGCTGAAGCTCTGCAGGATGTAAATAGCCAGAGGAGAATCGCTTAAGGATTTACTGAAAAAGGACAGAATTCTTCAGAAGCAAAGAGAAACTTTTGCCATGTCTTATTTTAACTGAGAACACATCACTTCCTTCTCCCTGCTGGTAGTTCTTGTGCTTTCAGTAAGACTTTGCCTGCTGTGTGAGGGCCTGTGTGGCCTTGTTGGGTATCTTTCGGACTTCCAACAACCATGTTTCCCCCAATTTTTCTCAGACAAATCCTGAAGGAGTGATTCTGTGTATTTCTACATGTAAAAATAGGTAGGAAGTTTCTCTCTTTACTTCATTTTCTAACACTTGTTCCAAAGTCCTTTGCAGACCTCTTAAACCTGGTGTATATACACACTGTGGGGGAGGGTGGGGGACTTGTAATATAATAAATACTGAAGAGCATCTTTGAAGGAGTAATAAATGGTGCTACAACACTGCAGTGTGGTGGTGTGGGATGAGTATCACAAGATGAGTGTGAAATAAGTGATGTGAAACTATAGCAGTTGTGCTTTGGTCAGACTGGGAACATGAGTCTGTATTGGAGGAGTGCTTAGACCTGAAGTTGTTTTGTAGGGAGGGGTATTTTTTGCCTTTTTTTCTCCCTGAACTCTTCCCTGGATTATCCTTATGATTTTTGTAAAATAGCACTGAGAGATGATCTGTCAAAAGTTTGCACTATACCATCTTCTCTTTCATATGTCTTCTACAGCTCAGTTCTGATGTAAAAAAAAGTCTCTTGTTGCACATCAGCCTATGCTGATGGTGGAAGGACATTCAAACCTTCCACTCTGTATCACCTTGGGGTTTTAGGACATGACTTGACTTGTCACTATATGAATAACCAACCTAATTAAAACTAGTGAATGGTTAATATTGTCACTTGCTCAACTTAAAAGGGTAAGTGAAAATGCCAGGAAAGGAGTAAGAAACTACACTGAAGTGTTTGTAACTATTAAAGGAACTATTTCATCAAGAAATAACCTTCCCAACACAAAAAGGGTGGAGATTTTTCATGTGTTTAAGATAACAGTCACAATTTCATTCTAATGGTGAATTTTCTGTACATTACTCTGTGGGGTGGAAGCAGGCTAAGTATGTAAAGTATTGTATAAAATGTAAGCATAAAGAGGACAATGTGAGGAGACAGAATTAAGAAAACTGCTCAACCACTTTCCTTTAGTGTTATCCAGCAGCATTGCCAAGCACAGATGATGCCAGACCTAGAATTACATTTTTTGTATTTTAGGAATAAATATCTGAAATTCTTAGGTCAATGTCTTACAACAGTCTTGTGGGGGATAAAAAAAGCTCTTTACTAGAACTCAACACTTCTCTAAGATCAGGATGATTTGAGGAAAAGGAAAGCCCCTCTTTCTTTCTATTCTACATGATGCTAAAAGAATGCCACCTGCTGCTCAAAGGGGCACTGGTGCCTTCCACAGTTAACAGTTTTTGGCAAGATGGTCTGGCCTTCTTCCTGCGTCAGGCCCCAGCACCATGAGCAGATCAGCTACAGCCTGCTCAACTGCTCCACTCCCAGTACAGTAATGGGCTGCTCTAAGGCTTTCTTCCTGAAGGTGTGAATGAACTGTCTCTGGAAATCCCTAAAGGCCTTCTATCTTGAGAGTCAGGGAAGACACAGGAACATAGATCATAATCTGTGGGGTGCTGTCTGTGCTTTGGGTACAGGAAGATTAAGATTGGCTGGTGTGGCAGTTTGAAGAAAAAAACTGCTTGAAAGCTTTTGGTTTTGAACTGACCAATTGAACTATTCCCTCCCATGCTACGATTGCATATCTCATTGGTTGAGAAAGTTTCTCGTGAGCGTACTGTGCCTTTAAGAGCCGCGGGCTCAGGGGCTTTTTGCGGCTTTTTGGCTTTCGGGGGTCTTTTCGCTCTCCGGACACTCCCGGCTCTGCGCTGCGAGAGGCGCTGCAGAACCTTGCAGCTTTGCTCCGGGAAAGAGGCTTTCTCCAGACTTGCGGCTACGGCTCCCCCGCACTGCCAGAGTGGAGCGAAGCTGTGCACCGGGGCAGTCCCGTAACAGCCGCGGTTTCCCTTTGTTTACTCCACGAAAGTGCACATGTGGCCGGTGCCATTTTTGGACTCCACGTGGCACCGTCCCCCTTTCTCTCTTTTCTCATGTTTAACCCTTGCCTTTCCATCCTGTACAAACCCTCAGATTTTGCATTGGTTTTCCCTGCATATTATATATTTTGTTCTAGTTTTATTAAAGTTTGTTTCAGTTTTCCAAACATTCAGAGGTCTCACAAAATCTTTCTTTTTCCTTTTCATATCTCTGCTTTTTAACCCTTTCTCTCCCAGTCAGGGGAAAAAGGGGTTTAGAGATAGGAGAGGACTCGTCCCCGTGATTGGCTTGCCTCAGCCAACTGGCGACAGCTGGTAATAAGCAAGTGTATGTAAATATCAGTTCAGCACTAAGACCATGCCCTGTTTCCACAGCCAGCTTACCCTCGCCTACCTTAAGGCATGCTCTGTTCTGTGTGGGGAACAGTGTCCAGTAGGGCACATGGGGGGCTGCTTTGCCACTACTTAGCAGGTCAAGGATACAGCTGCTCTGGAAAAGCATCCTGAGAGCTAATGACTGAGACAGACTGCTTTTTTGAAAAGAAGGTGATCCATACAGATCCCCCATCCCAAGAAACTAATAGAAGATGAAAAGGATGCAAGTGCTGTAGTGCTGAGCAGTGGCAAACCTAATTCTTCAGGCAGGAAGATGCCTTAGCTCTCTTTAGTGTATAGTAAATTACTCATCAGTAACTCAGACTTAGCAAAAATATTACACAGAAGACCCATATGAGCTGCAGTAGTAACTTTATTTTTGATTAATCACAGAACAGTTTAAAACTTCATCTGGAGGATACATACTCACTTGGGGGAACAAGTGATCCCTAACTTGAGCTCATAAAACCAATTTAACACTGGTTGTATCCAAACAACAATCACACTCTGCTTGCAGAGTGGTTAAGCTGTACACTCTGTAGTCCTGGTCTTTTGGCTATTTGAGACAAATTTTACTGTGATAAAAGATGCGCTGGCAAGCTCAGACTTTTAAAGCAGTAGGATAACCATTCTTCCAGCTGTTTGTATTCTGTACTGAACATCAATCACTGCTGATGAACCTTCATGCACACACAGGTGCAGTGTTGTGTGTGTCATCAAAAACAAAAATCCTCAATTCCGATTTAAACAAGTCAGCTCTTCTACAGTGAGGGAAATTCCAAACATATTTCAAGATTAAAGAATTGAGCCGCAGTATTCCAACTCAATACACAAATCACATGAATACTTATACTACTAAAAGGTTTATTAAAGCAAAAAGTCATTATTTAAACAATTTGAATTATTAGTTCTGGATTTATGCAGAGAAAGGAGCTGCAATTATATGAACTGCATTCATAATGACCACAACAAACCCCATTTGAATCCTGCAGTTAAACTGTAATTTTTTATGCCAAAGGAAGGTAGTGCCTTGGCTGTGCCTAATTCTGCTAGTCTGTCATTCAGGTCACCTCCTTGTTTGATACTAGAATGTGTTTTCAGTGTGTATAAGGTCTGAAGGAAAGCCCCCTCTTTACAGCAATTACGCACCACACTTTGAGAAAAGTAGGTAACAGCAGTTTCAGTATCCCTTGGCCAAAAAACCCTACCAGCTCTGGGTGCTGCTGGCCTCTGCACTGCATCGGCTTCACACATTAAGGCAGCAACCAGAAAAAATGCTGGATCTGGGAGTAGAGTAACTTGACTCTGCAGGCGCCATGGCAGTACCAGCATGTTACAGCCTTAGGATAAGTGTTAAATACTGAGCTAGTCTGAGTTCTACTAACATTTTCAAGGAAACCAGGGTTCTGTCTCTCCTTAGGTATCATGTTTCTGTTCCTTATCATGGTGGTTATTCTGCAGCCACTTTCCATATTATTACAATGTGTTCAAATAAAACAAGGTTTAAGCATATCTGTTCCGTGCAGGAAGCTCAGGAAAGTCTTCAGGTAGCAGAGCATGGACGCGGCAGATAGGGCAGGTACTTGAATGTTGCTTGAGCCATGTTCTAATGCACTGCAATAACAGAGAGATGTTGAGGAAACAAAGTCTGGTATAAAGGGTTCAGCTTAAGTAGGTTAATAATTGTCACTAACAAACAGGTAAGTGCTTTTCCAACATGTTCATTATTGAAATCAGCAGTTAGAAACCTGTTCTCCAGCTCTGCCACTGTGCTGATCAATTTGCATTTGCACCTATTCTGCAATAACAAATCAGCAGTAAACAAAAATAACGGGCACAAACAGAAATACCAAGTTATTCTAACATAATCTCGACTTTCTTACCACATGCAGTTACACATGCAACTGCTATGAGGTGGCAAATGCAGGGTTTATAGTGACAGCCTGTTCTCTAAGTGTGCTGCAAACGAATCTGTGACCTCACTACCAAATGTATTCTCTGAAGAATAAGCTTACATTCACTCTGATGGATTATCATTTTACTTAAAAATCCAGAACTGGGAACTTTCTGACAGTAAAACTGTATATATGGCAAGTCTTGGTATACCAAGTACATGAAAGAAAACTCTGCACTGTTCTTTAAGCACTGAAGGGTTGGAGCAGGGAGGGCTGCTTCTAGGAAGTGTAACAAGGGCATAACTGAAGAGAGTTTGGAAACATTTGCATCTAAGCGATAAGAACAGAAGTCCTTACTTCTCTGTGAAAACAATGCCCACACTCCAGTTCACACGAGTCTCTGCTTAGCTCATCATGACATATCGTGCATGGATCATCACTGGAGGCCTATACATAAAATGTTAAGGTAAATGAAAGCTAGCAACAATTAATCAGCAAATTCTTATAACTTAAGGACATTGCTAATTTTAACCGAGTATATTTAAACTTTTGTACACAAAATGAACAAGTCGATTATTTTTTCCAGCAATGCTTTGATTATTTCATGTCTTATAAGAAGTACATGGCAAGCACTTCACATTCAGTGAAACAGTGGAGAACTTACTGTATAGTCTAGTTTCTTCCATTTGGATTTAGGTGTCGCTCCAACGTTTTCCCAGGGCTGGAGATGTGGCTGAGATCGAGTTTTACTCGAGGCATTTTTATGTGCTGGTCTTGCCTTGGGTGGGCTGGGTGCATTTTCATCTGCAGGTAATTCCCGACTCTGAGTTCCAGTCTGTGCTGGTGCAGCTGCAGCAGAAGATGCTGACTTCACAGGTCTCCCTGTTGAAGTTGGTGCCTAGACAGGTATTGGAAAAGAATTTGGAGCAAGTTCACACTTCAGAGGTTGACAGCAAAGGAGAGTTTGCATTCTTTTCTGGGCTGTGCTGCAGTGTTTCCTCTGTTGGAGATACAGAGCAGAAAAGGCAGCAACTACATACACCACAGTACCTTACTTTGCTGGTCCAGAATGAGTTCTGTCACTCTGCTGAGAATTTCACTGAAGCTCAAACCTGACAATGTATTCCCGTTTCTCCTCTGTACTTCTTTTATGAAGCTAGTGAAGTCTGAACTGAAGGGACAAAAAAAGACAGACATAATTACTGACTGGCACTGCTGTGGCTGTTACCAGCATAGTGACAGTCTTAGAGAACACGGCACCTTCCATGTTTGATTCACAGCAGTAGAGCCTTTAAAAGATACCAACTTCTCAAATCAACTGTAGCAAGTACCTGCTTCCAGTACCTCTCGGTAACTAGGGTCTACCTTAATCATAAAAGCCCCCAAACAATAAACTACTACTACTTCTATTTGTTAATGGTTCTAATTGGGGAAAAAAGCCAAAAAACAGAAGCCAACAGGGTACGTCTATTCCCTTTTATGAATGTCTCACTGAATGGGAGGGGAGGGAGGGGAACAGCTAGTATTACTGTCCTCATGAAGCAGAAGCCACTTACTAAGAAATCAACTCTTTTTGTACTTTATCATTGGATGTTCAGAACTGCTGTTACTCAACATAACATTACACTCATTATCACAAATACCTGCTGTAGTTTGGGAATATACTCTGTAGATTCACAACAATATTTTCAAATACTTTTGGAAATATTTTGTTGTTTGGAAGTCCAGAAGGCCTCAGTTGCCTAGCTGAGTCATACTGGTGGTTCTGGTTTGGCTGGACATCCTGAGCATTACTTCCAGAAATCCCTGACGGGCAAGCTGCCGACACTTTATCAGAATATGATCCCTCCAGAGGTTTGGAGTGTGTTTTCACTGATCCGCCACTTGCAGAACAAGCCTTAGAACTTGGATATGCTGCCTTAAATCCGATCTGTGTATTAAATGAAGCATGTCCTGGACCTTGATCTTCAGAACTTGAAAATGCAGGAAGTAAATTAGGATGGGCAGATGCAGAAGAATACATGACAATGGCTGGATCACTGACTGGAGGTTTGCCTTG
Source organism: Bucorvus abyssinicus (assembly GCA_009769605.1). Lineage (NCBI taxonomy): Eukaryota > Metazoa > Chordata > Aves > Bucerotiformes > Bucorvidae > Bucorvus > Bucorvus abyssinicus. The sequence goes on along the minus strand of CM020030.1, from coordinate 21,134,536 downwards.
TTTTGGCTAGGAAATAAACAGATTTCACAGGAAAAATACTGATTAAAATAAAGACTATTAAATTATTACTGATTAAAATAAGATAAATTGATGTGACCTTCCAGTACCTTAGTGTGACCAAATGTGTCAGTTCATGCTGCAAATGCTCGAGAGTTCTGCTCAATTTATCTTAACTTGCTTCACCGAGGTAAAAATACAGCACAAAGGTGCTCTTTAATAGGTACTACATAGAGACAACCTGTCTGAAACAGATCAAATAGGACAGCACATAGGCAAACTGCTCCTCTCACTTACTCTTGCTTTGCTAAAGAATGCATGGCTGTTGGACAGCTGTTAAGTTGTACACAAGTATAGCTTGATGGTGGTGGCAGAGACACAACTGCTTTAAATAAGTGCCAGCAGTTGGAAAATACAAAATTCACTGCTTTCAGCTGATTATATAATCTACATGTAATCCAGTGTAATTTTGTTTTTTAAACAGAAACACATTAGCTCTAGTCATCATAATAAAAAACTTGAAGCTGACATGATCCAGGAAGACTTCTTTTTGCACTAATGACTCTATTCCATAAATGGAAAGAGCTCCTTAAAATAATTCTAGTTGTTTGACCCGTGACTGCTATTTGTTTCAGAACTTGACTGCTCTAGGAAGGTGGCTTTCTAACACACAGAACTAAAATTCTGCATTTCTTCCTTGTCAAACCTGCTGGTTCTTGTTCTGTGTTCTTTAACACCTGTTAGAAGGGATATTTTACCTTCTCTGTAAAGGTCTTTAATGAATTAACAGAATTAAACAGGAATAAAAAAGGGTTTCATCCAGTTTTTTTCATTGGGACTCAGCATTTGCCTATTAAAGTCCCCTCAAAGCTGAAAGAATTTCAGCTCTCTCTTCTAGAAAGTTACTCCTTATGAAGAAAAAAAAAAATACATTCCAAATGTAGAACAAGAGGCTCACGAATCGTCTCTCCCAACCTGTAAATTGATGGTAACCTAAGGATGGTAACTAAGTTATTTACATATTCTTAAGAGCTCTGTGCCAGGAAGTAGAAAGGAGGTACCTAGAAGTGGGGAAGAAAAGATGTGCAGGGGAGCATAAGTGAAATACTACTTGTGTAAGTCCAGAAAAACTGTAGCAACAACGATAAATATACAGTATTAGAACTGAGCCTCAAATCTGAATTATACCAAAAACAAAGAAAAGAAAAAACCATGACTTTCTGCAGATACATAGATCAAAAAATTATGTGGCATTTTCAATTAATTCAGGGATTTCATATGTGTGTGCACTATGAATGTATTTCACTGAGTCAATTATCTCCCCTGTTTTGAGAGATGAACCTTTTTTTCCTTACTCCAAAACTGTCCCAGGTCCAGCGGTTTCTGAAGCTATTTGTCTTCAGGACTGGGCATCAGCTCTGAGCCCTGGTTTCAGTTTTACCATCAGTGAATGGCAGCACATGGTTGGTTTGCACCACTGCAGCAAGTAGCTTGGCTCTAAGTCTCTTATCACCGTCACGTGTCTCACCACCACCATGCTGAGGAACAGTTCAAGGAGCTCTGACTTATACTGATTTTGTCCTTGCACCAGGAACAATTGCAGGGTTTGGAAGTAACTGACATGATTTGAGCAATGCATTTGTGAAACTGTTCGCCCATGAGAAAATGTTTTTAAATAGTATTTATGTGGGATGTCATCATTACAGATACATTTCCATAAATGGTTATACCCCATCTAGTTCGTGCCAGATAGGACTGGAAGTTGATTTTGGTATTCGTAATCAGTTGCACATGTTGGTGTAATGGGACCTTGTTCCTCTGGATTTTGGTGCTACAGGAAAGTCACAATATGCAAAAATACTGGTCCCCATTCGGACAGAACATGAAGCATTTTAAGGTTAACTTCAAAGAGCTTAAGCCTCTCAGAGAACTTGAGAATGTGCTTCTCACTGGACTTCATCATGCTAATCTGCAGTCATCTTTTCCCTTTGAGCATCACCTGGACGTATGGAGAGCCAGATTACTTTGTATGCAAGGATACACATTCAAGTTCTTTACATACATGTCCTACGATGGATAGCTGTGCCAATGCAAACTTAAAGACTTATTAATGAACTGCTGTCAAATGTAGGATACGTACTAAGACGCTGGGAGGAGAAGGAAGATCTACAGTTTCCACTTTAGTGAGGCAGTTCTGCACACCATTTTTCACCATCTGAATTTTTTCTTCATACTCAGCCTGCAGTAGGAAAACAAATTATCCTCCACATCAGCATTAACTAAAGCTCACTCTATTTAAAATGGCATTAACACAACTACTTTTTTACAAAACACCAAAGATATGAGGCCTTTCAAATGGAGATGTAAGGGTACCATTTGCTACAGCAACATAAATCTGTATTTAAGTACTTGCACTGATGCTTGAAAGGGTTTGGGAAACACTTTCTAGTTCTTCTAGGCTGAGTTTTAAGTTTTATATCTTAAGTTCTCAGAGTTAACATCTTAACTTTTCAGAGAGCTTTCTCTTGTTTTTAAAGAAGTTGCATGGATTTCTAAAGTTCAAAAAATACAAAAAAGACCAAGAGACAAGACTTGTTAATGTGGGATACACTTTTGAACCAAGTGTACACAGGACAGATTTTTGCCTTTGTAAAACTGAAGGTATTCATTGTAACTTAACTACACTTAAATAATCTGGACTTAAAACTGTAAATTTCTTTTGTAATTAAAATGCAGGTCAGTATTTGGAGGAAGAGCTACTCTCTTTTTAAAAAAGGAATGCAGAATTATTTAAGGTATTTATTCTGTCTTAATTTCCAAAGTTCAACTTAAAGCTTGTTAAGAGAACATAAGGCTTACCTCTACTTTTTCCAGTTGTTTCTTTATATTTGCAATATACTTCTCCCAAGAATCAATCTGTGGCTTCAAGTTAGGTGCTGCTGAAGCTAAGCTGCTGAAGTATCCAACATTTTCAGTTAAACTCCAACGATCTCATTATTTTTGTTTAGGACCAATGGTCTTAGTCCAGCAGTTCCTTCCCCTACCAACTAAATCACACTTAAAGACTTCAAGCAATTTAAAGTTAAAATTAGTTCAATTCCCGGTACTTAGATCCTATCCAGTCTTAGAAGTGGACTCTTCAAATGTAAACTAGTATCTTGCGACAACGTAAGAATAAGGAAAGGGAACATGGCGTCAGTTTTAGAAAAGGTAACACCATGTGCTGAATTAGTTCCTTTGTAAGGAAGAAAACTATGTTGTTTCATGCCCAGCAGTTCTGTTTGCACTCTCTTCTATTAGCATTGCAGCCCTTTTCCACCGATACTGTGCAGGAATAACTGGAGTGTTCCTAGCCTAATCTTCCCCGGCTAAGAAGGAAGATGACGAGAAGCTTGCTCCTGCATTAAGTATCACACATCTTAGTAATTAAAGACTAAGAAGAAATTCACCTTCAGGAGAGCTGCATTTAACTATCGTGTTCCTATGCACCTTTCAGGCTAGCATCCCTTTGTGAGCAAAACTGACATGTCTATTTCTATAATTGTGATTAAACATCCAGTAGTTACTTCTATTTAGCAACTAGTAATACTGAAATTTCTGGTGTAAACTCTCCATACCTGCTGAATGACTTCAGCACCTTGAGGTTTGCTTCTGCATTGGCAGCCTTGCCATTCAGCTTGCATACTTCAGTCTCCTTCCAGTTTTCAAATACTGATATCTGTAACAAAATATAACTGTGTAAAAAAAAAGTGCAGTAAAAGCACAGCTGTAGCACAAGGAATAAAACCTCAAAATAGATTTTAATAAGCATCTGAAACAATAGTTTGATGATACAGAGTACAAAACACATACATAGTTCCTAAGGTGGAATTAACAGCCCTGACAGGCCTTCAGGAGGATGAAAAGGTTACATTCACATCAACTGACAGTAAGAAAGCGTCTGTAAAGGTTCCATTTACATATATATATATATATATATATAAAAATAAAAGAAAAACCCCACACACTTAAAGTGATTAAGGCAGCCTTTTAAATACTGCATGGCTGAAGACTAATGTGGACCAACCATCTAATCTACTACTGCAGAAAAGACAGCCTTCAAGCCCTTCTTAAGAAGGACAATTGTTCTGATTTTCAAAGCTTTCCAGTATAGAACATACTGGTTTAGAAAAAACTCAGTATTTATCAGTATTCTCCTCCTTTCAGTGAAACACACAAGTCGGCTGTTGCATTCTGATTCTACCTGATAAAGACGTATGGATGCACTAACCATGACTGACTTTTAACAAGGAACTTTTAATGCTCTTATGGTTAATTCTTACAGTGGAATCTATTCAAAACAAGGATGAGTATGAAACACAACTGCTAGTTGAATTTTGTTTGGGGCAATACTATATGCCCCAAATTCTGTGCACTTTTAATACTGCTCAATATTAACAATGTGCCTCAATGATCTAACATCATGGGCAGCACTTGTCAACATTTTATTAACACTTCTCATATACACTTATGAAAATGTTTAGATGCTGCTTAAAATGTAAATTGATAGGTAAGACTTCACCAATCACCTTCCTCACCTACTATCAGCACACATTATCCAAGCTCTAGCAAAAATGTTTCAAGGTTTTTTGCTTGTACCTCTGCTTTAATAGCTCTTTTCACACACTCCTGGCAGTCATCTTGACTCTTTTTTATAAGATCTTCCAATTTTACTTTCTCATTAGCAAATTTATTACTGTGAAATAAAAAGAAGTAAATGTTACTCAAATATTTGACAACAGAATAGTATCTAAAAATTTATGGCATTTTAGGGATTTTTCTACAGCTATTCTCACTTCATTCTCCATTTACGTTGTACAGCTCGTGCCTTCAGGTATAGCATCATGCTCGTGTACCCATACTGCTGGCTCCACAGACACAACCCTGAGATTTTTTTAACCACACTTCACTGTGCGGCCTAAAAAGGTTACAGGAGTTTGACTATGCAGTCATGCAAGTATTATTGTTCTGAGAATGATCACATATATAAAGAATGTATTTATAAATGAAACCTTGACTTTATACTGTGTGCCAATGAGTAACTTTTAGAAAGTGTTTAGATAACATCACGTATATTTAGGACTGTAAGTGCGTGAAGATCCAAAGCTACATACAACAATGTGGTACGTCTGTACCACACCCAATTTCTAACCTGTGTTCTAAAACGCAGTATCATATAATCAAGGGAAATGTATGAGAGTGTGTTACAAAACCAGATTTTTATTATTCAAAATATCTAAAAGAAAATACTTACGATAAATAAAAGCTAACTCTGATTAAGAGAGGAAGGTTAAAGCACTTATTTTTTCTAAGCCTTTACCCAGAGTGAAGCAGAGAACTCCTATAATGACAAGTCAGCAGAGAAATGTAAATATTGCTGAAAGGTACAAGAGTTTTACCTGGTCTCAAGATATGTATTTAAATATACATTATATTGCTTTTCCTTCTCATCAATGGTCTTCGAATACCTAGAGTAATCAAACATTTATTAAGGGTTGTCTGAAAAATGCTCATTAGCAAATACATAATACATACCCCTATAACTACAGTGACAACCTGTGTGTTTTATATGCTAATACCTTAAGTGCATTTAATGTATTCCTAATTAAGCAGTAACTAAAATAAAAGCAGGTTGATGATTCTTCAGGAGAGATACAATAGAAATCAAGACAGAAGTCTTCTGGGGTCTGTAAACTGAGAACATTAAAAATACAGTAGGAATTGTCCAATCTGATTAGAAAAATTGCTACATCAGTCAGTTTCATCAGCTACCTAGAAGCTATTTTAAATGTTTACCTCTAACTTGCAAAAAGTCAAAATACGAAAGCAGGCATGTAGATATTTCAGCCTATTACTGTGATAAAACATCTAGCTGGTTACTTAAAGATTTCTAAAGTCTTTAGAATGTTTCAGGAAATGCTACTGATAATAATTCATCAAATGGCACTTGATGAAGTACAGCAGTAACGTGGTCTTATGGATGCCTGTTAACTATGGTGGAAGTTGACTGAAGTTATTTCCTCCTCCTCCTCTTCCACAGCCAAGAGAACTCACTGGCCAGGGAAACAGCTGGGTTTGCTGCACACAGGGTCATAATGGGATTCATACATGGTTATTACTGATTTAAGTTTCATGGAAAGCCCTGCAGAATTCCGTTTTAGGGTGAAGAATGGGTAGAAAAATCCCACAATAGATACATGCAGTTATGTGGTACTTGTTTTTCTTTAATCTGAGAAATGAGTGACAGGACTAGAAAAGAAGGAAACGTGCATCCTTGGATGACCTTCAGGTAGGCTATGTGGCAGAATAGACAAAAAGCCTGTAAGAAAAATAGATGCAGACCAGAGTTTAGTTGGGTTGATTGTGCAATAAAAGAAGGAAGAATGAAAACAGAAGTAAAAATTTAAAGCTAATTGTAATGCAGTAGAGAAGCACGCCGAGAATGCAATGGTCACGAAGGAAAAAAAGTGGAAAAAGCAGTGCAGATCTAAAGCATTCAGGAAAATGTGAGAAGAAAATAGTGACGGAGTAGTATTTGTCAATTAGGTTAAATAACGTTGTTCGTAGGTCCTATTTACAGCAGCTCTACTCCAAGAATTGCATTTAACTCATTTCAGAATGGCATGATCAGGACAAGAAGTTTGAGTTTTCACTCTACATACATGATGGAATCAGTAGATACTGAAACCTGTCACAGTCTATCAGAAATAACTGTACTTACTGTTGCTTTAAAAAAAAGAATCAAAGGGAAAGTCAAGTAAATCTGTATTTAAATTTGTACCTATCATTGGTATCTGTATGCTTTTTAGATGTGTTCCTTAGTGCTTTTAGGTTTTCTTGATTTTCTTTTTTCTCCTGTTGCCATTTTTTCACTTGTACGTCTAAGTCTTGATGAAACCAATCCAGTTCATTCTTTGATATCTAAAACCAGAAAATTATTTTGTTATTTTCAAGTATTTCTGAAAATACTGTTTTATTCAAATGCAAGTTAAAGCAGCTTGCTGGAACTTCTGGTCAAAAGCTAAGCCAGTGAAAATTACAGTAACAGAGTTTTCCTAGTGCTTAATTTACTGTTAGTTCAGGTGTTTAGCGTAGGCAACATACTCATAAATGCTTTCCCACAATGTCTGCACACCTCATTTACATGGCTTCATAATACTTGCAATCTTGTTTTTCCATCAGCTAAAAGAAAAAACCCAGTTCCACAGCATCACGTACAAATACATACGGACATCTAACTCAAAATCCAGGTCAAAATCAGTAATGATACTGTTTTATCAGTACTAACAGCTGGGAACTTAAAATTCATAACAGAGCAAGACAGCAGTGAATCTTGTGGCTTCCATAACTGCTTAAAAGAACGAGGTAGCATCAATGCCTCATTGGGAAATACATTAAAAAAAATTTTTAAGTGCCCACAATGCCCATGGACAAGCTCATGCACCCTGCATACAGCCATGCTTTCAGCTCAAAACTTTTTGAGCTCACTTTTTTACCAAATATTCATACGGAAAAACCAGACGTGAGACTCCATCACTCCATATATGAAAGTTTCCCAGGCTACTTGCAGCCCAAGGTAAAGCTAGAAGGCAGGAGCTCCCACACTGCAGTACATGAATTTACTCGAACATACCATTGAAAGTAAAAAAAGATATTAAACTGAGCTTGAATGACAGGCTCCGGAGGGCATGGGGAGAGGTGGCTTTAGTTTTATCCAATTTTTTTTTTTAAATGGAGAAATTCTTTTTCCTGTAGACAAAAGGGTCTCCTGTAGCATCTACAGCTTTAACTATAAAAAACAATCCAATCAAAGTGATAACAGTGTTGTTTGGGGACTACTACTCTTGCTCCCAGTCATTTCCAAGAAAACGAAGTGTATTAGCAAATCCAACGAATCAGGATGAAATAAAGAGTTAGCAGGGTAATGCTGTTTTGTTCTTGGGTTGAACCAAAACCAATAACTATCCACTAGGTGGAAGCAACCAATACCCTATGTGTTTAAGTGGGCTCGAAGGAAGATGACACAAGTTAGACCTCACAGCAATGAAGACTACCAGTCAAGTTTCAAAAATACCGTTGATCAGCTACAACCATCTTGCGCCCCACTGCAGTTTGCCCCTGTGTTGCATGGATAAAAACATTACCTCAGTCTCTTCAACATTTTTCTTTAGGAGGTCTCCTAAAGCACCAATTTCCTCTGAGCTTCGGCTTTGTAACTGTTCATATTTTTCCTGTGCTTCTTTAAGTTGTTCTTGTAATACCTGATGTTCTTTCTCCATACGTAGAATATCTCCCTGGAAATAAAATAGTTATAAAAAACAATCTAGTATCTGTTACCACAGCGCAGCAAACATTCACGCTATCTAAAAAGAAAAATCTGCTGTCAGTTGAGATTCAAAGTCTTTAGTGTGGATGGGGTGGTATCTTTGTTTGTTTGGTGGTGGTCTTTAAGAGAAAGTTGTGTAGCAGTTTCAGTCCAGCTCAGGAAACAAGTGTTCATGTCTGACCAGAAATGGAATATGACGAGTTCAAAAGCCATTATAAGCCCAAAAGGAATATTTAAACCAAACTAAAGATTTTTGGAGAGGAAATATCCCCAAAATGTACTCCAACATCAGAATACCTACAGAACAAAGCTTCAAAACCTCATTGTTGTGGGCCTGTGTGGAGTTTCCAAGAACATCATCACGGGATACAACCCAACATGAAGTGGAGAGGAGAGCACACACTCCCTCCTCCCCACCTCCACCCCCCAAAAAAGAGCCAAACCGCAAACCACACACAGCACTAAACAAAGCAAAATAAAAAATACCTGTTAAAACATGTCATTTTCAGAGAACCTTTATCTTTTCACTACTAAGTTTTTGAGCATTCCTTTAACCTTCTTCATGAGAAATATAAACAAATATGCAGGTAACTTACTTGTTGCATCTCAAACGGATGAAAAGGCAATGTATTAGTTTCCCTGTCAGCTACTTCACGATTTACCTAGAATACAAAGCATCATTAACTCATTAAAGCTTTCCAGTTCACGCTTGCAACTAGTAGGTCAGCTCTGTTTTGGAGCTTTTATACTTAACCTACAATTTTACAAATCAAACTATATTACAAAGTAGGTCTTTCTAAAATGTAAAAAGACATTATGCAAGTGTGTCTGAAATGGACTTCAATCCATAATGAAAGCACTTCTTTTGTCATGATCTTTCCCTAGTTTTACTGACTATGAAGCATGTATATTGATAACAGTTCTCTGAGTCTTTAAACACAGCTGTGCTCTAAATGTATGAAAACTTAAGACCTGCAAAAACAATGTCTGAGAGCTCACTAAGCTGAGTCTTGTGGCTCCTCCTAAACTCAAGATTTACTGCGTATGTGCCTCTACTCAGAAGGAACTAGACTCAAGGATCCTCAGAGTCCCTGCTTGGTTTCCTCTAATACCACCCATCAAGGACTTACTGAAAGAACTAATTTAAGATCTAATAATGTGACATATTAAAGATCCAGTTTGTGATGTTACTGCATAGTCAGATAATCTTAAATGCCTTGCTCCACCACACTTCTGCAAACAGAAACATATCTGCTGCTTAGTGCCCTTTCAATCTCTGCTAACCAGAATTCACTAAATTGAAAACTGTTGCCTCTTCTGTTACCTCTTGTTGCATGTGTTCAAGAACCAAACAGAAATCCCATTTTAAAAGCTCAGTCAAGTAAGCGACGAAATTCATCTGCCAAGACTGATGGGAAACTAACTTTCAGGAACGGCTCAGGAAAGATTTAAAGTGGAGAGAAGTTTTGTACACAAAACAAGTTTGAAAAAACCCAAGTTCACAGTTTCCTAATTTAGAATGCAATAATAAAAAGGTGACTATTTATCTTACAGCTATAAATAGCTAATCCTCCCTTAATGACAAGAAACAAATGAAGACGAGTGACTCCTCCCCAGCAGTCCCTCTAGCATGTTGGATAACCTCTCATAAATGGACATGTGAAACTGCCATATCCATCACTCTGAAAACCCGTCATCTTAGTCCAAAATGCTTTCTGTAACAAATGTGTATGTGACCATTGTCTCCCTCCATTACTTGAAGCGTGTTTTCACAAGTGGCGAACGCTGATCTAACTCTGCGGTACGATTAAAGGATAAATGCTCTAGCACCTCTTCTGTTCAGTTGCACATCCTGCCCCTTTCCAGGGTGTTCAGCAATGCTTTCTCTGCCTGCAGGACAAAACTTCCAGGTTTTTTTTACTTCAGGAGGGTAAAGGAAATGTGAAGGACTTTGCCCCTTGAACTCACCCTATGGCTGAGCCATCACTGTAAGACCACAAGGGAAGCTTCAGCCAGCAATTGTTAGAATGTACAAACTATCTAAATCCTCAAATATTGTGAAAGTTAAAACAAATCTGCGAAAATCTCATGCAGAACAAAATTCAGTGACCATCTCTTTACAGAATTACAAATGGAAGAAAGAAAAAAAAAAAAAAAAAGTAGTTGTAGAAAGCATCAGCAACTGAAACTGCAAGTTCTAAAGAAGTTCCCGGTCTGATAAACACCCTACTATCTTCCAAATCATGCCTGGTTTTTTGGAGATAAGTACTAGAGAATGCTAAATATTACTTTTAAGATCCCTTACATTTGGGTGGCTGGAAGTATTACTTGAATATTTGCTCTTGAAACTTCTATGTAACATTTGACCCTTTGGGAAGTCATACAGAAATTATTCAAAAAGGAGGTGCACTTTGCAGTGCTCAAACACTGTCATTTATCACTTAAAAGCTCTCAAATAACTGTTCCAGTTTAATTTCTTACCTGAACAGCTATCATCCTTGTATGAGGACTGCTCTTCATTAGAGGTATACCTCTGCTTTCTTTTTCCGTCTTAATAACCTGTATATCACACTCCGCTTCATTGGTACTATTGCAATTGTCTTCATAAACCGTACTATTAGAGTTCTTCAGCTGGCACTGAGGGTCTTCATACGTTTGTATTTCAGTTGGTACAAAATGGTATTTTCTGTCTGAAATTGCTGATTCATCCTTATCCTGATGAGCTACATGATCAGCATAAATATAACTAGGTTGCTTGGCAACATTTGACAGCAGAGGTATTTGAGAAGGCACTGGTGATATTCCTCTGTATTGACAACCCCACGAAGTCCAAGGCAAAAGAATACTAGGATTTTCAGAACCAAAGCAATTCAGCAAAATTTCTGAAAATGACGACTCATCTTCTACGGCATCAATACTGTGACCTTGCAAAGAATGCACTGATTTACATGAAGCAGGAAAAGACCAGGGCAAATATTGTCGAGTCTCATAACTTGCTACTGTTAAGTCAGTAGACGTCGATAAATAGGGTTTCTTAGGATAAGACAGCGGTATGAATTCCTTAGCAGCTGGATTTAACTGTAGCTTGTTCTGGGAAGAATTTTCTTGCCCATCACAGACTTTATAATTTTCTCCTTCATTATTGCTACTCTCATTTCTGTTTGTATTTTCTTTAAGAAGAACTGCATGTTTTCTTAAACCAATAAGATTATCCACCATAATGAAACGAAGCGATTTCAGAAGAAAGGACTTCAGGCCACCTTCATCTTCTACAATCTTTTGAGCTTCTTCAGGGAAATGTTCATATTCCCCAACTAGTAACTTATTATTAATTTCCATAGGGCCATGTTCTTCCAAGATTTGAGAGAAATATCTTTTAAAAATTTAAAAAAAAAAAAAAATTGTCATTATTAATCAAAGGTTTTTCATGTAATTCTAAATTCATACCTCACACGTATTTTCACAATAATACCTAAAAGCAAAGAACCTCTAGAGCTACTGAAGAACAATCATTTGGAAGATGGTGTTCTAGCCAAGCATAAAGTTTTTCTGTAGTGCTCTTGCTTGTCCACATCTTACTAAAATCATGCAACAAAGCCTCAGTACATACCTTTCTGCACATACCTACGTATACCAGACCACCTGGACATAATACGTTACAAAAATTATGAAGTAATATTAAACCCTTTAAACTGCTAAGCACAGAAATGTATACATACTCATATAAGCTCTCACAGGTTTGATGCTGGTTGTTACCCAAAAGTCTTTGATAACTGTTACTATTTGAAATGTCACAGAGAGCTTCAAATTCCTCTAGTTGCCGCTGAAGATATTCTGGGATTACAAATGGTTCATAAGAATTTGTAAAATCTCTGTAGCATAAAAAAAGAGAGAGAAGACAGACAGACAGACATAGTAAGAAATAGTGAATACAAACAATAATTCTTGTCACTGAAAGTAGTGAAAATACCACGTATACCAAAAACAGTATATGTATGGTAACTACATAGCACTAAAAATATACTTCAAAAGCAAACCTTTTTCTAGCAAGCAGAATGACCACTATCCCCAAAATGCTTAACTGCAAGACTTATTAATTAACTGGCCACTAGCTAATACTACTAAGGCCTAGCTCTTGCTAGGAGCTTTCACATCTATGAGCAAGAGCAAAGCCTGGCTCAGAATACAAGAACACCCCTGATAAACACACAAATTCTGAACAATGCCCTACAGATTACCTCGATTCAACATCACAACCTGCTTGATATGGTCTGGATGGCAAAGTTCAGTTGAGACTGATGGAGTACGTACAAGTTTATCAACTAATTTCTTGCTACATTAAAATGGAACACGGAGCAAGCAAGATGTTACTTGAAAGAATGGCTTTTAGCCTAGAAGCTGCAGCCTGGCAACCATTGGTTACTTCCTACATGGTTATGAACTTCAAAATTCTAATGCCCATTATGCCTGTTCTGGAAGCGGAGAAGTAATGGCTCTATACAAGCTTGTATCAAAAACATCTAGATGTTAACCCAGACTTGGGTGTTTCTAAGACACTGTTTTCTCTGGTATCTGCAAAGCACTCTGGAGTTCGGGCAAGAAAAGCAAAGATATATGATGGTACTTACAAAGTATTTTCTTCTATAAATATCTTATCTTCTTCTCGTGGCGCTGTACTAACCCCACTGGATAATACTAAAACAGACTAATTAAAAACAAATTATTAATTTTTTATCTCGGAAGTATAAGCAAAACGATCCATGGTAAAGACTATGAATAGCTAACAGAGCAAGGTTCAGTTTAAGTAACTATCACGTTCAGAGGCCATATTATGAACTGCAAAACTTTTAAGTGCAATTACCAATACTAAGCCATGGCAAGAAAGTTCTTAATTTAAAATCACTAATTTCTTCCTCAGAATTCTTGGAAAAATAAATTGAGATATTCAGTGCAACCTCCCTCTTTTTTTTTGTTTTCCAATTTCATCAAAAATGTAGAAGTGCCTGATTTTTCTTTGAGTTTAGATTAAAAAAACAAGTAACACTAGAGCTACATTTTGTTAAGACTTTTGTGTAACTTCTTTCCACTGTGCTGCACATCAGCTGACCTTCTAGGATCTCCTCCCTTACATTCAAGAGCCTTCAAGGTTTAGTAGTTTTAGTACAAGCAAGTCTGAGCTAGCCCTAGTTCCATATGGTTTTAATATGACACCTGTTATTCTTATGTTCACCATCACAAATGTTTTAGTTGGTTTTTAATTTTTATTACCCCATAACTTTATGTACACAGACTTGTATAAATGCATCTAAGCCAGAAAAAGAAAAACCTGGTTGATGAAAATGGCGGGGGGGAATCTTAAGTTTACACCTGAAATTCTCTAAAATTATAAAAAAAGTGGAGGCATGGAGGAAACGAAGATTGTATCTGAAGCTTTCAATAAAGCAAAAATCCTAGAAAACCAGGACAAAAGACAGCATGCTTCAGGTAGAATATTATTCCTAGCAAAACCTATAAAATACTGAAAACTAATAACATTTTTCAGAGCAATAAATGGAACACTTGCATCATCAGTCACTGATATGCCTATAAAATTTATCAGAAAAGACAGTTAAAGACTTAATTTCAGATCTGTTTCATGAGGCATATGGACACATTTTACATCCACAAAATGACTAGTGTCCTTCTCCATATTTGCTATTTGTCAGTGCAAAACAACATGGAGCATGAAGCATTAATTACATAGCGCAGTCAGCATACTGTATTCACATTTTCCCATATAGTAAATTATGTCAAAACAGCCGTTCAGAAGTAAGACAGTGGGTAGACTGAAGGTATTGCTAGCTAGCCACAGCCAAAGCTATTCATAAATAACATTTTTTTCCAAGTTTAGAAATGCCTTTTATACTGATAGACCTGTATTTTAACAAAATAAACCAAAACTGTATTAATTGAGTCTTAACAGCATTATTCTGCTTCAGGAAAAACTACTTCAAGAATGAGTCTGCACAAGGTATTTAGAAAAACAGCCTCTACACATCTGAATGCCAGTAATTCTATAAAAACCTATTTGTATTAAGTAGCTAAAAAGTCACTGACCCTTGAGTCTTTTGCATTCTTCTTCCTGGTTTTGTTTTTAACTTTGATATCATTAGTCTGAAACAGAAAAAATAAAGTAATTTTTGGGGTTTTTTTAAATTAGAAAAAGATTATGATGCATTTCCAAAAGCAGTATGTAAATTTTAAAAAGTTTCATATTTAAATTCTTATTCTGGTTTGACCAGCAAGATTTACAAGGCTAAGTATGCAATCTTCTCACTCTCCACTCAATCCCCAAGTGGAAAACACAAAAAGAAACAGAACTTTGGAAGACTTTATCCATTTTATTCCTTTTCATCATTTTTCTCTTTAAAAGTAGAGAACATTGATTTTTAAAAACAGAATATTTTATCATTGTAGTATTTCAGATGCTTACTTATAGTGGAAATTGGGTATTTGAAGACCTGTGACATCGCACATATCACAGCTTTGTGCGGGGAACAAGAAGCAAACAAAACTGTCAAACGTTCTGGTCACTGCAATTTTCTAATACATGCAAAGATGAAGGAACTAAAATGCATCTTCACTTTTTAATAAGACTGTGATTATAAATTAACATAACTCTACTAAGAGTAACTTACAGTCTATTTTAGGATATAAGTGACATTGAAATAGAAATAATTTTGTTGTAATGGTTTTCATTTTCTTCTGGATTTCCAATTCATGAAATGAAAAAGCAAAGAATTTTGCATTTTACTAAGATGTATATTAATTACTTAACTCTAAAGATTTATTCTGTATCAAAAGTACGTCTTGGTTTTGTACAGACAAATTTATCTGCAGGCTAGAATACTTTTAAATGAGACTGCCTCAGACACATAATTAACCAAAATAAATAATATACTTCTGACAATTAGAATGGATTTTAATTCAGATACTAATCAAGAAGCGATTCGAAATGATGTACACTTGAAGATTTATGGGTTGAATCTGAAAAGCATCTATAAATTGTAATGAACAAACATAAAGTAAGTCTAACTCACTTCAAATTTACTTTGCTTATTAGCGGAACAAACATCAAATTCCTAGCCTTACAATTTAATAACAACTGAAGGTAAAGCTAGGTTACTCTACCTTCCCATTTGTTGCTTTGGACTGTAAAATATACAGTACAATTAGTGTCTAAAATTCTGGAGAATCAAGTTAAGCACACTCAAGGAAGTATCTACGCTTCAAGTTCAGTTGTCACAGTAAATATGAAGACACAACAGTTAGTAAGAGTCTCTGTGTTTGCACATCGGGAACTTTTTCTTCCCCTCTAATTTCCCAGTGATACTTTGAGAGACTTCTTCTAAAGTTAACACCAAGCTGCTGTTATTAAGCAATATGTAAATGCTATTCTCATGCACCTAATTTGCCTTATTTTCCCCATCCAAAGGAGGTGTACAGCACATCAGTGTACCCTCAGTCACTTTCACCACAACTTCCTCAGCTGTGTCCTTGAAATGCTCATAGTTTAAAAGATACCTTGTTGGTTTGTGCTTTAACTAAAGAGAAAACCCGAGAGGTATTTAACTGATAGAAATTTAGGAAAAATAGTACACAGCATTCAAATGTTTTAAGAAAAGGAGTGGGGAGGCGGAGTGGAGATGAAACAGAAGAATAAACCTCTAATCAGGTCTGAAGGATGATGATGTACACCAAGAGAGGCGCCTCTCCACTCACTTTTGCACATTTTTAAAGCATCAAAACACATACTTATTTCTGAGCTTATACCAAACAGACATTAAGTTCACTTACCAATATATTTTCATTTCCCTGCTTCTTTAATATAATGGTAGGGTCATCTATTGAGAGGATAACAAAGTCATGTTTGTCAATGGAAATAGAAACGTTTTATGTAACTTATAACTGTGAGCTGTGAAAGTATAGTAGTGATTATTCTACTCCTTTATCAAATACCACCAAAGCATCTCAAAGACTAGCTACAGAATCTTTATGCTTAAACTGAAAGATAAAGTCTTATTTGGTCAAGTCTTATTTTGGTCAGACATCATATATGCATTAAGGTAAACTCGCATGCTGGTTGTGGTACATGAAACAAAACAGCAGAACGTAACCTAGAAAAGGGTGGCTTGCCTTGTGAGGCCATACTGCCTTTTAAGCACCAAACACAAAAAACAGTGAGGTGGTTAGTTGTTTGCTGAGGTTTCAGCTTTTCACAGAGCCGATCAAATGTTGTGTAAAACCAGACAAAACACAATGCTTGTAAGAATGACGACCTTTGCATACTTACCCATTTTATCAAAAAATTCGTCTAAAGCTTGATGAAGAAATGGAAAATTTTCTCTGTTGTCTTCTAACAGCCATATAAAACAACGGGTTTTCTCTAGGGGTGGTCCGAAGAAATAATCAAAAATTTCTTCATCTTTGGAACTAGTTGTCACATAGTCAAATTTACTACCATACTTCTCATTCCAGAGTGTGGTTAAAATAGAAAGGTCAAGCTCTTTTAATAATTGTCCATATTGAGCAAGAAAGTTCTTTGTAGCTGTCAGACCTAAAAGACATGGGAAAAAACCCAACGTTTCATTTTGGCTTCAGAGAATTAGTGCTTACAGCATGATACACTTCTTCAAAGAGGAACAGTTTGTCCTAGAAATTAAATATACAGTAGCTGATACATTATGTAAAAGCTTTTGTATCTTGAAAATGCAAACAAAAATTATAAAAAGGAGCTTGTATAAATACTTTTAGTCAACACCAAATTATTATTAGCATAAGAAATCTATATAATTTCCTTAAAGGACATGGACACAACCAAACAGATTTGAGAACCCAAATCTCATCCAAGATTTTAACATCTTATGTCCATTTTGCCTGCAAAAAGAAACTTTTAACTTCATCCAATTATAAACTCAATAGAAAACTACACAGCAAGGCAACACTAACAAAGAACACCAAGTTAAATGACTTCCACATTAAACAATCAGCTAAATTTTTTAAGACAAAAAAACCCACCATGATTTACTTTCCAGAAACAAAAAATTTATACAAATATTATCATTTAAGCCTCTTCTGGAATTTAAAGATACTAAAAAGTAAATCTGTTTGATTTTCTCTTTCCTACATGGACAAAGCCCTGTCCACATGGGAATGTTTTACGTGCAGAGACAAGAGAGGTTGTTCTGTGTTACCAATGGTCACGCTTTCTTTTCTAGAAATCCCGGCTAAGGATTAAGTAAATGAAAAAGAGGAAGGTTTTATCATTTAAAGTTAAGAAAGCAAGACTGGAAAATAGGGAGGTTATACTTTCATCTGTAAACTGAACAACTATGACAGGGTAAGGTCTTCTGCTATTACATAAACATATAACCTACCCAAGTTGTTAAGATGCTTCAGCCACTTGAGTAATTTGGGATCCACTTCTTCCAGCTCACTCAGCATGTGGATAAAAACCCTTGTTTTTACTCTGTTTTTTTCCTGAATTAAGTAACTAATGAGCTGCTCCATCACTTCATGTGACATGCTACTAGTTCTGGAATATGATGTGTAATCCTCCTCACTGATTACAAACCATGAAAGTAATTCCTTTAATAGTTTGGAAGCATCACGAACAGCTGTTTTTATTTGTTCAGCATTTCGACTGATATGCTGCAGGACTCGATCACCAGCATATAAATCCTGAACATAACCTATAATGGGATTTAAAAAAAACCCAAACAAAGTAAGATTTCATGTTTGATTACCACAATTAAAAACATCAACTTTAAAGTACAGATAATTTGAACTAAGGAACGTTTTTAATTATTTGCTTTATCACAACACTGAAAATTACAGAATATGTAACTTTCCATATAAATTAGCCTTAGCACTATGAATTTGAAACAATATTGTTTTAAATTTGGTTTACATGAAGAAACAATCCTTAGCATCTCAACTAGATTTCAGAAAGAAAAAAAAATTACCTGCCAGTAATAGTAGCTTCAAGAAATGGTCTATACAGACTTATCTGTGGGTTGCATGCCAGCTCTGATGCAGAGACAGAATTCCCCAAGCAACAGTTCTCAGAGCACAGGCACACTTCTGAATGCCCAAGCATACACCTAGTAGCAAACCTTTGCCTTGACCCCACCACAGGTTCTTTGTAGAACAAGAGTGAAAAAGATTACTGGCTCATATCAGCCTTCATCTTTCATTATTCTTCAAGAACAGACATTTATAGAGGCCACTTTCAGAGCGTAACTGACAACAACTGTAGTCAAAAGATGTAGCTCTGAAAACAAATTTTTTGAAAACCAATGCCCTATAAATTACACTTGGAAAAATAAAGCATTGTAACAAACAGTTCCAAGCATACTGACAGATTCAATGAACTCTACAGGTATAAGCCATGCCTGAGTTTACTCTGCAGAAGTCTGCATTAAAAACCTCTCTATCTTACAAATGTGTATACAAACAATTACTCCTCCTGTTTAAACTCCTCTCCAATTTACAAGCAAATTTGTTCTTACTTAAAAGGCAGCTATGGCTGCTAATAAAACAAAACAAAAGAACCCCTTTGTTGATCTATGTGGTGGTGCAGACACCTCCCTTCCCCTTTTTGGACTGCATTGCAATGCTGGCACCAGCCATTGTGTTCCTGCTTAATTACAGGAACGCAATGGGCTGGGATAACTTGGCACTTCCTGATCTCGATTCATGAGGCAGTGAGTTGAAGCAATCCGGTAACTTCCTGTCCTGGGTACAAGTACAGTGAACTGGAACCATTAGGCACTCCCTAACCATACCTGAAACTCCTGTTGCCTGGGAAACATACCCAGAACCCCCCCTGCCTGGATCATGGCCCACTTTGAAGCGTGCCAAGATTGCCTGACAAGAAAGATTGACTTTGGCCAGTACATCTTGCAACCCTAT
This sequence comes from Bucorvus abyssinicus, assembly GCA_009769605.1. Taxonomy (NCBI): domain Eukaryota; kingdom Metazoa; phylum Chordata; class Aves; order Bucerotiformes; family Bucorvidae; genus Bucorvus; species Bucorvus abyssinicus. Next base: position 21,115,221 of record CM020030.1, on the reverse strand, counting down.
AAATACCAATCCTAAGTGAGGCCCCTTGGAGCGTTCCAGGATTGCAGCAGGCTGTGTCTTGGTATCTCCCCTGAGCTGGGCTGCCTCTGAGGCCAGACTCTAACCGTCCACTGGTAAAGGCTGATGAACAGGAAGACCATCTGCTTGTAATAAGCCAATGAAGGAAGAGGTGAGAAACTCACTATAATTTGATTTCGTAAAATTCTAAAGATCACTGGGTCCCAAAATTTACTATAATCTGCAGGAAGGAAAACATCTTTACCATAGGTTAACTTCTATACCTGTATATATATTTGTGTGCACGTGTGTGATTTGCTTAGATAACTTCACTGAATCTTTATCTGAATCACTGTACAGATTATAATCAATTATTGAGTATTAACTAAGCATTGCTATATATACACTTTATTTGTATATATAATCATACAGCCTGATCTTATGATTTATCGTAATAGTGTTAATGACATTTAAACTGCTTCTACCTTAAAGTTACATAGGACCTACAATGCCACATTAAATCACTACCACTGAAATTGCCATATTCGAACACTCTTAGCCATAAACCGTTGACCAAGTCTGGGACTAGGATTGGATCCAGCTGCACCCTCTGAAGGAGTCTGGAGGGTAATGGGGTCCTTTCTGAACCTTGTGATGCAATGGGAGGGCTTTTCTTACCTTTTTCATTCCTCTGTATCCTTACACATAAACCGTTCACTAAGTCTGCGACTACGGGGAGACTTAGCCACACCTTGACTCCTCTCTGAGAAGAAGTTTAAGAGAACGGGAGGTCCATTCTGAACCTCATGACTCAAAAGGAGGGTCTCCCTCTATATTTTTAGACATGAACCATGGACCAATTCAACAGGAGGGCTTCCCTTACCCCTTTCACTCCCAGCCTCTCATTCCAGTGCAACTCCAAGTTGATTTTCCTTTGTACATTTCGCTCACAATCATCCTGGACCAACCTCAAATCAATTTACCTCTGCATATTTCTCCGACACAGTGAGTAATAGAGTGAACCTTGCCATCAAATTGAACCTTGATAAATCTCAGTTAAACTTTGCTAAGTTCTATAAAATTAATTAAACTTTGTCAAATTATCATTCTACCTCAATAAAAAAAAAATATCGCAGCTTTCCTATTCTGAGTGAGGTGCATTCCACTCATTCCACAGCAAGCAGGATCCTAAATCAGGATCCTGTGACAAATGATTTTAGTGTTTTAACCACTTCTTCCACAGCAATCAAGCTTTCCCCTGAAACTGGTCTCTCAACCTCTCAGACAGCTTGGGAGATTGAATTAGATTTTCTTTTGAAAAAGACTTCATCACAAAACTTCCCCAAGTGAAAAAAGAGTAATAGATAGCTTGTTTTCAAAAACATGCAAAACTTCAATTTTATTATGGAATTAACTCAGGAGAAATTTAAAAAGTTCATCAACACCAACACAGATTTTTGCAGAACTGTGTTAAACTTGTTTCATCTTAACATATTCCTGCATCAGTGTCCCAACTTTTACCTGTAGTATTGCAGGGTGTTTTTGTCACACCAAGGGCACTTTTAGATCTTAAGGGCACTTACTCACGTGCATGTGAGTGACTTGCAGTGGATCCAAGGACCAGAACAAGATAAGCTACAGGAAAGGAGACAGCCTAAACTAAAAAAAAAAAAACCCAACACTGACTGTGATTTTAGAAAACCCCATGGAAGCAAAAATAATAATCTATGGTGATAATGGAAGGGATCAGTCTCAAATGAAATGGTTCAAGAAAAAAAACCCAAACCTAAAAAGATTAGCACCTGAAAGCATTTTATGGAGAAAGTGCCAGGATATGCCATTGAACAATCAATAGGGTTCTGTTGAACTCTTGAGTAGAGCACATATGGGATGAAAAAGTGCCCACAAAGTAATTAATATGAAATTCTAGAAGGAACTTAACATGAACACTATTCTAAAGTTAATAATACAAAAATATTAAAAAAGAAATCACCCATTTTTGCATGCATTGTAGCTTGCCCTAAAACAAAATGCAGTGGAAGTTCACACCTCTGAAATACAGAATACTGCAGATCAACATAACTGGAACACTACATTTGAAGCATTAACCAACTACATACTCATAGGTTAAAGTATTGGATTTTCCCCAAACCTCTGAAATACACATTTCAAGTCACTGCAGCTAGGATATCATTCTTCATGTATCTGAAATGCAGTTATTTATTTTCCTGCAGCAGTGTCCTAACTTGCTGGGCAAAAAGCTTTTCCTGAAACCACTTTTAAATAGATTAACTTTGAATTTGAGCCTTCACCCTCTACATGAACCAATGCTGCAAGAATAAAGGTTTCCTACAAGGAACTCAACCATACACTGACATCTTACAGTTATTTAGAAATTAAAACCACAATGGAAATAAAAGTATTCTTAAGTGAAACTAAGTCTTTAAGGAGGGGATTATGTTCAATATTAGTATTCTGCTATAATTTCACTTAGAACACTCAGAATGCTACTTATGCTACTTCCTATTATAGAACAGTAATCTACACTTCCACATACCACTGTGATCACTGTGCTGAGATGGTTCATTTCCCATCTGGTTTACTTCTATTTTCTTTTTAGCAGAATTCCGTGCCTCTTCTCGTGCACGCTTTCTTCGTAATTTTTTTTCTTGTTTCATTTTTAACTTCCTAAGACTGAAAAGAGCAATTAAGCATTAAGCCCAACATTGCCAAAGGAGTTAGGCGCATTTAAGTTATTTTCCATGTCTGGCAATAGCTATGATGCAAACTGTCCTCCCTAAATTGTTCTGTTCTCCCTCTTTTCTCACAAACTATCTTCTCCTTTTGATCTATTATTAAGTGTACAAACACCTGAAAAAACAATAAACAATGTCAGAAGTATAGCCAATATGTAATTAAAATGATCTGTGGTTATTTTTTAATCAAGGATGCACATCCTTCTTGGCTAGTGGACGGTGGAGCTGGCTGGGGGACAAGTACGCAATTGTGTCCTGAGCTGAACCGATACTTTATAAGGCATAATGGGGAGGGGGATGCTCCTCAAAAGACCACCAGAACAACTAGTGCAGGCGCAATAAGTTCTGATCCAATGACAAAAAGGATGACTCAACACAGTGAAATAATCTGTCCCATATGTATTAGGTAGGCTGGATTTTGTGTGTAACTTCTGTATAGATATTGCAATCTTTTCCCTGGTTGGTGTGCTTGATCTGTGAAAAATCCACTGAGCACCCAGGCCTGAATAAATACAGTATCTCTCCTGAATATGTGGAAATTGGATTACTGCACACTGGGCACAAATCCACTTTATGGACAACAGTTATAACGTCCATTCTACTATAAAATATTATGCTTGAAAGTACAATAAAGCTAGTATTCATATAGAAGTTAAGAGACCAGAAAATTTCATTTAAAAGTTTCATAAAAATCAAGTACATAAGTTTAAGAATATCCTCAAGATGCAATAATTTACTCCCATTAATGATGTCTGAATTAGGAGTAACTGAAATGCTACCATTTTTTTTTCTTAATTTATAATTCAGCATTCTGATCAACTTACTAACATTTGCATTTCCTTAACTTTTAAAAACTAGTTTTATCCTCTCAGCATGATTCCTCATTATTGATAACCTGCTTGACCAAAAAGTGTAAACTCAGTTATGTCAAAGGTACATGCATCAATACCTGAAACAGCATCACTATATGCAGTTTTTATTTACACTTTATAAACATTCACACAAAGTTGATTAGATAGTAAATGCTGTGAACAGTGTGGTGGTGAACTTATGCCACACAGTGATACTGCTCCCATCCAGCTAAAAATCTTGCTGAGTTTCTTCCCTCTAGCAAAGGGAAGGAAGAGAACAATGCTTGCAATCTTAAACCGAAAATAGAGGTGGTATGCTCATCTAGATACACTCGACTTTCACTGCATGTATAATTAAGACACTCAATCCATTAAGAAGAATATCAGACACCTGTTCTTTTAGCATTCCAACTGTTAAGTACATTAGCACAAATGAAAGACATGTATGGAAAGCGAAAGTCAAGAAAAAATCCTCAAGTTCCACACACAGACTCCAAATCACACTTCCACCAAACAACATGTAACTTCCCTGTCCACAGATTTCACAATGAAATTATGTTTCAGGTATAAAGACTTAAAGATGACAGCAGCAATTTGTATTCAAAAACTACTGGTTCAAATTGCTGGGAAGTCAATAGTGCAATGGACAACTTATCCTTCAACACAGAGGTGTGGAAAATCAGATTTGCATCAACTTGTATACTGTATATTGAAAACAGTTTTCTGTGACCAAGCTGAAAATGCTGTTTTTAAAGAACTGTATGACCACTAGAGAGATACCAATAATTTATTCAGCAATACCAGTTAATGCCCTCCTGTGCTAATTGTATAAATCCGTAGCTCTGTATCTTGTTTTACAAGTTAATTTAAGTGCTTTTATAATTGATTCATAACATATTTTACCAGACTTTTTAGTTTATCAGAGGCAAAGGGCAGGAATAGCTTTCCAAAGTATTTGTGGTATTTTTGCAATTCTTAAAAAGGCACGAAAACCAGTCCTAGAGAAAACCATTCTGTTCTTAAATTGATTCAACTTAGTTTTGAACAGTAGAGAGCTTACCTTGAACATTTCTGTTTAATACTGGCTCTTGGTGGTTCCTTGGTTTTTGTGATTTTTTTTTCAAACTACCAAAATAAGTGACATCATATTAATTAAGTTTAGGTTACAACGCAACACTGCTGTTATCAAACCCAGGACATTTACTGCTCTTTTTTGCTTCTCACAGACCAATACTGCTCTGGAAAGAGGCATCCATGTTCCTGTGACTCTGTAGAGGGTAAAAGCACTCTTCCAATACAATTATGTAATTTTGCAAGATTAGCTCTGAGTAAAAATAACAGTTCCTTTCAAATCACACAAGCTAAATATAAAATGAAGCTCCAGTTCCCATCCATGACAATTCTAACCAATACCATAAGGTAATCCCTGCTCCACCGGAAGAATAGGAACAGGTAATTAATATTCCTAAAAAATGCTCGTTAAAATAGCACATTACATAAGAGCTGGGAGTTACAATCTCTTCACTTTATCTCCTTTTACTAGAGTAAATATTTAAAGATTATTTTCATATTTTGTATGAACATTTACTTACTTCACATTTTACAAGACCAGAAGAACTGAAAATAACTATTTTTGAAATAAGGCCTGCACAATCAGGAGTGAAACACAACTCTTGAAGAAAATCCTGTAGGAGAAAATGATACACACAAAAGACATTTAAATTCATATGAAATCCATGTTCTTATACAGATTACAGTTTCTTAATTTGAGATGACCAAGGTAATAAAAGCTAGCACAGTCTTAAACTCTGACTGGATGAGGAAAGCAAGTGACAGCTGACTTGGAAAGGACTGCAAATCAAAAGGATCCCAGATCTGTGGCATATACCTGCCATTCCCAAAGCTATAGCAAAGCCCCTCTTCCTCCAACTTCACATTCAAGAGTCAACTTTAAGAAGATTCTTCTATGAGTTCATATTCTGCCTGGATTTCCCTTCATTTTATACTGGCTGCCGACATTGCGCTGTTTGTAAAATTGCTTTAGACATACTCAGTGACAAACTGTTGCTTCAACAGCAAGACTGTAGAAGGAATAAAACTTCCATATGGAAGGACATAAATGATGTAAGATAAACAAGCTAAGCATACCAAGCCTTCACAGAGACAGGCCTTTCTTCTGTAGATAGCAGCAAGCTTTACCCACACTTGCATGTCAAGACAATTTAGAAAAAGATTCCTCTTTCCTCTCTCTCCTCCTGCCATTGTCATGTGGGTGGAGCATCAGACTGTAACACTGCATTTATTACAAACCAAAGGAATGCTATAATCTTGACTTAAAAAAAAAAAGAAAAAATAAAATGCTTACAGTCTGACACACCTCTTACCTTATCATTTTTATCACTGTAGTTCATTGTTTTCAGCTTTTTCCAACAGCTGATATGAAATTCCACTCTACATTGCTGACAACAAGTAGTACGTATAAAACCCTAAGTTTGAGAAAAAATATGAATTTAACATCTTCAAAAAAAAAAACCCCACAAAACCCCCCCAGAAAACAGTGCACAACTTAACAGTAAATAGGATAAGATGATGTGTTCCAGATAGCTCTTTAACACAAAAGGGAGCAGAAAACACATAAACATTAAGTTTTACTTCCCAAACCCTTTTAAACTAGAACTTTACCTTAAAGTCTGGGTCTGTAAAAAATATTTGAATTTTGGAATGGCCATGGCATTGCTGATAGCGACAAACTGCATCTGGTTCTGGAGGGAACTTGCATTCCTCGATACAATTCTTTAAACTCAACTGAGAAACACAAAATAAGACAAGTTGTACAGAAAGCAGGAATAAATTCAGTATCTACTTGCAAAACTTCCAGGGAACTCCGCTGCTCTTTTCGAGCAGCAGATGACTAATACTAAAAGAACAACTCTTTTCTAGTGAAAGCTATGGAAGATTGTCCTTCTACAGCAAAATATTCAAAAGCTCATTTGAACTACTATCAGCTAAGTACTCATAGCTTCCCTGCATGCAGGTTTATACTGAACCAATGTTTTACATACTGACCAATTCCAAACACATGAAAATATAGGAAGTTTTCCACTGTCAAAACTGAAGAGCCACATTACTCAGATAATGTGACAAAAATGGAGTGTCTGTTCATTTCCACCATTTCAGGACTGCCTCACCTGGGATCTGGGTTACAGGCTCAAGTACATTCCCAGGGACAACTCAGACCTGGCCCTGCGCTGAAGCTTGTGAGATCTCCCAGGATAGTGTCTGAGGTAAAGACATTACAGTGGCTTATGTAAAGTCAGTTCAAATCCCACAGAGTTGTCACTGAGCCCAGATTAATAAAACATTATTAGAAACAGACCACCAGTTACAGCCTTTCAGATATTTGCATTACATTCTCTAGAAGTACCAGACCACTTATGTATTACCATGGCCTGACTACTGTGGTGTGAACCGGAGGTCTATGAGAAATCTTCAGGTCAGTTTTTCTTTAGGCAGCAACAATGCAACTGCCTCTACCAGACATGAAACAGGTCAGTATAGTATAGCCAAGTTCATACACTGAATAATCTAGCAAGTTCTACTGTGTCAAAGTGCCTCTCTGCAGAGAAGCTCACACGTCTTGCCCCTCATGGCATGGTTTAGCCAGAAACCCTCCACAAATAACAGTGACTCAATTATAGTTTAAAAAGAATAGCAATAGTAATAATAATTTAAAAAAAAAAAAAAAAGAGTTTTTTGGTGGGAGAAAAGCTATTTGTAGTATCAGAACCACAAGTTAGATTTTTCAAGTCAAACAGGGAATTTTACCATACAGTTTCCACTGCATCAACCAAGAACTACATGTTCAAACTCTCATATTTGGTCCTAAATATAGCATCATTGCTGCAGTTTTCAACTTCACATTTTTGCCAATTAAAATTTTTAGCTGGTTCCCTCTAGCATTACATTGTGTATTGCACTCACATCTACTTAAAGTTTGGTAACATGCAACTAAGAAGTTAATACATTATGAAACACTTGGATCACATTAGAACCATCCCATTATATAGAAATGCCCAAACACTGAGCCTGACAGAGAGCCCCCACCCTTGTGCTGTAAATAGGATGCTTCTCATATGCTCCAATTCGTCATCGCAAGAAAAGTTCTAAAACGCTCTAGAACGACCAGGCCTTGAGGCTGACAACACTCTATAGATGAGCAGCAGTGCTTGCACTGGCTGCCTCAGACCAAAACCTTTCACCCCTCATCCTTCTTTAGCCTTGACAATGGGAAGGCAGGGAGGAAGATGACCAACTTTTTGTTTTTCAGAAAGGCATGGTTTTATGCCTTTTTTCTTTTTTTAAAAAAAAAAACATACCTGTAAATTCTCTGTTCGTGTCTCTTCAATGACCTGAGATGTTGCAGGCCAAGTTAATACTCCAGGTACAATCTTGTGATTAACCATTGTTTGTGATTTCATGAACTGATCGAGCGCATCTGAAAATCTGAAGTTTGAAACAGGTACGACATGTTCAGATCATATATGAATAACTTCTAACGTGGCCTGTAGTACTTCTGCAATTCATTCTATGATCCAAGGAAAAAAACCAGTAACTGTAAGTACATGGAATAAAAGAGCACCTGGTTTATTAAGTTACACATTTAAGGACTCTTCGGTAGAAAAGAATCAAGGCATGAGCCAAGTAAGACCGTCTGGGTAAGGGGCCCCAGAGCCCAGGCACAGGTATGAGGCAGACTGAGAGCCTGTGCTGATCTTCAAAGGACCCATGAATGTGGATGTGCTTGTCAATATACAAAGTGAGGATTTGCATTATGTTCACAAGTGACCTTCAACCCTGATCAGCCACGGAGGAAGCACAGGACTGCTACCTATACTTACATTTTACATTAATTCAGATAGTGCTATACATGGAAGCTGCTCTGGGTGGTAGTCTGGGTAGCCAGCTGGGTTGTCACATGTGTGTGTACGCATCTCTTTTGGGAGACACACGCAGCCTCACTATGGGTCAAAACTGTCAAAGGTAAAAAAGAGCCACATCCATGGGACTGGGATGCAGGCACCTCCTGGGTCTCATACTGCACCTGGCTATGCTGCAGCACTGGAAAGGAAGAACCCTTCTCAGGATCCAACACTCTGACCAGGTGCTTTTAGATATTCCACAAGGAGGGTTTAAGGTTTAATATAAAACTTACTTGATTTATTTGGCATTGTATCGGGTTTATGTGGCAAGGTTGGGCAGGGTGTTAGGAACCAGTGCTGCAGGTGCAGTCTCTGTTCAGAGATGCCAGGGCTGCCCCAGTCCCAGCTGGCTCCAACGAACCCACCACAGGGCACAGCTGAGCCCCTCAGACAAGATGGTGGCACCGCAGGGAAAGCATGGGCAAGAGAGAACAAAACATACTGCATGGCTGTGAGGAGTAAGGAAAGTAAGTGAGAGAAACAGCCCTTCAAGCACCAAGGTAAGAAGGAGGAGGTGCTCCATCCGTAGAGCAGAGATTGCCCTGCAGCACCTGGAAAGGACTCGGCCGGAACAGGTATCCACATGGTAGCTGTGGAGGACTCCTGCCAGAGCAGGTGGATGTGCCCAGAAGGAACTGAGAGCTTGTGGAGAGGCCCCACACTGCAGCAGGGCAGGAGTGTGTGGAGAAAGGAGCAGCAGAGAGGAGCTGTTGCAGACTGATCACAATCCCCATTCCCCATCCCTCCGGGCAACTCGGGAAAGGAGGTGGGAGAGGAGTTTGGAATGAAGGAGTGAAGTCAAGCCTGAGATTAAAAGGAGGCATAGAGGGGAACGTGATTTTAGATTTTTACTTTGTTTCTCACCATCCAACTCTATTTTAACAGACAATAAATTAATTTTTTCCTCAAGTTGAGTCTGTTTTGTCTATGACTGCAATTAGCAAGTGATCTCCCTGTCTTTATCTCAACCCCTGGGCTTTTTCATCTCATTTTCTCTCCTTCTCTCATTAAGGAGAGGGAATGAGAGCACAGCTGGATGAGGGTCTGGCAGCCAGCCCAGGTCAAACCACCACAGGCATTATAGGTGATTTTGATTAAGCAATACAGTGATATACTGAAATCATAACACAAGCATAACATAGCAATTGCAATAAAGACTTGAATCAATACAAATGTGACACTCATTATTAGTCTCTATATGCTTACCGTCAGGTTGCTGAGAAGAAACACCATCAGGAATATGTTGGTTGAAGCCAGCTCAAGCCCTTTACTCTCAGGTTTATTAGTTGTCCAGTTTCTGCACTTTACGTTTGACTGAGCCACGTATACACTCCCCTCCTCTCCTCATACTGGTTAGGCTAGCTCAGGAAAACATTACTCTTTATCTATCTCAGGGAATGCAATGTCTCACCAGTACAGCTGCCTTATCTAAAACAAAGGTTACCCTCCAGTCTCCCTGGTGTTGAGACAAGTTAAGCTTTCTTTACAACACATTTTTCCCTGAGATCATAATTTTTTGCCCTTCTCCTATGAGCTCTCCTCTACTGCAGGAGTGAGCTGGTCGGTCATATCCCTGTGCCCTCGATATGAGTCTGCTCGATTCAGCAACTTCCAATTATACCCTCAGCAGTAACAAAGTTGTAATAAATCAGTCTGATGTATGAATTTAGTGATTAATGAAGAATAATTAAAAAACCCACACACATCATTTCACAAATGAAAATATTTTTTGTATCAAATATTGAAGCTTTGTATTATACCAACCTGTTTTGTCTGAGGTATACTTTTCCAATTCCATAGTATGCCAAACAACCAAATCTTTCTTCCTGGTACTGTTCAATTATTTTCTTAAACTGGTTTTCAGCTTTTGACAAAGCCTTCAGAATAAAAGTTAAGACAAAAATATGTGACACGTTGCCAGAAGCTTTTCACCTTTCTTCTCCGTTTTTTGCTCCAGTAGAGTGCGTCAGTATGCCCTATTCTCTGATGAGACTTATGAACAGTAAAGGTAATTAAAGCAACTTTAAGAACCCATACAAAGGCTTTCCTTTTTTTAAAAAAGGAACTTATTTTTTAAAATGGGATCCCTCTGAAATAATTAAATTAAATGAGTAAGTTCACCGAGCTACAAATATCCAGACATTTTTAAATTCATTGTAAGACACTGAACATATTTAAACACTGCAGGAAAAAACCCAAAACACCCCCACCCCCCAAAAAACCCCCAAACCACCCACACTTCTCTTTTGGTATTTTCCAGAAGCAAAAGCACACTCTTTTTCTTATTTTAGAAGCAGAATGTTTGTGTTAAAAAGACTAGTATGTAACCACATTACAACACAGTGGAAGAAAAATCATTAACTATACATCATTAATAATTAATCTCACTTGAAAGCTTAAAAATAAATTTTATTTGGTAGCTTAATTTATCCAAAACCATTAAAAATCTAGCCCCAGATATTAAACTGTATGATTCTGAAATGTGACAAAAGCTTTCCTTCCACACTTGTTTTATGTCTCTCAAGGAGAAACAAAAAAGTATGGCCAACTATCAGAACTAGAATTTTTTTAATACAAGCAATACAGTGACTTAGAAGTCATACCTCAGGTTGTCCTATTCCAAGAAGAGCAGTGGCGTGTCCATAGATGATTACAACATAATTAATAATATGAAGATTCAGTTGCTGCAAATAGAGTCAAATTACAGTAGTAGCATACATAAACACATATTGTTGGTAACTAGAACATTACTGTCTACTGTGAGTCAAAGATCTTCACTACAACAGAGCTACAAAACTCTCTTCTCGTCCTTTTTATCATGGCCTCTACCCAGATTTATGTTACAACTAGCATAAAAAGTGAAGACTAACTACTGCTGGTAGTTAAAGTTATTGCTGTTAACTACTACTGGTAGCTCCAGTAACTACTACTGGTAGCTCCAGTAACTACTACTGGTAGCTGAAGGTTAATTTTACTGCTGGCCATTTGGCACCTCTACATATTTCAAAGTGATACATCCTGAAACGTCTGCTTTTAGAAATGTATACCTACAGGCCTTACTATGTTGACTTCATGCAATGCAGTGTGTCTTTGCTGTACTTCATGTCCAGAATTTAACAGAATTTTTTCTTTTTTTTGAGATCAAAAAACCCAAAACAAACAAAACAAACCCCCCACAGACAAACCCTTTCTGAACCTTTTTCTTCCTAATAAACTAGGTCACAATTCCAGAAGGATTGGTGCATTACTTGCTTGGACAGACTTGTTGGCACTGCAACAGCCCTTACTAAAATGTGAGCTTCAAACACAGCAAAACATGTGCACTACATGCTGTCACATGGAACTTAATACTACAGTAAAATAATTTAAAAAAATCTAGCACAACAGATGGGTCAATGGCTCATTAGCTAGATACATATTCACAAAATTTCACAAAAAGTATTTGCCATCAAAGAGTTACCTGACCTGAAGAATGTAAATTCTTTTTACCCTTCAGTACTACGAATAAAGGTTAAGCTGGCAATAGCCAGTAGGTTTTTTTAATCAAATAAGGTATTTGGTAAGAGTATCTTATCTTATTTTTATAAGAATATTGTTTTCGTATTTTTTTTTCAGATTGCATTTAGAAGTGCACATGTATGCTGAACATTACAAAAATAAATCCTATGCTACTATTTTTTTTATCCTGTTCTCATTTGTAAGCTCCTTGGCATACTTATCAGTAATTGGCATTTAATCAACATCACAGGAAACAATCCGAAAGTAACGGCTATTTTGATGTACGGAAAGAATGAAACACAATATTAAAAGCATAAACTTTAATTACTCTAATGCACTACATTACTCCTCTCTGTTTACCTTTAATTCTGAAGGATTTAGAATGCTCAACAATTGTGCAAAGGCTCGTTCGGCACTGTGACACCGCTGGTCCATCAAGGCTGTATAACCATCATGAACAAGGGATTTAACCTCTTCTGGCAACATAGTTAAATCCACCTAAAATATTTAGGAAAACAGTAAGTCCAAAAGAAAACAGTCTTCCCCTCCCCTGTTTTTTTTTAAGCAAGCAAGCTATTTGCTAAAATACTTATCCAACCGAGAACTGTTAGAATTCTGTACTTCCTACAGTTCTATCACAATTTCACTATTAAAGCAACAAATCAGGTAGGATTTTATAAAACTGTTTTAAATTCAGCTTGTAAAAACTTAAGATTTTCAAGGACCTACTGCTGCTAATCTCTTAAAAAAAAAAAAAAAAATCTAGTTTTTGTTCTAAGTTTAGATCCTTTTCTCTCCAGAAAGTTTCATAATTCAAGCATCAGTTTAACCCTCCTTACACATACAAAAATCCCCTAGACTCAGGGTTTTCCTCACTTGTACCCTCCATTTTGTGTAGAAACAGTTTTTAAAAACCCAGGGACTATTTCCTCGTGCCTACACATTTTCTCAGTCTAGGTTAATAGTTAATGCTAGAAGGTTTCAGAATGCATTGTGTTATCAGCCTTTCACTACAGATACTTCCTGAAGTCTGCAGGAATTTCCAGCAGTGAGACTGTAAATCATGACAAGCAGCTGCAAAAGTACGAATTTCTATTCCCTTGACCTGTTGAAACGCTAAAATAAATCAGCTTCAGGAAGCAGATCCTTGTGCCAGAGTAGAAGTTATTCAACTATTTAAGAAGCTCCTCCAACACCTACTCCTGCAATCATAACCAAAAAATAAAGAGTAACAAGGAGGCTCACCTGTGTATTTTAGCCCACTACCTCATCTCAGTATGAATTAATCTTCAGTGTGAAGTAATGCTACTTTACAAAGCTTTTGGATAACTGTCCCTTTTTCTTCCCCTCCCATATGTTAACATTTGAGCTGGGTAATCTGAAGACAGGGTCGTGGGCAGGAAAAAACTGAAAGAACCAGAAGGTTTGGGAAGATCGGAACATTACAACTTCTGAGTTGCCCGACTTTAAACATTATTCTAATGGTGTACATAATTGTATTCCTGTCAACTGTATTAGGCTTTTGACATATTAAATTTAATGCATGTTCTGAATGTATTTTCCTAAGCATCTATGAATTTTGCTCTCCTTTTGTCTTCCTCCTGTCAACTGACCAAAAAGGACAAATGTAAGAAAATACCCATGATATAATGATCAGTTACAAACAAAAGTGGCAGGGACTACACTACAAATAGATACAGAAAACACCAAAATACAAAAATGAGTTAATGAAAAAATGATTAAGACTTATTTCCTAGAACTATTGATACAATGCTGTCTGAGCATATAGTTATAGAACAGAACAAGTTACTTTTATTTAACGTTCAGCTAAAAATATTAAGCTCTATGACATATGAAGCTGATTAAGCCAACTAGAAACATTACTTTTGATACTAGTAATGCATTAGCCTTAAAAAATAGGTATTTTAAAGGAAATAATGGATCTTAATGCAGGCAGAACCTGCACCTTCCCCTGAATCCAGTTTTGTCTTCAGAGGTAATTAAACAGAATAGAGATTTCTAGTATCTACCAAATTAACAATGAGGAAATGATTAATTAATTAGTTTTAGTAAAGCCTTTGACAGTGTTTCCCACAGCACTCTCCTGGAGAAACGGGCTGCTCATGGCTTGAATGGGCATACACTTCATTGGATCAAAAACTGGCTGGATGGCTGGGCCCAGAGAGTGGTGGTGAATGGAGTTCAATCCAGTTGGTGGCTGGTCACCAGTGGTGTTCCCCAAGGCTCAGTACTGGGGCCTGTTCTCTTCAATATCTTTATCAATGATCTGGACAAGGGGATTGAGTGCACCCTCCGTAAGTTTGCAGAGGACACCAAGTTAGGTGGGTGTGTCAATCTCCTTGAAGGTCTGGAGGCTCTACAAAGAGATCTGGACAGGCTGGATCGATGGGCCAAGGCTAATGGTGTGAGGTTCAACAAGACCAAGTGCCAGGTCCTGCACTTGGGTCACAACAACCCCCTGCAATGCTACAGGCTTGGGAAAGAGTAGCTGGAAAGCTGCCCAGCTGAAAAGGACCTTGGGGTGCTGGTTGACAGCCAGATGAACATGAGCCAGCAGTGTGCCCAGATGGCCAAGAAGGCAAACGGCATCCTGGCTTGTATCAGAAATAGTGTGGCCAGCAGGAGCAGAGAAGTGATTGTCCCCCTGTACTTGGCACTGGTGAGGCCACATCTTGAATAGTGTGCCCAGTTTTGGGCCCCTCACTACAAGAAAGACATTGAGATCTTGGACCGTGTGGTGGAAGTTTATTAAGTAATGATTGATTGCTGCTTATAGAAGAGTCTTTGATCAAGTATGTAATTAGTAATTATTCAGCTTGGACAGTGAGCTCAAGTTGCTCAAGGACACATAAATTGCCTTTAGTGAATCTGACAGGTGGCGCTTGTTCTGGGCCCTCTGGACAGACCAAGCAGGATGTGAACAGGACCATCCAGACAATAAACACTGTGTGCAGCTCTGTCATGACAGTAACTCAACCACACCTGGCCAATGTCCTTGACGTGTGTGGACCTTATGGATCATGAAACAATGCACGCTTGCACTTGGCACAAATTTCAAGAGCTTACATACACTAGATATGTTAGCTGTGGGGTTTTTTTATCCTGAGTATAAAGGCAGGCAAGCTCCAGGGCTGGATCAGAAGCCTCACCTACAGGTGGATCCACCACGCAAGACTTCCCAAATACCAAGAGACTCCTGGCACCAGCTGCAACAGGGCTTCCCAGCCAAAGTGTGGGCCCGGATGATGTTATTAAGGTGGTAATTGGTGATGTATCCTTTTCTTAATCACTGTAACGCTTTGCAGTAATGATTTGATGCATTACTGCTACTGCTCTTTTATCATATTGTATATAATAGCCAATACTGTTTCCTTTTGTCATATTGGATGTTATTCTCCTTTATTATATTGCATACAATAAACTACATTTATTTTTACATTTAACTTGGAGTCCATTTTTACTTGGTATCCAGCCAGTCAGCAAAACAGAGCGTGTCCTAAGGAAGGCAACAAAGCACGTGAAGGGTCTAGAGTCTTATGAGGAGCAGCTGAGGGAACTGGCGTTGTTTAGCCTGGAGAAAAGGAGGCTGAGGGGAGACCTTATTGCTCTCTACAACTACCTGAGAGGAGTGAGGTGGGGGTCAGTCTCTTCTCCCAAATAACAAGCAACAGGAAAAGAAGAAATGCCCTTGAGTTGCGCCAGCGGAGGTTTAGGCTGGATATTAGGAAAAATTTTTTTTACAGAGAGGGTTGTGAAGCATTGGAACAGGCTGCCCAGGGAAGTGGTGGAGTCCCCATCCCTGGAGGTATTTAACAGACGTGTAGGTCTGGTGCTTACGGACACGGTTTAGTGGTGACTTGGCAGTGCTGGGGTAATGGTTCAACTTGATGACCTTAAAGGTCTTTTCCAACCAAAACGATTCTATGAATCATGGACAACCCCATGGTTTAATTCTAGAAATTTGGAATACTCGTTGTTCATTGCTGATAAGATCTGAGAAGGAAAATTCTCAATTTATGAATTTTATAGCATTTTAATTTAACAAGATGTTCTAAGATTATTTCCACATGTATTTACCAAACACAGGGAAACATATTTAGTCAGAACTTCAGGAGAGGTATTACAAATTTCTGAATGATTCCCAGCAATTTTTGTAGATTTTCTTATAAATTAAGACACAAGGGAGCTATATTACTAACTCATGGCTTTAGCTAAGCGGTTGTATCAATATACTGAGTTTTGTTACATCAGGTTCCAGTGTGAGGTCTTAGAGAAGGGGAAGGAGGAAAAGCAAAAGAAGACTACCAGCAACAAAACAGTATAAATCAGTGTAATCACATAATCTTTGTACCCTGATAAAAGTCATGCTAAGCATGAAGTGTTAAATTTTCAAGTGAACCAAGATTTTGGATAGTATTACTAAAAGGTGACAAATCATTTACACTTAAGGTCATATGCTAACGAATTCCCAGTTACCTGTTGCCCAGTGCAGAAGGGTTTATCTTGGATAGCTATCTTGAAATCAAGGTGATCTCTACAAATAACAATACAATAGCATCATGAGTTTGTACATGTACTTTATATGTAATCTTATTTTCAAGAAACAGAAATGTCTGTGCTTTTATCAACCACACCACATTTGCCTACATGCAAAGATTATTAAGGCACACTTTCACAATCATGATAACAAGTACTATAACACTATCAAGGATTATGATACTATTTATACAGTTCATATACCTCTGGCTCAAGAAACACTAGGACTTCAGGGAAGCAGCAGTCTCTCCATCATTTCACTTATCTTCTCCACCTTATTCTCAGTTGAGTTGATCTTATGAAGGAGTGGGATAGGTGACTAAAGAACTTCCCTACTCCAAAGGCAGCAGTCTGAGAAGATGCTTAGGCCTCTTTCCCCTTCTCTAGTCTTCCAAAGTACAAGTTCCTTTATCCTAGCATAACCATTGCTTAAAATCAAACACATGTAGCAGCTATGCATGGTGAGGGCAGGAAGAGCAGAGATGAGAGGAACAGAGGTGTTCTTCCCAGCTCTTCCTTTCCATTCCTGCAGCAGAAACGCTATGCACAACTAGAGAATGGAGAAAGTATAATGAAGAGGCAAAGCATTGCTTAATACTCTAAATCGTCAGTGCTAAGTTTGCTAGTTAATGCATGAGAAATCTGCCTTTAAAAATTGTGACTTAATGGAAACTTTCCTATTCCAATGTAAACAGCTTACTTTACTGTACCCCTCATCTGTTTTTAATCATCCTAAACACTAGATGAAGCGTACAAGCAAGAAAGTACAGTCAGAGCTTAATTTGCCTGATTTCACAGCTCAGGTTAAAACACTGAAAGCTTCCATCTCTGTGCATCCTTAAGTAGCAAGCCATCATTTGCCTCAGTTACCTTACAGGCAAAGCAAGCAGTAACAGTTCCGTACTCCTTAACTATCTATTAGATGAGGAAATACGTTGGCATACAGAATCACCTACAAATGCAGCAATTTCCCCAAATCTGTTTGGAGGATACTGGTCCAAGTATCACTGGAAATAATTTGTTTTTTGTTAAACTTTTTGTTCAATTTTTTAAATGTTGTAACAGATGAAAGCACAGATTTTGTCCACAAAATCCATTGTGCTTTTTATCTCAACTAATTTAATTCTGGCCCTAAACCATAAAACATACTAATTTACATTCAGCATGTTCTACGGGGAGTATTCCTATACTTAAAATCAGACATTAATACGCTTTAAGCAACAATTTGAGTCTACAAACAACTAAAAGGACTCTTTAAGGAAAAGTTCTCTTCTTGTATTCAATTCTGTGACTGACTTACAATGCTTTCTTCGCAGTCAAACATTATCGTCTTAGTAAGCACATGAAGTGTCAGAGAAGTTTTAAAAATTGTTTGGTGCACAGCAGAACTAGTATAAAGGGGCTTTGAAAATAAGACAGAGCTTGAGTTATATTGTGGTGTAAGTTTCAAAGTAACAATTGGAAGAAGATTCCTATTATCTTTTGCTGTAAACTAAGCATATTTTTTTGTTATGGCTATACTGTGTGACTTGTTTTGGGCAACAGTTTTTAAACAGCAGTTATTCGAATTATGACTTCATTTACTATAATTCAGCTAAGCTTTGAGAAATATTTAGTTTTCAAGTAATAACTCAGGCTCATCGTGAAAACTGGAATTTTGTGAACTTTAATCAGCTACCTTAACATGAACTCTATCCTGAAGAGTATGTAAACAAGGCAATTAGCAAACAGCAAGCAGCAAGTCAAAGATGCATTAACTCCTTTTGAAGTCCTACATAAAATAACTCAAGATAATAATAAATTTTAAAACAAATAAGATTTCTTACCTCGTCTTTTCAGAGTCAACAGATTTAGTTTTCGGCCTCCCTTTGTTTTGATGACTTTGGCCTGTAATGAGACAAAGTATTTCAAACAAAATTATCATCTCCTAAAACAAACAAAAAAAACCCCCACACTCTGAACCCACATTTTGCTTTATAAATAAAAGATCTTAAACATTTACAATATCAAAAACTAACACAAATAAGTTCTTCAACAAGCCACCAGTGAGTGCTACAGTATGAATTTGATATTATTTTAATAGTATAGGCTTTTATTAATCCTATAAAGGGGAAAAGATACTTCAAATAAATAGAAGAATCTTAAAATTCTGTAAGACATGATCTGACCCTCCAATATTGTAACAACAAAATGTGACTCCAAGCTAAAGAAATTAGTATGTTGCATGAAACTACAGCTGATATGATTCACTATTAGTTGATAACTAGAACTTCTCAAGGGAATAACAGATCACTATGGACGTTCAAGTTTGACTACAGAAATTTTACAGAAAGAGTCTGCTACTTCAAAAATACATTGCTAAAGGAGTTAACCCAGAAATGTAAACATATGAGCAGGATTAAGATAAAGGTCCCTGATTACAAAATAAAAATATTTGATGATGTGGAAATACTGGATCACAAAGACAAGAAAGAATCTATCATGATAATGATTAATTTCTAACTGAAACTTAATGGTCAAAGACTCAACATGAAACTTTACTAATACACGTTACAACTTCAGAGATCTAACGCTGTTGTTGATTAGTTACAGGGCTCTACAAGCTGAGTACACAATTCATTAGTAACAAGGAAGAAGAAAACATGTTTTAATACTTTATTGTAATTGGTCAAAACCAGGAAGCCATGCCATTAACTGCAAAATAATCTCTCAACTGTTTTCTGTGGAATTAAACCATAACATTAGGCGTCCAAATGCGCACATGCATACTCATGATTTTCAAGAATTTTAAGTTAGAACTTTACAAGACATTAATGACTCAACAGCAACAATGACAAAATCCACTTATGGGAGAGCTGTCATCTAGTAACCAGACAATTAGACAAGCAAGGCAAAAAACAGCATTTCTGCACTGGTATGGAATCAAAAAGCAGCTGACGAATTCAGCTGCAGAACTGCTGAGCACCACTTTTCAGGTGTTCCTTGTTACACATGGTATGTTGAAGGTGTGTGGAGCAGCAGCAGATTTTTTTGCTAGTTAAACCTAATGTATTTTACAAGGCTTATAGGAATGCCACCTTCTGCCTCAGCTACCTGTTTCAAGGGGGAATAGTTCCAGATATAATCTTTCAGAATCAGCTTAGGAGGTAACTGTGGCTTCCTATTACTGGACACAATCACAGAGACAGCATACAGTCCAGCACCTGGATTCAAGCTATTTGAGCACTGGAACCCAAATAGAAGGTACAGCTACTGAAATCACTAAATATTACTTGATTTATTATTATGCCTATGCTGAACATCAAATATGAAAAATGGAGTCAGTGATTTTATATATATAGTTTCAGTAACTACCTATGCTTAAAAATGTTTATTTCATGATACTGAGAGAAGTACTTTACATATTTAAGATACAAAATACCAAAAGACACCCACTGCGGAAAAACACAACTCTAGCCATTTGAGTAATCTCACTCATTTCTCATTTCTCACGTTAAATCATATGCATATGTTCTTCATGCCTTGTGCCAGAAGTAATTTTTCATTAAAAACTTCTTAATGGCATAAAACTTAATGACAACAAAAATCAAGCATCATGAAAACTGGACATGTTCAGAATGAACCATTTCTTGAAATTGTCACACAGAAGTCTGCTGAAGCAGTCCATAAGCATTAAAAACTCTAAAGCTACACTAATAATTATCCCACATTCCTCATAATAGAGACATTTAAATTACGGAAAACAATAATCCTTTCAAAAGCCATAAAACACTTCAACCATATCATTATTTAACTGTTTAGAGACATAGACATACCACCTTTTCTTCACTATACAGGTTCTTTCCCTTAAGGAACCCACCTATCATTCAAAACAAAATCTTAATGAAGATAAAGGAATACAAGCCTTCTCTCTTACCATCAAAAGGAAGAATTCATCAGCACTATTTTTTCATTGAATGACCTAATTTTAAAGGCCATTCAACAAAAATAATTTCAGAAGAATTTCCTACAGAAACTACTGCTTCCATGTATCACCCATCCCAAAAAGATGCTACTTTCAGATTTTTACAAAATACTTTTAGATAAAAATAACAAGCAAATTCTGCTGAATTACAGTTAAAATACTTAGGGAGATATATTAATTCAATAGCGAACATTATTCACTTACCCCACAAACATTTTAAAATATTAGTAGAAGTATTGTTGCTTTTGCTAGACATTCCCATTAGAAGCAAACAAAGATATTTAACAGAAACATACACATGCTCAAAAAAAAAGTACATGCAGACAAAAACTGAAGTAAAACAAAAAAAAAGTAACTTTAAGACAAGAAACAGTGGCATAAAGTTCCTTTACATTAAATCTCCTGCAAGTCTTAAGCCTTTAAGTGAACAAAGGCTAAGAAAACGAAAGCTATTTTTCTCCGCCCAGAGTAAACTTCTATCAGCTAGCCATTCTGAGTGTAACTCCTCCTTTCAAATCAAAGCCAAATCACATACTTTCTTCTACATTAGTACTGACATAATAAGTTTATGGGGGAGAGGAGGAGAAGGAAGGAAGAACAGGAAAAAAACCCATGTAATCAGCAAAGTTTTTTTTAAATTACTACATTTAACATTTCATAGTCCTATGATCTCTTTAGCCAAGAATTTTCAGTTCCCTCCCAAATTCAGTCTGTCATTATTGCTCTTCCCTCCTCAACCTCTCTAAAATCAGCTATCCTTCTGACACCCTGCCCCTTCACCAATATCAGCAGTGTAGACAGACTGCAGACACACTGTCCTTGACCATTATTGGCAGCATAGACAGACTGTCAACACCCTGCCCCCTGACCAACAAGGACAGGAAGAGACCGCTCACATTATTAATGAAAAGTATCATTCTCTCAAATGCCACTACCGCTGACAGAGCCAAGGGGCAGCGCAACTCTTACCCGCATTCAAAAGGCACGTGCATGATTTGGTCTTGCTGCCAGGTGAGCTGGACACTGAGTGTCCCTGGCAGTCCACTGAAGCCAGGGCATCACTTATCCTGTGTTTGCTATCAGTGGTCAGGTAGATCACTGCGTGGGCACGTTGCTGCTGATCTTTTTAACTGCCTCAGTGTTGTCAGACTCGATTACTATTCAGACCACACCTTCTAGCTCAGGAAGATGTCTGGATTCACTTGTCAGTTCAACCTCATTCAAAATCTCCTGTGGCCTCTGTGCATCTCCTATTTTGCTCCTTTACACCATCTACATATAGTTCCTCAAAACTCATTTGTCTTCCAGATCTTGACTTCCCCTTTCTAAAACCCTTCCCTGATTCATACTTTCTGCATTAAGTTCCTGCAACACTTCAGTCATTTTATTATCCTACCACATAATATCTTTTCAAATTCATCTTGACTCTACTTTCGCAACCTTTCCCACCTTTTCCATCTCCCAATAAATCCTTTTAATTCTTCAGGATGTTTGCATATGGCCAAAGTCCACCAGAGTAAGATCGCTTTTCCTACAGCTCATTTAAAAATAATATTTCATAATATATCTTTACTGGTTTCCTAAAATAAAATTTTGAAGTGCTCTGCACTTTGGCAGCTATTCAACTAAGTATTTAAGTAGGAGAAGTCCAAAGAACAGTATGACTGGGCACCAGGGACTTCAGACTGTTTCATGGTCAGGACTAGAAGGATCCACTGTCTTGGAGGTCAAAACTTTAGAATACAGCGTGAGCACGCAGCTGGTAAAGATCCACTAGGAGTATTCCATACAAACATCATAAATAAGAAAAATTTCTGAATGTCAGGGAAATATCTTACACTTTCTTGGTTACAGCAGGTGATAAAAAAAAGATGCAAAATGCCAGAAAAGACTTCACTTTGAAGATCAGAACTGCTTGCACTTCACATTCACCACAGAAAAGTAATTCTGGCACTGCGGAAGTTCTGGAGGGTGGGAGTTCTCTCCATAGAAGGATTGGGTTGGGTTTTTTTTTTCCATTCATTTAAAAAAAAAAAAAGCAAACATGAATAATAAATCACACCAACTTATACCCCTTGAAGTTTGTAGCTAAAAGTCTGATCTGAAATATTTTGTGGCTTCCTTCCTCTCTAACTGCAGGATTATTTTCTTAAGGATCTATATGGAGCTTTTAGTAATCAGAAATGAATTACGAACATTGAAACTACCCACACACTGCTCTTGAATTGAGATCCTTTTAGATCCTGTACCTGTCTCAGAAGGAGGGAAAGCATTTCTAGCCTGTGACTCAGCATGCTACTTTTTAGTTCCCATTTCAATTCTGAGTTCACCCATGTTAAGGTAGATTCTCCAAACGCATGAAGGAAATAAGTCAGAAATACAGGAGTGAAGAATCTTCAAAGGAACTGCATGCTAACAGGAAAAGAAATGAAACATGATAGCTTACTGTTGTGAAAATAGATATACATTTGCTTATTAGTAATGGCAACAGCAAGGGAAGAATTGACTCTTAACTTGATAAACAGCAAACACAAACTCACTTGGTGGGAACTCCAGAGACCAACCTTTGCTTTCCGTTCTTTGGATGTCAGTCACCTAATGAAAAATACATTAGGTTGGTTTTACACAGATAACAAAAAACAAATAAATACAATACACATTGAATTTAAACAAGGAAAAAACTGAAACAGTAACATTTCAATGAAGAAAACACAATGACAATACGGTACATTATGTCCCCAATCAAAACAAAGAAACATAATTTCATTAATCAAAGTTCTTTTGCACACTTTCACTTTTCCCCCCAAAATTCATAGTGTGACAAATACTAGCCTTTATCGCAGTAATATTTATCCTAAAGGAAGGTGAATTTACAGACCTACACTATGAAGGTTTTCATAGCATAAAAGCAGATGAAAGTTTTTGTAGAACAGTCAAAAAAAAAAAAATCTTTAAACGCTTCTTGTGCTTTCTATAGATAGCTTTTTTCCCCACAAGCTCTAACTTTCACTTCCTGCCCTTGTACATTGGTTTCATTTTCCCCACTAACACATCATCTTTCTTTGCTGCCCCACCCTCCTGCGAAACCTGGGTGTTTTTTTTCACATGTGCTACACTGTTTTGACCTTGCTAGTAGATTCACGTTATTTATCATCTTGTTTTCTGTATTATATAGCTTGCTTAAACACACTTTATGGGCTAAACTATAACAAAATTTATTATCTTACAATAATGACTGCAAAGACAATCACAAAGAGGTACAAATGTTGCTTTAAAAGCATACTGGAGGTAGATTATTAAAGTTTTAATTCCATGCTCTTACAGCAGGACTGTCACAGTCTGTACGTGTCTATCAAAGCAAACCACTCAGGAAAACTTATGCACAGGAATGGTTTACAGGCTCCCTGTAAGTTTACATCTGTAAACAGACTTTTAAATTGAAATAATTAAAGAATTACAAAAGGCTACTAAAGTTACACAAGTCCATCACGCATTTTAGCACTATACTACACTTTTTTTTTTTAAACACAAAAGCCAAACAGATATTTGAGAACCACAAAACCCTTTTAGATACAACCCAGAAATCTGGAGCATTAAAATAATGATCTATAACCATGCAAATACCTTATCATCACAGTATCAGTGCAAAGCTACACTCCAGTATAGCAAAAGCCCTGTACATGAACTAACTTTGACTACATTGTCTTCCATTGAACTCCATTACTCCTGTATGCATTAACTAAACCCTCTCCTAAAGCCGAAGGGAAGCTCACATCTGAATGCATACTGACACACACGGCTGGACAGTCAATTAAATCAGACATGACTTTAGTCTCTCTTTCAATAAGCCCAAAGAGACCACCTCTCCCCCTCATAACACACAGCCTTCACCTTCTCATTCAAGCAACCACCTTCCACCTCCTTTCAAATTCAAAGTTCTGAACATAGATTTGGTCATTAAATATTGCAGGAGAAGTGCACTTGGCTAAGAAATACACAAGTATTAAAACACAGTGGCTGCAAAATTTCAGCCACACCATTAAATAACATATTGCAGGACACTGACAAATCAACACACCGGCAATCTTGTAATGTCTGCTGTAGCAAGACTTACCCTGGTATCATGTTTTTGATGACAATGATGATCTTTAGGATCAGACTGTGCTCTCTTTCTGTCTTTCTCTATTTCTTTTTGTTCTTGAGATACTAAATGAGATTCTGAAGAACTGCAGTCTCTGATATGTAAAAAGAGTTCCAATGTTGATGTTTTTTCCCCATATTTATACATGTATCATGAAAAAATACACAATGTCTACCCCTCACAGAAGTGTTATGGCATAAGCCTATTTAAAGGATTTGATCAAACAGCCATTTTTTATACCTTCAAATTCCCCAGTCCAAGGCTATGCAAAAATAACAACAAAAAAGCACACTGTTTTCTATAAAAGGGACAGGAACTGAATTACTGAACACTTACCTTCTAAAAAGTAAATAAAATAACAATGGTAATTACTTAAAAAGAATAAAAAAAAAAACCAAACAATCTTGCCCAAGGCCACATTTTATTTGTGAAATATAGAAGGGAAACAAATTTAAGTTCCTTCAGAATTTTCAGGTTTACAAAAAGCTGTTTAGTAGTTCATTTACTGTACTGTTCTTGAGTGACAGATACCACATCACTACAAGTAGACTAGTAAAAAAAAAAATTCAAAAAGATCTTTCAGAAAAATCTTTAACACAGAAGTATATATTGTAACTTTGCTGAATCTGTGAATATGGAATCTCTTTTCCACTCTCTGGGCAAGGCAAAGGCACAGAAAAGATGTGGCAAAACCAAGTTCCTACAAATTAGGATACACATGAGTTTTTACCATTGCCAAAATGCATTTGACAGCATTCAGGTCCTCAAGTCACCTTCATCTCCTAGTGCACTTTACAGCAAAGATAACACAAAAACATAGCTGCAATTGCCCTGACATTTCAGGCACCAAATTTCCTCCACAGCAAAGTACTTCAAGTTGGGAGGACAAAAAACATTAAAATATAACTGTTTCTTGTTTTTTCCAACACGGGTAAAACTTAATGCTGAAGGAAACTGCTTGGAAGTGGAACACATCTCAAGATAGCTTACATAGCTCCTAAAAGTCCTCTTTACTCCAATGCTGCACTCAGGTTACAGTTCTGCTAAGTTTATTCCTTCCATTTTTATTTACTGATAGGTAACAAAATTTAAGCAGTATCTATGCTATGTATTACTTAAATCTTATACTATTATACATTGCTAATTAAAAAAAGCAAACTTGACAGCTGCTTACTTTTTCTCAAGAAGCAACTTCTTTGCTTTCTGTTTATACTGTTTAATACCTACAGAAAGGACAAAAAAAAAAAAAAAAAAGAATTAGCTAGCTTCAAAGGATAGTTACCAATGAAGGAACTGTGCTATGTTCAAGGTAGATCAGAAAAGTTTACCATTCATTTCCTCTAATGTCTTCTTTAACTTGTCATTTTGTTGAATAAGATCCTTAAGTCCATCAAGAACATTCTTGCATAGTTCCTGAGCTCTCTCGTTAGCTTCCAAAGCCAGTTTGTGTTCTCCCAGTAACGACAGCGCCTTACAGAAGTGGTAGTGACCCTACACAGACATGTTTGAATTTCAAGCGTTTGTTCACACAAATAAGAAAACAATTATATTCAAAACAGCTGTAGTCCACAATATAAAGCAAAATTTTATGTACTCAAAAGTTATCTACTCCACCTGTTTCAGGTCAAATGATTAGTTTTCAATTACTCGGCACACTGAAACGGAAAGACAATTCACTGGGAGTAGCATCCACCTTCTGGCTTTAGACAAAGACCAAATTTGCTTTTTCCACTAATTTCAAGTACTACTTTGGAATTTTTTAACTATTCCTTATTTATTTGTCTTTAGGCCAAGTATATTGTAAGGACTACATATATTCTTTTCAAAACATTGTGACACTATAGCTACACACAACAATGTAATAAATGTTTTCTTCTGTCTTTACCCATGCAGAACACCATGTAACAACACTTACAAGCATGTCCGAACAACATTTCTAATATAAAAATAGAAGCGAACTATGTACTTGGCTGATTGTAGCAGAATTCTTAGTCCACACGGTACTGCGTTCATTCTACTGTCATTAGCGCCAAATGCAGATGAGAAGGGATCACATTTACCTGGGTCAAACCTGTGATTAAGACTGTGGGATCTTATGCTGGTTTACAGCACCAAAAAAAAGGCAATGTTTATGAAACTAACCTTTGGCCAATTAGGCTTCAAAACAATGGCTCTTTTTCCATCAGCAAGGGCTCTCCTTAGAGCAGGGAGGGAAAAAGAAGAGGTATTTATTATGTATACTTCAGAAACATCTGCAAACCAGATGTGTAAGGCACTGTGAAAGTACAAAGTGAATAAAAGAACAGTTCATTCACCTGTGTAAAGACACGGTCAGACAACACTTCTTAGCAGAAACTTAGCAGAGTTACAGTCTCAACTATTTCACCCGTGAGATACTTATTCCCTCACCCTACCCACTAAGTTTTCCCAGCATTTCTGCATATGTACCTACCCCTTAACTGGGTTCTAACACAGCGTTCCTTTAAAAAGCAACACCTTAATAAAAAAGCCTGAATACCAAACCTAAATATTTTGACAGAAATCATATTAGAGAGTAGTTACATAACCATAGCTAGAGATTTGAGGGTGCAAGTGTGGCAGCTGCACTCACCCTGATGAAGAAAGACTGTTGAGACACAAGATGTGCTAACTCTGGTGAAAATATAAAAACATCTGCTGACTCTGCTTGTTTTGCATATTCTAACTCAGGTAACCACAACATCCACAATTTTGGTCACACCAGGGTTGCACAACTGGTTATTGTTAGACTCACATTTTGGTCAAAAGCTGAGACCATCAGCCAGTGAAGACATGCATGACTGTTTTTGACCACAGATAAATTCTACTAGGGTATAAACAGGGTCTCACCAGAGGACAAATTCAGTACAGTCCTCCTCCAAGCAGTGGGTCTGCAGCTGAGTTACTCTCCCTTTGGGTTAGGTCACCACCTGAGGTAACTACTCGAGGTTCAGAGCCCTCATCTTGACTGGTGAGTGAAATGCATTTTGGGTGTAGTTCCTTTGTAGAATTTAAGCTTAAGTCAGCTGTGTAGTACTTAATTCCACTTGGCATCTGCAACCTGTAGTTTACCAATGTTCTTGGATTATTATATAATTTTTGATTACAATAAATTTCTTTTGAATTTATGACCTTCCTAATTTTGTGAGCCCCTGAGACAGCAAGTATTAACTGCTGAGCACTGAAAGACAGTAACCTCCAAAACTCCCCAAAACTGAAAACTGAAGAACATACCTGACTGACTTTTTACATACAAAATGGCATGGAATAACCAGAACTACAATTTTGGTCAGGTCAGAAAACAAGTAAACTATCCCTACAGCTACAGGAGAGAACACAGAGCAGCAGAGACAGCTCCTGCTGATACCAATGTTGCCCAAAGCGGGCAGTTACAGAGTTTATATACCTTCGCGATATACCACACCTTCACTGAACTACAGCTACGTGTCAGATAAGCAGGATGTAGTAAATTACCACAAAGAGAGGTCACATATGGATTACTTCAGATAAGGAAGCTTACAAATAACCTCACTGGCTTGGTCATGCTGATGCAGTGAGGCCTTTAGAAAAAGTCTGCATCGAGAACTAACTTGAGAGGCCTGCAAATGAGGTGTTAACGATTTTACCTCCACCAAGGGAAGGAATACTGAGGAGAAAAATTAAACAAAACAAAACTTGTTTCACATGGAAGTGTTCATAAATCGCTTAGTCACTACCACCAAACAGGAAAGCTTGTCTGGAGGGATCTTAAGCTGGAGAATGGCATGTTCTGTGGTAATGAAAGCTAGATCCTAAAGAAAAGCCTGAAACAGACAGTAATTTCAAAACAAAGACTGTTTTACACAACAAAATTCTTCAGAGATTTCAGGAAGAATTAATTCAATGAAATGAAAGCAAGTTTGAACTAAACACACACACATGAACTAGAGAAACCCTAAAACTCCAGGTAATAATGGCAAAACTTAGAGACGTGGCAATACATGAAAAAAAAAATTAGTAATAAAAAACTCACAATAGAACTAGTGATTAAAATGAGAGAAATTGTACCACCTTCATATTGCATGGCTATAAACAATTCACCCATGGTCATTTAAAGACATGCCAAACCCGGACAAATACAACTTTAATAAACAAAGTAATATACATGATAAATATAACCTGTAGTAAACTCAGATGTGTGTGCTGGGAGCTGCACACCAGCAAAGACAGAGCAAGGGTGTAATGAATAGCATGGTAGCAAACACAAAAGCGACTCCAAGTGGATCCCAAAGTGAGAAAGAAGAAACCGTAAGTGTGAATGAACATCACTTTCCTCACGGAGAAGGACTGCACACCAACAGCTCTCTAACCCCATTGCTACAGCAATGAAACTGCCAACTCTAGTACCTGAAGGAGCAGTGGAGGTGAGCATAACACCAGGAAAATGGGCAGAAACAGAAACATGTGGATACCACTTTTAATTACATTTTATTTCAACAATTAGACCTGGACTAATAACAACTAGACCTTTAGGACTTCAATTATACTAACAATAAATTCTTGGGTCAGCTTTACATAAAAGGTATACATCCACATTGCTCATAAACAAGATTTTTAGACTAACAGGTGGCTTAAAGAAAATAACCCACATATCCACACTGATCTTCAAGAGGTTTAATAAAAATCACAATACTCATTGGTACTGAGATTTTTTTCCTGTTGCATAACTCACCCCCACACACAAATTTTAAATGGTATTACATACTGCCAGCAGATACAGCTAATATTAATTTTTCTTAATAATAGTTGCCTGAGGTAGTAACACCACAATTACTATATACTTAAGGAAAATAGAAATTTCAAACCTTAAGTAGATTGTCAATTTTTAACTGCAGATCACAATTCAGATCATAAACAAGGGGTTACTTACTTGTACTGCCTTGTGAGAATTAAACAAAGAGCTCGGTTTCCATACAGAAGATGGTTTGCTGGACTTAAAAAAACATATGAAGAGTTAGTAACGCATGCTACTTTTGAAAATCTTAAGGAGAAAAAGTTTTCACAATAATATCTGCTAGCACTCTGGCACCAACAATTATATACAAACTTCCTTGAATAGTTCCTTTGATTTACAAGTTAAGTCACTGAGAATATTAGTTTTAATTATATAGTAATTTGTAAGATTTGCACCCACTAATGCAACTTCCAGTCTATTCAAATCACTCTCACTCTACTTTAATAAAAGATTTAAACTCTTCCCCAACTCACTAGGCTCTGACACATCAAAGCACACCTCAAATGGTCCAAAGGTATGGCTATTATGTTCCCTACAATCTCAGCTTTGTTTCCAAAAAAAAAAAGTCAAAAAAAGGCACGAAGCATGGAAAAGCTAGTCCAACTGCCTGACTAGGTGGACTAAGCAGCAGTTCTAAAAAGCTAAAGCATCACCCCAACATAAGTAATGGAGAATGAGAGGGGTTAAGTGATGTAACCCAGCAACCGCTTGCAAGGAAGCCAAGGGAGGATGCAGCTAGGTAGGGAAGCAGTGTGATGATGAAGCAAATGTGAAAGTCAGCTCATGCTGAAAGAATGTGAAAGTGAAGACGGTGCACACAGCAGATGAAGACGGATTCCTTAGCTGCTAGACATCACTGTTCTTCACCTTCCAGCAGGATCTTAAGGACAAAGGACAATTTCTAACAAATAGCTCAGCTCTACAGCCCCTGGAAACCACAAGACTTCCTTTGCTCTTTCCCTGAATTCTGCTTCTCCCTCCCTCTCAGCAGCTACCCTGTGCAAAGACATCTTCGCCTGCTCCAATGCCTCAGATGTAGGCAGCTGATCAAAGTCAGCATACCCAACTTTCCAAGAAGGCTGAAATCAGCTTGAATTTGGAATTGAAATACATCCTACTATGCGAGATAAAATCCAAAGCAAGACATCAGCAAATGCTAATCCTTTCAACTGCACAATTATAAAGCTTCAGACTTCAAAATGAAAAAATAAAAAAGTTTGCATAATCAGATTTTTATGAAAGTTGGAACTTTATGTATTTCGCCATATTTCATAGAAACCAGAACTTGCAAAAGAAGCAATTGCATGACTATGACACAAGTAGCGATTACACCAAAACAGTGTTCTGTAACTAGTTGACATTCCGTGCAAATTACAGGAAGGAGGCGAATTCTCTGCATGCATAATGACATCAATTCTCATTTAATCTCTGTCTTCCTGACCCTCTACAGAGCCCAGGAAAGTCTCCAAAGCCTTTCAGCAAATGACTTTTGGGAAGAAATTAAAGAAGAATAGAAAAGGAAATTAAGCCTGTTGCATAGAGAGTTGCCAAGAGCAGATACTTAAACATTTGTTCTTATTAACTTGCTCTGCATCATAGCCGAGATGATAAATATTTGCAACAGTTGGTCATGCTGTTCTGCTAGAAGATTATCTAGGAGGGATGATGCCAAAAGTAGCTGTTGACACCAATTAATTTACCTCCTTTCAGGTTTACTGTTAGTCATTTTAGATCAGCTTTAAACCCTAACAGGACTTTTGGGGCAGTAAAAGTGCGAACAACCACTAGTAACAAAAAATCAATAGAACAAAAAATGTGTTATGTAGCTTTTTTTAAAATTAGGCATAATTTGGCCTCTAAGTAGAGTGGCTTATACAAAACTATACAAAATCAGGATAAATCTGAATAAGCTGAATACGTATTATATAACACAACCTAGTTAACGAGTTGAGTTCTTACCAAAACTCTATGGCTTTAGTGTATGACATTATAGCACGATCAAAGTTTCCTTGGGAAAATTCCTCATTTCCCTTCTGTTTCATAGATTCGCTGCTCTGTGAAATCAAGAATAAACAATTCAGCAACCATTGTAGTTAAACTCATTTACAATGAGGAGTAAAGAAAACATCGACAAGAAGCAGCTAAGGTTTTATGCTTGTAAAAGCAAAATGTTACGTCTGCACTATCAGTTGTAATTTAGCCCTTTTAATTCATTGCAATTAATAAGCTTGAGAGTATACAAATGAAAATGTTATGCAGACAAGAATACAACGAACAGTAATTAAAACACAGGACTAGCTCAGATCTCCTGGGTTCCATACTATAGTTATAATCTAAAGCAAGCATGTGTCAAAAAGCAAAGTAGGCTGAGTACAGCACAGCTCAACCAGTTCCCTACTCAGTGCCTTTCAGCGTAGCTCCTGAATATGGAATTGTATTAAGGAAGACACGGGAATTAATCACACTGCTGTATTAAAAAAACCCCAAACTTCTACACTAAAGGAACATGTGGCAAAGAATTTGGGGGGTGAGGAAGAGAACACTTTCCAACATACTCTAGCAACACAAAAAAACCTAATGTTCTGTCTATTAGGCCACAATCACTGTAGGTAATTATTTCTGTCGGGTCAATTACTCAAGTTTTTGAAACTTTCATCTTTAATCATTTGGTCGTTTTTATAATTTCTGATCATTAACCCCCCCTTCAAAAATAACAACAAAAAAGCAGCACAAACACATTTTGGTATCTTCTCTGACCTTCCTACAGTTTTCACAGGTCACAGCTTTAAATTCTTCAACTAAATTACAGTCTTCTGAAGCAACTTTAGTAATGTAACGTTTGCCTGGAGACAAAATTCAGAAAAAACACAGTGAGTGAAGAAGTTACCAAGGACAAGAAATTGGGTTTATCTTCTGCTGCTAAGAATCATGCTCTGGTTTATGACTGAAAGCAAAATTTGACATACCAATTCAGTAACAGAAAACTAAGCAGAAATGTTCAAAAGACAAAGGAATTATTTATTATTGGGTAAGCCCACAATAACTGGCTTCAGACTGTAAACCCTTTGAAACATTAAGTACTTGCCTAACTTCAAGCAATCAAGTGAAACTCGATTGTACGTTAAAGATTTTGCATTTTAAAGATCTGTAAAGATTGGTATTTTAAAGAATTTGTACTTTGGTACTTAACTATAAAAAGATTCTTCTCCTTAGGCAAGCAGCAATTGAACTTGCATGTATTACTGCAACAGCTGAGTTAGAATGCATGTATGCAAGAACACAAGCCATTTAACACATGTCAAATACAACAGGCCTGGGGGAATTTCAGCCGAAGTTCGGCTGCTAGTGCTAATATCTTATGGTAACTCCCACCAGCTACAAAAGGTATTTTTTGAGACTAAGATCTCAATATTCTGACAGAATCCTCTGCCAAACATTTAACAGGAAGGCTCAAATAATGTTTCAAGCATATTGTTTTCAACTTAACCCTAAGTTAGAGGAATATAAGGTGAATAAAGGAATATAGCCCATAATGGACACCAAAGCGAAAAAACATTCTGAATTTCTGTTCAGGAAAAGCATGTGCACTGCAAATACAACCCCATACAGAGATACAAGGAAGAACTGACTGGTTCAAATAAGTAAAAAACAAGAAAACCCCACACACACACCACCACTGTATTTTCAGGCACTCCCAGAGTCATGAAATACATACAAACATTTACTATTCCATAATTACTACACAAATTACTTGCCTTACCATTGTTTCTTCCAAAGTGTTGATACTTACATTCAGCAAAGAAAACTTCAAGATAGATCCAACCAAATTCACCAAGCTTCTCCAGCCTCTGCAGAACACTGACATCACCCGTGCATCTGATCCAATCAAGCGCATCCCGAATATCAAAAAGACCCTATTTCATTTGAAAAAATGGGAAAAAAGGGCAAAAAAAAAAGGTAACTAATTCTATACAAAGCGAAGTCTTGAAAGAAAAACAACAAACACCACACAAACCAACAGCTCACTGGCAATATAGTGGAAGCATTCCATGTAAATATAACAAACAATACTGCTGCAGCACTTACGCTATGCACTTGTTCCTGATTTGTCACCCTTTGAAATAGGCAACAGCTCACAAATATAAGTATCTGGATAACTCAAGCACAGCATAATACCACATATTCACAAAAAGACGACAGTTATTCTTTCAACAGGAGAGCCATTCAAATTATGGAACTTGATTTAGAAACTTCTTTTGGATGACTACACACAAAATTGCTTCAGTGTGAAGTGACAAGCCTGATTAAAAGAAGCAGCATTTTCCAGTCTGTTAGACGTGCAGGCAGGGCTAAGACTTAATTCTGTAAACCATGACTTCCCTTCCATTCAAACGAAATTTAATTCTTTGAGCTACAGAGCTTTATTTGAAGGTAGTGGAGATTGAGTGAAGAATGTCCATTGCCTGAGATACTCCCACGTGATCTGAGCCTACAGATCTTGAAAAATAATGTAAAAACTTGACTAAGACAAATATCACTAAAAATACAAGAAATGGGTAATCCAGCAGTAATATACAGTTGTACCGGTTCCATTTCTTCTATGGCTATTATCAGCTATGATACTGTCCTCTAATTTCCATGTTTGTATTTTAGATTTTGTAGTTAATCTACAGCAGGCAGAAGAAACTAGGAAATGGGAGAAAAAAAGGTGACAAACACAGGGAAACTAAGAATCTTCACAGTCCAAAGTTTACAAGCTAAAAAAATCTAACGAGTATAGCTCTACTGTACACTGAACATAGTAATGAAGATGGATCAGCAGGTTTCCAAACCACACTCTTACTCTGCCATTCACAGCCCTTCAGATTGGATTGGTAGCACTATCTGAGAACCTCATAAAATATTTCCAACCTGTCTCCAAAGAGGAGCACTTTTGCATCACTTCAGTGATCAAGCTTAGCCCTGCAGCCCCATCATCAAGCACTGCCATTGCTAGTAAGAGGCCACAGGATTTGTAGAGTTTGCAAGGCCACAGGACTGTGACTTGTCAAGCTTACTCTGAGTTTGTCCTGACCTGCTTAGAGCTCTGTTTTAACTGCAGCAGCAACTTTTCTTCTGGCTGGGTAGCTATGACTAATTTGTTTTGAAAATAAACCTAAGTAGATCCTGGGATGAGGAAGAAGAAAACACCAACAGCAGTTCCCGCAGCAAACAACTCCAGGCTAGCGATGGCTATACCACCCTCCACCCCACCCATGCAAACACCAGACAGAAGCCATTTGCTTTGGGATCCCAAGGAGCAGTACCAAGGATAAGCACAACACCACGAAAAGGGTCAGATACTTGGAAGTGTGTGCATTACAATTTTACCTGTACTATTATTATCATTAGAGTTCTTCTGTTTAGCATTATTTGTTTCTACATTTTCTTTCCTCTTCTGCAATAATTCTTTCTGGAAGACTTCTGCTATACTAACAATAACTTCTTGTCTTTACGTACATGTGTGTTTGCCTTTTGGCCATTTAGTGTAACAGACCCACACCATAACAGAAAGAGAGGACAAAGCAAAACCAGACCGCATAAATAGGACTGTGTGCTTGTGAGAGGGTATGTACAAATATTCCAGACTGAAGGCAGAGAGAGCACTGACACATCTCAAAGGAGTAAGCCTTCAACAAGAAATGGCAAATCTTCGAGCAACCAACAAGAAAAGCCACCAGCAGGTACCAGAGCGCATACTGGTGGTGTACAGCTCCAGCTGTACAACCTAAACTCGCGCAACCACACTGCAGTAGCAACCTCTAAGAGAAATCATTTATTTTCAGCACGTGAACTACCCCCAAAGGTCTCACTCATTTTGATCTTCTTACACAGACCAAATTTATTTCACAGTTCCTGTCACACACAGATTTCATTCTGTGGCTCAGAGGTGCAACAACTGGCAACTCCAGTCTTATACACTACACATTCCAAAAACTACAGACTCAATTTATGAAAGCATTTTAAAGTATTGGATATTTGTACAAATATTTTGTTTGTATTCAGACATAAAGAAGCATTCCTATTAAATTCAACTATTTATTTAATTCCTATTAAAAACAACTCGAGAAACTTACGTCTTCCAGTCTGCTGCCAATTCTGAGTATGCCTCTGATAAAAGGTGGAAAGTTCTGGAAGAGGTATAGAAAACAAATAAAACCCAAGTTATTACGATTCGATAATTTTAGTTTCTATCTGCTCAGGTTCAACTCAGTTACGTTTTCTGTTCTGCTTGAACGCAGCATTGTTTGGACAGTTGCTCTGGTCCATTTCAAAGTGTCAGGAGATATTCTTGTATTCAGTAGCAAATCCCCTACCATTTTTCTTGAAAAATAAACAAACGTTTATGTGGAAATAGAGTGCATGGATGCTGTGACATCTGGTCAGGAAAGTCATCCACTTTAACCACTTCTGCAGTTACCTACATACCAGCTGATACGTCCAATGAAAATCATCCAAAACAACAGTACTTCCTCTCCTGAGATCTTCTGCTCCTCCAAAGAAATTTTACTATTGGATATACAATCTTTTACACAGAGAAGGCAATATAGGCTGAGGAAGTAAGAAGAGGGAGGCAGACATTAACAGGAAAATGGGAATATACACAGACCCTCTCATACAAAGGTAGAATGGGAGACTACCAGAGGAGGAAAGAGCACAAAGAACCCATCACAGGAGACAAAATGGTAAAACTGCAGGGACATCCTGAAGTACAAGAAGGTATAAACAGAGCACTTGGATATACTGAAGGAGAAAGCAGCAAAAAGAGCATAAGGAAGCATGAATCCACATGCAATACATCAATACAGTATATGAATATCTAATCCCCCATATAACAGTAGGGTGGAGTAGAAAGTGTAGCTTGGGGTTGAATGCAGAATCTCAACGAAAAAATTTTTTAAAAAATGTATTATACATCAATTTAAAAAAAAAATCCTCTTCCCTTCAGCTGCTGAGAACCTTTCTTATTCTCTCCTCTGCACTGTTATGTTTCTGTTTTAAGTCAGCAATAATAGCAAATTTTTAACATCATTTGTTGAATGAGGGACAAATAACTGAGGGGAAAGAGTATTTAACTTGTTCATTTGGGAATGGTGCCATTTTTCTCACTGATACGATTCTCTTTCTCAACAATTTACAAGGGCCCCAGTCAACTGTGTTATTGACTCTGCAAATATTTATTAAGTTATCCCAACTGTAATAAAGCCTATGACACTTTCTTTCTAGAAAGCTGCAACTCAACTATCAGACAATTTATTCACTCCAGCAAAAGGAGCTGCACAAGGTACAGATTTAATTAACCTATTATACTTGAAAACTTACACAAAGGTGTAACACAGTACTTACAACAACTTTTTTAATTAAATCAAAAAGGTCTTCCAAAACCTCTAAATCACAGAGTCTCTTCCAATTCCAGTCTAAAATCTGTGAACTGCTGAAAAACAAAACAAGTTATTATTTAGAAAAATAACACTGTGTTACATGGTCTTAATAATTAATACTTAGAGTAATCAGATGTAAGCAAGAGCAGTGTTACAAACTCAAATCAAGCCCTTCAGAGGAGTTAAAAAAAAAAAGCACAAAGAAAAGCTGCAAAGCTTTTGGTACTGTTAAAATAAAGGGCATACACTTAAGTCCTTAAATAAACTTTTAGTTTCCAAACTTCAGCAACCCATTCTTAATATTTTCTTCTGTATATTCAAGAACTACACCTTCTGTCCTTATCTAACTTAGCCCACTGCTAAAAACATTCCTGCACACAGTTTAACCACTACTGATAACATGATCTTTCACGGCTTAACAAAAAAAAAAAAGTAAAGGATGATAAAATCACTTTGAGACATGATTACTTACGTCCAATCAGCTACCAAAGAATTACTTTCACTTTTGAAGAGAAGAGGCCAAAACATGCGTATTTTAATGACGTTGCAATATTCCCTTAAGATGTCTACTGGCTGGCTGCACCAGACTTCACAGGGATCAACATCTTCAATAAAACAGTTAGGAATTAAACTACACAATTCAGGCATTACAAGTAATCAAAGTCCAAATAAACATTCAAAAACATTCAATTATTTCCATACTGTATTCCTAAGTGCTACCTAACCAAAACAAGAAAACCTGAACACTCTAAATGCATCTGGCAACTTGAGGTTTCTATAAACTGAAGGGGGAAAGGGAACCTATACAGAGGTAAGAATAGGGACCTGCTGGCACGCTTTACATTCCTTGCTGAAGGAATTGCCTGTGCTCTGAATTGTATTGATACAACACATTATAAATGAATAAATGCAGCCTGCTTCTAAATGAGGAGCCTAACAAGAGCTGTGAGCTGTTTAATGGCTGTAAGGGATGCTATTTTCAAGACAAAACATAAATCTTTTCTAACAGTACCCATTTATTTTCTACAATAAATCCAGAGTACTGTGGCACATAGCAACACGGTACAAAAACATCAGCAATACCCTTCTTTTTTCTCCAGAGGCCACTGTGTGTGTGATGCATGGCTCTTTCAAAAATATAATCCACCTCCCTCAGAGACTATCTTTAAAAGGTAAAGGTCCTTACTAGACCACTGACGTGGCTTCAAGTACTCTCAGAGCAGAAGCAGTATTATCTGTGAGCCTGAATAAATAAAAAAATTCATTTTACACAGTTAGCTGTGTTCATCCGAGTTTCCTACATATTACAGGTTACCATTTGTGTGGTGAATACAGTTTTGAAGAACTTGACATACTCTTGAGCCACCTGCTTCCCTGCAACTATTTAAAATTCCTTTTTTAAATACTATAACTGCAAAACTTTATCTACAAAGATCAACTCAAAGGTGCTTTTAGACCTATAAAACTAAAACACCACTACAATTAAAACACAGATACTGAACACAAGCTTTAAATCTCCATCCTCATAACACACTGACTGCATATATGTAGATATTATTGGCCATTTACACTGTTCTCACAAATGTATAGCAGTATTCTGCACATCACATTAGGACAAAAATATGAGAATTCTTCCAGTGTAAAAGAACATATCAATGCTTCTGCTCAGAAATAATAATTTTCTACTTATTCAGACAAAATAACGAGAAGAGTGAAATAACATCAAAA
Source organism: Bucorvus abyssinicus (assembly GCA_009769605.1). Taxonomy (NCBI): domain Eukaryota; kingdom Metazoa; phylum Chordata; class Aves; order Bucerotiformes; family Bucorvidae; genus Bucorvus; species Bucorvus abyssinicus. The sequence goes on along the minus strand of CM020030.1, from coordinate 21,076,537 downwards.
GATCCAAACACAGCACAAAAAGTTCATTAGAAAGTTACGTAATACTGGTTTAGTTTACACACCTCTTTTAGGCTTATGCAGCGATCGCTGTGCAAAAACTCCATGACCCTAAAGATAAACATATTTTTTAACATTGCACATCTTGCAAATGTGTTACACCAACTATAAACAACGATTGTTTAACAGTTTCTAAATATCAAACCAATATAAACTGTTTGCATCATGGGAAGGAAGAAACAGAAGTGATTTTTACATCCTGTCACCCATTTCTTTTCTCAAGAGAAGGTAATTATTGAACACATTTAGACCATCATTAGATGGTCTGTGGTTATATCTTCACAAGCAAGCAGCATGATCAAACAGGAAACAAATCTACAAAGCAAAGTATTCAGTACTGAGCAGTCTACTTTCACATTATAGGATCTTCAAGGGGTTTTAGCTTGCATTGGTTCAAATCTAGTCCCATAGGCAGAACACCCATTCCTGGCTGATGCACATCACCTAGACTCTTAAAAGCACCTCCTAGGTTAGTTTCAGTCCCAATGAATCCCACTAGCATGCCCCAAGACCTCTTCACAACATAAGCAAAACATCAAAGACAGAGACAATCGGAATATTTGCTTCAAAAGCATTTTTTCACCCGTTTGAATTAATCAACACTAGTATTTACTCTGTAGATCAGATCTAGGTATAAATCCCACTGGAATATTTCACAAGTTTTTCATCTAGTTTCAAACCTACTTACCAACTCACAGCAAGATTTATCATTAGCATAAAAAGCCAAGGCTGCAAACTGGGATTCAGACATCGGTTCACTCATGGTACATGATCCTGAAAGAAAAGGATTATGATAAACACATGAGGGGAAGGCAAGAGGAAAGTAATGTGCTTTGCAGGACTTAAAACGATCACATTAAACTACACTTCGCAAACGTTTCATGAAAGACGCCCTTACTTTTACCTAGCATAGGTTGAAATCAGTAACCTAAAGCATCAGTTAAAAGCTAGTTAAATCGGCTAACTCTAGCAGTCTTCCAACTCCCTGACGTCTGACAATCCAGCATGCTACCCGCCACCCGACACGCAGCAGACAGAAGGGCAGTTTCCACCAGCCGGGTCAGGAGGCAGCATCTCAGGAATTACTGCTACATCCCGGGAGAGCAGAGTTAAAGGCTCAGCCGGCCAGCCCCGTCTCCAGAACCCGTGGAGCAGCCCCCGCCCAGGTCGCGCATCCCTCTTCCGCCCAGCGGCTCGCCCGGCAGCTCCGCCGGAGGTGAGGCGGGAGCCAGCTGGACTTCCCGCTGCCGCCGTGAGACCACGGAAGCCCCGAGGCTCAACACTGACTTGTCACAGCCCGGCATTTTCCACCGGGACAGCCATGCCCATGCCCATGCCCATGCCCATGCCCGGTCCTCCCATCGCAATGAGCTCCAGCAACTCGGCGGGGCTCCGCCGCGGCTCGTGTAGCCGACGCTATTAGTTCCCACCCCAAGCGGACCGGACCGAGCTGAGCCGGGCCGGGCCAGGCCTCACCCTGCCGGGGGCTCCAGAGAGATCGGGCGTTGTCCTCCCAGACGCAGCCCGACCAGCAAGAGGAGCTACTGGCTCAGCGAGGCACGGGGCAGGTGAGGCGAGCACCCGCAGCCGCCAAAAGCGCCCACCACTCCCTCCCCAGCCGCCCGCCAAGAGGCCCACCCGGTCCGCTGAGCCGAGACAGCTTCCACCCCTACGGCAAATCCCACCCAGCCGAGTCCTGGCCACTGGCTATTTACCGCCTGACGTCACGGGAACGAACCAACGCGCGGCAAGCAGGCGGCGGTCCCTGCCTGCCGCGAACTCACAGGCTCTGCGCATGCGCCCGCTGGCGGGCTGGGGGCCCGGAGTTCTCTGGCTGTGTATGTGCGATGCGGCCTGGGGGGGAGGCAGACGCGGTCCTGGGAGTTTAGGAGGCCCGGCCTGGGTGCTTCCGTCTTCCCTCTTCTTATTCTCCTCCTGCTGCTGCTGCTACTGCTGCTGCGGCGGCGGAGAGTGTTTTTGGGTGTGGTTTCCTTCCGTAGCCAGGCCGTGACCTCCAAGGGAAGGAGGCAGAGCGGCTTTGCCGGGCGAGTGGGGGGGTGCTGCGGGCGGGAGGTGCGTGGGGAGGAGGAGTGAGGGGGTCGGTAGCACCGCAACTTTTGTGTGTGCGTTAAAGGGCGAGTGAAACGGCGTCCTCTTGACGGGTGCCGTGGGCCAGGTGCGTATTGGGCCCGTCCCGTCTACGCCGGAGCTGAGGAGAGGGCAGGCGGGTGGTGGGGTGGTGTGGCGTGCGTGGGCTCGCTTCCTGCACCCGCGAATGCCGTGATGATCCGAGAGGAGCTTACCGGGCTACCTTTAATAGGTTCTTACCGTGTTCCCCCCGCCCCGAAGTTAAAGGGAAGTGACCGATATGGTTGAAAACTCTCCAGCCCCGTTGCCAGAAAGGGCAATATATGGATTTGCCCTTTTTTTAGGATCGTGGTTTGGCTTTAGTAAGTATATTGAGTACTGAATACTTTACCGAAAAGTGTTGCTTTGCTTACAGAAAAATGTAGTTCTGATAAGGCCATCTGGAAAGGATCAAAATTGTATTACACCACCTGTTGTAAGGCTGTGTGATGTAGGAGTAAGGAGCATTACTTACCAGAGCTGTCAGTTGTTACAAAGATCTGTTAGGGCCTTTTGTGATGTCCTCATGTTTGGTCTATCTTTAACCTTATTATGGGGTCTTTAATAGTATCATAGAGTCAAATTATCTAAAAAATTTTCTGCATTCTCGTTTTAGAAATTTTTTACATGTGTGCAACCTTCCATATCCAAATACTGGGGAAAAAAAAAAGAAAAACACACCACCTAAGTCGTTCTGGACAACAGCAATGGAACACTATTAGGGTTATGCCAGCATTTCTTTGCTGGTGTGACAGGTACTTTAGCATTTCTCTGGGGATATCTTGTATGCCCACACAGGACCAAGACTTGAGAGAGTGAGAACACTTTTCAACAAATGAAAAGGTGCTGCAAATATACTGTAGTCAAATAATAAACCAGGATCCTACTGTAAGCCTTTCTTACCCTTAGGAAGGAAGTGGTAATGACAGTAAGTTGGTTTCTGTTGCTCTCATAGGAAGCCACTGCAGTTCCAGTTTAGCTACTAACCTGTTCCTCTCAAGTTTTGTTAAACCTTACTGTATAGTTGTTGTTAGGGAGCAAAATTTCTCAGTATTGGTTTTGTTGATATGAAAAAAGAAATCAGAAAGTATTTCCAGTAACTTTTTCTGAACAGTTCCATCTAAGCACTGCAATTCTATCAACTTTTTCTACCACATGACCCACTGTGTGATAATTTTCTGCTTTAATATTTTCTGCATTCAGAGTCATTTGACCTTCTTTTACTGAGGGGTTTGTTCTGCAGTTCAGATTGCAAGAAATTCTTGTCTCTTTGCATAGGAAATCAGAAACTAAATGTTAAAGCAAATATAGAACCAATATCATATAACGAGCTACAAAACATTGTCCCCATATTGCGCAGGTTTTGTGTCTGAGAGGCATATTCTACAATGTTTCAGTAGAGCTGTTTTCGCTTAAATTAATAGTGTAAAAGCTAAATACTGTCTCAGCATGTATCAGTAGGGAGGTATTGCTTTAAAATTTAGGAAGCAAGTCTGGAACAGTATCAGTCATACTTTTATGACTTTCTAATTCTTTTGTGCAGTATTGTATCTTATCTGGGCATATGTTCCTGAGACTTGGCTGTTCTCATTGGGACTAACATACTGGCCTCAAAAGTAAGTTCAACCAATTAAACTCTTTAACTGAAATATGTGTAAGTGTAGGACACTTTTAATAATTTTCAAATAACAAAACTTTTTCTTTAAATAGTGGCCTTGTATTTAATCCAGTTTTTCCTGATGGTAACGGAATGTAATCTTTGTGAAGCATTTTTTTATGTGGATAAGTAGCAATGATGAAATTTTTTTGTTTTGTAATGAAAGAAATAGTATCTGAATGTTTTATGATAAATTTGACATTTTCTTTTCAGGAAGTTTGCTGAAGAAAATACAGTAAATATTAAAATTAATTTTAAAAAATGAAAACCTTCTGTAAGGAATCTATTTGATGATTTATAACAAACTAGCTACAGTGACTGCAGTCAGTAATCTTGGGAGAGACCAGGGTCCATATTCAGAGGTGGTGTTTCTTTTTCTCTTGGCTAAGTTTGTCCTAGACACAGTAACAACCACTACATTAAAACTGTTATATCATTAGGTGTTTGTTATGATGAGATGTAAATTTTAAAATCTTTTTCCTCAGGTACTGGGCAGTTGCTTTGCCAGCATACCTACTAGTTGCTGTAGGAATTGGTTATGTATTACTTTTTGGTATTAACATGATGAGTACAGCTCCACTTAACTCCACACATACCGTTACAGGTAATTCTATTGATGGGTTTTTTTAAGATTTTGAAACTTATCTGGCAATTTCTGTAAATACATATATGTAGCCATATATAATATAAATCAAATTTTAAACTTTTAAATATTTTGATCTAGAAAAGGAGTTCCTGGAAGTACTGAAGTACCAGAACGAGAAGTAGCCACAAGCCCAACTCTTCCCTCTTTGTCACCCTGTGGCAGTAGTTTCCAACTAGTAGAGCGTGCTCTGTTAGAAAAACATACCACATTAGAGGAACAGGGGTTAAGCATATAAAAATCCTCCCAGGCATGCACCTGGCATTACAAACCAGCGAGGAGTGTCATGGGAAGATGGGTGTGTGTACCTACCTGGTGGTGGCAGAAATGCAAAGGCATGCAGAGTCAAGGTGGTGCACAGGAACGTGGTGTAGTGCTGAGGCCTGATCAGCTATGTTAATGTTTCCATGTCTAAAATTTATAATTAAATTTTTTCATTGTCTCCTGTAGATAACTATGCAAAAAAGCAGCAACAGAAGAAATTTCAAGAAGAAGCAATTCCAGCACTCAGGGATATTCCTATCAGTGAAGTAAACAGAATGTTTTTCCTTTCTGAAAAAGGAATCTGCAATAGCAGATAGTTGCTATTAAGGACTGTTTGAATAAAGGATTAGTAGAACTGTTACATAAGGAAAATCAAAACCTCTCCAAGCTGAAAAAACCCCTCTTTCTGCTTGTAGAATAAAGCTTTTATTTTTTTCTGAATTTTTAACTAAATTTGTCTAACGTATTTCATTGAGATGGATTGATTTTATTATTATGCATGCCCCTTAACATGGTGTGAGAATTGGTATGAGAATACCAGTTGGTATGAGATACCATTGGTATGAGAATTATGCCACATTAATTTATCTAACCATTCTTGTGAGTTTAAAATAACATTCTATTATTTGTAGATTCCTGCTTGTAATTTTCCTCTGAGTGAAAGAAATAGCTTTTGGATTTAGCTTAATTCTATTTCCCTTTGAATTCAGGCAAAGAAAGTGTGCTTGAGGATTTTTTTTTTTTACAATTTATGTTAATTTGAAGTGTTTACATTGTAAATATACAGTTTTCATTTGTATATATTAATGTGGCTATTTTTTACTTGGTAAAGGTAGCCATTTTTCTGTGGTTCTGTGATACTTGTCCTGGGTAAAGGTGTATAATGGTCCATTTTTCGTGACACAATTCTTTACTCAGCAAAATACATTGATTCCTTCCCTCCCCCCCCAATTGGTGGGCTTATTGAATAAGAAAGGTGGGTTATGAAGATTTTTTTGAAACAAGTCTTGAAATGCCTTTTTGTTTTTTAACCATTCTTAAGAATACTGAAAACAAGGTTCAAGGAAATTTCTGGAATTACAGGATCTGACAGGTTCACCTTGTAGTCTAGGTTATAGTTTGAAGCACAATAATCTGTTATGGCAGTGGTTCAGATGTTTCTTACACAGTGAATTTTCTTTCATGTGTGCATTACTGAGCAGAAACATAATTTTTATTTCCTTTCTTCCAAGAGCCACAAACCCGGTTATCTTCAGTAGTCAAGATTATTTAGTTTGGTTATAAAGACCCGTGAATAGAGCCTCATTATTGTTTGTTAGGTCTATAAGCAAATTTGTGACCAGCAGAGAATTTAGTTTAAAATGTCACTATTTCATTGAAAGATAATGAGAAATTTTTGAAAATTTGTTTGAAGAGTATTATGCCAGTTCTTTAAAAATCACTCAAAACAACCATCTGTTGCTGTGGGAGGGCTTAAGACCTGGTAACAATCAATCTGGGATGGATATGAAATTTGTAGTTGCTTGGTCCTCTAGTTGTCAGTAGTTTGCTATTTTTTCTACCTGCATTTGAAGAACAAAAACCATGCTAGGTATTATGGGTAGGAGAAAAATACCTTCTTCATGAAGGAAAAACTGCTTCTCAACATTTCACTCTCAAATAGTAGATTTTAGGTATATTGTTGTTTGGGGGCATTTCATAAGAATGAGTATTTGTACCTAAGCCTAATGACTGTAAGTTAGTACAATGTTTATTTGTTTGATAGTCTCAGACTTATTTGTGAAATTTTGTTTTTTTAGTTTACCTCCACTTGCTGTTGTTTCCCCCTCCTGCCACGATTTTGCCCTTCTGTTAATTTTAATTTACACTCAAACACCCATACATAAGGTGAATTCAAGGTTTTATGATCAACAGACATGAAGATGTATTTACTCTTTTCTCAATTCTCTAATCACATTGTAGACACAAAAATACTGTAATCATTTTTTGTGCAATTTCTGCTTATGTTCTATGGTCCTTTTGCTTTCTCAGAAAGCAATTTCATTTTTAATTCTAAATTGACAAGTGAAGGCCACATTTCTGGTATCATTTGATGTAAGGATTAATTTAGTCCCCTGTTAAGGATACTCCAATCCCTTCAGGATAAAGAAAAGCTCCTGGAAAATGCCCTCAAGCCCTGAAAGCACACAAATTAAAGGGCTGTAAACCTTGGACAAAGATTGTATCAGTGATGAAACTTCCATTTCATTTAACTGCAGACCTCAGAATTACGGGAAAACTAACAGAGGCACCTAAGTGAGTAGGCAAACTGAGGCCATTTGTTTAAGTAAAACTTGAAGACATGAAACTCAGTCTTTGCTTTTCTGTCACTGCTGTGTAGCGGGTACTTCAAAGACGCAGTAGTGACCTCTTCTTCAACTCAGGAGTAGTCTTTGACATTTCAGAAATTGTCACTGTGTTCAAAATAAAACCAGATAACACCATGTATATGGGCTAATAAATATATGGTAGGGAATTGCAGGCGTTTGCAATCCAACATTTCACAGTGTTGCGTATGACAGTGATTAAAGAAAAGATAAGCAGCTCTGCCAGGAAAGAGTAGGAGATTCTGCCTTTTGTAAATCTACAGCACACGTACAGCTATAGTTATTTAGTGGGATTTATATAGATTTTGCCTTAGATATTATTGAGAAAAAAAACTGAAATGATTGAACTGTGTTGCTAGTAGTGCCTTTCTTTACAAAACATACCTGTTCAAAGATTGGATATCAGGTATCCATTCTTCCCAGAGACTGAGGAAAAACTAAATAAATAAATAAAGGCAGAAACCTAAATCTGCCCCCATTTTCACCCTTCTGACTTACTGATGGCGTATTGTTAGAGCACAACCAGTAGTAACCAGCAGAGTTAAACCATCTGCATTGTCCCTGCTGAAATAAAACATAAACAATGAAACTTCAGCCTTGCTTTTTAATGCACCTTCTAGGATTCTTCTGCAGTTTCTATCGTATTGGAGACTGCTGGTATTTTACACGTCTTGCTATAAACTTGTAAGACAGGTTCCCCCCAAATGGTATTTAAATACATATGTTTGTAAAAATCTCATAAAAAATAGCAAAGGGGCACTGTTCCACACGAAAATGTATGCCAAAGGAAATAACAGAGCTATGGTTGTCAAATTTGTGTAAAGGTGGTAGAGTATGTCTCTGTCCTTCCATCTCAGCTGCAAAGGCAAGGGTAGTAACACCACAGACAGCGTGTTTGTGGTGTTGAAGCTGAGAAGTGCTGAAAGAGAAACTCTGGGAAAAGATAGTCATGCAGCCGAATTAAAAAGGGAAGGTATCTCGGATTTTGGTCTTTTGCATTGCACTGTATGGATTGCCGTAAGCTGGGAGGCTTCAGCGCAAACACAGTGTATGCATATGAAGGAGCAGAAGAGCTAAATTCTAATTGTGTAACAACATAATTTCATTTTTATTGTAAGCATTGATAGAAGTATTTACCACTTTAAATGAGATCAACAGGGAGCTGTAGTAAGAGAGGTAAATGTCGTGAAGATCAAAGGTGTAAAGCATGTGGAGTAAAATCTGCAAGCACACATGAGTAAAAAGCGGTTTTTTGACTATTTACTGTTCCTACAGATAGAATGACTGGAATAAGAAAAGGAAAGAAAAAGAAACTTGGCACCTCAAATGTTATTTCACTTTGTAGGCATGAAAGAGTGATGTCCTTGCAGGAAGCAATGCTAAGGGGAAAAACTTGTTCCAGCAGTACTAAAATGGAGTTGTCTTTTTCCTTGAAATAGATGCAGGTATACTTTTGCTGTTAACTAAAGCATCTCAGAAGCTGCCCTAAGGCCCGCAGCACAGCCAGCAGGCCAAACCGCGGTGTGAATTCCGGCTGATGTGTGCCGGTGTGAGTTAGATGGACTCGTGGTGGCAGTTCAGGTGGCCGGTCGGAGGGTATTCCACCCCGCACCACACAGTGCCTGCCATCCAGCACCGCCTGAGCAAACCCGCTCTGGGGCCACTATCCAGCGGGCTGCGCCGCAGAGGCAGCAGTGTTCCTGGTGCCAGTTAGCGGCATATGATCTTGGGCATTTGCTGCCTTTTGCACAGGGACTGTTAAATCCAAAATTCCTGTGGTCTGAATAACAACAGGGTCCCCTCTCTCCTCGCTCAAGAGGACTCAGTTCCCTCCATTCAATGAAACACGCCATAAATCCTCACTCTCACCCCTCCCCAGCTTGTGTGCGGATTTATCTTGCACTTGTGTTAAGCTCAGGTCCTGACCACAGAGTGTCCGTTACGAAGACAACAGGTACCCGATATCCTTCTGCCTCCTCTTTGCTCAATACAACTTGGTCTCCTTTCCCATCACCAGTAACTTCAGTGACCGGTTCTGGGGTAGGGTCAGCTTCCTCCTCGGTATCACCACCATGGCAACAACTCTCCTTTTCCTGTATTTTGGGGTCCTCAATGGTGGACCATGGTAGGGACAGGCTGGACTGGTTTGGGAGAAGGTACAACTCCAGTCAGGTCGAGCAGTTTATCCAGTCTGTCCTGGTAACCTCATCTCCCTTTTGGCCCCTGCAAACAACAATTTTTCTAATAGTTCGTTTTTACTTAAAACTGCATTTACATGTTCCTGGGACTGTCTTTGTAGCAGCTCATATTCACTTAAAAGCTCTCTCACATGGCTCTCCGCCTTGCCCGTGTCTCCTTTTCACAGGCTAACGACGCCTTAAGCACCTCACTCTCCAATTTCAAAACGGCGTACTCCACATGTGCAACTCTTGCAGGTGCCTGGAAACTTTTAATTTCCTTTTGCACGAAGGACAAACATGCTCCTAACACCGCACACACAATTCCTTTACCCTTTCCGAATTTGAGTCTCCTTTGGCTCTTGCGTTGTTTTACCCACTCTACCACCTGTTCCTCATCTTTCCAAAACTTCTGGGCCCACTCCATCCCTGCCGGGGATGGCGCAGAGTTGTGCTCTTGCAGTAGTTTATCCATTGCAATTCCCTGCTTGCTGCACCGCTTGAAAAATATTGCAAAGAGGGGAAATAAAAGCGGTCTTATAAGGCCAACACAGAATATGTGAGACAAGCAGAATCGGGGGGCACAAATAATGACAGTTTATTTATAGAGGAACATTTATAGGTTCTTTTGGTCTTGCCGTTGATAAATGAACTGCAGGTTTAGCTATACCTTATTTGCCAGAAGGACGGCATAGGTCTGATACCGGAGAAGCTTACAAACCATCTGTTGCAGCCCAGCTACTTGGTACAATAAGCCCGTTAGGTGCACGAACAGTGTGATAGAAATAAGCAAAATCGCGATTATAATCACACAAAATACACCCGGGGAGAATAGTGTCACTCAGTGTAGGCTGAGGTAGAGAATCTTACCCACAGGGCGTCCCCAGCGGTGGGGAGTGGAGAGAAGGAACAAATTTGTCAATCCATCCGTTGGTATGGTTCCGAGTCTTCTCCTATCCCAATTTGGGGTCGATATTGGGGCAATATTTATACCTAATTTTTGGCATTACATCATTGGTGTAGACATGCATGTGGGGATGACTGTAGACAAGCTTATCACTGCTGTTAATTGCACAAAGTCCGTCAATTTACACCTGCATGGGTGGAGGTAAGAGCTCGTTTTGTCCAGGGTGGAAAAATGGAAGAGTGAGACCACCGGACATCCTCCCATGCTTCACACTCCTCCAGGATATTTGTCTGAATGAACACCTAACACCAGATATGAAACTAGTTCTGATTGTCACCTCACCCAAATTTTATGGACAAGGAGCTTGCAGGCATCCAGCTGCATGGTGTACATGCCTGACGTGACTTGGACTTTGTGCTGGGACTGTCCTCTTTTCAATTAGTCTAGGTTTTTTTATGACAAAAGTTCAGATTTTAGTAAGTACAATCAAAGACCCTCTCATGTAAATCAGAAAGTGGTAATATTAAATGTTTATACTGTTGCTGCAGGCAATACTTCTATAAAGTTAAAATTTGCCCCAAGTTGGGAGGGTTCGTGCTGCCCAGGGTGCAGGTGGCATGCCTGAGGCTTATCTGAAAGTAGGAGCAGGGAAAACCTACATGTGTTCTAGTTCCTTAGTGTAGATCTCTTTCTGGTACTTCAGTTGTTCATTGGCACATCTCTGTGCTAGATGGTCTGTAAACATTAAAAATGCAACTCTACCACCATTGGCCAGTAAAGTGTATACAAGGGAAGATGGTGGTAGAGTAATATTAACAGGTTTTGTTGTTCTTTTTAGTTGGCCTTAAGATGCTGTGAGTTAAATCAGGAAAAGTTAAGCCAAAAAGACAACCTTAATGAAGAGCAGAGATCGTCAGTGTAGAAGCAGTGAACTTTCCATCCCTGACAAAACTTAATTATGAGAATGGAGGTAATGGTGAGATAGTCCAAATAGTGTTTGTAACAAATCAATGTCTTGGATGTATCTGCAGCAGTTCAGTTTTGTAAGAGTGATAAGGACCTATGAGATCTTTGCCCTAATACAGTGTTTCTCTCATACCTCATTCACATTCATGCCGAAGCTCTCACCTACAGGTACAATGAGAAACTCCCCACTAAAGCTCTTTTGAAAAAGACTTTTCAAATGCTTGATTTCTTTAGCAGGCAGTGTCTGTGGACTTCAATTTCATTAGTGGGTGTAAATTATAAAATATTTCTGACTTACAAACAGGCTAGTTAATAAATGATTTTGTGTAAATATATTTTATTCCATAATGCACGTTTTCCATGGGCACTTGAGTCTGAGTTTAATGCGAAGTCCTGCTTGCTGCTGTACTGTTAGATTTCCAGTCAGCTCTAAAACAACTGTGATGAATGCAGGGTTTTGTATCTCTGCTGCTATTCACGAATTGAACCGTATTCTGAGGAGGTGGTTTTGGAAGGGTTTCATTTTGTTCTGCCAGAACTCTGTTCCTTACAGAGAGATTGCCAAAGTAAATTTCATTGGTATGCTGTCCAGTTTATGTATCCTCTTGATTCTCAGCCTTTTGCTAAAAGCAGCTCATAGATTTACCCAGTCTGGAAATCATGATCATATGGTGTGTAATTAAATGGTAGATGTTTCAGTGAATTGGATGGATTTTGTTTCTAGAGCTCATAAAACCACTTTTGGGAAGATTGCCTTTTCTCAGCTGAAGCAATTTAGTCCTGCTACTGTTGTCAGGATAAATGTAGCTTAGAAAAAAATTGTTCCCCTGGTAGTTCTTTTTCTCCTAATTCAAATTATTACTGCATCATACTTAGAAAGAACACTCAACAGAAATATGCTTCCCTTGGATAAATGTATCCTTCAAGAGCTTGTCTTAAGAGAGCTTGGAAGTAGAATTCAAGACTGTTTCATGAACATATATTAATTTTGTTTTCTTCACGTGAATATACACAATAGAAATACAAAATTGTGGATGTTATGTGCATACCTCTCCAGCATTCAAGTACCAATGAAACATTAACTCATCTTTTACCATCATAATTTTAGACAATGGAAATCAAAAGGTAGCATTTGCTGGAAATGTGGCAGGGAAGTTCTGTGGAACAGAGATCCTGACCCAACAAATTAGTCTGTAAAATGTTATGTTTCTAGTCCTGTCTTTGAAGTAGTAAGCTCATGATAAACTCATTATTTGGAGATCCTTTTTTATCTTTTTCCTGTAAATGACAGATGATTCTAAGGTCACTGAAAACTTGGGAAGGTCAAATCACAGATGAAGTAACAAAACAGAATGGAGAAATGAAACTTAACTGCAGTTCAGTAACAGAGATGCTATATTAGTTCACTTTTATTCTTCTCTTAATTATTAACAAACTGGTAAGGGATTGCAATGCGTATTTTATTTAAGTGTGCAAATAAGGTATGTTGACATTGTAACATGAAAAGACAGTCAGTTATTCAACAAAAAAAATAAAATGTTGGCTTGATGGGAAAAGGATCACACAGTTTTGGCTTCCTCTAATGACTGTAGTTAAATATTGCTAATTAGGTAAATACTACAGTAATATCACTTTAATTTGAAAATGGAATTCGACAATACAGGGGAAACCAAATGGAATGTGTGGCAGAGACTGAGAAATTGAGTCAGTTTAGGCTGATACAATATTGTCAGACCTCAGCAGATGTGCAAGATTATTTGTTTTGCTATTTCTAACAGCCTTTGGTAAGACTGTCATCCATTATCCAATTGTATTTTTCTAATAACAGTGTCTGTTCTTCTGTCTTAAAGGACACACTTAAAACTCTTAAGATACTTTTTTCTGTTTCAGAGGTGTGGATTTGTTACAGCACTTGCTTATGTCATTATATCTACGTCTTATGCATGTAGTGTGTAGCCCATTTACAAATATTAAAAAGGCTGTTTTGTGGGAGACCAAAGATAAATATAGCTAATGTCCTGCCTCCAACACTGGCTAACAGTGCCTGTTAATAATAGTAAGAGCAAAGATTCAGGCAAGAAGCTAGTAAAGTTTCCCCAGAATGGTTCCCCAGCCTGCAACCATGTGAAACTTCTGAGCCGGATGTTGTATCTTTGTATTTTGCTTATGAAAATCTTTAAATTCTTGTAAGTTGGTAAATTATTAGTTTCAAGAACATCACAGCATAATCACAAGTTGTGTTAAGTGCTTCCTTTTATTTTAAACTAGCTGCTCACTGTTCTCATTTGATGTTAAGTCATTCTCCACCATCTCCAAGCCACACAAGATGTTAAAAGACTATATTTATATACTCAGTCATGTCTTCCAGGCTGAAAAGTTCTGATCTGTTCTGGTGTTTGTGTAATCTAAATACTTGATCATCCTTCTCCCCCTCTCTCTTTATTGCATTCATGTCAAGTATGAATATAATCAAGGATACAGCAGACTTAGGGCTCACACTCTGGGTAGTCGATCTGTGTTTATTCAGTGGCTGCTTCTCTGGGATTTCCAGGCCTCCAGCATTTCTCTAAAACTGCTCCTCTTTTCTCCCTAGGAACATTTTTAATGGAGCTACTGTCCCACTTCATTTGCTGTAGGTCTGGAAATTCTGGAGAAGTTCAAAATGTTCAGATTCCGCCTGGACATGTTACCACGAAACTTGGAAAAAGATGCCAAGTATTGATGTGGGAAGCTCTGTTAGTATGTACGGCCACTGTCTTCACTGTATCCATTCTCTTGTGTTGTTTGTTTTGTTAACCTACCTGAAGATTCTTCTACTGACCAAAGGTTCTTTACCAACACTCCTGAAAAATAGTAAACCGAAACCAGTGTTTTCCATTGCTCAAAATATTCAGTAGACTTCACCAACCAAAAATCTACTTGGAATCTGGCAGTGTTCCAACATGCTGCTGCCAGAAAGTACAGGAGGCTTTTTTACAGGTATTGGTGAGCCACTTGTCACTCCATAGTGGTTGACCACCAGCTGGTAAGAACAGGATAACAAAGCTCTGCGCAAGTGGAGTGAGTGCCAGGAAGGTGATGTGTTGATGCTGAAGACTGGGTATTAATTCCAGAAACAGATCTTCAAAAGCTCTGTCTTTTCAGGAATGACACCACAAGTCAGAACCTGGGCAGAATCAAGGAAGGCTACAAAGCCCTGGGGCTGCAAGCAAAAAGTATTGGTGCCTGAGCTACCTCTTCTTCCATGTTACTAGTTAGAGGAAAGGGTGCAGCCAAAAATAGGTGTATAATGCAAATCAACTACTAGTTTCATGGCTGATGCAATTGTGAGGGTTCTGTTTTTTATGACAACAGGACATTCTTCAGTGATTGTAGCCTGCTAGGGTGGGATGGGATCCACCTGCCTAAAAGAGGCAAGGGAATCTTTGGCAGCAGGCTAATCAACTTGGTGAGGCAGGCTTTAAACTGAAGGACTCAGGAGGGAGCATCCAAGGTGGCTGTGCTCGTGCCATTACAACCAACTGGGGAAAAAGCCAGGCCAGCCAGAGCACGCACAAATGTCCCTTAGCTGCCTCCAAAGAGTTGAACCGGAAGACCAACCACCTCAAGTGTATGTATACCAATGCACCCAGCCTGGGGAACAAACAGGAGGAACTGGAGCTCTGTGCTCAGCCAGGAAGTTATTATGTAGGAATAACTGAAACATGGTGGGACAACTCACATGACTGGAGGATCACCATGGATGGCTATAAGCTGTCATAAAGACAGGCAGGGAAGAAGAGGTGGAGGAGTCGTGCTCTCAAGAACCTTGAATGTATAGAAGTCAGCTACGACTGGGAAGCTGCTGTATGAGGAAAGGCTGAGAGAACTGGGTTTGTTCAGCCTTGAGAAAAGAAGCCTTATGGGAGAACTCACCACCGTGTTCCAGTATTTAAAGGGTTGCTACAAAGAGGATGGAGATTCCCTTTTTACAAGGAGTCACATGGAAAAGAAAATGGGTAGTGGGTACAAGTTCCTTCTTGGGCAATTCTGACTGGACAGAAAAAGAAAATTTTTCACCATGAGAACAATGAACTATTGGAATAATCTCCCCAGGGAAGTGGTACATTCCCTAACATAGGACACTTCTAAGATTCAGCTGGACAGGGTGCTGGGCCATCTTGTCTAAATTGTGATTTTGCCAAGAAAGGTTTGATCAAATGATCCTTGAGGTACCTTCCAAACCGGTATTCTGTGATCCTGAAAACATGGCAACTTCTGCTGGTCATCCAAGCTGCAGTTACCATGTTTTCAGATAGAGCTTTTGAAGATTTCTGTTTGGCGTTAACAACCAGTCCTCACCATCAACACGTAGTCCCACCTGTTGGCACTAACCTCTCCTGCGGAAAACCTCTCCTTAAGGCAGGAAAATCAGTCCCAGTTGCAACTGAGTCTGGCCTTCATTTATGTCATCTGGTCCTGCAGACATTAGTTCCTCATTGCTATACTGCAACAATAGTAACACCAGCTCTTGCTGGGCATCTGTGTCTGCAAGCGTGCACCGGCCTCATGTGATGCTTTTCTAAGGAGTAACCACAGCCCACTGCTGGGCATCTGCAGGGCAGGCAGAAAAGCTGTAAAGGAAGAAGTAACAGGCAGCATGATCTCAATAGAAAGGTAAGGATTAGCAAGGGAGAACCTACAGAGTGTTCATTTTGTGTAATGGATCCTTAAACGGTGATGGTATCTGCTTAGGGTGGATGGCTCTTCAGTGTAGTGTGTTAGGGAGCACTGTGCTGTGTGGGGCTTTGTGGTAACCAGTGTTTTAATAGGGGATGGAGATGGTTCCCTCAACATATCCCTCCAGATTCTGGTAACCCACAGTGAAAGCCTGAGCAATTCAGCAGTAACCAGCTTGGCTTGTGTCATAGCACAGGTTAAAATGGCAACACAACTGCACACAGAGGTGTCTTAAAAGGTGAGGAAAAAGCCATGTTCAGGACTTAAAGATGAGAGCAGAACTCTGGATGTTGAGAGTGAACTCAGCTGTGCGTTTCATGAAGATGAGAGGTTCTTGCAAGGAAGGAGTTAAGGTTCCAGTGGAGTAATTTGGCATTGTAGGGAATATGTCATCTTTGATCTGTTAGGTGATCTTAGATGCTTTTCTGTTTGTTTGTGCTACAGACTGAATAATGATAATGAGCATAAATAATTTTAGGAAATCTTGTGAGAGAAGTGAAAGACCTTGAAATGTCTGTATTTTATTTCCCTGTTTTGGGAAGTGAAGTTGTGGAGATGATGAATGAGTGAAATGTAAAGGCTGAATTTTCATGAGTCACACCAGTTTCAACTAGTTCTTGTAATTCCATATATTATAGGACACTGTCTCCTTGTGTAAATTTCACTCATAGATCCACTTTTTTTTTTTTTAAATCCTCCATTCTAATATGATCATTCATTTGGAATCCTAATTTGCTAGACTTAACCGTTTATAACACAATGACTGTGTTTGACAGTACATTGTACTAAGGGGAAGATCTGACACGCACTTTGAGTGGCTCTTACAACTGTCTGACCTTATCTACACCACCACCATTAGTGTACAAAGGGTCAAGAATCTTGGATTCTGCCTTTGCCATGTGTCTGGGGAAACTATGGCAAGTTTTGGTTACAGATAAGATACGTGAAGCATGATAGTTCTGAAACATAGTGAGGCCAAATAGCTAATCTTTGAGCTAATTAAAAAATGCTGGCAGAGCAAGACATGTACTGGCAAACTCTCTGAGCATACACAATTTATGCAAACAAAAGGTGAACCAGAACAGATTATACCAGTGCTCTGAATGAAATAAACTGTACTGAAAAAGCAGTTTCTGCTAGTGGAATAACAATGTTGGAATAAATGTGTCTACATTGTACATAACATAAAGATGATTATGAAAATTGGTAACTTAAGTTTTCCTGATCAATGTAAAAGAAATATCAAGGTCATGAGATACCCATCCAAACCCCACTTACTAGATGGCAATCAACAGTAGGTCAGTTATATTAAAATTATACATTCAAGTGCACTAAGCTATAGAAGTAAGATTTGAATATTGTGGTGAAGATGAAAAGGTAGCACGTAATGTGTGTTTTATTGTGTCATTAAATTACATCAGTTTTTAATCAATGCTGACTTTTTTTCTGACGGACAAAAAGGCACTTTTCTGATTACAGGGGGGAAATCTGATAATAACAGAATGACAGGACCCCCGCAAATACCACAACTGTCATTTAGAACTTGTCTTGACAGAGTTTTATATTGGAAATGGATTAGATCAATTTTGAATACAGCATTTATATCAGAATAAACATGCCCCATGGAGCTAATAAGCAATACTCTTTGCATTTTAAATAATTTCTTGCATAAATTCAAACACTGTGTTTCAAAGCCTTCAGGTTATTTTGGGACTGAACATGATATTATTTTCCTTCTTAATCAATCCTATTTTCATTTTATCAGGACCGCAATGTAAAAAATAGTGAGTAACTAAGTACAGTGCTCTTAATGTTCTTAGTCCATGTTACTTAAACCAATTTTATTTAAACCTTACAATCTTTTGTTCAGCTTTAAGGTTTTATTTTAAAATCTCTCAAAATACAAAAGGATTTCCTCTTAGTTTCCAGTTCCATTGACTCATTCTTCTTGGTAAGATAGTTATAAATAGTTTTCTTTTGAGCTTTGATGTATTTCTTGGTCAGATGTTTGTCCATACATTTCTGACAGTTCTTTTTTATCTCTCAATTTTTTAATTCCTATTATTTGTTTGTCAAGGCAGACCACTGTTCATTATTAGGCTGAACTGATTTCTTCTTCATCTTCCTCAGAGTCGGTGTCATCATTGTAGAAGTGAATTGTGGCTTGTACTGGAAAACTTGCCAGAACCTTCTCTCCGATGTTATTAAGAAACTTCTGGGATTTGGACTTGGGCAAATAAAGTCTAATAAGAAAGATAAAAAGTAAAACTACATGATGCTTTCTCAGCTTAAGCTAGCTTGAGCATTAAAGCCTACTTTTATCTTTCTTTGGAGAAAGAAAAATCCTAGGGTTCCTTCTCTTTTAAAATAAAAGTTGCTAACGGAAAGGTACTGTTGATTTTAAGTTACCTCTGTTGCACTGGAATATTGTGTATTTAATTTATCTAAGGTCCCACCCTGATAAAGTGTTGCCAGGGCAATGATGCGTGCTTGAGATGGTTTGGTTTTCTTTTTAACATAGTTCAGAATGGAAGTGTCCCATGTGACTGGGGAAGTTTGAGGAATATTGTGGGACTCTTGAATTAACATTAAGACACTAGGTTAAGATTGGGGTGGGTTGCCTGTTGCACAAAGGTTGATCTTAGTGGATTCTATGTCTCCAGGTGGAGAAGGAGGTGTACACTGAGAGAGATTTATTTCAAAATTTATATTGCTTTGTATTGAAATCATAAATATCTTAATTTACATTTCAGGTTTTCAACAGCTTTCCCACTAAAGCAAAACTTATGTGGTCTGTATACATATGTGATTTTGTGTGTGTATGTATGTACATCTCTTCCCCTTGGATCCACTTTGGCCAGTTTTCAATTAAATTTGGCAGTGATAAAGGTCACACAGAATTTAAGCTTCTACAACTTATTAAAAAACCGTTTGTAAAGAAGAGGGATATTCCATTAATCTTCCTCCTCTAAACAAAAGTACAAATCAGGAATCTACATAATTAAGTCTTAAAGAATCCAAATATTGGTAAAAACCCTTATAAATCCCTCAAGCATTGGAAAAGCTTTACCTGGAGTTCAGCTTTTATTCAAGAGCAAATTTAAGCAACCTCAAGACACAGATCTGTAACAAGTCACATTTCATCAGCAGCTGTTCACATTAATTCTTTGGGCTTTGTGGGCTTGTTATCATATTACTAAATGTAAATATAACTTAGCTGAGGCAGAAGGACATTGGTTTTTTTCAAGATCACTTTTTTCTTATTCTCGTGATCAGCATACTGTTTCAGGTTCTGTTCAGCCTGGGCATCTTTCCTTGTGGAGGGATAAAAATCTATGGAGTCTGGTGAGTAGTTAAAATGTGCCCCTAAAAAGTGATACTCCAGAGACAAACTGATGCTTCTTCCAAGAAGGAGTATGTCTTGTCTTGGAAGGTGTCACTTTTCCTGTATCAAGGGATAGGATTTATCTCACCTTACTGGATGTTGAAACCCCAGGGCTCCTTTTGATCGAAAATTTATTAGTTGACCATCCAATTCTGACTGTAAAGAGACATATTTATTATATAGAATAGGCTAAAAATGAAAATTACACTTTTTTTCTTGTACAGGTAACTGTAAAATTCTACAGTAATGTTGCTTTGTTTGCTGTGCAGTGCATTGTTTCACTCTAAGTGTACTTTAGAGGATCTATGTGCCCACAGTCTGCCAATAGTTGCACATTTAACAAAGCATTTGAGCTCGTACATTTTATGAGCCATAGAGCCATTAAGTCGTACATTTTGCTTAAGTTCTTATGGAATAGCAGTAGTGACTGGTGAGCTAATAACACCACCAAATGGAAGTTCAGTGATTGGAAGAAAAAAAGGATTTTCAATCAGTTTAAAGGATTGGGAGGTTAGGGTTTTAAAACAAACCTCTTTAACTACACTAAGCAGTAGTTTGGAGTTGGAATGTTCAAGTCAGCAAGCTTAATTGTAATCAGAGATCACACAAGCATGTTCAGAGTGCAAACTGTAAAATCAAAAGACAACTCACATCTCACATTTCTGTGCAAACAGTGATTAAAAAAACCAACCATTTTTGATACAACAGAGTAGGTAGCAAAAATATAAATACCAAAACCAAATTTAGCACAGAATAAATTCCTTCAAATTGAGGTCACAATAAAAACCAATAATTTACAAACGTTAACTTTACTAAATCCCATTAGGATTATAAACCTGGAATGTAAGCCGGAAAGCATCTCCCAAAATCACTGAGCCCTCTAAATTCATCCTGTAGGCATATATTCTCTTCTGCATCTTAAAACAAGAAGACTTCTTTTTTCCGCCTATTGCTATAAACTTGATTTTGCATAAGCCAGGAAGATTTAGCTTTGCTCTACTAGAACTTCTAGTGAACAGAATCTAGAAGCCGTCCGCTTTGCTGCCAATGGACAAACAGCACTTTTGCCACTGTCAGAGCAATTCATCTGTCTTTCTGAGGAAGTAGACTTCAGTGTGATATTTTGGTGGGCCCCCAAAAAGCCCTTGGGCTATGGACTGAGCAAGGACTCCTATAGAATCCTCCCTGTAGCTTTTATGTTGGCCTATTTATCTTATGATCTGTTTGTCTTGTAGCCAAAATGATTTGTCTTCAGGCCGTTAGGGTTTTGTCAAGGGGTTTTTTTGTGTTTAAACAGGAGACTCATTTACTTTGTTTCCACAATAGCTAGTAAAATTGTCTCCTGGCTGAACATTGTAAATATGATCATAATATCTTACATGGTTAAATACCATGTGTTATTTTTCTCCTTTCATATTTACAATAAAATCAAAACAGTCTTTTAAAATCTTCAGTGACCTGTATTTTTTACTGCCTTCTCTTTGGAATACATATTAATTTTTAATAATTATATATCTAATAATACATATTGATTAAACACACATTATATGCTTTTTCTGTTTGGACTATAATGCAGCATTTCTGAAACAAAATTCTGGTAAAAAGTCAATTAGTTGCAAAATCTAACTCAGTTTATATACAGCAGAAAATGTTCAGTGTAAATTTGTATTATGTTGATATGGCAATAGTAGCTTTAAATTACTTTTCATGGTTTTTCTTCAGGCATAAATAATGACCTATTTGAATTTAGGTAATAGGAAAAGTGTTACCTTTTTATATAAGGAAAGGTACATTATGTATAGGTAAATACAGGGTATATTGTTCCTATGTTCTTGGCAATAGAGGTAAAATCATGGGTTTAATTTTTTTTACCACTACTTGTATTTTTCAGTGCTTTGCTCTGCATCTTTCAGTTTCTTGGATGAGATTCTTATTTTTGAACATTTTTTTTAGCTATACAGAGGATACTGAAACTTCTATTTGCTTCACTCTGCAGTGTTTAGAGTATTTACTGATCTGTAAAGCATTGGCATTTATATGTATACATTGCAGAAAATAAAAGTAGCCAGCATGCAACTAACTAGCACAAACATTGTGCTCAATCCATCTTGGAAGGCCTTCTGCTACAAACCTCAGCAACTTTGCTGAAGAAGATACCTCTTGCCTTCCCCAGCTGTGGGATGTAGGATGCGTGACTAAGCACCTCTTCCCATGTACGCACCACAAAAAATGTCCAAGCATCTTTCCTCAGCTGTTGTGACCCTGTTAAAAAACATATGAAAGGGCTCCTAAAGCCCTCCTTCAGCCCTCTAGATGCTGAAGCAGTGTGGATGGGCCATAAGGTACAGATGAGAAAGATCTGAGAAGCTTCTGGCAGGAAGGAGAAATGTTAAAAAATCGAAACAAAATGTTTCAGTAATACTTGGCTTGAAACAATGCCAGGCTGTTAGCATGAATGTAGGAAACTTCATATATGGGTTTTTTTTCTCACACAAGTGGGCAGAAGAAGCCCAAGAATAAATTAAAACTTTTCAGCTAGTTGAAAAAAAATTTCTACAAAAATGTAACCTCAGTAATAAATCATAACTTCCTGATTTCAGCACCGTAAGCATGTACTCTCATGAGAGTAAGACTCCTCTAATCCTTAGCAAAGTGGCAGGTGTTTCTGGCAAAGCTTGCAACACTGCTGGAAAGGATGTTCTTCCACAGGCCTTCCCAAAGTGCCTGCTGGGAGGGGTGTGGCGCTACTTCAGATCTGTACAGTTACAGTCTACATCAGCAGCAGACAAAAAGTACAAGGTAAAAACGTGTTGCACATGTTAGAATATAATAGAAATTATGAGTCTTTAAAGACTTGCACTAAGGGAGAGTTGTTGTCTTAACCTGCTGAGCCTTTGGTAAGGCTCAGGTGACTGTGGATCGGATGCTGCAAAAACTTTTGTTCTTTGAGCCTAACAAATCTTTCTACATGAGTGAGTAAAACTAATAATAATGGTGCCTTTCAAAGGCACTTGGCTGTATAAGCTACTATTCTATCCAATTTTCTATCCATTTCCTGGCTGACTTAGCTATAGCAACACCCCTCCCCAGATCAATCAATAAAATTGTGCACCTGAATGTATGTTTTTGAAATTTCATGTTAAAGACATTTTCACTCAAACTCCCTCTATATACAAAATGTCACATACAGACTAGGCCTGGAAATTGCAAACTGAGGCTATTTGTATTTTTATAATTACGCAAATAAAAAATGCCAGTAAAATAAGGGTTGTTTTGAGTAAGTATTGCTTTCTGCAGCTCTTTAATGATAATGATTCTATATCAGATACAAAATTTAGAGATACTCTTAACCATCATCATGTACAGAACACTGTAATTTGAACCATATTTTCTAACACTGAAGAAATGCTTGAAAGAACAAATGAATAGATGACCAAGCATCACTTCCTATGTTCAAAAACTTTCAATTTCTGCACCTGTTTTCTGTAAGTAGTATTTTCTCCAGAATTTAGGTTTTAGTCTCACCATTTGTTGATTCTCTGTCCTCTCACCGTCTCTTGCTGTGAGCATCCAGGGCCTCCATAAGGCAGGACTGATGAAAGATTAAGACAGAATAGCACTCTCACAGTTAATACTTTGTGGTAATATCGGTGCAGTACAGATCCTTTTGTGAGATTCTGCTGGCATCTTTCAAAATAATATGATTTTTTCCCTTTCAACACATTTCAATCCAGTAAATTTGATTTCTATGGCAATATTTGTCTTCTGTCTAGGATCTGGTTAAACAAATTAGACAATTGCTTGCACATTTTTAGCTAAGGTGCCATTTCCTTTAAAATTTCACAACTCGAAGTGACTGCATTGAACTCCAAATGATGATGTCATTGATACTGAAATCCTTTTATTTATGCAGCACTGCTACAAAATAAAAACTAACTCTCCCTCTCTAACAGCATGTCTAAATACAGATTCAATGTCAGTGAGTGGCTGGTTATCTATTAAGCGACTCCAGCATTAAACTGACATGGGCTATCTGATCTAATTAGCTTAAGAGAACATACGCAGTGGTGGATGATACATCTGCCATTTTTTGGGGTGTGGGGGGCATGACTACAGTTATGGATGCTCTTCTTAACAGTACTTTCCCTCTCTGCTGCTGTGTAACGGATCCATGGGTTTGAGGAAATGGAAAAGTGCTTTCAGATATGAAAGGTAAATAAACTTAAAAATAACAACAAATCGGTTATCACAACCTTAATTTTCATTTACTTCCATTTATAAGTTCTTAAGTATTTGACCAAAAAGGATAAAATATCGGCAAAGCAACTAAAATACATGTTCCAAGGTTTCAGAAACATCTTCTGCCCAGTACTTCTGAACTTGGAAATTGTTTCCTGTTGTCTGTTCAACGCTGAAACCGTTACATTCAAAAGATACTTAAAGTCAGAGTTCTGAAAGGAAGAAGGCTGCTGAAAAACATCTCCCTGTGCCTGCCTTACCTTTCCGGGCGCTCCCCCAGCCAGGGCGGGTGCTGCCGCTGCTGCCGCCGGGCGCCTGGGGAGCGATGACAGATGGGGCCCGCTGCAGCCCGGAGCGGGAGACCTGCAGCTGCACCCTCCATGGCGATTGATGGTCTAAAGGCTGTGGCAGGCTGGGTGCTTGCCTGGGCCTTCCAGCCCCTCCTTTATCTTAACTCCCGAAGAATACTTACCTAAAACAAACACAGCCTCAGGTAAAAGGAGAGCGATGTCCTTGAAGAGGTTTCTTTTGACTTCCCCAAACAGTTCAAAGACAGGGCTCCCACGTGGGCAGGCTGTCCTGGGCAGAGCACTGCTGGGGAAACAGAGGCGTTTTGTTCAGTTGGGTTAGCAAAGCATATGGAAAATAATCCATGACCTTTATCTTTCTGTCACTGTTTCACAAAATCCATGTTTACTCTACATGAAATATATGATGTGAATACTCCTTTCACATGGCTTGGCAAAACTCATCAACATCCTGTCCTAAAAAGTATAAGAGAGACTTGAAGAGAATTTTAAATGTAAAATAATTTTTTTAACAAAAAGTCTTTTCCATATCCTAGCTTTAAAAAAGATACCAAAAATTATCAAAGGTGAGAGGATTTGAAGACAGGCCTAGTGGCTCCCTCAAGATTACAGGGATGTTCCTTTAGTTTGATTGCTATTTGAGGGATGGAGAAAAAAGCTTGTGCCAAGAAAGATTGCTTTGTCTATCAAAGAATAGAGGTTATGAATGCCATCGCTTTAAGGAATCTTTTATTTCAAAGTATGCAATATATGCTACAAAGGCTGAATAGAGTAAGACTTCTTCCAAGCTTTCTTCCCACTCTTTCCATTTCTAACGGGCGTTACTTATAGCCCGTTACATTGTACAAGAACAATTTATTACCTGGTGGGTGACATTATCTGATTTGCATTGCTGTGTTTCATTGCTACAGTTCACTTTCTTTCCTTTATTTCCCAACTGCTGCAGAGATGCAAGAGGATTATAAGAACCTCAAGCTGAATTCTCTTTCCCCTGGAGCTGTTTAGACATTGACATCAAAGGGAACAGACTCAGCTCCCACATATAATTGGTTTCTACTGTGAACTTTCTTCCTGGAGAGAGAAAAATAGGTTTTTTTATTGAACATGGAATGTCCATTGATTATTTAGTATGAATTAGGGCCCTTCTAGCTGACTTGGCTGAGGAAACCATCAAAACAGTCAGTTTGAGAGGAGACTGAAAACTCTCAGTGGGAATTGGATCCCTCTGAGGTAAGCCTTGTGGCATAACTTTTCAAGTTATGATCCAGCTGGAGGTAGCACGTGTCCAGCCAGCAAGACAGGGCTGGACTCACAGGTAGAGACCACTGGATATATATTCCCTTGGAGACATCATTTCCCCCTGAAACTGTTCTGTATTAGAAAACATTGTCTATATACCTTTGCACGTGAGGGGTTTTTTGTGCATTCTACTCATTTTGCTTAAATTTAAATGTCTTCCTTCCAACAGGGAGGAGCTTAGGACACGTTTGAAAGCCAGGCTGATTTTCTTACATTGATGCAAGTTGTATGGTTGTGCTAGCTACTCCTAAGACTGCTAAAAGTTACAGCGTAACACAGGTGCTGATGTTTTTGAAGCAGTCTTCAGTAACAGAATCTGGGATTCAATTTGTTGAGGTCCAATTCTTAACATAAATTTTTCCTATTCTTTAAAGCATCCTTTCTTGCTGTGACAAATAGACCTGTTTTAAACTCAAAGTCCAAAGCCATTAAACGCTGTTCTGGGAAGCACCAAGAATATGTAATATAGGACTTGCAGTCTAAATCTGCTCCCTTCCGTGTTTAAATATTGTGTGATACTTGTAAAGTTTTAACTAAGTAATACCGTATCTCAAAGAAGAAAATATATGCACAGCCTGAATCACTTTAAACATTTATGTATCAAAATCAGTACAATTACTAGAATGAAGAATATGGTGAATAATACTCAAATAACAAAATATGTATTAAATAGCAGCATGGGTCCTGAGAAAAAATAGTTAACTTCTTAAGTAACCTAAATTGTAATTACATGTCTTGATGAATTACAGCCTTAAAGACACATATAAAATTTAATCAGCTTAGTTTTATTTAGACCTAATTTGATAGTTGAAAGGGAAGTGTGCATTACACAACTGGTGTCTATGGTCCTGATTTTGCAATCAGATCTGTATCTGAGGATAATTGATTTGTACCTCGGGATAGAATCTGCCAACATGGATATTCATGCAGGGCTAAAGCCTAAACTACTGACATATAGCTCTCTAGAAGATGCAAGGATACCCTCAATTAAATCTGATGATAAAGCCCTGCAAGACCAAATTCATTACAAAATTATTGAAAATGGGATTTTAATACTGAAGCTATAATGTTATCTAATATAATTACATGTAACACTGTAGAAAAAACGTAAGT
The DNA here is from genome assembly GCA_009769605.1 of Bucorvus abyssinicus. Taxonomy (NCBI): domain Eukaryota; kingdom Metazoa; phylum Chordata; class Aves; order Bucerotiformes; family Bucorvidae; genus Bucorvus; species Bucorvus abyssinicus. The sequence goes on along the minus strand of CM020030.1, from coordinate 21,050,310 downwards.
TAATATTACAATATTGTACTGATTAATTGAAGCACACAACTTTAACTGGTATTTTCATGGAAATCCCTAGCTAAAATCACACTGCAGATCATGGAAAATGGTTTATTCCAGTAAAATATCAGCTGCAGTAATAGTGTATGATCTCTAGTTTCTAAAAAAAAAAAAAAAAAAAAGGCAGAGATTAGGCCAGTCATAGCTGTCTAATTTAAAGAACTGTTACTTTTTGCAATATACTTAATTTTAAGACAAGGTGCTGTATTTGGTGAAGAACACTTCACAGAATCAGGAAACACTGACTGTATTACAGTTACTCATCCATTTATTCCCAGAAGACAGGAGTATTTTTCAGACTTCTGATACTACCCAAGAATAACTTTGACAGACCTGATCCTTACAGAGAAATGAGACACAAGATGATTTTTTTTGCGTTACTTGGAAGAGGCTTTTTATCTTTGCGGGAAGCCTGTTTTACTCAGTTTTCTCATGAAAGCACTTGCGCATTTGCAAGAATAAAGTGTTCAATATAAATTGGTACAGTCAAGGAAACAGGATAGCTATGCAGCACTTCGAGTTTTGAATAGTATCTGGTATTAAACGATATTGACATAGCCATTTGTTGTCACTAATAGCCTGCGAAGCTCCTTAAAGAGAAATTGTTGGAAAAGCTTTTAGGGTACAGAGGAAAGAGGAAACCAGGCCATTCACAAAGCAGCACAAGGCCAGTCTCACAATATTCCTTAAAAGTCAAAAAGAGACACTCATCTATGCTGAGGTTACACAGTAGAGTTGGCTCCCTGTTCCGAGGGACATCCTTTGGGAGCCTTCCCATGCAAAGTGTTTGGAGAGAGAGCTAAGGGAGCTTGAGCCCCCCCTGAGACTGAAGCTGGCCTTTCTCTCCGATTGTGGAGAGCGGGATTCTCTAAGTTTGCAGGCAGAAATTAAAAATTTATTCACTTCCTTTAGGGTTTTTCAAATTCTCTTTAAACAATTTAATGTCTCTGTGTGTGTGTGTGTGTGTGTGTGTGTGTGTGTGTGTTCAGCATCTTGCAACATCTTTCTGCAATCTTTTCTGTATGATGAAAATCCAAGTGTTCTGGGAAGCCCGAGGGCTAATATTACGCACTGTTTCTTTCCAAGGCTTCCTTCCACCCTCCTATACAGAGGAAATGATTGGCATAGTTACTTTAGAATACTTATTTTAGTAAATTTCCTGGCGCAGACAAGGCCTTGGCTTCACAATAATAAAAAACCAGAATGTTTCCCAATCTAAAATTCTTAACCTTTTCATCAGAGCTTGTCATGATTAAGTCTAAGCTACACTAGAATAGGAACTAGAAAATCTACAGCAACTTTATGGCTTCTCGTTACTCTAATTGAGAACGTGCCAACATATGTAGAAACTTGTCTTAAAATGGTGACTGTTTTTGCCTGTGTATTGTTCTGCTTTAGATTCCCTTGTGTCATGAAGTTTTGATTCAGTTTTCTGACTTAGTTATAAACATTTCCAGGGTAAGAGAACCCTAGAAGCAAGAAGGATCATAATATAGTTGACTGCATTCGATGCCACTGCAGGACTAAGCAAAGCGTGTTCCTCCTCCTCGTGCAAAGGTTGTGTAAACAGTTGGGTTTTGCAGTGTGCTCTGAAGCTCAGCAGTGCATGTGCTGTCCAACTGTTACAGAGAAAGTGAATTCCAAAGCTGAGAGCTTCCTTCTGAGGTTGCAAACTTTGCTTGTTTTCTTTCTTTTGGTGTGCCTGGGTAAGTATTTTGACTTCCTGCATAAGATAAAGTCACACAAAGGAACAGTGTATAATGCCAAGTGAGGACCACTGGAGACTTTGTTCCTCTTCTCTGAGAGTATGTACGGGATGTAGTAGCAGCACAAGGCTGGTATTTCTTAAGCTTGAGATGGAAAAGGAGAATTATTTAGATTATTTGACCCTCCAGCTGAACCTGCCACCTGTTTCTGCCATGCACTGTGGAAATCAAATTTACGTCAGCAATTCCTACTGTTCTGGATAAGCTTCTGCTGTGGGTGCAGATTTAAAGAAGTAAAAATGTCTGTCATGGTACTTGTGGTGGTTTTTCCATATTGATGCCCGCTCCAAAATGTGCAGGGCCAATTTGTTCCGTGTTTACTTACAGTGACAGCATGTTGTTGCTGGAGAACCATTTAGGAAACTCTTCTTTTAGAACACCTATTTTAGTAAATTTCCAAGCGCATACAAGGCCTTGAGCTCAGAATAATAAAAAAGAATGTGGCTTCATGCCCTGTTCAGGAAACAATTGTCACGTATCAGTCAGGTCCAACTTTAATGTTGGTGTTGGCTTCTTTCTTCTAGCCTTCTGGCATTTTTCCGCTTGCCTTTTTTTTCCCTTCTCTTTTCACTCACCCACTGAATATCTGCTAGGATCAGCCTCATATCTGTTGTCTTTTCACAGAGCTCAATGTTGCGACAACCTTCCATGTAAAACATAGGAATTATTTAATAGCTTTCATGCATAGACATACCAGAGGAGTAAAGGATACCTTGCTACTTCTGTTGCACCTTCTGTGGGGGTAAATTGTGTTTGCAGCACACGTGGCACATGCAGATCATACAGTTTTATTTCCCAACAAGCTGTTCTTCACTCCGGCTTCAATGACCAGCCCCACTGACTTCATCTTTCCTGTTGGGTGAATCCATTGAATCTGCCGAAATCAAATAGATCCACTTGCGCCCACTTTGCCCTCTGGTGGCTACGCTGGAACAGGAATGGGACATGGAGATTGGCGTCTTCATCTGGTCCTGTAGTGGAGGGGATACTGCTCCTCTAGGATACCACGGACCCTGAAATAAGGTTCAGTGGCAACATGGAGCCGTTTCTGAGGAAGATGAGATCCTTCCTCATTGCTATGTGGAAACAAGCAACATGGAGCCGTTTCTGAGGAAGATGAGATCCTTCCTCATTGCTATGTGGAAACAAGCAACATGGAGCCGTTTCTGAGGAAGATGAGATCCTTCCTCATTGCTATGTGGAAACAAGCAATGACTATTTTGGGTCTCACTACCAGGTATGTACTTTTCTGTGACCCATGGTGGCAAGGTCAAATGCCGCTGATGGGGTAGCAAACCGGTCTCTATAGTAGAAACGTGAGTTCTGTTCCCTGCACGGCATCCACACTGTAAATGGCACTGTGTGTGATGCAGAGCTGAAGGGCAGGTCCCACAGCCCTTGACCATGACACTGAACTGTTGCATTCATCCAAAACGGTTGCCCATCAGGAAGGACTCCATTGGCTGTGGAGAGCAGAAGCTGCAGGATTCCTTGAGGATCTCGGTCGTGGCGCCCAGGGCGGTAGGACCCTCCTCCACGCTGCCCCTCATGCTAGAGCTTGGGGACTAACTAACACGGTGCAAGGAGACAACCCCCCACGCTGTCCCTTTTTAATGATTGGGGTTTTTTCTTCACACGTTGTTTCCAAGGATATTTTTGTATTTTCTGCAGCACTGGCGGCTCCTTCGCGCCGGTGGTCAGCGCCGGTTTCGCTGCGCGAGCCGGACGTTGGGCGCCGGCACGGGCGAGCGAGGCGCGAGGAACCTCAGGGCTCCCGGCCGGTGATTAAAAGAGACGGAGTGCCGAGCTTGCGAGGCCGCCAGCCAATCAGAGCGGCCGGCCGGCTCGCCCAACCGGCTCGCCCCTTTCTCGTTGGCGCAGGCGAGGCGGGGCGGGGGCTCCCCCTCCGCGGCCGCTCGGCCGTAGCTGGCCCTTGGGAGGCCAGGCCGGGGGCGGGGCGGGGCGTGGGGCTCCCGCCATGCTGATCACGCTGTGCTACCTCTACCTATGGGCGCGCTGGGGCCCTTGCTCGGCCGCGCTCATCCGCCGCACCGTGCGCCGCCTCTACGGCTCCCGCTGCTCCTTCACCTTCTGCTGCTGCGCCGGCGGCCCCCCGGCTCGGCAGCCGTGCAGACAGGTGCCGCCCGAGGAGCGAGTCTGCCTCAGGATAGGCAACAAAGTCTTTTTCACGGACGAGACGCAGGTACCGCCCCGAGCTATGGGGCTGAGACCCTGGGAAGGGCTTCGCCCGGCCGTGTCCGCGGCCGCCCGGCTGGGGAAGCAGCCATGGCGGGAGCGGCCTCCCAGGTTACCGTGGCAACGGCGAGCCGCTTCTCCCGCCGGGCGCCGCCGTTGCTGCGCGGCCGCCCGCTCCCTCCCCCCTCTCCCGGCGCAGTGGTGCGCGCCTCCCGCGGTGGGAGGGGAGGGAAGGGGAGGGGAGGGGAGGGGAGGGGAGGGGAGGGGAGGGGAGGGGAGGGGAGGGGAGGGGAGGGGAGGGGAGGGAAGGGAAGCGAAGCGAAGCGAAGCGAAGCGAAGCGGGGCGGGGCGGGGCAGGGCGGGGTCTGTGATGGGCTGAGGCTGTGATGGGCTGAGGCGGCCTCTGCGAACCTTGGGGCAGTGCTTTCTCATTCGGCGTGTGACGGCGAGCTTGTCAGTAGCGGGCTGGGACTTGGGATATCCCGAGAAAATAACTCCCGTAGTTTCCCGGGCCTGACACAGCCCTGCTTGTCTTAGGTAAGACCCAGGTAATGGCCGTGGTAGACAGTCTTAGTACAGTCGGAGCTAATTCTCTACTCTTCCATAGCTTGTTTTGGCTGAGCGCGTGGGCTGAGGAATGTTTTTTACTATATGCGTATAAAGTGCAGCTTGCCAAAGCTAGTACTAGCACTTGGCTGGGATAACTTGTTTGTATTTCCGTATGAGTAGCATACTTCTAGCGCATGTAAGGCTTTAGTCTAAAAATATGTCGCATTTGTGCATTCAAGATTTGTGTCAAGAGATGTAAAACGTGGCTGAAGCTGTCATGGAGTCTCAGGGGGGCTTCTGGTTATGGAGAACCGCCTGCTTCTCCCGATACAAAACGTTGTTTCAAGTGAGGAAAATGACATGGAAAACACAATCTGTGAAAATCACTTTTCTGCAGATGGTCAGTGAGAGAGAAGAGTGGGGTGAGGCTGTGGCAGCCCATGACAGTGGAAAAATACTGTGCCTGAACAAGTTTCACTTGCTATTTCATGAAGTAAAACTGAAAGTAAGCTTGCCTCTGACTTTGAGATTTAGAGGTGAAATTCCTCTGGCACCTGCCTCAAATCATCTGTATTATTTAAATTAATGTTGGATTTGTCTGAACTTGTCACTAAACATGAGAATTCATGTAGATGAGAATCTTCTTAATCTCTCCTTTTTGCTGATGTTTATATGGGTGTTTGTGGGAATTACTTCAGTGACACATTTTACTTAAGTGGCCATTACTGGAGATTATTTATGAAACATGTCATTGGCTAGGTGCTACTCTTCAAGAACTAGAGAAGCTTTTCATAAATTCAGTGGGTAGATAGGATGTTTTCAGTGCAGTGGAAAGATCCCAAATGCTAATGGAATTTGTTCAAAAATAGACTTTTTGCTATCTAATGAACAGATTATTTAATACTTAAAAATGATGGTGACAGTGTCAAAATTTCTCACATGAAAGTTAACAACTTAATTCACATTTTGATAAAGCCCTTAAAACCAAAACCAAATAATTGTCCATGTGTTTAGAGGTGTTCTGCCTCAGTTGGCCTGGATTGTTGTTTTGTAAATCATATTTCAACTAATTTATGCGATTCTTTCCTCCATTTCTGCTCATTTCTGAAATAATGTCTCCTCCATCCTTGCACAGTAAACACTTTTTTTTTTCTGTCAGCAATGTTATTCATGCAGACTGTCTTTATAAGCTTGCCAGTTTATTTGTGCTTATTGGGAGGTGGGGAGCCCTCTCGGGAACTGCAGTTTGGCTTGAAGTGTGGCATAATGTCAGGGCTGTTATTCAAAATATATTTGTCTCTTAAGAAACATTTATTGAAAGTTACAAGTTGCATTTGACTCTGAGAATCCCTGTGGAAGATGCCTGCCATCCTGCACCTCGGCAGTGTGTTGTATAAGGGCGCTGACCTTACTGCATTAAAGATGGAGGCAGCATCACTGTGGAGCTCTCTACAGCATCTGTGAACACTGTGCAGAGAAAAGGTTAACTAGCATGCTTTTTTGGCTTCTAGGAAGCTAGCTGAGCTACTTTGCTTTCCAGATAGGTATAACTGCCTCTGGACTGTAATCAGTAACTTCCTTAAGATAAGATACCAGTGAGTCATAAATCAGAACCTGTAAAGTTTTTGGGGTTTTTTTTGTTTTATCTTTAATCAAATTGGATGCTTAAGATAATACAAAGCTTCATGAGTTCAGTTCACTTTCCTGTGGAAGGTAGCAATGTTTACTCTTTCAGCTTCTGTCTCAGTAAAGCTGGTGGATTGGCAAGCTATCCCCATAGATTTAATACTGTGTTTTCATTTTAGATGTGATCTATGCGGGTAGTGCGCTATAGGGAAATCCTCTTATGTTTCCACGTGAAATTACTGAAGGTGTGCAAAGCATGTGTTTCTAGTATAGTAGTAGCAAAATACCTGTTACTAATCTTTGCCATTTTTAAGATATGGCAGAAAAAATTAAGTTCAATGCAATATCTACATAAAACTTGATGTAACCGTGTGTGTCATCACATTATGTGTGGAGAAGTTTTGAGGTTCTTAAAACTGTTTTTAGTCTACTGATTCCAGTTACTGAGCTTTATTTGCTCATTTGTGTGGATGAGAAAGGGAACCATTTTTATAATTTAATGAAGGAAATGTTTGTACAATGGTCTGTTAGGTGAATAGACTACCTTATGGACAAATTTTGAACGAGTTATTTCTTTAAGTTTAGCGTTACATACTGAATGATTAGTTTTGGTGTAAATGCATGAAGACTTAATATATTTTTTTAAAACAAATTACCATCTCCTTTTCTTTGAAATTTTTTTTTTTAACATTTTTCAAATCACATTTTAAAGAATTTGTCCTGAGATGGTACATGTCCACAAAATGTAACCTTCTTGTTATATAACCAGCTCTACAAAGAAAGTCCTGAAACCTTAGGTCTGAAAATTAAATCTGTTTAGATTATAGTTCTTGGGTCACTTGTGGCTCACAGCTTGGTTGGTCTTTTGACGGGCAACATATGGCTTAGCAGTGGGACTGTACGTTTCCCGGAGGATTGTTACCTAATCAGAATGAATGCTGCCTGGATTACTATCCTGTTAGACGGGCTGTAGTGACTGACCAGGCAGGTTGTGTGTGTGACTGCTTTATCAGTCTCTGCCAAGTAGCAGACAGTGCCAGTGCCCTTCAGCCACCAGAGCTGAGGCAGCAGGGCCATGGATGTGTGTAGTCAGGTGAGAAGAGGGAAGGAAGGAAGAGGCAGAGTGGACGCAGTGTGAGTGGGAGAGGGGGATCAGGTTAAATGAGGGTCGTTGCCAGTGATGAGTGGCCCACCGCAGTCACAATGCCAATGACATAGTGGTCTTGTGGCCCTCTCACTTGTGCACTCTTACTGTAAAGCTGAAAGCTGGAGTCTGAATTGGCTTAAAAGCTTGGGTTATCACTTATAGTTTCACTTTTGATGTGTTCCGGCTTAAGGGTTCAGACCTTTACCCCTTTTTTTCCCCCGTGGGGAATGTGATATGGTAGAGACCCTTCATGTAAGGCCGAAGTGTCAGATTTGAATTTACGCTAGGCATAATTTAAAAATGAAATATTAAATCAGATGTTTGCTAGAGAAACTTATTTTTCTTTCTTGTCTTTCAGTTCCTTGATGACTTAAACAGGTGGAGTCTGCTTCTCATTTCCCCTTTTATTTGTCCTGATAAGATACTTAAAGCAGAACATATAGCTTTTGTGACAGAAAGCATTTCAGCTCAGACAGATAATTTGCAGAGAGTACCTGGCTCTTCAAAAGAGGTAAGTAGTTATCTTTGTTTCTTGCATAGAGAGCAGTACAGATGGGTCATTTGTATAAACCTTGAAGGAAATAAATATAAACACTTGAAGGAAAAATAATCAATGGTACATAGATGTTGGATCCTATAAAGGATAAAGGCTGTGGTATCATTCACACGATTTTTACTGAAACTAGGTGCCTTATTTGGTTTTTGCTTTCAAAAATGACTCTTAAATCACTGTTTGTCAATTGTCTGAATATGGGTTTTTTAGGTACTGTTGTTTTATAAACATAAGCTTTAAAAGGGGTCATTTTGAGTTATGAGTCAGCAGACAGATTTGTAGTCTTTATTAATGTGTTCACCTTTCAGAAGGAAACCAAAACTCTTTTCACTTTTCCGCTTGTGGCTTTTATAGTTAAACTTGAAACTTGTTCTCTGAGATGGTACAGCTCTGTAGTTTGGGTTTGACAAACTTTCTTGAAGAAAACAAATGTGTCAGTTTCATGATGCTTCCTTTCTGGAGAATGGAATTTTTGATGTAGATAAGCAGACTGAATTTTCAGAGTATCACAGAATCATCTAGTTGGAAGAGACCTTTAAGATCGTCGAGTCCAACCGTTCACCCTGCACTGCCAGGGTCCCTAAACCATGTCCCTCAGCACCACATCCACACGTCTTTTAAACACCTCCAGGGATGGGGACTCCACCACCTCCCTGGGCAACCTGTTCCAATGCTTAATGACCCTCTATGTAAAGAAATTTTTCCTGATATCCAACCTAAATTTCCCCTGACGCAACTTAAGGCCATTTTCTCTCCTCCTGTCATTTGTAACATGGGAGAGGAGGCCGACCCCCACCTCACTACAACCTCCTTTCAGGTAGTTGTAGAGAGTGATAAGGTCTCCCCTCAGCCTCCTCTTCTCCAGACTAAATGATCCCAGTTCCCTCAGCCGCTCCTCGTAAGATAAGTTCTCTAAACCCTTCACTAGTTTCGTTGCCCTTCTCTGAAACTGCTCCAGCACCTCAACATCCTTCTTGAAGTGAGGGGCCCAGAACTGGACACAGAACTCAAAGTGTGGCCTCACCAGCGCCGAGTACAGCAGGACAATCACTTCCCTGCTCCTGCTGGCCACACTATTGCTGATACAAGCCAGGATGCCATTGGCCTTCTTGGCCGCCTGGGCACACTGCTGGCTCACATTCAGCCAGCTGTCAACCAACACCCCCAGGTCCTTTTCTGCTGTGCAGCTTTCCAGCCACTCTTCCCCAAGTCTATAGCGTTGCAGGGGGTTGTTGTGGCCCAAGTGCAGGACCTGGCACTCGGTCTTGTTGAATTTCATACCATTAGCCTCAGCTCCTCGATCCAGCCTGTCCACGTCCCTCTGTAAAGCCTCCCAACCTTCAGGCAGATCAACACTACCTCCCAACTTAGTGTCATCTGCAAACTTACTGAGGATGCACTCAATCCCCTCATCCAGAGCATTGATGAAGATGTGGAAGAGGACAGGCCCCAATACTAAGCCCTGAGGAACACCACTGGTGACCGGCTGCCAGCTGGATTTAACTCCATTCACCACCACTCTCTGGACCCGGCCATTCAGCCAGTTTTTTTACCCAGTGAAGTGTAGACTCATCCAGGCCATAGGCAGCCAGTTTCTGCAGAAGGATGTTGTGAGAAACGGTGTCAAAAGCCTTACTAAAGTCCAGGTAAACAATAACCACAGCTCTTCCCTCGTCCACTAAACGGATCACCTTGTCATAGAAGGAGATCAGGGTGGTGAAACAGGTCCTGCCCTTCATAAATCCATGTTGACCGAGCCTGATCACCTGCGTGTCCTGACATGCTGCATGGTGACACTCAGGATGATCTACTCCAGGACTTTTCCTGGCACCGAGGTCAGACTGACAGGCCTGTAGTTCCCTGGGTCCTTCTTTCGGCCTTTCTGGTAGATCGGCATCCCATTTGCCAACTTCCAGTCGAATGGGACTTCCTCCGTCAGCCAGGATTGTTGGTGAATGATGGAAAGTGGCTTGGCGATCACTTCTGCCAGCTCCCTCAGAATTCTTGGGTGGATCTCATCTGGCCCCATAGACTAATGCACATCTAAGATGTGCAGCAGTTCACTTACCATTTCCTCTTGGATTATGGGACCTTGATACTGTTCCCCATCTCTGCTATCTGATTCTAGAGGCCAAGCACCCAGTGAGTTGTTCTGACCATTAAAGACTGAGGCAAAGAAGGCATTCACCACCTCAGCCTTTTCCTCATCTTTGGTCATATACTTCCCGTTGCATCCAGCAAAGGACGGAGATTCTCCTTAACCCTCGTTTTGCTATTCATGTATTTATAGAAACTTTTTTTATTATCCTTTATGGCAGTGGCCAGATTAAGCTCTAGCTGGGCTTTCGCCTTTCTAATCTCCCTGCATAATCTCGCAAAATCCTTGTAGTTTTCATGAGTGGCCTGCCCCTTCTTCCACAGGCCATATACTTTCTTTTTCTTCTTGAGCTCTAGCCAGAGCTCTCTGTACAGCCATGCCAGTCTTCTGCCTCTCTGCCTCGCCTTGCAGCTCACTGGGACAGCCTGCTCTTGGACTTTGAAGATTTCCCTCTTGAGAATTGTCCAGGCTTCCTGGACCGCTTTGCCCTTCAGGACTGCCTCCCAAGGGACCCTGCCAACCAGTCTCCTAAAAAGGTTAAAGTCTGCCCTCTGGAAGTCCAAGGTGGCAGTTCTACTGACCCCCCTCTGCACTGCCTCTAGAATTAAAAATTCTATAATCTCATGGTCACTGTGGCCAAGATGGCCTCCAACCTTCACATCATCCCCAAGTCCTTCTCTGTTGGTGAACAACAGGTGCAGCAGGGAGCCTTCCCTGGTTGGTTCCCTCACCAGCTGTGTGAGGAAGTTGTCTTCCACACACTCTAGGAACCTCCTGAACTGTTTCCTCACTGCTGTATTGTATTTCCAGCAGAAATCTGGTAAATTGAAGTCACCCACAAGAACAACTGGCAGTGATCGTGAGACTTCTCCTAGTTGTTTGTAGAATGTTTCATCTATGTCTTCTTCCTGGTTGGGTGGTCTGTAGCAGACTCCCACTGTGATGTCTGCCTTGTTGGCCTTCCCCCTGACTTTAATTTCTGTGTTTAGTTAATGATTCTGATAGTGTGTCCTTTTATTAAACCCTTGTAGTTGACTTTTTGGTCTTTTTATCAGCACTCTTTTTAGAAATTGTGCAGAAAGCCACATCACAGAAATAATACAAATAGAATTTTACTTACAGAATGAGATAATGCTCTCCTGCTTTTTTGTGTATTACTTGAAGCTTTCATAGCCTTAGTCTTGGGAAAGATGCATTTGTACTTGCAATTTGCTTTCAACACTTAGTGTGGATGCTACTTTGTTTATTTCTCTCAGGACTGAATCTTGCAGCAGGTATTGCTTGATACATGACCCTTCCTCAGTAGGTTCTTCTGGTTGTATTCAGTCTTATACATCGACCTTTGTAGTCATGAAGGGTGCACTTTTGTGCGAAAGGAGCTATCAACTAAAAGCATTCTCTTAGCTGAGATGTGTTGTCCCATGATACTGTTAAATGTAGTAGTTGTTTTAAACATCAGGCATCACAGAAACAGGTCTTAAAAGTGATTCTGCCAATTTAGTATTCTATAATCCCAGTAGCTACACTTTTTTTTTTTTTTTAAATACTTTCTTTAAAATTATTTCCAGTCCTTAGGTTTGCCATCTGTGCCATTTTGGTTTAATGGTGTCCCTCTGCCTACTGTTGTACGGCTTTTTAATAGCAGAATCTTTTGGGAAGGAAGGGCAGTTTTTATTTGCAGTTTGTCTTGCAGACTCATAATACTGTTGGTGTTTTGATATTTTTCTGTACCCTTTTCAAGCTGAAAAACATGCATATGCTTTATTCTAGATTGTGAAGTGGTCAGACTATTGCTCACCATTGGCCTATAAACCTGGTGAACCTTATAAGTTAATTGCTGAAGCAAGTGTAGATAATTTCAGTAACCTTGGAATAGCATTCATGGAAGACAGGCTTGAAATGGATAACGGAATGGTGCCACACAAGATTGTTTGTAAGTATCTTCATGAATTGTTTTTAATGGTAGAACATGCTTGTTTCATGGTTATTTTAGGACTGTGCATATAGTCTTTATACCTACATAAAAACCTGATGTTTTTATTTTGGCACAATGTTTTCTTCTCATTGTCATTGTAAGCAGTTGATCACTCTGTAGCACTACTGCATTTTATACTGAATACTGTCAAATATAGAGATCCTTGAAAAGTTAGACCACTTTTTGAGTGAGTTTCTCTCTTTATAGAATGTCTTACAAATGCCACAAAAGAAATACTGCCCCAGTCATTTACTTTTAAAAATGTTTTCTGGGTCATTTTGCTCAGATGCTGTGTGCGTGCTAGAACTGCTCCAGGAGAATAGGCTGATGGAGGCTGTTCATGGAATAGCATATAGGCTGGTAGCTGTGAAATTGCCCTGGGATGCAAAGAAAGTCTTATTTTAAATTCTGCTCCAAACTAGGCAAAAGGGATGTAGTTTCAAGGGAATGCAAGTGTTGTAAGTGAAGACAGTGATTGGACTTAGATCTGGTGTATTTTGTGCCATTTGACTATGTTGTTAATCAAGTTTTTCACTGAATTTATTTGAGAAATCAGGAACAAAGACATATTAAGTTTATTTGGCCTTATGGGAGTGGAGAGGGATTCAGTAAAATTTTGCAGACTTTGTTTTTAAATAGTTTCATGGCTCTGCAGCTGAAAAAGAAAATTACTTTATGAAGAGCATTTTTTCTCTCCTCTTTCTCATTTAGATTACTCTGCAAGTGTCACACTGATGATAATAATCTTTGCCCTTCTTTTCTCACTTGTATTTGCCAGAATTTTTTTATCTTTGAATTTCCATCCTTTTTGCGGGGAGAAAGGGGAAGGTTTAACAATTCTTTCTATTTCTTAGTTTTTCCTCAGATTTTTAGCTCCCAAGTCTTGCAGTGTGTGGGTATGTCTCCCTTTGTGCAGACTGTGAAAGCAGTTCAGATTTTTTTTTACTTCCTTTTACTTGTGGCAAACTTTTATCAGCAACCTTCAGTACTGCAAGAGACATGGTTCAAGGTCTCCATCTTACCCAGTCTCATCACTTTATTAGCTTATTTCAAAAGAGTTTATTTCAAAATACCAGCAATGAATTTTCCACTCTGCCCTCCTTAAGAGACCAGCATTTTTCAAAAGTTACTTCCCTTGCTTAATTTTGTCCTTTGCTGGGGTCAGAGGAAGAGGCAAAACAGCAAGCTGACAAGGCGATGCATTCATGAGAACTTTCTCATCTTCCCAGCCGTAGACTATTGTTCCATTAAGAACACATCAACATGGTGTACAGGATCAGTCATGTTTTACTTTTGTGCAAATACTTTTGCACTCAAATTAATTTGTTTAAATGTGCCCTGTAAATACTGAGTTTTGTGCTCTCAGTTGGACTTCCCTGAAACAAAGTGTCGTTACAGTAAATGCCTTGTGTTCTGAGTGCAAATCTATTGTGCTCTTGGGGAAGGAGGGTAAGGGTTTGGTGTGTCAAACAAGTGAAATTTTTGCTATTGTAGATGATTTGTACTGAAATTAAATCTAAATCCCACTGTGGTAGTGATATTAATTACAGTTCTTTTAATATAATTTTTATAACCCATTTTTCTTATTCTGTCACTCTTCCAGCTGTCCATTTACAGGAATCCACTCTGAAGGAGTTGGTGCAGGTGGCACCATCTGTAAAAGAGCGAAGTGTAAGCAATACACAAATGGATGAAGTAACTCCTGCTGCTGCTTTTGGGACTACTGTTAAATCAGGATTAGGAGCAGCTGAGTCTGCAGGACAAAGTGAGGAGGAGAAGTACAAGGTAGAGAAAGAAAGTGAGCATGAAGATGAATCCAGCAGTCTATCTGACAAAGAGACAAGTGCTGGAGAACATCGTCACTTGCATCTTTCCAGCTGTCATGAATGCCTGCAGCTTGAGAACAGTACTATTGAATCAGTCAGATTTGCCTCTGCAGAAAACATTCCAGAGCTTTCTGATGATGGCAATAGCAAACTGGAAGAGAAGAATGATGACTGTCCGGCAAGACGAATAAAGAGAAAACCCCCTAATGTATTGATTTATCTTGGCTCTGAAACTGCAACAGTGGAATTTGAGCAGATAAAATCAATCCTTCAGGAATGCATTGATGCAGACAGCTACACCATCTACCAGCTGCATGAGGAACAAGTTCTGAAAGATCCGTGGATTGATAATTCACTGCTGCTGATCATCGCCACAGAGAAGCCTATTTCTAAGGAGAACCACAAACAGTTTATGAAGTTTTTATCTAAAGGTGGAAAGATTCTAGGTTTTTCTTCATCTTTTGCATTTGAAGGCATACAAATAAAGAGAAGAAACAAACTGAAGAAGACTGTTCAGGAAGTAGTGGTCTCTAAAATAGACAGAACTGAAATTAAGTTAAATCTTTTGGTCAGTGGCTATGTTTTTGAGAAGGTGATGAAGGAAGATACCAGCAAAGTGAAGACATTGAGTCGATTAAATAATGCTGATAAAGATACAGTTATTGTTCATCTGACTTATGGAGACAATGGAGGAGAAGCCATTCTTTCTCAGGTACTGTGTATGCAGAAGCAGTAATTTGCTTATTGCTATGTGGTGTTGTGGCATGCTAATGTACAAGGGCTCTGAATGCAGGATGGTTTTCACTTGATCCTCAGGAAGCTTAAAGAATAGGAGAGAATGTCACTGCTCTTCCTTGTTTTCACCATGTAGCCATACACATGTAGATTATGCAAGATCGCTGTGGCTGGTAGAGGAGCGGGCAGATTTGCATAGTAAGCAAGCATCTTCAAGAGCAAAGCTATGCTCTTCTGCCTGCTAGAAGTTGTGCAGTGATACAGCTGTGCGTTTTAGAGGTTTTGGGAGGTGGGAACAGGAAGAGCCAAGTCGCTGGTGGACTCGGGGTGAAAACTTACACTGGCGAGATAAAAAAAGAGACATCCTTATAAAAATACGGTGAAGCAGAGAGTCAGGAGAGGATGTAAAATAAACCTTGCAAGAAAGTAATCTCTTAAGGTTAAGGTAGCCAGCACTCTGGACATCTGACTAGCAAATGAAAGTCCCAGCCTCTATTACTTGTTGCATGCAATATCTAGAAAAACTGCTGTATGATTCTTGCTTGAGCAAGTAATTACACGGTGAAGGTGAGTCTTGGACAGTACTGAAATGCCATTGCTGATTTAGGTCTGTCAGTTCTTTTTTTGCTAGTATTACTACTGGTTACTCAGATATATTCTGTTTGTATCTTGGAGTTGTGAATAAAGTGAACCATTTTATGTTTTTCTAGCAGTGTTTTAATTAAGGCTAATTTCTAGATGGATGTTAGGCTCATGATATTAGCTTTGCTGTTCTGTCATTTAAAAAACCCATTTATTCAACTGGAAGGCATTTTTTCTATTTACTGTCAAAATTATTGCGTTTTGTTTTCTAAACCTTGCCATGTTTTCAGTCAGTAAGATATGCTCCTATTTTTTTTTTTGTGGAGTTGGAGGGTAGAATCTGGTCTGCTGGAGACTGGCTTTTTTTGCTTCCTGAGTTTTCCTCCAGGCTTTAAACTTTTAAATGTTTACATTCTGCACCTAACAAATAGCTCAGAACACCTGGGGGACAGAAGTGGGGGCGTCTAGAATGAGCCAAAAATCTTATTTATTCCCCTTAAGAATAGTAATAACCCACCAAATAGGTACGTCTCCAGTGTTACAGTATTGTGATCCCTGTTAAAAATCCAAACAACCAAACAAACCCCACACCCCCTCAAAAAGTTAAACAGACAAGTTCACGTGTTCATAACCTTTTTTTGTTGTTGTTACTCACTGTTTTCCTGGATAATGGGTGAGGAAGCTTCCATGGCTGTATCAAGGTAAATGTTGGTCACCAGTTAATATCTAAATATTCAGATACCTGGCTAAAGTTTTGAGTGATAGAAAAGCTGATAAGAGTTACCATTAAGTTTGGAAAATAAGTCTAAGCCCTGGAAGTTCCAGCTGGTGGATGAAAAGCTGAGCTGGCAATGTGCACTTGCAGCCCAGAAAGCCAACCATATCCTGGGCTACATCAAAAGTAGCATGGCCAGCAGGTCAAGGGAGGTGATCCTGCCTTTCTACTCCGCTCCGGTGAGACTCCACCTGGAGTGCTGTGTCCAGCCCTGGAGTCCTCAGCGCAAGACACATCCTGTTGCAACAGAACAAGGGGTAAAAACGGCTTCTAACTAAAAGCGGGGAGATTTAGACTAGAAATAAGGAAGAAATTTTTTAAGATGAGGGTGGTAAAACACTGGCACAGGTTGCCCAGAGAGGTGGTAGAAGCCCCATCCCTGGAAACATTCCAGGTCAGGTGGGACACGGCTCTGGGCAACTTGATCTAGTTGAAGATGTCCCTACTCACTGCAGAGGAGGTTGGGCTGGATGACCTTTAAAGGCCTCTCACAACCCAAACCATTCTATGATGATGCTGTGAAATATGGTTCTACCTGGGTCTATAATCTGTGCTATTAAATTTAGAGAGATGTCAGCCATTTTGTAGTAAAACTTTTAAAGTGAGCCTGAAGGCAACTTGGATGTTTTGAGTTAGCCTCAGTAGGAGCAAAGGTAAACATTTTCTTTTTAGCATGCCCGTTCGCAATTGTATTTTGCTTCAAGCAGCACATTGAGAAAAGCAGAGCAAGATTTATTTACCAGTATTTAAGCAGATGAGGAATATAATGGAGATATGGCTGAACAAACTTTATGAAAGATTCTAGGACCTATGTTTACCAATACTGTAGTTACAGGAGAACTTTCTTTGGAGCCCAGAGCACTCAGATTTAATGGCTCACTTATCAGGTAGCATACACTCCTGTAGCAATCACGTAATTCAGAAGTAGTCATGGGATTTCTTAGAAGTGTTCTCTCTTATCAGTTTATCAGATTAAATCTTCTGGCTTATTGGAAACTGTTATACATAGTAGCATGTGTATAGCTCTATGTAGGCAGCTTTGCCACCCATGTGCTGTATGCTTGTACTAGAAAATTGATTAGATACTGTTGCTATCTGTTTCTGCAAGTTCCATGGTAAAACCTGCTTTGCTGTACAGTTTAAATTGACCCTTCTGCTGTAGTAAAACTTAATGCTGCAGAGGTTTTCCCCAGAAAAAGGGCATTATGGTATATTGTCAAAAATTGGATTAAAAGTGTGTCATTTTATGATTTTTAAATGACTTCCAGTCTGGATTTGAAAAGCCTTATTGTTTTCTCTTCAGGGGACTGAAGTGACATCAGCCATTAAATATTCTGTCACAGACTTGTTCTTTCTCTTTTTCTGTACTCTTCTGTGCCCCTCCCTCCTTTTCAACGTATTTCCCTCAATTTCAGTGAAGGAGATAATATATGAAGGATGAAGAACATCATTAAAATGTGCAAAATTGGAGAAATGAACAAGAATAATAGCTTGTGATTTTCATTAAGTGAATATGCATATAGTAGGGTACAAAGGCTTCTAAATATCTTGAAACACTTCTTCAAAAACAAAACAAAAAACACCACACAAAAAAACCCCCACAAAATAACCAAACAAAAAAGGAGGTCTAGAAGCGAATTTTTTTTTTTTTTTCTACATTTCATTTCTACTTTTAAGCATCTGCTTCAGCCCTGAGAAGGGATTCTCTACAACATGGTGTTCTTGGGTTCTTAGTTGTCTTTCAGACAGAAGCATTTCTTACCTGCACTGATTGCAACTTAATTCATGTGACACAGTAAGGACTTGCTCAGCCCGAGTTCTACATATCTTCTACAACCTCTGATAAAGCTCTTTCAAGTTTAATGTATTTCTGCTCTTGTACAAGCCAGAATATGACCAATATTGCTGTTGGTTCTAGGTTGCTAGCAGACATGAAAAGCACAAGTTTATGTTAGCAAATACAAGTTCGAACAACTCTTCCAGGAGAAGACCAGTTTATTAAGAAGGGATATTTTGTGTAGGTTCCAGACAAAATTGTAGTGTACTGACAACTGCAATCCCTGAATCGTATACTAAGTATATAGGTATTCCCTAGTTTATTAGCTTAATAAAGCCCTACTTGTGTAGATACGATGAAGAAAGAGAAACCTTTAAATTGCTCTAGTAACACTGGATAGTTCAGCAACCACAGTCAGGACAAAGCTGCTTTTGGAACTCTTGTGCTTACCTCTCTCTGCCATGCTAAAGTGTGTAATACCAACAAAATAATTTTTTTTATTCCCTTTGCACATATCCTGCCAGGCACACTTGGAACTGGATATCAATTCTATGGATGTCCAAACTGAAGAGGATTTTAATTTGCTTAAGATAAGCAATACCAAGAGATACGAAGTTCTTAAAGAGATGCTGATATCACTTGGCCTGAGCTGTGAATTAAGAGAAATTCCTGCGTTAACACCTATTTACCTTCTCTCTTCTGATGAGGTAAGGTTTCTGCTTACATTTCAGTTGTTTGAGATTTACCCTGCAAGACAAATTCAGAGTTCAGTTGAATAAACCTTGTTTCTATGTAGTATTTTTGTTTGGGAAGATTTACGTGTGTAGTACAGGTAAGCAAAAAGTTTAATTTCTACTCTGTCACTATTTTGTTACCTGCTAGTAATAGTTTTGAATTTAACCCTGGGGAAATTGTGCATCACTAACTTTTCAATTGTTTGCGATACCTATTAAGAACTTTTATGCTTATTTGCATTATTCTGCAATATCAAAACACATGAATGTGGTAAGCTACAGAAAGAACTGATTTAAAAGACAGGATTTGCTGTCAAGGTAGAAAGTTATGTATAAGCTGGCAAGAAAAGATCAAACCCAAATTATGGAGAATGGTGTAGCAGACCAAAACTGAAAGACCTGAGTGAGTAGGGGAGAGTGTGTGATTACACAATGAAGAGCTTTATTCCTGAAGATGATGTAATATTTCCTGGAAGTAAAATAGCTTCTTGTAATTCAAATAGTCATCTGACTGTTCTGGATTTCTCAATTTGAGACATTGCTATGAAGAATTGTGAAGAACATATAAAGCACTGATTTAAACTTTTTTTTTAAACATGACTTCAAATACATGAGAACTGTATTATATTGATCTGAAGGGGTGAAGCAATAGGTGATTAAAAAGCAATACAGGCTACTCCGACTCTTTGAGGTTGTTGTTTCCAACCCATATAGCACTGTCAATACTTGTTCTTAACACACTTGTCTGATTCCTGCTCCCTTTCTGTACCACCCTTACATTTGTACCAAGATGAGACTCCTGTCATTAGGAGAACTCAACAACAGAAGCTCCTCCTCAGATGCCTTTTTCCACCAGGATAATATATAACATCCTTTTTTTGGCTACAGATCAATCAATGAACAAAATGACATATTACAGATGAATTTTTTAAAATAACTTGGATGATATTTTAGATTTAGATTGTACTTTTCAAAACACTGTTCATTAATCTGGAAGGTGGGTATGATAAGTATTGCACAACTTGCAGATTTTGAATATATGATATGCAACTTCATTTTACAGCAGGCAAGTCAGCAGTAGATCCAGACAAGCTGACTAAAATACTGCTAAGAGATGTATCTGTAAATTCAAATCTGCATTTGTTTTCTGTGTTTCTGAAGATACTGCCAAAACTTTCTAACGGTGCATTACATAATGCCCTTGTATAGCAACTCAGATTGGATGTAACAATTGATCAAAATTAGGCAAAATGCAGAGAGGCGGTTTCTTTTATTCCCCTTGAGTGATTACCCTTTCATGTGTGCCAAACCCTGCCAGATGCATCTCCACTTTTACACCACTATTACAATGGTGCAAATACTACTGGAAGTGCTTTTATCCAGCCTTCTACTTGAAGCAGGGCTGTTGCCAACACTAGATCAGGTTAGTGGTGCCTGGTTTGAATCTTGAAAACCTCCAAGGTTGCAACCTGTCTGTTGCAACCTGTACCATTCTAGTGATTGTTTTTTTTCTGATGTTCAGCCTGAACCTCTCAAGCTGCAATTTATGGCTGTTGGTGCTTTATGATATTGTCTGGCACCATGAAGAATGACTCCGTAATTCTTTTAACTCTCTTAAGTAGTTACAGATTGTTATTAAATCACTCTTTAGACTCTTCTTTGCCGAACTGAACAAACCTAACTTCCTCATCCTCTTCTAGATGTGCTGTGTGCCTCTAACCCCTTTGTGGTTGCTTTCCAAGGAATCCTAACTAGCAATTCCTTGCATTAAGCTGAAGTCTACTTTCCCAAGATCTGATTCTGCTGCTTTCCTTCTCAGCCTTCCTCCAGATCCTGTGTTCTCATGGCTGTTACAGCCAATGCTGCTGTCTGTGACCAAATAAGAAACAAGTTCTTCCTTGTCTGTGAGCAGTAAATTCATAAGAATTGGTTATTTATTTGTGTGGCAGATGTGGAAACAAAACTAAAACCCATTTAGCCTTTTTGACTAATGTTAAATATGCCCTATACAGAAGACTTGTAGTTATTGAACTCTTTTTTTGTTCTCCCCTTTCATTCTTCTTTCATGATTGTTTCTTTCCTATGCACTTGCAATTTTCAAACATGCCATGAATAAAAAAACATAGCTAATTTCTATCCAAACTTGCCATCTAGTGGCATATTACAGGGTTGCATGTCATCCATTAAACGTATTTTTGTAATGTATACTGTATAGTTAAAATTTATATCAAAATTAGTTTTTTAAATGTTGATTTTTTTCTTTTTTCTTAATGGTAGTTTTTCTGTGCTGGTATGTGTAGTCATTGTTTCAATGTCTTTCACTTTAGCCACAACCTGCTCCAAGACTATTGTGTGAAAGGAGGTTGCAGCTTGTGTGTAAGAACTACAGTTAATAATGAAGAAATATCATATTAAAATAAATAAGGAGGATGTAATAGTTCAGCTTTCTGAGAAGTTATTTATTTTTCTCCATATATCATGTTCTACATAGGTCTTCTTGCTTTTCTAAGAGAGCAAGGAGATAGCAGAAATTTACCTGACAGGTGAATAATTTGAGAAAATACTTAAACTTGTTTAAGATCAGAGTGAGTCAGTAGTACTGGAAATGGAAAAACTATCTTGCAAGCTGTAGCACTCTATTTGTCTGGAGAGCTTGTCCAGTAAAGGTCGCTGGGGATGTATTGGATAGTATATTCCTTCTTTTAGAGATTATCCAAGTAATGCTCATTGGCAACAAGTGATTTTTGGATTATTATCTTACGCTTCCCTGTAATAAAAAAAGTCATAATGAATCAACTAATGATCAAACAAACTCAATGTCCTGTTAGCAGTTCCAGACACTCTTCTCCTTGGTTCAAAGATTTGACAGTTCACTAATGATTCCTCACACCCAAACTGGAGGTTGCACCTGTACCATTAAATTTAAAAAATGCTGGTAGACCTAACCATGTCAGATTTTCCTAATTAATTTTAGAAACTACAAGCTCCTTTTGCTTATGTGGAAGAAACAATGATTGACTATGCTCCACATGTTCCACTCCATTAAGAAAAAATGTAGGTTGTTTGGTTTTGTTGGGGTTTTTTTTGTCTTTTAAAAAGTCTTATAAGTGTTAGTTTGGTTAGTTTTTTTCTTTCTGTAAGCTTCAATGTACAGCAGAGCCTTACCCTGTTCCGTGTGGTTTCCTCGGTTTCTTTTCCCCACTCCCTTTCCTGCTTTATTACTTCAGAACTTCTATCAGACCCATCTTCTACTACATTGCATAAAACTTTCTGCATCAAGTGAAACTTTCTCAACTTTAGTATATGAATAAATAGCTTTTTTTGTCTTCTCTTCTGTCTACAATTCCTGAACAGTGTGTCTTTTTGCATCGTTGTAATGCAGTTAATAATCCAACCAAATCTATTATGCTTATTTGTATAAATTTGATTATTAAGACTTTCAGATCTTCCCATCTACTCTCTGGGTCTTGGATGGTGTCTTTTGTACTTTAATTTTTAGCTGCTTCTGAGGGGTAGATGGGAATTATTATTTTCCCTCCTTAATGTTTGTATTTCAGAGTTTTAATTTCCAGGTTATCATCTATTTTAAAATCACAGTCTTACTATATGACTTTTAAAAGGCCAATAAAATACGAGCAGAATTGCATTAGGTTTCTGAAAATCAGTGTAACTTTAGAATTTGAGGCGGCAATTTCTTTAATTCCTTTAAAAAAAAAGAAAAAGGCAAGCTAATGCTGGGGAGAAGAGTTGAATTTTGAATTAAAGTGTCTCGGATATCATATACATTATTTATTACTTTTTTAAAGTTTACATATAATAAAAACTGGGAGCTAGTTTGATATATGAAAAAGTAAGCAAAGGTGTAATTAACTTACAACTAAATTTGAACTGAATTTTCTTTGAAAAAAGTCTTGGGAAGGCAGTTGTTAATATTTCATGAGGAGTTACAAACTTTGTAATGCACTTTTTGCCTTTGGCATATGAAAAGAAAATTTTAGTTTAGGGTGGAATGTAGGAGACTTGGGAAGAACTATTTAAACCTTGACAATAGTTACTTTGAAAATTACACAGATTTTATCACTCAATAAAAATACATTAGAAATGGGATGGTCAGGCTTTAAAAAAGTTAGATATTGACTGCATATGGCTTATCCAGACTGGATTTATGCTGCTGATACTCTTCTAAAACAGTCAGAGATTTCCAGTTGTGCTGTATTTAGGGTGGAGATAGGATGAGTTGGAGGCTGTGCTAAATAAGCACTGAGTCTCACTTTAGCTGTTGAATATCTTTCTAAACAGTGGAAATTAGATCACATTGTTACCACTGTTGGGGTAACAATATTTAGGTTACCTGTCAGTAGAAAGTTAAAATGTCAGATTGAGATGTCAAACTGGAAAATAAAATTTATTAATTTTTTGTATGTATTGCAGATCTCAATTAATGTTACTGCTGTGATTGATTCCCATATATTGGGGATTTTCAGGTTTTTTTTTTTTTTTTTCTTATGCGTTTCTTTTGTTCACCTGGCTTTTTCTTAAAATGCCTACTGGCTCTACCAGTCTGAGATTGAAATTCTGGTAATGTTATGGCTTTGAATTGAAATAAAAGCTCTAGAGTATGAATAATGGATGGTAATGCCCGTCTGTTAAGAGGTCTTGATCTTACCACATAGAATTATTCTAGTCAATCCTCAGATAGTGCTCTCTGCTGCTGGTGTTGAGTGATTGCTGTGATAGTGTGCACTTTTTATTCCTGCTCTCCTTTCTTGTAAGTAGAGTATAAGGTAGGGGGCCTGGAAAGTCACAGCAATTGAGGCAACTCTTTCATCACAAGACTTCTTGCACTAAGGCTTTCAAGCATGGTTTGCCTCAGATAGATACATGGGCATTTTTAAATGCAGTTAACTGGGAAAAAAACATATTGATACAGTGCTACAGCCACAATGAAGGCAGTGTTTGAACCACAAGCAATATAGTATGAAAGGCAGGTTACTCACTGGTTAAAAGTTAAGTTAAATCTGTACAACTTGCTGGTGTTAAATGTAATTTGAGAGACAAGTATTGATATTGAAACACAGCACCTTTTCTGCTTCCCTTGATCTGGTGTAAAACAGGCAAATGGTAGACTTGTACATTGCTGTAAAAAGAAAATCATGTGTCACTGTGGTGCAGGGTGAACACAAAGTGTTGAAACAAATGTTGATCACTGTAAGCTTGTTGTCTGGCACCCATATGTTCAGTGGCAGCTTCAAGCATAGAGATCTGATTTTTTCTGCAGCTTTGCCTTTAAACGCTCAGATATTTACTCCTTCACATTGCCATCTTAAAGGATAACTTTTCAGACATAAACGCTAGGATTGTATTTTATTGCCATAAGTTTCAGCATAACATCTTCTAGGTTTCAAAACAAGAATTCACTCCTTGAAGAATGAGAAATATTTGTCAGAATAGTGATTATTTCCATTAAGATGTATGTTACACCCACACATTTGTTGATTTGCCTCTTAAACTCGACTGCTAACTCCTCAGGCTGTGTTAGCCTGAGTCACTTGTTTCAGTATCTTCCAAATGGATGGTGTCCAAATGATGAAATGTAATCAGTCTTCATTGCTTCGGCTCAGCTAGTAACTGTCTTTTAAACGGTACGTTCTTCCAGGATAATGAATAGTCAATACAAACATACTGGGTAAAACTTGAAGTTGGGGTTTTAAACTTTTCTTTATTGGAGGCAGAAAGAATAATTAGGAAGTACAATTGAACATACCTCTTGTATTTCAAACTTTCCTTTAAAGGACACTTTGAATTACAGAATACTGCACTCAAAAGGGTAATGCGGTGCGAAGACAACCTTGTGTATTTGAATAACTCCGTACACTACAGCACAATCAGAATTCAATCAGACCAAATTTACATGTCCTGAGCTGCAGTCTTGATTCTGTGCTGGCATCGGCTGTTTTTAAATTCCAGGTCCATTATGTCAGCAAAGAGAGTATGAAGTTACTTTATCCTGAAGAAATCTTTCTTTGAGGATGGGAAATTTGAACTCTAAGCTAACACTATAATGAACCTAGATTTCAGGGTACATTTTGAGACAATTGGTTTTGAAATATTTCCATGCATATTAATGTGTATCGTAGAACTTGAGATTCAACTACAAAACTTTGGAGTTGTTTTAAAAATTTCCAGTGCTAAAACCAGGTATAGTTATACTGAAACTTCAAAGCCTTGTTCTTATTGCTGTCCAAGTTTTTGTGCTTAAAAGTGAACCAAAAATGTATAATCTATAAAACAGTGGAGACTTGCTTAATTTCTCCTATCATTCTCAAAGTATAAGCGTCATCCTTGCCATTTAGCCAGTAGGACAAAAACCAAGAGCCCTTTGGTAGTATTTATTCCAGAAAGGAAATTTGCTCTTTGCTGTAGCTCAGAAGTAACCCAAGAGCTGAGAAAAACATTGAATGAAAAGCACAGCGTCTAAGAGATCTGAAAGGATTCTGTTGATCACTGATAAATAATTTATGTCTAATATTTTTTACTTTTGTTAATGTATTATGTGTGTGATTTCAAATGAACAGGACATTGTTGCCAGAAATCTTTGTTTGTACTTCAGCACTTTGCCAGTTTTTCTCTTGGCTAGGATTGAAAATATGTTTTATGGCAAAGTTGCTTTGGGGGAAAAAAAAGAGTAGATACAGCAATGTAAATGCATCTGTACCAGTAAAAATGTGTATTTGCTGGAGCAGCTTATTCTTTTTGGGAAATGGATTTAATGTATGCCACGTGTGGACCTCTCTTTGCTGCTAAAAGCTATGTTTCTACTGGGCTGGTTAGCCAATGCAGCGCATTTGGCAAACCCTTTGCATTTTGACAGGTAGTATGGTTTTTCCTTTTAAGTGGCTTTCTGAAGAATTTATCTGTAAAACTTAACCCAAGGACTGATTACAAAACACTACAAATTAAAAAATATTTGTAATTTAACTCCATGTCTTTAGGGCTTTTTTCCATAATAAACTGAAATTTATTTGTTGGCTTGCAAGGCTTTGAGTTGCGTGTGTATACAGGGAGGGTGGGTTTGCTTTTGTTTATTTTGTATTCTTCCCTTTCCCCTCCTCAGATTAACTTTCGTTTCTTTATTACAAAAACCCAGAGGGGTCACATGATCATAAACCAAGTCTATTCCAGTGTTGTTGTCAGTCATTGAAAAGCTCATTGTATCAATGTCTGGATTCTAATAATAGCCTCTACTGTTTGCTGTTGTTTAAGCGTGTGGTTCTGGAAGGAATGTTCCTCTGAGAGGGGATAGCTGTTTGACAGTCATTAGCTCCTTTTTGGTTTTTTTCCATGTGCACTCAAGATAATAAAGGTACATAGGGACTGTCTCCTCCTTTGAGGGTTCAGAGCTCTCTTGGTCAGAGGAAAGCAGAAAGCCATTCTTCTGAGAGCTAATGCCATTTTGACCGAGGTGTGCATCCCTTTGGATTCCTGGTTTGTGCCCGCTTCCAGAGGCAAGAAGTTTGCCAGCTAAGTCCTCTGCAGGTTCAGCATGGAAAGGCCAGCCTCAGAGGTACTTTAGCTCCCTAAGGCTTTTTGGGCACCTGCTCCGTCCTAGTGCTTGGCATAGGAAGAGAAAACTCAATGGCATGGTGGAATAAAATGTAGAGATTTAAATGTGAAGTAAAAACACATTATCTTGTGAATGACTAGGATAATGATTATGGTCAGTTACTGTGGCTTACCAAGCACAGGGTAATTTCTTAATCTCTGGTAATATAATAGAGTAACTGAGAGGAGCGGTGATCTTCTGTTTTCTGTCCTTACCCTCTACAGCATATGGAGGGAGGATGAGCTACGGGACTTGAAGGTAGGTGCAGCATAAGTGAGGATGGATGGAAAGGGGAAGAGAAGGAAGTCTGCAGATGGGAACCAAAATACTGGTTCTTGCTTCTCAGTGATATTTTGTCTTGTACCTCAGCGAACAGTTTGGTAAAACTTGTCATATGGTTGTGTAGTAGACAGAGGTGGAATAAGTACTGTATATTTTAGCATATCTTTCTTATTTCTCCTAGTCTTCTATTACTCTACATACCCTTTTTAGTGTAGTTTCCTAATAGATCTGCCACTTCCTCAGTAAAATTTTTAAGCTTGTGGCTTCCAACTGTTTGGTAGAGGCAAAAGCTTAAAAGAAGCTGAATTTCTATGGCAAATTTTATAACATACAGTGCAGGGCAGGATGCTTTTCAAAGCTAGTTACATGCCAAGGCAGCCCATCTGTCTTGCCTGGCAATAAAGAGATGCTAGTGGGACTGCCAGTCTGCCTAAACACTGCTCTGACAAACACCTGCCCTTTTCTGCTCCCCTCCCAGCTGGTAGGGCAAGTGGTAGTAAAGAGGCAGGAACTTGTAAGGGACTGAGCGTGTTGCTGTGAAGAGGAAGGGTGTCTCATGGGAGATTGAGGTGTGAGAGCTTGGAGATACAGAGTAGGTGTGGTGGAGTGGTACCAACTCTGTATAACTGCATAGGTGATCTTGTGGGGAGCTGCAATGGCATAAACAGTAACGGATAACTATAGATTGGCTGCCTGACAGCTGTGTTCTTCCCCATAGCTGAAAGAGGTGATGAGAGTGTGACAAGGGAAGCAGCACACTGCTCTCACAGAAAGAACATCAATGCGATATTGAACTGACTCCTTTGTCTCATAACGCCTCCCCTCCTCCACACATGGAAGGAACTGTTGGCTGGAGCCTTGCTGGTCTCACCACCTAGAAACAGAAGCAGTCCTCTGTCTCCAGAGGCTGAAAAGAGTGTCTTTTATTGGCTGTCTTCAGATGTGAAGAGTTTGCTTATTTCAGTGAGGGTTGTTAAATTCACATCTTGCCTTGAAAAATTGTTTTGTTCTTGAAGAAACTTCTTTCTATGCGACTGAGAAGCGTTTAGCTGGCCCGGTGGAGAAAGAAGAGAGAAAAGAGAAGGTGGGCGAGATACTGGAAATAGTAACAGTGACTGTATGTAGGAGCCATGGAGAAAAAAATGATGAGGGCTATTGCAGTTAAACTCTGAGATGTAGTTAGAGGAAACTAGGCCTTCTGGGCTTTCTGCTCAGAGGCTGCTTTTTTTAACCAATCTTACAGTGCAAAATGACTATGAAACTATAAAAGGGTTTTTTTACTAACATTTGAGACAAAATTAAAGTGTTCAGTAGAGGCTGGTTTTTCCTGGGTAAACTCAGTAGCCCAGGCTCAGGATCTGACTGACAGCTGAGCTTTGTTCATGCTGGCTCCTGTAAATATTAGAAGGTTCTAAATTATCTCTTAAATCATTCCCTCTTAAGTTTCTCCTGCGTTCTCCCTGGAGCTGTTTATTGAGGAAAGTCCGGCATGTTGCAGTTATTTTCAGTGCATTCACCAGCACTATAAGACTTCGGTATTGATCAGAGTGCTCCTGCCGAGCTGAGCTGGAACAGTGTTTTCGTTGCATTAAAATCACCTTGAATCTCTGCTGCTCTCAAAAGCTGGATGCAGTTGCGGCGTTTTATACAGCTCCTTTAGTGAGGGACCACTAGGCGTCACTTGTGAGCTGCATTTAGAGAACAAAAAATAAGTAAGGGATGGAAATTCATTTTATGCATAGTGGGTTGTATATAGAATTACTTTAAAATATCTTTGCATGTTTGCAGCAACTGCCATGTATAATATTTCCACAATTTTAAAATGGCATTTAAAATTCCACAGGAATCGATGGTATGTAGTGTCATAATACAGTAAAACATTCTCGATTAAGAAATCTTGATGGGAGATGAAAGAAACTCCAAATGTGGAGCCAAGTAATTCCAGGTGGTTGCTAAAGCTACCTTTTGCTTTCCTGTTGTTTATCTTTAGAGAATATTTGGGGTAGGGGGAAAGAGAAATCTGGCAAACATTCCCTTTATTTTATTCTTCTCTAGTTAAAAACCTGTTTTTCTTCTTGCATGATAGCAGCAAGCATGCTGTTTATGTTAAACAACCATGAATCATTTGTAGGCATATAATAATGAATAGTATACTTATGTTGCATTATGGTTTGTAAGCAACTTTTTGGCTATGTATTGATTCAATAAATGTTTTTGACAATCATTTGGAAAATGCAAGAAGCTTTGAGGAATGAAAGAAAATATCTTGTTTATAGCAATCTCCATAAAAAGGGTCTTTATGCTGCTGTGAGAACTAAAAGTTACTGCCTTTTGTACTGAGTAGCATTTAATCTTATTGTAGAGCTAACTCTGATATGAAATTATTATGTGCTGGCATCCGACCAAAGTACCGCTCACTGAAGTGTATTCTATCATGTTTCAAGGCTTGCTTCAAGTCAGTGTGCATGATACTTCACAACCACTTTCTTCGGTAGACATGTTTTTTCTGTGCTGTAGAGAATGGAAAATTTTATTATCCTTTTAGAATGGCTTATGTAATACCCATTTAAAACATTTGTGAGCTTGATGTTCTTGTCTTCTGCTATATTCTCACTCCTGAGATGTTAGAGAATAGCATTAGGATTGAGTACCCATTCTTGAGTGTAGGTCTCTTGACGTAGAGCATTGCTAGCCAGTGTGTGAGGCTGAGTTTTCTTAGTTTCATTTTATCTTGGAGTTTGTAATAGGAAGATAAAAAGTAAAATCCACAGTGGCAGACTAATCCAAATTCATGTTATCTCTGTGTCTAACACAGGAACACATTCTATCTCTATTTGAAGGCTGTAATTAAAGTGACTGGTTGTGGATTTTGTTTCAGCCCTCAAAAGTTGTAATGGATAAACATTTTGGAGTCAGGGTTCAGACTACTGGCTTTGAGCAGATGGGTGATTTTAGATAGCAAGAATCCATAACTTGTGACAAACGCTCTGGAGATCCGTGGCAATTTGGCTTCAGTTTGTTTACTATGACCTCACTGGTAAAGATCTGACAAAAGTGGAGTATTTCCAAAAATAAAAAACTTGATTCTCTGACTGTCAGTGGGGCCTGTAGCTAATTTACGTAAGTGAGACTGGGAAAATGAGAACAGGCTTGGCATCAGCTGGAGTCATGTAGGATGCTATCGCATTACCGTTGCTCAGAAATGACCATACATTTCCACAATCAGAAATCATTGTAATGGTTATCTAACAATTTAATTAGAGCTTCTTTTGTATCTTTACTTTTAACAAATGGTTAGATTATATAAGATTATGTATTTTAATTAAAGGGAAGAGTTGAATAAAATATATAACCAAGAGGAAATAGCAGTGTCTCCTTATATTGCACTTCAAAAAAGATAAAACTGCAAACTTTAGCTGTCTTCACAACAGTGCATTTACCACATTGAGGTCTTCTGAATATGTTTCTTGGACTCAACAATTCTTTGACAATTCAGTTACACAATAATGTTATCAGAAAAAAATTGTCCACTACACAAAGCCTATTATTTAAGTTTATCGGTCTGCATTTATTCTGGAAAATTAAGATAGGACTTTAATTAGAGTTATCATTGATTTAAAAGACATTCCAGTATTTTCGGCGTTTGTCATTGAAGACGACAAGACTACAAAAAAAATTTTCAAGTCAGCAGTTGATAGGGAAGGGACAGACTTAGAGATTCTGTTGTATTTATCATTTAATGGTTCATTTTAAGAAATGACTTGGGGTTTCTGACGCATTAAAGAAATCCTGAAATCCCAGGTGCAGTGAGAATGGAATTTGGCATGTGACTATCTGGCTGACTTTATGCAGTTCTTCTAGTGAAAAGCTGATTAAAGAACAGCTGTTAACTTAAATCAGAAAGTTTGCTGTAGTTTCTACTGTAACTTTTATGTGAAAGGTTTTTTTTATTTGGATTGTAGTCAGTCTTCACAACCAGTGGAATGTGTTCCAGTTTAGTAATTAACTGTCCTCACTTACTTGGAAATTGTAGTGGTGACATTTATTACAAAGGATTTACATCAATATTGAAGGAAGGTTTTCACAGAAGAAAAAAAAAACAGGTTAAATCCAGTTCTGTCTGTTTTCATGGTACGTGTATTTTTCTTCTGCCAGTAAGGGTATCCTCTGTAAGAGTGCTGTCTAGCTAAGTCCATCAGGACGACCTGTATTCTTACAGATTATGCAGAACTGTGCTTCACAGGATTACATGATTTAATTTTAAGAATTTCAGCTCGTCACTGTTTTATCTGTACCAGAATTTCCTTGTGCAAACACTAGAGGATCTGCAACAGTGATGAAGCTCTGTACTTACGTATGGTACTGTGTCTGTATATAATTATCTATACAGACTTGCATAAGTCTGTGTGTGTGTGTGTGTGTTTAGATGTATATTTTTTAAAAATCTATATGTAATCTTATTAGCCATATTGGCAACCTCGAGTTTCAGAAATTAACTCTTCTTTCTTTACACTTTCCTTAGTAAATGCACAGTATAATAGAAATTATGAAAGTTACCCAGGCCCGGAGAAGACAACTGGTCCTGGAGAACTCCATCCCTGAGAAAAGTTGAGATGAGAATTATTCATTTAGTGTGCAAATTGGAGCATGCTCCTTGACTGATGAGGGTAAGAACTTTTTTGAGAGAGAAAAACCTCAGGAGGAACAGCTAGTGGATCTAGTTTGATACCAGATGAAAGAGAAGGCAGACACTGTGTGGGAGGAGGAGAGAGGGGAATGGGGCAACAGCTGAAGAGGCAGAGGTAAGGAGCAAGACTTGACCATATAGAAAACAACTTGTATTACTGCATTTTCTAGCATTTCTTACAGCTGCTCGTTGTTATAATGCACCTAATAATTTTGGCTGTAAAATCTGTGCTACTTTGGACTGATCATTTCACTAGGATGTAAAATACAGGACAGCATTTGATTTTTACAGCTTGTTTTATTGAGATTCACTTTCCTTATCTAGTGTGTATTGTTTCTCAAGCGTGTACTAAATTGTAGTTTTGAACTTATTCAAGAAGTGTTTTAAGTACTACTTCAGAATACGTTTCAAAATACCCTTCTCAATTTGTAAAAACCTGAATAATTAAAATAACTGTTAAAGCCAAGCCTTAGCAGGATCAGTATTGAGGAGGCTAGTATGGTCTGTCCCCGTTATTTTAACACAGGTAAGAATCTCTACTTCAGTTTAAGAGTAGTAGTGGCCACAGTAAATTTACAATTTTTGCACATGGTAAAAACTAAGATTTGAAGATGGAACAATAGATAATTAAATAACTTAAGTCTTTAGAAGTGGGTACACAGACTGTCAAGTCTCAAAACATTCTTCAGACAAACAACCTACATCTAGATTTTTGCTCAGCTTCTTGTCCTTCAATATAGACTTACTATAAAGTGAATACCATGTTTTAAAACCTTCAGAGAGAGAATCTAAATAAAGATAAGATTATTTTTATTTGTTACGATCCAAATGTGAAAGGAGATTATGGATATAATACATATTAGTGAATAGTATGCATGTTTCCATTTTTCCCTTTGTCGTATTTTTGGTGTTACATTTGCAATAAAGTAATTGGTCATCATTTCTTTTAGCTTTCAACTGATGAAGTAGGTCATAACTTCATTAGAAAAAGTTACATTGTTCTCATTATAAAAATTATTTGAAAGGAAGAGCAATATTCAGTTGGAGAAAGTGTATCGCTAAGTCCTCTGCTTTAAAGGACTGTGTCTGGATGCACTCTACCTATTGTACAAAGACAACATTTAGGAATTGAAAAGCATTCTTAAGATTCATCTTAAGAATTTTAAGATGAAGAGAACTATTTTGTGGGAGCGTGTCTTAGCATTTCCATATATTCAAAATCGACAAAAATTAATTCCAGTAGGTATTTCTGAAATTCTTTTGCAAGATAAGGAAAAATAATTGTTTTGATGCATAATCATCAAGATTTAAATTAAAAAATTACATATGGTATGTTTTGACTTTAGAACTCATTACATGAAATAAGCAATTACCCATGCATTTTTCTGGTCTGGAAGATACACTTTTTTTCTTTCCAAAATGGAATTGTTGATATTACAATTGGTTCATGTACCACAGCCACCTGACAGGAACAGCAGCTGCAGAGATGAAAGTTATCTAATTAGTTTTCCATTTTCTTACTATATTTTATATGTTGGTATATTAGTACAGTGTATATTAGCTGTTGGAAAAGAAAATACAGTAGCTGAAAGCAAGTGCTTATTCTTGTATTTTGATTCCTATAGACAGAGGGGCACTTTCTCAGTTACCATCAGCAGTATGAGCTGCGAATTACCGTAAATATTTGAGCTGCATGTTTGAATTGATGAGGTTTTATTAGAAATACCTCAAAACAGTTAAATTTGTACTTCTGTCTTTATAATACTTTTATCGTTATTTCCAATGAGTGTAGTTCATATCAGGAATGTTTTGAACTGAGTTTGAAACATTACTTGTCTTTCATGGGAGAATGCTTCGTTGGAGCTGTGAGACATATGCTCTCTGGCTCACAAATCTTTATGATGTAAATTGCTAGAAGAGGAGATAGTTACCTTATGCTTGCTGTGTTCTCTGATGTATCTGCTGCTGGCTGCTGTTGGAGAAGAGGTACAGATTTGAAAGGGCATGTTATATTGATATGGCTGCTGCTTTGTCCAGGTATTCGTATCGTTTGAGCAGCAGCAGCTTTTGTCAAGAGCTGCCCCTTTCTGCGTAGTGTTATTTTGTCATTTGGAAGAGAAGTTCATCAGCTTTTGCAATTATGGGAAGCTTTTCCTTCTACCTCTCTTAGCCATAGGCAGCATCTTAGAAGCAAAAATGTTTAATTTGGTATTTCAGTCAAATGGTATGTATGAATAGAAAGTAATGGTACGGATATGCTTTTGTTATATCTGCAGCAACCATTTCCTTTTGGAGGTGGGAGTGGACTTCAGCCTTCTCTAAATATTTTCAAGCTTTTTTCTATCCTATGCAATCCGCTCTGTCCAATGGTCGTCTCCAATTAGTAGTCCAGGAATAGCAAATTAGACATTTTTGAGCTGCAATAAACCTTACTGCAATTATTGCTATCCTTATTGCCCCATACAAAACAGTTTCTCCATCTGTTCATGGATGTTCCTTCCTCTTAGAAGCGTATGATAAGTTGCTGGTAGAATGTTTCTTTTGCAGTTGCTGTCGAGTTCCTGATCTTATAGCACTATTACTAGCACTAATAATAGCACTAACTTGACAAACAGAAGGTTTGTCATCGAACTTTAGACTCAAAATTAAATAATAATTGCTTTGCTCTGTCTCCTGTTTCCCTGGCTGTTATGTTCAAGAAACAAAGACCCAAACTGTCGCTTTTTTAACCAAGGATGAATTAATCGCTAGGTGTCACAGACTGAGTGTACAAACTTGGTCTGTAGCTTGAGTTCATTAGTTTGTGTGAAAGTATTCTGGAAATGCATTTTAAACTCTCTTTTTCACATTTTAGTACTGATTAAAGTAATCTCTGAAACTTTTTCCCTCAAGACAATTTGTTTTTTAGATGTTAACCTTCTGGTTTGGGACTATTAATTAAGTGCCTTCAACAAAGATTGTTCATATCTATTCCGTTAAATGTTCATCTTTGGAGTGGATATATACAGAGCCGGTTTTCAGTCTTTCAAACCTTTTGCTTCATTCTGGCCATGTTCTTGACGTCAGAATTGTAGTCTGGGTAGGGTGCTGTAGTCTTAATGCTCATTTCTGTAAGACTCTCTTGTCCAGACCTTGGCTATTTTTTCTTTTTAGTATTGCTAAAATTCTACCACTTTCTATGGTCGGGCAGGAGCTAGGAAATGCTCAATACAGCTGTATGCTGTAAGAGCTGGAATCCTCTTCCACTCGCTGCTGAGCTGCAATGAAAAATTACATTACGCTCTACTCTTACTGAAAAGCTTTCATACCTTGTCAGAGGTTTGAGGCTTGCACTGCAGTCACTAACCTTCACAATAGTGTCCATATGCAGCACTAGTTTTCAACACATATTTCCATAAGGTTGTATCTTGTGCTCTTCAGACTGCTGCCCGCCAAGACATTTTCTTACCTGGGTTAATACTAAATTTTCATGGGAAAAGTCTAAAAAATGAAGCCATCTTCTTTTTCAGGTGTGCTATTCAGTTGAGTCTTAAAACAATGGAAGAACATGTTTCCAAGCATTGTGGTTAGATTTCATTAAATGAGTTCTCTTTGGACTACATTCTACATGAAGTGTTACTGTTTGCGTTAACAAATATTGCAAAATTTTGTTTGACAGATTGGATCTTCTCTCAATTTTTCTAACAGTAATAGAGCATAAATATCCCTAGGCACAGAAACAGGTGGTTATCCTCAGAGGATGTTAAAGGAATCCAAAGTCCTTCAGAATAAAGAATGTGCCATTGTCAAAAATGGTCCTGATTGCCTGTATCTGCTTCTGTTGACCGCTTCTCATATACTGCCTTGGTCTGGAGTCTGTTCTTTGCTTCTTTGAGTGCCTTGTTTCCCAAAGTCACTCCTAACACCCTGAGTTTCAGTCATGAGCTTGGACTCCTGCTGCGTTGTCTGCAATACTGTAAGTTCTGTATGCCGAACGGGGTCTTTTGGAGTAGGAGCTAGTGATATATATGACTTGACTAAAGTGAACTCAGCCCTGGAGTAGCTAAAGGGTTTGTTTAGATGAATGTTTGGCCTTATCCCTGTGAGGGTTAAGTATGTTGTATGTCCACCTTTAAAGGACAAATTAAATTTGGTGGGTTTTTTTCTTTTTCAATTTATCTCTGATAATTGCAGAAATGCTTTCAGATGGCTGCTTTCTAAGGAAGTTGCCTCTGAAGTTAGTTCTTGAAGCTGCCTGTGTATCAGGACCCTTACAGCTACAGGAAGGTGTAGTGTATGACTTGCTTAATATTCTCTTGTTTTTCATCTGGGGAGAAGTTTTTACCTCTTTTGTTCTGAACAAGGTTTCAATCCCAGCAGTAGAAAGTAAGGGTTTAATCTGAAAGGGCTGAAAAAGGGAGAGAATGATTACAATATGTTAGAAAATATGCGGCTAGGATAACCGTAAATGTAGTTTGTACCGTTTACCCTACAACCTAGCATTATACATAATACATTATAAGTACAGTTTAGATACATTATACTGTGTAGGAAAAAAATTATTAATTTGTGATGAACAGAATATTATTGAGGCTTCCTTCAGGGTTCTTGATTTGCTATCTAAATTTTACATTGCTGAATACGTATGACATATATTTAAAGCGTGAAGCTTAACTTTTTTGATAGATTCTGCTGAATAAAAAACATTGGGTTGCTATTTTTTTCAAATAATCCCATGCTGTCTTGCCAATTTTTTTCAGGCTCCTTGATTAGCAAGGAGATCTTAATTACAAAGAAAGTTCGTAGTTGTTATCTTAATACTATTTTTATCTTCAGAGTAGATATACTACAAATAGCATACCAAGCATTTTCTTTCCAAGAAATTCTTCCTTTCTAAGGTGTTTCTTTTAGTATCTTTTTTTTAAAATTTTAATTTATAAACTGTTATGTCCACCTGAATATGTTTTAGAAAGAGTTATAAAATATATGATGCTGGTTAAACTTTAGCTGTGCAACTTTAGGGACATAACTGTATTGTAATCTCTGAGTTGTGGTACATGTGAAAATGTGTTGTGGTTTCACCCTAATATTTCACAGACGTATCTTTAGCTCAAAAACCCCTACAGTGTGACAGAATTGGGAGTTCTTGCTCAGAAGAGGCAAAAATGAGGTACAGCCGAAATCTTGGCTTTCGAGTTTAATGAATGTTTGCAGTGCTGATGAGAATCTTTGGCTCCTGTTCTATTTCGTATTCATGAATACTAAATTCATTCACATTTTATGTATATAAACCTGATGAAAGTCAAAACAAACCTGATGAAAAACCTTAAACTAAGAATTGTGTATTATCAGTGCTAACAAAAAAATATTTCCTTAGGTTTTATTTACTTAATTCATCCTACTACTAATTCCAAGATTTTCAACAAACTATTTTATCCTCAGTTAAAAAAAAAAATTGGTACCAAATAAAAATACTATAATGTGATAGCTGTTTAAGAGACGGTTTTACCAGCTGAATGTGTTGCGTCTAATTTATTGCCCTATTAGCTGAGAACAAAATTCTTCTGTATTTTTTTCTAGTCAATACAGAATACTTTTGAGAGTAATTTAAAATAAATGTGCACAGCATTTATGTTAGATTTATACCTTAATTTATTATTCTAAACATGACTGATTTTTTTTTTTAAAACCCACTTTAATATGCATAATGTTCAGATTTTTGTGCAAGAGTGGAATGTCTTTTCCCTTCTGCCTCGTTTCTGTATACTTTTTTTAATCAGAGTTGCACATAAACTCAATTTGCTGTACACTTTTCTTCTTAAAAAATAACAACAGTTTTGTTACAAAGTAGGTGTCATGAAGAATTAAATGGTCAAACCATAATTTGTCACACCTTTTTCTGGTAGGATAAATCAACACCTACTACTCCTGATTTATCAGCCCTTTCATTGCAATGCTCATTTTTGTGAAGTGTTATGTAGTGATGTTATGTTAAAGGTAGACCTTGTTCTTATTGATCTCTGACCCTCAGAGTCAGCTTTATAGTCTGTTGCAGCAAACGTACCCCAATTACTGTGCTATGTTATGATACTAGTTTACCTTGTATAGGTGGTCATATACTGTTTAATTTCTCAGATTAAGAGCTACAAACTGCTAAATGAGACTTTGTCCTGTAATTTTTAGTTTCCTTTAGTTTAAACTAAAACTTTATTATGGATGTTGCTAAATTATGCTAAATATGAGGGAGTTTTATTGCATACATTCTTTGTTCCTTTCTTTTATGTGTGTGTGTCCATGTGCTTAAGTGTAGTTATACGGTAACATGCAATTACAATTTTTTAAAGTATTCTTGGCTTAAAACTTGGTTAAATGCAATCCTTTCGTGATTCTTGTCAGAGCTGGCAGTTCTGGAAGTGTTTTCATATCTGAATATGGGCTGTTGCATTGAAAAGTTTTCAAAGAAGGTTTGAAACTGACTTGGCAAATGCTTGCAAAGGATTTAATGTGCCTGCATTTATTATGTCATCTTTCTCTGCTACCTGCATCATAAAACTTGCAAATTTTTTTTTTTTTTTTTTTTTGGTAAAACTGAGACTGAGCCTAAGCCTGTATTTTCAACTTCAATGGTGTGTTTGTAACGTATTAGAGGAGTACTTATTTTGTTGTTGTTGTATGTGGATATGGAGCTAATCTATTCAGTGTATATTTTAGAGTATTTTTAATACAACTCTTATTTTTTTACTCTAAAACACAGATTGAAATTTAAATAACTTCTGTGCAAAGTTTCTAATAAAAAGAGGACTCAAAATCAGCACAAGGCACAGTATGTTAGTGCAACGTTCTAAAATACTGCTTCATCAAGTTAAGAAGTTTTTGTTTAAGTAGACTTTTGGCCTTTCAGAATGGAATATGGTTCTCTTTCATACGTAATGTGCTTTCTTCGTATGCATGGACGGCTTCAGGGGTTTTTTTAAAAGATACGCTTTCAGTTCTGGATGACGTTTAGCCTTTGACCCAGCCACTTTCTTACAATAAACAGTTTGTTGATGAGAGCAGCTGCTGGGAAGATTGCTTCCAGACTGTTCTGTCGCAGCTGAGCAAAAGCCAGGATGCACCTTACAGCATTGCTGTGCTGTCCTCCCTGTTCCTCCGCTCAGCTCTGGTTTGCGTTGAGGACAGTGCAGCGGGGCCTTCTGTAGCTAGCCTTGTCCTGCAGCCGCACAGGCTGTTACGTAGTCAGGGACCGTAAATGGTAGTACTTTATCAAAATTGAGAAATCAAAACAGTTGTGCTCTGCTTAGGGCAGTATGTTCGCCCTTTTTTTTTTTTTTTTTTTTGTTCCACCCTTTTAAGAATTTCTGATACTTTTTTTGCATATAACAAAGGAAAAAAAAGGCAATGGCCTCATTTCCTGTATTTTTTTGGCATGACTGAATGATAGCATGTGCCTTCGAGCAATGTAATACATAAGTGTAACAGTGTGCTAAAAACAATAGATACTGACATGAACTAGACCATTTTTCCTTTTCACTGCTAGTTGATTTCTGTTTATCTTTTTAACCTTATTGACAGCATTCCTTTCTCTACAGAATGTAACATCTGATAGAGTTTCGTTAGTTGGTGCATTCTGACCTGGGCCCTGCAGCCTGTGTTTAGAATGGACTGCTGCACATTGGATAAATTAATTTTCTGCCTACATACAGTGCTTTTTAAACCTAAATTAAATTTTGGATTCAAATTTAGGCACAGATTTATGAGCAATTACTGGACGCGTAGACTGGGAATGGATTGAAATCTAAGATGCTTCATGTTCAAAGACATGTAACTGCAATAAAAAGGATGAGGATACCTTGCAACACTTTATTAAAAATCTTTCCCTTTTTTGGACTAGGTATTCCACATATCAGTTGACAAAGTGGACCCACTTCTATATGTGACCGTTTCTATTCCCTATACTGCTGAGATGATGCACTGTGTAACTGTTTATGTAAAGTAATACTTGTTTTTAAAAACACGCTGAAGTGTGGAGACAAAAATAAGGAACTTGGTCTCTGGAATGATCTTTCAGAAATTATTACCATTTTCTGCCTCTATTGAGAAAGTATATCACAGACTAAAGTAACTACCCAAACCTCTAGAGACTCCTAAAAATCCAGTTGGTTGTGAATTTAAAAAGTTTCCAATCCCTGCCATCTTTCTAAACGCCCTTCCATATTTTGCACAATCAGCTTATGTTTTGCATTGTATCTTGGTTTAGGAAATATAAAAAGATTATTGATAAACTGAAACAGATTTCCTGGTTATGTGTATCCTGAGAATGCATAGCAAATATCAGCCAAGTAACTACAGAAGTTCATGAGAACATGGAATGAGAATGCAATTTGGTGGTACTATAATAAAATCTTTATGAAGTTCTTTAGGGGATGGGTAAAGAAGGGAGTGGAGAACTGGGGATTTCTCGCCTTCCTAAGGTTTTTACACTATTAACTAAAATACCAGTCATGAAAATAATGGCCATCTGCATACTGAACAGAGTAAGGTGGATGCACAAATTCTCCCCTGACTTAACCTAGAAGAGTGACCTCAGCTAAAATACATCTTCCTGTTAATAAAATATGCAAAACAAATGTAAATATTATAAGTACTCTGAAGATAGATTAAACTCAGCCATTGAAGCAGTAGAGGAAAACTATCTAGCTTTCTTGATTTTAATTTATTTCCTTGAACAAGGACTGAACTTTAAAATTAATTACAAGAGTTAAGAGAGAAGTTTTATACATAAGTTTTATACGTATATATATATTAAGAGAGAAGTTTTATATATGCTTCCTTAAAATGAATCGAGTACTTTATATATTTCAAGTGAAATTTTGAACGCATTGTAAATAGCCTTCTTGTTTTACAATTCTGTTTATTCTTTGTGTTTCGATTGTTACAAAATCCATCTTCAAGCTTACGCTTACTTAAGTCTAAAAGGGCATCTATTCAGGATTCCAGGCATTGATGTGTAGTTTGGTAATGTTATTAATGACATCTGAGCAGTATTGAACTGATGATTATGACTATCTAATGAAATCTCTTAACCTGCTTGTCTGGTTAGAGACGCTGGCTTTGATGCACAAACACAATTAATACCTCTGCTAGCTATAATTTTCCTGTGTCCTGCTGAACTTGTAGATGATGGCCAGTATTGTTTTTCTTGGGAAGGAAGAGCAACCTTTTTCCCATCTTTGTGAGCGTTTCTGTGGAAGAGGTTACAGCAGGCCTGTTCATGCTTTTCCAGTTCCTCTATCAAGGCTGTGATCGCCAAGAGATTGTCTTCTTACCTCATCTGATCTATGAAGTTTTTAGGAGTTTTTATCCATTTTTCAGTCTTTTCCTAAAGACTGGGTTTCTGCACCTTGTAAAGGAAAATAATTCCTTTTAATGAATGATTGTGATACTAAACTTAATGTTTACAAAATGTTTTATAAAACCTTGAAAGCAATGAGAATAGTATATAACTTCACATTTTTTCTGCATCTTCTCTATATTTATGGGGTGTGGGGGGTGTGTGTGTGCCATTTTATACTTAATATTTTTTTATTTTTTGGATTTTTCTATATGACCAAGTAAGAACATGAATTTACAATGGGACTATGGTTGTGTTATGAAACTGTCATCTGCTTCAGATCTCAAAGTATAACGTTATTACAGGAAGTAAAAACACAGGCAGCATCAGAAAAGCATTTTGTGTGCCTCATTAGTCAGAAATGTCTGCCAAAACCTTGCCCTCTTGTGCTAATAGCTGACTTTTCCTGCTGCTGGCCTCCTAAGTCACTAGCATTCTGGGCTGGAGCTGCCACTGTAGATGTGTTTTGTGCTGGCACCAGTCTACTGCTTACTAACATGTTCAACTTCAGTTTGTTTCTATTGGATTCAAGAGATGCTATGGAAGCTCTCCAGTGGCTAATTTAACACCTTTAAACCTGTAGGGCTTGAGTAAAGCTGTGTAATACGAAGAGGATATATTTTTTGTGTATATGTGTGTGTGTATTTTTATATTCTAAAGTTGAAATCAGATTCCAAATGCCGTGCACTCTTAAAATATGTTCTTTTCTGTCAGTGCAATTATAGAATTCGTATGAAGTATATACATATGAGATCATACCTGAACCAAATAATACTCATTTGAAAACTGCCAATTCAGGGGAAAAAAGGCAGATTAGCAATAATGGAAGTGTGATGTCTGTAAATATGGTTATGCTTCAAATGGGTTATTCATGTGCTCCTCTAAAAGTCTGGTACTTTACGCCTGTGTAATCTTCACTTGTTTGCAGTTAATAAACGTATATGTGTATGTGATTTAATCAGTGCATCAACTGATAATAGAATCAATGCATCAACTTTAGAGTACAAAAATAAAGGTAGTTCATTGGAAGTTATTATATTTTATGTAAAGAAAGGAGAAAAATCATTAAATCATGTTCTAGGTATGTATCCAGAAAGTGAATACTTGGCCTCACTTACTGAAAAAGCAACAGCTAAAATAGGGTACTATAGTCACAGAATTGAGTTATCAGGTGGAGGGAGCATCTGTAGTTAAAATTGTCTCATTTTGCTTTCCAAGAAAGGAGAGAGCTAACTGATGTAAAATGTTTGTTTGGTTTATGGCATTATATTTTTAGCTTTCATGTAGTTTTGCCTCCATGTTTTTAATAGAAACCAAATGAATTTAAGCTGTGACTGAATTTTGTCTTAACAAAGAATTCCATTGATACAGAGTTTAAGACCTATCGTCACAGTTTGGTAGCTCCCAAGTACACCCAGTAAGAGAGATACTTGCATGTCTCTGTGTATGTATATGAAAGTACATATAAAAATGAGAAAATACACAAAAATTCTCTCTATGTAAATAGAATGTAAGAATAAACTCTTGGATTTTGGATTATTTTGAACCATTATAGCTGAAAGTTTATGTGCTTTGTGCGTGTCTTATTGGTTGATAGAGCCCAGGTGCAAATAAAATCTCCATCAGGAGCTGTAATTTTCTGTTATTTTATACTACAACAGAGACGGGTCCACATGCAGCTGTTTTTTGTCTCTTATTCTCTTTATGTCTCTTTTCTCCCTTTTGTTCAATCTCAACTGCTAAGTGAGCATTAGGAAAAAGTGAAACTAACGACTACGAAAATAAAAATAATTTTAAACAGCAAAACTTCTGTTACATAGCAGTTCCTTCACACACCTTACCAAACTATTAAAATCATAGAAAGCAAATGTTAAATAATAAACAAAATACAGTTTTTACTCTTCCTTCTTTACTTTACAAGTGCCATTTAAACTTTAGTTCAACAACTTGCAATGCCAGAGCTCCAATCCTTGATCCACTGACTCCTAATAAGCCTTTGTGCTTGTCAGTGGAGGAGCTATGGGTATGTAGTATGCAGTAACCTAACTCTCTATTTCTATGAATTTTGTGCATTAGCATCCAGTATATTTCCCTACCCACTCAGAAACAACTTTTCATTCAGTAACACTTTCAGTCTGACAATCAAAATTCTGCTTGTTCATGTATTTGTCCCTGGGTACCAGATCTGTGAGACTGTCACTGCTTTGAAATTGCTTATCTCTCCATGTTTCTGTCTGGGAGGAGTTGTGCTTTGGAGTGCTGGAGGAAAATTTGTTAGTGAGAAATGGTGGGTAGATCCTGTTGGTGTAGTGCTTTTCTGCCTTTGGTGATTGGGTTTGTTTTTTTTTTTTGCAATACACTGAAAATATATTGTGCTTTCACCATTTAAAATATGGGTAGAAAATTTTTCTTGTTGTAAATATTAAATTTGTAGTTGATTATTTTAACTGTGAGAAGCTGATTAGCTCTCTTGTTGCCAAGTTGTTTGGTTGACATGTAAAATTTCATTCTTATTTTAAGAAAGAGGGCAGTATCTTTGCTTTAGAGAATGTACATATAAAATGTGATTCGAAAAATGAACAGTTTCTAAGGAAATTAAATTTGGCTTGACTTCACTTATCCAAAACTGATGCAGTAATGATGAATAACAATTTTAGAATATATTTATGCCATCCTAAAACAAGTATAGTTATTATATTTACAAAGTATGTCACTGATAATATACGTAAAACAGATTTGAGTATGATTCTATGTGCAGATAAATAGCTGCAGATATTGTGGTCAGTGCCGGAATATGTAAGCTGCAGCTTTTTTGATTGTGTGCTTATTTAGAGCTTGTACCTGCATGGTTTAGGATTTTTATAATGGTCAGGGTAAGCGGTAGCCAGGAGTTTGGGTATTTCCGTACCTTGTGCTGGGTGCCTGATCTGGTCCCAGAGATATGGAAGGCCAAACAGTTCCTGAAGCAGCACTGTTCATTTTTTAAATGCCCACCAGAGGTTGCTGCAGAACGGTGGACACGGCTGGGGATAGTTTTTGAATTCAAAGCTGAATCCTGAGCTTAGCAACGAATCGCAGAGTTCAGGCTCTGGTGTGATTATATTCCTTTTAAGTGGAGTTGAAGCAGAGGTTAACCCTGACTTCTTATATACGTTTATTTAATTATACAAAAATGTACTTCTTTGTGTGCCAGTGTAATTGTGGGGACCAA
Source organism: Bucorvus abyssinicus (assembly GCA_009769605.1). Taxonomy (NCBI): domain Eukaryota; kingdom Metazoa; phylum Chordata; class Aves; order Bucerotiformes; family Bucorvidae; genus Bucorvus; species Bucorvus abyssinicus. The sequence continues at coordinate 21,006,767 of CM020030.1, read as the reverse complement.
AATGCATTGGTTCAGCATCCGTGTTTCTGTAATTTGTGTGAAGGAGGTTCTTACAGTGAAAATTATTCTAGTGTGTACTAGGACAGCACTTAAAACTTTGCTTTGTTCAAAATGTAAAACCATATTTTTTTAGGAATTTTTAAAAATCAAATGCTGCTCTTGATTACGTGTTACTCATGTTTATATTTTTGATCAGCTCAATAAACACGTATGCTTTATGGGAAAAATTAGTTTCATAATTATACATATGTAACAATTCTTAAATGTTTCAGTATGCGTTAAACAAGAAAATTAAATCAAGAAGTAAACCTAAAAACCATGGGGGGAAAAAATCACCTGAAAGAATATATTTGAGAGGATAAATGGTATGAATTATGTGGCATATTGGTAATAATGTAAATTAACACATAAATAGATGCTGTTTCAGTCCTTTCAGAAAGTATGCTGTGGCAAACATACAACAGACTTTCTGAGGCATAGTATTGAGTACTTTCATTGTTTGTTTAGTATGTAATAATACTTTAAGCACCTTCATTTTTCAACTTCATGTCTTTTTCTGTAAGTCTGTAAATCCATCCTTACGTGAGTTAAAATTATTTTGTGTCTAGCTCAATGAATTTCTGTGTTTGGAAAGCAACAGGAAAATGCACTTTCTCATTAAGCACAGTTTTTCCATATACACCCTGACAAGAATGAAAGCTATAATTTTTTAAAATATTAGTTACAGCTAATAAGTTTTTCTGTGTGTGTGTGTGTGTGTGTGTGTGTGTGTGCAAAACAAGTAGGATAATGTGTAAGGAATTTAGCAGCAGTCTGTCGAAGCTATATTACACTAAGAGAAGATGCAAGTGCTTCATGCAGATCGAGTCAAGAAATGCTCATAAAACCTTTAATGCCACATCATCATTTACAATGCATATGCAAAAGAAGAAAAAACGCAGAGCATATTTTATCCAAGAAGTTAGATGGAAAGAGTTCAGATGGTGCTTTAGAAAAACAAGGATCAAGAAGTAATTTCTCTGTAACTAAAATTTTGCTACCGAGTCACTCTTAGGTTGTCCTGGGGCTTAGAAACTAGTGCCTGATGGCATTTGTAAAGAGACTATTCCTTTCTTCATGTTATGATCTGCTACACATGCTGCAGGGCTGCAAACCAGTAAGTCTGCTGACATTCAGCATACAAAGAACGTCACACAAGGAGCAGTGTCAATGTGAAACTTGAGAATGTGTAGCTTGTGAAGAAGGAAAATCTATAGAAAGGTGTTAGGAACAGGACCACTTTTCTCATTCCTTCTTAAGATGTAACAATGGGATTTGGAAAATTGGAGTAATTCCTTGGATAGATAACTTTATAGGAAGTTTGCTCTTAATTGTGGTTTGTGGGTTTTAAAGAGTTGCGCTGGAGCTCAGAGGCATCTTTTTCAAGGGCGAGAGAGCTTAGTCCTGTCTTCAGCACTCACATAGGAAAGACTCGTATTCCAGTTCCCATATATGGCAGTAATGGGAAGGAGGGGTATATATTTGGTTAGAAGTTTTTTTATTTCAGAGTCAAAAGTCTTAATCTTAAAAATTTAAGGGCAAGAACCTCTTGTACATTATTTTCAGTGGAATAGAAACCCCAATTTTCATGTTTCAGGTATCATATAAAAAACCACTTTGACTCTAGAAGAAGAGTTCTTTGAAATTTAAGCTACACACTTAGCAAAAAGAAGTTCCAACATCAGTGTTTATGGGCTGTTAACTTACAGTTTCTGAAGACATGGAAAATGTTTCATATCAAACCTCTCAAAACAGAATTAGGTATCTCCAGAAAGAGTTCTGTGAATGTATTACAGTTGTTTCAGGGTGTCACCAAGCAGGTGATTATCCCAGTAATTCATCCCTTCACCTTCAGAAAAATTTCTAAGTAATCTAAAATAAAGGAGAGGAAAGCCTAAGTTTTGGCGTGTAGATATATAAAATTATATATGTGTGTATATGCGTATTTCACATGTAAAACCTTTTGCACAGAAACGTGTGTTAGTGATGCCATCAACTGGGACAAAGACAACAGAGCAAACATACAAATGCATTTTATACACTGGTAGAATTTTCTTACTTGTGCTGTTTATTCTTGAGTGACATGCTTCTCTTCTAGCTAGCCAATTAACACCTACTTTAGTCTGTGTTTAAGGTAATAGTAGTGGAGATTTCATTAGCTGAAGGTATGAGCTGTTGTAGCAGATATGCTGATGAGAAATCAGTGAATGTTTTTCCTAGCTGCTGCTTTATCCTTCACATCAAGTCTTAGAGATGGACTAAAGGGCTTCCAGCAAAGAAACTTAGCATGTTGAAAAACCTGCATAATACAGATGAATGTGTGCACTCTATGCTTCAGGATCTAGGAGGACCACTACAAACCCTGTTTTAAGGAAAGATTAAGCCTAATTAATCTGCCAAGGAGGATGGTCCCAAGACTAGGAAGACTGTACCAAGTAGTCAGGCCAGGCTGGACTAGAACAAGCAGCAGAAATTGATCTTTGAAGAGGAAATTGAGTTAATTTTCCTATTTTGAAGTTGTATATCTTCACATGGGGTGGTCTGTATTTCTATGCCTTATTTTATCTTCCTCACCCACAGGAAATCCACCTTGCTTTTCTCAAGTGGCTTGAGGGAAATGTAGATGCTGAAGGATTAAGAGCATCCAGCAAGGTGTCTTTTAAATTTGTTTCATCCCGTGAATCAAAAATGGAGGTAACTCCATCTCTCATGCCAGTCATCACTGAGATGGGAAGTTTCTCATCAGAACATTTCAGCCTGAAGACATATCAAGAGAATCTTCAAACAAAGAAGCTTGGAAAGATTCTTCTTTTTACTGAAGTTACCACAACAACAATGGATCTTCTAGATGGGTAAGATAGTGACCTAGACCGTACTGAATAAGCTTCCTGATCTGGAATTCACAATTACAGTAATGCACAATGTTCGGAAATAAACTTTTCTCACATTGGATTATTTGTTGCCTACAAACTAGTCAAAGAAAAAAAAAGCTGATTATCTCCTAGATAGGACACAAAGTAGAGATCTTTGTGTTCATAGAATATTAATTGATAATTTATAAAATACTAAGCCGTAAAGGGTGGGAAAATCTGACAGCTTTTTACTTGGCAGTGGAGTTTAATAATTAATCCTCTTGCAAAGCATGGACATCACCTTAGGGAATTTTAAGGTATTAAATATACATATTTGGATTATGTGCATTTTCTGGAACAAGTTATTTTCTAAGCTAGTTATTTGACAAATAATACCAAGTAGATTGTGGCCTTAATTTTAGTGTTACTGTTTTCACTCTTACTTTTACTGAATATTTCACAAAAATGCTCTTTAGTGTTTTGTTTGGGTTTTTTTAAACATCAGTTGTAGTTATGGTAGACATTCTTTCATCATCACATAGATGACCCTTGTGAATGAGTTGTGGTATACATTTGAGAAGGTCGTTCATTAGAGTTTTGCATGGGATTAAGTGATATGAAAATCACAGTTACTAAATCTTAGGTTGGAGTCTATGTACAAAGACTATACTGTTATGTTTTGTGAAATAGTGTGATAGAAAAAACTATCTTTGGGAAGTTGTTGCTCTACAGGACAGATTATTCTATATGTGTTTCTACCTGCAGATGTAAGTTTTCTTGGCAGCTACTTTTGAGTATCAGTGTTAATTTATCTGCAGAAGTTGGAGATCAATCTTACTGTTGTAAATAACCTCAGGAATTTTGTTTTGGATTTTTTTAATCAACATCGTCAGTTAAATCATCTTGAATGTTCTTGTAACTGATTTAGCAGCAATAATAGTTTTACTTCTCAGCTAGAGAGCCTAGATTTTGAAACCAGTATAAGTTGCAGAATATGCCTTCTTGCAAGTAGTAAAGGTGATTTGTTTTACAATACATGCACACAAAATCTGTGAATGAGGTTGCATTACAACTATTAAAATAAATCAGTTTGTAGCCTTACAGTTGACACTGTGATAGAATTTACAAATGATAATTTGTGCTAAAATACTGTAATTTAGAGACAGTTGGAATCAAATACAAATTTCTTTTAATTCCAAACTGTTCTCTGTGTGTGTATATGTACTCATGTGCACACACATTAAAAAAATGCTGCTATCTAATTTTGCCACTCCCGTTCACCAAGATCGACATCCTCATCTGGCAACTGATTTTGCAGAGGCTTTTGGACATGCTAGCTCAAGGTATAAGGCCATAAAGAGAAGAGTTATTTTATAGAAGCATTTATAGCATTTGCTTCTTAACTTTTGGCTTTCACAGTATGTTCAGCCCACTGGACTGAAAGCAGAAGTACCGTGAAGAAACCAACAAAGTGATAATTGAATAGGTCAAGACCTTTCTTCTCTGACAGTTGTTTTTGGTGGTGGTTCTTGGTAAAATTATTCAGACATCTCAGTAAGACGAAGTATATATTAAGACTTCCGTGAATTTATTTAGATATCACAAGCTAAATAGGTTCATGTCTGGCCAATTTATATATGATTCTATTATCAAGATAGGCAAGGGACCTAAGGGAAGTGGTCTTGGTTTTTCAATGACTCTGGAAGCTTTACTCTCAAAGTGCTGTACCAGCAGAGTGGTCAGCACTCAGGTTGCTTTTTTATGTTACATAGTCCAAATGTAATGAAGTGTTTACAGATGTAGATCTTCAAGATTTTCCCCACCATGATGCAGCTCCAGTAGTTGGCTTTCAGGTAAGATGTAAACTAGAAGTCCTGGGTCAAAAGTAGCTGTCACTGGGAAGATGATCCTAGCCGGATTATAATTGGAACAATTAAATTTATTTTACAGAAGGACCTTTGTTTTAATAAGTTAAAATACTTCTCTTAAGTGTTGTGGTTGATGTTATTGTAAATACTTTGTTGTCATGCATAATAGAATAATGTAATCTATGTGATGTGCAATTCGGTAAAGTACCTTCAGACTTCACAGATTATGACATTTTGTAAATCACTAAAAATGTATACAAATACCTATTAGGTAATTTTTGTTGAAATAAGAAGTTGTCAGGTTTTTAAGGTACTTCCAAATGAACCAATATGAATTTGTTAGGATATGTGTATAACACTTTTTTCCCTTTGCCAATTCTGAATGAAAGGAAAACATATCTCAGGAAAAAATACTTTCTTTGACTGAACAAAACATAGGTACCTGTTGATCATTCAAGATTCCCAGAAAAAAAATTGCAGTACCATGTTTATGTAATCATATATTGCAATACATGATAGGCTGTCTAAGGGTCTCTCAGATTTCACTGAGTTTGTGATGGTTGAAAATATGATACAGATACCTCAAGAACTTAATTAGTGTTATTAGTGGTAAATTTAGTTAGTAAATGATATAAATTTACTTATTAATTTACCTAATTTATTACTTAATTTACTTATTTAACTTTGCTGACTTTAGATTTCGTATACCAACTGAACATCAAACTTTTGTTTCTCTTCCTTTCTACTTCCCCAACCCTTCATACCCCCCAAAAATGAAGATGTGGAAAGAGAAAGTGGGCTGGAACTAATTTAATGGCTGAGCAACCTCACAGTAGAGAAACAGCCGGAGCCTAATAGGGGTCTTTGTCTGCATTTCCACCCTGGCTGGTAATGTGCCAGTCAAAAGTCAAGCAAGAGAAACAGGTGGAAACTATTAGACCTGTCATAAAGTTTGAAAAATTGATTCTGGAGGCTAAGTGAATAGATTGAACTTGACATTGTTGTCCTAAAGATTCTAAGGGAAAATTCTGTAGTTTAATTTGGGATCCCTTGATTGTTCATTAGCTCTCCAGATGGCAGGTCTTCACAATTTGCTTATTAATGTACACACTGTATTATCATTCATGTACATTCATGTGTCCTAATGTAAGAAACTAAGTGTGAATTCACCTGCAGGTATCTAAAATTAAATGGCATTAGTCTAATTGTAAAGTAAAGATTTGTTTAAATCCCATATAATTTTAAATGATCAATATTTCTTTTACAATTTCATGTCAAAAGCTTTATTTGAATCATTTGAGGCCATTTTTAAAAGCATTTCCATTTGTATTTCTTAAACTAAATACTTGCCAAAGATTAAAAGGTCCCTTGTTTTTTCTCTAAATGGAAATTATTTCTGTAAGTTTCATTTCAGAAACCTTGTCTTCAAAGATATTTGTCCTAATGGCAGCTGAACAGGTTCTCCTTGCCAGAAGCAGTTCCACTTTCTCTGTCTCCTCTCCTCAGAGCATGCCTGGGATTGCATGATTTAAGATTAAACCATTGTTTTTAAGGATGCGTCTGGTATAGTAATGCAAGTGTTACATTGTAGAGACATACTCACACACTGAGAAGTCTTGAGATTGATAAAGAAATATTTCTAGCACACTCATAATTGACTGCAATGGTTTCACAAGCATTTCATTAAAAAAAAATTAATTAGATATACATTTCAGTTTTACTATTTACTGGCACCTTGTATCTTCTTTTAATGTTTTATTTGGCAGAAGATTTGACTTATACATGATGAAGCCAGCCTGAGAAATAGGAAATGCCATTGTGGATCCCTTTTCCCCAATATTTAAGAAGCACAAAATGCTGTTGTTAGGAAGAGTTTGACACAAAAATTGGTGAATTTTAGTGGAAATGAAATGTGGGATGAAGTTGCTTTCGTAATTTCTGAATAGGATATTTAAATAAAATGTCAGCTTAGAATAAACAATTGCCAAACAGTTAAAAGCTTTGAAATAGAAAATCCTTTACATCATTGGTGCCCCTCTAGATTTTTAAAATGCTTTTCTAGATTCATACTGTTGAATTTTTAAGAGTTTTACTACAGGTCTAATTTTGAAAAGTGAGCATTAGGACTAATTTTATTCTAAAACTCTTGGTTTAGTTGTATTCAAATATGCGTGTTGCTAACATAGGTATGAGTTAGTGAAAAGTAAGAGTTGCGTATAGTTGAGGGAGATCAGAGGCACAAGTGAGCAAGTTTAGATTGACAAACTGTGTTTTGTACTTAGTGATTTTTTTTTTTTTTCCCAAATCCTTGTGATGCTTTACCTAAACACAGTAGCCTCATGTTTGGTCATTCTGCACACCTCTGTGATCTCCCATATTCTCTGTTTAAACCATATTTTTTAAAGACGAATTAAAATGAGATGAGTTGTGGGGAGTGAGTTGAAATGTCATTTGAAGATAGAAACTTGGCATTAATGTAGCCTTTGCAAAATATGCCATACAGTCACAGTGTTTGTTTTCATTCCATCATCAGGCATACCTGTTTAATGCCTCTCCTCTCAGATATTTGCCTCAGAATTCCACTAGGATTCTAACTATAAGCCAGAAGTATTATTCTTACAACTGTTGGCTCAACTTGATCAACCATTTTCTTAAAACCTAGTTTTAATATTGTTTAGCTAGCCATGTCTCATAAACTAGGCTCAGGTGGGTGGAGAAGCTGGTTTGCATGCTTTAAATGTGTAATATTTCATACTTTATACTCCCATTCCCTTATTGGTAGTGTTTTGCATCATCGAGTGTTAGAGAAAAGCTGTCCCGATAACAAAAGATCATGCAGGAATTTTTGTAACGCAGCCAAGAGTCTGTTCCCTTCCTTGCCCGTAGAAAGGGAGGAATTCGGAAGTTTTGGGCACTGATTTGGTTCTGTGCCATTCCCAGACAGTATTCTCTGCAATACCATTTTTCATTACATGGTTGCTGAAAGATTTCTGTATTAGGATTTGTCATCTCCTTTGCGTCAATTTTCCGTGCCTGCCTTTCCACCTGTTGTGAACAGTTCTTGAGGGCGCTAAACAATTAGGTCCCTATTTTCCTGTCACGCACCTTGTGTGTCTGATTTTTCATGGAATTGAAGGCAAAATATGTTCCTTTTTATTTTTTTATCATGTAAAATTAGTAGATTTTCTTCCTGTTAATGAAGTGGGCCCCCTGCTTGCACGGTTTCTGTCAGTGCAGAGGGAGGTTTGGCATTCCCAAAGGGGATTGAGTCATAAAAAAAGATAGCCGTTTTGCAGAGCAATTAACCCACGTTGAACTCTTATAGTGTATTGTATTACCCTGCTGCTGGAAGTTCCTGAACAATTCGAATTGTTGTATGAATACACATGTAGCCTTGGAGTACTCATCATTCTTTAAATGTGAGAGACAACCCTGTAAAACTGCACAGGTGAAATTAGAGCTAAAGAATGGAAATAGAAGGGTTTCAATAATATTTTACAGTTTTGTTTTACATGGTACTGTTTACACATTTTAAAACAGAATTTTTGTTTTAAGATGAAAAAATTGCATGCTGAAGTTACAAATCCTAACATTTTTTTTAAAGAGAATTAACTTGAAAAAGTGTATATGTAGTAGAATACCATATATGATAATAACATATCTAATATATTGTTATTTATAATATTAATTACAACATATTACATGCATATTATTGCTATTAATTTGCAAAGTCTGCAACTGTCAATTCTGCCTTTGAATTTTAAATTTTATGTAGTAAAAAGAAATGTTGCTTAAGGTTAAACTACCCAGGAGCATTTAGGGATTAATGTTTGCACCTCATTGGGAGAGAGATTTTCATGCCTTTTCAATCATCATTTTGTAGCATATTGTTAAATATAACAGTGTCAGTTCGTAGTGTCCATGCAAATGCGTATCGGGTAGGTCTCTCCTTGTGTTCATCAAATAGCTTTCTGTGCACTGGGAAACCTGCCACCTTACTGCCACTGGTCCGAGCTCAGGTCAGAACGTAGCCTCTGATGAAATCATGGGCTTGTAGTAATGAGTTAGAAAGCTCAAACACAGGCCTAAGTCAGTGTAGGTAGGACATGACCCATTGACTTAAAAAGGGGAGTGTAAGGCATAGCAGAACTAGATATGTCGATAATGTGGTCAGATGAAACAACCTCCCCACCTCCCTAATTAACCTCATTGAGTAGCTCGGGGCTTGGACAAGTCATGGATCTACATTTCTCCCACATACCTTGTTATTGTGATTGTTATAATCGTAAGATGAGTAAAAGAATAAACTGAAGATGTTGCATTTAAATAAAACAGAATAGCAGTTAGGCGTCTAAGTGACTTGATAATGTGTTTGATTAACAGGTTGCCCACATTATGTGTGGCTGAGGAAGCCCTGGTTTAGGAACTAGTAAAGAATCCACTTGGCTGGGTGCTGCACATGTTTCTTACACTTGACCTATGAAGGAGATGTGCTAGAGATAGTAATCCAAACAGACTCCGTATTTTTTTCAGAAAATGGGAATTCTGAAGAAGTGGAGCCCAGTGTGCGTTCCTTTGGCAACTCCTTTGACCATTACGTGTCCTTTGAGTGATGCATAGGGCCTACCTCAGCCTTGGAATTGTGTCTACACAGTAATTTTTGTCTCATCCTTTTAGGAGGCTGATGGGAAGAATCACTGTTGTCAGCCGTGGAGACAAACACGCTGTGTTGCTAGGGTTTGACTTCAACTACTCTTATTTGAAACTACAGTAAAGATCTGGACGCTGAGCTACACCTAAATACAATTGCACAAAGTCTGAATTTATTCTCTGCAGATGGCAGTTTCTCATTCTGAATACACAGTGACAATAGCTTAATCAGATTTCTTAGAAACTCAAGATTAGATCATGGCTTTCACTTTCCATTTTGCACATATCCATCTCTTTGCCCTTGTTAGAAAAAAAAGAAGAAAAATATGTTGGATTTACAGCAGTATGGGAGATAAGGTAGGAACTAAGAAACTTAAGGTATGGCTGTTTAGGGAAATTCAGAGAGCACCTGTTCCAGAGTTGTAAAGAATAAATACACTGATTTTTGTTTGTTGTTATGCTGCCAGTCAGAAGATAGCAATTTAATTTTAAAATAATTCCCTGATTGTTTGCAGAGCAAAAAACTTTCAGAGCTTGTGTAATTACTGGCTCAAGCAGAAACAAAGAAAATCCCACAGAATATTTATTCTTTACCTAAGTCCCACTGGCCTAATTTATTTTCTCTTATACTCCTAGTTATAATATTTTAAGAATCTGTATTCAAACAAAGGTTTGCATTTATCACGCCTCATATCATTTAGCCTAAAATGTCATGGTCTGCAGAATGGTGTGTTAAAAAAAAAAACAAAAAACCCAAAACAAAAAACCCCAAACCCAAACAAAACAGACAAACTCCTAAAAACACCCCCTCCAAAAAAGAAACCAAAACCCAAAACAAACCAATAAAAAGGGGAGTGGGGTGGGCGGGGAAGTGAGGTTCCCTCACAGCAGTTTTGTGTCCCCCAGGATTGCTATAAAATGCTATACCTCATGTTGCTTTCAAAATAATTTTCTGGTATTGTTCTTGTTGCTTAACTGTTAAACGTGGATGAACTTCCAAATGTTCCTTTTGTAAACTCGAACTGATGCTAGTTTTACTGATGATGCTATCTTAACATCAAAAAACCCCAAAAGTATTTTAAAGGATTCTTTGCAAACACAAAGCTTTTATGGCATATTACATTAAGCAGTTGTGGAATGCAACTATAAGCTGTCCCATAGACACTTTTCATTTGATCTGTGTTTAAATGGATCATCAGTCTGTCCATTCACAGAGGTAGATCAAGAGGCGTACTGAAGAGAAAACAGAAGGAAGGAAAAAGTAGGGAGGTGGAGACCAAGACACAGGAAAGCAGAAATAAAAATAAGACATTCAAGGGAACAAGTCTTATCTGTATTTACTGAATATTTATTCAGCAAATACACTAAGTTTAAGGGAAAATAAATGCAATGTAAGGAGACTGTGGTATTAATTAGGTATAAATCTAAATGTTGTCAACGTGCTTAGCAAACCAATTACTGATCAAAAGCCCAGTACTCCTCTGGTCAAGTGACAAATTGTCTTTGAAAGATAATTTTCCTAGTGTTTGGGTTTGATTTCTTCTGAAGTCAGAAATGCTAGTAATAAATCCACTTAAGCATGTGATGGCTCCATTTCTAATTTTTTCTGTTTGAAAACTGGGGAGTCTGAGGAAAGGGAAGAACTTTATTTTGTGGAGGCTAAATAATAATTTTGCTTACAGTCTTAACTAAATCTGCAAATTACGATGTCCTGCTTTGCTCGTTTATTTTTAGTCATCTTTTTAATATTTCTTACCATCATATTTCCCATCATACCATTTCCCACCAATTGCTTATATTTCATGCTTTTAAAAATGTGGCGTACAATATATTATACTGTTCCTTTTGGATATCTTGTAATTCATTAAATTGCATGTTACATGACAATAGAAAAGCTTCAGAATTCATTCCACCTGACTGTAATGCTTTCCATCCATTATTTTACTATCTCTATTCAAATCCTTGCATAGGCAGTTAAAATTTCAAGATAGAATTTCATTCACCTCTTTCTAAGCCCCAAAAACTTTCTGGTACTTAGATGGGCTGTGGGCTTAGTGAAAAAGAACAATGTATTTTTATACTGCTGCATAATCTTCTAGCTAAAATATTTCATATAATCAATTGCTTTGTTTAAACTAAAGACTTGATTTTCTCCTATCTCTAAAAGAGAAACTAGTATGGTCTTGCAAACTACCTGCTGTAGAATCAGCTTCCGTTTAAGGATGTGTATTATGCATTATGACTGTTGCAGTGAAACTGAGATTTATGAATACTGAAGGAATAACATGTAGATAATGCTTTAGTGGCTAAAAATAATACTTCAGTCTTCACTAGAGTAAACCAGGACTTGATGCACTCAGAACAAAAAGTGGTTTAATGTATTGGTGTAAATGCAGGTGTCAGAGACACCAAACAGTCGTACGTTTTAGAACTGTTTGTTGCTGGCATTGGATATAACTCCCTGATGAAGTACTGATCTTGTACCAAAACCCCCTTCTTTCCTTGTCGAATGTAGATGCTCATCCCAGCCCTAGGAGAAAGAAAAATGTTTCTATTTTTCTTAGGGTTTTTTAATTTCTTTTGCTCCAGTAAGCTCTGTTTGTGCTAGTGGCTTCTGAAACAGAAGTTTTGTTAAGATCATACGTTTATGAAGTAATACAGAAGAATGCTTATATGATCTCTATAAGCCATCTGTCGGGCTTCCCTGAAAGAAGAAAATAGTTTAAAATACTGTCCACAGATGCAGAAAAAAAGAAGCAGTATTTTTTTTACAGCTTTTAGGTTTCAAGTCTGGAAATTAGATAAAGACTTCTCACTAAAGTCTTGATTTATTAGCAAAAGATAACATGTATACTTTGTATGGAATATGGCACCAGATGTGAGATATAAAAGAAGTTGCTGGTGACCACCTGCTTGGATGCACATTTAAAATCTTTGTGTGGTAGTTGATGTCATATAGAATTCATGTGATAGAGAATAATTTAAAGTTAGTAGACCATGTCAGGTTAGCAAGGATCGATGCTCCTGGAATGTTTAATATTTTCCATCGTAATTTATCCATCTGTTTGAAAAAAGAAAAGTGAAATAATCACCTTCTGCCAAGGTTTTTGAAAAGCAGCTGTGAGTGGCTTGGGTATTTCCGCTGGTAGCCAGGCACCAATTTTTAGTGGGAAGGGGTTGGAAAGTCAGTAGAGCACTGTGACTCGAACTTGTTTGTCTGTTGGGTTTTTTCCTGTCTTAGCATCAGCATTCTGCTACCATTCAGTGGTTACATTTACGTGGTTTTCTTTGGAATTAAGTGCAGATTTCTTCTTCTGGAGGATGTTTTCTTCATCAGAATACTGACAGCATACTGACAGAAAAAAGTAGACCACAGTGCCACAGTACCAGCATGCCATAAAGTCTCAAGTAGGAAGGAATCCTTTTCCCAAGAAGTTTCTTGCTTTTAAGAAGTAATGGCAATTAAGGATTCTTGATGCTGGTTGAAATGCCTCCTGTATGGAAACATTCAGCATAGAAAACTACATTCAGGTGCAGAATATCACCTTTGCAGTATGTTTAACTGACTATGCTTATCTTTTCCCTAGGAGTTGAAGTTTGAGTTACTCAGATTTCCACAGAGCTATGTGCTGTGGCCTCAGAGCTGGAAACTGATCACGGAATATATTGTCATAGGTATTTCACTGTGTGCCATGTTCCTGAGGGGTTTTTTAACCCTTCTGATGGAGCAAGATGAGGAATTATTTTGCTTAACAGCCAAACGTGGCCTTCACAGCACCATAAATGGTAGTATACAATGGTCTTAATTTGATCTGGTAACTTACCTAAGCAGTTATAGCTTTAGATATACAAAATATATTAAAATCTTCTAGGCAAATTTATTCTATTTATTAATCTCTGTTAAAGACAAGGATTGCAAATTCATGCTTATCTTTTGGGGAAAATAAAAAGATTTCTTATGTTTATTTCTATTCCCAGTAGTTTCCGCACACCTTTCCAGTATTTTGCTATTATCAGTAATTTTTATTTCCTTAATTTTTATTTGTTTGTCTGATTTCATATTTGAGGTGGCTAAGATATAACTTGCTGTTACTACAATTTAATGGATTAGTACCAATTTTTAAAACTAGAAATGGCAGAATTCATGTCTTTTTTTAAAAGCAATTGAATCTTTAAATAATTAGGATAGTTGCTGACTGATAAGTTAGGAAAAAGTGATTAGGAGAAATCAATCTTATTTCAGTTAGGAACTCAGATTTTTGACCTAGTGTATGCTGGAAAATGAGTTGTTCTGGTAAACTACTGAATTTATCTTTTCCTGTATTTGTTATCTTAAAACTCTTCATTGGTCTGCTTTAAATCCTGCATTTCTGAACATGGTTTGGAACAAGTAAGTTGTAAAGATTAAATACTTTACTTTAAAAAGAATCAGTAAATATTCTAAATCTCCCTTTCCCTTTTTCTGTGTCAGCTGACTTGGAATGTGTGTATTACACATATTTCTGATGTGTGTTGTCAGAAATTTATGTGCTACCTTCTCTACCTTCTTTTGTTATTTTTCATCTTCTTGTTCTTCCTAAAACCAGTTAAGACATTTTTTACACTAGAGAATGGATTCAAACTTCTGTTTTCACAGTATGACTGACCACTAGTATCAAATAGGAAACTCAGCAGAATTCCACCTTCTTCTTAACTAACAACATAAAGAGTACAAAAAAGGTAAAACCAAAAAGAAAGAATGAATTCATAAAATTGAACTGTTTTCAGTTATGAATTGCAGAAATAACTTTTTTTTTCTCCCCCTTGTGTTTTATGCAGAAATAGGAGTAGACAAGAAGAGATAGACATAAATGTCTTTTGGGAATATCTGCAAGAATAGATGTAACACATCATATACTTAATAATAATTGATACTATTCTGCAAGACTCACCAGAAAATTCAGTGCAGACTTCTGTGCAGTTAGTAAAGGGAACAGAGAAGCCATTCGCTCTTAAGATTTTAGATCCAAGACAGACAGATTTTTGGGAGGAGGGTGGAAGGAAAAGGGAAGAATAAGTAAATCTGGACTAAAATTGAAGAGTTCTCTTTTATGAAGTTCAGGTTGATCAATAAGCAGTTCCTATTACATGTTGGCTGTAACAGTTTCTCTTTCACGGGCACCCCCTTGCCGTGGGGAAAGAGCTTGCGTGCCCTTGTGAAGTTGAGAGCTATGCTGGTGGTGGCATATGCCTCCGGTAGGGTCTCCCAAGCCAGACAGGTCTCAACTGAAGGGTCAGACAAAGTGTGTCCACGGGCAGGATGGGCTCACTAGCCTTCGGGCAACCATCCTAGGAGAAGGACAACTCTAACTGCAAACCCGGGCAGATGGAGCTCGTTTAGCCCTGTAAGGCCATCCATCTAAGAGAAGGATACTCTAACCAAACCTACGACCTGAGGACTTCGCTGTCACCGTCCAAGCTCGCTAGGCCCTGGCAGATGAACCTCAGGTGTAAAGGGTGGGGCCAGTCTCGCGCACGCTGCGCCTCACCTAAAAAATCCACCGCGCAGGCTTGAAGGGTGTACTCACGTTTAAAGCCCTTCCCAAATCTTCGTCCGTGAAGCCAAGCCATGATGATGATGATGATGTAACAGTTTAGACTTGGAGAATGTCTTCTGGTCATCATTAGCTCCTTGCTGAAGGTATGTTACTGTTCCAGACTCTTCTGTTTTTTATTTCAACACGGCAGGGAGGTAGAAAATACGGCAGGCATTTTTGGGAAGTGCAGATAGTTGGAACATTAGGATTGTACCTGATAAGCTGTTTTTTATCTAATGTGCTATTTGGAGGTTTCAGCATTCAGTGGTCATCAGAAGAGATATTTAGTCATCGACAAATTATATTTCACTAGAAACTGGGGAACAACTGGACAGAAACTGTAGCCTTTTACCTGTGAAGAAGGAATGAATATTCTCCAGTTGGCTGAAGTTGTAATACAGGGTGTGCATGACAACAGAATTATATTGGTTCAGAGGGAAAACGGTAATTTGCTATGAGGCATTAGCTTAATAAACTGGCGTGCCAACAGGAGAGGTTAAGAAGGGTGAAAATGTTCTGTTTTGATCTTTTGCCAAGTTAAGCAGTGAAATACTGTGAACATGAACCAAGTGAAATGGAATGCTTTCTACTTGGATTTGAAACCAAAAATTTCAGTGAGTGAGTGATAATTCATAAGTGGTAGACTGTAACAGTAGATAAGTAGATAAGTACCCTTCCTTCCCTGCTTCCTCTCCCACTGAAGAAAAATTGTTGAGCAAAAATCTCAAGTGCTGAGATGTTTATTTTAACACTGGGAAACACTTATTACTTGAAGTATTTGCCTACTTGTATATCATATCTATTATACCAGATGTGCCACATGCAAATTAGGCATGCCTTAGATTTTTCAAGAATTTTGGATGTAAATTTTTCTTTTATGTACTGTTCTCTAACCCATGTCAGGAAGGCTTTCTAGTCATGGAGGGCTATAGATTTTTTATTAAAATCAGCAGAATTCTTCCTGTACTTTGCACTTTATTCAGTTCTTTAAAGAAAAAAAAATCTTTAGATGGTGTTAAAGTAAGAAATTTAGAAATGGAGGTTGATTTGACTGGATCCCAGAACCAGGTTCTCTTAATTACTTGGCTAGGTCTGCAGCTGCATTTATCTAGTACCTAGCAAAACCTTCTTGGAAATAGCGAAGTTTTTTTTCTTTTTACAGGTGATGGTAACTATACACGGAACGCCCAAGCTAAATTTAGACTACAAAGTACTAGATCAGAGATGAATAAAATATAAACAATGACACCAACTGTCAAAACTATGCTATAATTTCTTTTCCACTTGTCCTTGTACTGTGAAATAATTCAGATAAACATTTTAAGTGTGTGTTTATCTTGTACTCTATATCTAATGGATGCTGGCATAGGAGCCTTCACATGTTAGTTTGGTTGAAGATAAAGGTGGGTTATTTTTTACAACAGTGCTCCAGGCACCCTACTCTGATCTTCAGACAAGAAATGCCAGGCAGCTTTGGAGGCTAGCCTGCTGCAAATGCTAACCTGTTCTAGGTGGCTGTGGCGTCAGCTGGCAGTCATGTACAGTGCAATGCTAGGTGACACGATTGAACTGCTCTTCAGTAAAGTAGGGTGGTTTTTTCCCCTGTATTTAGCAGAATCATTAAACACCAAATTCCAAAAAGTCCTGTTGTGAATATCTTTACAAGCTTCAACCATGTAACTATTAAAAAAGCTAAATTGTGAAGGTTGTGTATTGCAAACTGTCCTTTAATTTTTTTTAAAAAATCACAAATTTTGATTGTTTTGTTTTCAGTCTGTCATGTACTTCAGTATTTCTAAAGGTCTTTTTTTTATTGTGTGATATTAATATCATCAAGGGAACGAGCTGTTAGGCAGAAATATTTGCCTAGTCTGTGTTTTCAGTTTTATGTGTTCTAGTAAATCTGATGTGCTTCGTTCTGGTTTTCAGGTTTCAAAATACATTAACCATCTCTCCATCTTATGCAGTGGCTCATACCCACCTCATTACAAGAAGGGTAGGAATATGATCCCTAGATGTGGTTTTTCCTAAGTAGGTGATTATTGGTGTGTGTGCCATTTGTGCATAGATTTCTGCACTGGACCGTATTACATAGTGTATTAGGTCTTCCTAGCATTAGTTAGATTTACATGTAGATTTTTTTTTTCTGTGTGAACTTATTCTGGAGGGTCATTTTGAAACACTGATATTCATGTTACTAAGATACGTGTGGTGTCTGCATTATTTGCCGGTAATCTGAGTTGGATTTGGTTTCAGAAAATGTGAGCTAGTTTTTTATGTCTATTCTGATTTTACCTACGTCTATTTTAAAGCACCAGCTGTATGGCAGATGCTCACATTAAGGTATTGTGTTTCAAGCAGAATCAAGAAATTCTCAGGATATGTTACTAGCTTCTACTACAGATTTCTCCCCTTCAGATTCAGCCAATTAATAATCATGACTGTATAACTGTGTCAGTCTTTTGTCAAAACCTGCTGACTAGAATCTGTTTCCCTCCTTAAATTTGTCCGCTTTTCTGTACTGCTTCTCTTCTGCCAGACCGTGACTGGTGAGTATGATCTACAGTGGAAAAGAAATTATCTTCTGCTTGTTCATCTCTATCAACTGAAAATTTTGTCACTACCTGCAAGAAATGATGATATTTATGTTTTATTTTGATTTTCACGATATCCATGTCTGTAGTTCCTTTGATCATTTGGGATTCCAGTCTACAGTTTGTCAGTCTTGTGCAGCTTGTATAAATAAATGGCACAAGTGATCCGATCCTCTAACAACAGAGGCCCTTCTTGGAGAGCAGCTTCTTTTTTTGGTGACTGTGGTCAATCTAGTGGGCTTTGCACTTTTCTGTTTGTTTCTGAAATTAGAATCACCTTGTCTAACTCATCTAACTGCATATCATAATTTAAAGCCTTCTTTTTAAAGTGGTACAACAGTTATGTATGGAAGTGGACTCATAAATTAAGGCCAGAAATAGTATCGGCCATAAAGTACTTGGTGTAATATTTTCTCTGCAGTATTCCTGCTGCTGCTTCAAGACTGACTTGCTAGGTTTTTTACTTGCGTGTCAAATCACTTAACTTTTTGTTGCGGCTGTGTGTGGTTTTAAGGATACTTACAAAGTAGAACATACAGGATACAGGAGCGGGACTTGAATTTACCTGTCTTGTTTGTGCCATTTCCAACTTTGGTTTTTTTTTTTTTAATTTACTATTGTTTTCAGCAGGTTCTAAATATATAAGTCAAGACTACAGGCTCCAACTGAAAGTATAATTTAACCTTCCCTAGTGTGGGAATTTA
Organism: Bucorvus abyssinicus; assembly: GCA_009769605.1. NCBI lineage: Eukaryota > Metazoa > Chordata > Aves > Bucerotiformes > Bucorvidae > Bucorvus > Bucorvus abyssinicus. The sequence goes on along the minus strand of CM020030.1, from coordinate 20,988,484 downwards.
ACAGTCTTGCTTGAGTTTTCTTAAGTAATTTCTTCTTTCTTCTCCATGTCCTTCATAATTTTGCTTCCAGAACAGAAAGCACTAGCCCTCTAAATATATTTGTTTTCATTTTGTAGATATTATATTTTTAACAAATACACCTGATAGAAGAGTTTTGGTTTAGAATATACTCATGCACTTAAGTGTATCAAATGTGTTTGCAGTTGTGAGCTTTAATAATGTAAACATGTGAAGACTTCTGAAAGGAAGCAAGTATCTACTACTAGTCTGTTATATGACAAAGTTTCATCTTATGAAGTAGTTCTGTGATGTTTTAAGGCATCTCTTTCATACATTTCTGTGAATAAATTGATAAAATATTTGTACTCTGACTTCTTTATGCTTGGGATGTGAGCAGGTTTAGTCCAGTCCTAGAAACTAGCTAGAATATCTCTCAAGGGTATTGAATACTTCCCCATCCCTTTTTAACATGTGACTATTATGCTGTATGTTTTCAGGGACAAATTACAACTTTCCAGTAAGGTTGGATTATAACATATTTAAGAGGAAAAAAAATAATTTGTTCCTCATCGTTTAGTTCTCATAACTCCTTGCATTTTTGGTTCATGAGGTTTATGATAGGCTAAAATTGAAAAATTTCTGTGGGAATTTTTTCTTGTTGTGTTGACAGAACATAGTTCAGAGAATTGCTAAAATATCACTTCATTTCAACACTTAAGAGGATTTGAATTGTTTAGGTTTCATTTTCAAAATTAGCTAAAAAAAACCTAAAATGAAAGTTGCTACTCAAATTCTGAGTGATATCAGAAGAGTTGCCTTCTCTATGGGAGATTTTATAGCTGTGTGTGTATTACAGGGTGTTGACTAAAAGTTGCAAAATAAGCCCGAGCATAAATGTTTTGGGAAAAAAAAAAAAGTAATTTCTTGCCTAGTACCATCTCACAAGATGAAAAGGTAGAACGTCAAAGGTACACCCTTTTATATTTGAATGTAATGGTCAGCAAGCATCTTTCTAAGTGGTGTTTGTGTTGTCATGCTGCATGTGTTGAATAGGAATGGTGTAAGTAACAGATGCAATCCCTATGGAAACCAAAAGTTTATGTGAATGTGAAGGGAAGAACTCTGCAGAGGATCGTGAAAAATGGGTTGTATTGAGTTTTTCTTAATAGGACATGATATGATATGTACTTTCTAGACCTACAGTACCGTGGATTCTACAAAATAGCACAGAGAGGATGTAAAATAAGTGATTTTTGATTTGTAACATAGGAGATTTCTGATTAGTTGCACTTAAGTGACTCCAAATGGATAGCAGCACTGTTAATATAAATGAAGTATTTGTGTCATACACTATAGAAGTATAAGCAAAAACAAAGCCTTGGAAGCTCAGCCAGGAATACAAATTACATCCTTTAACCCACTCCCCTCCTAACTGAATTGGGTTTTCTGATAACAGGTTCTAACTTAGTTCTGCAGCGGTGTCACAGAAAACAGACACTGCTAGTCCTTCTGCATGGTTTTGCAAGCAATAAATGAAGCTTTCTCAATGTATCCTGTATGTGTCTTTAGTAATTCCAAGTAGCTTTTTAAGTGTAAAACATCAGTAGGTCTGTTTGCATCAGTGTTAAAATTCCAGTCAGAAATTATCCCCTAAATCCTTCCTGCATCAAGTCAGGCAAGATAATACCTTGGACATACTACTGATGGAAAGGATAACAGATCTTCCTGGAAACTCTCTGGGCATTGTGAAATGCTGCCTGAAATTCTTACACCTTGTCACAATATCCCCTCAATTGTGCTCAAATAGCAGTGATGCCTAGAATTAGGAATATATTCAACGGCTACTTTACTTCTGGCAAGTGTAGCTTCCAGCTCCACTTGGATACATCTCTACACATATGCAACTACTATATAAAATAGATGTCCCTGGAGGCCCAAGTTTCAGAGACTATAGTTTGTAATCTGGTAGGGGTTGTCATTCATTATGTTTGTATTATAGCTTCTGCCAAGTACTTATGACAGAATTATGGAAGTATGAAGTGCTTAAACAGAGACCTTGAGAAAGAATTCCTTAGAGGAAACAATATTTCCTTGCTGTGGTTAGGTGACTGGATGACTATAGACCACTATTTCATTTGCACTGCACTGGTTAAGTGCTGGTTCATGTGGGTGGTTCATTGGTTTATTTTGCTAGGTGTCGCCGGTCGGCTGAGGCAAGCCGAGCATGGGGACGAGTCCTTTCCTATCCCTGAACCCCTCTCCTCCGGGAGAGAAAAGGGTTCAAAAGCAGAGATACGAAAAGGAAAAGAAAGATTTTGTGAGACCTCTGAACGTTTGGAAAACTGAAACAAACTTTATTAAAACTAGAACAAAATATATATATAATATGCAGGGAAAAACCAATGCAAAATCTGAGAGTCTGTGCAGGATGGAAAGGCGAGGGTTAAACGCGAGAAAAGAGAGAAGGGGGGACGGTACCACGTGCAGTCTGGAAATGGCACCGGCCATGTGTGCGCTTTCGTGGGGTGAACAAAGGGAAACCGCGGCTGTTATGAATGCGGGACTGTAATGTGCAAAGCGCTGTCAGGCAAAGAGAGGGTAAAGCCTTACGGCAGCAGGCAAAAAGCAGCCTCCAGGCGAGCAGTCTGTCCCAGGCGGCGTGGCGGGGGCTGCCCCGGCGCAAAGTCTCTTTCCCGGAGCAAAGCTGAGGTCCTGCAGTGCCTCCCGCAGCGCGGAGCCGGGAGTGTCCGGAGAGCAGAAAGACGCGAAAAGCCGAGAAAAGCCGCGAATGCCCCCAGGAAGTCGCGAAAGCAGCAGAGAAGCCAGAAAACCGCGAAAAGCCGGGAAAGCCGCGAATGCCCCGAAAGCAGCCCAGGAAGTCGCCCAAACCCCCCGAGCCTGCGGCTTCTTAAAGGCGCAGTACCCTCGCGAGAAACTTTCTCATCCAATGAAATGGGCGATAGTAACATGGGAGGGAATAATTCAATTGGTCAGTTTAAAACAAAAGCCTTCAAGCAGTTTTTTTTTTTTCAAACTGCCACACTAGGGATGCAGTATTTCCTTTTCATGCATTGCTACTCCTGATAGATAATTTAAAGGTTGATGTGTGGTAGCTCTTGCTCATTTACTGAGACGTGAACACTATGTGTCCTTTTTAGGAATGAATGTCACAGTTGAGGGCCACCATTTTGAAGTACTGCCCATTGAAAAATTACAGATTGCAAAAGAAACCACCTGTCTGGTTCTCTAGGAAAATGCAGCTAACTGAACAGAAAAGTCTTTTAACTGTCAGATACAAGCAGCACTCCTTTTTTGTGGGTACATACATAGAACTAACAATGATGAAGTTATGTCTGAGAAGAGCTGATTCTGAGATACTCAGCTGCCCTAAGGTAGTAGAAGATCAGCCATTTCAAGAGGCACAGTGAACAGCTTGCTGCATTCCCAATTCAGACTGATGTAAATACTTAAAACTCTGTTTTCAAGATCTTAACTTAAGTGTGTTTTTTAGGATAAGACTGTCTACAGGTTGTAAGGTGTTGTGTCCACTTGCTGGTTCTTTCCCAATGAAGATTCGTGGGCTGTAATTCCAATTCAGTTGTTTGAACAGCTAGTCTTTGCATGAGCTTCTGATGTCCGTATTCCTGGATGGGAGTCTAGCTGATAAGCTACTGAGACTTTCATCTGCTTTATTTTAGTCAGCCTTAGCAAGAGTAAAATTTTCAGCTGATGAGAACTCAGTTATCTTGATCTCAGATGAGTTTGTTGAGGAAACCTGAACTAGAACTTGAACAGGCGTGTAATTGAGGGGGGACAAGGAAATGAGGGACTGTATGTGTTGTGTATGTGGAGGAAAGCCTTATTATTTTACCCTTTTTTCCAGCATCCACAAATATATGTGATTGTTCAAGGACCATAGGTTTAGCTACCATTTGCATCTCTCATGTTTGTGAGCTGGTGCAAAGGATTGTATATGACAATAGAAACCTGCCTTTTTTACATTAGTTCCAGATAACTCATAGATGTGAAGTTTTATTCAAAAAGCTGACATTCTTGCAACCATATAATAAGCAGACGACCAGAGCTGTCAAGATGACTTATTTTACTGGGATTAGAGCCATATTATTTTGAAATTATAACAGTCTTACAATGATACAAATCAATAGCATTTTCATTAAATGCTATTTATTAAGCTGCACAAAACCTGGTAGCTGTGTAGGTGATCGTAGCAGATAACTTAGCAATTTTAAAATTCAGTCACTATTTCAAAAATTTGAAACAGAGCAAATCTGTATTATTCCTTTATGGTGGACCTTATATTTTAAAATGTGTTGATTTAGCTCATACTAAATGTGTGCTGATGAAAATAATGCCCTGCTAACATTAGAGAAGGGGGGAAAAAAACCCCAGAACCAGAGATTTCAAACACGTGAATAACGATTCTCGCAAACTTTCATAGTCAAAATACCAACATGAGGGAATGCTTTATCTGGCATAAGGTAGGTGTACAGTGAAATCAGTCTGAATACGAGCTTGAATAGAGTCTCTAAACTAGTTTCAAACTTGTATATGCACTATCATACCTGGTTGAACCTGGATTCCTAACCTGAGTTAGCTTGACTATTGTGCTTTGCTCACCATCTTAGTGTTTACAGATACTTGAGCTCACTAGTAAAAGCAAGTTTTTGGAATCCTGTATGAATCTCAATTGCTGCTTTTAGCTTGTTGTGCTCATAAAAGTCTTGGAGTACTGACTGCATCAGCTATAAGGATGTGACTTGATTCTAGGAAATTTCATACGCCACAAAACAAATCTAAAAGTTCTACCTAGCACTGATGCTTACTGATGGCCTGGTCAGTTATGCCAAGGATATCTTTCCTAATTATAAACAGATGCCTTCCTTTCTATCTTGTCTTTAAGCATAGTTTTCCTAAAGTGGAACCTAATAGTACATTAATTTTAACATTAAATGTTCAAGTCAACCTTTCTTTAGGGGAGGTGAACCTGTGTGCTTCTGCAAAAGCTTTTATTTGGAGACTGAGAGAAGAAAATCTCACATTTTTCACTGGGTTTAGGTTTTGTTTTAACTTTGTAAATCTCACTTAGGAATGTAGATTAAAACCTGCAAAAGATAATAGAGGAATAGCAAAATCCAAAATATGGAAGATTTTAATTTTAGAAAGTAGTTGTGTTTATGCAGTAGTGTATGTATCACACTTGTTAAAACAAGAGGTTACATAAATATTTGAGGTTTTAAAGATCTATTACAATCTTTTTTAGAACTAAATATTTTATTATCCAAATTTGTGTATAATATCTTATTTGAGGAGTGATATTAAGTATCTAAATGGCAGAAATGTGGGTTTGTCATATAAGTAGTCATGGTTCTCTCTTGTTTCTTCATTATTTTTGTGCTATAGAAACTGTTCCAAAAGAAACCCTCTCTGTAGTTAGATTATCCTTCAATGTAAGGAACATGGTTGGCTTACATGCTGCCTGACATCTGCCAAATGTTTCTTTACCAAGTGTTTAGTGTAATTTGCAGTGAGCTGGTGAATACTTAATGGTCGTTGTAGAACTTCATCTTTTATGTCCTCCTCAGCTAAAGCCAATCCTTTCATCATCAGTGTCACCTTTGTGCTGGATTTTTGCTAGTTAGATCCTTGCATTTCCCACACCCAGTTTCTTTGGGATTTCTGGGTTTTGATTTGGAAGTATATGGTTTTTTTAAATTAAGTAGTCCTGAATAGTATCCAACAAATATAAGTGGTATAATGAAGGGACACATTTTCCAATTAAATCTTAGTAAAATGTAAATGTTTTACCTTCTTTGGCATCCCATTTTTAAGTTGTATAGGTGAGGTTGGATGAGTATTGAAATAGGAAATTTAAAAAGTTGCTGGAAGTGGTAATGATAACTTCTAAGTCTTTATGTGTAGGGGCCCATAGTTTTGTTATTATTAGGACATGTTATTCCTTTCCATCTCTTCTCTCTCCTTCTTCACTTTCCCAGGCAAGAAAAATAGCCCCATCAGTTCAGTAAAAACAGGTTAGGCCACTAAAATTAGCTCTGCGCTGTGAATCCAAACCATTTTTTAAATGGTTTGAATTCTGAGGGGAAGGTTGGAGATAGGGTAATTAATGTCACTAAACTTTCTGATATGAAATGTACCTGGAGTCTCTGAAATTGTCACAATGGGGTTCTGGATTTTTAAAAGCAAAGATTAATGTTAATTCCATTACCTACTCAGTCTCAAGCATGTCATTAATGACATTCTGCTCAGCTAAGTTTAACTTGAAGAGTAAAAACACAGGAATCAAAAATCTTAGTTTACAGATTACCAGTGGTCATCTCCAGGCTCCTCAATCCTACAAAGTTAAGCTACCTGCTTCCTTTACAAGAAATAAAGAAATCCACAGTCCATTTAGACTCTTCTAAATGCTAGATGAAGGAAAAATCGCTTGGAAAAAGTTTCGTAAGACATTGAAAATATCCTTTCTACTAAGTCACAGAGAAGATGGATAGGGTGATAAGTTTTTAAAGCAGGCAATATTGGGCCAAGCTGAGTAAAGACAAGTCTTTATTGATGGGAATGTTTTCTGAAAGCTCTGGTGTTTGCTTTCAGATTTAGCCGTTGTTTGGACAAGAAGGACTCATACTACTTTTTCAGATCTATATAAGCACAGCTTCAAGGTTGCAGATAGAAAGAACTTTTACAAATTTTACGCTTTCATGTATATTATAGATATTATTTTTTTAATAATTTTAAATATATACTACTACTGAGAGTAGAAGGTGCTGTTTAGTGTTTATTTCCTAAACTAGGTTTACTGTAAAATGTGCAGCAAAGTACTTAGAGTGGAATCTTACTCACATTTGGTGCAAGCCACAAAATTCAGAAGCTTTTAAATGCACTTTTCCTGGAGAATCATTAATTTTCCTGTAGTGAATTATAACAGGTAGTAATAGAATTGTCTTTTAAAATTGCTTGTAACGTTTTTTACAAAAGAATTAATTTTGCTTTTTAATAGATTGCCACCAAATTTATGAACTTTATTATAAGGATGCAGGCTGTGATTTTAATAGTGACTGACCTCTACATCACAGCATTTTTCTTCCTCATTTTCATAAATGTCTTCCCTACGTTAAAATCTTTGGTTTGTGTATTACAAAGAGGTTTTCGCATGTATAACCAATATACTTCCAGGTGGAAAACAGATTCTTGAGAATGTAAGTGAATTGGTCCCGGAAGCCTTTCAGCTGCAGATTGCTACTCACAATTCTGCCCTTTTCACAGAACATCTGACTACTACAGATCTGGTTTAGTGCAAAGTCTCCTGGTTAGTTCAAGCTGTAAGTCAAGATAACAAGTTCACTGGTTCTACTCAAAGAACCAATCTTGAAAACTCCTGTGCAAGTTAGTGTTCCTGAATTTTGGAGTATTAGTTAACAGCTGCAAGAGAAACATTTCTCCTTACTGCTGTTGCTGGGGCTATGCTCAGGGGATTATATCTTGAGCAGTTCATCAGAAAACAGTGTTACAGGGTTGTTCCAGTTTGAGGGAGACTGATGAAGATTACTTCCAGTCAGTAATATGTTTTAGACCTACTGAACAGCTGTGTTCTTGTTCTGACATTTAAAGGGGCTATTGATCCGGTTGTTAAGGATAATTTGCATATCGTAACTGTGCATTGTAATCAAAACTCATTTGTCTTTGGTTCAACAAATGAAGATTTCCTAACAAGATTCATAAGTGGTGTTTAAAAGCAAAATCAATCATTTCTATATAATTGGCCAATTTATAACCTTTCCTTTACCTTGTGCTTCACCTCATAGAACCATGGCAGCGTGCTGTAGGTAGAGAGGAAAAAGAGGAAGGAAAATGGGTTATTTGATGAAGCGTAGGGCATGCAATTGTTGTTTGTTGTTGTATGAAATCACAATCAAAATTGACACAAGTTGCTATTAAACTCTATTTCCTGTGTTAAAAAAAGTCAGTATTAGCTAAAAAGAAACCTGCAGCAGTAGATTTGCACATAGACCTTAATGAGCCCAATTGACCTTCTGTGCTGTATTTACAATTGCCTTAAAATTGTAAGCAGATGTTTGAAAAACTTTTCTTAATAGGTCCCTAACATCTGTTTCACCAATGATATTGCCCACCAAAGCAGTTGTAATTAGTAGAGCACCTAGTGCATGCATCTTTTTCTTATTGGTGCAGATGATCATATTTCTCCCTTAGGTATTAAAGTAAAATATTATTGGCACTTTTGTTTTAATAAATTCTACAACATTTCTTTTGTAAAAAATTTTTCTACCAAATGCATAGTAATGTAATAGTTTTTCCCTGTGAAGTCTTAAAAAATGCAGTACAGTACCGATACATCCACTAACACTAGACAAAATGCAGTGGATGGTGAAAAAACAGAATATGAGATACTGTGTGCAGCTGAAACTTTTGATAGCATTTGTCCATTTGTGCTGCTTATATACATGATAGAATGTGTGTTTCAAGTAGAAAAAAGGAAAAATGAAAGCAAGAAAAATCTTAAACTCTGCTGCAAAAAAAGCCAGTGTCATTTGCCCATTAAAGTTCTTTTGTATGACATAGTTTCCATTTATGTGAGAACACAAAAACCTGTCTGCTTGTTCAGTTTATATAGCACTCCTTTCAAAGAAATTGTTATGACAGTCTGCAAGGGTAAAGGTTCAACTTTAACCTTCTGTTGGTTGCCAGCCTACAGAGCTCTCATGGCTTCATTTTTTAAAAATAAACTACAATCTGAAAGTTATTCTTTAACTCCTACTTTGTAAAATGTAGTATGGAAAATGCAACTGGGGGAGAGCTGTGCAAAGCTGCCAATAAAGTTTCCACTCCGTGTGGACCTCATTGGTGATAAGTCACTGACAGAGGAATAGCCCCTTTTCCAAAGAGAAGAATCTTTTTGGAAATGTTCCGCTAGCTGCCAAAGCAGCTTCTAGCCTTTACAAAGCACAGGAGCTTTCTGCAACATCCCCCATGTCTTTTCAAACCTGTGAAATGGAGACTGCATTATGCATCAGTCTGAGATGGTCTGAATAGAATGGATTTTAGCTATGTCATTTGGACAGTGCCGTAGGTACAAGCTCTACAGCACTGTAAACTCTCCCTTCCAGAAAGTAAGGGAGGGAGGAATTTTAGGAAAGGGGATTCTTATGCAGTGTCACATCCCCTCATGGTGCAACGGTTGAATCGTGGAATGTAACTTGAGGTGCAGGACTATGTTATTACAGAGGCATGTCCGAGTGTCTTTTGCTGGCTTACCTGTATGTTAAGTTAATGCTTAGATCAACATTATCAAACTTAGCAAGACACTAGTCTTATTCATATGGAAGCTATATTGCTAAGAAGTATTGTTGTGACCATGATTTTCTATGGTTATAAGGAGCAGTAAGAGTAGAGAGAGACTTTTTAGACAGATAGAGTTAGAAAAAGATGTGGGGCCCATAGTCCCACAGTACATGATGATTTCTACCAGACATAGAGTCTGGAGTCTATTGCCTTTTCCATCCAAGGAAATATTCAGGGCTGCCATTAATGATAGTCCTTTACTTTTCAGCTTGTGTTATGGGATTCTGGATAGAAAAAAAAAAAATAAAGGAACTTTTTACATCTTCCCTTCCCTGTAGTCTTTGTTTGCATAACGAATTGAGACGGGAGTACAAGAATGTATTACTTATTTTCTACTAGCAACACCATTCTCAAAACCATTCCAGTGTGTTGCTTTTTACACAAGCTCGTTTTCCACAAGAAGATTTTCTAAGTTCAGTTTCTGTAGTGACTGTGCAGATGTACTGATACTTTTTTAAAGAACTTGAATAATCTCTCAAGTCCCATTTTCCTTCCAAGGACGAAATGTAAAACAGCTATTTCCTATTCTTTATGTGGACCTGAAATCATATGGCTAGTAATGAAACAGGTTTTGTCTCAAGATGCCAAAAAGAAACATATTTGACTTATAACAAGAGAGACATTTGTTCATTGTTTATATAGACAAATGTAAAAATAGGGAACATCGTTATGAAAACCAGCTGATACACAGAGCCACTTTTGCAAACCACTTCTTTTTTATGTGGTGAAGATCCTTTCATTGATGCTTATAGTTATGAAATGGAGGAGCTGCACGTTTACTATTGTAAGTAATTACCAACGTCTCTCCTTTCTAATTAAAATATCTTTTCAAAATAAGCAGTAGAGTTAGTACTCTATAGGTAAATGGTATGTGCAGTTCGGCTTTTAAAATAATTTTTTCATTGTTTCATCAGAAAAAGTCTTTTTACTTGCTTGGTTTTGCCAGCCTTCTGTTTTGAGGTAGTCTAATCCAAATTTAATCAAAATTGTCAAGTAAAAACATTTCTTATACCTAAAATAAGACTAGAAGAATTTCTGTTGTGAAAACCCTGAAGATTTTTTGCCAAGTTTGGATTCAGTATGGTGTTTACATAGTGCCTGTTAGCTTTTAGATGTAGCTTTCAAAGGGGGAGGATATATGGATGTGTCCAGGGCATGGACGAGGCTAAATCCTGAGTGAATTCAGACTTAGAGGAATTATTGGGAAACTGTTTTGCAGTTGATATTTCACATTCGAGTGTCCTTGGCACCTGTGACTTTGTAATGGAACTCATTCTAAATGTCAGCCTTCTGTAAAGATCATCAGATTTTAGAACAATGAGCAACACACAAATACTCCTTAGAATTCCACTAAGATTTATCAAATGTTTCCTTGTTTAGTTTGCACAAATACCATCAATAAATGGAACCTTGTGCTGTGCTAATATAAAAGGAATAGATTCCTGGAGTAAATTCCTCTTTTCTTCTTTTTTTTTTTTAAATTTATTTTAAGGTAATATAGTATCTGTGAATATTAAACTCATTTGATAGATATTATCAATAGGTGATGATACACCATATATGTACTAGATTGTTATTCAGAAATTGCACATATTTTTTCTTCATGTGAACAGATACATAAAATCTTGTAGATATCCTTTAGACCAAATATTCATCCATTCAACTTTTTTCTCCATTAAACTTGAATGAGAATCTGATTTTTTATATTTAAGCTTCATTTTTTAGATTACAGATAATCACCTGAAATGATTTTTGCCTCAGACAGCTCACTGTACAGCATGGAGAAAGAGTGAGAACACCTTCTGAGTTTTCCGTAAGGGTCATTATATATTTTCTCCCCACCTCTAGTTTCTGTGGACACTGAAAATGCATGTAACGTTTCTTATTTTAAGGAAAAACCATTGGATGCAGGTTTGAGAGTTCTGAAATTTAGTGTGTAAGAAGTGTAGAACTATTTTAATGTTCAAAAATAGTTTTTGCCAGAAAAAGTAACAGAAACAGGAAACTGCCAAATTTGAAATAATGTAGGAGAGTCTGATATATTTATTTTTTTTTAGACTAGACTATGTACAAGTTTCATTTACAGTAGCAGTGTTACTGACGATACCTATTTCCAGTACCAATTCTCATCTCCCTGTGGGAGTCAGTACGAGGTAAAAGAGTGGACACCACTGGGGAACTGGGCATTACAACCATGTTGGCCTTCCCTTATCTATCAAATTTTCATCTAATGAGTGATAGAGACATTTATTCACATATAGGTATGGTGCAGCCACCACAATCATGTTTTTCAGTTTTACAATTGAACCCATTGTCCTGTCTTTTTATCTTAATGTCAGTGTTCAGCCTACAATGAGCAAGTGCTGAATCCATTCCGACCTTTTTGACTATGCATTGCACTGTGTTACCACTTCTGCACTTTCTGACATAAGATACTTAATGATGTACATATTATTAAACCACTTCATTTTGGGATAATGCCAGTTTTCCCTTTCCCCATTTATGTTTTTTCTTCTTTGTCATTTCTGCACTTGCTTAGGTAATATGTGATAATGCTGCAGTTCCTGGGAAGGCCTGATAGTTGTGGGTCAGCTCTTCCCTTGTGCTTTTAAAGGGCAAAAAATTACATCATAGCCAATCTTCAGCTATACTTGTACTTCACATTACTACTTTGGCAGTGAGGAATAGCCAAAAAGACACCCAAACAAAATAAAAAAATTCAACAGAATAAGGTTAGGACAGCTTTAAAGCTATTCCTGTTCTTATTTGTCTGATAGACTAAATGTTGAGCACTGGACACTAGTTTTATTCTGAGATATTGAAGTGTAAAAAATATTGCAAGGCTTCTTATAAAATCAAAGGGGTTTGTAACACTGTAGTACATCCTGGTGAAGGCATCAATGTACTAATGCATTTACATGTTCTTAGAGCCAAATGGACTATATAAGGAAAAAAAGATAAGCTACTCGGAGAAAACGTGTATTTCTTCTTCACAAACATTTTTTTCGTATGAAGCTTACTGAGATGAAGATGAGCTCAAGTCCCATTGCAATCGACTTTCCGTCGTAGATTTACAAATACATCAAATCAGGTGGCATGAACTAATAACCTGTACTTACTTTTCCTCCAAAGAAAAACATAAAAGGTCAGATATTATTTTCAAAAGTTGGGAGGTGATGAAGTACATCAATAAACAGTATATTTGTATTATGGCTAAAGATGGCTTTTCAAATCTATATGCTGCTTTTCTTAAAAAAAATAAATAAATAAATAAAGGAAATGCTGTAGAGGGAATAACCAGCAATTTTGCATGTAGAAAGTCTGAATGTATAGGATTTCATGGTTTCATGTGGGCTGTGTGGAAAACAGTAGCATTCATTATATAGTTTGACAAAATGTTCGTGATTGCAGTTGACTTGCAAATTTCTCTAAAATTACACTTCTGTAAGAAAACAGCTCTTTCAATGTGTAAAAATTGCCATTCGTTTCTTTAGTTTTGACCTCTGTTGATCTTACTAATTCTTAGTTATTCTCATATGTTCTAGTTTTGCTGGAAGGAAAAATGTGACCTTAAAATATCTTATATTCTGTCAGAGATTTGGGGAGATTGTTTCTGAGAGTTATAGCAGCAACCATTAGCTAAGGTAAGATTCAATTCTAGTTTCTATTACAAATCTTTGAGAAAACTTTAAAACTCCATTACTTGAATTTCATTTAAAATTGAATGTGCCAGCCTGAGGCTTTTTTGTATGTCTTCAAAAATTGAACTAAAATTTGGTTAAACATTTACAAAATTGCATGTAAGAAAATTCCATAAGCACACTGCTGTATTCGTGGTTAGTTGTTATAATACAGCAGTTCTAAAAATCATCTCAAATGTCCTGGCAGGGTTTTTATTTTTCTGGATTTTGATAATGTAGGATCTGTTGTATCTCAAGGCCTGCCAGTTCCATTATTTAGGGGTTTGTAGCAATGACTACATAGAAAAATGGTGTTCTCTCCTAGCTGGGGTTAAGAGAAGAAAAGAATTAGAAAGAATTCTGCATTTCCATGTGAAGTGCGTTGAGTTGTCCTAAATTCCCTTATGTTATGGCCCATCATTTATCTGCCTTCACTAAGGCTATTATTTCATAAGTTTTGAAGTGCAACCATTTCAACTTAGCCCATCACAAAACTTCAATGTGCAGATAAAAAAGAAAGTTTGTATGCCTTTTAACTTCTCAGTAAAGTGTTTTACCTACAACTGGAAAAAAAATCTAACTGTATTCTTGATTAAATATACTTATTTAGGTTTTTTTTCTTAAATTAAATACCATATCACACTACCTGTCATTTTCATACTTCAATTATTGTCAATTAGCAGCGCTTACCTACTCAGTTTAAAGTCTCACATTCAATACTAAGGTTTGGTCTTAACAGTTTTGTACTACTTAGACCTGTCAGTCAGATGTATGATTTATTTTTCTATACTGATATAGTTGTATTGTTACAATTCCTAGAATAAATATAATTACATAGGTATGAGGATTTTTTTCCACCAATTTGTCTTATTTCCCTTTCCTGTCTAGCAGAATAGTTGTAAAGTAGTACAACTTTTGTATATGAGCAAGCTCTTAGAAGAGGTTAATTGTCCTGTTATGTATTTCTTGTTTCACTGGCCAAGCTCACTCTGTGTGCAGTCCCATTTCTGTCGTATTGAGAGGATGTTTCTTGATATTGACAGCACTGTGCCAGTGAAGTTTCACTATCTCTGTAGGAATAGATTCTTGAATGAGAAAATCTTGTTTTTCCATTCCAATCTAAACATAGATAGTTTTGAATTTTTTTTTTTTAGCATGAGCAGGATTTTCATCTTCTTGTATTTGTAAATCATGCTTATAGAATACTTTAGTAAACAAGATTTACTCAATTAATCAAATTTACAGATTAGCTTATTGATCACAACTATTTCCTGCTGGAGATCAATGCTAATGTACTTCAAATCTTTAACTGTTAATCCATTTTTGAATTAACATTGAAGTTTGTTGGTATAATCCCTACTCATTTGATTTTTTGGGAGGTTGCAGAAAAACCCTTTCATATCCATTAAGGCATATATAGGAAGAAAAAGACAAAAAGCATTCATTTTCTGCATATAATTGAAGATGTTGCTCATAACTAAAGAATTCATGTTTGACGTAATTGTTAGACATATATTAGGATGTCATATATTACATTTTATATAGAGATATTACATACAAGGTATGAGTAAGGTAATAAAATATTTAATGTTTAGGACTTGGACTTATTACTGTAAGCTATTACTACAATTCTATAATGTCCCAATGTGAATTGCTAACTATGTCTGGATTGTATTAAATGTCATACAGGACAAAATTATTACAGATTTTATATTACTACTTGTGCACTGTCTTGCTCTTACTTACCTGGGGCAGTGGATAAGAAAGAATGCTGATGTACATGGTCAACAGTAGGCTTAACGGTGACCTATGGGACCCTTTATAGTCAGTGTCCAATACAAGCTTACTGGTTTCATCCACAGCTGAGTAGAGGTACCAGATTCTTGGTCTGTTTGCAGAAAGGGTCGTGAATATCAGGGAGGAAGGACATCAGTGTGCTGTTTTCCCAGGTCCTCACCTGTCTCTCTCCCAGGCTAAAGGTCTGCCAAACCCAAACTCTATGATTTATTATTGGCTGATCTTCTTTGGGCAGTTTTTCTATTCCAGAGTGATGCTGGAAGGAGGTGGAAGAAAGATAGAAACATCCGTCCAGATTAGACCACTCTGGCCTGCTGGATGAAGCAGGCAGGCAGCGAATCCTCGGCACAGCAAAACATATGGTAGCAACACAGAAAAGAAGAGAGAGGGGAGGTTAGAAAGGCCTTTAAGTTGCCTCATCCACATAAGCTAGAAATAGATTGTCAGGAGCTTCAAACAGGTTCCTGCCTTATCTGGAAATTAATCTGGTGACACTATGTCAAACTACCAGTGATTTTTCTGAGGGTGGGATAACGAACTTTCAGGCGATGAAAGGTTGGACCAGCATTACCAGTAAGTCCTCAGCAGCAGCACATGCTATTAGATCCACAGTCTGTTCTAATATCTTTTTTTAATAAGTAAACTTCCTTAGTATAAATAATTATAAAGTATGTATAAACTTTCAAATCTGAAACTCTAAAAGGGATTATTTAGATGGTGGAGTCAAGCACTTAGGTTAATAGATCCCACATATGCCATTTATTGCATACTTCTGTTTATTGCTTAAGGCACTAATTCCCTTAAGTGAAACACAGTATTTTATAGAACTAAATAAAATAATATAAATTGTTTCTTTACCCACTTTTAATGTGTTTAACAGAAAATCTGTCTAACAAATGAACATTAAAGAAGCAGCAAAGTCCACTATCATCATTGGTATTTTTATTGTTAAAAATTTAATAATAGGTTAAGTTAGCTAACAGCATGCATTGTAGTAAAGGCAAGATAGTTCTCTTTAACGTTTTCACATGATTTAGCAGGGGAAATGAACACCTTTTGAGTCATGGAAAGAAACATCATCCTTTATCAGCATGTTATCTTGAGGTACGCGCAGGCTGCGATTCCATAGTCAAGGGGAAGCATTCGTTTAGCCCTGGTTCATTTGTACACTCCTTTCTTGGCATATGCAGATCTATATAAATAGAGGGTTTGGCCAGCTCGGTTTTATCTTTCGATGTATTGTAGTCTTCAGCCTATAACAAAGAGCAATAAGTCTGCATGTTCAGCTTCGACAGGAGGACTGTGATGCGCATGCAGAGCACACTTCAGCTGCTGAAGTCTCTGCAGATACAGACTCAATTATCATCCCTTTGGAAGAATTTGCTATTTCACAGGATTGGGTGCTAAGTCAAACAGGTTTTTGCTCTGTTGTAAGAGCTGAAGTTGTAGGACGTATTTAAGTCAGTGGAATTATCAGGCTCTTGATGGACTGGGTACGTTTTGCTAGATAAAGCTGCTCATTTGCACTCAAATATTAAAAAGCAGTATAGCCAAGCAGTAAAAATCTGGTAACATTTTAATATGGTTTATGCTATTGTGTGGGAAAAAAGCCTTTTATGATTGTTGTTTAAAGTAGGTAAGAATTGAATGTGCTGAACACATGGTCAGAACAATCTCTCTGAAACAGCTTAACTCTGGTGATGAGCAGATTCTCACTGAAGTGTCTGCTACTTTTTTAATGACATACTTGTCAACATGTAACCTTAGAATATAGACACCATGGTAACAGTTTTAACACAGTCTTTTTAAAGAGCATAATTGTGTGGAGCACAAATAGAAACATCTTGACTCTTGTAGTCTTTTAATCCACTTAGAGAAATGCTTTTCAATCCATCAAGCAGCATTTTCTGGATCTTGTCGAACATCTGTCTGTCTTGAAATGACTTTGAATAAAAGTCTAAACAGGTCTTCCCATGCCATGTTTGCTGTAGACCTTAAAGTGAGCATTGAGACAATCAATCTTAGTATTTTGATATTAGATTTGAGCTGTAGAACATAAACCAGAAAGAATTATGAAATTCATTTGGCTATCCTGTAATAAAAACATGCTTGTAACTGTTCCTTGTAACATAAAAATGCTTAAGCATGTGCATTCTTTTAGGTGTGCGAGTGGCTGAGATGCTTGGCATCTTGTAAAATTCATGCAGTTAGGTGCATGAATACACTTAGGTGCATTCAAACCCACCTACGCTATGTTAACGTCCTCGTGGCTAATAACTGTCCGGGCAGGTTTTGATCACTAAGGGCAGTAGGGCAGCTTCTTCTGACACAGTGTGTGTGCACAAATGGCTGTGCGTGTTGGCAGGTGCGTGCGGCTGGATGCTTTGCAGAGGACCTGTCTTTCTGTTAAATGTCAGAGTACCACAGCCGTGTGCGTGTTTTTGGGAAGAAGCAGTCCATTGCTGTGCTTAGGGCCATCTGAAGGATAAGCAGCAGGGTCCCTTTCTTTGGGAGGTTTACAGGGCTGGCTGTGGAAGAGCCTTACAGGAAGGTATTCAGAATCTGGAGTGGTTCTACTGCCGTTTGGAGAGCTTTCAGGTTTATATGTGAACACGTGCTGGATGTAGCTATCAAAATGTAGCAGAGATCTGTAACATTTCTGCTAGACATGGCATGAACAAAGTGCCTTGACAGGCTCTCATCTGATACCTTTTGTAATTGTGAGCATGCTTTTACCAAAAGCAATTCAATAACTTACCCTTTCTAGGATGTGATGACCTTCTTCTTTAAGGTGATAGTAGTAGTTTATTTCCTATAACTGGTTTATCTTCATAACCTGATAATAATTGATATTCTAGTATGGGAAAGCAAGTGCAAAATGGCAGGCAGTGCAGAAAGATGAGTCTTGAAAATTATAATACCACCATCCTCTACATGCTTTTTTTAAGTATAGATTTAAATTTCCCTGAAATATTAGAAATGTAGAAGAAATAATGTTGAATTTCTATATCCATGGCTGTATCTTTTTGTTTGACAATAACATTACCTGAAAAACATTTACTATAAAGTATCTTAGTCTTTCTGTGTGTACATTACTTTTTCCATGGTGGATTACTGTGGGCAGCATCTTCTAGCCCCACTATATATTGTTGGTCAGTGTAGTCTTTATTTACCTTTTTGTACCTAATGGGATTTAATTTCACTCTCTAATTTAACAGTTAGGACATAAAAACACATTGTCAGTTTAGCACCTGGAAGCACTGTCAGGTTCCCAGCAGCAGGATCGTTCCCTTCAAATCTGATTTTTCAGTCCGGTTGTACCTAATCACTGACTTTTCAGCAGCACAACCTTACTCTATAACTACAGGAACATTTTCACATGTCCTATGTGTCTTTTAAGTTAAGAGAAAATGAAGCATTTCCCATAAGCTGCCTTTCCAAAGACATGGCATAGTTTTGGTGTAATATCAGACTGAACACAAGTGCATGATGTAACTCCCATTTTATTAATACGTATGATTCAAAATACTGTTCCCCTTCCTACTTCTTTGCCTTTCCCTTAAAAAAAAAATCAAGTTCAGAATAAACAGTATTTTATTAGAAGGTATAGTTTCTGTTCCTTTTTCTTTCTTTTTAATTCAAACTAGAGAATAAAGGGCTCTTAATCTTCAGTTATGATCTTCTCACTTGAGCTTTATTTCCTGCTAGGAGTTGTATTGTGCGGCTTCAGTGCTGTCCTGAAGAAAGCTATTACATCTTTTCTTTGTGCAGATTTGTGCATTTCTTTCAGAAATGCATTTACGTCTCATAAAGTGTTAGTTTCCGGCTTTGTATCTTTTACGGAAATAAATTGATATAAAAGGTTTTGCAGAGCCAAATTCTTACCAACTTCCTTTTTAAAGAGTATTTTAAGTAAGACCAATGCATATTTTTTATTAGTTACATTTATTGCTTCTATGTACTTTTAGTCAATGTTAACTTTTTGGAATTCTTCTAACAAAATACTAAGGATGGAATTTGGAAATTCTGGGAGACTGAAATGCATTATGTTTCTGCATAAATATTTATAAACCTACATGAACATAAACACTGCCACAAAAATACCTACGGCACAAAAAGTGGTGAGTTGGGGTAGAATTACGGTACATTGTTTAGCTTGCCCTCAGTACATTGACTTTAGGGTTCTGTAATAGAATTGTTAAAAATTGCCACCATTTCATCACTTCTGTAACTTTTTAAAGTTCTGTTGCTCTGAATAATGTGAGAAAGCCAGTACTTTGTTTTCAGGATGGAAGCTATAGGATTATCAGTGAAAAGTCAGTCTATTTTTTAATGGCAATTCTAAGTACTAAATTAACTTTTAATTTAGTTTTCACTTTTTACTTAATTGTTCTTAATGGCTTTTTTTTTTTTTTTGTAGCTGTTTCTCATGATTCAGTTATTTCTGTGAGCAGGGACTTTATCCCATTAAGCTTAGGTGAACTTATGCCAGTCCATTCTATTATAGAAATTATGTGTTTGGTTCATTTCCTGTGATTTTAGAGTGAGAAATATTTTAATGTCAACATTGCAATCTTTCTCTAGCCCTTCAGTTCCCTTTTTGAAAGACTAAATGCACATCATTTTTTTAAGGGGAAAAAATGCATTAATTTTTTTTTTTTTTCCATCTTTAAGTAGGTCAGTTTGTGATAGTCAGAAATAGCAGAAAATATTAGTTTGGATTTTCCATCTTCTCTTAAAGTATCTTCAAGATGGTGCTTGTGTACTGATTGCAGGATTATATCACAAAAGCAGACCCAACTGCAAGTTAGTTGTGTGACAGCTTAGCAAAATGTGGTGGTACAAATCCCTTCCCCCTGTTTAGAGTGAGAATTTCTCTCTGAATTGCTCGCTTGTCTTGCGTGTTGTATTCTGAGTTTGTTTACATGTAGATGTTGGCAAGGCATTTTAATGAATCGTGTTCACTAAAAACCAGCTAGATGAAGTATGATCTCAAGCAGTCATAAAATTCTTTTTGCCAGAGTCTTTTGGCCTAAAAACCTGAATTCCATTCCACTTCTGAACTGAAGGCGATTGAACGCTTGATCGGTTGTGCTAGCAAAATCACAGCACATTTTAATCACCGTGCTAGACAGTGTTTATATAGGATGAGAGGATCACAAATGAGTTTGTGGAAATGACACTCAGCTCTATTGCTTTTTCTTCATTTATCCTGTATCAGATTTTATCAGGTTAGAAATTAAATGGGACCTTTCTTACCATAATATTTATTCTGGAATCTGATAATCAAGAAGTATTCTGTGAAGTATAGTTCACTATTAGTGATAAATTTGTTGAGAAATTTAATCTTTAATTATGAGTAATGGGCATATGATTCACTTTCTAAACTTTGTGGAGTAGAAAATAAGAGAAAATATACGTTTTTAATGCAGTTTTCTAAAATGTTTTGTGCATAGTGTGCTTTTTGTCAAGATAGCTGCTTAATCCAGTTTCAGTGACACTATAATTCTGAACCTGCTTCCATTATATTTTACATGCTGAAAACACCAAAAGGTTCTAGGTGTTCAGAAGGCAAAGGGTTTGCTTTTTGGTTCTCCCAATCACACTTCAATCTCAAGACAGCAATAGTAAACAAGTTTGTATTGTATTTTGGTATCCTCTTCATCTGGAAATGGATGATTTTGTTTCATAAAGATCGGCGTCATCTATATTCAGTTAATACGGTTCCACCACCATGTTATAATTAGTACGAAAATGTGTCTAATAATAAGAACTACTTCTATTTTCTCTTGGTCCCCATCTTCTTTTATTCTCTGTCTTTACTGATGAATAAGGCTTCTAGTTTTGCCCTTTCAGACTTTTGTTGCTGCCCACAGAACAGAAGGTATCCAGATGGTATTTAGCCTGTTCAGAGGTTTCCTTGCTCTATTGCTCGAAGATGCTTAAATTGCTGACTTAGATACAATATTCAGTTAAAGATTCTGAAAATTGTCTAACTATATCATGGCGTGCAGACCAAACGTGCATTTGACCATGTTATTGGCGTTTATGAAACTCAAAATTGTATTAGAAGCACCACATTCTTAGGTAGTAACCTGATAATTTATTTCTTTCTGAAGTACAAGCAAACATACCTAAACATATTTGCATAGGCTGTATCGCCCTCACAGATCCCAAGTTTTGCACATAAATATTTGCTTAAAGGAGGCTTGAGTGTCCTCTTTTGTAATGGATTTGCAATGTCATGGAAACTGTGGCAAATCCTATTTACAGTGGTAACATTAATATAAGTTTATTTTTACTTGAATTTTTACCAATTTTTAAGAGATGATACTGTTTGCAGATGCATCAGAAAAGGCGTGTTGAATGTTTCTGACGTATTGTAACAAAAGTCGGCTCTTTAAAACCTTGCACTTTTAATGAACCATCTTATTGTCAACTCTCAGAACCTACTAGTGTGCCTTTTGGTGACGTTGTTGAGAATTTTAATGCATTTTAGTTCTCATTCAGCACGGCCTATG
Organism: Bucorvus abyssinicus; assembly: GCA_009769605.1. Lineage (NCBI taxonomy): Eukaryota > Metazoa > Chordata > Aves > Bucerotiformes > Bucorvidae > Bucorvus > Bucorvus abyssinicus. The sequence goes on along the minus strand of CM020030.1, from coordinate 20,967,093 downwards.
TGCTCCTCACGGGAGGGTCTTTAGAAATAGGATTAACTTCTAGAGGAATGCATTAGCCATGCCACAGAAGTAGGCAAAGCTCTAACTAGCCTGATAGATTGCTCCACGCTTCAAATCCTTCTAACTACCCCCTCCCTCTTTTTATTGACAGCTTCTCATTGAGCGGCTAGAGGCATTAGTGTATTTAGGAGTTAGATGTTTTGTATGATCCCAGGCTGATCTCATATTCGCTTTCTGAAATTAATTCGACACTGCTTTACATGTTAATCCGCAAAGGATTGATTTTGGGAAGGTCAGAGCAGTGCAGCCTCAGAAAATGGAAGAAAAGCTCCACTTAAAACAGCTCATTTCAGTTCCCAGAAGTAAGTATAGATGCCTTTTCATTGTGACACTTAGCCAGCTGTAAGAGACTTGGTCATCTTACAGAATACATCAAATAGTGGCGTTTGATGGGATCTGCAAGGAAGTTGAGCTAATTAAATTTAGCTTCATTAACCAATTGCAGCTTGCAAATGGCACAACTATTCTTTGAATACCTGCGGTATAACAAAAAATTCCTGTTTTCTTTTAACCACCAACATAACTGCATAGTAAGAGCAATCAGCAACACAGCAAACGTAATTGAATGTCTTGTATTTATTTTTTCTCTTATTTGACCACATATTTATGGAATTTTAGGAGTTGATAAAGCTGGAAATAAATACACATGGAAAAACCCCTTTGTTGTGGGATATGCTGGTGTTGGACCATCATGGATAAATGAGTTTTTTTGGAGCTACACAAAAGAGCAGGGGGTTTGAATGGTAGAGTATTGGTTAACAAGAGCAGGATAAGGACATGTAATAAAAGAACTACAAATATTGAGAAGATGTAACTGAGTTGCAGCTGCAACTTGCTGAAATTATTCTTTTCATTTGAAAGCAAATATCTCTGATGAGGTGGTGATAGCTTTTGGTATTTAACAATATAGTATATTTATAGGAATTCAAAAAGTCAAGCACAAAAGCAGATTCTTTACTCTGTGAATTAGCTTAAAAATAATTATTATTTAATATTAAAATGCAAGAGCAGTTTTAATTGTAATTCACTTTTGGCTTGTAGATTCATTAAACTATCACAATTAAAAATACCGGGAAATTAAACATTTTACAGTTTGTACTTTCACCTCTTCTACTTTAACTTTCGTGAATGCAATGTACATATAACTATTTTACAAGAAAAAAATTTAGATTCACATTTGGTTTGAAGAGTTCAAACTGTTTCAGGTAAAATTTGTCCCTAAAAGCCTATAAATATCTAAATTTGACTGGATTGCTCCCTGAAAGAGTAGTGAAGTCTTTTATAGAGTTCAGATGTGTTCCATATTTTTCTCCTTTTTCTATTTTTCTTTTTTCTCCTTTTCTTTTTCTCTCTCTCATTCTCTTTCTCTCTCTCTCTCTCTCTCTCTCTCTCTCTCTCTCTCTCTCTCTCTCTCTTCTTTTTACATGTTTCCCCCTGTTGTTTCCCCCTTTCCCTCTTTTCCTCCACGATTTGTGGGCTGTGCAAGTGCTTCCTTTGTCTGAGAAGGTCTGTTATTTGATGGTTTCATTTCAGAAGACTTGCCTTATGCAAAACCTTATGATTCCGACTATATATACATATAATTTGAATATAGGTATTTAGGCTGTTGGGAATGAATGTTAGAGTCCACATTCACCTGATAATATTTGGTCTGAGAGTGTGAAGTGCTTAATCCTGTAATAGTTAATATAAAGAGAAAAAATAAATTCAGATTCAAAATCATTTCAGATCATCATCTTTTGTGATTTTTACACTCTAATTTATTGACTCGTTTTCTGAGTCATTGGCGACAGAAAGCACATTGGTAACTGGGGAGCATGTAGAATGACAAAGATCCTGCCTTATCTCATGTATTGATAAAACAGGTAAGGCCAAACCTCAGGCAAAGTGTTTGCAGTGGGGAACCAAAGCCTTTGTCTTTACAATTTTGTAGCATAGGACACTAATCTGAAAAATGGTATTTATTGTTGAGAATTATTTTGCAGTTTAGCATTTCACAGAACAAAACATCCACAATCACTACATATCTTGTTTTGCAAAGGTTGACAGCTGTAGGACTGAGTGCAGACCAAGTGAGGATTACCCTGTAAAACACCAGAGTTGGTCACTGGAGTCTGTTGAATGCTGTGTCAATCACCAAAAGGCATAAAATATTAACAATAAAGTTAGGACTATAATTCAGGTCTGACAAAGCTCTCATTTTTTATAAATACTGATCTAAATTAGCATTGAAAAAAAAATTGAAGCAGAATGTCAGCCCAAAACATCTAATTTGTTTTCAGCATGACTTGAGAATAACAAGTTTTGCATCAAAACTATAGCAGAAAAGGTCTTGTGATATTAAATGGGGAACTTGTGTCAATATATAGAAGGTATAGTGATGAAAGTTAGTCATGGTGTTGTCTCTTGGTTTTTAGTGTTGCTCCAAACTAAGAATGTTCTTTCTACATAGAAGTGCTAGAAAAATCTATGGTGTGGTACTTCCAAAAATATGAATGAGCCCTCAAGCAGCAAATAATGCATTCGAGGACATTAATGGAAATGCCTTTTTTAGAATTTTTGAATTAAGAATCTGTCTGTACAAAAATCAAGGCAGAAACAACAGAGTTAAATAAATTACCCTTTTTTTCCAGACTTGCATATTATTATGTATCATTTAAAAGTGATTCTCCACAAGTACATATAAATCTACCATCAGTTGAAGGTCATGTTTCTTTGTTAAAATATGAATGGGATACAAAACTTGTAGTTTACTTGAGAATATTGTAGTAGATTTCTTATGCAACACTTTAATAAAAAAGTCCTCTACTATAGCAAAATCCTTCAATTTGATAGTGTGAGAGATCACAATGTGAAATGGGGCAATCTAATGTTATCATCCAACATTTAGAAAATACAACTAAGTAAATATTAATGACAAAAATTAATTTTGCTATAAATTTATTTCAGTAGCAGGCTCTACCAGAATGCTAGCAGTGCAGATTAGACAACTTTCAAATGCCTTTTTAACTGGAGTATTCCGTTAGAGTGCAAAAATAAAAATACCTCATCTGCAAGCAGGAAGATAACTCTTATTTCATGCCTTGATATTGTATGCTTTTTTTTGGAGAAATTAACAATTTTTTGTTTGTTTATTTAAGGAGGTGATTTGAGCTGTACCTCACATCAAGAGGAATTATGGAGTTTTGGCTGTGAAACTCGATAAAAAAAGGTTTACACTCGAATACAACTTGTAAACACTCACACAGTAGTTCTTGGCCACCTCTTAAAATGCTACTTGGTGTTACAAAGTCATTGAACACATCTTACTGGAATTGCTATTTATATATACGGCAGGACAGTTAGATCATTTGTGATGGTAGGACATGGTAAGGTGCATGGTAAAGTGTAGAATGAATTATAAAAGTTGCATAGTATGTCTCCTTATGTTTGAAAACAAAAGGTTTGGGGACTTCCTTTTTTGCTTTGGAAATCTAGTAATATTGAATCTTCATTTCTTTGTATAAACCAAACCCAAACTTTAAAAAGGCAAACAGAAACATAAAGCAGACCTAAGCAGTCTTCTGAGTTTGGGGCTTTTTTCCCTCCTTTATTTCTCATATAGTCACATGAAATAAAGAATGAAAATTGAGACTGAGAAGCCAAATCCCACAACTGCATGCTTTGATTTTAAATACTCTTTTGTATTTACAGGAAATTTCCATAATATTGACTAACATTGAAGTCAGTAGTGTGAATCTTTATTTAGTACTTTGTTTTAGAAAATTAATTGGAGAAAAAAGTAAACTCAACTCTTCAAATAGAAATTACTAGTCTGGACTTATTCTGAAAATGCCATGAAAAGCGTGGAGAATTTCAGCCTAGTATTATGTGTGTTATGCCAAGGGAAGAGCTGTCGAGTAATTTTGTCAAAGAAGAAATGCATTATCATTGTTGCATGTAGACCTTGGCAGGACATTGTGGAGATACTGTTCTGTCATTTTTTTTGAGGAGTAAATTGTGAAATAAAAGTAATTCGGTACTTGCTGATCAGTCTTATTCCCCATCTGTGCCTTTCTAGCAAAAATATTCCTGGAGTGTTTCATAGTCTGAATATTTGTGAGTGTAAAAAGATGAAAACAAACTTGAGGATGTTCAGAAGACAGTACAGTGATTAGATTGGATGGGTTCAAATTGAAGGAAGATTGCATAAACTGATTGGCTACATGTTGACCATGATGACAGCTTCAGAGATCTACATAATGTATGAAGAAAAGTGACTTAGCCTGAAGAAAACCAAGGTGTCTTGAAAAGAAATTAAGAGTACTGTAGAAAAATAATTTGTAACATTTTTATGGTTCTCAGCTGTGATGGCCTAGGTATTTAAGTTAGGTACAGCATGCAAAGAGAGGTAGTATCTCTTGTTAGACCAGCTACTCTTGAACTTCTTAGCATTGATCCCCTTGATCCTGTATCGCTCCCTGTGCCTGGGTGATGACTGCTGACACTCTGCAAATTAAGGGTAATAGCTGGCTGTTGTTTGGGCTGTTGAGCAGCTTTCAATTCTTAATTCATTCCATTTTTAACTCTCTTTTTCTTTTGCAACTTAAAGTCTCTTTAAGTAAACATAATTGAATAAAACAATTATAATATTTATATAAATATTCATAATTTATTATAATTAATAATTATTTATAAATATTTATAATAATGGGACATTATCATAAGAAAAATGCTTATTCATAAAGCAGGATTTTGTACACCACCACTGGTCTTCTGCAATTAGCCTGTACTGTGATCACCTGCAAGGGCACCAACTGTTGATAGGTGTCTTCTCCAAGGTTGAGTCACTTCTCTCTGTCTGCAGAATAAAGCCATGTAACTTTTCTGTTTCACTTTTAGCTGTTTTTAAGAATTGTGTGTCACATCTCCCAGCTAAACGTTTTGAGAGAATTTAGGAGTGTGACTTAAGAGAAACAGACTGTCAGTGTGTGAAAGAAATCAGCTTCAAACGAAAGATGAAAGATATGTGATGAGCAATGTGTGCATATAAAGTATACCTTTTCTGAAGACAGATTATATAAAGATATAGAAGTAATTCCTTAAATGAAAATAAAATGGCTGCACTGATGAGTTCATAGAAAAGAAATTAATTGAGGGTTGTTATGTGGAAAGATACTGCCTTTGGCTCAGGAAACCTCTGAGCTGCAAATTCTTAAAAGCAGGAAGGCTATCCTGGGAAGGTGTGGCTTTGTGCTTGCTCTGGTCAGTCATTCTGCTGGGCCATGCTCTGGGTCATTGTTATGGTTGGGATGCTAACCTAGCTGAAGCTTTGCTCTGACACCGTATTGCCTTTCTTACATTACTGACTCACCAGGTATGATGGCCAGTTTTGAAAGAATTATTCTACAGCATATGGCATGGCTTATTGTAGCACTTGGTGGATGTTTGCATGAAAGTTTAAGATTAAATGCTGGCTCAATGAGGTCCTCCTGATGTGGGAAGAAATTAAAGTTTTTTCCGTCCAGAAGAAACTAATAAATCAGTTAGATCAGAAGCTGATCCAACTATGGTGTTGCCACTGTGCAACAAGATTTAGTAGGAAAATCTTCCCTCAGAGTTTCTTTTATTTTTTTCCCAATAGATTATTCAAGAAAAAAAATCTCCCTGAATCTTAGAGAGATAATTTTGAAAGTACAAGTTTCAAGTTATCCACATGAAATTTGCCCAGTTGCTGTTAAGAGTTATTGGTTTTGTATTGTAGGCCATCTGTTCTGTTAGAAATTCATTGCTGAACTGAGGCTGTAATTATTACTTAGTGTTTTGGCTGTGTAAATTAGCGTATGTGCTAAGTACGATACAATACTCTTAATATATGGCATGATATGGAGTGCCATAGTTTTATCTGGAATGCTTTTTGGAATAAGAGGTATTTTTCAATCCCCTTCTCAAGCCCTGGGCTGTACTTTTGATGTCTGCTACTCTAGCCAGATTCTGGATTTTCTTTGCACAATTCCCTACTTCTTATGTTTATTCAGAAACTTTAAGTCTGTTCTTTCTTTTAACAGTTTCTAGTTGTGAAATATTGCTTCTTCTAGTCTGGATGCAGCTGTTTCCCATCACAAAAAGAATTACTGGTTGTACGGAGAGAATTGAATTGCCTTCTTCCCAAAACTGACAGATGGCTTCAAGATACCTTTAATTGAGGCTGTGTTGCCTTTGAGAACTTACCAATTGGTGATTTTGGAAAAAGGGCTTGTTTGAGGAAATCTGAAGCCCACTACAACACATAATTATGCTCCTAACTGAAGGCCTAAGATTCAGGATGTAACTTTCCCTTCCCCCTTTGCCCTCATCCAGAAAAGGTGGAGAAAGCATTTGACAGAACAGGAGTCATAATGAATAGGAAACATTTACTAAAGCTGTGGTGGAAAAGTGGAAACAGTATGAATGGAAGTTACTTGTTAAAGGCAATTTATATGCAATTTTACACTACAGTTACTCAGGACTTTAACAGTAATTACTACCCATCCTATAAGCTAAATAGGTTTATTGAAAAACTAAGGTAAAAATCTTCCATGCCGTCTTCTATTGCTGCCCTCAAACATTGTCCATTAGAGTTTAATTTTCCTATTTGAATGTGAGAGAGAGCACTTACTTAATCCAGTGGAAAAACTTGTACTGAAAGATGGCCATTATAGGCTGCTTCTATTCCTAGTGCTGTATTTTGCAGTTGAAAATGATTAGTGAAAACTTACTCTTCTTCTGTACACCCCTGCCCTAGGTCTATTAGCAGTGGCTCATGTTTTTTCCTTTTTGATTCAACCAGTTGATAGGTGCATTGCCCTCCAGCCCTCCTCCCATAGCTTCACAATGCTCGGTTCCATATATAAGAAAAATTTTTTAAAAGCTGGAAGAAAACTGTTGAAACCATGCAATTAGGAAAAGAAAGTCAGTTCTTTTGTATTTTTTACCAACATATAAGGAAAGGAAATAATGTTGGTGCTAGCACTGTACATTCACTGATATTCTCATTAAGAAAACATAGCTATAGGGTACTTATTTGCTATTTGGACTTCTGGGTTGTGTTTTGCCAACTAACCTGTGGACCTGTCATGGCTGGTGTTTTGATTTTTAAATTGAAGAGTTTCAGAAGGTGACGCACCTTAAAAAATACACACATACCACCATAGTGTGAGGTTTGCAGTAACATCTTACCACCACTAAAATATTGTGATTGATCTGAACGCTCTCCGAGTATGCTGACCACTGAGGCATCCTTAATCTTACTTTAGGTTGAATGTTTGGTGACTTTTTAAAAGTAGAAACTTCTCAGAAGGTAAAAAGCAAATAATAAAGTAAGGATGTATATTATAAACTTTCTGGTCACATAAAATATGGGCAGTTCATATCTCATGTATATGTGTCCAAGTATTTGTTTCCAGTGGTATTTTTCAAGCCAGTGAAACACATGTAAAAATGTCTTTCCTTAGATATTTTATGAAGATATTTGCTTACTGTTCTTATTATATTCTCACTTCTTTTTTTTTTTTAAGGTGACCAATTATATATTGCCCACTCTCAGATTTTTCTGACATCAGCTACCTTGAAATTAAGGCTTTATACAAGACATAATCGAAGTGTAGGGAGGGAGAAGACAAATACAAGGATGGAATTGTTTCAAAATGCATTTGTTAACTGAGGGAAACGGTTGTTTCCAGTTATCAGAGCTTTTCACATTCTTCTGTCATATCTGATTGATAGTGTCTAGTACAGAACGGTGCAGTCAAGTACTTTACATATGTAATAATTTCTGTATGTAATTATTTTTAATTGCTACTTAATATAATAGGCCATACTGATATAAATATTGTAAAATAGTAATGATTATTCCTACATCATCTTAAGCTTCAGTGCTTAACAACGAAGTTAAGGCTGACAGACTCATAGGATCTTTGTACAAATATCAGATTCTGAAACAATGCAAAGGAACAAAAAATTACTGTTTTGTGACATGGCATCTTAGTATATTAACAGACAGTGCTTCTGCTACTTAGTATCCATTCTTGTTTTATCTGGAAGTCAGTCTGTAGACTTCAACTTATGAATTTGACTAGAATGTGGTGTTAAGCAAGCTGTCCTGAAGTCTGAAATCCCATGCAGAGTAAATACAGTAAAGATAATGGCAAGCTTCCTGCCATTGCTCTTCTAGTGTGCTTCATGCCAAGTCTTCAGGGAGCACCGCTTCAGATGGGCAGAATCGTGCTAACCTGCGGAAATGTCAGCAGAGACACCAGTAATTTGTCATTTGATGTTATATACTGCAATATTAACACTGAATGGCAGTGGTTTGTATTTTGTGGAGGATTTAGCTCTTTATGTGTCTTCTAGGGTCACCTGTACTGTTTATACATGTGCAACATCCCTTATGAATATTACAAAGCTGCACTTCTGAATTCATCCTAAAGATTTAGAAAGGGAGTCTCAAATCAGTTTTAATAACGTGCTTTTTTCACAAAACCTTTTCCTTTTTCATCTTCAGCTTTTGTTGTGAAACTTTCTTTTTGTAGCCTGATTACTGAATATTGTTTATTGATTTTGAAAGGTCTGTGAACAAAATTATATTTTAGCTTGCCGAATAAAATATTTCTTAGAAAATTATTCACTGTCACCTCCTGTGATTTTTTAGTACTGTTCACAAGGTTCCCAGCTGCATTATCTACCCCCAATGTAGAAAATTAAGTCAATGTAAAAAGTATACTCTGCTTTTTAAAAAGAGGTCACGAATAGCCTTTCTTCCCTCAGTAGTCACCAGTGTTCTTATTATGCTTCATTTATATAGTTGGAGGATTTGGGAGAACCAGCTGGGCCCCCTGTCTGCACTCATCAAGAGTTAATTTCTGAAAGAGGTGCGATTGTCATGAACAAGTGCAGAAGGTACACTGGTGGTCCTGCCAAACAACAAGAGCTCTTAATTAGCAGCAATGTTCAATCAGACTGCTTAACCTGCCGCAGAGCGGAGCAGGTCATGTTCCTTCCTGATGCACTGCCAGCCTAAAAAGCACTCAAGAACCAATCCCAAATGTTTTTTTTTTTTTTAAATGTGTACTTGGTTCCTAGAGACAAGGAAGGCAAAGCATGATCTGTTCTTGAAAACCATCATCAGCAAAGTGAAATTTTATTTTTTTGAGGGATGCAGTATAGAGTATAGAGTGCTCTGTGGTTTTTGAGGGAAAAATATTTTTCATCTTAGTACAGAAGAATATGAAAATTCATTGACTTTCTATGGCTTGATTCTGGTCTGGGAGGGGTTGCCCTGGACTCTAGTTATTTTGTAGAAGTTTTGCTGTTCTACAAAAATAAAAGCCGGGGCCAGTGATGCTTTGCAGTGTATTCTTTATTTTCATCAGCAGACCTTGTGATATTTGAATGCTTAACCACTCGTGATGTATAATGCACATCTCTGAGTTGTTGGAGGGAAGTTTCTGAGAGCGGTTATGGCTGCCTTGGAGGTCATTAGCTGTAATGTAGAGATCAGGATGTAAAAAGCTAACTGATTAATTCCTTTAATGTCAAATTCTTGACTTACTGATTACTGTATTTCAATTATGAGTGCTAGTTGTTTACTAGCACTCATGTTTACATATGTAGTGTTTTGTAGAATGAACATAAATAGCACATGAACAAAGAGCCCAAAGTAAATAGTTTGTTGCTGCGTGCACAACTCCAAGTTGCTTACACTGAAAAGTGTCTTGCTATTCTAATAGTACAATTCCAGTCAGCTGCAAAAGATGCAAAGTTAAGGTAATGTTCAGCATGGATGAAAGTTGCAGATGTTTAACAGGTAAATTAAGGAAAAGAGAAAACTGAAACTTTAACTGCTGTTTCTATAGGTGTGCAGAAAAGTTGTTAATGTTTGTGTAAGACATTTCAGTTCTATACTAATTTGAACCCTCCATTCCTTTTATTTGAAATATAGGAGGAATTTTGAATATGGGCAGAAAAGATCCCAAAAAGTTTTTGTTTGTTTGTTATAGTGTGGGAAGATGCCATAAACCACTGAGCTAAAGGAAACTAACTAAGCTTAATTTAATGATGAACAGGCTTAATAGCGTAGAGATCTTTTTTTCCTAAAGAATAGTAGTATTTCTGTGTTTCTCAAAATTCCCTATTTTAAATGATTGAGATAATCGTTAAAGTAACTCATTAAAACAAGAGAAAGATTTGCAAGACATGATAGTACAATTTATTTAAACTTAAAGATAGGAAAGATGTTAGTGAAAATTTAACCTCAATAGGATGTGAAACAACTAATAAAGGGAATGTCAGCAGATTAACGGTATATTTCTGTGGCTTACTATCATGGGAATTTAAGACAATTAATATAAAGGACATGTATTGCTCTATGGGAAGAATGAACTGGAATTCTTATCGAATACTTATTTCAGAGTAAGATGTATGATTCTTTTTGTTTTTATATTTGGAAATAACTTTATGTGCCTATGTAGGGGTATATGTGTATAAGCACAACGGGGCCAGTGTTTGGCTTGCTGGGAAATCTCTTGTGTTGAGAAGACTCTTTGATATGAAGGTATAAATGGTTACTGTTTACAGAAACATTCAGGACCAAAATGAATATCTGGGCTGAGACGAGCTAAGTAATCTCGCCAGTGTTGCTGCTTTGGTGTTAACAAAGTCTCAGAATACAAAAAATGATCATTATTGCTAAGTTACCTTACAAAACTGTAGCTGTCTGACAGCTCTTTTCTACCTGTGTAAGAAAAAGTTGTTTCAGTGCTTGCAGTGCTTGAGCCCTCTCCTAGATTAATTCCTGAGACTGGTGCATATTCTGTATGCCCTACCGTGAGTTACAACATAGCGATTTTATGCACAGGTAAAATAGAGGCTCTGTTATGCTTGTAGGGGCTTTATTTTTTTTTTTTGCCTGCCCCGCCCCCCCTCCCTTTTTTTTTCTTTTTATTTTTTTGTTACTTAAAGCCTTGAAGTTTTGGGACAGCTGCCTGCATTAGTGATCACCCAACTACTTTGAGTACTTTAAGATAAAAAAACCTTTTAATATATTTCCAGTGCAGATAGTTGTATATGTACTGGTGTAAGTCTTAACTGTATTGGAAATAATTTTTTTAAAAGTTGATTACATTCAGAATGAAGAGAAATTATAATATGAACAGAAGAGTCACTCCCTTTGAGGAAGCAAAAACAGGTGATTGCCACAAGCCCCTTTTATAAGATCTTTGCTTTGGTGGAAATAACCTGGCCCAAAGAGGCTTTTTATACTGAAGATATGTGGATGAAGTACAGTTTAGTGTATGTACCGTTTTTGTAGCTTTTCTCATCTAATATATATCTGTTGAAAATAGGACCTTTAATCTTGCTAAAAGCAAGTATGACTTCTATAAAAAGTTATTATGTAAATGTAAATAAATGCAACCTTTCATTTTTTAAGTTTGTACATAGGATTGAATCCATAGCATTCAGAGATTAGAAGTGGCATGCTGGGACACATTATTTAGTATTTCTTTTTCAGCAAGGTTTGTAGGTGCCTGTGCTCTTAAAATAGAAACAAATAACTATATATCTGCCATCACAACTGAAGAGGTGTCTTAATTACAAAAGGTGGCTGGCTGTTAAGACTCCTGCATTAACATAATGCTGTCTGATGGCAAAAAGAGACCATCCATTTTCAGAGAGGAAAAATGTGTTGGATTTCTTTTTGTCTTACTGTGTAAGTGGAGATGTCGCATTAACAGTTTTGTACGTGTGTGTTTATCATGATGCGTACATTGTTCTGATGGCTTTGCACAGCTCAGGACAGTACAGCACATGTGCTGAGTAGGGATTTGAGACAAGAAAATTGCTATCTTCCTGAGAGGTGTGAATGCCTGTCTCTTAGCGGAGCCAGTCAGCTTGTTATTTGTAGGATGCCAGTTATTATCTTCTGAGGTGTTGTTTTTTCCCCTCCAGTTGCCATTTTGTCTAATGCTATGTTTTTATAAGTTCAAATTCTGAAAAATAAGGATGGGAAGATGTAGGTGGAACTGGAAATAAATAATTTCACTGCTGAACTAAGGAATTTTGTGAATCTTTAGATTTAAGTCCTACTTTTAACCTAGTTGCATCTGCATGAGTCGTACAATGATTATGTGCATTTGGTTTGCTCTCTTTTCCCAGCTGTCATTGTAAGCTGGCACAGTTAGACTAGAATAGTAATTCTTCATGAAAGACTGGATTTCAGGTGTCAAGCCCATGAACTGAAGCCTAGATTCAGTGGGAGGAGACAAGAAAAAGAGCTTTTCAATCTCTGGGGCAGTATATTTTTCTTAATTATGGTAACTGTTGTCTAAGTTAACCAGTCTACCAACAAAAGGAAAGGAGAAGGGAAAGAAGTATTTTTTAGAGTGCAGTTTATGACCCTAAATGTGCCTGTAATATTTCGAGTATTCAGATTGGACATTATAAGGTTTTGACCACTTTTTCCTCTCAAGCTCTTGAGAAGTCTCTTCTAGCCTTGAAATCTTTCAAAAAAAAGGTTAATCCTTGTGAGTGTTGTTGCCCATCGTCTTATTCTTGTTCTGTCTTTTCATCTTAATTTTAAACTGTAGTCTCTTTGAAACAAAGACCAATTTTACTGTATAATGAGTTGCACAATGAGAGCTCCTTTATAACTGAGAGGGTGATGATTTTCTGCCTGGACTCCTCTGACAGCTTTCAGTTGGAAAATATTTTCCAAATTCCTTGCTGTGAAGAGCAAGGTAATACTGTGTTTTGCTGACAAACAGCTGCTGTAGTTTGTTGCTGAGGTGATTTCATGTAATGAGTAGAAGTGGAGTAGAGCTTTGTTTCTGAATTCCAGTGTTTGGATGTTTTTAAAGAGAAAAAAAAAAAGTATCTTTAAAAATTGAGGTGTTGAATGTGCACATTTCTCAATTTATTCTCTAAATGAAGTCAGATGCCTACATTTCTAAAACAAAGGAGGGTATCCTTCAAGCAGAAGTGGAGCCAGACAAATGTTAAGGATGAAACATGCCCATCACCATTACTAAGTGCAACTGCACTGGAACTTTAGATAGGCAGAAAGTAATTGCACCGTTGACGTTTAGCTAGTGACCTAATGTTACTATTCTGTAATATCGTGCATCAATTATAGCATAGAATAAAAATAGAATATTCTCTGTATTACAGTGCAGTTAACAGTAATGACTTCAAAGGATATTGGCACTGTATTATGCCCATAATTCACAAATAAATAAAATTTCAAGACCTAAAAGTATCTTGTTCTAAAAGTATCTGTGCAAAGGTGAATCTCTTTTCAATTGTGTCTGTAATCTCAGAGACTGGAGTGAGATTTAAGCATTTTTTGCAGTGGCCGTACTTGTTTTTTGCATCAGTATACTGGGACTGGGCTGTGTGCCTTGGAATGCACTTGAAATATCTTGGGTAGTGCAGATGTACTTGATCTCACTCGCATCATTACAAGCAGAAGTCAAAATAATTCTTTCAAACTTGATTTGATGAGCATCAAATGCGTTTTTAAAAAAGGAAACAGTGTCATGGGAGTTCACTGTTTAGATTTTTCAGCTGGAAGAAAATGATTGAACATTTGGTTAGCTACCAAAGACCATATGCATTAAAAGGTGGGAAGACATGACAAAGTCAATAATTTCTTTTGTGCTTGTATATCATTTAATGTATAGTTTAGCTTAAGCTGTTTTACTGTAATCAATCTTGGTTCTCTACTGCAGAGACATGAGATCTGGGTGGTGCATAGACAGCACCTCCAGGAGTCCGAGATCCTGCTAGAATTTCCTGTGTACCTTGCCTTGGATTATCAAACATAACAAATGCTGTGGTTTTACTGTGCTTCTCTTGCATGACTAGTGAAATATTAGTTGGCCTTGACATTCAGTAGATGGATGGAAAATGAAAGTCCAGGTGATTGCTATACGGAGGCCTGGAACGAGACCTGGTAATCTGTGAGTGCCCTGAAGCTATTTCAGCAGTGCTTTTCAATTCATAGCAGTAGATGAGTTTATGGTTAGAACTGCTGTTAGACTTCCTTGCACTCTTAGGCAGAGGCACAGCATGTTTGAATGCATGCAACAGTGCAATTTTTCTGGCACATGGTCCCTGTGGTCGTGGGAGAGTAAGAGGTTTTACATAAAACCTTTTCCTGTAAGTTTTGCAGTCATTTGCACATCCGCTATTTAATTTGTTTCTCTGACACCCAAGTGCCTTCATCTCCAGCCAGGGATATGTGATAAACGTGATAGTTCCAGCTCAATCTTAGACCATCATGCTAATGTCTCTGATTTTTAGAAATACACGTTACTGATCTGTGTCACCCATGGGATTAGAAACAGTACGCACAGGCCTTCAGTGACTGTGCAAAGTCAGAAGTTCAGAGCCTGAGCTTTGGTGAACCTGCAAAGCTCTTCATAACATTGCTTATGCAGAATAGTAACACAGAGCAGTAGTGCCCAAGGGATCTAAGTCACTAACCATATCGCTTTTCAGAAATGGCACTAGTGTGCTTTCTGTGCTTTTATGGCATCATCCATCTGTGGGTTTCTTAAATGCTTTGCCAATAGTTGTCATTTAGCTTTCCTAAATCTCTTAGAAACCCGTAGATAAATAGCAATTAAATCCATACTGACGTGAGGAAACAGAACCACAAAAATTATGATTTTGCTTTGGATCCTCCAAAGGCATACATGAAAAATTGTTTATGGAAGACCGATGTACTGTCAGAGTAGGATTGAATAGCAAGTAGTGACTGTAGACAAATCTAATTGATCTCATGTAATAGTAGTAGATTGAAACCAATGTTTTGACCATTCCTTCCATGTAATCTTGAATATTCAAAACTACTAGAAGAGGGGGACTTTGATCAAAATTTCAGAGTTATCTACCCCCCAATATGAGGGACATGAAGTTTTCTTATCAAGTGCAGACTAATACTGATAGTTTATCCTATTCAGCTTCTTGTTTCTTTTCTGTGATTAAAATAATAATAATAAATATATGTTATTTCATTATGTAAGCGATGTCTAAACTGAACTCTGCCATGCCCCTGCCATTCTGATATGATAGCCCAATACACAGCCCTGACACTGGGGTAGAGGAATGCTCGTCAGAAGTGCAGAGCTTTTGTGGCAACAGAAACTTAATCCCAGTTTGTCTGGGAAAGAGGCAGCCATGTGAACAGCTGCATTTCATGAGGTCTCATGGCAGACTGCCTTGCAGATAGCATTTTCTCTGAGTTGCAAGACAACGAAAACCATCAAAATACGGTCCAGATATGTTAGTCAGCCATGCAAATAACTTTGTGTTCGTATGGGAAGGCACATCTGTAATTATGTATTACTTGTTCAAGTCCTTCAATGTACAGCGAATGCTATTTCACTGGATTTTCAAAAATTTTTCACTCAAAGTCCTGTGGGATTGTATTGATACGTATGTGCACTTGCATCAAAAGGGAGACAAAGGAAGTAACTTAATTTTGACTGCAAACATTTTTATCTTCCAGTTGCTAAAATGTTTTAAATTTTGTGTGTTTATGTACACGTCTAGGATATTACAAGACTCCACACAGTGTCTGTTCCACCTCAAAAGAACGGCTTATATTATAGTGAGTTTTGCTTAATGGACAGATAAATTAAGCGTTCTTCTGATGTCACATTTTATATTTTACGATCTTCTTTCTAAAATTCAGTCATCTTCTCTTTGTAGAAGTATCCCAAAAGCTAATGAATACAAAGGAATTTAATTATAGGAACTCTTCAATAACAAGAATAAATCTTCATGTCAGAGGAGGGATAGAGTGTGATAAATAATCAAAGATGTATTTTATGTTATCTTCCAAGAAAATATTTTTGACAGTAGGGTTTAAAAAAACATTTAAAACTGAGAACTCAACAATGTGTTTAATGATTTAGGAAGCCACCTTGCTTTATCTGATATTGAAATAGCTAATATGAGTTTTAACGCTTCTAATATGTAACTTGAGGGAAGATTATTTTTTTATGGTTAGAAAGATTTTATAGTAGCTGTTAAAAATGGATAGTCATATACATAACTTACTTTAAAATAAAACTCCAGTAATAGGCAATAAGCAAATTAACTTGACAATATCCAACCATTCAGTTGCTGCATTACGTGCAAAGATTTTGGTTTATTAAAAAAAACATCTTTTCATCTTTTTCATCTTTTGCTGTTGTTGCTAAACCACTAAGAATTTTCAGGTAGTCACACTGTAAATAGATGCCTCGCCCTTGCAATTCAAGAATTACACTTGTTTTGTTGCATTTGGTTTATATTGCTGGATGTCTCAGCTTACAGGATCTATAGAACAGCACCCCCCACCAGAGTTTTAGGTTTGCCCTGCATATTGACAGAGGTCTATTTGATCATGTCTTCATTTGATTTTGGAATGAACATTCCATTTCTTGCTGCATGAGTATCTGATGTGTAAAAGTATTCTGCCTGAGTTGAGTACTTAGCATATATCTTGCCTGTTAATAAACTTCAGGCTCTGCTTACGTTCTGATGTACAGCCATGGAATTAATGTAGCACTTCTGCAACTTGATACCTGAAAGAGTTTAGTCTCTGTATGTGGGAAATGCCTCTAGAATTCCAGAAAACCTGTGTGTTTATGGTCTGAATATGTGCATGCTAAGAATCTGTATGTTGGGTGACAGTTCATTTACTGGCCTCAGAAGTCAGTTCTTTGTATCTGTTTTGCTAATACTAGCGGGAATTTTGTATGTGAGAGAGAATCATTTCCCCATGGTGGATGGACTGCAAAAATAAAAGATGTGCCACTGCTGTCTGGGCCTTGCATTTTACCTGTACTTGGCTTTGTCAGCCTGCAGGGTGTAAACTCCAGCCCCATTTGAATTTCTCTTGTTGACTCATTTGAGCTACCCTAGTGATGGCTCAGCAACTAGAAGTTACATAAACATAAAAAGAGGGTTCCTGACCCAGAGCTTACAAACTGTGAATGAGAAAAAGACCTACTGGGTAAGGATGACTATGTGATGTCAGATTGAATGATAGTGAAAAGGGTCTCAAAAGTGAACATGAGGAGCTTGTATTTGCTGCAATAGAAAAGTTATTCCATAAAAGAAAACAGGGTGATACGAAGATGAATTTTACAGGTTGATTCTGGATGGATAGGAACATAGTGTTCTGTTATGTTAGTGTTATGTCTGTGGTTGAAAAGTCAAAATTATTTATGGAGTACTTGCTGAAAAAGACACTTTTTAAAAAACAGATGAAAGGAAAAGTATTTCCTCACCTTATTCTTTATCAGTTCTATTCAACACTAAATATATTATGAAAAGTGGAGGAAGCAGATAGCTGCAAACACTTGACGTTTGCAACTGCAACGTTGTTAATTCTGAGAAGAGTTTCTTGTTAAAATTCTTTTAGTAGAGGGAAGGAAAGGTGATCATTTTTTCTTCAGTGATCTTTCTCCTTTTAGATGCTTAACTCCTTAGTATCACAGCTAAAGTGTTTAAACGCCCTTCCTAAAACTAAAAACCACGTGGAGTGTGCATTGCCAAAGTTCTTCCAACTCTTAGAGCAGGTTATGACCTGTTGGATCTTGATTTATTCAAAACCATTTACAGAATAGGGTTGCCTGTTGCATTTGAGCTTCTTGAGCTTGGGAAATAATTCTGACTTTTCCCAAAATCCAAGTGCTTTGCCTAGGAATGGTATGTTTACTGTTAGCACTCAGAGAGTGAAAAATAGTCCCTAAAATCACTTTATCTTGACCAATATACCAGTTGTGCAACTGCTTTCTACTTTTTCTTGGAATAAAGGAATTTAAGGTGTTACAGCTATGGTTCCTGTTTTAACTATAGCACAAATACCCATTTAAATGACTTCCTTGTTTCCGTGTCTATTGTATTTGTAGATGTTCCCTTCTTAGTCATGGTTTAGTTTAATCTGCTTTGGGCAAAGTGGATGGCATCTAAAGGGTTGTTGAAGTTTACAGTTCTTGATCTCCCTGCCTGGAGCTTCAGCATTACAGATCATGTTTTCGTTGTCAGATGTTTGAGAAGATTCCTTGTGTTTTTCTGGTTTCACTTAAGCCATGTTCATACTTGTTGCATGTGACTTTAGTGGTTCTGCTGATACACTTACTAGGCTAGCCTGCTGAGGCTTCATATCTGCTGATGCTTCAGCACAACTCAGTCATTTTCATTAATAATTTGGATGACAGAATTGAGGGTATACTTATAAAGATCTAAACTCTGTAGGAAGGAGCTATAAGGTTGTAGGAAGACTTCAGACTCTAAACAATCTTCATGAATCAATGAATGGCCTGAAATAAATAGGGTGAAGTTCTTTATGTGTAAGCGTGACATACACTAATAATCAGATGCAAATCAATAAATTAAGATAGGGTGGTTGGATATCAGTTTTCAAGAGTTTCTGGAAGTTTGAGTCCAGAATTTAATATGGGTTTAAAAAAAGTCTTACTGTTGTAGCGAAGGAGGTGAGGACTGAGACTGAAATTCATACAAAAATGCTTAAAAATGTGCTACATGTAGAATGTACAGAGTAATCCTTCCAGTTCTACTCAACACTGGGGAGCGCTTAACTGGAGTTATTGGTCCAGTTTTCAGCACCAGGCTTCAAAAGGTATGGATTTACTGGTCACAGTACAAAGCAGAGAAGAGGGGGTAGTTCAGGGTCTAGGAAACACGACTCCTTAGATGATTATAGTGGGATATAAAAGAACTGTGTTTCTTTCATCAAAAGAAGGCAAAACAGGTGTAAAGAAACCTTTACTGAAGTTAGTGGTCCCTTACAGGAAGAAAGTGAATAAGTGTTTCTCCATTTTCAGTGAGTATGGGACATTTTAACACAGAAATGCAGATGCAGTAATTTTTCCTTTAAAATTGCTAAAGAGAGGTAGTTTGCTTAATTAAGCTGTTGTTTCTCCATCGTTTTAAGTTTTTATGAACAGTCTAGAGAGGAAAGGAGAAAGACTTAGACACCTCTTGAAGTTGCTTCCAACCCTCTGTGACTGTGGTATAAAATTATATCTTAGACTTCTACTGTAGCTGTCAGCATTGACCTGTTGTTAGAGTTTCAGCTTTCTTCTATGCAGCTGTGGCTGAGTTTGCCAAGATCACAAATCTGGGTACCAGTGAGGTGGATTTTTAGTATGCACAAAATGTGTTAACTACTGATTTTTTTTCTTTCCCACATATTTATTAGTTTTATTAATTTCTGACTATTTCTGAGTGGTTTTGCATAATACCGTATATATCTCTGTGCTGACATTTAAGACATTCTTCCCAGTCCATTTTTCTCCTTCTCCAGAGCTGAAGTAATTATTTACCACAGACCACCCCAACCTTGGATAAAACCTTCTTGTTTCATTTAAAATAAAATGCCACCATGTCTGTCTCACAATTCCAGCTTGCTTAGTGTTAAGTACTGCTAAGAGTCATAGTATCATATAACTAATCCTCCAAGTCTTCCTCCTTCTCTTTGATGCTTGCTTCTGTTGCATGTGATCTGAATGGTTCTGCTCGTTCACTTACTAGCCCGGAACACCTCTGCTAAGGCTTCACATGTGACTAAGCTTTAGTACAACTCAGTTCCAGTGTTGGGGTCTACTGGACACCTGTTTTGGAGAAATGTATCAGTAATGCTGAATGAGAAACTTTCTTTTCTACACCTGCAGTTTGCTTTCACTTTACAGCTACAGAATGCACAAAAAAAATCAGGTGAAGGAGGATCCAGAGGTCTATCAGGAGGCTCAGAAATTATTTATGGCAGATTTCAACTATTACTCTTTGAGTACTGATTACATGTCTGATGAACAAATGGAAGAATGGCGTGTCATGAAACACATCCACTGAGAGCTAGTGATGGACAAGAAGGCTTGTGGCCAAATCCTGGCTATTGAGATACTGCAACAGAATGACGCTGCACCAGAGATGGGGGAGAGGGAAAAATGGCAGGGGGTGAGCCATCCTACAGTTTTCTTTGGTTTTCATACAAGGAAGTTGAAATACTGTTTATAGTGATATACAGTTAGAATTTGACATGTTATATTTGTCAGTATTTACTAGGAATTCCTGAGGTTACTGAGGTAATGCAAGAATGAAAGGTTAATTTTTCTTTGACAATATTTGGTACATTCAGACTTTGTCATCCACCATGTGCAAATGTCAGTGTTCATTGCTCAGAAAAGTGTCAAGATCCAAGTATAGTTTTATATACTATATGGGGGACCTATATGGTTTCTGGCCCCCTAGCAATTGCTGCTTAAGCACCAGGCGTGATCTGGCTACATGATTCAGGATGGTTGTGCAGCCTTCCACTTGGATGTCAGCTCTCCCTAGTTCAGGGCCTTACCCATTCGTCCACCTCTCTTGGTAAGAGGTATTTGTACATATTTTATTGTCTTAAACTGGGCATTCCTTTGAACTTTACAGAAGTATAAAGTTACTGCTTTTCTTGCATTTGAAGAATTTGAAGTAATGAGGCTACATGGGGAACTTTGGGTTTTCTCCGACCCACCCTGACAAAGAGAATCCACAGTTTCAAGATTTGAGTATCGGCTACATTTTGTGTTGAGTCTGTGGTTAAAGTCTACATTATGATGACTGTTTCTGGAGTCCACAGAGGATGCTGTGGCCAGCATAAAGTAACTTCCTTATTTTGAAATCCGTTCTTAATCACCCATGAAATTAACTATTGGAGTCCGCCTTCAAGTTGGCACAGTCTAATAGTAGGGGTTTTAAAAATATTTAACAACATATTTGGAAACAGAACTTTTCTGTTCTTTCTTTATATATTTTTGGATGTTGGCTCTTGCATGAGAAAAGTGCTGTATGCCTTAATACTGAATTTAGAAATCTTGTGGTTTCTGTTGGCACTATGAGGGAGCAGCTAGTATAAGACTCCAGTACTTGATGAGAGCATTTTTGTTTTAATTATTAGATGCATGAATACTGAGCCAACTGAGTTCAGCTATTGTGTTTATTGCCTTTTTTTATTCACCATAAAAAGAAGCAATAATTTTTCTGGATTACTATCTCTAACATGATCTCCAGCTTGAAATCAGAAAAAAAGCTGAAGAATTGTCAGTTCTTTCTTCACACAGGGAACAAGGAATTGCAGGGAAATTTTATTTAGGGATGTTGAAGTGTAACGTTCAGGATTTATAACCCAGCTCAATGCTTCAAGTCAGCTTGACAGTCCATTAGAAGTGCAGATAGGACTTTTATGCCTTGTTTGTGAAGGTTCTGTTTAGAATAGCCCATGTTGCTATTCTGGCTAATAGGCCAGACACCTCATCCTAAAATGCGTCCCCTGTGAAGCATCGTGTGGCAAAACAATTTGAATGGCAAAGGTAGCTCCCTAACTGAAACTGAGCCTTCAGGAGGAAACTGAGGCAAGTGAAAGCCCAGCTGTGGTACCATGGGTAGATACATGTCAAAGTTTAAATAATTCAAAACTTCAGCATTTCCATATATTTGAAGCAACTTACAAGTTGCTTTGACTAGGCTGAAAATACCCCCCAAAAAGTGGTGTTTTAAAGGAAAAATTACATTGTTTCAGACAAATTAATTCCTCCTTAGTGGCTTTTCTGAATCTGTATTTTCTATGAAAAGTTATGTATATCGAGAGGCATCTGATCAGGTCTAATAATGCCTTTTAAATAATAATATTCAAAACTTTACTTACTAAACAAATATTTTAAATGATAACTAGGATTTTAGAGCTAAATGGCCATTTTCTACTAATTCCTTTTAAAAATGCTCTCACTGGAACAATTTTTCTTTAAATAAAAAACCCCATTTGTCCCAGGTTCAAATTAAATTCATCCTTTTGCATTAATCTCCTAAATTATACTTAAGAAATTTCTAGATGTTACACACCTAGGTTCTTTTTAATAGAGAAGGAGAAAAAAGTGGACACTTTTGTATGTGGGAGTTTTGCGATTAAATTCTGAACTTGTTCACTTTTAACTTGATTGCTTTTGCACAGCAACAACATGTTAGTACCATTTTTACCGAAGATTTCTTATTTCACAGGGCTTAATGGAAAAAAAAGACACACAAGTAAAATAATTGTGCCTTACCTGCCAGTTTATGAAGCCGTAGCTGTTTTTAATAGTTGGAACACCTGGGCAAAATTATGAAGATTTGATTTCTTGCTGAGTAACGTGTTAAAGTACAATCTTCGTGACAATGCTTGTAACATACATTGTGCAGTGTAGCCCGTATCATAGAAATAAGAATATGAACAAGCATTTAGAACTTACGGGAAGTTCTGTGTGTATTTTTAAATTACATGGTAGGACAGGCACATGGAGAATTTAAAATTGAGTTTCAGATGCTTTTGGTCAAGGAAAGCAGTGGTGGTAATGAAGAAATTTGCATGCAATTTTAGTTGATTGCTTTTTACATTAAAAATATTTTTCAGAAATAGAGAGACAGGTCCTCCAAAGATAAAATCTAATCTACAGACCACAAGAAATGTCAAAACAGTGTAAAAATATGCTACCTCTTGTTTTAGTGTAGGAGAACTATTGAGTGTACCCTTAGAAAGAGGAGAAAAAATAAAATTATTTTTGAGTTAGCAATGGATTAGAAACACTAATAATTTACTACATCCTTAGATTTATAGCAACAACCACGTTACCATTATCATAAACCACCGGGCCTAAATTTGGAGCACAATGTGTGTTGCAGGCATAAAATAAAAGAGGCAAAAGCAAATCACAGAAGAAGAAGGCTTTTAGAGTATTCTCTTAACTGTAAATTACTTTTATGATTTTAAGCATGATTGGTTCTGATGAAATTTTCAATAGTAAAAAGATAAAGGAAAAATTATGATTCTAAGGAAAATAGGTGTTATTCCTAATCTTTTAGGTCTTCTACCATTGCTTAGCAAGGAATGGATTTTTTTTTTTTTATTGAAATGCTTTAATTTTTCCCAGTTTGCAATGGAAACCTGCATGAAGCCTCTGGGGAGGGGAGCTAGTTTCTGCCACACAGAATTCTTTTTCGTGCTCACTTCAATTTTCATGGTATGTCCAGCATCTTTAGTTCTACATTAACCCTGTTTGAGTAGCTACTTGGGAATAACTTCATAACTTCTTTGGTGAAACATGGCAACTGTTTAACAACCTGTATAAGACAGGAAATGAAGTAGTGTCTTTGTAAATTGCAGATAAATTTTCATAAGGAAATGTAATTACCCAGACTAGAAATTGGCCAGAATATCGAGTTAAAATCACTGCATATGCAAAAAGTTCTCGGTTTGCTATTTTAACTGGGAGGTGACTTTAAGTAGTATTGTATAAATTTGGAATCATGATGGATTACTTCTGAGATCTAATGCTTGTGATGCCTTACACTATAAGTTAGTGAATCCTATGCTGATTTAAAATCGATTTGCCACCTTACTGAAACACTGTTGTTTCTTGCCATACTGTATGGGGTTACTTTGAGGTTTCCTCTCAGTGACCAAACTTGTACACTCTTGTAGAATCATAGAATGTTTGAGGTTGGAAGGGGCCTTTAAAGTTCATCCAGTCCAACTCCCCTGCAGTGAGCAAGGACATCTTCAACTAGATCAGGTTGCTCAGACCCCTGTCCCACCTGACCTTGAACGTTTCCAGGGATGGGTCTTCTACCACCTCTCTGGGCAACCTGTACCAGTGTTTCACCACCCTCATTGTAAAAAAATTCTTCCTTATATCTAGTGTAAAACTACCCTCTTTTAGTTTAAAAACATTACCACTTATCCTCTCACTACTGGGTTTGGTTAAAAGTGTCTCTGTCTTTCTTATAAGCCCCTTTTAAATTTTGAAAGGCCACAATAAGGTCTCCATGGAGCCTTCTCCAAACTTAACAACCCCAATTCTCTCAGCCTGTCCTCATAGAAGAGGTGCTCCAGCCCACTGGAGTGTCCCACCTCTGGACTTGCTCTAGCACGTCCATGTCTTTCTTAGGCTAGGGACCCCAGAGCTGGACACAGCACTCCAGGTGGGATCTCAAAGGAGTGGAGTAGAGGGGCAGAATCACCTCCCTTGACCTGCTGGCCACACTTCTTATGACGTTGCCCAAGATGCGATTGGCTTTCTGGGCTGTGAGCACACATTGCTAGCTCATGTCAGCTTTTCATCCACCAGCACCCTCAAGTCCTTCTCTTGGGGCTGTTCTCAAACCCTTCATCCCCTAGCCTGTATTGATAGTGGGGTCTGCCCCAACCCAAGTGCAGGACCTTGCACTTGGCCTTGTTGCAGCTCATGATGTTCACATGGACCCACTTCTCCAGCTTGTGAAGCTAATGAAGTGTGATGAAATTACTGTTAAAAGTGACATCACTATGGGCTGCATTGATCTGTATGCCTTACATTTTTTATAGCATCCATACTGTGTTTTACTTTGGACAAGAGTGGTTAGATCTGGGTTTGATCAATATGTTTATAACTTTTTATTCCACTTTGAAGATTCTATTCTTAACATGATATGATAAATATGTTTCACTGCATTCCCGTAACTATTCTGTTTCTTAAATCTTGGCACCAGAGTTCGTTTTTTTTAATGAAATCTGTTTCATTTCAATTTGTCCTATGTTAACATTTCAGTATGCTTCAGGTGGCTTTTTCAAATAAAAAAAGGTCATGAATTGAAAAGATTAGGAAAAAAATGAGTAGGAAAAAATTAAATAAATTGTTCAAAACAGTGGAGGTTTTTGCTTTTAAATTAAAAATTGAAGCAACTTAAATTCCTAAACTCTCCTCACATCTCCCTTGGAAACTCCCTCCTTTACGGTAACTTTGTGGTCTTGATGATATTCACAGAGAAGCTGATTTACTGAATAAAGAAGTTCTTTAAGTTTTCAGTTTTGGAACATTACCAGTGTGTCTGAACCCAGGTTTCAAATTTTACTGGCATTTTGTTGGCAAACCAATTTTTTGGAGTCCTTTCTTATTTGGGTATGTTTCCTGACACCTTTGGCTGTATGGTACTGTGTTTTAAAATTCTCTTTTTCTATTTTTTTTTTTAAGAGGAAAAGCCTATAAACATATACAAAGGACTAATTATAAAATATCTGGTATAAAAATAGAGAGACAAGAAAATTACCAGCTGAAAAATGCAGTCAGCAGAAAAAATGAGCGTTTAATGGTAGAGTTTTACTCCGCCTGTTCAGCAGGCCTGATTCTCAAAGCAGTTCCAGAAGCAAAGTGTGTACTATTCTGAGGCCTATTACGGTAATTTAAATCAAGCATAAGTACATGGGTGGTAAGAAAGAGGTGATTTGGTCTTCCCATCTATCCACTGACCTCTTTTACTGTTGTTTCCCTTTTGCCAACAGCAGTGTTCATTTATGGTGAGCCAGATTAGAGTATTGATCCAGCTGAAAAATAACTCACATGACTTTGCCCTACTCACAGTCTTCCTATATATTGTGGTCTTGTTGAAACTATATTGTCATTAGTGCACTGCTCTCAAAGACTAACCAACTAGCCAAAGTATATATAAGTTGCTAACCTCTGTCATTCATAGTATCAATACATTCTTCCTTGCTGAAAATGTTATGACTAGTATAGGACAATCTTGTAGTGTTTATTGAAGTAAGGTAAGAGAAACTAGCAGTCCAAGGTTCTGGACTTTTTTAGTTTTCCACAAGTCTGGGACATTGTAATCTCTTAACACTTTTTCTCACTGATGTAGGACTTTTATCTAAGGACTTCAAAGAGAATTTGACACTAAGTGGTCCTTTCTGTACTAACGTTGCTATAGGGAAGGCCACTATAAAGTGAAAGAAGCTGTGAATTTTTGCAGTAGAACAGAGGAGTGCATTCATATAATAGTGTATTCTGGCACATATTTTGCCTGCTAGATATAGGCAGAGTTATAACAGTGCAGAGCAGTAAGGCTCCTATAATTTAAATAAGTCTCACTCAGTAGGATTAACAATATAGGTGGTGTTCTACCGGTCTCAACTGTGAGACTCAATCTTTTGGGTGCCTGCATGTTGCACCTCACATATAAAATACTGCATGGAAAGTGGAAGATGGATAAAATTAAGTATTTAGGCTAGTAAGAGAGCATGAAAATTACTAGAATCTGTGATCTTACTTGGGATAGGGAATTCCAGTTAACAGCCTTTGGGCTAAATTGCTAATTTAGTAATTAGTAACTAATGGTTAGTTTCCGACTGATTTCAGCCTAACTTAAAAGGACAACTAGAAACACCAAATAGCGATACCAAGTTTGTGTGCATTTCCTGGAGTCAAAAAATCACTCAAATTGGAAGGGATCCCTGAAGGTCTCTAGTCCAACCTCCTTCTTTTGAGCAGGGTCAACAATGAATTCAGATTGGGTCAACAGTGAATTCAGACCGGCTTGCTCAGGGCTCTTTCTAGTCAGATCTTGAACACCTCCACTCTATTCTACAGCCCCTATGGGCATCCTATTCCAGTGCTTAGTTATCCTCAGAGTTCAATGTCATTTAGAAACTTGATTAATACACGTGACATTTCCTCCTACAGATCATTGATAAAGATATTAAAATATTAAATAGGGTAGATCTCAGGATAACCCCCTGAGGAACTGCAGTTGTATCCACCCTACAGGTAGAGTAGAAACTACTACTTTTCAGTCCCAGAATTCGGACACTTTTTGCTCATCTGGTGTGCATCCATCTAGACCACAGTGACCAAACTTGAATACAACGGTGCTGTGAAAGACCATCTCAAAGATGATTGCAACATTTGCCCTTCTCCATTCATCTGGGACTTCCCCTGATCTCCATAGTCATGATGACAGAAAACAGCCTTGATGTGCTATCAGCCAGCTCTCTCAGTGCTGTCAAATGCATCCTATCTGCTCTCATGGACTTGTATGAGTCAAGATTTCTCCAACAATTCATGAGATCAATGCTTTTCTACTGTTGGTATTTCCTCTTCTCCTTGAACCCTGTCTGTATGTGTAAAGGCCTGGGAGACCTTGTTGGAGAAGACTGGGGGAAGGAATGCGCTGAGTAACTCAGCCTAATGTGTGTCTGTTGTGCTTTTTCCTCTTTCATCTGCAAGCCCACATTTTCCATGTTTGTTCTCATCATTTAGCAGTAGAAGTTCTTGTTGCTGTGTTTCTTGCCAATCCTTGCTATAGTTGAGCTTCACTTTCCTAACGTCATCCTTACTTGTCTGGACAGTATTTCTGCATTTCTCCTTTGTAGCATTTCTCCTTACTTCCATCTCTTTTGTACGTTCTTTTTACAGTCATGAATTCCCTTTTTTAGCCAAAGCAGTTTCCTTGTTCATCTACTTGTTTTCCTCAGTATTGTGATGGACCATTAGGTTGACTGTGGGAGATGGTCTTTAAAGACCAGGTCTGTTGAGCTCCCTTGTCCTTCAGAGCTGCCTCTTATAAGATGCCATCTATCAGATCCTTGAATAAACTGAATTATGCTCGCATGAAATCCAAGGTTTGTGCTCTTGCCTTTCTCATTCCTCTCAGTATCCCCAACAGCATTGGTTCATGGTTGCTATGGCCAAAACTGCCACAGATTACCACCTCCACAATCCTTGTTTGTAGCAGATGGAGCTGATCACTCCAGTTGATCATCTGATATTTCTGTTAAGAGCTTGTCCCTAGCATCCCACACAAGTCAGATGGATTGCTTGCATCGCACTTTGTTTGCCTTTTAGCAGACATCAGGAGGTGGGAGTCTCCCATAGGAATCAGGATCTGTGATCTGCAGATGTCCTCAAGTTGCTCAAAAAGACTTTCCACTTCCTCCTACTGACTAGCTGGTCTGTAGCAGAGTCCCACCATGATGTCATTCTTGGTGGCTTCTCCTCTGATCATGGCCAACCAGCTGCCAGTCAGTCTACTGCCTATTTTACAGAAGACATCCGTTCCACGTCTTGGAGCTCCTTCAAGCATTCATGTTCTCATGAAAACAGGCTACCAGTTGAGAGAGACACAGATCAGTGCTGCTAGCGTGAGCTCAGGAATTACCTGTTCTGCTTGGCCAGCACACCCTCTGGCAGGCTATTCAGCACACAGAGCTTGGAATCAGACACAGCCTCTTGCAGCTGACGGCTCTGCAAAGGAGATGGAGGGCAATGGAGGAGAGTTTAGGAAAAATATTAGTAGACATGCTGCTCATTTTCAAAATGGGCATAATGGACAGAAACAGTGAATATAAAGTAGTAACGCAAGTGTTCAGGGCACCTTTTTATCCAAAATAATAATTAAAAAAACTGGTCAAAAGGCATGTTCCTTTCCATTTGACTGAAAATTGAAAGGGTTTTTTATGTTGCTTTTATAATACTCTATAAACAAGATACTTAAGAGTAAGATTTTCATACAAGGAACTTGAAGTGAAGGGAGAAATCGGTTCATAACTTAACCCTGTTTTGCCCAGGTATTTTAACATCTGGAATGTAATGCTGCCTGCTGTAATACCTCTGCAATACTGTAACACAGCAGGATGCATTAATGAGAGTTTCAACCTTAAACCCACAACATCAATGAAATTTATAGTTGTCAGGCCATTAACATTATTCAAACATAGTTTTTGTGGATTCAATTCCCATTTTACGTTCATGCAGGAAGAAAAGTCATTGTGTTGACTAGCCATGAAGACAGAGTCCTCCTTAGACTTGAAACTTCTATAAAACAATTAAGTATTGTTTATTACTCTTGACAGCATTCATAGTATGCACTACAGGGCAGGGGGAGGGGATTTATAAAAGAATTTGTCCTAGAATCTCTCTCTCAGTATTTCAGCTGGTTTAATATTCTTGAATACCAAAAGTGCCTTGCTCACATTTTGGAAAATACCACAAAAATGCTCACAGCTGAAAAGAAAAATTTACATAAAATTCTAGCACTCTGTAGGTGCCATCTGATATTCTTTCTGATGGGTAAATTTGTCTTCGGACATTTCATGTTTCCCTACTCTTGTATCTCAGTGTGGTCTTTTGACTTAATATGTAGAGCAAGTTAGTTAAAGAGCACAAAAAAAGTACAGAGAATTTCTTGAAGGAAAAAATTTTGTGAGGAGAATGTGGTGAGCACTGTGATTAAGTCACTCTGCAGAAAAATGAAATCGTTAAATCTGCAACTGATTAAGTTGAAAGAAAAGAAGGGAAGTCAATATGTAAAAAAGTGCACATACAGTTATTCGTTCTGGTAAGGAAAATCCAAGTTGTTTCTCCTGGAAAAAAACCTACAAGCTTACACAATTTACAAAGCTCTGAAGTTTGGGGCGGGGGGTGGCATTGCGGTTATGTGGAGTTTTTTATTATTGTAGGCTTCTTGGTAATTCCAGCACAATCTAAGGAAGTAGTAAAAATAAATCTATCTGTCTCTAGCTGTGTCAGTCTGGGTAATAACAACTTACCGATGTTGTGTCCATTAAAGAATTTCTTCACGGCCCTTAAAAGTACAGATTTGGTCTCTGCGTTTAGTATGTTACCTGCTGCCAAGCCTCTAATAGCTGCAGTCCTATGTTCTGTTAATCATATCTCTTTGTTCTAGAAGCCTGTGTTTTGGATTCATAATTAAGTTTTCTTCCTGCTCTGATTATTTTCCTCCCATCACAGCAGCACGTGACTCTTTTTTTCTTGCCTATTTAAAAACAAATATGTGAATAGAGAAGTAACAGAAATCAGTGTATTTCAATGAAGCCTGTAATCTCTTCCTCACTGTGCTTCCACATTTAAATGAGATTTTCATGTTGCAAACCCATGAACTTGGTGTTGTAACTGAAATCCTGCTGTTCCCAGAAAACAGGGCTGAAGCCTCATGAGCTACAGAGGATTTCCCCCTAGGTTCTAGTGTAAGAAGAGGTATAATTTTAATGATAAAAGTTGGGGCTAGATAGGTGAGCCTGGTCTCAGTGTGTAATCCGAAGGAAAAAATTACTGAGCTGTAATTCCTGTGAACCGGAAGGGGACTGGCAAAGAGATCTTCTGGCTATTGGTTTTTGACAATGTCTCACTGATTCAGTGAGAAAATATTGTGGAGCTTATTAGAGCTTCTGTCAGTTTGGGTTCAAATATTTCAAATCAGCGAAGACATTTGTGGTCCAGACTTTGCTTGGGCCTTCCAATAACTTCCCATTTTGATCATCATGAAAGCAAGCCAGCCATTTGAAAGATATTATGAAACCTTGGGGAGATCCTACTTGCATTTTGCTACCGATACAGCCCAAAGAGTTCCTGAAGTCCTGCTTTTCAACCTGCAAAGCAGGAGGGATGGGTAGTTCCTTAGCTTGTCACCTGCCTAAAGACGTGTGTCTGTGGGCAGTAGGGGGGACAATTCTGCTTGCAGATGGTCCTTGCTGCCCGTGAATACTTTCTTGATTGCAGAACTTGAAATGTCTTGTATACAAATCTGAAATTCAGAGGAAATAATTTTGAACGGTACTCTTTGCAGATTTGGACTGTACGTATCTCCAAGACGAGATTGCTTTAATGTGAATGAACGTGATGTTTGTGCCCATGTTAGAAGTAGGCTTGTAGGCTATACATCACTTTCTGGGTTTACCTTGCTGAGTATCTGTTTTATCTGTTATTAACTTCCTGAAATGTGAAATGGAGGAGGTTTGTAGTAGAGTTCAGATCTGTTTTAAAGTGGCTTGAACAAAGTTCTCACAGTAGGGTTTTTTTCTTCTTTTTTCAAGTCTAGCATTGACTCATTTGGTGGTGTTAAAGTGCACTTTCTACTTATCCCCTGAGGAAAGTTAGTATTCTTTTAAGTGAAACTATTTTAAAAGCAGAACACAAGCCTAAAATAAGCCAGTGTTCTCTAGAGTTCTCAGAAGGTGTAGATTTATTTACTGTAGTTAAATCATAATTAGTTCTCAGGGGATAGTGTATCTTTTAAACTGCTTTATTGCCACCATATTGGTTTTCTAAATAATCAGAAACTGCTGCTCTTATATTCTGTAGTATGAACAAAAATTTGCTGTAAGTAGAAACAAATGTTTAGAATTGCTAGTTGTCACTTACTAAAGATAGTGACATGCAAAAAATAAGCACTTCAAGAAAATGTGAAGAAATACAAAACGTGTGTTATCAGAAGGCACCTTAAATGAACTATGACTGTAACTTTTTCCAGCGTAATAGATACAGTAATGTTTTACACTATCATTTTTCAGTTAATCTTTTTTTTTTTTTAATATTCTAATGCTTTTTGGTCAAGAATAAATGTTAACTGAAAACGGATAAATCGTAGTGCAATGTTAATGTAAAATATTGCCTGATATTTAAGCCTAAATTTTCATGAATGTAGCTTAGTGTTCCAGCTGATAAGCATGGAGTGTTTTTTTTCCCAATTGGCAGGTTAATGTTCGAGTTGCCTGAGGAGATGGGTTTAATAGCAATTGCTGTTCGACAAACGCAAGGGAAAGGTGAGTATATTTCCTTCTAGTTGTAATAAATGTGTATTAAACATATGAAATAGGACATTTTAATGTCACCTAGCTGCCTTAAAGGTACATTATGAGTATTTTTTATAATATAATCTATAGAATAATTGTGTTCTCTTCTCCTCCTGCTTGAACTGTGGATTCAAACTCAAAACCTAAGTTAATAGAGACCAAAGTAAACATTTTCGTGATGTTTGGTGGCTTTTGCAGAAATGATTTAGTGGTCTTCTAGTTTCTGCCAAAAAGTATCCCCAGTCATGGAAACTGCCATCACTACATTTAGTGTAATACAAGTCAGACTTCTGACCTCCTTTTTGACTTAACTGGAACAAGACTGGGTCTTGACTTGCTCTGAGGTAGAGGTTTCTTGAGTCTGCAGGAGCTGCCTGAACTGTCACGTGGGTTTTCACAATCTTTTGCAGATAAATATAAGCAACTTCTGTCTCTTTCCCAGGAAGGTGCTGGCACTCATTTTAAAGCTACGTTCATTTTATTAGAACAACACTGTGCCCAGCCTAATAAGTGCTTCTGAGCACAGATCTACATGAAAATGCTTATTTGGCTTTCAGTACAGATCTAGCTTGTGCCAGATTGATTCACAGTGTGGATAGATTTCTCTACGCACACAGAGCATTTTCACCAATACTTCTTCACTTAAACAAAGCAGGATTTTTTTAAAATGTGTATGTTACCAGACACCAGGAAAATCCTGCAAGCAAGTCATTTTAGGACATTCTAGGAAACTGAGTATCAGCATGCACGTTAAACAACCTGCTGCGGGTTTTTTAAGAAAAAGCTTTGCACTTCAGTCATTTTTATTTCAAAATTAGTTTGGAAGCTCCATTACAGGACTTATGGTAGATTCTTGGATGGATACTATTGAATTGCCCTCTTCTGTAGTTGTCTACATTAACAAAGTGATCGTTTTCTTATGAATATCTTTTTCTTGAGTTGAAGTTAACTGTTTTTCTCTCTCTTCTGAGGTCGTGGTGGAAATGTTTGGCTCAGTCCCGTGGGCTGTGCACTATCCACTTTACATATCACCATACCTCTACATTCCAACTTGGGCCAGAGAATTCCTTTTATTCAACACCTGGTGTCCTTGGCAGTGGTAGAGTCAGTTAGATCAATACCAGGATATAAGGTATGTCATTCAATTTTAACTCAAAAGTCCTGTTTCCCTTTTCATTAAATTCAGATTTTAACTATGTCTTCCATGTATAAAATGACTGAATGCATAATGTAGCCCTTCAGCGCTTAATATAGTGGTAAATTTAGCCTTCATGCTTGCTTGATTATTTATATGTTTTAAGAAATCTAGTACACATATGATGAATACTGTCTTTTACTGAACTGATTAAGTATACTACGCTCATTTCACTCATAATCTTATGAAATTTAAGTCTCAGTCTTCAGCAGTAAAGAAAATGTCAGTTTTGTTTGTCTAACAATGGAGTTAATTTGTTTTGATTTTGAAGGAGTTGGGGAAGAGGGAGGAGGGAAAAATGAATAAAACTGACAAATCCTTTTCTGCTTTTTTGTTGGTGCTGTTTCAGTAGTCACTTTATCGCTTTTGAAGGATTTTTCCAACCCTTGTTTAAGGTTGAAAACTGATTTCTAAAGCAAGAACTTAGGAGTATTGCCCTCAAGAGGGAATCAAGTGTCCTGTCATCAGTATTAAAATGAAGAACCAGTCTTCTTCATCACCTCATATATCTCCTTTTTAATGTTACCATTTCCTAATATTTGCTAACTATAAAACTTTGGTATTTTACAGAAGTAGTTAACTAAAGCATATGTTTCCTATATTACAGAAAATCAATGACTTATACACATTTACACATGAACTTTATTATAGTGGCACCCAGTAGTTTTG
This sequence comes from Bucorvus abyssinicus, assembly GCA_009769605.1. Classification (NCBI taxonomy): domain Eukaryota; kingdom Metazoa; phylum Chordata; class Aves; order Bucerotiformes; family Bucorvidae; genus Bucorvus; species Bucorvus abyssinicus. The sequence continues at coordinate 20,933,719 of CM020030.1, read as the reverse complement.
CTGTAGTTTAGGGTCTGACAGCCTTCCTATTAAAACCTTCTAAGTTCAGTGCTTCATAACTTGACTATAAAAACAAAATGCTTCAGGCTAAAATTTGCAATATAAAGTATTTGGCTAGAGTGAATAAATTAACCATTTAAAATAGAAGGGACAGGAGTTAGTTTTATAAAATATGAGTCTGACTGGGGAAGGAGTTAATTTATGAATGGAGGTGGTTTTGCTTCTGTACGCCTACCCTCGTATACTGGGGCAATTTTTATTTTATTCCATTCAAGAGGGAAAAGGTGACTGAAGTATTAAATATTAATATAAAAACAGTATGTATCAATAATACTTTTACTGTATGTAGCGCATGTACAATACATAACTTCCTATGACCAAGACAGAGCTACTGAATCTCTTTGATAGTACATCCACCCTAGAAAATGGGTGAAACCAGTGTTAAGAGTCTGGACTCAAATACATTAAAGCAAGGAAATTCAAAGATTTATCGGAAACTCAATGCTTAAATTTCCCTATTAGACTCAGTAATGCAGGGCTTTTCTTTATGTCAGATGAACACCCATGGCATGGAAACTGCAACAGCTGCAAACAACAGGCTAATCTGTAGATGAGGTTTCATTCTCTCCTCCAAATTTTCATACCTCTATGGGTGAATGTTGGAACCTTAAGGGTACTTCAGCGCACTTTAATGTCATTCGCTATGCTCCAAGTCCATTTCAGGATTTCCATTCAAAAATCTGAAATACCTGTGTCTCAGTTTATCAGCCACTCATCATTTTTAGGATTGTCATGAATACTGACTATGCTGAACAGGCAGCAACTGAGGCCTTTGTTCTGGGTCCTCACAGAGAAAATCTGACCGCTCAGTTGAAAGTTTTACTGTCAGATGTTTGTGCTGCAAGCGCAAATGGGCCTTATATCAAGAGAATGATTTGCTTTCCCATTCTGAGAACAGCAGACAACCCTCTCTAGTAAGTGAAGATAAGTGTGCACTCCACTTCCAGCATCTTTTGTGACACCCATCATTTCTTTGACACACGGATAGTTGTGCAGTACCTTGTAACTCCATTTTTGTGGCAAAATCTCTGCTATGTAGCTTATGTTATGAGAATACCCAGCTGACTTGGTTGTTCTTCACGCTTACTGCCACTTCAGTTGCAGAGCTAGTGTCTGTAGAAGTGTACGTTTTCCTTAAGTATGATCTACTGAATAGCTCTTTGGAAGATCTCTTAACACTGATAATACTGTTTAACTGTGTCATACTTCACATGTCTCAAGAGTCTTCTGTAAATCTTTTCCCAGTGCGAAGAATCCAGTTGTTTTACGTAATGAATATGAGTTGGTGGTATTCTCTTAGAATGCTTTGATAGCAAAATCAGGTAGTATTTCCTGTCAATGTAAGTGCAATGGACTCCTCTCTGGCCTTTAAATCTGTCACAAAAGTAGATGTGGACCCAGGTGTAGTTTTCACACATCCTGTAAAGGGATTTCATAATCTACAATAGGAGGGAATGCGACTCTTGTAGTCCTGGAGCACCTCCTGTAATTTGCCTCCGGGGATACAGTCATATGCAGTTTTTCAAACTACAGGAAGCACATTTGCTTTCTTTTTGTGTTTAAGTAGCTGGTGCAAAGTTCAGTTCAGTTCTGTGGTTTCAACAAAAACTTCTCTATTGCGCTGGAACGGTGTCACACAGCACAGTTTTTGTGTTTCCAGCTCCATGGTGTTGCTTGAGCGTAGCTGCCGAAAGCATGAATATATTTAGGACATTACTGAAATATTTACATAGTTGTGAACTGGACTTTCTCCTGTCTGCTAAATTTCCTTTCTGAAATTCAAGATGTCATTGTCTCCTTGGCTGGTTTCTGCAAGGATCCTCAAATACAGTGTTCATGTTATTGTGGGCTTACCCTGATTGTTTGTCAGCAGTGAACTGCAGTGGCTGCTACAGTTCCTAAATAGATTTTTAAATCTTTAATAGGCACTCATGAATGAAGGAGATGAATTCTATGAAACCTCACAATTTTGAGACTGAAAATCTCTAGCATCTTTAGTCCTCCATTTGGTCACTCTAAACCTTTATTATCTGCCATAATTTTTTTGTTTTTTTTTTAGTAAATAGACACTTTTCTCTGACAGCTGCCAACCTCCCTCGTAAACCATGTTAACCGTGTTACTATGACTTTTTCAGTAACATTTGTGGAGCACTTAAACAGGTTCTCGTTATGAAGAGCAATTGACAGTATCACATTGGGTGTGGCAAAGAGGTGCAGAAAATACAGAATACAGAGTGATGAATGAGCCATGTTCTTATTATCAGCATCGAAGAGCAAAGTGTTTCTAAATGTATGTTTTTGTTTCTTTAGGATATTGATCTGCGAGTGAAATGGCCAAATGATATTTACTACAGTGATCTTATGAAGCTTGGTGGAGTTCTGGTAAACTCCACCCTTATTGAAACGACATTTCATATACTTATTGGTAAATGACTATTTTCAAGCTTTTCTATACTGTTTTTTTCTGAAGAAATTTGTTATTAATGTCTTTATGAGTTCAAATGATAAGAGCAAATAATGACAGCAGGCATAAGGAAATAAAGCACTATATTAAATCAAAAGGAAGCACAAAAAGTACGTGTCTCCATTCTTCTTAATAATTCCATATGCTTGACCAGGAAGATGTAAAGGTAAGCATCTAGGTTGATGTAGTGGAGTTCAAAGAAAGACCGTTACAGGAGAGAGGGAAAATGTCCTTCTTGATCTACTGCAAAACTAGTAGAATATATCAAAAAAAATGTATCCCATTTTTTTCCAAAAAAATATTATTTTTTGCAACTTAACAAATAGTTAAATAAAGAACATGCCTTCTAAATCAGGAGAAAACGAGCTACATACACATAATAATGTTTTCATTTCTCCTTTCATCATTTTAAAATGTATTTACAACTTGTTTCTGATGATAACATTCTAGAAACTGGAATATTGCTAGTGAAACAGCAGCGAATTAATGATTTGATTAATTAATCACTTTAGTTCTCTCAAAAAGTAAAATTCACAAAGCAATTGGGAAAGCTGGGTCATGGAGCAAAGAGTAATAATCTGTTCATTCATTGTGGAGACAAACAGTCTACCTGGAAAGCTGGTTCCAGAAAGGTAGCACAGCCAATCCCAAAAAGACTGTACATGTATTTTCCAGGAAGTCCCGGTGCTGAAACAGGGGAAGACATTTAGGTGTACGAATAAGTATTGAGATTTTTTTATCATTTCAAGTCTGATAATCATCCTGCTATGCGTTAAGGAAAATTTTTCCCCTAGCCAGCAGCAGAACAGACCTGTCAGACATGCTTAGAAACCTGCCAGCAGAGCTCTAGCTTCTGGTTCCAAAAATAATTCTCTCTCCTGTGTCTAAAAATTAGGTGAAAGTTCCTTAGCAAGTCCAAAAGTTTAAAGAAGATGGTGATATTGGTGTATGTTTGAATGTAGCACAGTAGATAAGTAAAGTATCTTGTGGACATGGTATCGTTTCTGTCAAGGTGCTGTAAATTTTAAGTTATGAACAAGCAAAACAGTTGAAGTAGTCATCACCTCCTTCTGTGAAACATGCCCAGCCATTAAATTTTCTGTTCAGCTGTTACAGCCTCCATTCTGTACATGTAATCTACATCTACATGTAATCTACGTGTGCAGAATGGAAGTTGCACTGAGAAACTTAAAAAGTGTCTCAGTCTCTGTGCTCTGACAACCATTTACTGTTTCCATATGTTTGTCCAGAGCCTGTTCTGGTTAACACAAGAAAAGCAAAAATGGCTTCAAAAATAGTTCATCATATCAAATATCTCTTTGGACATTACATATTTGGTTTGGACCTTGTGTTTCTTACCCTAAACAACAAAATGTGATTTAAATGGAGGCTTTTGGTACGCATACTCTCTGATGTCCATAGGAGTCATCTTGGTGGTGATAGGTCTGAGGTATATAAAAAGATAAACATTTTCATCAAGTTTCTTTCAAGAGAAAGCTTCTAAGATTGAAACTTACTAACCACATACTAGTCCTAAGGACCTTTTCCATCGCTTCAGTGATGTATGTCACTGAGAGTAGTAGCAGTGACTCATGACATCTAGCTTCTTGTATTAGAAGGTGGTAATGAGATCAAACTTCTATAACAGGAAAGGTAAGCCAGGTGCATCACCCACTTTCTACAGTCATGCAGATTCCTTACCTAGACCTCACTGTTTACATGGCACTCATTAAGAATATCCCATATGTGAGGGTAACAATCAAAGTCAAAGATCATCTACAAAGCTTCACTGCTCTGAAAAGTACCTCAGAAGAATAAGGCAAAGGATAAACCTGCCTTTTCACCTGTACCGCGTGCTCCAGGCCTCACAGATGACACAGTTCATGGTCATACTTTTAAACATGTTTTTTAAAAAATATTTTTTTTAAAAGAACTTAATTGTTGTGGGACTTTTGGAAGAAGAGTTCTGCAGAAGAATATGCTTCATTAATGTAAGGGCCAGACTCAGAACAGATGTAGGTAGCCAGACACGAGTGGAATGCAAGGGACAGCCAATGTGCTTGACCTACAAAAGCTCTGTCTGCCACTGTGTGCAGCTAAGGCACGTCCAAACAGTGCACAGATGCTGAAGGCAGGGGTGTCTTCAGAACTGGAAGATGTTTTAGCCACATCAGCACACTGCAAGATCAGTGCTAAATGTTTAATTTCATTCTTCTCATATGGGCAATGCAGAGATGCCTTAAGAGTCCTGAGTACCTAATGTTTTTCAAATTAGCCGGCTACGTTTTGTCACTGCATTTATCCCAGATGCTTCTGCCTCAGTTGAGCTCATCACCTCAGTATGTTTCTCGTATCTGTCTCAATTTTTGGATTGCTAATTAGTGATCTCCATGCGTACAAGCCGAGTGCCCTGAGCCTGCAGATGAACTCCTAGGCCCTGCTGTGCACCCTGACAGTACCAATCACAGCTTAACGGCCACGGTCACTCTCTCTTTACTTGTTCTGTATTGGAGTATAAACAGCTGAGTTGGGGTTGGCTGGCATGGCACATTTTATTTGCAGTTCATTTTCCTTTGCCTCTTTCCAGTAATACATTTTGCCTCGTTTCCATGGGATCAGTGTATTGGGGCTGGTATCACTGTGGCTTTCTTTACGTGCATTCTGACTAGTTAAAAGTCGAAAACTACTTTTCACTGAAGAGATCCTTCTTCTCATAGTTGATATGAGTTAATTCCATATATGAATAGTCTCATTAATAGCAAATTTACAAAACAATGCACCTGGACCTTCTTGCAGATGAGGTATATCATGTCTAAAGCTGATTGACAGACAGAGGTTTTATCCCAAATGTCTGAGGAAAGAAAATTCCAAATTACTAGGAGAAAAAAATAAACAGGTAATACAATATGTTTCTTTACATCTCTCGAAGCCTATTTCAGCAGGCTGCAAAAAAGGCCCCAAGAGCCATATTTAAATAAGAAGGCTTTCTGCCAACGTTATTCTAGCTGGAGAAATCTCAGTGAGAGACCTGAGGCTTCTAAAGGATATGCTGTGGTAAGATAGATTAAGCAAACTGGAGTCTTACACAGCAAAGTTCTGGGCTTTTCAGAGCAAGCCAAACAAGGCTTATCAGCTGAGGAAAAAGGCTAAATTTTCAGAAACTGCAACCAGCTAACTATAGTAACAGAGAGATCCCTCAGTTAAATTGTACACTGAAAGAGAAAACTGCATCTTTGAGTATGATCAATGATTTACTCTTAATTAGCTGCTGAACTGTCATCTTCCAGGGAGTAAAAGAATTCCTCACTTTGGTGGAGTTGTAACCAATGTGTGTTCGTGCTTAGTGTCTTCCTAACCTTCATTGACAGGCCAGTGTGTTGTTAAAAGACTGCACTGGGTTTGCTTCTACAGTTCTGAGGAGGCATTTTAAGGGTAAGGAACAAGTAAAATCTGGACTGAGATTTGTAATTACTCAAATAGGAAGATTTAAAGGTGTAAGAGGTTGTAGAAAAACAGCTACTGGAAACATCCTTAGAGATAATTGTATCAAGCAGTTTAATAAAGTACTGACTTTCTGGTGGTAACAAGGTGTTAGGATTTACAGATCCTGTCCTCTTCTTTTGGTTTGTCTTCTTCAGGCTTTGGATTTAATGTGAATAACAGCAACCCCACCATATGCATCAATGATCTCATCACAAAATTAAATAAGGAAGAGGGGACGAAGCTGAAGCCTTTAAGTGCAGACTGTCTTATTGCAAGAACTGTAACTGTGCTAGAGAAGCTTATAGATATTTTTCAGGAGAAAGGGCCCAATGGAGTTCTTCCCCGTTACTACAAGTACTGGGTGCACAGGTAAGTGTAATGTTCTTCTCAAAATTTCTTTTAAGAAAGTTGGAGAGAATTCATGGATGTTTTGCCTTTTTCTACTAGACTGCCATTAACACCAGTGACGTAATTAAAAGGTACTCCCAAGTAGGATGTAATTTTTTAAGGGAGAATAAAAATAGCACATAGTAAAATCAATGGACTAGCATGAGTTGAAGAACGTTTCTAGGTCTTTTACATGTATTGTCTCAAAGGGAACTGGGAATGTTTCGTTTAGCTAGTGATGAAGCTGCCGTACTCATGTCCTTTATAGAAAAAAAAGACTGTTTGGGTTAACTACAACACTGTTAATTCCACAGAAAGAAATTAAAGCACGTAGAAAATGCTGCTGAAAGTAATTTTCTCTAAAGAACCAGTGAATTGGGAAATCAAAATATTCTGCTAGACATCAGTCCTCTAAGCTATTTTTACTTGTTTGTACCATGTCCACCAGTTAATTCCTAACTGCTGGTTCTCTTTTTTTGCAGTGGTAAGCAAGTCCATCTCCACAGTGAGGAGGGCCCGATTGCATGGATAGTCGGGATAGATGATTATGGATTCCTTCAAGTCCATGAAGAAGGCAAAGGTGTAGTGTCTGTGCACCCAGACGGCAACTCTTTTGACATGCTGAGAAACCTCATAGTCCCAAAGCATTAGTAGTCCTCAGAGCTCACAGCGCAAAGGGAGGCTCTTTAGTATTTGGCACCAAGCAGCTAAACTTGCTTAAAGGTGGGAAGGGTAGTTCGTAGCTTCAGTTTCAGGTTTTTCTTCTGATTTTCTGATATCTTTGTTCTTTGACATGTTTAACTGCAACAAGTTAAGAAGAGGTAATTATCTCATTGCTGAAGGCCTTTATTCTTTCATATTTTTTTTAAAACACGTCTACGTTGCCATTCTTCGTAAGCATCTATTCTCTTAAAGAAGCCTGATTGCAAAGGAATGCTTCACAATGGATGGAACTTTCTCTTCATTTACACACTGTATTTGATAAACTGAAGTGACTAAATGTTTCCTTTTTGTGTTTCTGGGTTTTACTATACTTCAGCACAATGCAGTACAATATTTACATTTATACTATGTTTTTTTAAACTAAATTCTGGTTCAAGTGTTGTCTGCAGTGGAAACAGCTGCAAGAGCTCATCTTATATTTCTGAGTTACTGGGATTACCACTGTGTTTAAACTCAGGCCTAAGTGTAGAACCTTGCTGATTTGGTTCTTCTCCATGTAGGCTTGCACAACAGTTTACTATCCTGTGCTTGGGTCTCAGGTCTGCAACTCTCTCATGACTGCCTTGAGTTCTTGGAGAGTTTTCCGACAGCACTTAAGAACTGTGGTTTACTATCCAAATTATTTGTACTCAGCTCTTCTTGGTCAATTGGATCTAAGTAAATCATCTCATATCTCCTTTGAATCATAGTCTTCCAAGAGGCTTTAGCCCCTGTAAGCATAGCCCACTGGAGTAGTGTGTCTCACCTAGTTGCAGTCTTCTTATCCAGGTTATTGTAGAATCCCATGTCAGGAGAGGGAACTCCTAAGTAGTTTAGAATTTAATAATAATTCTGTTGTAATAGCAATGAAGTTAAGTGAATAAATAAGAGAAAATGCCCAGTTCTCAAAATCCCTGCTGTAAACAGTGAAAAAGAGTAAACACACAGTTAAACTGTGTCCAAATTCTCTTCCATTGTTTCTATTGTCACCCCCTTTCCCAAAGCAGGGCATCTGGTTTTGCTGCTAACCGTTAAAAGCAAGAGGTTTAACACCTGCTGACCTGAAAGTAGCTTGATTTGGGGGCTGGCTGCACAGTCCCAGTTTAGATGTAACAGCTTGGTCATGACTGGAAAGCATCGTGAAGCAGGCATGCGGGAGCTTCCATGCGATGGCAGCTTTTCTCCAGGGCAAGACGAGTTTGCACCAGGAGGCTTGGCCACCACAGCACTTCAAACAGTTCTCTGCAAATGAGAAGTTTGCCATAGGTGTGATGTGGCCAGCTTCATTTCCTCAAGAAGGCAGCACTGCTTATTACGTTACCTTGTTCCTGCTGAAGGTGGATCAGCCAAATTGGTTTCTACAAAGGACTTCTGTCTAGTAGCCAGAAATGGGTTTCTTAGGTTGAAGTTCACCTCATAAACAATCTGAACATGTTAGTTGATTGTTTCAGTTACAAAGCCAAGAAGTCTTAAAACAAGGAAACTAGTCTGTAATGGTAATTTAGAGTAATCCTCACATATTAGGGTTTAGATGGTTTGGCAGCAAGTGCTAGAAATTAAGTTGTCCCTATTACATTTAGGATTTTATGCTCCATATCACAGTAGATTTGTCTGTGTGCCTGGTTGTCTGTGCCCTGCTGTTTTGTTTTCCCCTGTGACCCCCATCATATGAGACCGCACACCAATATTTCATAGAACTGTACAGTGGAGTGTAGACAGCTGTTAATTGGCGTAGTTAAAATGGTACACATGAACACCAGTTTTTTGCTTTTTCCTGCCAGATGCTTTCGAAATTGCTTGGGGCTGTTAATTTTTGGCAACTAACTTTATTTCAGAATCAAATATTGATGCATGTTACAATCAAATGAAACTTGAACGTGAGTTAATATAAAAAGAAGAAACCGTTTATATATACATATATTAAAAATATGTGTGTGTCTATGTGTGTGTGTGTGTGTGCATACGCACGGTCGCATCTTCCTTGCGCGTCTTCACTTGTTTTCTACCTTGTCCTTCAAGCAGCTTATGAGTAACGTGCGCTGCTTCAGGTTAGCTGTGGAAAGCACAGCTCTGGTACTGCTTTTCCAGTGACAGAGTTTTACAAAACTTTAGATCTGTACATCAATCCAAGAGCTAAAACCCTGTCTCTGTTTTGGTACTGTAGGGTGTGCCTGTAGAAAGCACCTTTGATTTCGCTCATATTCCAGGTAGACTGATGAGAGCCTGTTGAGATTTCTTTTAACGACCAGGACATACGTCGGTTTTGACGTGAATTGCTTCCTTAAAACTTGCTCTCCCTTCGCTAGGGACAAGTACTGTAGAAGAGTGATGGGGGGAAATGATAAAACGTGTTCCCATGTGAAGGGCAGAATGGACCTGCAAACCTTCACTAGCTCCACTACCAGAGCGTCTAGGCAGTAGGCAGATGGATTTTTTAAGAGCAAAATGCTGCGATATTTCCTGGTTGCTATTGTCCCGTTTGGATTTCTTCATACCCTTCTTAATGGAAAGTTTGTTCTAACTCTTGAGTTGTAAGATTATTCCGAAAATTTTTGCATTAGAAAGAAACTTAGTGTGGAATTTCCTTTCTGCAAATGAGAACTAACCAAGTGTGGAAGTGCTGGAGCACGGGTGGGTGCAGTGGGAATGTACCGTTTTGCCTCTACTCTTCAGTGGCCTATTCTGTGTGCATAAAGCTACGTGTTGTCTTGAGGAAACAGCATTTGTTACAAACCTGACCCTTCCTTCAGAAGAACTGAAGAACGTCACAAAGAAAATTCCTATTACATAGCGAGCAGCTGCAGAAGGTCCTTCTGACTGTCAGCTGTTCCTGTCGAAAGCCAGTGAACCTCCCTGTACCACACTCATCTTAAAGCAGATGGGGAGCACAGGCAGTAGTCTTACTCTTTTTATGCCAAGCTTGGCGCACCCAGAAAGCCACATTTTTTGCATGGAAATCATTGTTATTTATTGTTCTTTATGTAGGGCAGACAAATGTGGTGTAGTGTGTCTCTGGACGTAGGTATGGAGAGATTCAGACAACTCCAGATCCAGAAGTAATGCACTGAAAATGTTTAATATCATTCAGCTGTCTAGATTAGTAAAACACCTCTTCCATTGTGAGGCTGATGTCATATCTTAAACTATTTTCTTGATGAAGTGCTTTCAAAAAACATTTATTACAGTGTCCATAGTTCTGTGACTTCATTTTTTTCCTCCTGGCCTCTGTTATAACATTTCTCATTACACATCCTGGAAATATTTGTAAAGATTGTTTATTGATAGGAAAACTTCTGCCGAGCAGGCAGGGTGTGTTGGCACATGTCCGTGTGCAGAAAGAGTAAGTGGTTTGTGTCCAGTCAGCACCGACGCTGTTTCCAAAGATTTGAAAAAGTAATAATGTACTTAACATTTAAGAGTTCAAGTAGTACATGTCACTTCTAGTAAAAGGTTTTGTAAGACTTCAGAGCATTTTTTTAAATACATCCAACAAATATAATCTACTTTCAAGGGCTATTACCTAGAAATAATACTAAAGCATTTAATTCTTTATGCTGCTGCTTCATTGTACAGTAATTTTTTTTTATTTCTTTGCCTTTTCTGATTCAGCCACGAGACATCAACAGTCTAAAAAATTACTTTCTGTGTCTGCTTTGGAATATATAGTAGCTATATATTATAAAGGAAAAAAAATTGAAGTGCAGCTTAGTATCTGTCATGAAAAAGAATTGTGCCACAAAGAGCTGATTCCTGGGGGCAACTGGTTTGATAAAAGCATTCGCATGCATAAGATACTGCAGGGACGCACTGCGGTGATCAGACACCAAAGAAATTAAATCTGGACTGAGGGAAGAACAGAGGTCAAAGCATGATGGCGTGTGCCGCAGGCTGCGGGCATGTAGCACACAACTGAGAAAAAAGATCTGCGGGGGAGAATTGTAAACTGATGCCGTGTTTGCGTATCTTGCATTAGCGCATTTCATTAGTGATTCTGTGTTATTTTCAGTTCTCTAAGAGTCTTCCTTAAAAATGCAGTGTGGCTGAAAGACGATAAATAAAAAAAGTTCTTTGTGTTTTATAGTACAGTGGCTGTCAAATATAGTATGTACTGCAATCGAAATAAATTTTCAATTATGCAACGTTATTCTTTGTGAAACCCTGTGTTTTGTAGTCAAAGAAGGCATCCAACTCACTTTTCCTTTGGCTACAGGATTTTATTAACATTTTAACAGTTTTGTTTTACATAATAAATAGGCAAAAATGCTTTACATTTTTAGGGAATACATATATAATTCTGAGCATTAATAGGTTGGTTGTTTCGCGTGCTTTTTCACCTACATTTGCCAAATAGCTTTTGTCTGCATCATATAAAAAAAGCAAAATCTAATGTTCAGGAATAAAAATGGAAGAATAAAATTTTCACTGTGTTGTTTTTGAAGTATGATTGAAATGTTGAAAAAAAAACTTGGTGGTTTTTTAGAGAAATACTGGCATTTGGGCAGGTTTCCCATTCATTTACACTCTCTCAGTGATACGTTCTGCAGTTTTGCATCTATTGTCCGCTGTGCTTAATTTCAGTAAATGACATTTAACACCCTTTTTCAGATTACAGGGCTACTGTGACCTGGAGAGAAGTCTGTTCCCTTAACGCCTTATTTACATTGTGATGTTTCTATTAATAGCGTAAAAACTTAGAGACCTCAGTATGGGATTAACGTTTCCAACCTTACATTTTGGTAAAATACTCCCATTCTCACTCCCTTTCTCGCTGTCATTCTCCGTATCAGTTACTTGCTATGTCTGAACTCCCCTAAGAGTTAAAATCTTAGCAAGTCACATGACAAAGGTATCTATAGTGGCTCAAACAAGTACGGGGAAGAGAAATCAGGTTATTTCTCATAATAGATTCCAATTCACACTCCACTTCTGTGACACAATTTTTTCCAGGTACTGCAACAGTGCCACTGTTGGCGGCTGTGCCACATTCTGCAGTATGAGTGGGCTCTGAACGTCTGTAGTTTCACTGGCTAAAAGTCCTATTTTTCTCTCAGTATAATTTACTCACATTCCAGATGTGAACATGCAATTGCTGTTTCTATTTTAGAATGGCAGGAAAAATGTTTCATGCATTTGCTTTTTTAATCACAGCTCTTTTCTAAAACCTACCCTGCATTGTCATGTGTGAATGCGTAATTGATTCATTATTGCCTGGCAGGGAAAGTTCATGTACCTGAATATCGCATACTGTAAAACATCTGCAGGAGAATGATGGAACACCTCCTCTGCTCAGGCTCATTGAATAAAGCCTGGAAGTGTGAATAACAGGGTAGACACTGGAAAAATATTTTGTGGTGTTTTACTGAAAAATATCAATGGCGTTTTTTTAACCGAAGCCTAATTTGTACGTTCCTGAAAACATGTTTTTATAGTGAAGTACTTACAAGAACAGAGCGATACACCAGACTGACTTTCTGTGAAGCAATGCCACTAATGAAGAGAAAAGTGCAGTATGAGAGTTGTGCATCAGGTTTCTTTTTAATGATGCAAACGATGTCAGTTACTCCTTTATAGGGCGTGGTTTTAATTTAACAAAATTAACATGTGAGTCTTAGCATAGTTGTATCCTTTAAGGAGTTGGGCCCACTTATTAGTAACACTGGCTGTGAAGGCTATTAACCAAAGCCACTGTAAAACCAACTTGTGTCTCATCGCTTCACTTCCTGCAGTCAGAATGGTGATCATGTTCACTCATAACATTTCTGCAGACTTGCTCTCTTCCCCAGTGTTAGATGAACCAAGGAGCACAGTTATAGTGAGTGGCTCTGCTTGGGTTTTTTTAAGTCATTATTCTGGTAATGGCTGGTTTGGTATTTTTTGTTATATTGATCACAAAAGATACTTTTGCTTTTTTTTTTGGTAAGTGAAACATTCAAAATGTGAGCTTTCAAGTGAACATCAATCTAACTTCATAATAAAGCCTTCTCTGCTAACCTTTTAATAGGAAGCAATAAAAGTACTGAAAATTGTTTTCAAACATGTTTTAAAAGTATTTTTGAGTACTCATAGCAATAAATATTCACACAAGGAGGTGACTGAATATTATTGATGCATATGAAAGATGGAGAACATGTAATTTTTAAAAGCATGTCTTTCGTCACGTTTTTATCTGACAAGGTGCAATCCACGAGCAAGTGTTTTCCCTTATTGCAGGAGCCAGGTCAGCATTTTCTTCAGCGAAGGTCTCTTTAGAGAGAGGGTGATATGAAAGTTCTAGAAGTGTAAACTAGCCTTGAATTTGGCTAACAAATGTAGCTAAGTATAGCTGACTCAGATCTGCAACAGCCTTTATTGTGGATGTTTACCGCTGTTATTTAGGGAGTCATTCATTGTTTTATCAAGAGCACACAGTGTTTGGGGAAGTCGTTGAAACCAACAAAGGGGGACTGACTGTTGTCAGTTAAACACACACAGATCCGTATGCCTCCTCGTTTGTGAACTGTACAAAGAAGTTAAAAAGGGGGAGGAAATCTGTTCCTAATAGGCGGGACAAAATGGAAATGTGTGCTGTATGCTATTTGCTTGCTGCACTTTGTTAGTGCAAATTGAGATGTGCGCAAAGCGTTCAGCTCCAGACCCCTGATGTACTCGAACTCGGCTGTACTTGAAGGGCAGCTCTGGTTTTTGTGGTTCTGCAGTGACTTTCAACTTTCCACATTTGGGTTGTCCACTGACATTATTTGTGAAGTGCACGAATCACTCAAATATTAATCTTACATTTGTGTTGACGATGAGATATATGCTTAAGGAGATTCAGTGCATTAAAAGCTGAACCTTTCAAACTTCAGAAGTCTACTGGTAAGTTCAAAATAAAGCATAAATGTTCGTTATTCCCTAGACTATAAAGAAAACATTTCTGGGGCTATTATTAAGGTGTATTTGTGACTAGCTGGTTTGAAAATCTGCACAGCCTTCTCCCAGAATACTCGGTGAAACACACATTTTAGAAGTTTCTTTTTCTTATTACAACAATTTTTTTTTTTTTTGGGGGGGGAAGGGGAATAGTCTTCAGTTCCTGCTACGTGATTTGTCCTAATTTGCCATGACAAGACCTGTAACCCTGTAATGCGTATCTTTGTATGTATTAATTTGTCATATCATTCCCTGTCAAGATAAATGGTGGTAACAGTCTCAGAACACTGAAATCTGTGTTAAATAAATCAAATTTATATTTGATTTATTTAGTTTTAAAACTTTTGGATAATTAATAAATAAGCTTTTTGCAAACTGAATTCTGCTTAGTGAATACAGCCGTATTACGGATACTGAAAATCACCACTCTTTAAACAAAGTTCATTTGTCAGGGTGTTTAACACATGGGTGGAGAGTCCATGTAAGGTTTCACACAGTTTGTCAAAAATACCTACACTAGAGCGTATAGTTTATGATAATGATAAAAAAATCTTGAACGAGATTTTGAGAAGGAGGGTTTAAGGAAAAAAAAAGGTTCTTTGTATAAATCTCTGCATATAACACCTATCATTTAATTTTGTTGCACACTATAAAATAACAAAAATAAGATCTGTAACATGTCTTCTCACTGGCACCAGAGCTTTATCTGTGACAATGAGGCATGGAAGCTGGATGTAGGGGATTTTCCTGACCTCGAAGGTGCCGTTACACGTGGCTTGCCAGGAACACATGAGTCTGTCCCTCATTGACCTTCAGCTATGCTCAGTAGATGTAACCAGGTTTTCTCATGCTGTTTGCAAATCATTACAGTTTGGCTTCTTGATTAAACGTAAATACTCCTCTATTACCGTCACCTTCCATTGGCTATTATTACAGAAGTTCCAATATAATGGGGTAGTGCAGACTCCTTGTGGGTTTCTGGAGAAGAAGCTAATGAGGGGCTTTGGTTTTTGTAAATAAATGTGTTTACTTCCTCAGAACTGTATCCATAGTTTTCTCCTGCATGTCCTGTTGCTGTACATGAAGATGTTTGAAATGTACCATGTTTGGCTAAAACATGGTGATAATTTAGAAGCACAAACGGAACTTGTCCGGTGGGCCTCACATCCATCACACGTTCACTTTCAGAGTTGTGATCAAGCTTTACACTCATTCTCTCATCGCTGTCCTGTTCATCTAGATTTGTAGCATGGTGACTAATATGCCCATATTTGGGTTCTTTCATACAAATCCTTCTTGTTTGCTCATATACTGAGGGCATTGGCAGGAGATGACTTAATTGTCCTATAGCTTTAGACTGGAAACATTCTGATTTTGGCAGCAAGGAGTTAGCTATTGAGTTTGAAAAAGAACTTTCATTAATGCTCATTTTTTCGTGTAGGTCTCTGTTAAAAGCTAACTTGTTTTCTTCTTTAATGAGGTGGTAAGGTGGCTGAATCCTGGTTTCTGTTTTGTTGGGTTTCGTGATGCCAGAATCATAAATATCTTCTTTGTATCTGCTGCCTGGCATGGGCGCTGTGCAGCTCGCAAAGTTGTCTGATAGAGCATCTTGGCTGTATCTTCTGTTTGATATGGGCACTTGCAGGAAAAAGAAAACATGTTAATTTCTGGCAATAAGCTCATGTTACAGTTAGACTCTAACACTTTTTATAACTGAAGCTTAATACCCATTTAGTTTGGCAAGAGCAAAGTCCTAGTGAAGGTAACAGTTGAGACATTCCCATTTGCCTCAGTGGCTTTGGATAAGTCTCTTTAAGACAGTGCTGAAAATAAGAAAAAAAAACCCAGCCCATTCAGAAGGGCCAACAGTATTGAACAATTCTGAAAATATTTTCCATGTGTTTATTCCATTTGTTTCCATTGTTTTTTCCATTTGCTTTTTTGACTGACTAATTATAAATCACTGTAATTATTAATATGGTTAAATCAGGGAAAATAAACCAAAGAAATATTTGGAAATGTGACCTGCTATCAAAAACCTTGACCTTAAGTAAGCTCTCTTCATAGATTTAGTAAACGATTTACCAAAGCATGGATAACATTTATTACATGTGAATGATTCAATGATTAGAGTAAAACAGAATTTATTCTTCTAGTCACTGTGGAAGTGTATTGGACACTTGCCCTTGTAAGGGAAGAAGGGAGTGTGTACTATTAGATACTGATGTGTCAGCATCCAATTTGCAATGTCTATTTGTGATATATGTACTATCTACATTGTGTCACGTTAAAGGCTTTCCCTTTTCTTTTTGAAAAAGTGGCATCAGATATTAAAAACATCTACTGAAAAGCAACATAAACATTTCTTGAGTAATGCTGTATCTCTGCTGTTAAGGTACTATGATGTAATAAAGCTATATGTGTAATACAAATGTAATTTAAAACATCCACTGAGAATGTTTGTTTGAATGTGGGAGTACTAAACTGGGGACGCATGGAAAATCAGGAGCTAGATTCACAGATTTTCAAGAGAATCTAGGATTTCTATGCAGGCTTTTCCTCTCAAGTATATTAGTAATCTTAGTTTTCTATTAAGTTTCTGCTTGGTAGCTGAACTCTTGAAACAATGTTAATTGCATTTATCATCTTCTGCTTGGCTTATGCAGCTTTTCCTTTTTGTACACTCCTATCCAGAAATGGTAAGAGAAAAAGCCACTGTTTTAGCAGTATGGCTAAAATTAGGTGAGTACTAATTCTTCTGCGCTGTCTTCTATGAATAGTTTGACAGACTGCTCCTCCAAGGCATATTTGAAACTTTTATGTTAAAGGTTAAATGAGCAAATTTGTCAAATTGAACCTAAACTCTATTTTGTGTTATGCTCACTGAAAGCCCTGGACACCAAAGTGGCTTTTGTAAAAGGGATTTTCTGTTTTACTAAAAATTGTATTCAACATACCAAAAGTTTTGGAGTTCCCCTGTAGTGGTTGCTGACATAACCGTGCCTGCTAATAATTAAATATTCCCTGTGCTACAGTAGACTGGCAAAGCCTTCATGTATAACAGAGGAAGGAGAAATAGCTCGATTGTACCTTTTTCTCGATGCAGAGCTTCATTAATTTCAGAGGGAGTTGCACCACATAATTAACACCAGAATTTAAGACAGGAATCTGGATCCAATTTCTTCTTGATCCACCCACCACCCTCCTAGAAACAACCACCTTTCAAGTTAGTCTTTTTAATTTCCTTGTATATATTTTGTACCAAGAAGTATATGCAGTCCTAAGTAAACTGAATTCTCTTCAGCTATTGAAAAATGGCCATCTTAGATCACAAACCAAACCAGGAATTCAGCCACATGTTTGAGTAATACTTGGAAATTTTACCAGTGTAATTATACTACTATAATTTTAAATTCGTGTTGGCATTTTTTGCTATGAAATAAGTATACATGCTGAGAGCTGCTAACATGTAACTAGTATGTTTTAACTGATCTGGTACATTGGTTTTAGAGTTTTTCCCACTTCAGACATCCACAGGAGTGATGGGTTTGTTCTCTCACTGCAGCTTTGAGTGTTGCTACTTCGTGGCTCTACTCTAGTCTCTGAACAAAAGATTGTTCCTATCCATTTTTAGAGCCCACACATGTAAGAAGCTGAGGCATCACAGCAACCAGTTGGCCCTTGTCTTGTTACCTTCATTTTTGTAATCTCAAATTCTGCTGGGCTGATGGCTGCCTTCTTGGTACCAATAAGTAATGTGCATACTGGGGAGATTTACAGGATATTATCCATTTTGTTCTATCCTGTTTCTCCAACATGGTTTTCATCTCTTTTATTGGAGAAGATGGTAAATGTCTGGTTAATTGTTTGCAGGCTTCCGTTAAAGTTGTCAGCACATCTATGGAGTTAGACCAGACAGTTAAGCAAGTCGTGTCTGCAGTGCAACTGAGCACAGTTGTTTCTGTCTGCTTACGTTCAGAGCAGTTACTGGAGTTAGACTTAAATCTGCTTTTGTCTTTCTTTGCAGACAAAAACCCAAGGATTCCCTAGGACAGACTCCTTCTGGGGAGTTTTTCAAACAGAAGTTAATAGAAAGCTGACCAGCTGCTTTGTATTGTGTAGAAAGGCAGCACCCCAGGATTGCTTCCACCCATCTGGCATGTAGGCAGTTGCCAGAGTGCCTGCCTCAGCAGGTGCATGGGGATCTCATGAATTCTGCATTTCTCCAGCACTGGAAACGTTTTACAATCATTGAAGTCAGTGCATTAATTTGGGATGCTTTTCAGACCACTCCTGCCAGAGCAACATAGCTGAGGTAGATGCACTGCGCATCTAAGGCTGTGTATCATAGCAGAGTGATAGCAGCTTTCTAGAAGGCCCTTTACACTTAACTTACCCTGCCTCCATTCATAGCAGCCTACAGCTGCAACCGTGAACTCGGTCTTTCAGGCATCGTACGTCTGTTAATTCTTGCCAAGGAGCTTTGCTTTCCTGCTAGTGCACAGGGTGCATCTCATCCAAGTTGAGGGAAAACATGGACATAAAAGCCCCATCGCCTGGCAGCCTGCTCAGATTTCAGCATCCAGCCATCCAGCAGGAAGGTGACTCTACCAGGTATTGGTCTTTGATTAAAACTTATCATGTCTATTCATAGTTACATTATACTAAAGCGATCTTTCCCTGTCAAACATAGTGCTGCAGTGAAGTGCATTACCTCTTCGCCTTTAAGTCGTGCAGTTGAAGATCAGATGGTGCTCAGTGGGGAAAGATGCCTGCAGAAAAGGTATTTCATTCACAAACATGCCTTTCGGTACCAAGACACTAATAGGTAGAGCTGCTCCTTGTTCTCTCAGTGCCCCTGTCTCTTTTCAGTAAAAATGAGAGAGGCGTCTTGGAACCACGTTAAAGCAAAGAAAGACTGGTACTCGGCATCGTTCTTCGTGCAAAGGATATGCAGCCCTCATCAGCAGTTTTGCATCCTGTCTGTGAAAAACCTTGGCTGTGTTTAGGACACAGCTAAAGCCCTCATCATGCATGCTTTGTCTTGCATGATTTTTCTTGGGCTTTCTGATCTACACTGATCTCAGAAGGATGCGCTCCTGTCAGTTATTTCTGTTTTGAAAAGACAATATGCCAACACTTGAATGTTGACGTGTAGCCCATGATGTTTCAGTATGTTTCCTAATCCTTTGTACCAGAGAGCCTTCGGAGAAGCAGTTACTCAGTTGATCTGAGTTTTGCTGAAGACCAATGAGCAGAGCCGCTGTACTGCTTGGGACACACACTCCTGTGTCACAAAGGCATGCTGATATTCCTCCATGCCAAACAAGGCAACAGGTCTTAATTCTGTCCATGCCCATGAAAAAGACATTATTTAGGTTTCCTCAGTATCTGTGCTGTGTCCTGGTCTGAAGCCTAATTGCAAATCATCTGAGGCGTGGGCTGATGTTGTGATTACTCTGTGGTAGTTATTCTCCCTCAAAAAACAATAGTAAGACAACATGTTCATCAAGGCCTCCTTGTCTCTAGTGGAATACACTTCTCAAAGGAGATGTCATGTGTTTCTTCCAGTAGTTACAGGCTAAACCTGGGGAGCTGTTTTGGGGAAGGAAGATAGACCAAAACTTTTTTCACAGGTTTTCTCAGTATTCTTCATCGTTTCTTGAGTTTTGGCATGATTAGTGGCACTAAGCTTGACACAGATAGTACAGACCAGCCAACAGCATAACTTAAGGAGAAGTGGGTACTGTGGTACCCACAGTAGTAATGTATCCGTTCAAGAGTACAAAGGAAAATTCCCTGACTAAGAATCTGGTTGCCTTCTCTGAAGTGAGTTTTTTTTTCTGATGACTAGGCCAGCTGGAAAAAAAAAGTGGAAGAAGCTTCAAAACCAGATTCTGAGGAAGCAGCATCTGATTGGCAGGCAGTTTTATCTGCTGCGTGCTTTTCCAGAGCTTTGATGGCTTGGCATGATCATCTTAAAATCTCTGATCTCTCCAAAAGAAGCTATTTTCCGTAGAGAAAAATGTCTCTGGCCTACGGCATTTTTGGCATATGCTTCTATGGATGTGATGTGGAATAGCCTTGCATCCAACCCGGTTGCCAGATGTCATATTTGGCATTGCCTTTGGATTGAAGATAATGATGCTAAGCAGATCCTTTCTGCTTTGAAGCTTACTGGCTGTCAGTTTTTCAGTGAACCACTGGAAAAAGCACCAGTTGACCATGTAAGGAAGATCAGATGCCCCTTTCTATTCAAAGCAAAAAGTCACTTGCAAAGGTTCGGACTTCTCTTCTGCCACCAGCCTCCACAAAAGTACAACAAGGCTAATTCTAACTCAGGAGGAAACAAACTCTGGAGCAATTAGATAGAAATCCTCTTTGCAGTGGAGTTTTTCTCTCCTCTCTTCTAACGTTGTGCATCAACGCAAGCAATGATCTTTGACCAGGCCTGAGTTTGAACTTATTCTTTTTTCCTTTCTATACAGTACAGTTGTAAGTGCTTTTGCAGAGAATTAATTGTACTGTCAGTTTTCATCAAATGCCCAATAGCTACACATCCTTTAAAGTACATCTGCGCTCAAAAGCGTACCCACAGGTTCCAACTTAAGCAACAAAATCTTGAGTAGAAGTAGAACCAGAAGTAAGAACCGCTGGTATTACAGCTCCATTTTCTTGTTCGTGAGGAAATGGGGAAGGAATGCATGCATGATGAAATTGAAAAATACCAGCAGTTGCAGTTTTTTGTTGGGATGTTTTTTTTACCCTAACATAGTTAGTATTCCTGTGGAAATCTTCTGACTTAATATATTTACTAGGAGTTACATGCCCATATCAACTGACCAATGGTAAATTGCTTGTCTGCTGCTATGCTCACTGGGCTTTTCTGGCAAATTTTATGGCTATGATTAATTTTTGAGACTGTTCTTTCCACATCTATTCTCAGTGTATCTGATGGCACCCTCTGACCAGCAAGGGGTGGATCTACTTTCTTGGTCAGTCTTACTGCATCTGTTAGTCTGGAAGCAGAGAAGAGAAGCTGGGCTGACTTCTGTACCTAGAATAGGTTTGTTCCTACAGAATTACTGGGGATCTGTCGGATTTACTTCAATCCTAATACTTATCCTCAAGAGCAGTAGCTTTTTTTTTCCTTTTCCACAAAGATACAGCATCTTTAGAAAGGACAAAACCAATGTGTAAAACTATGTTCTGTCTGATGTAGCAAGCTCAGCTTTTAACATCTGCAAAGATTCCCTCCAGATCTATGATATCTATTGTCATGTTTATTTTGAATTTCCACTAATGCTTCCTCCTTCCCATCTTCAATGAATCTAGCTAGAAGAAAGGGGTGTTTTCATCTAACTTTATAACAGTATGTCAAGTCAGTCCTCAGCAGTGATTTTTAACTAATCGGAATGGTGTATGCACACAGATGTAATACATATGAGATCTAAGGATTAGAGTGTATCCTGAGCTTGTTTACATTTAGTTACTTTATAGCTTTGCAAGGTTATTTCTTATAGGTTGCCGCCTCAGAGAAGTCAATGTGTTCAGTGCTCCTTCAAAGTATTGGGTCTGACCATCCATACAGAGAGATAATGCAGTTGATGTGGTAGGAACACTGAAGACCTTTTCTCATGAAGCAGAAGACAGTGCATTTCATTTCTCATTCAATGTAGTAACTGTAAGGTAAAGATATTCATAATGGCTTCATACTCAGGACAACTTTCTATTTTTATGGAAGTGGAACACATTTATTTTAATTTCTGTATGTGAGCTGAAGTTTGTTTCTTTCTGACTTCAGCAGTGGCTTACCTCATCAATTTCACTAAGTAACTGATGGTGCAAAACACGAAGGTAAACTGTCAGCAGTAAAGGAGGTGATATCTCTGCCCTGTTCTAAAAGTGATTCTGGTGAATACAGTTTTGCAACTGATGCTTTAATATTCCTAATCAAGTGCTGATGGTAATGGGAAGAGGGATGAACATGTAAATACTATAAACAAAGTGGTTGTTACACTTCACTGTTTCTGATTTGCTGTGTTTCCTAAACACCTTGTAATTCCTGTTTCCAAATCTCGCCCAGACACCCCACAGCTTTGTTTTTCTTTTTTTCTTTTTTTAAAGTGACACCCACCTTCATAAGTCTGTGCAAGATTATGTCGAATGATGTTCACTGGCTGATCAGGAAGATTTTTGGATGGTGACTGGCTGTTGGGTACAAAGGAGTTGGCATAATGCCACTGGCATTCTCCATTTGTCTGCAGTGTACTCAAGAAAAATCGAGCCACTTCACAAGCTGTTCCTTGAGACTGCCCAAACTTTGAAGGCAGCATTTGCTTTTTGCTACTGAAGACATGAGAATCTACAGGGAAGTGTCCATAATGGTAAGAGAAAGGCAAGCTATATGATGGGGTATATAAAAGTTCACTGTTTTCTGAATGGAAGTTTTGTTCTTGAATGGTAGCAGCATTCACTGCAGGGCTGGATCGCCAGTTTCCCACCTGGCTACATTCCAGTTTGTCTGTTTGGAATGAGCTGTATTGCTGGGGGAAAGAAAAAAAAAAAAAAAGAGGGGAAGAAAGTTAAATGACTAACTTTTATATGAAACTGCATAACATATCATACAGGCACCCAGAGCTGGGCCTCCTTGAACTGCAATCTCGCTGGCTAAAGGGACTGGCTTACCAGTGCATTTAAAGTTCCTTGTCTTCATGATAACAATTACCTTCACTTAACATGAGAACAAAAACCTATTTGTCATCCTAATGTTAAGGGTTTATTTGATAATTTTGCCAGTTGGGTTTTATCTAGTACGTGTAGGCAGTGCCCAGAAGGGCAGAGGTCTGTTTCAATAAATGGAGTAGGAGACCATTAATATGGCTTTGCATATGTTGGCATGTCAAGCTTCACAATGGTAGGACAGCAAAATCTGTCCTTTGCATCAGCTTTTATCACTCTGCCCACTCTCTCCCACCCTCCTCTTCAGAGTCCAAATGCTTTTTGGGCTGTCACTGTTTTGAATGCAGTAGATGCACTAGCTGCATTCACTGCTGTCTTAAGGTAATAGTAGCCACTTCCAACAATATTCATTGCAAAGTCTCAGAATGTCTCATGGTGGGTGTCAGTCTCGCCAACCCAATTCTATGGACAATCTCCATAGTTTCCCTTCACATCTGGTTCTAGCTCTCTCAATGACAGTGAGGGATATTCCAAATCCCATTCTAGTGCTCTGTTTGCTAGAATTCATTCATGTGACGCATTCTCCAGCAAAAGGAAACTGCTAATACCTATGTGACGTTAAGAACTCTGCATATCAACAATGAATGGATGCATTCTACACCAGCACAAATTTTCACAACACAACTATTTTTAGTACATGTTTTTCTTCTTTTTACCAAGATAGCACAATATTTTGGAAGTACTTTACATACTCTGTATCTCAAAGTTTTTGTGTTTGCATCACTCCCCAGAGTTGATTTGTACTACTTGTGCTGTCCACCCCAAGAACAAAAGGGTCTGGCCATATTCCAGCCTACAAGGGATTTCCTATGGCAGTACATACTATAGTCTCTTTCACGGGCACCCCCTTGCCGTGGGGAAAGAGCTTGCGTGCCCTTGTGAAGTTGAGAGCTATGCTGGTGGTGGCATATGCCTCCGGTAGGGTCTCCCAAGCCAGACAGGTCTCAACTGAAGGGTCAGACAAAGTGTGTCCACGGGCAGGATGGGCTCACTAGCCTTCGGGCAACCATCCTAGGAGAAGGACAACTCTAACTCCAAACCTGGGCAGATGGAGCTCGTTTAGCCCTGTAAGGCCATCCATCTAAGAGAAGGATACTCTAACCAAACCTACGACCTGAGGACTTCGCTGTCACCGTCCAAGCTCGCTCGGCCCTGACAGATGAACCTCAGGTGTAAAGGGTGGGGCCAGTCTCACGCATGCTGCGCCTCACCTAAAAAATCCACCGCGCAGGCTTGAAGGGTGTACTCACGTTTAAAGCCCTTCCCAAATCTTCATCCGCGAAGCCAAGCCATGATGATGACATACTATAGTCAGTTTTACAGTGAGTTCAGTTCTGGATGATCTCTATCCTGCCCCAAGCACTCTACAGCAACAATTGGTAAATAAGTATTGCTGAAAAAAGTTACCTGCTGTGGGTAAGGTGTTGTTCTGAGCTTTGCCTTCATTTTATTACTTTTGGGTTTTACTATTTTCCTTGTTTCCTGTGAGGTAGATACTGAGTTTCTGCATGAAAACTGTGACTTAGAAATAGTAACCTGGTCCAGTGACAACTGAAGTTCCTTATACTCAATATCTCTGCAAAAGAACAGTCCAATAAATTACATACTCAAATATACTGCACAAATCCAAAATAGCTCCTTTGAAAATATATGCTAGCATTCACAATGGTTTCATTTCCATTCTTCCAGGATTTTCACTGAGTCTGCAGTGTGAGCCTGGAGACATCAGCAGGCAGTGAATTTCATGGTCTGACCCCATACCCACACAAGTCTATCATCACAAACGTTCCACTGGAAACCGTGTTAACATCTTTGTCCTGTGTGCCCACCCTCTGAACCTAAGCTCAGCCATCTGTGGCACCCTGCAGTTTGAAATCACAGCCATGTCAGCTGATAGAAAACCACAAATCGATTCATTTGTCTCCTCCTCAGTCAGGAATTGGTCTCTGCCCTGGCTCTCACAATTAGACTCGAGGAAAGGAAAAGGAGCAATGTCCCCCTCCTGTCAGTGCAATGGGCTTGTAACTGGACTACAGGAGCTGCAATGTTGTTTTTCTGACAGTTTCTAGACTTTCATTTCTGCTCTGTTCTGTTCAGTTTTATCTGCCCCACAGACAGGGAAGATTTTTGGACAAAAGAGACTAAAAACCAAATCAAGTACAGACTATGGATCATATTGTGAAACATTAATTTATGCAGTGCTAATGATTAAATGGTCTCCCCCGGTTTTGTCAGTAGCAAGTGGAGCATATTTTTGAAAGGATATCTAGAAAAAAATGCTACCTCTCTCTCAATTTCTGTCTAGAATTCATTTCCATCACTTTTCACTGGTAGATAACCTAGAAGTAAATTCAGCTCGAGAATATGCTGTTATATCCCTGGCACAGTGTCCTCCTTTTTACTCAAATCACTTGGCCCAATTCATGGGACTCAAGCAGGTTTGTAGGGCTGAGTCTTTCCCTCATGCTACTGGCTCTCACATCTGTACAAGAATGAGGGCAGCATTAGCCAGTGTGTCTAGAGCTGAGTACCTGCTTCAAGTAGTATAAGGAAATTATGGTGTCTCAGCTCATATACTTTAAAATCCCCAAAGTCAGCTATCAGAGACAACGTTGTAATATGCAAGCACACACAATCCTAACACAGACATAATGCAAACACATCTTACTTTCAAGACAAAAGAAAAGAGTGTACGGCTTCCTGCTTTTTCACACCATTCAACACAAGGCATGCCCACTATCCCTTTCTTTTCTTTTACCCCACAGATAGTCTCTTCAGTCACAATCTGTTTCGCTATTAGTGATCCCTCTTATTCAATATAGATTTCTCCTTGGGGTTATATCAAGATAGGGGTTCTCTAACTCCTTCGTGACTTGAACTAGAATTCATAAACTGCAGTTCCAAACTGCTGTACGTTTGCCAGCTCAAAGAGAGCTACTTGCCGTTGTGAGAATGTAATTTTGCCCTGAATACCTGTGCAGCCCAAGGCAACTGAGGGAATCCTTGGTGATTCACCTGTCCCTATAGGGAGTAATTCTTCCTGCCATGTCTCTGTCTCCCAGTTTGTCACTGTGACCTCTGCTGGGTAGCTGTAGCTTTCTGCGTCTGGACAGCCCCAGCGCAGTTCTGATGCCAATACAGAACTGGGTCTAATGCAAACGGCTGTAAGTGGTATTACATTCAAACATACAGTGTATGAGGTAATCATCAGGAATACTAGTTCTTTTTAGCTCAACGTAAATAAAGCAGGGAGGATATGAGGAGAGGAATGTGGCTGTAACATGCAAGCACAGAATGATACTGGAAGACACAAGTAAAGCAAACTTAAAGGACTTGATTTGTAATGAATCAATTACTGATAACACACAAAATGAATCAATTACTGATAACGCGTAATGGTACAAAGTATTTTGACTTACGTAAGGACATAATTGACACTCACTATGCAGTGAGGCCGTGATGAACGGCTGTTATGCACGATAGTAGCGTAGCTCTGTACCCAAACCCATCCTCCGTGCTTGGACAGCAGTCGATAGTACTTGGTTGTGACTTGGCCTTTCACCAACACTGCAAATACAATTTTAAAAAGCATTTCACATTGCTTGGTCTTGTGACTACTTCCTGGACAGATTTATTTGCAAGGCAGGAGCTTTTTTCTCTCCTTCCCCTCCCTTAAACCTCCCTCTCCCTCCAAACTTTAAATAGCTCCCCTGCAAAGGTATCTGTCCTGCCCCTTTACATAGTTTCACAGGGTAACATTATTGTTTACAAACAGTATGTTGCAAACTATTAAGGTTTGTCTTCCTTCTTTTTCAGCCTAAGCTGCTCTTTAATGCTTACATTCTGCAAAAACAGTTTCTAATCTTCTAACTGAAGAAAAGTTGAAGGCAGCAAAAGCATTTTGAGGCAGACACAACTGTCTTGATTTTTTTCCTGTATATTTGGAAGTACCTTTGTCATTCATAGTTTTGTAGATTATTGTGCATTTTGCAATGTATTTTATGCTATGATGCTTTTTCCTCTGTAAGTTCTACATTTTGAAGGCTGATTTAAAAGGGGAAAATTAAAGTGCTATTTGGTTCTTAAGCACATGAATAAAGACAAGAACAGAGAGGTGAATCAGTCGTCTGATAAATTTCACTAGAAATTTAATCCTCTATACACCAGTCTGGATTATCTGTGAACAAAAATGCTTTGGCACAAGGCTGTGCTATAACAGGAGTTGTGCAGCATCTCTAAATGTTTAATCTAGCCGCAAACATTTCTGATTCAGTGCCAGGCATTTATCGAATGATTCACTAGAAGATAATGCCCAGCCTTCAAAAGTGGTTCTTCTCTTGTGTGACCCTGGAGCATTCCTCTAGGAAACTCCATCTTCTTACTCTTCTGTACTATACTTCTGTATTATTTTGAATTAGGAAATAAGGGACTGAGTTGGCTACACAAACTATGTCCAAAAAAAAAAAAGTGATCAATAGCAACAATTCCTTATATAACACACCAGTAAAAAATGGAATTACTGCTTGCAAATGTAGGGCTTGTACTAGACTAAACTTAGTAGCAAAGCTCACTCTAATTTTGTTCTCTTGCACATGTTGCACATGCTTGGTGCAGAAGCAGGTACCTAGTAAGGAAATCGAAAAACAGCTTTCTTTTACAGCCAGCTCTGGAAAGACCATTTGAAATGAAAATATGTAGCCTTATAATTAGTTGTCCAAGAAGATTTTTCTGACTGGAAGGGCATCCAATATTAAATTGGGAACTAAAGAGAGCATAATCTTTGGGGGTTTGTCTACTGTTTGATAATTAACTATATGGCTACTAGTCATCACTTGGGTTGGCATTTTTTTGTTCAGTTGTTACTTGGGGGATGAGGGGGTTGTAATTTCAATAGGAATCAGAGACCATAATAATGTGAATAATGTGAATACCCAAAGTAAGACTGACAGAAAGAGAAAAGCAAGAGCTCTTGTTGTTGCTAAAAGGTCTTCTAAGTCTGTAGCATACAGGTCACCCCTCTGGACTGCTTACTCACATCTCCATCTGCACACATAAAAACATATGTAAACTTCTCTTCAGTTAATCTCCTAAGAAAATCAAGCTCTCAAAAATCACTTTACATAGGTCTTCCTGGAAGTGTCAGTTCTCCTTCCATTACAGGATACAGGTATCCATTTCTTCAGAGAGCAACAAGATAAACAACAAAGTCTTGCAGGACATTCAAAAGCCCATCCTGGCTGACACCAAACCACTGCTATTTAGAGTTTGAAGTCTCACTTAGATAGCAGCTTTTTGTCTCATGCTTGCAGGTGTCCTTTTTCACACCTACATTTCTACATTAAATAGTCTATGGGGTGAAGGTGTGCATAGGTACAGATATTTAAGGAAATCATGAGGAATACGTGTATAAGTATGTAAACACACCTACAAAATGTAAAGGCATATGTACTCTTTTAGTGCAATATATCACTCTAAGGTAAAGGTTCTTGTAGCTGCTACTCAAAGATTCACTGTAACAATGCCAAATAAGTCTGTTGTAAAAATCTTTATTAATAATCATCTGTATGCCATGGGATCACTGTTTCTTGGTGTTCTATAATCTAAATGATGCAGTTCTGGAAAATGACGCTTACATTTTGGCCTAGGTCATCTAGCATATTTTTTGTAATGTGGTCTAGGCTTTCAGAACTAAGTCTTTGTGCTAATTTAATGGTTTTCCTTGAATTCAAAATGCCTTGCTACTCAGTCTTCCAAAACAGAAATTAATGCTGGAACAGATCGCTAGCTATAACAAAGTTCTTCCGTGTGCCTTGGGACTAGTTTTGACTTTCTCTCACTGATTTTTTTTAAATCCCTGGTTTAGCTCTCCGGTTAAGACGGTATTTTAAAAGATGTGAAAACCACTGAGGACTACAGTGTTCAGCTTTCCTTCCTAATTATATGGATAAACCAATATTTCTCCTGGGATGGGGGAGGACTCTGTGTCTCCTGCATTTTTAGCAAACTGGGGAAAGTCTGACCTTGGCTGGGGGACAGTAGCTGCACTTCCGAAACAGTAAATGAGGTCAATTTCCATTTGGCTTTGTGTTAAATTACACTGTTTGATGCTGATTGGGAAACCTCAAAAATGGAAGTGAGGTAAATCCACTACCAAGACAATCTGTGCAGGTTCAGACTTCTTGGTGGCCTCTGTTGCAGGGGAGGATTCAGTGGCTTTAGCCCTGGCTCTTAGATGTGCCATTTGTAACTGGATGTTCCACTGTTGTGGTTCCCTCCTGGTTTAGCAGGCAAGCTGAAAAGGGACGGGGGTGGCTGGGCTGGTCCTTCTGGTCTGTCATAGATGGCTATTTTAAAAGGCTTCAGCAGGCTCACGGGCATATGGCTGGGAGTTCCTAGCCTGCACTTACGGATACCACTAAGAGAAACGGACTTCTTGGTTCCACACTCTCGGCAGTTGTTTTAGTTTTTCTGGGGCACACAACCTGGCATGTCATTGGTCCAGCCCTTGAGCAGCATGGTCAATGGATGGTGCCCTAGCAGACTCTACAGTTCTTTTAACCTCTTAAAAAGTAGTGCAGCTGTGCCAGAAGGTTTGCTTGCTGGGGGAGCAAAAGTAGACTCGATGCCACAGACAGAGTGTAAACTGTGCTCTGCTACAAGATAAATTCTATTGACCTCCAGGAAGCAGCAAAACAGTTTGGTGATGACATCGGCTGGGGCTGGGGCTTGCCTTGCCAAAGCAAAGAGATGTGACTCTTGTAAAAGTTCATGTGGGAAGATCAATGATGTTACAACCTGTGGGAAGCACAAAATCCTCCTCACAGAAAGATGGTGGTACAAAAAAAGTGATTTCTCTGAGACCAGAAAAATATTTTTTCTACACTGGAACAGAGGAATATTTTGTCCGTTCTGGAATGGTTTCCTTATCCTGTCTTCTAGAATGCAGGATCCTTAGGCAGGGACTCATTATTTGTGTGGCCACATTTCCCCAGTTGCAGAGCAAACACTGTGTATATTGATGGTGCTATAGAAATAAATAACTCTAGTTCAAATGCCAGAAGCTCTTTCATATCGCTGGAAGCTAATGAAATGTTTAAAACAGGAAACGCTGTTTGCTGCCAGCACACCTTAGGCAAATACTCACATCTACATTTTCCTCATAATCTGATGTTCTTATTACAACCCTTCTAACTTGTTCTCCTCACTGTTTCCGTTGTTTTGTTCTCTGTGCTGCCCAACTTAAAGTTCAGTTGCTTTAGGTCTTCAGTTTGGGAATTTTTTTTCCTCTTTGAAAGAGCAATTGGTTACCCTAGTTTAGGGTAGCCTTTTTTTTCTTTCATATTTTTTTTTTTCCTTAATACCCTTATTAGGTGCAAGATGTTTCTCTTCAGATTTCTTCATCAGATGACACTTAATCATCAGATATTGCTTTATAGAATAGTACATCAAACTTGCCAACCTTTTACTGTTCATGTTCCTAAGACATTTACTGATGGATGGTGGGGGAGTTATAACAGTGTTCCCCAGAGGAAGTTTGTCCATTTTACATCTGTTATAATAATTCCTATTACTTGGTATTCTGACCATGATTCTGTACTGTTCCCACTGTTGCCCAAGCATTAGCCATTATTTTTTGCTTCTTGGCATTTATTTGCTTTGAAACTTCCACAAATTTCTATGTATATGTCTCCCATTTTTCTTCTGTTTTTAAACTTTACAATAATTTATCTTTGTAGCTCAGATGCAGTATCTAGAGAACTGCTTTTAGTTATTCTGCTTGGTTGAGACGGGGGGTTTTTTTGTTGGGTTTTTTTTTCTTGTGGAAGGAGGTAGGGGGTGTTAATTCAGTAAATGTCATGTGTCTGTCTCTATTTAAAACTCCAGTCATACGCAGATCAAACTGGCAGCCACAGTACAAGTTCTCTACCGCTCACACAGAATGATCCATCACTTTGCTCTAAAATGGAAAACTGTTTTCCAGAGATGATTGTGGCTGTAATGAAATCATCTCTATACTGGTTGACATAGGCATTTCAAATAGTCTTATGAAAATAATGATTGATATTTTGTACAGGTCAACAGTCACATCCAGATGCAGACAGTAACACTACAAGGAGCATGCCCCCAACAGGACATTACCATGTGCCCTGGTCATTCTAGTTTTGAGCTGGCAGTGGCCAGAGTATTCAGTGGTGTTTTGGTAAATATGAACTTGCTGTAAAGATCAGTTTCTGCTTTCCTAGGTGTAGCACACACTGCTGTCAACAGAATTCAGCACTTGGAATTTCAGCACTGACTTGCCAAATACAGTTACATCCTCCTCTATAGTCCAGATCCTCATGAACAGCACATATTAAGGTGAAGAACTGACTACTTTATCCTTCAGGAAGCCTAGGAGAAGCATTTTACTCTGGCTGCTTTCCTCCCACAAGAGAAATCTGGAAAAAAATTCACTGACATTGGTTTTTGGATGACATCTTTGCATCATATGGGCTGCGGCAAACTGAGCCAAATCCAGAGTTCAGCTATTCCCTCAATTTGCTTCTCAAATTAATGTGCTACTGAATGAACTGCTTCCCAAATCCAGATGTTTGAAGAGATGATTAGTGTCTCTGTTGGCAGATGGGGAATTATTAAACATGTCATTTTTTTTCCTGACACTCGGTTCTTCAAACCTCATCCACATGCTATTAAAGAACATTCATCTAAGGACTTTTTGGGTTTGCATTCACTTCAAACATGGGATGATTATTACTAACATATTTCAGAGGAATGGGGAGCTGTTGCATAATTTTTCTTTTAATAATAATAGTAAAGTTCAGATCTTCGCTTCTCGCTCACTCACTTGCTCTTTTGTTGTTTTTTTTTTTCTTTCAAGAGTTCACCACCCAGAATCAAGCAGAAATTTTCAAAAGAGCCCAGATTCTTTAAATAGAAAGATAAAAGTGAACAGATATGGCTTTTTTCCGGAAGCACAGCATATTGAGTATCTAGCTTTTTTGCAGAATTAATGGTTTCCTTCAGTGACAGCCAAGCACTTTTGAAAATCTAGCTCCAGTCAAGATCTTGAAAGCTTTCTCTGCTTTCCAACATAGCACCTGTTGTCTGCAAAACTTCTCACTCTTCTTAATAAATTTCCGTCTATCATTCTTTTTACTTACACAGATGATGAGCGTATCGTAAATGGAACACATCACAGCCATGAACATGGTGGTAGAGAGTTTTTTCTATCAGATCTTGGGGCTCATATCCAGTTAATTCAGTCACCCTGGAAAAGGAAGATTCCATAATAAGCAAAATCTTTAGGAATATTCAGTTTCATTAACCTAACATTTTATTGCGCCAGCTAATCAGGTGCCTAAAAACTGCAGGGGAAAATGTTAGTTTTGGAAAGAGAATTCTCATCTTTATAAGAAAATAAACCCTCTTAACCCAGCCAAAGCAAGGTGCAGCTAGTCCCTGGCCAGCCTTACACACAGGCAGGAAAAAGAGTTCTTTTACTTCTACTCTGGGCTTTTGCCACTGCCATGCATGGACCTTTGCACAAAGATCTAGTTGAGGAGCCGTTCACAAAACAACAAAACTACTCTTGTGGGCTGCTGACACATTTTCATTTGCTTTTGCAAACATATAAGTGTAGCATGTATGTCAGTTCATAGAAGCTGTGATCATGGTCTATAAATAAATTCAGACTCACACCTAACAGAAGGAGGAAGCAGGAGCTTATTCCAGTTGAGAATGTGGAAAGACAAGGAGCGGTGTAAATCGCAAGCTAAGAAAAGGAAGTTTGAGGCTAGACTTCGGAAAAACGTCCTGACACAATGAGAGGTAGAATAATGGAACAAATCTGAAACAGCTGCATCTCTGGAGATGTTATAGAACCAGTCTACACTGGTCAGGATTACACTGGATCAGACTTGAAGAGTCAAAACTTCATGGTTCAAAATGGACTTTTGTTTATTTGGCACTGTTGCTTGAGAACAAAAATCCTTAAAGTACATTGTGCAACTCAGACATAATGTGGCTTGTTTACCTAGTTTTTCTACAGGTGTTTTATGCTGTCTTGGGCTTTTTTCACCCAAAAAAGGCAGGACAGAGGTACCATACAAAAGCATGTCTACATTAGCAAGAAACACAGTGCATTAACAGACAATATCTCAACTGTTACTGCTGAGGACCTACTTCTGCAGCAGCAGATGCATCTGCATATTTTAATTTTGGGACTTTTACTTGGGACTAGCTCATCTATGCCTGTGGATTGAAGGCTTTATAATAGTTGCAGTGCCTTAGACATCCTCTTGGAGGTTGTCTTCCAGTTTAGATTCATTCAGAAAGAATCCAGTTCACATACCTAAAGCTTCTGCATGACATGAACTACAGTGCAATGAATGAGGACAGTCAGAACACTCACTTCAAAAGGATGCTGGTGGTCTGAACGTAAACACTAATGAGGATACACTGTATCAGAGAATAACACAGTGGTATCTACAGAAATTAATACAGGGGTCTCAGGCAATATGTGCCATTGTGCATTGCGGATAGTGTAAACTTCTTTACTTCTTTTCTTTTGTAACTGTTATGCATCTTCTTTACTCTTACCCTAATGCTAAGCAATTATGTGGACTCCGCAGAGACTGGAAACTTTACATTCTACTTGAGAGAGAGTATTGGGGAGTGGCATTCTTCTGAAGGAAATTAGAAAAACAAACCAAAAAAATGCTGCCTTTTTGGTCTGATTTATTATAAATACAGTACAAAGACATCCATACCTTCCCTAGCTATGCCTTCATCTCGGAAACTCTTGCAGGCCTTTGCCTCAGTCAGGGATTGCCAGTGCAGGGTAAGCCTGTGTGTTCTCTTTCTACAGGAGGATATGTTAATATATGCTTGTGTTTTTCCTCTGCAATGTGCGCCGTCCCTCCTGACCCAAATTCTCACTTAAGTCTATCAGCATGGTGAAATGCTGGTGAAAGACCCTGTTCAGGTTTCAGCGCTCTTTCTGACTTGAGTGCAATTAAAACAAGGGTGGCAATTTCATCCTGCTCACTTAATTGGTGGGTACAGAAAGAGCTAATAAAAAAAAAAAAATCCCAAATGCCACAAACCTAAGTGTTAATTTTTTTGGAGAGGCAGCCTCACTTTGAAGCTAGTCTTCTCATGGGCCAAAAGACCCCATCATTAACAGTTACGAGGACACCCAAACTTTTGAGAAGTTTGAATCTGGAAATAAATGCAACTGCTTGACTTCTTAACACAATACCAACCCCTCAATACGCCGCTGTAGGGAGCTTGGGCTCTGAAGATTGTTCTTTGCATGTGACAGGGTACACAGAAGGAAACAGCTTGCCCCAGTGATCAGTTCTGCCCTCTAGAGTTCTTTAAAGCCTTTGCAAACCACATAGCAATGACTGCATAGGCTGCACCACGAAAATCAGAAGCAGCAGATCACTTTGAAGGGAAGTAACTGTCTCTTTTTTCTAGTGACCTTGATAAATGAACTTGTGCATGCTTTACATTGTATGAAGTGTCTAGAAAAGCTTATTTAACTGCTCTTTCCTACAACTTTCATGCTGGCCTGTCTGCTGTGACTGTTACCTCTAAAGATCCAGCAACGCTTTTCCTTGAACGGATACCAGAAGCAAGCCTGAAAACAGTTTTGTCTTATTCCTAATATGTCCCTGCTCTGAGCAAATATAATTTAGTTTGCTCAGCTGGGAGAGCAAAGAGCTTTGGTAGTGCTTAATACCCCTGATTGTCCTGTGTGTGGATGACACCCATCTGCTCTTTGGTAAACACAGCTATGCAACTGTACTGGTTCTATCTGTGCCCCTGTCAACGCCTCTGGTTATACTGTCTCCTTTGAAGACACTTATGTCTCCAGGCAGTTCCTCTTAGGCACATGATTTCCTTTTTTCCACATGCAAAGACATGTTGCTAAACCCCTTGTGCTTCTCTGTAGCTGTTACACTAAGTAAAGCATGCCAAAAAAATGAAAGAAAGAAAGATGGATTCCAGAAACAACTATTTCTTTGTATTTTAGCAACTATTGGTCCAATATCTCATTGACTTAGCATGGTGGAAGAGCATGTTCTTGCATACAAGTCTGTCTTGGACACAGACTCTTTTTCACTGCTACACATGAATATCATTTCTGCTTCTTGCAGATCCAGCATGCCAGGTAAATGAGAGAGTATGTGACATATTACTCCACATGCAAGGATTTTTGAGGAATAATCATCTTGTCAATAGCCAAATCTGTTATATTGTCTGGGAATTGGGCTCTTCCCCTCAAGGTATCTTGAACTGCACTGTACAAAGTATCATTGTATTCTAAAAGTTACTGCTGTTTCAAAAAGACAGGAATGGATCATTTCACCACTCCTTCAGTTCTGGTTTTGTGCTCTCTTTTTAGCTGGTATGTGAGCTATATCAGCTGAAAGTGGAGGCAGGGTTCTCTTTCCTCAGCAATGGCCATTTTCCCAAGTTTTATTTAAGAAGACTGTGTTTTCATGTAGTAGCCAGCTGAATTCATTTTCAGTCTAACAACCCCATTCGTAGAGCTGGTTTCATTGTTAAGGCATTACACTAAGGTGCAGAAGACTATATTTTCTTACTACTCTGTCAAAAGCTTTCTGGATGGCCCCAGCAAGTCGTTTGACCTCAGTGTTTCAGTTGTGTTTTTTCTAAATTATGGATGATGGTAGCTTTTTATGTTAAAATTTATGTCCTTTACGGTAAAAATATATTACTGCTCATCTGCCAATTACTCACAGCAAAAAGGCTTTAGTTGACTCTCTGAAACTGTAAATAACTGGCTCTTATAACGCTGTCATTCAAGACAAGGTATGATCTATCCAGCTACTTGGAGGGATTTGAAGAGCCACATAGGTTTTGTGTTCCAGATCTGTTTTGGACTGCTTTACTTTTTCATGGATATTTTGATCTTTTTGGAAACCACTGTAGCTTATAATAACACTTAACTTTGAAAACATTTTGTGCTAGAAATTAAATAGCTGCTTACCTGGAATCTAGGAATATTAATTTTAAGTCCAAACTTGCTCTGAACATAAACATGTTACTGTGAAGTTTGATCTCAGTGATTGCACTGGGAGGTAAAGATTGACCTACAGCCACCAGTCCAACGATTTGGTAACAGGAATCATACAAAGACATATCTAGCATATACTGCCGTATCTTCAAGTAGCCACTGCAATGGATCACCTGGCATGAGAAGAAGACACACTCAATATCTGATGGCAATGAAAGAGCCTGCAAGTCAGCTGATCAACCATTTTCAATGAGGCTATAAAGCAATACACCGTTACAACACTTAAACACTGCATAGTCTGTTAAGTCTTCAAAAGTGTGGTTAATTTATAAATGGAGATTAAAACACAGTAAATGCCATTTTTGTGGTGAATGCCAACATGATTAATCCAGTACTAATGCACACGCTCTTTGGGGACTATCTAGACTGCTTTCAGGTTAAACTCTCTTTGGTATAGATTTCTTGTAGATACAGTCAGAATTCCTGTCCATTAATGAAAAAATCTGGAAGTTGCTTTTTGAAATGATTCTCTCTCACACATGCATACACAGAGGTGTATATAAACATTTACATTTTAATGAGTTATTGTGATGAAAAACAGACACTTAAAAAATCCAGTGAAGATTAATGCATCACATTTATAAAGATTAACTGCTGTATATGTAAATGCACTAGAAATGCATTTTAAGTTCTCCAGTCAAGTTCAGATGACATTCTTTTGACATGTGACCAAGCCCAGGCTCTTGAGACCAGATTCCTGAATCCCCATATACAATTCCTAATCACAGGAGTGATAACTTCAATGTTAGACTGTAAAAATTCACAGCGTCAGCTATAGAGGGGGAAAATTGTAACCTGGGGACTATTCCAGAACATAAGATCTATTTAATGTAGTGGTGGTATTTAGAAGTCGTTTGTGCTCCTGCCAATTTCCTAGTCCAAACAGCAGTCATACTACACATCCTTCAGCTTAATTTCTGTATTTGTTTGACTTAACTGCGTCCAGTGGAAAGGAATTAATTTCCACTGTATTTAGTACTTCTGAACAACCCACTAGGCATTCACCTATAAATGAGTTCCTCCTGTATAACCTTCCTTCATCCTCTCAAACCACCGAGTGATTAGTATGTTTAGCAAAAGTACAGTAGCAAGCAAAACTTATTTAAGATCTCTCAGCAGATCCTACTAATTCCCATACTATTTGCTGCATGAGTGTTTCCTGCACTTCAGCTAATCAGCTGATATTTTTTAAAATATTAAGTCCTTTCTCTAGGTACAGTCAAAAAGAATAAATTTAGGCCAACATCTCTTTAGATGAATACTTCCTTAAATGTTTCACCATGTAAACTTCTAATAGTGAGCAAAAGAAAAAGGTTATCCCTCTGACCAGCAATCATAAATGGGGCGGGGTGGGGGATTGGGTGGAACCCCATACAGAGATACCACCACTACAAGATCTACTCTTTTACCTGATTTCAGATTCAGCTTTGGGAAGCAGCTGAGCAAACAGGGGTCCACGTAATGAAGAATTATTGGTCTAACCAGGTAGATAGCAGTGTAAATAGACAGATATATGTCTGAACCTGAACACGTTCCTTAAAAGAGCTCTCCTTCTTTACATGATTTTCTTTTTGATTTTGAGTGACTCAAAAATAATAACTCCTCATTCAGACTGGTAAAGTACTCTCCTGATGCTTAAGTGATAGAATTATACTGTGTAGCTCAAACAGCAACAAATGCATACTCTAAAGCTGAAAATAAGAACTACCTGAATGGCAGGCATTATTATAGAATCTCAGCATTTGCTGTGGCTTCTGATTTCATGTAATAAATAGAAAATTAATGCAAATGATAAGATTTATAAACAGTCTGGGTGATTTAGTGCAATTCAACCCTGAGTTGATAGTAATGATTGTTTAGGGTAACATTATTGTCTCATAATGTTGAGGTAACTCTGGTGAGGCCAATGAATTGACTTGTGCAACTGGTTGGCTGCTCAGCTGGAGCATGGTAACACCGAGGCAGAGAGATGTGGGAAGATTTCCAAGCTCCTGTGTCTGGGTTCCTGCCTCACCTGCCTCCAGTTCCATAGGGCAATAAGACCTAGCTGTGTGCTCTCCTTGCATCTCTGTGGCTGTGCTCCAGCCAATTCCCTAATCTGGAAGATCAGGGATCAGATGTGGGAATGTGCCACAAAGCAAACTCAAACTCACTGTGAAGGAGTCTTGCATTACTAAGGGAACCTGCCATCAGCAGTGGCAGTGTTTGTATCTGTTCTGATTCTTTCCATCACAGACTTTGCTTTCAGCTACACAAATGTAAAAAAACCTAAATAAACAAACTTGTCACTTGTTGAATACCTGAGGGGTGTGTGGGGTGGGGGTGGAGATGGGAATAAAAAAATCTTATGTACGTTACCTTGTAGCCACTGCATGTCAATCCGGCGTTCCTCTTGGCGAGGACACACTTCATCCTCAGGAAAAATGATCTCTCAATTTCGTATTCTGGAAGCATAAACCACACTGCTTGTTTATTACTGAAGATTTCAAAACTGTCCATAGAATTGCCTTTCATGATTTAACAGACGTGTGTACATCTCAGCCTTAGTCAGCCATTCCACTTTCTCACTCCATCTCTGCTCTTAGAATTTGTTTCACTTTCATTATAGGAAAGTTGGACAAGTCAGCATTACTAGGTCTCCAAACTTCTGCTTTTACCACCCTTTACAAGGATCACCTTGTTTCTGAACAGCTGGGTACCATCCCATTTTGGTAAAGAGAAGGAAACCTGTCCTTTGGAACATAGCTAAGTGAAGGTACTCTCCAAAATAATAACAGAACGGGAAACAAGAAAGTTCATTGGGTTTGTAATACTTTGTGTTTATGTAGGTCGTCAGGCCCAGACTAGTGAACTTCTGGCCTTCGTATTCAGTATTACTTGTTCCACTGACTTCCAAAACCATCTTTGTAGATGGTTTTTAAACAAACATCTTCATGGATAACCTCCAGAAATGTTTCAAAGTTAAATATTGCTCACGTACACACATATTGTCTGCTGAGGATAAGTTACTATTATCTTCAGTGTTAATTATTCTCGATAACCGTTCAGACATCATTAGTAGTTCTGACTTGTTTTTACTGAAAGTTGCAGATTGGCAGAACACAACTATATGAGGAAAAGAAAACTCATCTGGTACATATGTGAGTAGGAAAATCAGAGAAGCAGAGGGGTTTTCAGATTTGTTGCAATGTGTATTATCTACTAACTTCCCACAGGGTTTGATCCAAAGTCCACTGTAATCTGTTAACTGTTGAGTTGTATTCCCAATTTTTGTGCATCCGCCTCCCAGTTAACACCTCTTAGCCACGCACCTGCAGTGGTCTGAGCCTCAGAGCACTACACAGAAACCAATAAACTCTCTATATTAAGTTCTGAGTTTAAAGGTCTGAAGATACAACAGGAAAAGGATTTAGCAAGGAGGGAGAAGGAATGCAGTATATAGTGCATCTCAACTAGTATCAGCCTTCCTGAGTATTTGAATTTTCCATTTATCTTCCTAATGCAAATTAGATCCGTATGAGGAAAAACAGGCACTTAAATGAACTGGCGTATCTACTATGAGGTTTTAAATACAAACGTATGCAACTTGGTGGGAAGAAGATATAGAGTACAGATTACTATTGCTAAAGCATGATCTCACAAGTAAGGAATGGACCTGGGAGTCAGGAACATCAGGGCAATTCATGGCTTCAATACAGATTTTCTGTGTGACCTAACACTAGTACTTGTTCTCTTTGTGCCACAGTCCCGTGAACAAAAAATAAAGGTAACTTTCTCCCTTTAAGGGGGCAAGGGAGAAAAATAATTAATGCATAGTAATGAGGGTACAAAGACCATCTTTGGACATGGACTGCTAGCAATTGTAATGACTTACATTCTTCTATAAAAAGATGATTAGTGGAATTAGAAGCAATGCCTTAAACTTCTCAAATGTCCTGTCACAAGACATAAAAGAGTCTCTTTCAGTAACAAGCAAGCACCTTATTCATTAGCTTTCTATTTGCTGCTTCCTTCATTTTCAAATGTTACTGCAGACTAGTACACTGCTGCAGAAACAGTGAGCACTATCCCACCAGGAGTAAGTTATGATGCACAGTGAGGTCTTCAGGTGTCTATAAAACTAGAA
The DNA here is from genome assembly GCA_009769605.1 of Bucorvus abyssinicus. Lineage (NCBI taxonomy): Eukaryota > Metazoa > Chordata > Aves > Bucerotiformes > Bucorvidae > Bucorvus > Bucorvus abyssinicus. Next base: position 20,893,738 of record CM020030.1, on the reverse strand, counting down.
TAGTATCCAGACTGTGGGATAACATTTTTCCTTTATTATTCACAATCGGTAATTATTCTGTTATTTAAGAAGAGACCTTTTCCTGTTTTCAAGATGGTAGATTGTAAGCAAGAGATCCCCCTGGAACATCAGTCCTTGTAGCTAACTACAGGGTCTCTAGAAAACCAGGAGGGTAATAAAACAATTCAAGGGCAAATGTGCTGAGTGGTGGAGGAGGACAGAGTAAAGATGGCTAGAGTTGCACCCTAGTACTAAGTGCTATGGGGAGGGAAGGGTGATAGAAATGTAATTCAATAGTAGCTGCGTGTGATTTGTGAGACTGAGGAGTAATAATCAGTAGCTTTGTCGTTGTGTGTAATCAAGTGCGAAATTGTATAATTTAATTATGTAATTTAGTAATGATGGGTTTATTAGTTATTTATCATAGGATTATTAGTTTTTCAGTTGTGTATTGCTGATCCAACAAACATTAGTCTCTTAAATCAGATACATCTCATGCCTGCAATCTAAAAAGGGAAGATATTCATGATGTAACTGGGAACTCCTCTGGGAGCTTCCATTTTTGAGGCTTGAGCTAGCTGCTATTAAGCAAAAGGAGACATGATCCATGTGGCCGAACAGAATCTAGACCCTGAGTGACATACTGCCTTTTTACCTGAAGAGGCCAAAGCAGTGTGTCTGTAATGATAAGCGTTCCTCCTCCCATATGCATTAAGAGTGATTGTGTTTGTGTGGGATCCCTGTGTTGCTGTGAGAGTTGCCGTTTTGGGGTGAAAAAGCAGAAAGTGTCTAAAGGAGAAAAAGAGAGTCTGACCATTCCTGGGTGGTCTTGGGCCATGACAACTGTTAACGCAGTGATTTAGTAATGCAGCATGTCCCATAGCACAGGTGGATGCAGAGTGCCACAGCATTTTTAACCAGCCAGCTGCGATTGTTACATGGCTGGGTAAGGCTAATGGTTGTGTCAAGGTGCCCAGTGAATCATGTGCAGGTGCTACATGATGTGTGCCATCTCGTTTGAAGGATTGGAGCTGAAGAACACAAAAGCTAACAGAGAGAGATCCTTGTGAGAGTGTGTGGCTATAAAATCCACTAGCAGGCTTTGAGAGCGACTCGCTGACAAGGAAAAGCAGGACTCAGCCATTCGTATCATTCATGCTTATGTGAGTGCTATTAGAATGTATGCGATGCCGGTAAAAGCACTGTTCTGCTGTCTGTGTGATCTGTCATTGGTGGGCTCTGTGTACGCGCGTGTGTGTGCATGCCTACTGGGAATAAAACTGTCTCCAGACCTGGCCAAGACATTGCAAAATATAAAGGAGCAGTAAGACCAAACCCCTCACATAAAGAACCTAGATGTGCAAGACTGAACAGTGTGAATTAGCATTCATATTAACTGATACCTTTGCCAGCGTGACTCCCCAGTACCCTGGAAAGTAACAGAAGGTGGTAGCAAAGCAAAAAAAACCTAAAGTAAATTTGTAATTGTAAAGCTGATTGGGAAATAAAGAGCCCCAGTATCCTGCTGGATGCTAATATATCCATCAATAAAATGCAAAACTTAAAGTATCACATCCAGGATGTACCTGATGTAATTAAGAGGGTCTACTCTGATGAAGAGAAAGTAGAAAGAAAATTAGGTGTATAAAGGTTTAGCAAGCAAAGAGGGTGAATATTCAAATAGGAGAAATCAGATGAGCTGTGAAAAGAGTGATTACTAATGCAAGCTGTCCTGCTACGGAGGTTAATCACAAAATTGTGAGGAGACGGTAGGCAAGAAAGCTCAGTTATAAAACAGGAGGAAAGCCTGTAGCATAAACAGCCAGCACCTGCTGTAACAGCAGAATGACTGGACATGTCCAGGGACGTAGCAAAAGTCTCAAATTAGGGAAGACAGAAAAACGGTAAATGTAAAATAAGCACTCCAGGCTTAAATAAGAGGTGAATGTAACCAATTATTCTTAAGAGTTAAATGATTTTATCAATCAGAATTAAGTTTTGAAAAAAACACAAAAACATAACAATATAAAACATCTAGACCTAGTAATGTAGTAATTGATATCAGTAATGTTCTTTCAAGCAAATATGTAAGCACAGCACATATAAATAACAGAAAGTATCTCAGGCTGTCAAGAAGGTAAAAGAGGTTTAAAACAGAGAGAAAACCAATCAAGTGCTACCAGTTCTTAAGTCGTATAAAAGTTGAGAGAACTGTGGGTTAAGCACATATATATGAAACTTAAGAGTGAGAATAAGGAGTAGTAAAACATTATGACTGAACCAGAATATAAACAACACTGAAGGAAAATAGCCTTCTTAACTATTACAATGTTCATACCATCTAATAACTGAAGCTTAACCACTGTATTTAATTATTCTGAAATGCTAACTGTATAAATACATCACTGTAAGTGATGTTAACACCTTTCCTTTAAGTGTTAAGAAAATGTTAAAAATCTATATATAAACTACGTCTGTTTGTTATAGAGAAAAGACGCAACAAACAGGCTGCGGACATCAGCTGATGAAGGACGAGAAGCAAAATGCTACTGAGTAGTCCAGAAAGTCTTACAGAGATGTTCCAGCTGAGTTAACATACACACACACACACCCCCCAACCTCTTAATAACAATTTTTGTTGGGTTTTGTCTTCCATATGTTTCACAGAAAAGTAATCCATTCAAACCCTATGGATATTGATAACTCCATATTGCTCAGCTTTGGTTTTGTATTGCTGGGGTTTTTTTTCTTTTATGAAAAGGGAGAAAAAGAAATAAAGCCAGATCCAATATGAAGATGTTTTCATCTGCATGAGGAGGTACTTTGTATTATTATTAGTGATTATGATTCAAAGAACACTATTACAGCACTGCTGTCTCCATGTATGTATTCTCTGTGTGTTCATATGGATGCAACTTGATGTATTTACAAAAGAGCATTTTTGGAAAACAGCAAGAAACGAGGAAATTTCATTAAGCACAGCAATGTCTACCATGGTGAACTCTACTTTCCAACTGTGCTTTCACAACACCTGGAACTGAGCCAGCTGTATCTTCACACACTGGTGGTACTGGGGATATTTTAGACTGCAGTAAAACAATCCCGTAAGAAAATTCACATTTGACACTGTAGGAGGTATTATATGTTATATTGCCCCATTGACTACAGCTTTCAGAAGCAAGCTGAAAAAGTGGAAACCTGACAACAAGGAGAAGGAAGAGAGGGAAGGGAAGGGAAGGGAAGGGAAGGGAAGGGAAGGGAAGGGAAGGGAAGGGAAGGGAAGGGAAGGGAAGGGAAGGGAAGGGAAGGGAAGGGAAGGGAAGGGAAGGGAAGGGAAGGGAAGGGAAGGGAAGGGAAGGGAAGGGAAGGGAAGGGAAGGGAAGGGAAGGGAAGGGAAGGGAAGGGAAGGGAAGGGAAGGGAAGGGAAGGGAAGGGAAGGGAAGGGAAGGGAAGGGAAGGGAAGGGAAGGGAAGGGAAGGGAAGGGAAGGGAAGGGAAGGGAAGGGAAGGGAAGGGAAGGGAAGGGAAGGGAAGGGAAGGGAAGGGAAGGGAAGGGAAGGGAAGGGAAGGGAAGGGAAGGGAAGGGAAGGGAAGGGAATTCAGACCTGCAATGACCATATAGTCCAACTGCCTCACCAGTTCAGGGCTGACCAAATTAAAGCATGTTGTTAAGGGCACTGTCCAAGTGCCTCTTAGGCAGTGACAGGCTTGGGGCATTGACCACCTCTCTGGGAAGCCTGTTCCAGTGTTTAACGACCTGCCCAGTAAAGAAATGTTTCCTATTGTCCAGTATAGACCTCCCCTGGTGCAGCTTTGAACCATTCGCTTGCGGCTTATCACTGAATACCAAGGAGAAGAGATCAGTATCTCGCGTTCCACTTCCCCTCTGCAGGAAGCTGTACAGAGCCTCCTTTTCTCCAAACCAGACAAACCCAAATTCCTTAGCCGCATCTCACAGCACATGCATTGCAGCCCTTCCACTAGCTTTGCGGCCCTCGTCTGGACATATTCAAGAACCTTCACATCCTTCTTAACTTGTGGGGCCCAGAACTGCACACAATACTCCAGATGAATGCAGCAAGATAATACCTTTTTTGCCTGGCTGGTTATGCTGGTTTTGATGCACCCCAAAGTATGTTTTGCCCTTTTGGCTGCCAAGGACATACTCAGCTTATCACCAGCCAACTCCCCCATATGCCTTTCTGCAGGGCTGCTTTTCAGTCACTCCTCTCCCATCCACTTGAGGTTTCAAAAATTAAACAGTCACCACATGGAGATGGCAAATTTTGCTGCAACTCATGCTAAATTTCACTGTTGTTGTATCTCTTACTCATCACCATTTCTTTCAAATACCTACTATTCCAGCAAGTCTACCACTTCTGATGGAATTTGTCTGTTTAATTGCACATTTGCTAGAATTTGCCATAGCCATCTGTAGTTCTGACAAGCAGTTGTGTATTGCTATGAAGGGTTCTAACACAGTTTTCCTTTACTGTTTTAAGTATTGCAGCATGGGTCTGCTTTTCCCATCTTCCCCTTTACTTTCTATGTCAGCATCTATTTTCCCTCTTTACCTAAATGTAACTTGATTGCCTCTCCCAAACAATTTTAAAATAATGGGGAAATTGATCCTTCTTTTCATAGATGAGTTGAATAATTTTCAAAGTTTGTACATGCTTCTGTTCAAGCTTTTTTCAGAAGATGAGTCAAGGAAATGTTTCAATAGCTGCTATAGCTAAAAAGAAACCTCCACACCCACTCCTAAATTGCTAAGTATCTTGAAAGGCTCTGATGATAGCTTCCTGAAAAGCAGGCCAGCCATTTTAGTACAGCTTTTAACATTTCCCAGAACTTATTGACATTGTGTTTATCTACTACAGGAATTAGAGATGAAAATTGGAGGTTCTTTCTAAATGTTTACGCTCCCATTTTTTGGCATAGTGTTTTTCTTTCTCCAGTTATGTGGAACACAATCACAGGTCTATTTTTTTTTTCCAGCCACTTCCAATAGTTGTTATAACTTGGGTTTACTTATGATAGCAAATTTCTGGTTTTATTTGCCCTGTATCAATTTTTAACATTTGAAAGTAATTGTCCTCTCCCCACTGCTCCACAAACTTTTACTGAAATCTTTTTAAGAATGACTTGTGAGACTCCCTGTTTTTATCCTGGAATTCCAATTTTCCATTTCCCCCCAACTCTATGACTGGTAATAGTTGTCAGTGAGAACTGATGCAAGTAAAATACTAGTTTTGATCAACATGATTGTATACTTTGAGCAGATTTCCTTATCTTTTCTGTCACCCTTCTTTGAAAGGGTGTAACTGAGGTTACTGAGATCCTGAGTTTTCCAATATGTCTACTAGTAGATACTTTAATAAAATCGAGGTATCATTTATAATGAGTTTTATAGGGGGAGACACTGCAAGTCAAAGTCCATATCCATGCGCAAGATGTCTATTTCAAACTCATCACTGTTTATGTTTTAGCTAAACTCCATGTTTCTCTTATCAGATTCAGAGAAGTTTTTCTGTTCTACTAATATATTACCACTAATATGGTCATCTTACAGAGGTTCCCTCCCTGAAGCACTGCTACAATGTAGTTGAATAGATTCAGTATAAGCCAAAAATGAGGCAGAGAGTAAATGGCTTCATTCAAATCCCAACCCAAACTATCCCTGTATTAACATCCTCACAGAGTTGAAACACAGCAACCTGTCAGTGAGAACATAGAACAACATTGCCATCTATGAACATACAGAAGATGTGTTTCTTTCTCACAGCAGGAGTACCATCTCTACAAAGTATGTCTTCTCCATTAATGCCTTTTATTAGCTGAGTGTATCATGCAATACAGGTTGACTGCAAGCACTAGTCAGGAGTGAAATAGCCTGATCGTATTTTACAGATTTGTATTTTCTTGCTTTCATAAATGGAATAATTGTCATGGTAAAGAAAATGAGCCTTGCTCTTTTGGATAAAGAATTCGTGCATTTGTTCACTCGTATTGCGCATGACTGCCAAACAGGATTCTCCAAGCAGTTCTGTGAAATTATGGTTAGCTTTATGGAAGCCAGAATTGTCCATCCCTGGGGGTGCAACTATGAAATCCGTCTTTGCTTTCCACTCCATCTTTCATCTCTTTTGAAAGAAAACAGTCACAAAATTCTGCGGTTTGCATGCTGCTTGCACAGTGGATTGAGAAAAAAAGATCATCATAGCTTTTTCCACAGCTTCACCTTTTCATGTCTTTATTTTCTCTAAGGTAAAAGCTACTGTTTTATATCTCTTTGCCAAAGCTCCCAAGTTTTCACATTAGCAAAATATGGCATTGTTTTGTTGCAGAACCACTTTGCAGATTAATATACATCAGCATGCGAACTGCATGCTGCTGCGCCATGTGCTGTTTTAAGAATGTATGTCTCATCTGTCACTACAAAAGATACGAAGCAGCATTAAATTTGGGAGCTCTTGACACAGCTAATGATTCATATTCGCTCTAAATGACAGCTTTGGTGCAATGTCAAGGTTCAGCTATAGTGTAGGAGATGAAAACTATTCTCAAAGGGCACGTTTAGACCAAAGGACTGCACACATGGTCATCTGCTTCTACCTTCCCTCCCATCCAACTTGTGCGGAGACACGTGCCTGCCTCAAGCTAGCACACTCCTCTGGAGGAACAACACGCCTGTGTGGTAAGCTGCTCTCTGTGTCCCTGCTGAACCGTTTCACAGGGTGGAAACACAGATACCACAAGTTCATGTCTGGATAGCACTTTACTGCCCATCCCCCACTGCATAATTTTGCCCTTTCATTTGGTTATTTTAATCTTACCTCCTCTATACTATAAAGACACACATGTTCTACTCTTATTCTTGTGTAATCTGCAAAGCATCTGGGTCCCACACAGCACATTGCTGACTGGAAGAGCATGCAAGTATCTTGGCTAGTTTCTTGTGAGCATTACAAGGCTCTAGCTTTTGTGAGACACAGCGGGGAAAATGCCACATCTTCTATCCCTTAATTCTGAATTAGGGTGACAGCAACTTGTAAAACAAAAGAGGTATAAGCACTGTAGAGAGCATACAGAAGAGATGATTGCATAATCGCACACGCAGTTTTAAGGTTTTCCTTGAAGCAGGGTGAGAAGGGGCTTGCAAATGCCTTTGGAGGACTTCCCTCATGACAAGTTCAGAAGCAGGCCAGGACTTGAGTTAGAGGAAAATGAAGGGTCATACTGACCATCTTCATTACCACTATGCCAAGAACAGTGCAAAAGTGAGGTTGTGACTGAAACTCTTTTGCAAAGTTAAATACTGCATGCAAAGAGATGTATGAAAACAACATTTCCCTGTCCTTCCTTGGAATGTGTGGTCAAGTAAGAAAGAAGAAACAAAACAGTTAGACGTACTTTCCCTTCTCACTATTACACTGCAGCATCATATATCACATGCAGGTTACGGGCTTAAGTATTTGAGAATGCTCATCTTCTTTTTAGTAAAGGAGTGGTGCCAGTTGAATGACACAATATAAATGCCTTACATGGCAAAATTTCAAATTATGTATATAGAGAAAGCAAGTTCCTATGCACATACTAAGTCAAAAACTGAAGGTTGTGGGCTGACCTGCTTTGCCCTGGTAACGCTCTTGTTGTGGTAGGAAAGCAATCAGTTAGCCTCTCTCCTAGAGTTCCAAGCTTGCACAAGCTGCCCAAATTTCCTCCCCGTTTCGACAATGTGACCTGTGTCCTGATTGTATTCAGAATCCTGTCAATTCTGCAGAGGGCAAAATGTCTTTATTATTATTTCTGTCATCCAAACTCAGCCATTTGCTAGCATCTGCCCAAATTTTCCTTTGCTCCTTTGCTTTCAAACTTTTCTTAGAGAAGAAACTCGACAGGGCTCTAGGCAGAAAGGAAAAAAGTAGCTTTTGCAGTCTGAGACACTCTATCATCTTTGCTATATTATACTATTAATTACAAACAAAAAAGATTTTTTTAATGAGGTGTCACCAATCTGCCCTCTTTCCGCTTTTGGACATCCAAAATAATAATTATAATTTTTAGGTTTCTCAGGTTTAGCATAACACCAACAAACAGTGGCAACAGGATCATCATGTTAAACCATTATCTTTCAATAATGGTTCTCTTATAAAAGATTTTAAAATCAATTAAAACAGAATTTCCTATCAGTATTTGTCTTTTGCATGTGTACTACTAGAAAAACTTCTTTAGAATATAGTCTAAAAAAGATCTTTCCAGATGTACAATAATTTATTCCCTTCTTTTAATATCAAACAGTATGTACGTAGGGAAGATGTTCTTCCTTGAGAGAAGTATGCACTGGCATTTACTTCTCAGCTCATTGAAACAGCACCCTTAAAGCATCAGCCAGAGTGGAGAACGCCTGACACGTTGTATTCCATATTCCTCGTCTAACTGACATCAGGCTCATAACTAATAATATGAGAATTATCCAGTTATTAGCAGACAAATGGAATGCCTACAATAACAGTATTAATTTTTCCCTTTGTCTGTTCTGGGGAATGTTAGTAACTGCTTCTAGTACACCATGTCAGCAAAAGTCAGGAAGCTATAGATGTTTTAAAGGATTAAAATCTCAGAAAAAGCACATGAAACCAATAAAGGACACACAATGTCTGGCTCCAAATACACACGTGGAAGAGCAGCACAAATGTCGAATCCCTCTCAGCATTGCTTTATTGCTTGTCTCAGTTAAACTGCAGTGCAAATATCTCTTATTTCACTTGCTTGCTTGTATTCAGCAGCAAGGATCACAGATGGACTGACTAGTCATACCCAGCTTGCATTACCCTGATATTTCATACAAAATTTTCCTTCTTTAATCTTATAGATAAGGTTCAGGAGGTACGGCGTTTCCCAAAAACCTCCAGGTAGTTTGGTAAGGCTCCTATCCAGCTACAAGCCTACCACTCTTTGCTGCCAACTGTTAAAGAAAACTTTCTGAAAAAATAGTTGGTAGAGACACACTTTTGACAACAACATCATTTGAGGGTTTAAGATCCTGACTTATCATAGTATGTGCATCCCAGCTTGCGTCAGCATGTCGTTTCCTCTAAAGAGCATTTCAGAGGTAGCTGCATGCAGTCAATAATGCTGGTGCAATCCTCAATATTTGGTCCCTGAAAGCCAACCACTATTTCAGACACATTCAAAATGCTTGTCACCGCTGGACAAGGCAGTTTTTAACAGTTGCCTCACAAACCTCTGCCAGCATTGTACTCCCCACCATGCTAGGACCAAAATGCATTGCTGCTGAGCTGTAGGTGCTTAGACTTCCTAGCCTGACAGATATTTAGTTTTAGGCTTTATGAGAGGTGAGGAAAGGGACAAACTCCTCACATGCCTCATGAAGTTCTGGAGCTATCATTGGCTAGGCAGAATTTTGCATGGCGCATAACCACAACCTACTAGTTCTCCTGCACTAAGCAGGGGAGATACGCAGCAAGAAATGAGTCTCTACAGTCAGTCATAAAAGTAACCTTCGGTCTTCCAAAATTCAGAAACTACTACTACCTCATCATCCTCACATTTTGGAGGCCAATTGTCCTGCTGGATGACTACCTCCTGCCCCAGCAGGAGAATCTCATCCAGTTGATCCAGTTTGTTAGTACTTGAAGAAACAGAAAAGCTTTCAAAGCTGTAAGTGCTCAAGGAAAGAGCATGCATCAAAACCATTTCTCTGCATCCTAAGAATCAGTTTCTCAGTCCTACACCATGAAACAGTTCCCACTTTCTTGTTAGTTAAATATTGTGTATCTTAGGATAGAGGCCCAGGAATCCTGACATCAGCCTATGCAACAGGTACAGGTTGTACAGAGACTGCAAAACTGAGGTCTGAGGCTTCACGGGTACAAAACTAAGCCAGAACACACTGAAATGCTGCAGACCACAAATAAATTAATCAATATTTGGAAACACATGAAGAGCCAGTGAAGTCACCTGAAATTTGAGCACAGCCAGTACAGATCATTTGGAAAATATATAAGGCTTTTTTTTTTTCCTTTTTCTTAGTTGAATCTAATGGATTAGTTTTGCTACAGCTGGTGCAAGGTTGGTCTGAATAAAGACTCATGTGAGGTGATTCGCTAAGGTATACCCTACCTTTAATCTTTATGTGAGAGAGATTATTCTTTCCCCACCCAAGCTACCCTCAGAAGGAAAGGCCAGCTCTTGGCTTCTTTCATAGCCAGGGATCAGTTTGTATTGCTCTACATTTTCAATGCTAGTTATGCAATGCTAGTAATGCAAGTGAAAAGACAGCTTAAAGACTTTGTAAGTTAAATCTGAAATTCTCCAAAGCCTTTACAGATCATGGGGCTTATGGCTTTCCTTGAGTCATAGCTTGTAGACTTTAAAGGCCAGAAAGGAGTATTAGAACACAGGTGTAACCTGTACATTGCTGTTCATTAAACTTCAGTCAGTTACTCGTATGTTGAGCTCAGTGACTTCTGTTTGCTTGAAGTGTATCTTCTATAAAAGCATACAGCCTTGATCTGAAGACATCAAAGAAGGAGGAAACCACTGCTTCCCTCAGTATTTTATTCCTGTGGTTAATCAAACTCCTAGTTATAAATGTATGCATTATTCTAATTTGAGCTTTTGTGGTTTCAGTTCACAGGCACTGGTCCTTGATATGTTTCTTCGTCTAAAACAGTGGTTGAGTTCCCAGTATTTTCTTCTCTTGGAAGTATGTGCACACAGTAATCAAGTCACCTCCCAATCTTCTTTTTGATAAACCAAACAGATCATGTTCTTTCATCTCTCATTATAAGCCTTTCCAGTTCTTCAATCATTTTTGTGGCTCTCTTCTGTACTTTCGCCAATTTGCCTTTTCTTCTTAAAAGTGGACAACAGAATTATACAGAAAAATCCAGTGTCCATTTCACTAATACTGTATAAAGAATACAGTTAGTCAAACTTGCTATTCCCCTGCTTATATGCACAAGGATTTTCTGTCATTACTCCTTTTTGCCACAGCTTCACTACAGGATTTAAACCAATCTGTTTATCCTTTATGACCTTTAAATGCTTCTCAGAGTTGCTGCCTTCCAGTTTCTTGCCCCTGAAGCTTTTCTTATCATAACTTGCTATACCACCATATTGGATTTATCTAAAGAGTGACAACACAACAGCTAGTTCACCAACATCCATTTTTCCAAATTTTAGTACGTTTAATAGTTGTGAAGTCACAGATTCTGCAAGCCTGTGATTATTCAAGAATTTTCACTGTCTTTTAAAAAAAACCAAATTTTCTACCCTTTGTGTTTGAAGATGTGCCTTGTTGTACCTAAAACATTAGGAAGTCCAAGGCAAACTTAAAAAAAATTTGAAAACTTATCATTTAAGAAGGCTTATGCCTTTTAAACAAATGTATCATTTTTTGAGTACCAAGCTGAGTTATCTGAAGAAAAACATCATGACAGTGAGCATGATATAAAGATATCCAGACTATGTTTGATTTTATGCAGGGAGCAATAATTTACATTTGCCTGAGAAATAAAACTCATGCGAATAAGATTTCTAGAGTGCACCAGCTGCACGGCTTCTACGTTTCTCATGTTGTTTGGTCTTTGAGAATAGTTCCTATGGAACTGATGAAGCACCAGAAATACAAGCGAAAGTTTGAAGAGAATAGTGAAGGACAGTGAGGAACATTAAAAGCAAATGAAGAAATAAATCAAGGGATAGCATAAAAATTTACAAAGACTGTAAAACTGGAGGTCAAAAATAATCTGTACTCTGGGTTATTCAATACCTGTAACAGAATACCACAAAGTATAGATATGCATGGTCACATTTGTGATTTTATTTCTATCATAACAGATCTTATCCAGCTACAACTGCTGAAATAGCAACTGAACTAAAATGATAGTGTGTATACATATGTGAGAATTAGCTGAAGAGCACGTCTAGAGAAAGTCAAATTACATGAGCCAAGCCGTAAATTTGTGTTATAAGCATCTGTGTCTGTGGTGCAATATTGATTTTACTTGTGAGTAATAGCATAAATTGGAGAGATCTATAAAATAATAAAGTTATAAAAGGGAAGTTTTTATTTAACCCAGGGACTTGATGATTCAGACATGTTTTAAAAGGTTAAAAGAGATAAAAATCAAACTGAAATGACAGAAAAAATGCTCTTTAAAAAGTCCATTTTCCTTTTTATTAGAAAATAAAGACATTTCTAGTCAACTTCCCTCTGCTCTAAGTTATTTGTAGAACTCGGTGTTTTATTTAAATATTCAATATCTCTACTAATATACAGACAGAAGTTGCTTCATTCCTGTCATTTATTAAATAGGTTTCAGGGGTTCACTGAAGAAAAATAGGAAACTTGCTTTGATTTCTGTAGGCCAGCTCATTTCAGGTTATACCTCAAGATACATATGTGTAGAATGTGTATACTGCAGAAAATCAAACTACTGCCACAGGGCAGACAAATATAAATAAAAATTTAGAAAAATATATGGATTCTGGATATTTTAATACACCCCCTCCATGCATTGTATGGGGAAGAGACATACAGAAGTAAGATTTGCATAAAATAATCCCTATACAAACTAGAACACAGCTTAACTCCTTTATTTATCTTCGCCAAGTCTAGGAATCAAAATAAAACGCCGTTGTTTGGAGGTTCTTTTCAGTTTGTTCTCTACACAAAATCTTACACAAAATAAAACATATGTAAATGGATCGCATTGCAAAGTAAATTTTCATTTACCTTTTCACTACTGAGAAACCAGAGCCTGATGATAATAACAAACAGCATCTATGTAGAACGAGGTAAAGAAAGCTACAGAGAATGAGGCATATATCTGGGGCTAATTATACCATCAGTAGAATTTCAGACCGAAACAGTTGCAAGGAAACTGAAATTAACAGTTTTAATTGTGTGTAAAGTCTTTTCAAACACAACCAGAACAGAATTACACTTCACAGTGACCAAAATTCATTAAAGAAATAAAGAATTTGATCATAAGTAACTAAAATGAGAGAGACCTGATTATTTCAGAAAACAAATCCTAACAGGCCAGATGATAAACATACAGAGACATCCAAACGTAAGCAAGAAATAGGCAGTACCTAGTTCTGAATGAAAAAAAGTCTGGAACTGCAGTACTATTGTGCTGTCTCACTGCTTCTAGTAATCCAGAGTCATGATACTAAACAGAGAACAGGGAAAGATGTGGGCTTACTTGCATTTGACATAGAAAGTAATTCAGATCAGTTGTCCATGACGTTAAATTTGTAAAAAACCTCCAACTAAAAACTTTAAAAAATGTACTGTAGTAAAACCAGTAGGTTATTGCCATTGGCAGACAGTGGGATTAAAACTGTCTTGCTATCAATTCTAGATACCAACAGAACTGCTTGAAAAGTCATGGATTTATACCAGAGCTATTCACTCTGCTTATCAGTAAGGTAGGAAAATGGAAAAAAAGAAAAAAGTGGTTTTTTTAAATGTCAACATTTAAAAAAAAAAAATCCCTGACAGAGGAAAAAGCAAACTATGAAATGGTCAGTTAACAATTAGAATCCAAGAAGTCCAAGAAAAGTAAGAGTTTGTTTTTCAAGACACCAAGGGGTACACAAGACAACCTGCTTGGGGAGGAAGAACAGAGGAGGAGGCTAAGATAATTGTTCCGTTTACACCACTCAGAGCAGTACATATGCCTCCAGGCACATTTAACTTCTCTACATGCAGAGGGTATGTGGTTCTGCACTAATGAAATCACAGCAGTCAGAACTGTGGCAAGATCACCAAGTACAGAAAATGAACGGGCACCAGAACTATGGAAAAAAAAATGCCTGATCCTAAACAGAATTGTAGCGTCAACCCAAGGCTCCTCATGCTTTTAGGATCTGTGCCTTAAGAAGGCCAGTAAAATCTAGCAGGATGTGAGCTCCAACTAATTATGCAGTTATGAAATATATGTGAAAGCACATTGTACATGATGGAGCCAGATTATTTCTGGTATTTTAAAGTTCAAAGAATTGCCCCCCAAGGAAACAAAAGCTACTGAAGAAGATAGTGCAAAGATGAGCACATTTTTGTTCGTTATATAGCAGTTACAACACTGAACAACTTAATACACAAAGTGTTATGTTAATATTTATGTGTGATGGCTGATCACAGCCAGGGTGGACAGTCTGATCCAGGTGTTCACATAATAAGAGTTCTGCTGTCTTCCCTGACATTCCATCCAGCTTAGCATCATGCTGTATGGGTACGCGGGGGTGAATCATCTGCAGCACCTGAACAGGATGTGTGGAGAGGCTTGGTGAATCAGTGATCCAGTATCAAGGCAAGAGGATATTGTTTTCCTGGAGAGATCACCTTTTTTTTAATGAGAGTTTCTAAATCTAGGTCATTTACAAAATTCATTTTTGCTCCTCCTACAATGGAGGGTATTAGGTCTGGATTTTTGTCCAAGCTTCAAATTTATCAGTTGTTTTTTGAACATTAAAAGTGTCCTCCTATTTCCCAATTGCCTAATGCATTATTCTTCTTTTTTTTCCCGCTAAGACCATGTAACTGCAGCTATGCCCAGCTAGACCACTGCAACAGTCTTGCAACCTCTGCAGTGATGACAAAAGTGATGAAATGGCCACTGAGTGAAATCTAAAAATCTGTTTAAAACTGCATGGACTCCATGGCATGAAAAGCATTACTTAATCTAGGATACCTTATTCCCTTTACTACCACAAACTGAAATCCTGGGTCATGGTTTCAAGTTCATGCTCCTCCTCCACTTGTATACATAGCTTCATATCAGATAAATATGAACTTATCACATTTCAGCCTAATGTTCTTACTCTTTTTAGTTTTTCAGTGGTAGTTTGATCACAGACCGCACAAGTACCTTGTAAGAGGTGAGGATGAAGAGGCTGGTGAGCAGTAAGAACAGCTGTCATCTCATCATGATCAGAAGGATGTATGTACTCATAAATGCTATTACCAGTAAGCTCCACCTGTGAAAAGATATGTAACACATGAAGCATTGCAGCTGGCTATTTTTTTGTTCCTATCCCAAAACTGCTCTTAAGTAATCTGCTTACACTTCATCTGGGTAACTATGCACTATTTTTAAAACATAAGTTGAATGCATCAACACCATGTTCCAATTCATACCTGCTAAACTGAATTAATTCCTTCTTTAGCAGTAATCAATACTTATAGGGGCTTTTGTGGCAATTTCTGGTGATGATCTGGATCCAGAAGAGCTGCTACTGGAGCAGAAAGTGAGAAACTAGAGTAGCTGTAGAAATGTTAGACTGCCACTCAATGGGATAAAATCTCTGTGAACTGTATTAATGTCTCACAAGAAGACAGCTATCCAAAAAAATGTTTCTACAGGTCCCCAGAAACTATCACCTGTATTCAGCTGTCTGTCAGCTGAGCCTTCATAGCCAAACCACTAGACTTACAAAATTCCTTTGTGTCTTTTCAAAGATGATTCACCACTCTCAATCCACAGTAGTGTGAAGGGCTCAGAACAGTAGCTGGTGAATTCAAAAGGCAGACTTCCACAGATTTTCATGGGCACTGAACTGAGCCTTTGCTACTTTAAGTAAACATGCACAGTAAAGACTAGATCTATCTTAAGTATTTGTGTATTTCCTCTTCTCACTTTAACTTTGCGCACACAGAATGTATTTCTGTCTCTCCCACTGTTGTACCCATAATAACAGTTGCGCAAAGAAATGAATGGTGTGCACCGTATGTCTTTTTTGCTGAGTCTATTTGCCATGTATAAAACTCGCCAACAAAAGTCTCCAGATAGATGCAGTAATTGATTTAAGGAGTGAACCAATACTTTGAGCCTGTGTTTTAAATTAGTGTCAGGCTGCCCAATTGTTCAGTGTGGCCTGATGTGCCTTGGGCCCCCAAGATCAGAGACAGCTGAGAGGTGAAGTAATTTAACCTATTCTTCTGAGCCAATCCTACTGATTTGCTAAGATGTGTGAGTTGCCTTTTCTTTAGAATAAATGAAGTTGTCTGCCCCACAAAGCAATCTGTTTCCAAAAATGTTTCTCATCGTTCCATTTTTTGCATTATTCATGGAATGTCTCTTCCCAAGACTATGCAAACCAAATTTTTTTCTAGCCATCTATTCCCCACTGCATCTTTCCAACAATCCCTCCTGCAAACACAAAACCAGCAATCCTGGTTTCATATTCTAACCAGAATAAAATTTCACTGAATATGAAAAAAAGAGAGAAAGAAGGAGAAAAAATTAGAGAGATTGAGAGAGAGAAAAAGAAAGAGAGAAAGAAAGGTAGAAAGAAAGAGATGAAAAGAGAGGAATAGAGGGGGAAGGGGGAAGGGGGAAAGGGAAAGGGAAAGGGGAAGGGGGAAAGGGGAAGGGGGAAAGGGGAAAGGGGAAGGGGGTTTATCTGTGTTGCTTCATTCATATAATTTTCTCTAGAAGTTCTCCTTAAAAAGCACTGGCTGTTCCTTTTCAGGATTGTAACAGGTGGGAACCTGTTATAGTAACACTCTGTATTCAAGCTTTAGTGACAGGGAAGGAGAATATGCAATCTCACTGTGAGTCATGCTTCTGTTTGTTTTTAATTACATGGGGGAAAACATTGTAAATGTCCATAGCCATCTCTATAAATAGCTACATAATCACCTTCAGACACATAGAATCAATTTTTACAAAATTCTGATAATTCTTACAGTGATAAGCATTTTATTGGCCTATATGCTTAGTAAACCAGAATACGAAAAAAAAAAAATATTGTAAAAATGCACAGCTGTGCAAACCAAAAGGAGTTTCACTTGTGAGCCTGTTCTTATTATTTTATCTTTGGATAATAGTGATTTTGCTGAAGAGTGTGTTTTGCCTTTGAAATTAAAACAATTGTAATAGAGAATACAGCTTCAAAAAAAAAAAAAATCATTCATGTGTGGCTATGCGCAAACAATCTCTCCCTTCAATGTAAAGACTTTCTTACAAAAACACCTCCAATCAACCTGACTAGCAACATTAACTGTAGTAATCCAAAAGATCTTGTTGCATCTTTGCTATTACTGAGTATAATCATAACCACATCAACATGCGTCTACTCTTACAAAGCATAACCCATGGGTACCTCTTGGTTTTCCAAAAGTCACTACCTATTTCAGAAGGACTACTCACAGAAATACGCATTTGTTCACAGGAATCACAGGACTGGACCCAAGGTCACAGTTTTATGCAAACTGTAATTTGTATCCCTGGGCTTCCACCTAAAATTCAAAACTAAGGTGCTTTGTGAAGCTAATGACTAGTTTTTTCTTGTTATATACATAGGAATATTTTCTACCCTGATGTACGCATTTGCAACCCTAGCAAAATCAGCGGGAGGTGAACATACAACGCTGAAACCAAAATTGACTGTAAAAATGCAAGTGGAAACATAAAGCCATCAGGAAAGAGATGGGAGCTATGTAAGAGTCAAATAACCAAAATATGTATACATAATTTTGAAACTGACCACAGTCTCCTGCTACGCATAGTGCATGCATGCTATTTTAAAGTCTACAATGAAACACTGAAACCTTAAAAAAATAAATTATATAGTTCAGTTCATAAACCTTCTAAAATCCCATGCTTCAGGCTTATTAAATCAGCTTCCTTGATGCTGCTTTTTAATATCTGTAAATACCTGCTTACTACCAAATATCGCTGTTTCCTACTAAGAGGTTTTTTATGTGTAACTCAGCTGCACATTTTTTCCTGGCAAGAAATGATTCATAATAAACACAGAGGACTAAGTAGATGGATTCTCGAGCAAATAATAACATATTTTCCCTTTCATATACTTACTTGATGAAAGTAAAATAAACTCTTGGAAAAGTTCAGATGTTTGTGGTTGAATATTTCAAGACATATCAAAAGTCAAAGATAAGCTTGGCTCCCTCGTGGACCCAGAAAAATGGCTGGAATAAGCTCCAGACTTGCAAAATTTTTAAAAAAATATACCTTTCACCATTGTTTCTTGAGAGGGTTTTCCACTCCGTTCTGTGTCTCTGGGGACACAGGGGGAAAAATATCTGGGGAATATGAACCTATTCGTTATCCATGGAGAAAAGGAGGCAAGGAACTGGCGGTCTTAGCTACTACAAGTCAGTGCGATACTGGTCTGTAGCCAATTGAAATTAGATGGAGGAGGGGGTCCTAACCACCAGTATTTACACTATTTGCAGTTACAACTGAGAGCAAAGGCAGATCAGAGTCCAAAGCCACAAATTAAATGATACGTCCACAAATGAAAACGTAGCCTTTTCAGAAATATTTTCTCTTATTCTGTGATGCTGCAGACAGAAGTGAGTGGAGTAGTGCTGAAAAACAATCCTTAATATTGTTTTTAAGTTTTAAACTAGCTTAACTACACCAGTCAGTTAAGGGTTATTCGGAAGCTCTAATTGCTTTCTGCTGAAATTAAATTCAAGCTCAACTAGAAGATAAAGGCTACTGTAGCAGGTCTCCTCCTGCAAAATATTTTTAAACTGACTTTTTATTTAGTTTAAATATAAATTTTTAAACAAATTGCACTTTAACTGGAAATTGATGTGTGGACTAGTTAATTGTCAAAATATTTAATAAAAAGGCCTTTCTATGCACACTGTAAAAGATTTTCTACAATCATCATCACTCTGGTCTCAGCTTGTATTGGCTGGAGCTCTGTAAGAGCACTTGTTGAAAATATAGTGTGGGATTATGACTTGATGAGGGAGACTTGCAGGATTTGCTTCTACAGACCAATCTTATTCTTGTTGATGTCAGTGGCAAAACTCCCAGTGATTTCTAGAGAAGTAGAAACAAGAACTCATTTAGAGCCCTGGGAAGCTTACAGGAATATCCTAGTGTTAATGTATTAATATCTTAGTACATAGAAGTAGCCTAGTATTAATGCTAGTAATACTGAAAGCAAAATTGTCCCTTCAAAAATAGAACATTGAGAAATAACAAGAACAGATTAGATGATGAAACAGTATGGGGAAAGCAGGGAAATAAACACTGCCTTGTTTAGCTGGGTTTTTTCACTTAAAAAAAAAAAAACCACCTGTGTGCTCTGAAACTGCTGGAGCACTTAAGTGTTTTGAGAGTCTAAAAATTGCCCTTAAATTTCACATCCCTCAGTCCTCTCCAATCTATAGCTTTCCAGGGAGTTCAAGGATACAGCCTATTCATTTACAAATCCCTGCTAAAGTGAAATATTTGTGATTTTGCTTATTAAACTGACTTCAATAAGCGATATGACAAAACCCTCTGGTTTTCCTTGGCACCTCTTGTGCCAAGAGTTTATAGATATTTACATGTGCAATGGACATGGAATTCCGTCCGTACAGATAGCCGTAAGGGCAGGAGGGCTAAACATGACTAAAGCCTGTATGACACTTTCAGTCCCCTCTTCCTGAATGTGGCAAAGTCTATTCGGTGCTCTACTGATCCCATAGTTCTTTAATTTCACCAAATGACTGGATAATACTGAGACCTACAAGATCTGATGACTTGATATTCCTCAAAGACAAAGAAAAGAAAGAAACAATTTCTGGACAAAACCTGGAAGATCAGTTAGCACTTACCAAACAGCAAGCAGCATGGGACAATGAGACTCTACTTCAGCAAGGACAGATGGGAACACTCAGTGCTGTGGAGTAATTGTACTGACTAAATGAACCTATTTAAGCAGTCAGCAATGTAGTGGATCTTTTCAAAAAGTTAGGGCAAGAAAAACTTTTAATGAAGCTATTGATTCAGAGTAGAAAATATGGCCATTCTCTAGGAAAGTTTATTCTAGAACAAAGCAATATTTGAAGTAATTTTAACATGCATTAAATGTTATGAAAATAGTACACTGTTACAGACTCAGTTGAACAAACTGCTAGAACTAAGAATGTTCCCTGGACACATTTTTAAAAGTTGGCAGAAAAAAGATTCACACAGAATATTGAGTCTCAAAATTACTTTTTCTAAAAGAGATTACAAGAGGGATTGTAGTTGCCTTTGCATTTGGAAGTGGTGTTTATGCAATTATGTGCTTGATTTTTTTAGCTATTTGGAGATGTACTTTTTCTCACTGCTACAAATTCTAATATCACTATTATAAACACACATCCAAAGAACTTCACAGTTTTTCAATCAAAAATATTAGTTACTACCAAAGTTAAAGCACATGTGTAGTCTTCACAACTCAGCTCCTTCTCTGTTTTATGGAATATTGACAGGGCATATTCCCCAGACATTTTCAGAACATCTCTGTCACCTTTATCTCCTCATTCTTCTTCCTCTGCTATCAAGTCTTTATTTCACTTTATTTAAGTCTGAGAAGTGTTTGAGCTGCAACTGGTTCTGAAGACACATTTCGGTTTCTTGCAAGTCTCATCCAGGGCCCAGTGAAATAAATTCGGAGTTTTCCTGTTGAACTTCAGCAAAATTTAGGTCAGAGGCTACCAATGAATTTGTGTAATACCTTTACACACAAAGGTATGGAAAATTGCACTCTGCAATAAATTCAGGCTATTTACCTTTGTGCCTATCCCAAGAAGGCAGAAAATTAGAAATGTCCTTCTAAGAAAAAAAAAAAAGCCACAATAAAACACCCTTATACTTCTCATGCAGAACAGTAGTAAACTGAGTTTTATGAGTTCTATCACAACCATATAAAACGCTTTACTGAAAAGACCACTGAGCTGGAAAAACTCAGGAAAAACTACCCTGAATTCCATGTGAACACTCATAAATCTGCCCCCCTTTTCTTTTTTTCCTAAAGCACATTTACCATAAAACTCATGTTCCACATCAGATTTCCTCTCTATTTCATAACAAGTCTCAATATCTTACACAATCTAAAACATATAGGCTTGAATTCTAAACTTTATTTCAGACGTATAGTGTTACCACACAGGCAATAGGTTTGGGTTTCAAGCTCTGTATATATCTGCAATTTGCAATATCATATTATTTATTACCCTTCTTAGAGGTAATGAGGAGTAAAATACAATGAACAAGCAAAGATATAAAGACAGCCATGAAGTGGTTGTAAGCAAAGGAAACTTGAATATTTAAGTAAGGCCATTTGTCAGAGAACAGTCAAAGCCTCAAATACCCCTAAAATACAGTGACGTTATATACAAGTCAAGATACCAGCATTAGGTTCCAGATCCAGTATCTGTATTTAACAGACGGACAGAATAAATCAGTCGTACCTGAGATAAGCCAAGATGTACAGATGCTGTTTCTGAGATGTACATTATTTTGCCATCTGATGCTACCACGAAAACAAAGCCATCCAAAGTCTGAAAAAGATAAATATGTGGTAGGGTAAAAAGCAAGCACTCTGTTTAAACCATTTACAGTGAAAAAATTTGTGAAGTCTTTTGGGGGAAGATTGCTCTCCAACTTCAACAGCAGCAAAGAGAGGGAAAATTTAAGGAACAGAAACCTTTATCCTGTGCTGTTCCTACAAACCCTATGACACACACACACTTTGTGAAATCCAGTTCATTCCCCTTACAGATGCTAGCTTTACTGCTTCACTTTAAGTTAACATTCTCCTGTTGATTCTGGTTATTTTAGTACTTAGCACAAATCCTGAGCTATGTGGTACTTAGGGGAAAATCTAGTACTATGCAAGCCATTTTTTATGGTATAATTGGCAGACACAGCTAACCAGTATTTACAATATATTTAATAATACCATAAGCAATGCTTTATATTTCTTTGACTATATTTTTAATAATGTCTTTCTGAACAGAGGGCTGTCTGCTGTGAAACTATGTGAGCTTAGAAAAGACAGCAAAATAAATCAGCATTCAACACCTTGTTACACTTGAAGAGAGATACTTATGCTCATTGAGCTAAATCCATACAGTCTGTGAATCTCACCTAACAGTAATTCACAATGGAAATTTGAGATCCAATCCTACAAATTCCTATTGAAGGGATATTGACTGGAAGGTAAATATTACTGGTGTGAGTAAAAACTGAAGTTTAATTTAGTCATATATCATTCATACAGGAAAAAATAATATGATGCAAATGGTGCAGGTTAGCCAAAACTGGCCATGATTTAGACATAATACCTATCAGTTTGGGGGTACCTTGATTCTTCATTGCCCAATCTGAGGCATTTTTTCAAAAGTATCTCATATTCTCAGTCAAAAAGTATCCATTATCTCTAAGCAGTTTAGGAAGCTTTGATCAACACGTACCTATGAACATCATTAGAAAATATATTTGGAAGAGAAAAATAATTTTTAAAGATCACAGACAAATCAAATGCCTTTTTAAATTCATATTGTAAGTTACTGAACCAGGAGAGAAGCAATAAAATCCTATATGCTTCGTGCTCTTACGTGCTGCCCTGATAAGAAAACACTCAGAATTATTCTCTGGCCTACAAAAAATTCTACAGCATGTAATTGAAACCAGATTACTCTTTACCTTTACTTTTTTTTTCTTTTTTGGAACATAAATTAAATTTTGTAGAAGTATTATAATGGGAAATAAATTATTGCACTCTTAGCCATAACTTTGCTTTTAAACACTGTCATCTTGCAATAGGTCTACCCAGTATCTTAACTAAAACTGTGTCAATGCTTCCATCACTGCATTATATGGTGCAGTAGGTCTCCAACTTTCCTACACAGAAAAGCATACTGAAGCTGAAACCTTCACATGTAAAGTTGCAGTCTAAGAACCCTTAAAAAAAAAAAAATTACAGTAAATGTGGGTTCATTAAACCATTAAGCATTCATAACTCAGAAATAACTGAACTGTAAAATGAGTATTACACATGATTAGGATATAATGTTACTGAAGTTCATTTAATGCCAGACAAAATGTGAAATAGCTGACGAGGAGGAAGAGCAAGTGCAACAACAGTGATTTTTACGATATAAATAGGTATGTATTTTCTAAGCAGACTAGTGATTCTGAAACAGCTGATAAGACATCACTACTTAGAAAGAAGGCTAGCAATACCTCCACATGAGATAATTTTGAACTTTATCAATTTCCATGGACTATATGTGGTCAGTAACACACGCTTCGAATCACCGTACCGAAAGCCTCTCTTTTTACTCTTTTTACTTCAGGAGAACGGATGATACCTCGCAGGGCGTCAGTAACTAACCCTGCATGGCATTTCCAGCGTCGGACCACCTCGCATGGCTTTCCCAGCCAGCCCACCCTGCCGCCTCCTTACCTCCCCCGGCGTTCGCGGCTTGCTTGAGCCTGGGGAGAACGGCAGCTGTCCCCCACGGCTACACACGGCCCAGCGGCCGCGGGGACCAACGGCCGGGGCGGGCTTCAGGGCCAACGGCAGGGGCGCAAGGCGGGAGCGGGGGCCAACGGCAGGGGCTCGCCCCGAACGCCACCGGCTGGCGGGGACGAAGGTGGGCAAGCCCTCCTGGCGACTTGGCGGGAGGAAGCGGCCACAGACCCCGAACAGAGTTTCTGTTGAGTTTTTTATCGCCAGCCGGGCGAACAGTTAGAACAGCTCCAGCTCTGTGACCAGGAATTAACCTCCCACAATAAAAACGGCCGTTAAATGATTACGGTTTACTAGGTCTTTAAAATCGGGGGAGAAAAACCCTTGCTGTATTAAAGTCACGTATAAAAAAAGTGGAGCTAAACGTAATCATTTTTTTTCCCCTCCGGCTGGCACGCACGCCCCAGCTACGACTTCCTAAACTCTCCTACGCGGGGGGAATTCGAAGGAATTCCAGAGCAGATCAACGGGATTGTGAACAACGGTATTTTCAGGTGCTAAAGTCCACGGGAGATCTAGCCCAGATGTTCACCCTCCGCCTCGGGAGCCCTGCTCTCCCTTACAGGTTTCACCTCCCGAGTCACCGGCGGAGAACGAGCATCCCCGATGTCCGACAGCCCTACGGCGTTGCCACTCGCCGGGGGCTGCCTACGGGGTATCCTCAGCAGCTCTGGGGCGTCTGGTTACCGCTTCTGCGGTTGGGAGCTGCTTTGCCTGCACAGGGGGACTATTAGTGTCATGGTAAGCTGTTATTTCTACTAATATAAAAGACGAAAACAAACAAACAAAACAAAAAAAAAAACAAAACAAAAAAATTGAAGCAGTTACTGTCTCGGTTTTTCCCTCCTCCCGGCCGGTGGGAGGCTGGGGAGTGAGAGGAAGGCTTCACCCAGGCTCCTCTGGTGGTGCGGGGGAGAGGAAGAAGAGGAGAAGGAGGAGGAGGAGAGACGGGAGGTTGATCACACCGCAAAACCAGGCTTCCGATGGGCAGCGCGTACGAGAGGAGGAAGGCGTCCACTACCTGAAGCAAATGAGATCCGAGCTCCTTGGCCACGTTATCCAAGGGCCCTATCCTGCTCGGCTGTCCCCAGGCGTCGCCCAGACCTGCAAGGGAACCAAGGAGCTAGTTAGAGCGGGAGCCGGAGCCGGACCCGCCCTGCCTCCCCGGCGGGACAGGCACTTCCCGCATCACGCCCGCTCACCCCGCTTCTGCCGCGGGGAGCGGACCAGGCCGCGACATGGAGGCTCGGGAAGTGGGAAATACTGAGTCCCTTCTACAGACACGCGTGGGAAGGCAACTGCTTTTTTCCTGGATGTCTCGGCGAAGGTACTACCCCCACGGACCAGCTTTCTCCCTCCCCGAGAAGCCGCCCGTCCTCCAGCGCACCCCCAGGGAGGCCCAACAGCTTCCCCTCGCCCGCCATGCCAGTATCGTTCTGTCAGCAGCACCGTGAACGTCCCTACTTTCTCCGCGGCCAGAAGGAGGGAAGACTGGCCACACACTGAGGACCCGAGGGATGGACCGCTGTGGAGGCAGGTGCGGAGCACCCGGCCTGCCCATAGCCTTGCCAGGCACAGCCCAGGGCACTTGGCCCCCAGCGGGGTGTTCCCACACGGAAGGCACAAGGAGCTGCGAGACACTCGCCTGTCAGTTACTGCCCTGGCCACGAGTGCTCCCCGCGGGAGGTACGGCAGGACGGCCCCTGACACCGGGCCGCCGGCCTGCCCGGCACGGCCCGCCCGCCCCGCTGCCCTCCGCACCTGCCTGCGGGTGGGAAGTAGCGTCGTTTGCGCGGGGGTGCCGGTGCCCAGGACGCCAACGCTGTCCAAAGCCGGTCCCGGCTGGGGGGGGGAGGGGGCTGAGGAGGTTAAAGAGGGCCGGAGCTCAGTCGAGGAGAAGCTGCCTCGATGCCCTCTTCACCTGCACACGGATGGGACGGAGCGATTTGCCGAAGCGATTGCACATCTTCGCCTCCCACCCACCTCCTCCCCCAACCTCGCCCTTGCTCACAGGCAGCCCGACCCCGCCCGAGCCCCGGGCCCGCCGACCCGACAGGCCCGACCCGACCCCGCCGCTCCGCCATAGCGCTGCCCGGCGGGCTGAGGGAAGCCAGTGCGCCCGACACTGCCCTAGTGACAGCGAAAGATCACTGGAGTTGTGATGAGGGGGCTTGGGGCTGATCTGGGGTTTGTGCGACTGTTTGGTTTTAATTTCTTCCATGCTGGCTTGCACCAGCTCCACTGTGGAGCCGAGAGCAATACCTGTGCCAGGTGAAGTGCTGGAGAATCGTGTCGGCACCTGACGGCAGGGCATTGCCCGCAAGAGGGCACAGATGGGGGGCGGTGAAGGGAGGAACGGGACCTCATCCGTTGAATACCTCCTCTTTGGAGAGGAAGGACAGCCCTCGGGGCACAGCACCGCGCCTGAGAGGCGATGGAGCCCTTACGTCGTTCCTGACCGTGCTTCCCGACAGCCGAGAGGCGCTGCGGAAGGGCCGGTGACGGGTGAAAGGGGGGATCCAACTGTACTGCCGGTCCGGCGGCGCTGGAGGCCGAAGAGCGGCGCTGGAGGCCGGAGAGCGGCGCCGCGGACTCCACAAGCGCCCTGGGTCGCTGTGGCCGGGGGTCCCGTCTGTAAACGCGGGCGCACAGGCGTGCGATGGATACACAGCCCTGCGCCCTTCAGCCGGGGCAGCCTTCAGTGTCGCTGCAAACTGATGTGCAGCCGCGAAACCGAGCGCCGCGTTTTCCTTCTGCGCCCTCTCACCGATCAGGTGCTCTCAAAGAAATTTCCCACCGCAAGCTCTCAGGGGCAGAGGCCTCTGCAGTGCGAGTCCCACTCGGCTCCGTTATGGGAGGGAGAAGAAGTTGGCACTCAGGCGGAAAGCTCTGCCCTGAACTCCAGCTCTGCAGCGTGTTTCTAACCGACCCGTCTGAAAGCCCTCCCGGGTGCGCGTACCCTTTGGACGGGTGTCTGCAGGTGGCCCTGGTCTAGAAACGATGGGAGCCTTTTTCCCCGCTCTTGGGGCGCGCCTTGGTGTGGATAGGATCTCCCACTGGGGAACGGCATAGAGGAAGCGTGGCGAAGCGCATCTGCCTGTCGTTCCTCCCCCTGAGTTTCCCCTTCTCCAGGTACCCCGATGTCAGCAGACCCTGTCCCCACGCCCCGCTCCTGCCGTGCAAGCACAAAAGAGCCTCCGGCTCCCAAAGCCAGACAGGGTACCCCGGGGACCTTGGCCGGCCCTGACGCCTCCTTTCCACCTTCGCAAGGCAGTAGCAGCATCCAAGGTCAGTCCCAAGAGATCTGTCTCCCCACCCCGTGTCAGTCGCTCCGGCCACCCCCGAGCATCTCTGCAAATGGCGCCGCAGAAGGGCACGGTGAGCGGCTGCTCTTTCCTGTGGCTAGAAAAAGGACACCTTCCCTTCTCCGAGAGAAGTGTTTGGCCACCCATTGGGAAATTCGTTTCGAAGAGCCAAACGAAAAGTCGCACATTTTTCTACCACTGTTTCCTAGTTCGCAGTTTGGAGAAACCTACACTTCCAAGGACCCGTCAAAATGTTCTTTCTGCTGAAATGCTGCTTCCCCTGGGGCAGAAAGTTTGGAGATCGCAGAGACATCCTGCAGTCTTCTTCCCGAGACGGTAACAAATGCAAACGACTGAGTCAGTCCTGGTGCTGCGCGTCTTGCCCTTATTTCGATTGACTAATTGCAAATCTCAAAACATGGGATTGCAACCTATCGAGGGGGTTACGCATAGCCATGTAAAAACTCTCCTGAAAAGAGCCCCAACTTTCCGAAGGTCGAAGCGGTGACTCTTTGAGCCATTCACGGACAAGCTCTTCAACAATGAACCGTGTCTGTGCCGCACCCGTGCGTGGCATTTTGCCTGCCCGCCACGGCTGGCCGGTACGGTTTCACAGCATCCCCCAAATCTCCACTATTTTTAAAGTTCTTTTCTAATCTGGACTTAAAAAAAAAAAAATTAAATTTAAAAAAATCACCTCCGCAGACTTGATCCCTTCGAAATTTTAAATTGGGGTTGCAACTGCGAACTCGCATCGAACGTAAACGCGTTTCGCGGATCAGCCTGGCATTCGTCTAAGTTTATTTTAAACCCGATGATTTTATCATTTAATCCACCGACAGATCGCTTTAAAGGTGGGAACAAAACGAATAAAATCTGACGTTCAGATAAAGGTCTAACGCCCATTAACTTGTCGTCCGAGAGATTTGCAAACGCGCAGTGTACGTCCTGTAAACATATGGATGCAATAGACTCCGGCGAGCCGCTTCTGCCCTGCCGGTAAATAACGCACGTTTTCACTCACTGGGCTGGAGCGAGGCCAAAAGAGCTGCCGATACACAGCGAGCGATTCCGACATCGCTTAAACGCGGTGGGTGTATGAGGGTGGACCTGGCCGGGAAGGGGTCTCCGTCGGGGAAGGCTGCCGGGTCTCCGAAACGGCTGTGCAGACGGTGCGGTACCGGACGGGACATCTCGAAAGAAAGGTTTAAAAATTCCCCATTGCAGCACGAATTACCTGCGAAGCTGGCCCAGAGAGTGATTTCCCTGCGAGCGAGCGAGCACCTGGCTCATCCTTCCTGCAAATGCTGGGGACACCCGTGGGGGTGGCCTGTCCCTCGAGGGCAGCCCCTTCGCCGTGCTAGAGGAGGCGACGGTTTGGGGCGACTTCGGGAGCTGCCAGTAGCGCGAAGACCAGAGAGCCGGAGCCGGGCTCAGCGGCAGAGCCCGGCCCGGCGGGCAGGAGCGCTGTCTGCAGCGAGGGTGACTCGCCGGTCCCAGGCGCAACCTCCTCTTTCCTGACATCTCTCCTTCGGCAAGCATGGTTGAGATAAGCCCCTCTCCTTGTTCACTCTCCATTTACGGGTGTCTGTAACGACTGCTGGTCCCGTCATCACCAGGACCGAGACCGTGCTGGGAGGGCGGACTGGGCACAGCGGAATGCCTGGCAAGCAACGCTAAGGGGGAAATAACCGGCCTTAACCGTTCTCTGGCACCGAGCGGCAGGTTCGGCTCTGACAACGGCGTCCCTGAGACAGAGTGGGGTTTTCGCACAGACACCCCACAGAACGTGCTACTTCTGCCGCTGAAAGACGTGGTGGTTCTCATTCGAACTCATTCCCCTACCTTCCGCAAACCCGGGCACGATTCCCCCCTCACCGCCTTTTGACATCTCTGGCTGTTTTTCGAAGTACCTCAACATTCGTTTTGTCCCATTCCCCATCTTCCAGGGAGGGGGGTGATTTAAACTGTAATAAAATCTAGAAATATTTGGGAACAATTCCCATCTTTGCTCTCCAAATATATGAATTCGTACACACACAGAGATTTGAAAGCCCGGCAGCTTTTCTGCTTGGAATTCTGCTTAAAGAATTACTTAGTGATGTATTATGTTAAGTATCGGATTGCCCCGTAATTTGGAGTATTTCCTTTGTGTCTTTTGTATTGTTCCCCGGCTCCCCCGGAGCGCACGGTCGCCCCGCGTTGTTCAGTCGCCATCCTTCGCAAGGAACCTGGGTCAACTACAAGCGCCGGGATTTTCAGCGTCGCCTCTCCTGGGGGATTTTTCCCCAGCGCGGTTGTGCCTCCCTCGGCCGGGAAAGCAGAGGAGAAACTACCAGGGGAACGGCGAGCTCCTGCACCCGCCGGGGCAGAGGCGACCCCTGCCCGCCGTCCAGCTTTGGCTTCTTCTTTTCGGCGAGGACCAGGGTTGGACGGGGAAGGGCTGGTCTTTCAGCCCGTGAGGTGGGGGAGACTGTGGGGCTTTGGGCGAGATGCAGAGCTGACACTTTGTCTTAAGCCCCGTCTGCAGCGCGGGGCGAGGTATCTCATCCCCGACGGCACAGAGAATCCCACCTCTTGACAGGCGGGTCCGAGGGGCCGGGACATGTCTGGAGACGACGGGGAGCCCCCGGTCCCGGCGGGGGTAACCTCTGCTCAGGGTGGGAGGCTCCCACGACGGGGTCGCTTTGGGAAGGAGCTGCCCTAGCTTAACTTCGGCAGGGTTGTGCCGGGCCGCTCCCCTCCTCTCTGCGGGCTTCAGTATCTCCGGCTGGAAAGGCAGCCGAGGGCTGGGCGGTAGGAGCGACGGACATAAAGATCAAGACTTCAGCTTAAGAAAAAAAAAAAAAAAAAAAGCCCAAGATCCAGAGGAAAAAAAAAACCCCCACACCAAAACCACAAACCAAAAACCAGAAACGCCCTCCAGGACACGCGACAAACCTGGCTCTTCACGACTAGCCAGAAACACCAGATCATGCTAACAGGCCCGAAAGCGGGGACGCGACGAACAGCGAGGTCCCGGACAGAGCCACAACTACTACCACGGCAGTGACCCCCTCCCTCCTTCCCCGCCGGGCGGGAGAGGCGGGAGCGGTGTCCCCGCCGCCACCATTCGTCCCCGCATCGCACGGCTGCCGCCTCCCGCCGCCTGGGAACGGCCGCGCAGCCCCGGAGAAGCCCTAACGGCACTTTTGTTTTAGTAAGACCTTTAATGCCACTGTTAGCGGTTAGTACAACAGAAACACAGTTTCGAGGAGGGATTTACTCACGCCCTCTGCTCGGGCTTTATTTATTTATTTAATTCATTACTGAATCTCTTCCGAGTGCGTATGAAAATTAGATGAAATAGCTGCAATTAGCCTTGATTTTCTTAAAATATACATTCATGGCCAGGTTTAAATAGGGACCGAAGACTCTGTGTGTTCCTGGTAATTTCTGTTGCCTGAGTCTCTGAATAAGGAAGAGATGTAAGATCTACGGCTCAGTCATTTTATTCAGATTATTTCGTACAGCACACATTGTGTTTTGGGTCATTTGTTAATTAGCTCATTCCCGTCCTGTTTAAACATTCATAAATGTGCAGTTTTATAGTCAGTTTCGGAAACAGCGTCGGGGATCGGGGAGGAAGGGAGTTAGAATTTAATCTACCATAACCGCGAGGCAGAGAATCGCAGTTTTTAAACACGATTTATTATCCAGTCTCTTTCTTTCATTTGCTCATTTTCAGGAGAAAAAAAAAAAATACTAAGAGTCAAGACAGAAGATGTTCTGTGGTGTATTTTTGTTCTACAGTAATAAATGTCCTGGCAAAAAAATCAAAACCCAAGCGAAGATGGTCTTACAGACCAGGAGCGCGGGGGAGGCTGTAGGTTGCTGTCTCCTGGACTTTAATTCATTAATCTGAAGGTCAGAGCAAAACCGCACGGCAAAATGTGTGATACTGGAGCACTGAACCGCGCCTTCGAGGACTTATACTTCGAGGGAAGAAAGGAGCTGGAATCTAAATCTCCTTTCACTCTCACTTCTTGGAGCCTGATCGGGCGCCTCCGCGGGGGAATCTGTGAGTTCAGTCCAAAATGTGCATCTTAGGGAAAACCCTGGCCGGGGTGGAGAACTGTTTGATCCCTCTTTCAAGCCCTGTCCGAATGCTGGGACCAGGCACCTCCGGGAGTCTCAAACTTCGCGTAAACTATGCGCCAGCTCGCTCTGGAAATAAAGCGGCGGGGTGAAGCCATCCACCGGAGTTTTTAAAAACATAGCCGCCCCCCAACACACTCCCCTCCCCTACAGTCTAGACAGAGCTGGAAGACGGTTTTACGGCTGAACAAGGTGTCTGATCATGCTGACTGAATCTACCCCGGGCCTAACACGGATGCGTTTCAGGCCTGTCCCGCTTCCCCCCGTCCCCCACCACCTCGGGCTGGAAAAAGTAAACTCCCTTGAGCCTCACGGGGGTGATGCCTTGGTGCCGGGCCCAGCGCCCAGGGTGCCCCGGGACACTGGACCGGTGGCGGCAGCCGCCTCAGGTGGGACCCCCGGGGGAATTGCGCGCTGTGCAGCTCCTACTGCCCCGGGAGCAGGGGCCAGCTGGTGCCGAGGGGGCCTATTTCGAGCCCACCTTTATTTCAAGTCCCAGGACCTCGGATGTGTGTGTCCCCCTACCCACTGGGTCCAGCATGCTACAAAGAAAGGGAGCTTTGCCCAGGTCTTGCTGTCCCAGAATGTAAGATGCCGTGCCGGGTAGTCCTCTCGGGCTATTGGGCTTCACCCTCTCCCCTTCCAGTAAAGCTAACTGGAAAAAAACCAGCTGAATATGGGGACAACGACGACCACACACACACACACCCCTTCCGCAGACAAATCTCGAGGGAAAGGGAAGTTAGGGTAATGAGGAACCCTGCGTCGTCGGGCAGCTGCCCCCGCCAGGCACCAAACGCCCTACTGCAGCCGGCGGAGAAGCGGGCACTACCCGCAGGCACCTCTCTCCGGCTCCCCCCT
This sequence comes from Bucorvus abyssinicus, assembly GCA_009769605.1. Classification (NCBI taxonomy): domain Eukaryota; kingdom Metazoa; phylum Chordata; class Aves; order Bucerotiformes; family Bucorvidae; genus Bucorvus; species Bucorvus abyssinicus. The sequence continues at coordinate 20,862,123 of CM020030.1, read as the reverse complement.
CCACCCTTCCAGGCACTAAACGCACGGCTCAGGGCCGGAGGAGGTTGTTCTCCCGGCCTGTCATCCCTGGACGCACAGCTTTGGTTTTAAATGTATTTCCACTCGTACTTAAGACGATGAAAGATCAGGAATTCGCTGTATGCATTTAAAACGTTGCTCTTAATAAGCAGAGTGTGCGGAAGCGCACGCTCGGCCTGTTTAAGGAAGACAGACACATAAAACACACACGAGCTGTGAGTTAAAACCTGCTCTCGGGTTCGTCTTGTTGCTCTTGAGGATCAGTAGGGCTGGAAAAGCAGGGATATATCCAGCAGCATCTCAAAACGTGCCACTTTTCTTCCCTCCTAAATCAAGTCCATTCGTGGGCACGCTCCCCAGCCGGAGCCGGCGAGCGGCCTCTCGAAATTACGACGCTCTATTTCTCATCGGGAAATCTCCCTATGTGGGATAAAGGCTGGAAATCGCAGCGGAGCAGCGTCTCGCTTCCCCTTGCTCCGCTAACTCGGCGTGCTTCGGAAGCGCACACTAAAGGAGCCCCGGCTTTCCGTAGCGCTGCTAGTACTTGGTCTCGAAATTACTGAATTAGATGACCATAACGGTAAGCTTTTCTCGGCTCGGGGGTGGGTTTTTTCCGCTCCCCTCCCTTATTTATTTATTTACCTGTTTGTTTATTTACTTTGCAGCCTTTTAATAAAGCTCCTTAGAAACTACGACGGAGAGCAGACCTTCCACTCTGGAATTTGCTAATTCCTTGACACCCCCACAACCCCCCGTCCGGAGAGGCGTAAACAAATGACAAAGCGGGGCACTGGGCTTTATTTAGCCACCCGCAGACACTTTAACCAGCGCTTCATTTCACGTCTCCCATCAGCTCAGCGGCGGCGCGGGAAGGACGGGCACACACGGGTGCCGGCTGGCTGCCTCCCCAAAGCCGCCCCAAACTGTGCGTCCTTTCGGCGTTCGGGTGCCGGTGCGAGGCTGGCCGGGGGTGGGGGTTGGGTATTTTTTACCGAACCCCGGGGGAAAGGAGAGAGCGGTGTCAGGCTTCATTGCTGCGTGTCTCCGAGAAGAGCTGCCGAACCTACCGGCTCTCGGCGCCTCGCAAGACCCCGGCCCCAAACGGCCCCGGCCGGGTGGCAGTGGGGTCCTGGCCTCGCTCAGGGGCAGGTTGGGCTCTGTCTGGCCCTCCCCGCTCTCTCCTGCCCCAGGCTAAGGCGGAGGGCTTCGCTGAGAACCGCCGCGCCTTCTTTTCCAGTCTGTTTCCCTAACTCCAGAAAACTCCAACCAAACCAAAATAACAACAACACCCACACTATTTTTCTTTTTTCCCGAGGCAGTGTCTGGGCACCGGCAGGAGCTCCGTGCCGGGGGGTCTCACCCAGGGGCCGGGGCGCCTGCCTCCCGGGGCCGCAGATTCTGGGCACAGCGGAGCCGAGCAGAGCCCGCTCTCTTCGGAAAGATCCTCCCGAGCAGACGGAGCTGAACCGGCAGCAAAGGAGGGGGCGGTGGGGGTGTGGGGGAGAAGGGGTGGATTAACTGTTCGGCTCTGCCTCCCCCGCCGCAGGCGGCCAAGCTGCACGTCCCCGCTCCACCGCCAGCCCGCCGCAACCCCCGGCCGAGGTCCCCGCGCAGCCCGTACCCCCGGGAGCGGCTCCCGAGAGCTCGTTTTCTTACGCGCGGCCGCGGCGAGCTGTTCTCGGTTTAAGGCCTCAAAGGACCAGACCTGCTACTTGTAACCCGCTCTCCGCACGCCATCCCCGCGGCAAGCCTTGGCTTTCGGGCAGCGCAGCGCTGCCTCCTCTTCCCAAGCAAGCGGGACCTTTCCAACCCCGGTGGATTTTGGCTTTTCCCTCCTTTGCCACCCGGTGCTGGGACCCCTGCAAGCACCCTCCTTCCTCCCAGGACGTAGAGGAGATGAGGTCTCGTCCTGGGGTATACGCCTCCCCCCACTGCCGCTCCCCGTTTCGGGCCGCAGTGCTGCCCCGACCCTCCAGTGCAGCCCGGGTGGGAGACGGACGGCCCCTCCCGGGGAGTCCCGGGGTAGTTACCTTCGGGGAAGACGGCTCGCATTTTCAGGTAGCTGGTGGTGAGGCGGATGATGGACGCCTTGTCCAGCTGAGAGGTGATGGCCGAAGGCAGGGGCAGGAGTTTGGCCAGTTCGTAGAATTCTCCATTTTCTTTTTCCCGTCTAGTCTTTGCCGCGTTCTTAGATTTTTCCTTCATCGCGACTACTGCAAGGCGAAGATGACACTGGCATATTAGACCCGATTCTTCAGAATTGCAGGAGGCATGGATTTCGGCTTCGGAGTTAGTATTTTCGTTTAAGGAAGGGAGGGAATTCACCCAAATCAAATAAAATAATTAAAAAAAAAAAGGGGGGGGGGGGGGGGAGAAAAAAAGGGGGAAAGGGGAGGGAAAAAAAGCCAAACCAACCAAACAAAAACAACACCAACAGAAATGGTGCGAGGAGGGGGGAGGCGATCTCTGAGCCACAACCAGGACAGGCAAGCCGCTCGGGAGAAGGCAGTTCTGCTCTGACCCTGCAATACCCAGTGCATCGAAACCGAGACTGAAAGACCTACACGAGCCACGGTCGTCTGCCTGCAGCTGGAATCGGATCTTCTCCTCAACAGGGAGCAAACCACTGGGTTCTCTTCACTGAAGGTTTTCTTCTACTCAATCCTTCCCCGTCCAAAAATAATAAAAAAAACTATTAAAAATAGAGCGTCCGCGCAAGAAATCATTGGGCTAAGAAGGCAGAACCATTTTTGGACACTTTGTCTCTAAAAAAAAAAAAAAAAGAAAGAAAAGAAAGAAAGAAAGAAAAGGAAAGGAAAGACCGCGCTGCTCGTTTAACGAAGTGCAGAATGATCTGGTCCCGGAGCCCGAGATGCAGTGGAGACGACGAGCCGGCAAGGCAGCCCCTCGCTAAACGAAAGTCAAAGCCGGTGCGGGGGGAGCCGATGGCTGGAGCTCTCCGAAATCACAAGCTCGCATTTCCTTCAGACGCTTCTCTCTCGGTCAGCTTTCGGCGGGCGGCGGCTGGTCTTGCGGCGGAAAGAGGCTTTCCCCCGTCCCCGAGGGGCTGCTTCAGCGCCGGGGCGCGGGGGACGCCGAGCCCCGCGGGGAGGTGACGGCGGCGGGGCTGGGTTGGCGGCGGGGCTGCGGGTGCGGGGGGCTGCTGGCCGCGGGGCTGCTCCCGCCGCTCCGGCCGCTGCGCCCAGCTCCAAATGTGGTTCTCATGCGGAGTCAAATTAAAGGATCCGTTTTCCTCGGGACCAGTGCCACTTCAGCGTTGTTTCTTTCCAAACAAGTCCGAGCGCTGGCAAAGGCGCGGGATTGATTTTGTTGGATTTATTTATTACGGTTTTTTTCCCTCCTTTTAAAGAAAAAGAATTTGCAAGATCAGAAACTGTTTCTATTTTTTTTTTATTTGTCACATATTTAAAGATCAAAGACGTGGCTCTTTCGCATAGACATGCCTTTCAAAGGCAGAAGGAGGGTTTGCTACATTCACCTCCTGCAAGGACCAGCGATCCTCACCATACGGCAAGGATCGAAGGCAAAATTCCCCTCCTCTCGGAAATCCAAACCGCCACGCTCCTCGCCTGAAAGCACCAATATCTCAGCTTTTTTTTCCCCCCCTTTTCTTTTTTTCTCTATTTCTTTTTTTTCCAAGGGACAGAGGGAGCTCTGAAGTGTAGCCCTCGGTTAATTCCTTAGCAAAGGCTGCAGAAAGCCAGGAGAGCCTCAAGAGGGGAGGGGATAACGTATCCGTGACGTGTCCTCCCGCGCAGCGCCCTCCGAGGGATCCAAATACAGAGGAGCCAGAAAAGAGCCGCAATTAGCACTTGCGATGGGACGGGCGGCCGGGGCGGGGGGAGCCGGGGGCGGGGGCCGTTTGCTGTTGCAGCCCCAGCCCGCTCCCCCCGACCCCCCTATGCGGCCGCGGGACGACGGCGGAGGCCCGTGGCCCCCTCACCTACCGTCACTCACGTATGCCCTTGATGCACCGGCCGTGACCCCGAGGCGCCGGGGGGGCCCTCGTACCCCCAACCGCGGGGCCGGGGCACGGGCATGCCCACGCGTGTCGCGGTCCCTCCTTCACCAGACCCATTACACCGCCATTAAGTCACTCGAGCACTTTCCTCTGTTGTTGTAGCGCTGGGTAAAAGCGGCAAAATGTACCTGCGTAGACATACATACGTGTGAGTGTAACATATATACACATGCATACGTATATATAGCACACATTTATACTATATAGACGCATCGTATATATTTTGCATATACATTACACGTGAACGTATGTATGTGTTTATGTATATACACACACGAGTACATTTACAAACGCGACACGAGTGTATTTATAAACGCGCTCACACATGCATATTTATACATCGCCCCTCGCACCGCTGCGTGCGGGGACAGGAGAACGGCGGAGCCGAGCTCCGGAGGGAGCGGCGGGCGCTGACGAAGGGCCTCGCTGCCCTCCCCGCCGGTGCTGTACCGGCAGCCGCTTCTCATCAGCATCCGACGTGACTCTCCGTTGACCGACGGGCCGCCAGTGACCAGAGCTTAACCCTGGAGCAGCCGAAGAGGCTGTTCCCCCCGAGGGAAGGGGAACAAAATCCCCGAGCGCCCGGGCTTTGCCGGCGTCCCCCGGACCCTTTCCCTTCCGACAGCCAAGACTCGGCGGCGGCCCCATGCGGCATGGGCAGAGCCGAGCCGGGCGACGCGGCGCTCACAGGACTATAAGAGCAGGGCTCGGGGTCACCTTTGCAGAGGTTGTCACAGAGGCCGCTAAAACAATAGCCATGCTCTAGTCCCCCCTCCCCGCCAGCGTCATGTCCCGAGCGACAGGAGTAACTCCATCCCTGACCGCGCCGTGCCTGGCTTTGACGCAGCCCCGGCCCGACGGGAGCCCTTTGCCCTCCGAGGATACCGTCGAGCTGCTGCGTGGAGTCAGGCGTGGGGACACCCACTCCCACGGAGAACCGCCCCTGCCCAGCGCCTCTTGCAAAAAGCCGTCCTGCGGGCCGGCTGCGCACGGGCACGCGTGGCCTCAGCACCCTCCCGGCCGTGCGGGGGAAGCTCGGCTGCAGCCGGCGACTAAAGCAGCGACGAGTAAACCCTCGGTGCGAAGAAAAGGAGGGACCAGGAGGAGCGGCGGGCAGAGCCTGTCGAGACGCGGCTCCACAATCGTGGGCGCGGGGAGGGCACCGAGGGGGATGGGATCTACCGTTTGCAAAACACAATGCACCGGTCCTTAATATTAATCCTCGGGAGAGGCCTGGCCGGCAGGCGAGTGTGTTTGCTTAAGCTCGCCCGCCCCTCTGTAATTATCCTATTACACCAGAAAGGGCCCGGCCCGGCGTTGTCTAGGGAAAGGCCACGCTCTTTAACCTCCCCGTCGCCGGCGGAGGCCCCGTCTCCGCGGGCGGGACTTGCGCGGTCCCCCGCGCTGGCACCGCTTCCCCGACTCTCCCGAGCCACCCTCCCGGGGACGTGCCGCCCGGGGAAGCCGAGGGTGTCCAGTAGGAAGACTGGGGCACCTTTTGCATTTGCTGACTGAAACGTGGGTCAAGGAGCTGGGGGAGCTGCGCTCCGTCGGGCCTCGGGCCCTGCCCGCACGGCCTCTTGTCCCGTCCCGTCCCAAATCCGCCCCCGTCCCTGCTCAGGCACTCGGCACCGCGCCCGTCCCCTGGCTGGGGCTCCTGGGGCAAAGCGGCTTTTGCAGAGAGGACGGCGCGGACCGGGATCAGGTTCTCTGCCCCGCCGTCCTGGGTGGGATTTGGGCTGGAGCTGGCTTCTAGGTCAAGGAAACCTGAGCAAAACGGTTGCACAGGGGAGCCCGGGGCTGTGACCCGTTTTACCCTCCTGCACTGCCCTTTTTACCGGCAAAATGGGATCAGCTCCTTACCACTCTCGCAGGGGTAACCCTCTCCCGGGGACATTTGGCGCAGGCTTGGGGACGGCAGATGTGGTGGGTGATTAAACCCGCCTCTATGATTTTCTTTTTACGGAAGCATGCTCCGGCTGGGACTTTTCGCCGAGCAAAACAAAATTAATCTAGAAAAAACAACAGTCGAAAAGAAACTTCAGCCTTTCGGGGAAATTCTCAAAATTCGATACAACCTCCGCTCGGCGCCGAAACTGGACTCATTAGCAGAGGTAAAAAAAAATTGTACGGGGGAAAAATATTTTTATATATATATGTGCGGAAAAGTTGCTGTATTTCAAGGTAGGTCCTAACAGGTCCAAAACAAAAATCTTCGCCGTCGCTAACCCTGAGATGGAAACTGAATGGGACATTGCTGTGTCCTGTAAACAATATATAGGGGCGAAGGATTTCGTCTCAAAGGAAAGCGAGTAGGGAGCATTTTAAATTTCTAACAAATGACGGTGGTTTGGAAAAAAGGCAGGTTTGCGAATGTTTGCAACAAAAAAAGAAAAAAAAAAGGAAAAAAAAAGAAAAATCACGTCGCTGCAAGGATGGCCGAAACCTATCGAGGTGGAATGGCAATATGGAACTGGGTGAGTCTGAGATGGCTGCAGGGACCTTAGAGGAAGGGCTTCCCTCCGTCCGTTTAATAAAAAACTTTGCACCAGGGACAAAAATAAGTAAGGAGAAGAAAGAAAACAATTAATTATTTAAATATTCAGATAATATTTTCACCGATACGTTATTGTTTAATCATAAATTGGGCGCACACAAGAAGCACTGTTATTTAACAACATTTTGCCTTGGTTCGAGGTGGAAACGCTTCCCCGGGTGGGAGATAAAGGGAGAGCGTTTCTTTCCAGGTGACCTGTATTGCAGAGGAATATTTCTCCTCCTCACCATCCCCCCACCTCCCTCCCCCCCCCCCAAAGGTTTGAACTAAAAATGGATAACAAAGAGGAAAACGTGTGGCGGAAAAAAACCTGCAACCCTCCATCACCCCTCAAACATACTCTATCGGCAGCTTCTTTACCGCAACTTACGCACCGCCTGGCTGTAGAGCGCCGGGAGGCGCCGGGACTTGCGCCGAGAGGCCGAGCCCTTGCGTGCCCCATCGACGGCGTGTGGATATGAGCGGGGGTTACGCGGGTGGGCGACCGTGGGACATCTACCCGAGTCCCGCCGCGGAGGGAGGCGTTTGTCGGGGGCTGCTGGACGCGCAGCCCACGCGTGTCCGCCTGGCGCTGGGGGCAACCCCGGGGAGCTTATTTTACGGCGGGCGCGGAGGTGAGGTCCCGAAGGAGAAGCTCAAAACGAGGGGGTTTAACGCCTTTTTGTGTAGTGGTAATGCTGAAGGAGTCGCAAATAACGTCTCCCAGTCGGAGCGGATCCCCGCACACGCGGGCCCTCCCTCCTGTGCGCTGTGGGGTGAGCAGCCCCGCTACCACCACCCTCCTGCCCGCTCCTCCCGCCCGCTTCCGAGCCCGCCCGGGCGGCAGTAGTCGGGCGGTGGCGGCTGCGGCCCCGGCCCCGGCCCCTGCCCCGGTCCCGGCCGGGAACCGGGGGTGGTTTCCAGGGGCGCCTCGGCCGCGGGTGCAGACTGTGGAGTGTTTTGGTGGAGATGGCGTCGGGGAGGAAGGGCTCAGGCTGAGGCAGGCGTCAGGCTGCGGCTTGCCATCCACCCGTGTCTACCGTGAAAGTTGTCCTGGTGCCAGCCGCTGAACTCGTGCGACAGACGTCTTTGCAGGGCCACAGCTTTGGTCTGTCACGTTCGTGCAGTTTTCCTGCGTGTCTCGGTCTCGTACACTCGTACAATACACACAACGGTAGACGGGTCCAGGCTGGGGAAAACAGGGCTTTGGGGCCAAGCACAGTGTGGGTCAACATTTGCCTGATGTGCTTTGCTAACGTATTAACTGTGAGAAATACCACCAAGTTCCACAGGAAAGAAAATATCATCAGATATTTTAACATTTACAGGCTGCAACATCAGCCCTGGTATGAGCTCAAGAACAAGCAGCACTTAACGTCCCCAGAGGAATCCCTTATATTTTTTCTTCCTGTAACTACTGTTCCCAAGTGTGGGTGTATACACACACACACTCTCACACACAAATCCTATAAATGCTAATAAAACAGATTCCTCAGGACTTGTTTAACTTTCCCTGGCACCACAATCGTATATTGATATTCAATGGGGTTACTAGTGTGCATGAGGATTACTGGTTAAGTATAGGCCGCAGGATCAACCTTCTAGTATGCCACTTGAACATGTCCTTACAAATAAGTAAGGTAGGAAACGTAAGCATTGACAATACGATTAATTTGCGCTGAATACTTCAAAGGAAAAAAGGAAGTCAAACCATGGTGCTAGAATTATTAAACTATGCAGAATTGAGGCCTCCGGTTGCAGGGGATCGTTTTCAGCTCTTTACTTGAAGCTGTATTACTGCTATTGTCCAACCTTTGCTGGCCACTTGGGACAACGTTTGGCAATCGGACAGAAAATTATTTCTACTGGGCATGAACTGGAAATATCCAGCTGGGGCGTGGATCCCATTTCTAATCACAGCAGAGGGAAGGAAAACTCAACAGTCTTTCTTGTTACTCTGATAGTATTTTCAGAGTTTGTCAAAAGTGGCTCAAGCTAACTATCCAGAAACCTACCTGCTTTTTAGGAGTGAAATAAGGGTGGTTTTTTCCTTATAACTACTAAATTTGTTGGGTGGTTTTTTTTTTTTTACACGATGTGGAATAGGGTACATGGGTGTAGATACAGTGCCTTTACATAAAGTATGGTGATAATATAGGCATGAAACACTGCAGGAGCTGTCAGAGTTGATGGACTGATCCAAATGGATGACATTTGCAAAAAATATGTTTAAGTTAAAAACACTGAATGCTCATGTTTGGGTCAGGTTTTCAATTTCAGTTTTCTAAGGAGAATGAAGTTATTTTGTAAAGGCTAAATTTTTTTTTTTTTTTTCCAACTGGACTTGGAATTTGATGAATCTTCTGAAAGCATTTTCATAAAACTCAGAGAATTTATATTAATTATGATGCGTAAATGTTCATGGCCAAAAATTTGCTTTTGCTAATACAAGCTGCAAACTGTATTCCTTTTAACTACAGTAGGTAGTTTAAAAGGTGAAAGCTGTCCTTGGGAACAGGAGAGGGAATGTATCAATCATAGAGAGGAAGGTTCCAGGCTGAAGAAATAGGAAAAACCTAGTAGGAAAAGCACACAGTGGAGCATTTTTGGTCTATCTGTCTGAAATCCTTTGAACATTATGAAAGTCAATGTAAGTATTTTTATTTACTTTTTTAAACTTATGTTCAGTGACTTGAACTCGTTTTCTCAGTGGCCCTCAGCTTATGTGAACAGTGTGACTAATTTAGTGGAGATGAGTAATGGATCTGTGAGGAATAGAGGAATTCCAATGCGAAAACATCCCTCTTTTTTGCTGGTATTTTATGCTGCTTGGCATTCAATATATTATATAATGGCTGTCACAAGAACTTTGGTAATACTTTATGATAAAGGTTATGAATACTTTAGTCATGTTTTAGAAATGATGAATAGAAAATGCTATTTATACATAATTATGTGATGTTTTACTATGTTCTAAGCATATTAATAAAGAAAATGCTTATGCTCTCATTAACTACCATACCTTTGGTTTGTTGTAACATCCTGATTCAGTGTCTTTGCATTTGTCTATTGAACACTTTGGAACACATGTGATAGCTTATTTCTAAGTAGGTATTCTATTATTTATGGGCAGAGAAATTTAAGTCAAAAATAATCTATTCACATGGGACTGGGACATTATTGCAAGGGAGAGGGGATTGAGAAGGGAAGCAGAGGTTCTAGTGAGGGTCGATTTTGTGAACTTTAGGCCTCAGCCCTGCAAATGAACGCGTATCAGCCAATTCCCCAAGCCATTACTTTAAATCCACATGGAATAGCCACAGCAGTGCAGCCTCAGCAAGGCATGGCAAAGCACTGAGAAGACTGGGAAGAGCGGTCTGTCTCCTTGCTAGTGTAGTTGAGTTGATTGGGAAGGTCTAGCATAGATATGGGGAAAAAAGAGGATTCATAAGCTGAGCATCTTGAGTAACTGGTGGTGTGGTTTCAATGGACGTGATCCCTTTTGGTTCAGAAGGCAGAGCGGAGAATGACCTCATACCATGGTGTCTTGTTTGAAATGGTTTCAGGTTTCCCAACCTTCATCCTCATAGATTCAAGGCTTTGTGAGTGTGTAAGGAGCCCAGAGGAGCTGACCTTACCAAAGGCAGAATGAAAGAGGTGTTCCTCGCCTCTGCTCATGTATTGCCAATGTGAAAAAAGACAGTTGTGTTCTTCTGGTCACCATGAGCTTCCTCAGTAGCAGTGAGATTGAAAAGTTATGCTGTCCGGATTGTAATTGCCACAATGCATTTACATTTGCCATTGAAATGTTTCAAAAACAACCTTCGTGGACACACAAGGCATTTGCTTTTATTGGTAACTCACCCCTCAACAAATTCACAGCGGGTTTTGTAGCTGAACTGCTAGTCAGTCAGCAAATATATCTGAAAGTGGAGCTACTCTCAGTATAGGATCTTGCTGCTATCGCTCATTATTGTTTCCAACTTTGGCTATAACTTCGCACGCCTTCTTCCTTTTGTCAGTGTTCATCTTATCAAGGTTTCAATGCTTTTATTAGGGGAACTTGGGATATGTTCAATCTTAACTGAACAAAGATGACCTAAGTTCAGTCTCTGTTAACATCAGAAAGATACTCAGAAGATACTGCCCTCTAAAATGATCTGTTTGACCTTTAGTCACTGATCCTGAAATTTGATCCCCAAGATCCACCAATACCAAAGAATTAGACACTTCGGTCACTGGATGCCGTTTGAATGTGCTCTCAGTTTCGGAGCTCAAGGCCAGATCCAGAAAGGGACTCAGGAAGAATGCAGATGCTGAAGTCTAAAATGGGAATGCTGAGCACTTCTACTCAGCTGCTGGCTAAATACGGATATTTCTAAAGCCCAATTTTCATAATTTCAGTTCCCCAACTATACTCCCAGTCACACCTCAGCCTCAGCAGGGCAGAGCTAGCATGGTACCTGATGCAGACCCATGAAGCAAGCATTTCTCTGCTTCTCTCCTTCAATCTGTGCCCAGCGCAGTCAATGAATATGTTGTGAAAATGCACTGAAAGCTTCTTCCCCTCCATGATCAATAGGAGAAGATGTCCTCGTTTTATACACAAGATAGATCAATCAGATATGATGGTGAATATCCAGACTCAATTCCCACGTTGGTCCTAAGGGATTCAGCCACAGGCCTCTTGTGGTGCATTGACTGTGGCTAGACGTCAGGTGCCCACAAAAGCTGCTCTATCACTCCCATCTTCAACTGGACAGGAGAGAGAAAATATAACAAAAGGCTTGTGGGTCAAGACGAGGATAGGGAGATCACTCAGCAATTACCATCACAGGCAAAACAAACTGGACTTGGCAAAAAAATAATTTAATTTATTGCCATTAAAATCAAAGGAGGATAATGAGAAATAAAACCTAAATCTTAAAACACCTTCACTCCACCTCTTCTTCCTGGGCTTAACTTTACTTCTGATTTCACTACCTCTTCCCTGCAGTGGCACAGGGGGACAGGGAATGGGGGTTGTGGTCAGTTCATTACACGTTATTTCTGCTGCTCCTTACTCCTCAGGGGAAGAAATCCTCACACTCTCCCTGCTCCAGTGTGGGGTCCCTCACATGGGAGACAGTCCTCCATCGTAAACATCTCCAATGTGAGTCCTTCCTACGGGTTACAGTTCTTCATGAATTGCTCCAGCATGGGTCCCCTGCAGGGTCACAAGTCCTGCCCAGCAAACCTGCTCCAATGTAGGCTCCTCTCTCCAAGGGTCCACAGGTCCTGCCAGGAGCCTGCTCCAGCATGGGTTTCCCATGGGGTCACAGCCTCCTTCAGGTATCCACGTGCTCCAGGGTAGGGTCCTCCATGGGCTGCAGGTGGGTATCGGCTCCACCGTTAACCTCCATGGCGTGCAGGGGGACAGCCTGCCTCACCACAGTCTTCACCTTGGGTTGCAGGGGAATCTCTGCTCCAGCACCTGGAGCAGCTTCTCTCCTCCTTCTTCACTGACCTTGGTGTCTGCAGGGTTGTTTCTCTCATGTGTTCTCCTCTCTTCTGACTGCTGTTGCACAGCAGGTTTTTTCCCACTTCTTAACTATGTTATCACAGAAGCACTATCAACATTGCTGACTGGCTCAGCCTTCACCAGTGGTGCATCCATCTTGGAGCCGGCTGGCATTGACTCTATCAGACAGAGGGGAAACTTCTGGCAGCTTCTCACAGAAGCCACCTCTGTAGGGGGGCTACCAAAATCTTGCCACGCAAACCCAATACATTTGTCTGTGAAAAGTATGTTCAAGGTATCAGACCATTGTCCACTTGAGTGTGTGTATGAGGTACTCTCCTACTGAGTTAACTTTATTGTGCATAAATGAATCAAGATTTACTGGGGAAAGGACAAACTTTTGATGTCTTTTCAAAGGGTTTTTGTTTGTTTGTTTGTTTACATGTATCTTATTTGGGTACAGGCATTGCACACAATCACATTAAAAGTCTTTGGAATAAGATGAACTGCAGGACTCCCTTTTCCCAGCCAACTGCCCTGCCACGCAGGCTAGGATCGTGTTCTTTTTTTCCCTTTTCTTCAGTTTTTCTGAGCAGAGCAGCCTGATGCAAACAGGAGGGATTGCAAGTCTCAGCCCCATTTATATCCCACTCTTGTGGAAAAGATAGAGATAAAAATTTGAACTTCCTCACAGGCAATTGAACTTCCCCCTTATTTCATGAGTTCAGGACCACTCTGTGGTACGGCAGGAAGATGAGGAAAACCAGTCTTCTGCCCCTATCTTAGAACTTCCATAGTGGGTTTTTTTTGTTTTGTTCCCCCCGCCACCACCACCTCTTAAAACCCCAAACCCAAACAAACAAACAAACAAACAAACCAAATGAAAAGGATAGAAGAAAATCCCAGTCATGGAACCTCATCATGAGGAAGATGTCTAAGTCTAGGTGGGAAATAGGCTGTAAGAACGAGCCCACTTCCCTAGCATTTCCCTGTGCCTAGCTTACATGTTTCACTGTTCAGCTTTTTTATGCATACTCTTTGGAAGAACCCAATCCCATAGCAGTTTAGGTAACTAACACTGAAATTGGAAATGATGCTAGGATTTGGGTTATTTAGGAGGAGCTGTGACACCTGGCTTTATGTCTCCAAAGTAATTTTTAAATTATTTTTTTCCTATGTGAAAAACCCCAAGAGAAACCTGTTGTCCCTTTGCTATGGAGCAATATGTGAAATTATTCCACTTCTTTCTGTTGCTATTTATTAGGAGTTTCTGAACATTCCCGAGAACATCTGTTCTCATATAAGCATCTCCATACAAACAACCTCAGTCAAATAAGATTCGTGGTCTTAAGTCTCCCAAATGGTGACCACCACACTGCAATGGAAAGAAAGACGCCTTACCTCCACTCCTCCTTCCCCTAAACCTGAGTACAAATGCGATGTATTTTACTGAGAGAAGAAAACAGCAGATTTCCTCCACCAACAGAAACTGATACGTACTATTGTCTCTAAATACTCCTTTTATCACCTGAATGGTTTCAGAAAAGCTTTTATTTTTTCATCTCCTGCTACCGAATATAAAAGTCAAATTCTGAATGTGCTTTCCTCCCCTTTCCTTCCTTTTGAACTCAGAGCCTTTTCTGTAGTTTTTTTCCCCCAAGCTTTCTCTATTTCAGTGTTTCTCCAGCACTGGACACATGCTATTAGCATACCTTGGGAAACCTTCCTGCATTGGGGATTGGCAGACAACTGTTTACCCTGAATAGATTGCAAGCATTGGACAGTGCAAATACTCGCAGTGGGATTGATTACACCGGTGTCTCTAACCCTCTGAACACATGCCATGTGGACTAGATAGTTCAAAAAAACCAGCGGGGATCTTGGACTGAGCTGGATATTTGTGCAATTAATACAAGAGAATTATTTCCCCAACTGCCTACTCAGTGCTTTCCTGACTATTAGAGACCCATCGCTGAGGAAATTTGTACTCTAATCCATAAACACATGGGATTTCAGGCAGGTCAGTAGAACAGACTTTAAACTGAGACACAGAAAAGCAAAGTGGGGGGAAATTGGAGCATGAATAACACAGAATATTATTTATCGTGAATGCCTGAGAGAATCAGCTAGAGAGCTGAAATGAATTTAGGGGAGATAAAGCTGAGAAATAAATCTTAGCCAAATCTGAGATGAGAGAACAGCATGATTGGAGAAATAAAATAGATTTGGTGATGATAGCTGCTAGAAGAGGAGCGAAACTCTGCAGAAATTCAAACCTGTTTTCAATAAGAAGTTTTATCTTTGGGGATTACTCAAACAGAAACTACAACTCCTCTGAGATTTGTCTCAACACCAGTAAAAATGCACAGGTCTGATACTCCAAACAGGGTTGCCATGAAGAGGCTAAACTCATGAATCACCATCATGGTCTTCAGTACTAACATGGCTTTCAGCCAGTGGAGGCTTTTTCAAATGATGTAATGTTTGTAACTCGATATCCTACTCTGTAACCCTAGTGAGGACAGAGATCTCGTGGAACCAGGCCATGCTGGAACAATCTTTACTTACCTATGAGCTTTTGATTAAATGGTTTAATAATTTCTTAAGTTCAGCACCTGGGACACATAACTTGTCTTAAGAGCCTGATGTGTACTATTTAGTGAAATCAGACCTGATGTTGAAATATTAAAAAGGAGAACTTCCACTCTGCTTGCTTCTGTTCTGGTCTACCACAGTACACTTTCGGTTTTGTTGTCCTCTACTTTTGTAAACTAAACAAAGAAAATATTCAGACTGTTTGTGTATGCACATCTATGTATGCATATGCTTAATGCAGGACTTTTGATAATTTGACTTTAAGGATAGGGCAAACTAAGGAAGGAGATTCAGCTCTTAACTTTAAATTTCCTGGGGCTCGACAGATTAAATCAAACCCTTAAGGCCATTTTACCACAGTTTTTTCTGTTTGTGATTTATGTCTTCCTTTTATTGCATGAACCTTTGTCTCAGTACTATTTGATTTAGTCTCCTAATGGCTCTCAGCTGACTTTATTTTAGTATCTGCAAATTTTTGCACATGAAGCTAGACAAATGCAGTGCAGGGATAAATTAAATTGTGCAGTGTAGTGAAGCAGCAAGTTGCAAAGAGAACAAGATTTCAACTGTTGTTCCAAAACAGCTCTGCATGTAAACAATGGATCCTTGGTGTTTACTGTACACTATCTGTCTAAATACAAGGATTACTGTTTCCTCTGGTGTAGCAACTGGCTGGAGGTTCTCACTAGTAGCTGTTAGTAGCAGCAATGACACATTAATTGAACTTCACTGCTTCCAGGTGTGTGGCACACTCCGGGGTCACCCAGTGCACTACAGTTTCACGTGTATTCAATTACTGTAGCGTTATGAAGGAATGCAACATGTCGGGCATTAAAATGTCAATTACCACTCTTTATGGGATAGCGGGTAAAAGAAACCAATCAGCTTTTCCTAGTGTCGGTTTTGTTTGTTTCATTGCTGTAAGCACCCAGCGAAGCATGCCTTCATCCCATACCTCATCTATGCTACCAGAAAAGAAAGAGAAATGCATTTAGAAATTAATGCTCACTGTTAGAAATGGTTAGATACTTGTGTATGAATAAGTGGTTTGGATGGATCATGTGGTGTTGTTACTAGTAATACATCATGGAATCAGAATCGTAGAACCATAGAATGCTTTGGGTTGGAGGGGACCTTTAAAGGTCATCTAGTCCGACTTCCTGCAGTGAG
Organism: Bucorvus abyssinicus; assembly: GCA_009769605.1. Taxonomy (NCBI): domain Eukaryota; kingdom Metazoa; phylum Chordata; class Aves; order Bucerotiformes; family Bucorvidae; genus Bucorvus; species Bucorvus abyssinicus. The sequence continues at coordinate 20,846,262 of CM020030.1, read as the reverse complement.
CAGGGACATCTTCAGCTAGATCAAGTTGCTCAGAGCCCCGTCCAGCCTGACTTTGAATGTTTCCAGAGATGGGATATTCTGTTATGAATGAATCAGTAATGGTCCACCTCAGTGATTTGGTCTGAGACACTCAAGGTCGTGGGCACAAACTCTCAGGTGTTTTGAGGGACACAAATTATCTGACACTCCGCCCCCTATCCGAGTCACTGATAGCATCTTGGCTAGAGCAGATCTGGTTGTGCTTCATAGGCTTTTCCAGCAATTTGTACAGTGTAAATGTTCACTCTACAGATACCCTAGGAAAGGTCCCTCTCTAAAGAGAAATGCCTTCTTTTATCAAGGTGTTTATTCTCCCCAAGAAGGTCTCTTTCCTTCTGCCCCTTTAGGTGTGTTACTGTTGTTGGGAAATCACTTAAAATCCAACCTTTTGAATTAGATGGGAAGTGAAATCTTTGTAAGCAAATTTTAGCTAAAGGAGGGGGAATAAAAAATATCCTTGCAATACTTTTATTGTGGAATATTTTCACATCTGTCATTATGTTCCATGAAATTTCAATGCTCGTGGTCTTTACTGGTAAACTATTTAATAATTAAGACCCCTTCTAAAACTATTTTTGGCCCTGAAGTTGAGTTTAAGGAGTGAATGATTACCAAGCTGCATGGTCCATGCCATGGTCAGCTGAATATTTATCAGCAGCATTTTTTTGTGTTGTTGCTTAAACCATGAATTGTTGCTTAAGTCTTACATGAGTAAGATTTGGACAGATTCTCATCGAGATCAAGATAAGTAAATTACTAGATGAAGGTAAAGATTTATTTTAGAATTTAAACTGTGGAGCTTTTTATTTCATTTCCATGGACCTATCTGACCTTGGAAGCTGGCAGGGATAGAAACTTCTGCAGTGCTGGTAAGGACATTGGACAAATCTTCTACATCAAGAACATCCTGAAGAAACATTGTAACTGCTTCTACCCAGATCTTTCAAAAGCTATCCTAAACTGTGAATTAAGAGAGCGAACTTTTTATATGAAAGCCAGGAACAGTGGAAAACAACATGGTCTAAATTAGTCCTGCATTCATGTATGATATATTTTGTACCTTGTTACAACTCAATTGAGTATGTTTCCTACAACTACAGGAGATTTTACCTGTGATTTTGAAAGTCCTTATTGAGAAAAAAAAGTACCAGCCTGGGATGGCAACCATGCAGCAAACCCAAGACTAGGAATAACAACCGAATTCCCGGAGTCCCTTAGTTCTCCTGTTTCTCAGCTGGAAATGGGGTGTAAGTACCACACCAGGGAGGCTCCTTGTCTGTCATGCAGAAGGCAAGTGGTATCTGGCTGTGCGATGTAGAGTTCAGCTGAGGAATAAGACATTTTTTACTAACAAATATGATAAATTTCCTGTTAAGTCAGTCCTTTAAAATGAACTTTGGTGTGTAGATACATAGCATTTTGATTCAAAAGCCCCAAGTCTTTTTTCTAGCTCTTCAAATTTGATACCACTTCCATGAGGCTAACCACACACAAGTCACATGGGTGGCATCCTGTGGCCTGGATCCTGCTGGAGATCCAGGGAGATCTCTGAAAAAGAGACGAGAAAATTGTAAGGATCCCCTCAGATCTTAAAATCTACAAAATTGTCCTGGATCATGCAGGAAGATGCTTACAAAGTTCAAAAACCACTCTTGTTTCCCAGTCCCCTCTCCTAGCCGTAATCACATACAATACCTAGTTGCCTAAAGGGAGAATATATATGTATAAGCTAAATAAATACATCTTGCCAATTTTAAGCCAGGAAAAAGTTTAAAAAAGACCCCAAAACATACTAACAGTTCTTTAAGTCCAAGAATGTCAGAAGCAAATTTATTTTAATGGGTTCTTCAAAAGAATGCAGACCCCTGAAGAATTGTGTAAAAATTGTGAACAACATTTTTAAAGCTAGAAGGACAAACACATGTTCACAATATATAAAAATATCTCTACACACCCACACATATATAAATACATATATGAATGGTTATGCAGAACATTAAGTTGCACATCATTACTTTAGAAACCACATAAATGGCTCTTTCTGATCTCTGTGTTGTGAGAAAATCCCAAACTCCATCAAATTCTAGATCACACAGCATTTAAAAATTAAAGTGCAAAATATGGACTGTGACCATTTCTTATTTATAAACATGTGCTATAAAAAGCCAAAATGTACACTCTATTTTTAAATTCAACACACAAAGGGATATTGTTTTAAGTAGACATTCAAAGTAGTTCTCTTGAAAGAGTAATTCTTAAAATGAAGAATAATACAGATAATTTGAAAAGAGCCATTGAAAGGAAGACAGTTCTGAAGCAGCCTTTGGCTTCGCACAGTTTTGGTGAATTCTTTGATGCGGTTATTTATTGCTGGCACAGATGAATGGTATGACACAACACATTGCCCTGGGTGTAGCAGAAGACAGACAAATCTCTCTAGAAAATGTTCATGCCCTATTACTTTTGGTGTTTAGTCCAGGCAGTCAAGTTAGGAGTGTGGGTACCCAGCATGATCCATCAAGAGACCTACCCTTGATTCCTCAGAGCACCTACATTAGGGATTTTATCTGACCTTCTGTCTCAGTCCCTCTAAAACACATGCCTCTCAAAGGATGGGACTTTCTGTCCCCTCAGTGAAATCTCACCATCTCATTTCACTCACTTCAGCAAAGAAGTTTTCCTGCTCCATTAAATATCTACTCTGTCATTGTGTTTTGGGAGAGGACCATCCATCCATTAAGAACTGGGCACAGGCGACTCGGATGAGAAATGGTAATGTATTTTGCACTCTGTTGACTGAGTCCTCTGTGCAGGCAGAATACGCCTAATTTTAAGTGGTCTCACTGACTGCTGGGACTGCTGACATGATTAAAATTAAGCGCATGTTTCAGTCCCTTCCTGAATCAAAGTTTAAATGAGATTTGAAATGGTTGCTTGACTTTACATCACATTAACATTAGCAATTTCCTGACTATTGTTTTTCTTCCCCCACAGTGGTGACTTTTCCAAAATAGATCCCTCATCTGACTGTAAAGGTAAATGAAAATCAGGCCCATTAAATTTACTGTCTGTAAAACACTAATGCCTAACAAACAGTATCTTTACATTTAGATGGCATTTTTATCCTGAGGAATCTCAAATCACTCTATAAACCCTGACCTTGATCCTAAAGTCACTCACATACGTGAACAACTTTATATTGCATATCGAACAGGGTTACACATAAATGTAAAATTACCCATAAGCTTAAGTGTTTGCATATTGGAGACCTTAATGTATAGTTGTCACTCTGGACAAATGTTATTGAGATTGTACTTTATGCACAAACTATTAATATGCTACAGTAAGGATTCAACCGGCTTTCAAAAGTCTGCACTGTTTGCCATATACCAAATAATGTTTCTTGTCTGCATCCTCACAGCTCTTGCCTTTGTCCTTTTAAAGGAATGCAAGTAATTCCAGGATTTATTGGCAACTGTCAAAAGAGAAGCGTTAATGAAAATCAGAACAGCAAGTCACATAAACGAGGCATCGTTTAGGGTTTTTCACATTATATTCACAAATACTGTACATGCCAGATTAAAATTCACTAAGTATGTGATGACATCTGGCTGTTTTGCCAGATTTCATAGTCCTATTATGTTGACTAATCTGAGGAAAAGGCAAGTTGACCAAGTCCATAACCATGTCACTCATAACTATAACTTATGTAAATTCTCCTTGACTGAAGACTCTACTTAATATCCAGACAAGGCATTCTGATTTAGAAAGTAGCTTCTCTCAAGATGTCCTAAGATTATGACTTTTTTTTTAAGTTTTACGGCATTCACCACCCTCTTGGCAGTTGCTCTTCCGCTTATCTTATAAATAAACTACTAAATAACCCACCATTTTTACCTTATTATTATTTCTAAGTTTAAAGAATTTAAAAGATTTAAGAGAATCTCTTGTATCAGAAGGCTGAGCCTTTTTTGTTCCAGGCACTTACATTATTTAGCCTTTTCACAGGCTGACCACACTGCAGCTTAAATATAGCCAGGTAACTTCTTAGCCCATTTGCAATGCCCCAATCCTTCTGCCAGTAAATGCCTATCACCTTCCAGGTACAAGGGGCAGCATATTTGCAAGGGAAACAGTGGTTCTCACATGCCAGGCTCAGAAGGAATTGCCTTGTAGGCTGCTGCTTAAATAAAACTTTAATGGACAGAGTTCTATATACTGTCTTCAGCGTCCTTTTGAATTAGCAAAGTATCATGACATCATACCCATCTGTAAAAATTCCATGCTGTAAAATACTTGACATACTCAAAAAAAGTGTCCCGATGCAGGTCAACTTAATAATTTTAAAGCAAGATATAAAAGACAGATTCTTCTCTCTTATTTCATTCATCTTGACACTTGACAATTCTGCCTCTGTTAGGGTCAGCATGGGATTTGCTGTTTTACTGTTGTTGGACAAAGTTGCTCACGGTGGGAAAGATTCTGAGATTAGCAGCTGCCTTTGAAAAACAAATACCCTTTTCTCCTGCTCCTTCACTAGGCCGGTCAGCCTTTTGTTCAGTTCCACACATAACCAAAACAATGCGACAATAGCAGAAAATATTCTGTATCAAATGCTTGTCTTATAGGAATTCAGTGGAATAGGATTTGGTCATTGTTTAACTTGTATAACTCAGGATGCAATGAACAACAAGGGCGCTCTTATTTTACTAAGCTGTTTAAAAAGTTCTGTTTTCATCCAAGACAAAATATTTGATACAATTGTATTCCCTCTATTTGATTCATCAGAAAAAATTATTTGTCGAAATCATCCAGATAAAGAGTCTTCTTCTTTTTCCTTATATTACATATTATTTCACACACCACATAAAATAAACTCATATATCTGGAGGGCTCTGTCTGTATTCAGAACTGATACATGTGCTAGATGCTGATTATTCTACTCAAGCACTTCTCATTATTCTATTTAAGTACTGATCACTCAGCATGGTCCGAAGATAAGATAAAAATCAGCTTTATTTCTTATTCTGAGAAAAGCTGACATCAAGATCAATAAATCCTGACAGAAGCTATTAACATTTTAATGAGTTACTCAATAATATTCTAACGATGTGCTGGCAAGTCAAGCCTCCTTTGATTAAGGACAAATTTCTTAGACTACTGTAAATATCTATTTCAAGGTCCAGAATGCAAAGCTGTCACTTATCAATCAAGAAAAAAGGGCAAAAGTCATGACTAAAGAAGCTAAGGAAGGGGCTGTCCACATGATTATAATGATTACTGTACACGATGGAACTTTTTAAGATGCCATTCATCTTAACCAAACAGAGCCAAATATTAGCCATGGGGTTGTGTGTTTAGTTGTCATACAATTGAAGAAGCATCCATGACTTTCCTCCTACAATGTATAGAAACCCCACGATGCTGGGAGCAGTTGGACGCTTCTATACATAGTAGAATGGAACAGCAAATAGGGGCAGTAAGCTAGGCGAATGGGAAAGCCAGTATCTGTGCAAACTCTGCTGAGCCTCAAGAAAATGGCAGAAGGGGCCAACAGAGTAAACTATACTTGGCTAAGGGTGAATTTTGCCCTTCAGACTCCGTGATTCAACTGCACTAAAACAGATCAGGTTTTGACCTAAAGGAGAGATGTTACCTAACATAGTGTTAAACGTTGCAATAAATCTCTTGTCAGGATCATGCTATTGAACATAATGCCAATAGCTTACAGGAAATTCCTTGCTGGGCTGCCATGCTTACAGAATATTGACTTGAGTGCAACATTTTAATAAACAAATATGAGTCTTTGAACACAAAGTCAGACGTGACATTTCTAATGGAGGCAGTCCAAGAGAATCCGAAGTACTGCAATAAATCTGGGCACAGCAAAGGGCTGTAGGGGCTCTCCATCGAAACATAGGAGAAAGCTGGGTAGGTCACTTACAATCATATTAGCAAGTCTTCTCTGTAAGTATGAACATACAGAAACATGAATCATGAAACCAGCCAAGAAGAAATTTGTGTTGTTAGATAAGCTCCTCTGTGGGCCTGCCTTACTCACAAGTGAAAGCATTCATTGATTTCAGTAGGAGGTGTTGCTCTGTTCAGCATGAGATAAAACTCTCATCAAAATACAGAAGAAAAAGGCTGCAAACACAGAAAGGGAAGGAAAATGCTCTCAAATATTTTGTGTCATTGATGATAAACTCCTTGAAGCTGGGTCATAATGTTCTAACACTTGAGTTTCCAGTTTCTAATGTAAGAAATATATTTTTGTGATGAAGAACTGAAAAAAAAAAAAATTAAAAATACATAAATAAATAAATAACTCCAAGACAATCTTTCTGCACCAGCAGAGCATGCCCAAATCATGGAGTTGAAGCTCTGGAGTTTGATGACCAGAATGTTTACAGTTCCTAAAAAATAATTTTGGATGAAAACTGAGAACTGTCTCATCCAGTGTGGAGCACTCTGATGCTTTACAATGAAGAAAACTTCCTGTAAAAGAGAACAAGGAAAAGGAAGGAAAATGAAAAAAGGAACAAAAATTTTGAATATGGCACCTATTCTATACAAGATTCTCTCAATTTTATAATTGCTCATATTTATGGGTTTAAATTGCTACTATATGAAAATGCTCTATTCATTTGTTTCTTGATAGCATCTCAGGCATCCTGCTCAGAAATGAGGAGTGCTAGGACTTCACAAGCAAGCAGACCATATGACTGTTGAGTAAATTGAACTCCATCACACTGCAGAGGGAAATATTCCAGATTTCATCTCTTTGCGCTTCCTATATATATTATACATATAATGTGTGTGCATGTGCATAAACAAAACAGAAGAGATTCCAGTATTCCAGGAGCAAAATGAATAATGTTGGTATTCATAAAAACATTCAACAACTGAGGCTTTGTTGCAATCAAGTTGCTGTTGGCACTCGCTAATAGACATGACATTTATTTACCTCTCTAATGGCCTCAGTGCCTCGTGATATAAACCAGCATTTACAGGACTAAGCCTTGAAAACAAAACCCCTAGGAGAGTCATGAATGCCACTTCAGTATATTGGGCAGGTGGCAAAGGGATGGATGTCACCCAAACCCATTGATATGCTCTTATTTTTTCCTTTGTTTTTTGAAACTTTGGTCAGGCGTTTGCTCCTCATAAATATCAAGAGTCAGGAATAAGTTCATACATAGCTGTATTTTTTTAATTACTGTTTTGACTGAAGGGACAATGCTGAAGATTTGCTTGATGTAGCAGAACGTGTTGTGAAGAATTCTTACTCCTTTTTTCTATTGAAGGTCTTGCACTGAATGGGATCATCCATGTCATCCAAAGGTGAGGACCCAGTCCACAGTCATGAAGAGACTGGATAATATAAAGTTCATTCCTGCATAATTATTTTTGGTGCATAAAGTCTTTGAGAACCCTAAATCCCTTCTTCTGCAAATGGCCAGGATGGCTGCAATCCCCACAGAGCTGTGCAGATTGGGTTTAGGCCCTTCCTAGGAGCTACTGAATAATTTTATCCAGTGCAGATGTCATGTATAATGTATAAGTAAGCCTAAGAGCTGTGCTAAGTTCCTATCTCTGTCTTCCCATGTGAGGAGCCCATGCACCTGATTAGAACATCATGGTCCTTCTCAAGACAATGACTCTTTAAGGCTTTTTGTGTGTGTGTGACCCGACAGAGCAGAGACCAGCTTCACCAGTAGCTCCGTCACCAGGGTACTGTCTTGCGAGAGCCTTGAACAACCTGTGTGCTGAGAAGTGCTTTAGCTGCTGAATTAGAGGACAAAAGGTTATTGTGACAACCGCAAACTCTTGCTCTTTTTTAGCCTGTATGATAAAAGAGGAGAGTGACCTCTTGCTACATTGTTGAAAGGAACAACAGCCTGGGTTAAGAGCCTAACCTCCAAAAGAAGCAAAATGTATGACATGCTGCTCTTTAAAGCATTCTTCACTAGCTGATTTGTGCAGCTTCTCACTCGGCATGCTGGCTGCAGTGAGTTCCAGACAGCACACAGGGGAGCCAAGTGTGTAACCAGGTCTGGACCTGAGCCACAAGACAGGGGAGACAGGAGCATCTACATCTCTCTGTGGACCTAATCGAAAGGCCCAACTCAGATGTCATTTGAGACGTGCAAGTTAGATTCAGTGTGATGCAACTGGGTTCTGGTGACTTCACTGTAGTTGCACAGATAGGAATTGTATTTCATTTCCCCTCACAGGTTTATAGGTTCTTGTGAAAGACACATTTAAAAAAATATCATATTCTTTTGTGAGGAACTTTCAAAGGAGATGAATCAAAATCTTCCTTTTGATTTTTTCAAAGCTCTCTCAATCAGAGAGCTAATTTATCTGTTAATCTGGTCTTATTTAGCTGTTAAAAGCTAAATAAAAAAAAGTAATTTGAGTGTAATTGAGAACAATTCCTATTAATGTTAACATGTCTGTAAAGGACTTTATATAAAAGGACTTTATATACTTGTAGTATAAAGGACTTTAAGGCTCTGAAATATTTAACAGATTATTATGTCTATTTCTACGGGTTTTTTTCCTAGATATTCTTTCCAGTTTTTTTCCCCTGGTCATTCAATTTTTTCTTCACAGACCCTACTTTCTGTATCTCTGGTTATTGACATTTCTGTTTTCTGAATTCCCTCTAATTGACTCCTTCTGCGAAGGAAAGGATGGATCACCTCACTTACCCTGCAGGCTCTGCTCCCATCTAGCCCCTGGATGGCATTCACCTTTAGCGGAGTGGACTATGGCTCATTTAATGACTTACTGCAACAACTAGGTCTATCATCTATCAACTTGTTTCCTGTCCTGAGTCCATGCCTTCCCGAAGTAGCACTTTACCCTCATTCTTACTGTACTGAATACGTTAAAATGCCATTTCTCAGTTTTGTAGCCATCATATAGAACTCAATTTCATTCTTTCACTATCTACAGGTCTTCCCAAACTGGAGTCATCTGCAAATGTGCGTATTGCTTATCCAGTAACGAAAATGCTGTCTAGTACCAGGTCCCAGGACAGACTGCTGCAAAATTGTGCTCAGCGTAGTCTCCCATGTCATTAGTGACCACTGACTACTGCCCCGGGACACCACTCCACACATATTTGCATGCACCTCATAAGAGTCCTTACTATGTTTTCTCCTTTTCCAGTCTTCCAGTACAGCAATGGTTCCTGCAGTAGTCGTCTGTCGACAGCTTTCCCATTCTGTCTGTGGTCTTCCTTTTGCTACTGGTGTAGCAAGTTTCACTCTTGCTGCCTACCACCCCCTGCTCACACCCTCACTGCCACATTCAGGCTGGACAGGGAAACTCCCTCCCAGGGATCAGACCGTCCAGGACCATCTCTTCTCTGCTCTCAACAGCATGAAGCATTATTGCACGATGTTCTGGGAGTTAATGCTATTGCAGGGTCCTCAGGCAGGGATGATATGCTTGATCCTCTTCTGCCCTCTTCCTGTGACACAGAAATAACTATGAGGCAAGAGGATCTAGATTTTTTACAGCATTTTGGGTAGAGTTAAATGGCTTAAGGTTGGTGCATTAGGTCAATGCCCTGTGTACTCTTCCAACCTGGACATTTGTTGCAGGACAGGGAGCCAAGCGGTCCTTCCCTCCCTGTGTTATTCTGCATCACATATTCTTGGTGTCCCATGTGAACTGCATTTGTTTTATGCCTTGGCCTCTCTGACTTTGTCACTACATGCTCATGCTGTATTTCTGTGCTGATCTGGAAACACCTGATTTAGTTTCTAACTTTTGAGGACTCTGTCTGTGTTTCAGGCCCATGAAAATAACTCACATTTTAGCCATCTTGGCCTTTTCTGCACCATTTTTCCATTCCTTTCACAACAAGATAATTTGCTGATATGTTTGTAATACCATTTCCTTAGGAATCTTCCAATTTCCTTGAACCAATTTCTTGGGAGATCAGTCCCACAAAGTCTCTGACTTTGCTGAAATCCACTTTCTTGATTGGATTCATGGTTTCTATTTTGTTCCACTTCTTTCTCCTTGATTATGAGTTCCGTCATTTCAGACATCTTTACTCAAGTTACCTTCTATGTGAATAAGTTCCTCCCCTGGAGTTAGAATTGTATCAGAAGATGCTTCCTCCCTAATACCTTTCTTCTCTCTTAGAGTATACAGATTAAAAAGCAAATGGACAACACTGTATCCCCAAGTTTTCTGGTGAGTTGATTTTCCTTTCTCTCCCATATGTCTGGATAATTTAAATCTGTACAGGTCACCAAACTTTGTATCCTGAATGATTTTATCTACTCAATGAAATACTTATCCACCCGACTTTCCTAATTTGGCAGCCTAAGTTGGGTCTGCAGATCCATTACTAAGCCGAGGTATTTTCTTATTTTATAATTACCTCTCTCACACCCTGCTCCGCTGGTCACATTAATTCATACTTCTTAGATTGTTCCCTTTCATTCTTTTGTCTCAGTTTAGACCTTTCTTCATACAAGTAACAAATTGGTGTACAAAGATGCTTTTCTCCTTTCTCATGGAATTAACTTCATCCATGCCCAAAATCATCCCATGGGGTGAGATGGCCCCTGGCAATGTTATCTATGCAGCCACAAGCACCAGCTCCTGGCAGGGGAGCTGGAGGGACATTCTAAGAGCAACACCTGAACCCCTAATCCCTTATTCCTGGGACATTGGGAGTATTCTGATATGCTCAGGGTGACTCCGGGTAGTGTCATTACGGGTCAGAAAATGGGAGACAGAGATGCCACAGAGATGCCTGATGACTTCACAGTTTTTGTGATGCACATACCATACCTCCTTGAATGTGAAGTTTGGGGCACTAGTGTCTATCTTTGTTGTCTCCCTCCTCAGAGCAATGACTTCCATCTCCTTGTGCTTCTTTTTGAGAGTGGTAGTGATGAGTGTCGCAGTCTTTATGGCACATAATGTTTGCTTTTCCACTGCCCTGTCCTCTAGTAGGTTTATTTCCTATTGGAACAAGATAATAACGTCCACATCCAGGGGACGCTTGCCTTCAGGTTGATCTCGATATCCATATTAGTTATACACACACGCACACACACACACACACACACACACTCTTACATAGTACACAGATAAATTCTATTATGAAATAACTTTGTCCATTGCAGACATCACTCACTGCCTTTGGGATATAACATCCTACATTGTGCTGCTTGTGATCTCGTGATTGTAATAAACTTTCATTCTGTTTATTCTTCCCTCTACTCCCTTATTTGCCTTCAGAGACATTTTCCCAGCAAATATCCCCTGTGCCAGGTATCATTCCAAGCCTCGTTTCAATGCAGTGAATTTGGACAATCCCAGCCCTCCAAGTGGGTCCCATCTCTGGCTCTCAGAGGTGCAGGAGAACAAGACTTCCAAAATACAATTCTCTACTTAGACTGAAGCCATTGTGAACCATCCCTTAAAACTGCCATTTGTAAGCCAGCCGAGCCATATGTGATCATTAAAACAATGTCTACAGACGTACCAGGACATTGCCCAATAGTGTTTATGAAGAGTTGGGCCGGATACCTTGTATAAATTCACTACAGCCTACAGCACTTCACAGTTGCATGATATAATCTATCTCTCAGAAACCGCTGCGTTTTAGTACGTAATAAAAAATAAATAAATAGCCTATGCTTGAGTATCAGAGACATGGCTATCACAGTTTCAAGGATTAACAACAGCTTACAAAATGCCTAAATCTTTCACTGTCTCCACTTTGAGAAAGGCTTTGGTTGGCTGTAATTACTTTTCACCTACTCTGGCCACTGCATTCCTTGCCACTACTCTCCCTCCTCGCTACCCTCTAGAAGGACTCTTTGCTGTTTTTTAATGAAATAGCCTGAACAAATATAAAGCTTCCAGTGAGGCAATGCGATGTTGGTTACTAAGCAGCCTTTGTAAAGAGAGTGCACTGCTTGAACCCCCTGTCCCTTTTATCACTTAGATGTTATCTGCACAACAGGCCTGATTGTAAGTAAATGCTGACACTATAACATGAGCAAGCTTTAGCTTTCTGCTCCCACATTACGCTTTTAATATGTCACTTATTTTGAGGGAACTGAACAAAACGATGGTGATGGTTCTTAGCTAAAAATACCTGGTGAATACTATTCAAGAAATCCAACAAAAACATTAAGTATGTCCCAGGAAATCAAATTTATAGTGCAGGAAAGGCTTAGTGACTTCACTGCTCAGATTACCAGTTGGATATCAGTTTCATCATCACCAACCTCCCATTTCCTGTTTTGCTTATCGTAGAATTACTGTTTTCTTTTTTTAATGTTTGCACAGCCCATATGGCAGCAGCTACACCGAGATTAGATACAGGGGTTTTCTATGATGTATTAAAGACCATGTTTTTTTAATGATATTTTAAGAAATAACAATTAAAAAAACCCAGGAACTGAACGTATATTAAAGACAAATAGTGCTTATATGTTTTTCCTCTTTACTGCTGGAAAAAGTATGATTCATGGCACTATGTGTATTAGTACTCTGTAACCATTACTGATTTGTGTCCTGCTTTGGAACTGTTCCTTCTTACTAACTAATAAGTGCTGCTAGACCTTTGGCAGTTCATAAGAATATTATATATTTCTAGTCTTTACAGAAGCTTGTTTGCCTCTTCTGTCTTTACCTGTATGAATCAGACACTGTGTCCACTCTTTGTGCCTAAAAGCTTTCCTATTACTCTCACAAGTTGCCTGGTCTTGCACAAGCCTGACCACTACGTTGTTTCACTCACCTATGAACCTCCCTTATTGCAGAATGAATTATTTTTTCAAGGATGAATGTATTTCTTTGTAATTTCCAATCATTCCGTGAAACTCCAGCTTTTTCCTCTAATGCAGAGCTTCAATTCCAATTGATCAATCATCTCCTTAAAACTTCTTTCAAGCTGTAACATCTCATTGGCCTCTCTCGAGTTTCCCAGGAGGTTTCTGAGCAAAAGGTTTGATGCTGCCTGGAGAGTGTCCAGCTAGAATCACCAGAGTCACTACTGGAGATATTTGGGCTGCTTAGGAAAGGACTTTTACTTAGGATCAGTGCACCAATTCTGCATATCTCACAGCTTTAGTTTAGGACTGTAATTTCTTTACTAAATTTTAGTCTAACATTTGAAAAGTGCAGCATGCTGCATTCAAAGCACAACCAGAACTTCCCTCCAAGTGAGTAAAATCACACTTATGAGTCTCTATTGTGAAGGAAAAAGAAAGAAAAAAATATATGATCAGTTTGTGAGTTAGCAGGTGGTGACTATGTGGAGTTATTAGATAAGGCATATTCACCAAGTGTGTATATTCACTGCACCAGGAAAATAAACACATTTTCCGTTGTTATTTAGGATTAAAAGTAGGCAGATAGTGGAAGTTAAACTGCTCATTGGAGCATTATGAACCTGACCTAAATAAAATAAAACTTTTAGCCACCTTTACCAATCTATTGGCAAAGTTTTTAATGCTGTATTTTTCATTTTGAAAAAATGCACTGTACGATATTCTGAGATGCAAATATAATATTAATGCACTGGATAAATTCAGCTTCATGACTATATTAAGAAATTATAAAAATGGAGTAGTTTTATAAGTGTAGAATCCTACAGAAAATTTCTCTCCTCCTCTTGCAAGTATCAGAATGTCCTGGTTGAAAAGTAAACATTAACTAACAGACATTAAAATTAAAATAATAATTACTTGTGCAAGCAATTATTTCCTATTTGCAAGATCTGATTTGTCTGTTTAAGCAGTTATGATACAGTTTTGTGGCTCTCTTCTGATTCTTTTCCTTGAAGAACAATGTAGCAGTATTCAGAAAATTTTCCCCTCTGGTGTAGGTGAAGGTTAGGTCACAAGCCCATGTATACATATAAAACTTCCACATTCATCAGTTCAGGAAACCAGACTACTCTTTTGGGCACTTGAACTCAGATAGGCAGGATCAAGAAATTTTGAGCAGAAGTCCGATTAATATCAGTGCAAATCCTTCTCCTGCATCTCCTTTGCCTTTGTGAAAAGAGAGACTTCCCATTGGGCATTTTTCAGACAATTCCGCCAGCTGGATCAATAGGGGAGAACAGTAGCAATATTTGAAAATCTGTCACTTAGGGTCCCCAAAAACACCATCTCTGCAGCTTTTATTGCCAGCACCAAATAATATATTTCATAAAAGAGGGGAGAGAAATCACATGCGTACACAAGTCCACAGTTTTCCCTGGCTTCCCTCATTCAAACATACTTCTTTTATCCTGCATCTCAAGTAAATGTGGCTGGTACTTGCATTTCGCAAGTAGGAAGGACTTGAGCCATGGGTCATTCCAATGAGGGTCTTGTTAGTGTGTGTGACAGAAAAAGGATTAGAAATGATCCCTTCCCTTCCCTTCCCTTCCCTTCCCTTCCCTTCCCTTCCCTTCCCTTCCCTTCCCTTCCCTTCCCTTCCCTTCCCTTCCCTTCCCTTCCCTTCCCTTCCCTTCCCTTCCCTTCCCTTCCCTTCCCTTCCCTTCCCTTCCCTTCCCTTCCCTTCCCTTCCCTTCCCTTCCCTTCCCTTCCCTTCCCTTCCCTTCCCTTCCCTTCCCTTCCCTTCCCTTCCCTTCCCTTCCCTTCCCTTCCCTTCCCTTCCCTTCCCTTCCCTTCCCTTCCCTTCCATCAGGTCACTAAAGCCTTGTAATATATTAAATTGTTGGCCTGGAGTGGATTTAGATCAGGCAAGGAAGAGGTTTTGACACACCATGTATGGGATTAGCCTCTTATGACACCAACAATTGCTATATTTGTAATATCACTGTGACTGTAACAAAGTTTTATAGCTCTAAGTGAAATAACTTTTTGTATATGGAATAAAGTACTCTAAATATATTGTAAATTTGTGTGTTGTAAATATGGATCTAAACATATGGCTGTAAAGAGGTATGACAGTAAGTAATTTTGAGTTATAAATGGCATCCCTGACAATCAGTTCTCAAAACACTTTTCCATAAGGTAATTGTAAAAGCCCAGGGACAACAACCTTCTGTCAAGATTCAGCTTTTCTGGGTGGTTCTCTGCTTTTGAACTTATTAAAGGGAAATCAAATGGCATGGTAACCTTAAGTTTCTGATCCTCTGCACAAAAAGTATCGCCCACAAATCACACTTTAGTGCCCAGTAGATGTTTGTTGCCCCCACCGTTTGCCCTGATAAACCAGGTCCATGGGCTGTGCGTGTTTTCCCAGCCTCAGGCTTTTGTCAAGAGGAAGGCTGAGGCAAAGAAGTGAAAAACTTGCATTCACAGCTTGGTGCTCACTTGTTTTTTATTCAGCTTCACCCTTTGACTAAGTAGTACCTGCTGAATTCCAGCTAATCTATTTTCCTCAACATTTTGGTGAGTCTGAAGTATCTGGTGTTAATGCACAGCTCGTGGGGGAGGAAGAAAAAGTGGTTCTGGTGCAAAACCAGAATCCACAATGATTACAGGGCTGTCAAAGCCATGTTCAGTGCAGGCCACTGGTGGGAGATTTCCTTTTAAGCAGTGCTGAATCACCTTCTGAAACCTACCCTCTGCTTATCAGGCAAAGATGACTAAAATCGTAAGGCCCTCTCCTGTGTACATGCACAGGTCTTCCACAGGCTCTGTAAAATTTTCAGCTATGAGTGGAAGAGAGGATGCCAAAATGGCCACGTTGAGGTTTCCATGAGATACCAAAAATCTCATGAAAAAGCTTGCTTGCCTGTTCAAATAACTTGAAACTAGATCAACGTGTTGAAACCCTGCTTTTGGTATAGACCAGCCCACCTCTTTATTCGGCAGCATTTGGGTAATTCAGGTTCTGTCAAATCTGCATATTGCCCTGGACCCTCTCCCCCTCCAGCCCTGGGCTCTTGCTGGGGACCCAACTATCCCCTCAGCTTGTGTGGAAAGAGAATGATTCCTGGTTTCATGTGCTGAACACATGCGCACAGACACATACGTGGTCCTACCTCCACATCGCTACTAAGGATCGCCACCGTAACATAGTCTCTTTTGCTCTTTAACTGTATTTTATTTCAACAGGTGCCTTTTCAGTGGAGCAGCAATTCAGCTAGCACTCACCTCCCATCATGGCACACGTCTGCAGACCTGCAGCTGCTTATGCCAAGCCACATTTGTCCTACTCACTGTATATTCAGATTGCATTTCTGGTAGGACTTACTACTGAAGAAATGGGTCAAGCACGCAGGAATTTTTGACAAAGACTTCTTTAAAACAGCCCTATCAATCTATTGTGTACTGTATTTCACTCACACGTTATGAAATAAGACTAGGGAAAATGTTCATCTGTGAAAAACTCCCCAGAGAGAGGCACGTCAAAACCGCTAGTCTTTCCGTATTGTTATGAATGAAACTCAAAGTTTCAAGTATCAAACCTCAAAACAAATCACTAGGGATTTCCACTAATTTCCACCCTCTCTCAATTTTAAAGTAACTGCATTAAAAGTATGTGCATTTATACATTAAGGCATAATGCGCACACACACAGAAAGAACAGCGACTGCTGCTTCTGATGCAGTGAATGACCGAAAAATTGGCTGTGGTTCAGAGAGTACTCCATGTTTTGGAGACTGTCATGACAGGCAGGGATTAAATTTTACATGAGTGGTGGTGAGGATACATCTACTGACATGTGGGGCTGCATGTTTTCTTGCCAGTGGAGCTGAGCCACATAATTCATCTTTCTCACCAAGAAAGGAGCACATCGGCTACAGAGACTCCCTATTTACGCAGCGAGGACTACACGTGCACAAATGGAGTGCACCTATATTTTGAATCCAGCACGACAGATTATTAAGGCTGGTTTTCTCCTTATTACTCAGAGTTTCGTACCTTTTGCAGCTGGCACTGGCATCATTACAGAGCAACTATGCTTGCTTGTCACTAACCACAAATAGCAGAAAATTAACCCACGCAGATGTGCCAATGCACTGTTTTGTGATATTTTAAATGCATATTTTATTTCGAGAGTCATCATCACTTCTTATTTAGTCATTACTGCTGGGTTATAAGGAGTCCTGCATAAGGCATGTTTTCTAGTTTTTTTATAATCACTCAAAAAATTTACTATTTTATTAAAATTTCTACTTTTCATACCTTGAGAATGTATTCTTGTGGGATACAGTGTATCCAGATAGGTATGGGAGGAGCTGCAGCATCAAATATCCCAACAGATGTTGGTGATCACCAGTCAGTAGAGTGCAGGTTGATCGTGAATGGTTACTTTTAGACACCTCATCTACAGAATAGTAAAAATATGAAACGTGAAATGTTTCTGTTCCATATTATATTTGGTATATTGCTTTACCATTAATATTTTAAAAGGGTTTGTTTTAAGTCAGTTACTGGCAATACGTACTTTTTGTAGAGTGTAGATTGAGTGGACTAGACATCTTTTTATTTTAAATCAGTGTAGTTTTTTAGCCAATCAGCGCTTATTTTTGATGCTTATACATGAAGTGCAATGTTTAATGAAGCTGGCAAGCAGTTAAAAAACCCTGGTAAGCATGTTTAAACTTTTTTCAGAGTCACTGTATGGCCAGGTGGGTTTATATTTTGGAACCTTACCCAGAGCCATGCAAGTCATGTGGGGACTTTTGTTCTATGAAGTATATAGGCATACTCATGAGCAATTTCTGTGTTCCCCTCTTTTTTTTTTTTTTAAACTAGCTCAAATAAAATAAGGCTGAACCTAGACACTTGTGCCAAACAATAAAAACTTGAGATTAGCAGGCTTTAAAAATGTGATCTGCTATCCTAGCCTGGCAATTTTGGACTTCCGAGTTTGAGTAAGATCACGAGGGATAAACCAGATATAATAAAAGAGACTATTTTCATGGTATTTCCAGAATGGCCAGACAGTAAATCTCACTAGGCAAACAGATTTCCAGCATACCTCTAACGTCTAGAGGTCTGAATAAACAGAATTAATTTATTAGGTTTCACTCATCATTTGGTCTGAGTGTGATCCAGTGCCTGTGTTGCAAATGCAGGCATGACTTCTAAACAATCCTGTAATCTTCAATTTTCAGTTTGTGGTTTGAATGAAACCAAAACTCGAAAACCAGAAACTCAGCTTTTATCTTGTTTTGTTCAAGTTTCCATCCCAGGTAATGATTTAACTCATGTTTGCTTGAACCTTAAATTATGCTTACCAAAAACTTGCCAAACGTAGCTCAAATGTGAGATTCAGCAACAGCATCATGGTGGCAACCAGAGTCAGGATGCAGTGCCATGGTATTAAGCACTATAAACTGAACAATCCCTATTCAAAGAATTCTAAAAGTAGTGCTAAGATTATTTTATTAGAAATGGCACAAAGCTACAACAGGAGGAGGATTGAATTCTGCTTGGGAAGTACAGGAGACCTGAAGCATTTTCTAAGACAGCGAGAGCATGTTTTGAGAACATATCTGCCCGTGTGGAACCCTTTCCTCCAGCTCTGGTAGCCAAACCTTAAAGGGAGTGAAATTCACTTTATATACCCTGTGAAAAAGGGGCATGTCTGCAATAAGGGCATGTCTGCGCTGGAAACTGGCTGTAGATATGGTGCATTAAAGGATCAACAGCAGCTGCTGTGCAGGCAGTACAATGACACATTCCCATCCTTATGGGAACAGTGCTGCTTGCACTAGGCCTTTGAGTGTCTCAACAGAGAAAAGGGTATTTCTCCACAGCCCAGCAGTCTTGTTAATCACCATGGAAAGTGACCCCAGGCGGGGTTTTGCTGGTGATACCATCATCCTTCGAAGGCTGAATTGCTTTCTGCCATGAGAAACAAGTCTGCTATTTCCCCAGTCCTTTGGGTGAATCCCATTTAACCTGTGCTGCGGTGGCCTGAGGAGCTCTTTACTGGACTCTCAGACAGAAGAAAGGAGGGAACAGTACCTTGGTCAGCTGCAGATTTCCCATGGGCTCTATGCTTGGGAGCTTGAAAGGTTTGCCTTTGAGGTCTGCGTTGGAGGCCAATAAATCTCTGCCTGCTACAGCAGCAGCATCAAAAGGCAAAAAGACCATGCGGTAATTGACAGGAAAAAGGGACTTTGGCACATAAACTGACAGAGAGTAACACCTTAAGAACTACTGCCATCGACTTAGGACCCAAGATGCTGCAAGCATACAGTTTGATAAGTGTGCAACCTGAAACAAAAACATTGTCTAGTCTAGGAGATGAACAGCCACTGGATCTAGCTGAAGCCACAGCACCACTGGTCACAACACTGTTGGCCACAGCAGAAATGGTTAGTAGAAGATGGTTACTCTCTTGAGGGGAATTAACAAAGGAGACGAAAGATGCTATAAAAACACAAATGCGAGTGTTCTTGTTGTCCCCACTTTACAGATGGAAAGCCAAGGCAGAGAAAGGTTACTTTGACCCACGTAACCTACAGAATCTGCTGCAGACTTGAGAACCATGTTTGGTATCTATGGCCTGGGTCCAGGTCCTTTCATATAATCCTACTTCCCTACTTCTTGCTTCATTAAAGTTGCTTGGTGGAAGTCTGGAGTACCGTTGCCAAAACAGCTGCCTCACTATATAGTTTTTATTACTTCATATTGAACCCTGATTTTTCCTGGAAACCACAGCTTCTCCAGCCCGGGGATTCCTTTTGATGCTGAAGTAACAAAACACATTTAGCTCATCACTTTCTCCCAATGGGAGTATCATGTACTGCACTTGTATCTTCTGCGTGCTGGAAACACTTTGCTCGAGATTCAGAACTCACAGCTCTAACACATGCTTCTTATCTGCATCAGACTGGGTAGACAAGAGCTTACGAAAAGACAAGCAATCTTTTTTATTTGGTTTCTTCCCCCCCTCATCTCCTCTGCCTCCAGATCTCACCTTCCTGTTCTTACAGTCCATGTAATAGTAGCAGGAGAAAGAGAGAGAGAGAGAGAGAGACTTAGGATGGCTGTTGTGCTAAAAATGAGGTGTCTTGTAAAGGAAGCTCTTTTCACCATTCAGTATTTGATGATTTTCTCCACTAACTGATCTGATGACACTGAGAAGAATGTCAACATGTACTAGAACAGCCACAGCCATCAGACTGTAAGGCAAGCTAACTGGGAGTAAGGACCCTGTTGAGTTCAACGAGTCTTTTGTGATTTCCAATGCACTATGAAAAAATGCCTTCAAATTACCCAAGAAGTATGTTAATAGCTGACTAATGTACAAGCTGGCAGGAATCATTGCTGCTTGAGCACGGCTCATTAATCTTACCGTTCATTAAAAAAATTCCAAACTTTTTAATAAACAATTTTTATTTAAGAAGTAAAGAACAGTGGAGTGTGCTTTTTGCTAGTCAAGTGAGGTCCCTATGAAAAGAAAACATTTCTTTACAGTTTTTTGCATGCAAAAACATCTTTCTTCCATCACTAGATTTGGAAATGAATAGACTTCTTTCCACTTCTGTAAACTATCAGGGCTACTTCTTTAATCTCTCTTTTCACCTTTGCAAGCGTGTCCCTCCTAAGCTGAAATCTTGCTGTGGGTACCCTGTCCATTTCTGCATGATGCGGGCAGTGTTTCTCTCCTGTGAAGAGCTGGGGGGCTGCTTGGAGCAGAAATGAGAGGAGGGAGCTTCTTGCTGGCCCAGAGCACTCGAAGTGCCAATTCACAGCAGTTTAGACTCAGCTGTGGTCATGTTTCCACACAAGAAGAGACTTCGAGGGCCTCTTGTTTCCCCGACCTCACAGGAAATATTGCACTCTAGCTTTGTGAAACAAATACATGGGACAATTTTTTTATGCTGGGGCAATTATGGTTGTGGTCTGAAGTGTTGTAGTGGAATAGATAACTCTGTCCAGCTTTGTTCTTTGGGACACCCGTCATCTGTACAGCATGACTTATTCAATGCAGTAATGAAAATGAAAGATATACTGCCTTATCGCTAGTAGTTACAGAAACGTGATTGATTTTGGTGATGTTTTGTCAATAAACACTAGGGCAGAGCAGCTTAGCATGAGACATTGCAAGGTCCTGATTGCACAGAACAGAGAGGTAGAAAAAACACAAAAAAATATCTGGTCAGTGTTATCACTGTCATTTTACATTCATGCACATCTCAGTACAGCCATATGCTAACTTTTCTGAGTAAATGTTCTTCAAGGTTTCTACAATAATTTTATTTGCCTTTCAAAACAATCCAGGCTTCAGGATTTATTAATGCAGCAATTAGTATGCTGATCATGCCCAGCATGCTTCAATCTTTATTGGTTGTACCACCGAAATTTTAGTTTTATTAAACCTGAGCCTCCTACATACTGCTGTTTAGTGTGTGTTACAAAACTAAGATCAGCTCCGAATGTAATGTAACCCACATGTTGGATTGCTTGCTTCAGTGACTTACAGAAATATTTCAGGTAGCAAGTATTTTCTTAGTACTCTGTTATAAAAATATGTCAGGCACACAATGTTTGCATTATATGTTCCTTTTCTGTAATAGAAAAAGAATTCTGCACCAAACCCTTGTGATCCATTCTGAACAGTCATTTGCACCAACTGTGTATCTAACTACTGTGGATCATCATGTTTGGGTGAAGATTTTGCAGTGAGATAGACAATGGGTTAAATTAAGGTACAGTTATCTTCATCATACGTAGAGACATAGATAGATAGAGTACATACTGTATCTCCAAAGCAAAAACTAGATATAGGTTGTAGTTTTATTTGCATGAAGGAAGGGGCAAGTGCAGTTGAGACTGTTTTTTTTTTTTTCCCAGCAAGTACCAGAGACATGACGCTCGGCATATTGATCTTTGCAGAATTGTCTTTCTTTCATACCCTGAAGAAAAAAATGTCAGCGTGATGGAGCAGCCTCCTGAGAAGCCCTGGTCCGAGACCCTCAAGGCAGCACTGTCCTGCCCACTGACTTGCAAACACCGACTGGACTCTTCTTACAAGCAGAGTTCTCCCCCCCTCCATCTCTAATACTGGTGTTTACACCATCCATAGGAAAGAGAAGAGCCAGGGTTGATATCTGTAAAAATAACTGTAACAGGTGATGCAGAGGCTTGGCCAGGTGGTTAATAAGGTTTATTCCCTTAAACCATAGAAAGCAGAGGCAATTTGCCAAGTTTGTTTCAGATTCAGTCTGTGGCAATTTATACAATTAATCTGACTAATGGAGCTAGTCTGAAGAGGCTTCTGACAACACATGTGCTGCCCCTGCAATGTACAGTTTAGTTTTGGTTACAACAGATAAACTTTCAGACTTTAGCTGCAGGTGACATCCCCAGCCATTGATATCCTTCCCATCCCAGGTTGTCATCTTCTGTAAAAGTGGAAGAGGAAGTGCTGTTGTGCTTATACTGTTGGTTGCCTGGCACACTGATCTGATACAACATGTGGGCACTCTGCTCTCTTCTGCCACCTCTGCTATGGCAAAAGTCTCCCATCTGGGTCTTGTCAACAATAACATCCAAGGGGCCCTGGCTCATATCTTAGATTTCTGTGGCAAAATTTGCCAAAGACTCTCTGTCAGACCCTGCAGTGAGCACAGGATTTAGGACTGAGGGCAGATGGAAAGCTCTGCATCTGCAGAGCAAGAACAGCACAGATAGTCCAGGAGTCACCAAATTACACCAGCAATAGGAACCTGAAACCCAGCAGAGGAACCCCGCCCCCCCCCCCCCTCACCCCACCACTCTGTAGCTGAAATTCTGTGTTTAAATATATTGCACTTACTCTGTTATACTGAGATAGCTGGCAAAGATGTTCTCCAGGGGGAAAAAATAAATTTAAAAACCAGATAAATCTTGAAGCTAGCCAACAAATCTGTGCTCCATCAGCGGGACACATTTGAAAGTCAACACACTCAGGCTTTGTTGGAGCTAATTCCAGCACTTAGGATTTAAGTGTGAATCCCCCTTCCTTACCCGTAAATACACACATTTAAATGTGTTCATTTGAGTGTTTCAAGTCATCTCAAATTCCATGGCATCCACAGAAAAAAAGCCATGCTAAAGTCAACAAAGCCCACAATGACATTGTAAAAAGAGGTGCTATTGGGAATTCATTTCTGTTTTCTATATTATATCCACCACTGTTTGCACAATTGCTAGCCCTGAAAACACAATCTTAAAGTTAAATTTGGTTTATCTTCTTTGTTAATCATCATAAGCAGAAATACAGTTTTTCAGATTTAGTAGAGCTCTAATCAGACTAAACAGATCATGAAAAACTCTAAAACAGTGAAATTTTATGCAAAAGAAGTGTTTGGGGGATCTAAGGATGGGTTTTTCTCAAAATTCACAATGATTGAAATCCAGATAGTAGCAGTAGTCAACATGAATGAACCCCCAGAACTGCTAAAACAAATGGTAATTTGACTATCAGGATTTTACATGCTGTATCTGCTTCAACATCTTCCCTCCAGCCTACTAAATGTATTTCAGTCATATCCGTATTGAATCTGGGCCAGTTTGACCACCTCTTTTTCTTCTATAATGCATATGCACAATCTTTGCTACCACAGAATAACTAACTCATAGATCAGGGCTGTTTTCCCAGCCTCCTTTCAAACTTTATATAAAGCAACGAGGCTCCAAATGTCTTGGTGACTTTCCAAAAGCTGCAGAGGGTGCATAAACAAGCAAGAAGGTAAACCTAAGTTCCTACAAAACATACCCTAGTGCCTGAAACCCCTTTCTTGATTATGTAATTCTTCATGGCATCTGCACAGTGAATACACGCCTCAATTATGTAGGAATGATACCTGGACCTGAGCTGGGTGGCACCCACTTGCAGGTGCAGTAACCAAGCCAGGGTGTTCCAGAGATGGGGGCATGCTGCAGAGTCCAGCCTTGGAGGAGGCTGCCTGAAGAGCTGAGCTGAAACAATGAGACCAGCATCGGTGGGGAGGAGAAAGAGTACATCTGGATGTGACTGGTAGAGTTCAAAACATGAACCCTCACAACTGTGTCATTGTTACTGATAGCATTTGCTATGGGAGTACCAGAGAATGCATCAAAAGAGTGTCCCAAGTATGGGGGGTAGTCCCCCCAGTGAGAGGACACTGGATGCTGCAGTCCCTACAGTAAAGTTTATGGGATTCTTCCGTTTGATGTTTGGGGGTCTCTCACAACCATACATGCGTATTTATACAGAAAATAACCTTCCTCATTTTATGCCCAGGTATATTTAAACCGCTCACTCATCAGCAACAGACTTGAACAACTTCCTTTCTGCTTCCTCCCCTTAATATAAGGGATCCAGCTCCACCTGTGTACACAGCTGTATAATTTTTCTCAGGTTAAATATCCCAGAGTTTTATATCTGCTCCTGACACTCCCAGTACTGGGCATTGGCAAACAAAATACTGGGACAGTATTAATAAAAATCAATAAAATAATAGTAATAATAAAGAATCATAGAGGTTTTGCCACAAACTCATCTGTTCAAACATCATCAAGAGGGGAAATCCTGCTTTTAAAATAATACTTTCTTCAGCCCGGCGTCACTGAATAGTCAGGCTTGCCTGCTGAAGCAGGTAGAGTTATTGTTAGAGAATTTTCTTTAAATAAATAAAGATTTTTTTTTTTTGGCAGCTTCTGTGAATGAGCTGAGTCATATTTAGTCTCTTATCCATTTTATGCCTGAGTTCTTTCAGGACTCAGGCAGAGGGCGAAAGAGAAACAGAGTTATGTCACAATCTTATTCTGTTCAATGTGGCTTTTGTCTAGGAGAAACAATTCTCCACCCTTCTTAGTAAGCACTGAGATTTTAAATTGTTGTCTTTACATCTCTCATCGAACTTTCATTGTCTATCTGTATGAAAGCTGAGCTGAAAGAGCTCTTCTTCAAAGAGGTTCTAACAAGAGTCCAATGTTGTCTGCAGTTTTTGTTAAAGCCAGAGACTTTGTTTCATTTTCAGTTACCGTGCAGAACTGTACATTCTCTCCCCATTTTTATAATCAGAGCTGAAGAAGAAAAAAGGAGGTGAAAATATATTGGCAGCTATAGGATGCCCAAAATTCTTGACTGCTCCTGCAGAGAGGGTATAACTTAAGTTCTGCTTAATAATAGTGAAGCAAGCTCTTTTCTGGCATGACCCATTCAGCTGAATTCAGCCTCCCTTGTTTTTGTCAGCACTGGCAAAATAATTCAGATTAAGTGGAGCGTGACTTTGAAATAGCATAAATAGGCTGGTGCCCATCACCCTGCGTGTACGTGGGTATGTCCATCTGGGACTGGAAACAAATGGCTGAGTGTGGGGCGGAGGTGAGTGGGACCGTGCAGCGTCTGCAGCGTGGCAGCTCAGCAGGATTGACCTCAGCAGCAGGAACCTCCTCCAGCGACTTCTGTTAGATTTTGGGAGCTTTGCCTCACATTTGGGTCCTTACACAGAGCCGCCTGCAGAGCACCACTCACTCTCCATCACCAGGTGAGGAAGGAGAGGGTGACTGACCTCTCCCTGCAACGCCATGTGCCTGCCCACGCAGAAAGCAAGACAAGAGTCTTCCCATGACTCAGTAACAGGCATTTGTTACCCTGCACTGTTGGTTTGTTCCTTCAGGACAGGCTACGAGAGCACAGCTTGTTGTCAGTCTGGCCTACCCCAAAACATTGGCTAAGCATCAATCCTCTTTAATATTTTTAAAAAGAAAATAGAAGAGTTTTTGTCTGATGTATGGGATATCTTTTTCTTCCTATTGAGGAGGACTAGGATTTGAAATCACAAAAATACTTAAACATGCTCCAAGCTTTAAATACCACAGGGGATTTATTCAGCACTCAAACATGTGTTAATGGATGAGTTTAAGTACGTGTCTAAGCACATCGCTGAATGGGGGCCTAAACCAGCAAATTTTACTTTTATTTTTACTTTTATGAAATTTCTTTAAATACCCATGCAAATAACTTCGTGAAACTTGACTTCACTGGAAAAACATCTACTGGAATTTTTTTTCTTAATTAAAATACAAACCCATATTTTTTCATCTACAGACAACGAGCAAAAGATTTTTCTAGTGTGAATTTAGTCTGGTACAGAATTTCAGGTACAGAGAAGAGAAGGAGGGGGAAAAGGTGGGCATTCATCTGGAAACTGAAGGGAAATACGACAGAGGCAAAGGAAACCAGCAGTCATGTATAACAAATATTACAAAAAGATATCCACAGGTTTTCATCAACAATTTCTCAAAGACAATTCCTGGGAAAAATAATTGTTTAATTGCTTCACACTAATGTTTCTGAACAGATTCAGCAATGGGTTTTTTAATATAAACTATCCTTGAAAATCAAAGTTTCAGAATAGATACAGCACAGTGAGCAGCTGGGAAGAAGTTGACTTCTGTGCGGTCATTTCTGTGAAATGCTGACTCTCTTTTAGCGTCTTGCAGCCCCTGCTGACCCCGTACTGCCCGGCTAGTTCCTGGCTGCTGCCCTTCTGCTTGAATTGGAGTCCCACAAAGCAAACTGCCACAACTGTAACGCAAACCCTACATATTTCTCAAAACTGTTTTGCAATCTTTCAGACAACCAGCTTCTTTACTGCCCTGAGCTACAAATGCTGAAGTAGATGTGAAGTATAATTTATTTGATTGCCAGTCTAAAAGAGAAATATGAGGAGGTGCAGATTTCTGCATGTTTAAAATAAAACTCAGAGCGAAAAGTTCCCGTCTGTATGCTGGGGAAACACTCATGTCACAGCTGAAAAAGACAGAGAAAATTACAGGGTCAAGTCTCCTCACGTGCAGACAGCACACTGCCAATGTCTGACATACCCACAGACAAGTGTTTTTCAGCATCTGAAAGTGCAAGATATCGGTACCACCCGACACGTTCCTGGTACCAGTGAGATGCTACTTACAGAAAGTATTTAACACTTCTCTCCAGCACTCACCTTCAATGATACAGGAGAAAAAAGTTACCTGCCCTTACAGATTTTATTACTGCAACTGCTCTGACTTCTGCCAGGAGAATCTGTGGCTGCTGGGGTTTGCTGCTGCTGACGTTCGTTGTGCACAGAGTCCCAGGGCAGCACCGCACCCAGTCCGGGACAATAAAACTTACATATGAGCTCTGTTTAATACTTCTCCAACAGAGTCACTGCAGGGTTGAACCTAGATCCATAAGCACACTTTAAGGGTTAACATCTGCAGAAAACTCAGAGTTTATGGTTACGGGTGTTTTGGGGTAGGTTGCCGCTTGCTGCTTCACAAAATCCTCACGCTGCTTTTTTCAAAGCTTGGTGATGGAGCTGTCAATGACCACAAAAGCCAGCACGCTGGTGCTGAGCATACATTTACGCACATGATTTAGCTATTCTTGGCAAATCTAGGGCAGGGGGGTTGTTGCACAGTACCAAATATGATGGATGCTGTTCCTGGGACAGCAACTGCACCCAACACTCTGCTAGCGGGAGGTACCCCAGTTTTAGGACCAGTGCCTCTGAGCTCGGAGGGTCCTTCCTCCTGAAAGGTGAGAGGTGTACCTACCCCACACGAGGATGTGTGAGGATTAGCTTGCTGTAAAAACAGATGTCTCCTCTGCGGATCACAATTTATACTGTGCGAGAGGCCTCGCTCTGGACTGGGTATTGCTGACTCCAGCCCTGTGCAAACATGCAGGCTGACAGACGGTCTGTGACAAAGGGCTCCTGGCCCCGAAAGTGTTGGGACAGGTGATGGAGACAAACATGTGGCTAGGAGAGGGGGAGGAGGGAAGTGATGGATGGAAAGACAAAAGTAGCAGGATGTCTATGTGCTTAATAGCTGGCAAGTGCTCCACTAGGGATATTCGACTGAAATAAAAAGCATGTGAACTCTGCAGAAATAAAAGCAAAATACTCTAATTGCAATGCAAGAAGCCAGAGATACACACTTATAAAATAAAATAACACTTAAAGCTATTTTTAAGCTTTAAACTGGTTTTAAAGAACATTTAAAACTTTTAATTTAAAGACAGACTTTCTGGGGGGGAAAAAAAATCCACACAGACTGTAGCAGCTCCCGGGAACTTGCCCTCTTCTGTCTCCTGGTGAGAGAGCAGAAACTTTGTGAGGACAAAGATCAAACTGTCTGTGAGAGGGCAGCAAACCCCATGTAGAAACATCTTAGTCCTTCCCTGAGGATGCAGATATCTCTCCTATATCTTCCTGGACAGGATGTGTCCTGGGGGAAAATGAGACCAAAGAAGCAACTATCCTCTCCATGCAGCACTGTAGCCTGTGAGCGGCACACTCCAGGATTTTTCCAGCAGAAAATACCAACAGGGATCAGCACAGAACTGCCAACTCCTGCAGCCTTTGGGGGAGACAAGGATATTGTGATTTTTAAAGCAAGTTTGCAGCGAGGAGTTATGGAAGGGGTTGTGGAAGAGGACTAAGGGAGCAGCCTTACAGGGCATACCCTTTAAGGGATCGATTTGAGGGCTGTGGGCTTTGAGATGGATTTCCCCATGAATCCTTATGCTCCACGTGGCTGGAGGGGCAGATGCAAGCTCTGCACAGTCCACTTTTAGTCCATGTAGAGGGAGCTGTGAAGTGAGTGTCCTGGTTTTGCTAGGACAATCACAGGCCAGCCATGGTCTGCAGACCGTGAGCAGCTGGGAGTCAGCCAGGGCAGCTGACCCGAGTTACCTACAGGTGTATCCCTGACCATAAACGTCATGCTCTTATAAAGGGGGAATTTTGCAGAGGAGAGTGAGGGCTTTTGCTTGGGTGTCTGTTGACCTTATTCTTCTTCCTGCTCTTGAGGATTGCTTTCCTGTTTATTGTGACCACAGTAAGTTTGCTGGGCTGAGTATAAGTTTGTATACTTTATATTGGCATTTGGCTTTAGTTTGGCTGTTTCATTAAAATCTGTTTTCATTTAAACCTTTGGGTCTCCTTTTCCTGATCCCCCTTCTTAGCTGGGGGTCATTGGGTGATAGAGCAACTGCTATAGTTTAGCCCTAGATGCAGGCTAAATGTAGACTGTGAGAATCTGAGCATTGAACAGGGCAAAAGTTACTTAGTTTTTGGTGAGAAACAGCACTGAGACCAAGTAGCTGAGAAATGTGTTGCAGTTAAAATAATACAACTATCTTTTATTCTACTGTTTATTGATCTTTTCTTTCTCTGGTCCCACAGGACAGTTCTCCTCTTGTGTAGGAAATGAGAGTCAAGAAGGGTGCCACTGAATTCAGTGACTTGTCTGGACTCCATGCAGTAAATGCTGTATTTGATAATTTTGCATTCAATTAATTTTTGTGCAGGAGAAAGTAATAATCTCTTTCATCTTCTGAAAAAGTACTTGAATTAATCATTCATTTGCCTTAATTGTTTTTTTTAAATCTTTCTAGAAGAGAGTGTACTTACTTTTGCTTCTTACCTGTGATCATTACTTACATTTAATACAACAGCTAATCCCTTTGATAACATATTCAGTCAAGATGCCTTTACAGTCAAGAAAGATTTCTATTGAATCCAGTGAGAAAAGGTATTGGGCCCCAAATCTACTGGCAGAGACCCTGGCCAAATTGCTGTATCCTCTGCAAAGGCTAGAAACAAAGTGAAAGTGATGGGACCTAAAGAAAAAGAGAGAGAGCAAGCAAGGGAAGGAGGGATGAAGAGAAGTTTCCAATGGCATTTCTGTAGAAGTCAATGGCAACACTCTTGCTGGCTCTGTCTGCAGGAACATGCCTTTAAGCAACTGAGTGGAGCCCTGCCTTTGTGTAGGATCAAGCCTCACAGGCATCCATCCAAATCTCCCATCCTATTCTGTGCTAAGCCTGATCTGACAGCAGGTGAGATCCTAGTGTTAACAGTCCACTTCCCCTGCCATTTCTACCTCCCTGGTGAATGACTCACAAGTTGTCCCAGTGGTCTCTGCAAGGAGAAGAAATATGCACTATTTTTTTAAATGGAATAATTTTAAAATAACAGGTACTTGAATCAAAGGCTACAGCTGTGTGTAAAACTGCTACTTGTAAGTGTTGTCATTCACTATCTAAGTGACTCTATGCAGAGCTGCTAAAACATTTTCTTCTTCATCTTGTGTAAAGAAGACTATTGGGTGGGATTGCAGTTTTAAATCAGACTGGACTTTTTCACAATTGTGAAATGGGAGGAAGGAAGAAAAGATACAAGAAAAAGGGGAGGGGAAAAAAAAAAAAGGCCAGAATCATTGACCTTGTACTAAACTGCTCAAATCACATTCACTCAGAATAGTTTCACAGAGGTGCCCCTGGGTGGTCTTGCTTCCAAAGACACAGCGAGACCTCTAATACATTTTACTGTATTAAGCTTGGGGAAATGAAATATATCTGGATGTGGGAAGTTGCTTTGCTTGCAGCCATATCCACTGGCCTTTAGGAGCACTTGGGACCAGCATTTAGGAGTTTTCAGTCTTAAACTGTGAATGCAAAGGCCCACCACTAATGCTGGGGGGTTAACTTCAAGATTTCACATGTTAGGCTGGTCTCCATAAAAGCAAATTCCCCTGCATGGGGGTCTATGGGAGCTTGCATGTTGCGAGTTTTTTACGGGAGGTTTGGGTTGCGTATCTTGCACATAATTCAAGGCGAAACAGAATCTAACTGATGTAGGCATGCAATTTCTGCTGCCTAAGGCCTCTTGAAGTACAAAATGAACATGAAAATCCCCCAGGGAACTCGCATGCTAATCTATGGTCTCCGCTCATATTGTAAATGCTGCTGTTTTCCTTCTCAACAGAGACCTGTTTCTGAAATGAAAAACAGCATTCTGAAAAGGACGCATCACCATCTCAGGTGTAGAGCTTTGCGTACGGAAACCCCGCAATTTGGGATCAGCTCTTCTAGAAACACACAAAGTGTTTTGACAGAAAAAAGGAATACTTAATATGTTATTCACTTATCAGAAATGTAGACAGCTAGGTCTCTAGTATACTTAGATCCAAATATGCAAACCAGTCACTTTCAAAATAGCAGGTGGCAGGATGAACCGCAGCCCTATTGTAACAGGTTTATCACCGGCTTATGGGTACATCACCTCCCTTTGGCCCAGTTACATTCCAGAACTCCAAGTGCAAGCGAGTTAACGTTTTAAACCAAGAAACAGCTATGTGACCTTGTCCAGGGTAATGTTACCCTCCATAAGCCTAATTTCCCACAAAAGGGAAGGACATGTATTTGTCAGTTTGGAAAAGCCTATTGATTTTACATCTAGTGCTGCCTGAGCCAGGAGTCGGTGCTGTCGGTCATCATACTGTAAGTTTCTTTCTCCAATAGACTGAGAAAAAAAGTGATGGCAAATCAAAATGATCCAATTTTACATTACCAGAAAATTTCTGGTATATTTTGCACTAAAAATTTGTGGTGACTTTGGTTTGGTAGCATTTTACTTCTTGCAAGCACTTCAGATACCAAAATTCCTCAATTAGCAGAGCTCTAAAAAGAAGAGAAAGAGAATGTTCTTCTCTCACTTACATTTGAGCAACTGAGCAGGTCAGACAGCAAAGCAAAAGCAAAGTGTGTGGAAATAGCTCTGTGCTCTCACAAGTCTCACACAAAGGAAAGAAATACTTTTTTCTTCTCATGAAAGTTCATTAAAATGCAACCCAAAAGCTGTTCGTTTCCACTAAATTACATCTTTGGCTTAAGTGTTTATACGAGCAGGCTGCCCCTTTTTCCAACACCGTCTTTCTCACTTTCTCCTTTAGTTATCTGGATTTTTCTCACCCCCTCTTTGGTCATCCCTGTTGGGTACAGCTCCAGTCTCTCACTGCCCCTGGTCTTGGGGTACAGGGCAGCACTAGCCAGCATGAGATGGACGAGCTCTGTGCTTCCCAGACCAGTGGTGGTCTGCAAGACATCCTAGCTTTGTCCGACATGGGCAGACGCTCTTTCCTGCCACAGCATTGCCTTCCCACGCTGGCAAGTGAAACAGGACTGAGACCGAGAAACACTGAAAGAGGTATTCTTCTGACGTCTTTCCTACCCTTGTGTTTGGCCAGTTGGCCAAAATAATAATTCGAAAGAAGGAAGTTACTGAAATTTTGGCTGCAGAGGTGAGGACACACTCAAGTCCACCACTTGGTTTCCTGATAGGATGAAGCAAATTTGTATTTGGTGTCACGGCTCCTGCTCTGAAGGAAACGGCAAGGAAGAGAGGCTGAGCCAGAGCCAGGCAGAGGGGCTTGATGTTAATTTCTCAGTCTGCTCAGACTTTCGACATTGCACTGCCTCTTCATGGTGAAAACTTTCACATGTAAACCAGGAACCTTTTATCCAGAGGCCTAATTTCTTTTGTTTGAAATGCCCAGGAAACCTTGGAGCCCAGCTTTTTCACAGGGTTCCCTCCAAGTTTTCACTTTGGTCTTAAGAAGATTTCACCTACAAGTGCTTTCCTTTTCTGATAGATCCAAACAAGGCTCCCCACTTTCTATGAAGATTAATTTAGATTTTCTATTGCAGAGGCATCCACCCCCCCAGCCACGTGACTCCTCTCCTTTTGAAAACTAGGAAAAGCCTGTAAAGAGGCAGCTGTGTTTCAAGCTCTTTGAACAGTGTCTCTTATAGAAGAGGAGAATAGATAAGCCGTCTTGCAAACACTGTTAGTAGAGACCAGTAATCAGTGTAGAAGAAGTCTGCACTGGGAATGAATGTATCAATTTACCTCAGGCTGTGCACTTCAGAGATGGGCTTTGCCCTAGATCGGGTACATTTTAAGCTTGGCCTGTAACTAAAATTAAACCACTTTGTTATGACAGGGGTTTGCTTCTAAACTGCAGATTTTCCCCTTTGTATGAAAAAGACACTCTAAACCTACCTCTTTGGGGGTTTTGCATCATGAATACATAAATTACGCACATGAGGGCTCATTGCTTATATGCGTGCCTGTGTGTCAATCTATCTATAAATAAATAAATGAAACGCAATGCAATTCAAAACTTCTCCCTATGCGCATAAGATAGTTATAAACCAGACATTACCAATCACGCATTGTACAATACATAGACCTGTTAATTTGCACGTTTCCTGTTAGAACTAACGAAGTGATTACTGGGAGTTCTACAGCATAGTTATTTGTATTACACCAATGTTTGCATCTCTTCGGGATTTATATTCCACTGCTTGTCAGGTTAAAAGCTTAAGTCTGTATACATGAATCTAAAAGCAGAAGATTGAAAAGTACTGTCTGCTAATCTAACCCTGTGCAGACTGAGGTGAGATAAGCACTTTAAGAAAGTCAGCTGAAAAAAATTAAATTCCTGTGATTCCTGCAGAATTAGTGTTTCAAACACTAGCTGGGAACAAAGTCTTGTTGCCTGTACTTGACTTTCAGAAAAAAAGATTTCACATCCTGGAACAAGATAAGCACATCCAGTTTTGTGAGTGCATGGTGAGACTCTGAGATGGGGAACAACTCTATGGCCTTCTTGTTCCATAAAGGAGGGAAAGCTGAATTATAGGATACAAACCTTCAAGAAAATAACAGACATCTTGGTTATTTAGAAGATCAGTTATTCAAAGTGACTAGCCTAAGACTAGTGAAGCCACTTCAGCTGAAGACCTCGGGAACTTCAGTATGGAGGAGGCTTTAAATTTTTTAAATCAAAAATACAAAAAAGTGGTCAAAATCTATTCTAGTGAAAGAGAAAGTGTTCATAAGGTAGATCTTCAAACCAAACAGATAAATAAAAAAATTGCTTTACAAAATGAGAGTAGATGAAAACGACGGCAAGGGTGGAGAGTGAGGAGCAGAAAAAACAGTTGATAACTGTGCTCTGAGTTGGAACATGTAAGTATAAATTGAGAATTTCCAAGAGTCAAACTGATGTAAATTTTTTTTTTGGGATAAAAAAAAAAAGCAAGTAGCAAAAGATTCATCCAGAATATCTGGGAAAAAAAAACCCCACATCCAGTGAGAATACATCAAGCATTACAGATCATTTATTTGAGATTCAGATGAACTTGAATATCTTGCCTCATCCTCTGAGAAATATGCTGTTGCTGAAAAAGAGAGAACACATAGGAAGGTAGCTACAGAAATGGAAATGACCACAGCATTGAAAATGAAATTGCAATTCCAGTGGAAGAAATTTTATCAAATTGATCAAATGAAGAAGTGAGAACACAAAACCAGGGGGTTGTAACAGTGGTATGTGTATTTTAGCAGAGGTGGCAGACCAGGGCATCTTTGAGTTTGTTGGTCTAATCTCAATAACACATAAGAGAACATATGCTGAAAAAAAAGAGAATATTTAAAGGAAAGGTGCAAGAGAATATAAATATGTGTGACCGAGGTTTATTGAAGAGATCATGTCAGATATTTTAAACTCTTAGATAACTGATTTTCTAGACAAAAGAAATCTATTATATCTATTCTGTCTGGCCTTTGTAAGGTATCAAACATGCCGACACATGGGTGATCTTTGGAAAGTAGAAAAGACAGGGATGAATTCAGCTATCAAAAGGAAGCAAAGACCTACCTGTAGGAGAGGAAAAACCATATTGTAATGAAGGCAAGTCTATCAAGCCAGAGGGAAACCACTAGGATAATTCTTCAAACATGGATCTAATATTCATGCAAATAACTATCTCACAGAAAGTATGAACTTCACCAAAAAGTCATTATGCATTGCCAATGCATAGAGGGGGCAGAATATTCAAAAAGAAATGGAGCAATAAAACTGGATTAGTAATACAGAGCAAAACATCCTGTATTTGGAGAGTGATAAGTGCTAAAGGTTCTTTCTATTGAATACCGACAGATAAAGAGAAGACGTTTTTGCTGAGCAATAGAGAGAGAAAAAATTTTTTCTTACTACTAGCCAAATGACAGTGTTTTATAACAAAATTACACTCATGGAACATTGGGTGTCTAAAGCATATTCTAAGAAATAGGCAAATTGCTGGGAAAGACTTGACATATTTAGTTTCACAGCACTCCTGAGAGCCTAAAAGTTGGGAAAATATTCCCAACTTTCCCAGCAGGACCTGAGGGATGTTCAGCAAGTTCAGGTTCTACCACTGCAAACACCCAAGGCCTGTATGTGCTGCTTGTGAGACGTAGTCTAGAGCGGTACTTCAGATTTAAGAGTTATTAACAGCCATACAATTGTCCATCACTATCACTGTCACTGCAACGGAGAGCCACAGTAAGACTGTTCTAGAAGAAAAGATACTTTTCCCTTTATTTTTTTGTCCCAAGTGTGTGCTTTGGAACGGCAGTATGCAACTACTGAAGCAGTTACTCCCCCAACTAAACAGCACAGCTGAGCAGGTTCCCCATATCACAGGAGAAAGCGCTGCTGCAGTTGAGGGTTGAAGAGAGACCCAGTGCTCAGGAAGACCCCCACCTCCAATAAAACTGTGCTTGCAACTCTGTAACATTTCAGTAGACAGGGACACAGCTTAGTCACTAAAGCAGTGTAGCAGATTTAGGATCCTTCTGGATCAGATTAGAACTGGGACCATCTCATCCCCAAGAGGAGGAACCTGATGAAATCTACAGAATTAAATATACATAGATACTGGCGTGACTGGGGTTATAGAAGATCCTCTCCTATTCCACATTCCAGGAGAGAAGAAAGATCTCAGATCTAAGTGATCTCTGTTTTTTGGTCATGCAGATGATGTTTTACTTACCACAAATACATCAGTGATGCAGTCCAGTGTGGAATCCTTTGGGAGTTAAAAATACACTCTGTAAATGTTATTTTTAGAGAGTCTAGAACAGTCTTTAGTCTTAGGACTTTTCATGAGCCAGAGAAATCACTAATTGCCAAAAAAGAGCAGACCTATGTGCAAATCTGGCAGTGGAGTGCAGGAAGAATCATCAAGGTGTCTCAAAATTGGTCCTTCTCTCCTTCTGTTAAGTTAAAATTAAATTTACCACTAGTTTAAAGAGGAGTATTCAGACTCCTGTTTTCCCTTCTGAAAAACCTAAATTTTCTTCTGTGTGTTAGGCCTGATTTCAATGTTTTATTCTAGACTGGGAAAGAATTTAATGGCAGATAGCCTTAATTTCTTGTAGGCTTGGACTATGGAGCCCTGCCAATCCATAACAGTGTTCCAGCTATGCTAATTAATGCATTAATAACATACATTGACAGGGACAACTTGGATTCATGCTAGTAATTACTTTTATCTATAAACTTTAAAGTGATTACAGGATTACAGATGTATTTTAAATAATCATTTAAGAGTGCTCTTTGTGATGGTTATATTCAACACAAGGATCATTTGTATTTATGTTGCTGAAAATGGTACCTTAAAAGGGCCAGCACTTAATTTAAACGCTTCATTAGAGTAACAGCAATAATTAAGCCTCCGAATAGCTCTCTTTCTTCCTTTCATCCCTTTCATCCCCATCACCACGAAACCAAATAGAATGAGACAACTAGGAAGATAAATAAGCTGACCTGGCATGCAAGTTCTAGCAGAAAATACACAATATATGAGGTTGCAGCAGTGGCCGCAAAGAAAATAATGTTACAGATTTTTCCAGGAATGTTCCCCTCTCATATCCACATTAAGCTCTCACCTTTCCACGCCTGATCTGGGAAGGTTCAAAGACACACAAAAAAGATGTAATTTACTGAAATATAAAAAAATGGTAAAAGCGAATGATGCGTAGAGTTAATCCAAGGCAAGAAATACTGAAAGCATTTGGCATGATTTTCAATTCAACTGAAAAGGGAAGTGTTTGTGATAAACCTGACATTTACCCCTTTCACATTGCATCCCTTAAGGCAGAACTCGAAAATAGCTGAAAACATAGATTTCCTTCCAGAAGTCAAGTAACTTGAAGTAACTGGAAATGGAAGGTAGTAGCAGCCACAGATAGTTAAAAAGTGCTTTGAAAATATGCTGATAAGAAATGTTGCTAATGAAATAAGGGAGGTGTTGAACAAGAAGTTGAAGGTGGCAAAAACATTTGGAAATGACTTCTGACTCACCCAAGTCTGTGAAGACGGAGGCCATCTTTATCCCACCAAAGGTTTGCTCACTTCTTTAGCATCCACCACCACGAACTGAGAATCGTACCTTGGTTGCTTGAAGTGAACACCACAGCATATCAGAATGGGTCCTGGACATTCTTTTGTTTGTTTAGAGTTTTTTTTATAGTTTGTTTTGAAAGTGTGATCTTCCAGCTCAAGTTGAAACAACCTTCTTTCTAACTTAGGTGAACAGCTGTATTTATAGGGTCAAAACATAAAAAAAATCAATCTTAGTTTTTTGTTGCAAACAATACTTGTTTAAGATTTAAAACAAAAACCAATCAAGAAATCATTGAGGGTGTTTTAAGAATTTTTGCCGTCTTCAAAATGCCTAGAAGGGCTTTTGAATTGTAAACTATGTACTTTCAAGATCTTCCTTGTATGTTGGTTGTGTTTCAAGTCACTTTTAATATCACCGTGATGACTATCTACAACTTTAGAATTCAAAGCCTTTTTTTTTCTGTTTTGTTTGCTTAACATGTTTTTGTCAAGTTTTGTTGCTCAAGAGTAACCAAAAAATGAAACTAAAGCAATTTTCAGATTACTGCTCATTCCTATCCGAATTGGCTTTATGAATGATATCCTTTGGCCTTTAACATTACTGTGTATGTCCTCTGGAATTGCTAGAGGATCATAATGTAATTAGGTAGAAGATTGTTTTATTTAGACTGAAAATTTCATGGCTCCAGAAGAAGAAGCACTAGTCAAACAATGTACTTTAATACTAGAATCTTGAAAACACCACCCATAGCATTACTATTACTTAAGCACATCAACTATACTCATTGGAAAGAACAGTGCTAAGACAAAGATATACAAACCTGCTTTTTGTTGTTACCATTGCACACAGTGATGCACTAAGAGCTTAAACAGCAAGTGGCTTAGCATTGTAGAACGAAATGACACAGTAAACTTATTTACATAAAAACTATATTTGCTAATCAATTGTGATTCTTAAAATGTTGTATTTTTAAAAGTGCAGTTTTGTAAAATATCATGTGTATTTTGAAGCAGCAACTGGTATCAAGCAGTAGAGTTTATCACCAGAGAGTGCAATATAAGAAAACTCGAAAGTATAGAGCTTTTGTTCAATGGATGTTTTACCACAATTTCAAAGGAAACAAAGTTAGGCTCTGTAAATAACATCCCTTGGATTTGTCCCATGATTCTGCCATTTATAAGTCACTATTTTCTCAAGGTTACACTAGTTACATCACATTACAGTTTAAAGTCTCCTCTCCTGCACCCTTTCCACTCAATTTAGTTATGATTCTTCAACTTGCCTTCAAAGATCTTCATTGTATGACCCTTGATACTCCAGATGCGACCTCCTTCCTGCACCCCCCCTCTGCTCAGGGCTCTGCCATTGACTACCTGCAACGTGCATCTCATAAGAGGTCTACATATATGTTAATGCTAATCCAGAGGCATGTAGTAGCAGTTGGGAACAGTTCTGCAAGATCACCATCCTCCAGGCACCATGATAAATAGACCTACATGAAATCTGATTAATTGGCAATAAGCTATGCATTAGAAGAGGCAAGGAGCACTCAACTCAAAACAAGCATGCCTGACAAAGACAAAATTTATTATTTGGGTCACAAAATGCATTTCTTTGATTGCTGCATGACTACTGCTTGCACATTAAACGTTATCTTCCCCGAACCCTTTATCTGGCTCTCTCTTTTTTCTAATTGAACTTAAACTAGGGACACTTTCTTCTCCTGTATTTTGAATAGTTGGAGTTGGAAGGGATCCTCAAAGATCATTTAGTCCAAACCCACTGCAATGAGCAGGGACATCTTCAACTAGATGAGGTTGCTCATAGTCCCATCCCACCAGACCTTGAATGTGTCCAGGGATGGGGCATCTACCACCTCTCTGGGCAACCTGTTTCATTGTATCTCATTGTAAAACTTCCATCTTTGAAGGGAAACTCATTGCCACCAACATTGCTGCAGATAAAGGAGAGCAGTCTACACATAGTCATCATGTGGCACTGATCAGTCAGGCCCCCAAATTTTGGCTGTGGAAAATAATTCCCCATTTTCCTTTCTTTCTCCACTCTCTACCAAGTACCCTTTCAGCACAGTGAACTTGGTCATTTCTAACTGGAAGAATTTAATGTCGCAATAAAAGCTGATACAAAAACGGAGGCATAAAAGTATGCATATTGGAAACATTACCACTTAGATATTAAACTGGGAAGGAAATTTCATGGAAGCAATATATAATAAAGTTCTAATTGAATTTCTTAAGGCTAGTTCAGCAACACGTATTTGATTGCTAGTCTAGATATACCAAGAGGAAAAGGAAATATGTCCAGCATTTTTTTGATTTCAACAGGTTTTTGCATAGATTCCTCAATGTAGCATCAACAGAGAAGACAACTAATGTTTTCAATTGGTCAAGTAAATTCATATTAGAGGGATATTATACAGATCCTATGTGGAATGGATTTCACATTTCTTCTTCAGGTCCTGCAAAGTTTTGGTCAGAAATATGAGGAGCTATCAACTTTACACCAAAATATTAAAAGAAAAGAAGTAGTGGATACATGCATAAATAGTCAAATGGATAACTAACTTCTTAGGAAAGAGTTAACGTTGCTTTTATAGTGAAAAGTCATGCTCTCACAGATCTCTCAGCATTACCTGATGTGGGAATTCTCCACAAAAAGCCAAAACTTGTGCAAGCAGAAGATTCCCATGTTATCTCTAGGAGTGGAGATTCCTTGAGCTGGCATAAATAATGGCTGAAGGAGGGAGTCCTGTGAAGATAAGATGGCCCTGTTTTGGCTAAGTGAAGAAAGCAAACAAATGTTACAAGTCCCAGTGTCCAAACAAAGACCTTTGCCTGATTAACTGCAACATTAATATTAAAATTCATGCGTCTCAATATGAGGGGCTAATGAGCCAAAAGCTGTACATGCTAAACATATATGACTATGTTACTCAACTCTCCACCCAAAACATGTTAAATGTCACCTAAGAGGTAGGGACAAACAGGGTTAGGGTATAAAAAGCCAGAAGGGGTTATACCTGGCTGGGGCGAAAAGTCTGAAGACTTAGCAGGGACGATTGACAGGCTGTGCTCCTCTTCCTCCACCCAGGACAGGGACACCTTCTTGAGAAGAATCACAATCTCACCATATGGTGAAAATACATATGGTAGTTTCCATTTTGCTGGCATTAGTATTATATATTAGTTAGTAGCGCTATTGCAGTGAGTGCATTTATCAACAGCAATTCTGAATATATTACATCTGTTGATTTAAGAAACTTTTTATTATTTCTATTGGCTTTGCAAAACTGTTTCAGTGAAAGCCCTTCGGACTCTGGCAGGTAAATGTGAAACTCTTAAACTCCCTTTTGCTTTTGCAAGACTGTTTCAGTGCAAGGCTTTTGGGCTCTGGCAGGCAAA
The DNA here is from genome assembly GCA_009769605.1 of Bucorvus abyssinicus. Lineage (NCBI taxonomy): Eukaryota > Metazoa > Chordata > Aves > Bucerotiformes > Bucorvidae > Bucorvus > Bucorvus abyssinicus. The sequence goes on along the minus strand of CM020030.1, from coordinate 20,805,838 downwards.
ATTTAAACTCTTACCTTCAATGTGACACCTGAGACAACAAATGTGGTCAAGGGAGATACAGTTGCTACAATCCGCCTGAATTTTCAAAACATCTTCAACAAGGTTTTTCCCTAAGTATTCTTAGGGAAAATAAAATTGACATGGGACAGGAGGGGAGGATTATATGTTTACATTACTGACGAAAAGGTGAGAAACACAGAGAAAAAAGAAATTACCCTTTTTTTCAGAGGAGGAAGGTCAAGTGTGGATTTCCTCTGATATCTGTGATAGGGCCTGTGCTCTTCAGAAAACATCTGAAAGAGGGAATAAAGAGTAAGGTGACAAAATTGGCATCAAAGATAAATTAGCCAGAATATTAAGAACAAAGTCACTTGCAGAGCTCCAGAAGGACCTCGCTATATTGAGTAACTGGGCAATAAAATGGCAGATTAGATTTGATGCAGAGAAATGTAAAGTAATACCCTTGGGAAAAAAGCCATGCAAGTTTTGCATATAAAGTGATAGTTTTCAAGCTACTGCTACTAGTCAGAGAAAAGATATCCGAGCTCTGATAGACAGCCAGCTCGTGCTCAGGAGTGACCAAAGAGCGAGTAGTATAGGAATGTAGTATCACGACAGAATACCATGTCTCTAGATAAACCCACAATGCACCTGCCTCTTGGTTACAGGGGTAGTGTTGATTTCTAGCCTCTATTTCTAGGCAGATATTTCAGAACTAGGGATGGCTTGGAGAAGGTCAAGATGACATGGGAGAATCTCCACAGGAGGAGTGACCATAATCTAGTTTTGATGAGTGAGGAGTGGCAAGTAGGGGAGAAAATAAAAGAATTAACTTTACACAAACCATATATAAAATTCTTGGTGAAGTGGACATGGTGGATACAGAATGTTACTGATTGCCACTGTAATACAAGTAAAATGAGTAAAACCAGCCAGGGTTATAATCATAACAAAGGAGGTGTTTCTTCACAGGACCTGCAGGCAAGCTGTGAAACATGATGCCATAGGCTTTGTTGGAGCTTGCAAACTAACATGGTTTCAGAGATCTATCAGACAAATTAGTGGAAGGGAAGTTCATCGGGCACAACTTTGGTGCTGTCTTTGATTGACTGAAAAAGTGTCTGAGCTGGGGACTTCCTTGGTCTGTCAGAATGGCCCAGGTACACGTCTCTCTGGGATTATCCCGCCGCACTACGCTTTCTGGGTATCTGCTAGTGGACATTGACTGAAGTGGGAAACCGAGCTAGGCAGATCTCCAGTCTGCAGTGGCTCTTATGTGCACGTAACCAGGTTTCCTTCTAAGAAGGTATGTTTCTTTGATAACCAAAATTGAGTCAGACTTGGTAGGAAGAAATAAGGTATTAAATTTTCCTGGAAGTGTAATTGAGTAAGTAATGTCACGTTATTTCAAATTGTCGTGCAGAATACGTGCAGATGTATGAACATCTAAAGTTAAAAAATTTACATGTGTGAAGGACAAGAAAATAATTTAAAGCAAAACAACTAAAAATGGATTAAAACTTGCCTCTAATTTTGTTATGATTTGGGAGTTGCCATTAGGTAAGGGATTAATAATTGCCATTCCTGTATTTTGAAGAAGCTTTTTTTATATATATATATCTATTGATCTGGCATTGGTGGCTCTCAAAAGAGGTACAGGGTGCCATAAAGGATTCTGTATTTCATCAAAATTGTTTTTCTAGAGGAATTACTGTTAAAAGATGACTGAGGAGAAGAAAGTTCTTCCTTTCCTTTAGAACAAAGATTACAAATTCTATTGCAATATGTATGTGTCTGAATGCAAATAAAAAGATTCATAATACACACGTACTACAGAAGCAGAGCCACTCTCTTGGTTGAGTGGAGACCAACTACGTCAGGCTGTCTCCCCAGCTCCCCTCTCCTTTTCTGTGAGCATGTTTAAGATGAGCTATTACATTTGATGAAATCCAGGACTGCAGATCAATACACCATGGAATCAAGATATGCTCTGGAAAATGTAGTTCCTGCATCTTTAGTATTCTCCATTTCCTTTTATCCTAACCTTCATCCTCCCAGGAGCTTAATAGCTCTTAGTCAGCCTGGTGGTTCAAGTGCCCCTCTTCCTGCAGGCAGACACGTGCCTTCCGGCTCAAAATGCCAATGTGCGTTGGACAATCTAATTTATAATCCTAAATCTTCTGGAAAGGGCTGCAAAGGCCAGGCCATATAGTGCTTTCCAAATTAATTCTGAAAGTAAAACAGTATATGCAGCAGGCGGGTAACTTTATCTAGATTTCATAGATTTAGTTACATGAAAGTGAGAATATAAAAACACTTTTGCATGTAGCAGAATACTGTTGAACACATTTGGAAAGTATCAAGTCAAGACTACCTAAATCATTCAATAAAATCTGCTACATAAAACATCTAATAAATTGTAATGGCGAGGACTTGTGCAGAAAGGCTGAAATTCCAGCTATGCGATGAAAATAAAAGTTTAGTCACATAGTCACTCTCTTTTCTTTTCTTTGCTGACTTTACTAGCCATTGGGCTGGAAGTGTCCAGTTTCACTGGAACACCACAGAAAATGTTTGGCACCGGTCTCAAAGGAGAAATGATTTGGTATGCTGTGATTTGCTTTATGATTTTGGGGATACTTTATTAATCCCTGAAGTTTCAAATCTCTTAAGACCATGATTAAATAAAAAAAAACCACCCCTCCCTTGGTGCAAAGGCAACTCCTAACATAAAGAAAAACGATCATAAAGCTCCTGTGACAAAGCAATAAGGATTTCATAGTAAATTACAGAGTTAAATAATGATAGTATCTCCCATGAAAATAAAACTTACTAATTCAGTTAAGCACTCTGTAAGTAAAACTGGAATGCTGCTAATACAATAAGATTTTTGTAATCATGTTAGTAAGAATGATAGCCTTATGTTCCATATCCCGTTCCTCAAGTTCAGTACCTATAAGATGCAGTGCAAGAAAAAAGCCCACAGAATATCTAGGAGGAATGCGGAAGCATCCGTTTCTGTTACTCTTTGTTTTAGTCAATATATATGTTAATGAAATTGCATTTATCTGCATTTTTGCTGCTAAACTGCCTTAAAGACATAACAACCACAACCAGAAAGCTATTGAACATACAGCGTAGTATGTATTAAGTATGTTTTATGTATGTATTATGTGGCATACAAGTATAGTTTCAGATTATGAGTGAGCTAGCTCTGTCCGGACTTGAGCTTCCTTTATGGCTGAAGTCCTCACCCTTTCTTTTCTCTGCAACTGCCCTCTCTTGAGGCCAGGCCAGGGACTTAGCTTTAAAATAGGGGTCAGACTGTAGCTGTACAATGGGAGAAACTATACAGTGTATAAGGATTACACATCAGCTCTCTAGCTTGCCGTTTACACTAACTCCAAGTAAGATGAGAGTGGTATGAAGGTATGACCACAATTAGGCAAATTTTCAAGTAAAACCAGCTGCCCAATTAAGGAGGAGAATGTAAAACACACATTTTAAAAACCTCAAAACAAAACAGGTGGCATGACCACTGCAGCACAAAAAGCTAAGGAGCTGAAAGCTAAAAACCTGCTCTTTTCTGTGTTGGTTTTGCAGTTAGACTGTGACTTCCATGAGCCAATATTCGATACAGTTTTTTGCTCACTAATGTCTGCTTCTCTTTCGATTAGGGCTCAATTCCAAGCACTCTGATATTACTGAAAATACTTATATTGGCTGTAATGGGAATTTGATTGGAACCAGAAGTAAAAGATATCAAGCAGGGATTTGGAGACCTCTTCAATGTAGTAGGAGTACCTGAGCAGAAGGGAACAATACAACCAAAAAACTGATAATAAATTACCCCAGGTTCAGAATACCAATCTTACGACATCTGTTTGAAGAAGGCTGTAACAGACAAAGTCTTGCCTTGAGTTTTTAAAAAAATGCATCTGACGTAGAGAATCATATGAAAAATATCTGCATTACGGGTAACAAAAATTCAGTCATAATTACCTGGAGACAATGGCACAAGCAAATCTGATGTATTTCCAATACACAGGTGATCTTGTGCATATTACTTGAAATATTTTTTACAACTGTAATTGTGAAGTACGTCCTAAGCTCACTTCTACCCTCTTGGTCTAGAAATGGCAGCATAATTTACTAACAGCACAGGATAGGAAGGGTGCAACCTAAAAAATACCAGTAATTCAAAACTTTCCTCCACTGAAGCAGAACAGACAGAAAACATCAATATCCCAGATCCCAGTGACCAAGAAATGCTTCAGTGAGACATACATAAGGCTGTCATCCAGGGAAGTCAGCTTTCTTCTTCCATTGCTGGTGACAATGCAACAGGGCACAACTGACCGTCAGGAAAAGAATGCTTACGGTACAAAGTCTGGATGAGGTCTGACATTCATGAAAGAGCAATAGTGAGGGGAAGGAAGGAGAAGAAATGTGTAATAGAGTGGGGAAAGGGAAGAGTGATGTCCAATATGTGGGGCAGCAAAGCTTTTTAAGAAAGCAAGACATACCAGGCATAAGTCACAAAAAGGAAAAAGGAGAAAGAAAAATGTTTTTGACTCAAAGACGACCATTTGTGGAGACTCTTGCAATAAACCTTGACTGAGTGTTGTCTCTCCTAGGACACGCTTTCTGGTTCTGGCACCTCATTCTCATGATAAATATTCCAGCAAGAACAGGAAGAGGCACAACCTGAGTATGGTTTAACAGCAACTTGTAGACAATGATAGGACAAAATAGGAAATGATCCACACATGAAATATTTTTACTATGGTCTTAGTTTTTGTAAATTTGCAATCTTCCTTGGATGGCTTTTTGCTAATTGAAACCTATTCCTGTACCTCTGTCTCATTATTATTATTATTATTATTATTGTTATTATTATTATTATTATTATTACTACTACTACAACAACGACAACGACAACAATAACAACGAAGTATTTTTCTCAGCATGTTTCAAAAGTCCTTTCTAGTATTCCTACTTTTGGCACAATACAGCACATTGCTTACAAGGAACCTCGACTCTCAGCCAAGTTTTGAAATACGTAATCAGTTGCAAATGTTTTGGGGTGGTTGATTGATGGATGCAGTAACTTTACCATTTATCCCATTTTTTATCATTAGCAAACCTTAAATATTTTTGGGACAGCAGCACTTTCCTGTTTTTAGGATTAAAAATACTCAAAAACTTCTGAAAATTATCAAAACAGGTGTTTAACATACTGATTTTTCTGCTCCTCATAATAATAAATACAGTAGTGGTGTTACAGTGACGAACTTCCATAAGAACTAACATAACAGGACAATTTCTACTATAATAATGTACAGTGTCAAAATATAGTTACCTGGCATTCTTCGTACTTTATCAAACCCACTTTCATTCCTGTATTCTTGGTTCGGCTTCTTCATCTCATAACGATACACTTCATCATTTTAGGAAAAAATCAGTGACTTGCAGAACAGTTCCCATGTTGCCCTGGGCCAGAATGCTTTTTGTTCATTCACCCTCTTTTCAGTTCCAAACTTTTTTATTTAGGGTCTTTTTTCTATTCAGCATGTCACCTGTGATTTACATGAATAATAAAAACAGTCAGAGGTGCATTGGTGAAGACTTGCATGTTTTGAAAGGTGTATAAAGCCTTGTGTGCCAGGACATAAGCCAAGGCCTAAGTAATAAGATTACATCAACAGCTTGAGCTAGAATATTTTGCAAGTTCTTCATGCTGTTGTCCCCTGAGAACTCTCAGACTGAGTATGGACAAGGAGGACCACTGGTCTGCTCTGACACAGGAATTCCACAAGATATTATTACAATTTATTTAGGGGTGTGCATGTGTGTTGTAGAATTTTTTTCTCAACTTGCCAATGAGGAGTGAAAACCAAAATGATCCATAAGAACAAACACATACCATTGCATCAATGACTCTGGCAAGCTGTTGTGAGACTGCTTCCACACTGTGGAAAGAAACCCCTGGCAGAATACCTGCAGGAATCATTCATCAGAGACCTACCCCTCCAGTTAGTAAAATGAGGACAGAAAATTAGAAATTTTTCTCTTCCATTTATATTTCAACATCAAATACATTTTTCTCATTTTGCAGCATTTAAAATACAGTTCTACCACTTGAGGATCTGAACATGTTCACAATGCATTAACCTTTATTTTCAGAATTATTAAACACCAGCAAAACAAAACCATCCTTCAGGCAAATAACTTTGATTCTCTGTTCCCTCGTGTCCCCAGATAATGACATTTTAACAACATGAGGGACCTAAAATACAACTATCCAAGCATTTTTTCATTTATATCCCAATGGGCTTTGAAACTGGCATTGGTGGTATACAACCTTAGTCCACAATGTGGCACTTGAATGCGCCAGCAGTCTAGACCAGGTTCCACTTTTGGTGTTGATGCTGATCTGCTGCAAAAAAGGGGGGAAATCACTGTGCCTCACTACGTCTCTGTAGCTTTCCCATTTTTTGTCGTATTTAGACTGCAAACTCCTGAGGCAAAGGCTGTCTCTTCGAGAAACTACAGATACAGTTTAGAAACAGGGACCTTGGTCTGGGTTTTCGTATACTACCACAACTTAAAAATAGAAAGCATCTATTTCTGAGCCCAGATGAATTTTGCAACAAGTTGCTGTAAACAGATTCCATCATCTTCCTGACTTTCGCTCTTTGGAATTCCCAAATTTTATACCTCAAAATGGGATTTTGATCTCAGCTAATACGGGCTGTCAAAACTTTATTTATTTCACCAGCGCCATGACAGGTCATGCCAGCTCAAAATCTGCTTTGCACATTCAAGCTTCCACCCTGTAAATGATGTTCCCTAACTTGCATAGCCAAGATAGGATTTTCTAAGTAATGCATCTCAACCAGGGCAGGGACAGGCCAGAAACAATGTGATTACTTTTATCACACTCTCTTTCCCCGTAAATGTGCTGAAATTCCTTGCTTTTAACCAACAATTCTTACAGTGATGTTTGTAACTAAATCTCTGAAAAGTGTAGATGGAAATGGCTTGTGCTTTCAGTTTTTAAATCTAGATTAGTACATCTCTATTTCGGGGGTTTTTTTGCTATGTATTCTTAAAAAAAGAGGGGGAAAAAAAAATCTTTACTTGGGAAACAAAAAACCCTTCAGTCTTCAAGGTCTTCATTCCCCACCCTGAACTGAAAAAGCTCCACTTGCTAAGTGCTACGTCTCAACTGTTCTATAGACTTCAAATTTTGAACAGGAAGTACTGCAAATCTATAGTAAACTCTTCAAGGAATCCCATGACTGTAAGAAAGACTAAAATATTTGTTGAGTAAATTAGAACAAGTAATTGCAAATTGCTAATAGGCATTCAGGAACTAGGAAAGCTAATAAGCTGAATACATTTTTCATCAAGTTTTATTTGGTTGTTTCTAATAAAGAACTAGGAAATCAGTACTCCTGTTGAGTACAGCACTGCATGTCCTGTACCACTAAAACTCTTTTACTGCTCACACTGTACTGCAAATGTTTAGGGGAAAAAAGGGGTTTCAGTAGTTTGGGTGCCTAAATAAATGCAATTTAGGGGCAGCGGCAGTGGAGAAAGAGCTGACAAAAAGCCCATCCCAGAGAGATCCCTGCAAGAAAATGGCATATTTGCACAGCATCCTAGTCTATACCAAGGCTCTGTGCGCATTATAAAGACTGTAGACAAAATGTTTACTACTGTGCTTTGAGGATATATTATAATAATTGTGTCTCTCCCCACAGACTGAAATACATGTGGAAGGAGTTAGCGATAAAGGCTAATAAGGCAAATATGAGAACAGTTTTTTGGATGAGTTCCGTTACTCCAGGATGTCACTGGCATCCCAGAGAGCATCTGTTGATCTGTGTGATCTCATCTCCACTCCTTCAGATACTCTATCTTCTGCTATACAGTCTTAGAGATACTCCTTTTACCTCTTCCTCCAGCCTTTGCCTGTCTCCTTCAGCTGCATCCAGTGACTCTTCCTTCCAGATGTATCTCTGGAGCCTCCCCATTTCCACCACTGCAAACAGTGCTCAGTAGCTGCTTCTGGAGGCTTCCTGTCCCTCCTTTGTGTATGGCTCAGATCTCCATGGGAGAGCAGTTAAAATGACCATCCGTTACTGCAAAATCCATAGACACCAACTTGGAAACCAAACTCTTCATCTGCTCTCTCACATAGAGAAGATACTTTGTAGTGGAGATAGTTGAAATTTCTTCAACTGACAAAAACAAAAACCAAGCCCTAAACATTTTTATTAAAACCAGAAGCACATTCAGGTCCTGGTATTTCACCAAGACACAAAACATACTTCCACAGGAAATTAATTTTTTTCAAAGTTTCCAGCATCCCCCTCCCTTAAATCAGCCCTAAACTTCTTTAGCAGCCACATGAACTCTTTGATAACCTCACTGTGCCGTCATTGTGGAAAAGGCAGATGGAAAAAATTCTGACTGACACAAAGAGGAAAGGGTGCCTCTCTACCAGTGGTGTCCAGCAGTAATTGTCTGCTTAATCCACTTCTGTGCCTCTGGAAACCTCCCCGCTCCTCACCACGGAGCTAAACAGAGGCTCTACAGCTGTTCTGTTTTGCTCGGAGCTACAGTATAGAGCGGGTAAAGACAGCCAAGACACGGTGCATCTCCAAACGATGGTTATCACACCCTTGCAGTTTTCTCAAGTCAGATTTTTCTAACACTTCTCAGTGGGTGCAATGTGACCTTTGCCGAATCTTTCATGAGCATGGCGAAGTTGGGCTTGCAAACAAGCTAGCTATCAGGAGTGTTATGTGTAGCAGTGGTTCTCTACCTCTTTTTACAACCTAAAACACGCTTGAAGAAGTTGGAAAGACTCTGAGTCTCACTGATCTCAGCTTTTTTCCATTTTCTGCCATCTCCCTCAGTTTCCATTACCCGGCTTTGCCTCCCACTTCTGCAAAAGCTGGTTTTCATGCAGGGATAACTCACAGAACCAGCACAGATCCGGGCTCCAGCTCTCACCTACAGTTTATCCTGTCTTACTTGTCTGAAACCACAGTCACTTTTTAAAAGGATATTCTTTTCTCTTTTTCTCCTTCTTCTTCTTTTTTTTTTTTTTTAAGACTTAGACCATTATAACTAATGTTTGTAATTTCTATTTGGAAAGTTAGGTTCAGCCTTTGATCTTCTTTAAGCATGTAACTTAGACAAAGTTGTTCTATTGAACTGAAAGAGACTTACATTCCTGAAGTCAAGCATATGCACAAGCGTTTTAAGAATTATGGCTTTCAACCTAAGTCAATCCTAAACCTTACATGAATTTTGGATATTAAAAAGAAAAATGTTTTAAAACCCAATTCTCTAAGGAAAGAAATAAATACTTATATATGTCCACTATATTATGAAAACTACTGTACTTGAGTAAGACAGTCATGAATGTTTTTTAGATTTAAGAAAATAATTTTGAAATAAAATATATCCATACATACATGATTAATGCGGCTTCTCTGTTCTCTTCTGCTCGAATTATTTATATTCCTAGTGAGAGGGGAAAAATTCTTTCCAGCTAAAGAAGCAGCCTCTTTTATGAATAAAAATGAGCTTTTTTTTTTATATATATAGAAAAGTGGAAAAAGGGTCTTTCAGTTTGATTTTCTCACATCAAAATATTATGGTGCAGCTCTGAATATGATCGTCTCCTCTCTTTGCTTTCTACAACATCAAATTTTCATAACGACTTCAGCAACACTTAGAGACTCCAATAAGGCATTTGGTAAAGTACACACAATAAGTAAGTAGTCATGGCCCAAAGAGACTATAAGGAGAAGACAGGGATGGAGATAACAGAGGAAAATAAAGTAAGAAAATTCAAATAGTAAGCAGCAGTCATCCCACACCCATTTCCTTGCCATCGTAATGGAATCATTTCCCAGTATACATTTATCATAAAGACTCCTACAGATAGCTGTGTTCAGCAAGATCCCCAAGATTCAAGTAAAGAAAACTCTAAGAGGCCAGATGCTTAATAAGCAAAGAAAGAAATCTGGATAGAAGTGTAATCCACATGTCAAGTAGCCACATTGCAAAGCAGACATTAGCCAGGGAAGAAATGTTAGAACAAAGGACTTTTTGTTGGATCAGGTTACTAAAAAGAGGAGAGCTCTTGAGACAACCCAGCAATTTGGGCAAGCTCCAGAAAGCGAGGAAGGCTTCCTCCTGTAGGGTTCCCTCCCTTGCCAGCTCAATGCATGGCCACTTCTTCAGATTACAGAAGCTTTTTCACTTAAAGCAGAGTCTTAAGCCATTGGTCATGTCCTCATTCTCTTCTTGGGATACGCAGTAATACCTGAAGTTGCTATGGGTCTCTTGCATTTACATATAAAGTTCACTAAAGGTTCCCAAGAAGTATTTTGGAACTTGCAGTAATTTGGGTTTTTTTGGCTGTCCTGACAAAGTGTGTATTTCATGCTCGTTCATAGCTGTGGGAAATTGGGCTCTGCCATCCCAGGGCTCCAGTCTAGGTTCCTTTCCACTAGCCAGTTCTCAGAGCTACTACCAACAGATCAAAGGCCACTGATTGCAGTGGCAGCACCTTTCTTCACTTTGCTAAAGGGATTCAGGTCAAATAGGAAAGACAAGGGTTTGCAAAATCAGACTGGTGTAGAAGGGTGTAGGAGCCTTCAAGCAATGTGAACAGCCCAGAGATGAGTAAACAAGATCAAACTGGAAATGGTACGGAGACAGAAAAGGAAGAAGATAGAGGAGTGCAGATTCAAAGGAGAATAACAAGGATAACAGGAAAAGGAAACAATCTTTATGTTTGCCTACAGATCCAGCTCCTGATGTGTAACTTCTGACAGCACACAGGCAAGATTGTGTTTTGAAACAGTAGTTTTCTGAATGTCTTCTCAAAAGTGGCCTTTTCCTGCTACCTGATCCATGCTGAATATCTCTGGTGACAAATAAAATACCAACAGGTTATCAGACACAAGGACACTGTGGATCTAAAAGGTCCATTTGTAAAAGCAGCATAATGAAACTCTACAGTAAAAATAAACTATTACAGAACACCTGCCTAAATGCTACCCAGTGGAGACAAAGATAAGTTTGGATTACGTGTTGCCCTCACCTCCCCACTTCCCAAAAAGCACCAAAGGTGAGACAACCTCGGTTCCCATCTGCCTCCCAGCAGCTGAGGAGACGGAGGGTGGGGATGCCTCCCCCGCACCCCTGCACCCCCCCGCTCCCTCCCCTGCCCTGACCCAGCTCTTGTTTTCCAGAAGACTGCCATACAGTGGCTGAAACAAGATAGATGCAGTCAGGGAATCCAAAGGAGAGAGGAGAGAGGTGCCTTGATGGTTCGGAAACAAACAAATAATACATTTTTCAGAAACAAAGGTCAGCTATTCATGGCCTTGCAGTTACCTGCTACTACTTCTCCTATCTCCACCTGCAGAGCCAGAGGTTTAAAAGCAGTTTCAAATCATAATGGACTCTTCATGATTTTGTTAAAGATCTCGCTTGGGGTAGATATCCAACTGTCTTATTTGCCAAACCATTTCAGGAAAAGTCTTATAAAGTCCAGGGTTTTTTTAAATCATAGACAAGAGAGAAAGTTATTTGTTCAATATTGTAGACGTCAGTACTGATCCCACTCAAGGTAACAGCAAACTCCCTTTCAATTTAACCTCACTGGGACACTTGGCCATGATCCTTTAGTACAAGTACACAAGTGAGTTAGTCATAAGTTACACTGAACAGCGAATCAAATTGTATCGTTTTCCATTGGTGAGTAATAGACGGGAAATGTGAAATGTCATTACAGGGCTGGTTAACCATCTGGTAAAAGCTCCTGTATGAACAGTGCAGATGAACTACATTGAAATATTAAGGAAACATCAACTGAGGCTATTTAGCCCCTCCGGAGACCTATAGTTCACGCATGGTGGGCAGGTAATAATGTCCAATTATTCTGGAAACAACTAAACAAGTCACTGTAAAATTATCTCATTTGCTCTGGATCCAACATGAAGTATTTTTTTAAATATTCATCATTCATTCCAGGTAACAAAACAAAGCAACTAATCAATCTCTGTGGAACTGCCCATAAATCAAAAAGCCATACTGAGAAGCTGGCAATTTTTCATTATTCCAGGAGTAATATTTTAAAGCTGACAAGCCAACAGGGTGGTCCAGGTCTGTGACATTATCACATCTGTCACGAACAACCAAGTTTTGCACAATTACAGTAATAATTGTTAGAGTTACTCTAACAAGTTATCACAGAACTTGTGGAAAAACAAAACCTTTTTTTTTTTTTTTTAAATCTGAACAGGATTTACTTAACAGACAAGTTATTGAAATCCAGTTTTGGACAAAATAAAGGCATCTCATTATTACTACACATAAAGAAATATTTGGTTTTGCAGCCCTTTTCATGGCAATTAGCCACAGTCTTTCACAAAAGGCTCATCTGAAGAGAAGTGTACATTCAGTTTCTACTTATTTCAGAGCAAGTTGATGTCAAAAAGGTAAAAATGCTTCAGTGAATGGCAAATCAGGTAGTAAATTTGAGACTGTCTTGCTTGCAAGGGGTACGTATTAACTGATCACCTGATGGTGGTGATAACATATTGCTTTACATCCCTGTCTGCTGAGGATGTAGTTTAAGACTCTATCAATGTCACCTAACTGCTTGCTGGAACAGGTAAACCCAGGGTTGGTAGAGCTTCTGATGAGTCATGTTGGATGCTCATCTTACCTCTTAAGCCACTTCCAACTACTGCTATAACTCAAGGTACGAGTAAATAGCAAAAATCCTTTAAATGCACAGCCCAAACCTGCAGAGTTCGGGGGGTGATTGGTTACATCTGCTCATGCATATGGAAGATTTGAAAGAGAGTAGTCAAGGCAAAGAGCACAGAGCTTAAAAGCCTGGTTTAGCACAGCAATGGTATTCAAGCCTATGGGTCTTCTGCTAGACATGCGATTCATAACCTTTAAAACAATTTTTGTTTGTTTTTTTTTAAACTCAGAGCAAATACCGGCCACGTATACAGATGGCTTGGGAATGGCTTCTGTTTTGGATGGTTCAGTTTAGGAGAAAACTTCATCCAGGCTTCATTTGCAGCCTAGTTTGCTGTTCAGGGACTCACACAGAGCAGAGCAAGGAAGGAGGCTTCGAACAGGGACCCTGAGCATGTACAGCATCAAATACATGCAGGAAGATCCCACAAGACAAGCCAGCTCCCAGCAGGCATGCGGTATCTCCATAGAGCAGGTATTAACTGGGGTATAGTAATAATGTTTAGGAAACACCTGTTGCACTTTCTTGACAAATGGCTTGACTGTAGCCAAGTGTGGGATGAGGAGGACCTGAAAGTTTTGTGTCATAAGAAGTTTTGGAGGTTTGAATGTCTGAACTAGCTGTTGTTTTACCCGGTTTGCTTAGTTCATGAAACAGGGAATGTCACATGTGGAAGAGCTTAAGATGACATCTAGTTACACGGACAGAAAGACTGGACTGACTGATTTGTCTGAAAGCTTCTGCAACCAGTGCTGTACTTAGATTTGACTCTTAACTAGCTCAAATATTTCCTAACAAAATCTGGGGATGGGACAGGACAAGGAGTGTTACTTCTGTTTGCATTCAGATGCACACACAAAGAAGCAGCAAAGTGCTGCTTTTGCCACTAGCCTTTTTATTTTCACTAGTTCTTTTCACTTCAGCAAATTTACCACAAGATACAAGTGCTTACTTCTCTCATTTTTGTCCACTTTCTTCCCCTGCTTCTCTCACCATTGCCTTTTCTTATCTGTTAAAATACAAAGGATTTATATGTTTTTACTAATTACTTTTTTCTTTTAAAGTTTTGATGATGCAAGAACACCAGAAGTTTTATTAATCAAATTGCTATATATTCAGATATGGCCACTTGCAGGACACAGCCTCTGTTTTGGGGTGTTTATCCTCTCCATCCAAGCCTTTAAGCTTTGTTCACATACTCAAACTCTGTTGTGCTTCTCAGGCACCAGTGGCAAAGCAGAAATCATTAGGTGATTATACATTATCAATAGTCAAAAGAGCCAACTTGCAAATTCACACACTTTAACTTCAGATCTGGTTCCTTCAATCTTCAGCTGACACTAAGAACACATGCTGCAGCACAAGTCTAAGTATTTTGAAGATAGCTTTTAAATTGCAAAATGCTCACAAAGGCATACGGTTCCATTTTCAAGAGCTTTGTACTGCGAGGACCTCTTAGAAATATTCTCCAAGTGATTTTTGTTAAACTCTCAAACTGCAAATCTAAGGCTACATCTACACTAGCAAGCATGTGGCCTGGTAAGAGTGGATTTATAGAGTCAAAAAATGATGTTGAGTATCTGATGTGCAGATGGCACGTCCTGCAAGGGAATTTACTTCAGATTAGTTTTAGTCTGGGCCTGTGGGTTGAATATATAGAAATAATTGGAGAGCATTAAGTGCAATACTGGAACACTTTGTCTGGTTTCATTTAATCCAAAAGGAAACCAGTTTGTGTACTCAGACACTGCTCTGTGCTGTGAGCCAAAGCGTGGTGATCTGGAGATCACTAATGTAGCTGCACCCTAATTAAGTGTCAGTCTGGTATACCAGGAGGATTCAAATTCTCATTTCCGAAGACAATTATTAGCAAATTTAATTGGAATAGTTATGTTTATGTACCTAAAGCAGTATCAGTGGTAACAGAACTTGTCTCTGAATTGCCAAAACTTTCCCGTCCCATTCTATGGATACTTTGATCAAAACTAAACTGGAAATTCCAGTGTGTCCTTGCAAAATTCCTTTATATATCAAACCTAATGACTGAGGACTAGGGAGAGAATTTGAGCCAAGTCATGGTTCGTAACATGATTTTGAGCCAGTTCCAGTAACACCACCCTGCCTCACGCCAGTTTGATTTAGAGATAGGCTTTGTGCCCAGCATCTAATTTTGTATATAATTACGGATTTAGTGTTTGTAATATGGTCTTTGTAAAAGAAAGAACCCTCTGAGGAACATTCAAACCATGCCAACAGTCTGAATAGCTGCTTAGGTTGAGACTCAAGGGTTTAAAAAGAAAGACAGAAAAAGTGAAGATAATAGATTAGTACAGCTCAAGCACACTCACGCTCCTTATCTGCTGCAGTACTGGCCATTGGTTGGTGCAGGAAGCTGTCCTCTACACAGATGTGCGCGCAACATTTAGGTGTGGAAGTGGTGGACTGAGATTAGGATCACCATAAAACAGGCTTGATTTCCGCAAGTAATTTGAGGATTATTGGCTATACCTCAGAGATGTGTTTTCTTTTTGTGACTCCTCCTCCACTGGCATACAGGTTTCTGAAAAGCAGGAATTAGACTCTGCTAGTCAGCAGGACTGATTCTGCAGCTACTTTTGCTCCCTTGCTTCTTTCATCCTCAGCAATCTTTAGCCATGCTGTGTAGGCTTGTCTTCAGTATTAAACTGATATGACAAGTTGGCAAGTTTCTGTACAAGATCCACAGAATATGTACGAGTAACTATCAATTTTAGACACAGCAATGCAATGATTACAGCATTATACCTTCACATGTGCCTATATCCC
The DNA here is from genome assembly GCA_009769605.1 of Bucorvus abyssinicus. Lineage (NCBI taxonomy): Eukaryota > Metazoa > Chordata > Aves > Bucerotiformes > Bucorvidae > Bucorvus > Bucorvus abyssinicus. The sequence goes on along the minus strand of CM020030.1, from coordinate 20,790,222 downwards.
TTTGTGGAAGATTGTTCTGGTGATAAATCTGGCACTACATTTCAAAATTATTCTACAACCCTTAAGAACAATCCAAACAAGAACTGAGTTTTTGCCTCGAAAATTACTCACAGAGGAGACTTATGCGTAATCCTGGTAACAAACTGTAATCAGATCGGTATCTATTAAGACAATACAGAAGAGCATAGTGCTGCAATTCTTAGAACTGAAATTGAGGCCGCTGCCAACTTTACTCTCTCATCTTTCTGAGTGATACAGCTTGACTGGTTGTATTTAACAGGCACTGCCAATCTTAAAAGGCATTTTGACTTCTGGGGCTGGTAATATAACATACTTTATTGACTGGGTGCTATTCAGAAAGTAAACCAGAAACTCTTGGTTTTACTTTTCAAATAACTTGCAAGGAGATTAAATTATTTTAAAAAGTATTGAAGATCTTCACCTACAGATTTCTTGATGGTTTTGATACACTGAGGCAACTCTTATTGATATGAAAGCTATTTTGCTAATAGTTAGCTAATACTCAGTTTGCCAGTTCTTGTGGATGGGGGAAATTGGTGGCTTAGTTACCACATGACTAAACATGCACCACAGTCTGTAAATCCGTGCTGCATCCCAGAACTCATAATTGTTGTTATTAGCATACTGTTCAGTTTAGCACATTCTTCGAAGTGCCATTTGTTAAGAAATTTTGTTCTATAGCAAAGACAGCATTCAGTTACTCTCAACCAAGCCAAATTTTAAGATTGATGCTCTGCTCCTATTAGGAAAGAAAATTATTTTTTTCTTTAAAATGGAACATTTTTGGTAAAGTCCTTCACTTCAGGCTGTTGCTATGACAAAAATAATGGGGCTTTTTCACATCAGGTCTTCTAGAGAAAACTGTTTGTGCACTGTACAAGCCCAGTACAGCTCCAGGACTTGGGAATTCAGGACTCCTGACTTCTGAGTCCAGGGAGCTCCTTGGCTAGGCTTTTACACCACCCAGAATCAGGAGAGACCAAGATATACATCAGCCTGCCCCACGCTCCACTTCTATGAGAAGAAAATCGGGCTATGTAAGCCAAAGGAGAGCCATGGTGTAGTGCAGCCAGGTCACTGGAATAAGTAGGGTACCAGGCATTCCACAATGGTACACAATGTCTAAACACAATGAGAAAAACATTTTAGGAGCTGTACCCAACAGAAATGTGAAAGCTAGGTGGGAAGATGCGCATGTAGAGCTCTAACCTTTCCTGAAAGAGTAAGAGGCTATGGAGAACAAGTGCAGGAAGATAAAACAAGAAGAAATATCAAACAGTATTTACCTTCCAGAGCAGTAAGTGCTTGAAGCATACAAGGGCTCATGCTGGGCAAATTAAGTCAGTGAGATGCTCCATGTCAGTAGTCTTCTAAATGAAAAGCCACCTCTTTGTGCTGCTCTCCTTGTTTCCGATCATCTTCCTGACAACCACATGCTCTCCCAGATGGAGTGCAGCTACCATCTGTGTTCCCCAGCAGCTGTTTCACGGAAGCCTCCGCAGGACTGAGTGTTGCTGAAGCCCAGCAGATGCCTTGCCCCGCTCCCTTCTGATGCTGTTTTCAGCCCCCAAACCACAAGGAACTACTTTACGCAAACCACAAGCAAGGAGAAGGCTGTACTGCAAAGGCAGCTCCTTATGCTGCAAAGGGTAAGGGCAGAAGAAGAGACTGCAGAAACAGAGCAACTTTGGCACTTTGCAGGTGCCACTCACTCTTTTCGTGAAAATGTTAATTGAAGACTTTTGCTTTCACAAGATCTGACGTCTGCCCCTCCATCTCTATTAACAATAAATAAATAAATGTCATGGGGAAACATAGGCAAGGTTTTTTTCTTACTTTGAAACCTAGAAGAGCCCAATCTTTTTAATTTTAAAAGTTTATTCAAAACACCTGACCAGCTCAACTACTTGATTGGTGTCACCCATATGACTGTGACAAAGCAGCATGGCCAAGGACAGCTGTGGTCACAGGCCACTAATAGCACGTTATAAAAATCCATTTTTGCAACAAAATATATCTGGTAGCAAAATGTTCAGAGCTTATTACATTTATGTGGAATATAAGGGCTTAAGCAATGTCTCAAAGGAGATCTGTGAAAGATTAAGTACTGTTTGGTGAGGAAGATGAGCAAGTCTGCAACAAACCAGGGGTATGAAAAGGCGTACAAAGATCACACATTAGCTGGTATCACAGAAAAATGGTTTCACTCACCCAGCTAGCAAAATGACATTTTCCCTTTTGTTTTCCCTGTCACAAGAACTTTTTCTTTTACCTAACTAAAAGTAGCTGTGTATTAATAACTTGAACAAAAGCAGGTCAGAGGTGACATTAAGAACTTATTTGCAAGTACTGCTTGGAGCTGGTAGAAACACCAAAAGGATTTGCGAGGAGTCAATCAAGAGGCATCTGTAAAGATTGTTTGGCTGTGTTAAAGCAAGAGGGATGTCTCAGAGTGAATGTGACTATTTCTATTCCTCACAACTGAAGATTTGGACGTATCTGCTACAAACATCACTGAGCTTGCCTGTTTTATAACTGGATAGAGCATGAAAAAAAAAACCCCAAACATAACATAGACATCTCTCCCATGTATGTGTACACATACATGAGGGATCAGGGTTCTCCACCTGGGATTCACGTAAACAAAGAGTGTTCAAATCTTCTTGAACAAACTGAAATGACGATTGACAAGAGCAGATTAAAACAGGGTGCTGCACAAGGCTTGTCAAAAATATCCTTTCTAAGATAATGCAATATGGTAGTTCCAAGAAGCAGTTCAGGGAGAGCATAAGGGGAGGTTAGCCATGGTGGATCAGCTGCCCATTTTAAAGTAAATGTCTCCAAATTAGAGGGGGGAAAAGTCTGGGGGAAATAAAAACCTCTTTGCTCCTTACATGGAGTTAGACCCTGGATGGACATCTGAGAGCATGAGTAGAGAGCTTATGGGTAAGATCTGCTCCATTTCTCACTTCTTCCCTGCTGATGGCATCCCATGTGTTGTATGTCTCCCCCATAAACAGTTACTTCGGAGATTTTTGAGAGCAGCTGTTTCCACGTGCATGTGCCCTCTTCCTTCCCAATTTCCACAGGTGCAGGTGGCACAGCGGCACAGACAGCACTCAACTGGAGCTCCTCAGCTAAGGTACAAGCTTATCAGGTGAGGAAGAATAGCTGTCTGCCAGCCATTGTCCTCAAGCAACATATCCCACTGCAAACTACTTGGTTTCAGCTGATTTCCACTTCCCTGGGCTATCATTAGGATTCAAAACAAATAAACTGAATGTACGAGGAGACAGTAATGCTCTCGTGCAATGTCTAAGTTTCTCCAGGAGAAGTCTTCGTCCATCAAGCCCTCCAGGCAAAGATGCAGGCCAAAGGGTTTCAATAAACTTTCTTTAAAACCAGAATCCACCTGTTTGTGCTTTGGCCATTAGAAGAGTCTCTGCCTTCCAGTGGTTTTCCTGAGCATCCCCATCACTGGCTGACTTGGCACTCCACAGGGCTGTGAAATTTCTCCATTCTCCATTTTAACCTCCATTCTTGGCAATAGCTGGAATTGGTTTTCAGAAGCAGAAAATTTCATTTTGGCAGGAACCCAAGGGCAATTCATAAGAAGTCAGCTGAGCTTGGGTCTCAATGCTATCACCACTTACCAGGGTTTAGTGAGTCGAGCAGAAAATTTGCCTTGGGTCACAAAGGCATTAGTCCTTTTACACAGTGAAAAATGCTACTATGCTTTCTCCTCCTTGCTTTGTTCATTCTTGACCTTACTAACAATTATGATTTATTGTTAGAACTATTCATAACTATTCCAATATCTGCTGTTTCACAGACACTGTCAACATCTGCAGCCTATATTGTTCACAGGATTCCCCTGCCTGAAAACTCCCCCAAACGAAAACCATGTCACAGAAGCACTAGGAACAAGAGATATTATTGTATTGTATTAATTGTAGAGCAATATGACTGTCTGTTGCTGTGGCTAATAACACACATATACAAAGGGGTTCAGAGTTCAAAAAAATTAACGTGTCAGTCTTATGATGGGTAGAAGAAGGTTTCTATGCCTCAAGGAAGAAAAAAGTTTTAATAAGATATGTTAAAGAATTGCTCTTTTCTGATGTCCTATATATTTCAAAGTACAGTAAATCGTATGTTTCTAGAAAGAGTTGGTTTTATACCTCTGCTGTTTGCTGAAACAGAAAGCTTTTCAATCCAAATTTAGAGACATTAAAAAACCCCCCAAAACTTGTTACATCATCTGGTCCATCTGCTGCCAACCCACAGTTGTTCCCCAAGTTTGCTGGTGGTTTGTCTGCTGCACTACTCAGTGAGTTAGGCAGTGGGACCTAGTGCATCACCTTGGGGAGACTCTTGCACAGTTCAGTAAGACTAGTCAGCTAAGAATTTTTTCCCCATATTGTTTTACGTAATGATGAGATCAATAGGGTGGATATTTGGCTTATCCTAGTAAGAGCTGTTGCTGGGTTCCCTGATGCATTTCAGTTTTAATTTACATCCTCTAATCTGCTCTACATTGAACAGCACTGTCTTCCCTTAAAAAAAAGTCTCTTGCTAGCCGTGTACATCCATCACAGAATAAATAAAATAGGTAAATGCTCAAATACCTGACCTGCCTGTTCAGGTTTTGTGAAGACTGCCAAACTTACGGTTTGGATGTACATCAAACATCTGAAGGATGTATTCTCTCTTGCCTCATCACCTACAATGGTTTGTTCCAGATTTTTTTGTTAAATAGTAAGCCTCAGGAATATTAATATTCTTTGCAAGAGACAGTCCCTTGAAGCACTATAACTAGTAAATGTTTATAGATCTGCCAAGAATTGATGATATAGGGGCAGTGAGATTTTTTTATTTTTTGAAAATCGAGTGAAATGTCTGCAGTTGAGATAGGCCCAGAATATGGGATCAGGAAAGCCTCAGCAGCTATGAGCACGGACCGAGAAGTTGGGTGACTCTGAAACCTCATCTGGATTCAATGTTGGGCCAGTTCTTCTCTTTGGAATGATTCGCACCAAACGCATCAGGCTGAAACCTCCATGACTTTTCCAGGGAGACAAGGATAGGGATCTTAATGGCTAATGCAAAGATCTGCCTTTTGCAGACTTGGCACTTCCTAAAGGATCTTTACTGGTGACAGCATTCATAAAACAGAGGGAAAATTCATATCCTCATATTCAAGAAAACTATTGGATAATTCATTTAATAAATGCTTCATGATAATGAGGCCTGGTGGTAAATGAACAAGTTTCCAGTTCAGATACTGATGTTTGCAACATCCCCAAAGCAATTTAACATTTCATCCCCGTTTTCTTTAGGAAGGGGCGCACATCTATGAGACCCAACCAGCCAAATGCATCACCAGGTCATTAGGCAGCCGTCAAACAGCCCGAACTGCTGATCCCTGAAGGCGAGAACAAAACGACCGCCCAAGTCTTTTTCCTTGAGAACTGGAGGAGCTTCGCGGCAGGAGTTCTCCGCTCTGGGGCATCCCCTGGGGATGCTGCGCCCGGCAGCCCAGCCGCAGTCCCGGGGAGCGGAGTCCCGGGGCGCTCTCGGGTGCGGGCGGGCAGGCGGGAGGGCGGCGGGCTCTGCGGCAGGACCGGTGCGCCCTGGAACCGGCAGAGCACACTGACATCTAGTGGGTATTTGGGAAAGCACTTGGTTGTCTGTGCTTGCAACAATAAGTAATAATGGAAAAAGAGTACAAAGAAGCGTTTTACAGGCCTCTCCTTCCCCACCACCAGGCAGGTGTCTGGAAGGGGCTCTTGGAGCCTGAGCTGAGACACTTGGCTGTACTGCTTCCACTCAGCCATGCATTGCTGTCTGACAAGAGCACATCCATCCCCACCTTCATGTGGTTTTGCAGCCAGCTGAAATTCTCATTGTGTTTCTCTCCTCGTCAGTTTGCCTTTCAAGCCCCCCAAAAGCAGAATTTGCAAGGTATTCTATATAGGAAAGTGTAATTTTTTTTTTTCAGGAGATAAAGTGTTTCCAAGATGGGAAGTGTTAATTGTGTCTACAAAGAACTATAGCTCCTGATACAGCTCCTGAGAGCCTTCCAGCACTTTTTGGGTTGGGAGCTGTTCTGTTCACCAAAGTCCAGTCTTACAATACATGCCATTTTGTCTACTTCCATTGAAAGTCCATATTTAAGAATTAGAGATTAGAAGAAAAAGAACACCTTGAACACCTTTATTCCACAAGGACATTCATTACTATACCCATAGTGTTTCATAAGTGCCCATGTGGGACTGACAGAGTTTTCTGCAGAAGCAGTTCCCAAAGGGAGGAAGATTGCCCTATATCAACAAATTATTTTGCAGCCTTTCTCCTCCTCCCACTCCATCCCCATCATGTCCAGCTCTCATATCACCAAGACAAACAGAGGCTCTGGAGAGGAATATTTATACTTGCCCAAGGTGTACTGTTTCTGAAACAGCTCTGGCATTAGCAGAGAGAAAGATGATCCTCTTCCTTGCCCTAGCTCTATTTTGTCCACAGTTCTCACCTACTTTTCAGGTGCGGTTGACAAGTCCCCTTTTGGGATCTGAGAGGGAAAAGACAACTCCAAAGTCTATAGCCAACCCCACATACCTTTCCGCAAAGGGAAATGGCTCCCTGTAGAGGAATATAGCAAGAGAAATGGACCAGGAAAAACAGAGGTAGAATACTTTCAGTTACATACTCCTAATATGACTTTCTTCCTTAGTTTAGCTATGTCCCTGCAAGTTCATGTTACATAAAAACAGGAGCTCTGGTGTTGGGTTTGTGGGGGAGTGGGATCGGAAAACCAATTACCCATCCTGGTCTGACACTGAAGACTGAACTCTCACACTGTAAAGCATACTGCTGTGGGTAAAAAGGGGGGTTGTTGATATATATTAGACTGAAGGTACTCCATATTAGCCAGTCATGGCCAGCTGCACCGTTGTCTCCATCTCGGTGACCACCACTCCAAAACTCACAGGCTCCTTGTCTCTAGGACACTGTAAACAGTCAGCTGAACTTGATGCTTCCATTCCAGCATTGCATCCTCCACCAAAGAGTCAGTCACGCTCTGTTTTCTGACACCTCTCCTCCCATGACAAATTTAGACAGCTTGGGTCATGTACTACCAGCTGGTTACTGACACAAGACTCCTCCTCAGCAAAGGATCTGCCTACAACATTAATATGTGGGAAGATGTGTTTCTAATTCCTGCTTTCAAGGTCTCCTTGAGCACTGCCCTCTGGTAGCTATTGGGCTTGTCCTCTATAGCATCTCCTAGGGAGCCATGTCAGATGATATGAGAGAGTAGGAAACCAGCTGATTCAGACAGTGGGTCATCTCTTTACTTAGCGTACAGCAGGACAGCCTTACTGGGGGAGCATGTCACTCACTGCCAGTAGCTTCCCAGCAGTGGGTGTCCTGTTTCCCTTTGCGACACAGTACGTCTCAGCTCTAATCAAGTGTGTGACGGTGTTACACTTTAGCACTTGTAGACCACCAGGGATTATCACCACAAGCTTCTGTGCTGATGTTTCTGAAGTGTGTAGAGGCAAGTTGCTGGGATGTCAGAGAGCTGTACAAAGCGCATAAGTCACCACGGTAGAAAAGAGGCACTTCTTGTTTTTCCTATTAATCATGCGGATGAGAGAGAATGAATAACAAAGTCTGCTTGTTTTCCTAAGCAAGGCATATAAAGCTGATTATTTGTAGAATTAAATATGTAAGCTTAACCTATGTATCTGTCACACTTTTTTAATTAGCCAAGGTTTTAAAAAAATCCAAGTACTACATCAATTAAGTTCATAAGACTAGTATGTTTATTTAGTGCTGTTCCAAAAGAAGATTCCAAGTTATTAATAAATGGGAACAAGATTGGGGCAACACTATGTTTTTAGAAGGAATAAGGCTTCAGGGAGGGAGAGGGGGAGACTGATATTAGGATGTTTTCCTTCCATCTAAGGAAAACCTGTGTCTGTTCTATCCTGCTGTGAACACAGAGGGCTGTTTTAACTGTTTGGCATTGTTCCTGTTGTTTGTGTCTAAATAGCACTAGCAGATGAGATTTTTTGATACCCTACTGATTACTTCTAAACAGCTTCCCTTCCATGACTGCAGAAGTCAACATCAGAAGTTTACATTGAATTTTAGGACCAGTTGTGAAAAGCACAGAGTTTTTAAAGGAAAAAAAAAGCACACCATTCTCTACATCACAATGAAAATCAGGCTAAAGATGCACAAATGCGCAGAGTTTCATTTTGCAGTAATTGTCACATGGTATTTACATTATTTCTGTACAAACTGCATGTTTTGGAGAGCATTTTCTTGTTCACTTCACATCATATGCTGCCAAAGGTCCATGGAGCCTTCCTAGCTTTTGGACGTATGCAGAGAGTTCTGACTAGCAGAAACTGTTTGAAAGGAGCCAGAAATCCAGTGCACACACTCCTCTGAATACATATTGAACATATCTTTGCCAAGCACTAACCTAAACAGACCCAGCCTGTAACAAAGCCCAAGAACTTATTAATTTACAGAGTGCAGAAACAGGTGCTACGAGTCTGCTACTTCTGCAGTTTTGGTTTGTGCTTCTCTCGTGACAGTTTTTCCTGCTCTCATTTAACTCTTAGGGTAAAACTTACTTTTCCAATACACAGTGATTAAGTGAGCTGTAATTAGCAAGGGAACTCAAGAACTAAGGATATTAAATTCACACTCTTGAGCCACTAAAACCTGCCTACCTTTCTACAGTTATTACAGAAGACAGCAAAGGGAATAGGGACATCTACCTCATTACGATCCAGTGGCCTACGTTTTTGCTTGAGGAAAGTGCTGATGAAGTAACCTGAACTCCATCCCATTACCTTCCTAGCTCTCTGCCAGTGCAGTCTATTCAACATAACATCTTGCTGGTGCAGATTGCTCAGCTCACTGCTTGCATTCACACAGCAATACACCTCAAAGCAGTGGTGGCAGTGAGACATGCACAAACCCTTCTCCACTAGAAGAAGTTTCCACTTTTCCTTTCCAGATGAAATCTCACTTGCAGGTGTGGGATGTTTATTTGTGAGAGAAGGCTAGAAAGTAGTAATGCACACAATAAAAGGTCAGGCAAAAAGTCTTATATAAGAAGCAAGCAGGATGAGGGAGGATTTAAATACAGGATGAAAATTGTAAAACTGGCTTTAAATTGCTGTTATGCTTCCAGGGGAGGGAGAGAATATGTTAACAATTTTACATTAGAGGCAAACACAACACTAAGTAAGCCTCTGAGAGATCACCATGCCTCTCCTTGCTACTCAGGCTATATTTCTTTTTTAAGTAATAACTGAACTTACAAGTGAAGTCTTCGATACTTAAAGAAAATCAGTACACAACGACATCTCAGTTCATGAGTTGTATACATAATTACATGATTGAAACAGCAAATTTCATCAATAAGGAGGCATTTGTCTATTACAATCATTGTCTGTTAGATCATTGGTCAGTATAAACCTATGACCTAGGTGTTACTTCTCCCATATAGTAATGCAGAGCAATTGGGACCATGTTTGAAATACACACTGAAGGTTTGTACCCCTGGAGGTTATGCCATCACTTTGTTTATGCACCACTTCCTCCACAATAATATGGAATTTATCAGCGAACTTCAACCAGACTTGAGAAAACAGAAACTTCTGAGACATTAGGCTCCTAAGCATTTTATGAAAATAAGCAGCTAGGCAGAGAAAACTGCTGCTGTGAACGCTGCCAATGTAAGAAAGGCAGCAGCAGAACCAAGTTTACCAAACAGCACGCAGACACCACAGAGATGCTCGCTGTTCCACAGGGAACAATTTTTTTCAGCCCACTTCTTACTAAAAATACAAATACTTGAGACTCACCCTGTTACAGAGCAGGTGTCCTCTGAAATGTGAGGGCTGGGACCATCCTGGAAGATGGGGTCGTGAGAGGTGCAGAAATCCAGCTTCACGGGAGCCCTCCTAGAGACGTACAGGACATTCAAAGGGAGATAGGTGCTGAACGTGGGTGCCAACTCATATACCAGTTACTCAAAAAACCCTCAGGTGCCTAAGAAACAAAAGTACCACAAGTTACTACCTACAACCCCCTGCTCTGAAATTTCTGCCCCAAAAAGGATGAGCTTTTGGGCAGAGCAGAGAAAAATCTTTTCTGTTTCAGGATCTTTTGGGAAGAACAAAAAGCAAACATTATTCAGCATAAAAGACACTGAGGACCAAAACCACACTTGTAGCATGAGCTTTACTCCAGCTACAAAGCAGCTTGGCTACACTCGGTTAAGGAGCCACAGCTGGAAGACCAGGGAACTTCAAAACTCCTGCCTTAATTGGAGCCCTTACCAGGAGAAGTAAGTAAATTGTATTATTTTTCACACATGTTACACTCTTCCTCTGCTAAGCGTTCCTCCTCCAAATACAGAAAGACTAAGTCTCAACCGCCTCTCCCCGCACTCCTCTGCATATAAACTCCCAACAAGGCAGACCCGGGGACTCTCCAGCATAGCAACCCAAACATGTTGGGCACATCTCTTTCCCTGCCTGCAGCCGCGACTCTAAACCTTTGAAGGGTACGTGGTCTGTAACAAAGTTAATAACATTTGAACTTCATTTCTGGTGCCTCCCATGTTGCATCTAATCTTCTTGCAATATTTAACTATTGAAATTCTTGGCATGGGCTAAAAACACCTGCTGTAAAATTTGATATTTTTTGTTTGGTATGAAATTTTTGAGATTGTGCTAAATTTTGAAGAAGCAGAGGATTTGTTCTTCTGTGTACTTACTCATGCGTATACATGAAACCAATGTATGTGATACGAAATGTATGTGGTTAATGTAATTCACAAAGATAATGTTAATGGCAGTTTTCAACTGGCTATCGCTACATTCCTGGATAAAGGGTACAAGAGGAAAAAGGCTTGAACCAGTTAGGTCCTGCACAGAAGACTGGTTTCTTTCACTGTTAGTCTCAGAAGAAAGCAAGGAGAAATAAAACCCAAACCACCATTTCTATTAATCCCCCAAATTATAACATATCATGAGCTTGAGTGAGAGATATTGTTTCCTACCCCTCCTTTTCCAGGCAGTAGGTGCTGTTATAAATCCCTGTGTTTGACTGATGACGGAGAGACAGCTTTTCAACCTTCTTTCCATATTGCTTGACTTTTGCAGCTTTACAGATTATGTCAATATTGCCTTTGCAGTTTAATATTTTTGTAGTTCTCCTTGGGTCTATTCTAAGTTTGCTTAAAGATAAAAGAGATGATAATTAATTTTTGCAAAAGAAAAGGCAGATCCTTAAATCCTTTCCTGTTGGAAAACAAACTGAAGTGTGTGCTTAGCAGTGGTAGTAGTTAAGGGGTTTCTCATATTCCTCCTTTTCCCAAGAGGAAGAATGTGATTTGTAAAAGCCATTATTATACAGGAGGATCCACTTACAGTGTTTGAGGACATGAACTCAATCCCAGGCTGTGAGTTTTAGCATTCTTGTAAAGATTCCCTTATTAGCACTACTTATCATCAGCATGCTGCTAGAATAAGCTGTTTATAAAGAACTATCTCGAAGCCTCCATTTGCAATACCCAACAATCAACAAAAGTATTGCTATTAGTCACACAAACGCCAGAACGATGTTAAATATTCTTCAGCTGGAACATTATCCTTTTGCTATCTATTAAGTCAGGTAGGGAGGCAGGCCTCGCAGCAAATTGCTCACCGCTCTTTCCTATGGCTTGTTTTTGGATGCTGTACAAATCCAGTTGTTGAGAAGTGGAGCTTTCCAAAATTGTTCTGAACAAGAAAATTAGATGCTGGAGCCAACGGTACCTTTCCCATTCATTGGCTTCAGCAAGAACAGACCACATAAAAAAAGCCTGCTGCTGGAACCTCACTTGACACAGAGACTACTGGTTTGTGTCCAGCAGATTCCAGTTTGTGCTATTGTCCTTAGACATATGAAGAGGTGTGATACAACAGAATTGCCTGTAATCTATTTGCAACCATTTCTAGTCACAAAATGAAGTTTACAGCTTATATGAAACAAGCTGTAAAAAGAAAATACTTAGGTTCTGTGCCACTGACTGCCCTCCATGTTCCACTCATACCACCATCTCATCCTGCCCAGAAAGCTAAACTGGTCACAGAGTAACTGCAAGAAAGATACCATGAGTTTCCACCAGCTGGGAACTGAATGTAGGTCAACCGATAGTAAGGCACGTTACTCACTTCTGTAACAACAATGTACGCTCCCTGATGGAAAACCAACACAGAAGGTCCCAGCTTTTGGTATGTTACCATACTACTTTCAGTTTGCTATTTGTATAGTGAAGCATTGGTCAGTAGCAATAAATAGGGTAGAAGAAATTCTGTCCACTCCTCGTTGAATTAAATTTTTTTTTTTTTTTTTTAATGGCCTGCAAAAGACGGGTTTAGGACCAACATGGAACATGACAACATGGAGTATATGAAATTCAGGTCAGTTCAATCAGTCACAGAGCTTACATTAAAGAGTAAAACTCTGCTTTCTTGGACTGCAGGGTGGGTCCCTTTGAGTATTCACGTATTAAAGACAAGAAGACTTAACTCTCAAGAGAAAATAATTGCTTCGATTCAAACCACTCTTAGAAGATTATTGAAAGGCTTTTTGAACAAGTTGTTAAGAACATTACAGTGTAAAATCAGAAGACCACAGTTATACAGCAGGATACATTATCTGAGTTTGATCTTTTCTAGCACACCAGTCTTATCTAAGATAAGGTCTGATAGGAACCCGGGAACATATCCTGTTGATTTTGAAGTGTGTTCTTTACATTTCTCTCTATTCAGTTTGAGACATGGCAATGGTAATACATATGGCTCTGTTGGTTTTCAAGTTGTTTCAAATTCAGCATGTTACATGAGGAAAAGACCCTGAGAGTGAGGCAAAAAGAGATGTATGAGTCATGAGGAACAATTACAAAAAGGAACTGGTGGAGGTGGAGAACATCTTTGCAGGCCAAATGTGTTTCACACATCTTGAGCTCATGCCCTCCATCCCCTGTATTGCTTCACATCTTCCTTCCCCACTTCTCTGCTTCAGGAACCTCATCTTCTTGCCTTGTGGCAAGAGCTCTGATTGTCCTATCATATTTCCTTTTCACTCCCATACAGTGGCTTTCACTCTTCCTTAACCAAGCATTGTTTGTTTCATACCCAAGTTCTACAGTCCTCACCTAAAAGAAGGAGCTTTATTTTCTTTTCATCACTTTCTCTCAGTATGAGGAGTTGTGTGCCTCTATGTATTCATCCACACTTCCTTCATCAAATCTCCAGATAATTGAAAAGGAAAAAAAAAAAAAGCCTGAATTCAAGGAAAACAAGAATATAATTTGCTGTGTCTACTGGAGTTTTTATGTCATTTTTCCTGCTTAAATATACAGTGAGAGACACTCTGTAAATATTTCTGAATATTTGGCTGCTCATGGATTGGATGACTGTAGAGTTCACTGAGTAAATAATTGTCTGTATGGCTGGTCCCAAAGAGTGGTGGTGAATGGAGTCAAATCCAGTTGGTGGCCAGTCACCTGCAGTGTTCCTCAGGGCTCAGTATTGTGGCCTGTTCTCTTTAACATCTTTATCAATGATCCAGAGGTGGGGATTGAGTGCACCCTCAGTAAGTTTGCAAATGACACCAAGATGGGCGGCAGTGTTGATCAGCTTGCAGGTAGGGAGGCTCTACAGAGGCATCTGAACGTGCTGGATCAATGGGCTGAGGCCAATGATCCGACATACAACAAGACCAAGTGCCGGGTCCTGCACTTGGGTCACAACAACCCCGTGCAATGCTACAGGCTTGGGGAGGAGTGGCTGGAAAAATGCACAGCAGAAAAGGACCTGGGGGTGTTGATCAACAGCCGGCTGAAGATGAGCCAGCAGGGTGCCCAGGTGGCCAAGAAGGCCAGCGGCATCCTGGCTTGTATCAGCAATAGTGTGGCCAGCAGGAGCAGGGAAGTGATTGTCCCCCTGTACTTGGCCCTGGTGAGGCTGCACCTCGAATATTGAGTTCAGGTTTGGGTCCATCACTACAAGGAAGACATTGAGGTGCTGGAGCACGTCCAGAGAAGGGCAACGAAGCTGGTGAAGGGTCCAGAGCACAAGTCCTGTGAGGAGCGGCTGAGGCAACTGGGGTTGTTTAGCCTGGAGAAAAGGGGACTCAGGGCAGACCTTATCAACTCTCTACAACTACCTGAAAGGAGGTTGCAGCGAGATGGGGGTTGATCTCTTGTCCCAGAAAATAAGTGATAGCACAAGAGGAAGTGGCCTCCTGTTGCACCAGGGGAGGTTTAGGTGGATATTAGGAAAAGCTTATTCGCTGAAGGGGTTGTGAAGCATTGGAACAGGCTGCCCAGGGAAGTGATGAAATCACCAATCCTGGAGCTATTTAAAAGAGGTGACATGGTTTAGTGGTGTACTTGTCAGAGCTAGGTTAATGGTTGGACTTCAAGATATTAAAGGTCTTTCCAACCTAAACAATCTTATGGTTTTATTTCTGCTGAATCCTGTTGTATGGACGATTACGGAAAGGATGTATCTCCTACAGTACTTAACTGTTATGGAAAAAGTAATCTCCTGTCTTCTGGGATACTTCCACACACAAAGGACTTCCTGGATTTTTTCTCAGCATGAAGCAGAGAAACCAAGGAAACTACTGAACCCTTCACAGTGGAGCTGAGAGTCAGCTCCAGGGAGAATCTTATCAATAGCCTGTCATCTTGCTTGAGCTTTAGGAGGATGAGAGAGGTTTCAATTAGTTTATATCCTCTCAGAGAAAATGCCTATCACCTGGTTTCCGATGCCAAGTACATCATGGGGAGATGGGATACTAAGTTCCTGCTTTTAATTAAGAAATCACGTTTCTTTTTGAAATTGGGCTCAGAATTTGATGATGCCACTTCCCTGTGCATAAGATCTTTGCATTTTAGACTCCTGGACTTCTTGCACGTATGACATTTTCAAAAATGTCAAAGAGATATAGGAGCTCAAGCCACTGCAATGTAAAAAGATGAAGGCTCCTAAATTTCTTTTGGTACTTAGGAAAATGTTAACTGCTGTCCCTACTAATCACAGTGAGAGAAAAAAGGAAGAAAGATGGAGTGTGAGCCATGCCTGGGCCATTGCAAGATTTTACAGCTGAAAGACAAGATTGTTGAAGCCAATTGTTTAACTGGTCCAAGAGTCCAGAGGAAGTGCAAAGCACTGCTGTGAAGTGCTTTTTTTGGCATGTCTGATTCAGGAGACAAATGTCATGAACCAGTTATGGATTCAGAGTGTCTTTTTGTGGTTAACTCCAGCTTGAGAACTTATTGCTTGCAATAGTCAAACTTGTAGGTGATGAAAGCAGTTTGCTCAGCCAAGTTCCACATCCAGATGTGAGGGGCACAATTTCCTGGCTAGTTTCAGATGAAATTAGGTGTTCCTGTTGTTATTTTGGTTTCCTGTAACAGAAGGAGCACTGGGAACCTTAGGTTCACGTCCATCTTAGCTGCAGTAGAGCCAGTCTTTCCAACAGTGATGAAACCAAAGCTCCTGCAGACCCGTCGGTTTCTCCCTTTTTGCTACACCCAATTTCTTTCTCCCAGTTATTCTTCAGAAGAGAGTTCCCTGTATCTGGTTTACACCTTTCTTCAGATAGGTAGGAAAAGTGTTGCCAGAGCATGGAAAAGAGGTGGGTCTAAGGCTGCTGGGATAATGGTGGCACATAAGTCATGAGGTCTTGTTCTCCTGGCTCATGGTTTGACACAGCCAACAAAGAGGAAGAGGGTGAAGAGACTGAAGAATTTCACAGCTAAAGGTCTGAGAGAAAATCAAGAGGCATAGGAACTACTTCACCTGAGTCTATTTATTGTGAGACTTTTGAGACGGTTTACATGGTCAGCACCTGGTGTCAGATTGCCTCATTATGGAAAAGGGCCCCACTTCCTAGCCCAAGTCACTCCCACCAGCTGGCTTTCTTCTAGTGGCAGCACAGGTCTCTTGCTTGCTGCTGAGGTCCTGCCAGCTCCTACAGGCTGCATGTCATGAATGTGTGATAATGCAGCACATTTCAGCTGCTTTCCAAATTGTTGATTGCAGATTGTTGGCAGGTTTTTTCTGAAATGAGCCTTACATGGCTTTTGACACTTACAGAAACAGTCATCACTCCAGACAGTTGACAGTCACTGCAAGGTAGTATGGATGGATCTGACCTATTGCTGGCATTTCAGAGTACTTTGGAGGCCTTTCACTCAGACTGTACTAAATATAGGATATCTTATCAACAACACACTGATATCCTACAGCTGAGCTCTTGTGGTGGAGTTTCAAATGATAACCCTCTCTGGGTCCAGAAGACCTCCTGTGTTGACAGGTAACGCAGAGTAAATGTAGATGAGTAGAGAGATTAATATGTATATGTGCTGTGTGTATTAGAAGAGAATGCAATTTGAAAGTGTCAGTTCTAGTATTATTAGCTTGGTTATTTTTGATTCTGAGCTTTAGCTGGAAAGATGTGTATTGGATGTGTCATCAGGGTAGTTTTGTTTTCCTCTTTTTTTTTTTAATATCTGTAAAATTTGCAAATGTATGCACCCTTATTTACAATTATCATGCAAGAGCAGTGCGTGCTCTCTTGGCCACATTTTTCAATTACTCTAGTCCTCTTTTGGTAGGCTTCCCAGATAGCGAAAGATGCAGCCACACAGTCTCAAAATGCAATGGTCAGCCACTGTCACAGCATAAAGCCTTGCTTTCCTCATGTTTGCACACTCTGCTGATATTTGAGACCACATCATGGAGCCCGTCCTGAAGACTTGCTGCTAGGGTGTAGCCTGGAAGATTTGGGCTTAAATTCATGTCCTCAAAAGGGATCTCAGCTCTGTCTAGAGACATTTTCTCTTCAGGAAATGGGAAATGTGGGAATCTGTTCTAAGCACTTCTCCCAGTCTGCTGTACGACCAAATATCCCTGTAGCCCCATTTCTCCTTTTGTATGAGATGGGTCATACTATCTACCTTCTGTAAATCCTCTTTGAGGATCAGCTGTAGGCAGGAAGCGAGTAACTAGGACTTTCACTGGGGTGAACACAGAAAGCCTTCCCTACAGGAAAGGTGCCTCAGCTCTCCTGGGGCTGGAGGAGCAGGTGCATATCCTGGTGTTCACATACCCTCTGTGCCCAGCGTGACTTACACAGCCTTTCCATTTCACTGCAGCGCAGGGAGGTCCCCAGACACATTAGCTAGCACCGGTTTAGTATGCATTTTTCCACACAGCGGCTATCCAAACCTACCTCTACTCACCCGACAATATCACTTCTAAAAAGTATAAGACTGAAGATTTTATATTCCCAAACAACCAATGCTAAAAGGCTTTACTGACCTATTGCCACTTGCCCAAGGACCTGGTAGCAAGCTACAAATTGTGTGTCACTCAGTGAGCTGATGTAGATTCTCCATGCCCCCTCCTGTGGGTGAGAGCTTTCCCATGCTGCTGACAGCAACGGAGGGATTTGCAACCAGCTCCCCAGTGCACGGGGCGGGGAGTCACAGCTAGGAGGCAAAACCAAGTCTCAGCCGTGCCCTGCCTTTGCCAAGCTGTTTGCTCCTGGTGAGTCAGTGGTAATTTTTCTTATCTGCTCAGAGAGGGAAAGAAAGAAAGTCCCTACTGTAGTGGCCTCTCCTTTAGGACCCAGAAAGTGCCTGATGCCCCTGACTCCCATCGATTTCAGCAGACATTCAACAACTTAGGAGTGATGGTACCTGCTAAAATGGAAGCCTTGAGTAAATTTTGGTCTCTGCATCCTCCAGTGCACATGCATTTTGTTTAGCTGGTTAAAAAATGGTGCCATTTTTTTACCTATTCTGATCTATAATGGTAGCAAGTGTAACACTTTCTGTGTATGAGCCTCTTCGGGTTTGTATCGAGGGCAGATGGGGGTAAAGAGGTTTGTTTTACTCTTTCACAGGTGTGCCTCTCGCTGCAGTTCCTCTCTGCGAATGTGCTCCATGGTAATGAAAAACTACACAAACAACACCCTTCTTGAGGTTTTTTTTTTTCCTTTTAGCATATTTTTAGTATATTTTTTCCTGAAAAGTGATTTCAGCATCTTGTACTCCCAGGACCAAAGTGGATGGCTCTGCAGCTGAAATAGAGCAGTATAATAACAGAGGTTTGAAGTTCAGCTTGCTTTCATGGTGTGCCTAGAAGCAAGCCTTGCAACTGCCATTATTGTCAGATAATTTTTCAATTTATTGATTTAACATTTCCCCCATATCACTGATTGTCAATAAGGACTTTTTTTCCCCTGAACCATTGGGTGCAAGGCAAAATAACTTGCAGTCTAGTAAAACAGGAATAATTAAATGGTGACATACACAGATGTGGCTGGTGAGGTTTCAGGGTTATTTTCTCAGTGGAAGTCACACAATTTCACAAGTCTGAATTTATCATTTACTTTTTGTTTCAGGAGTTGCACTATTCAGCCTAAGAATGTGTAGTTTTTACAAACAGAATCTAATAGAAATAACATACGTCTTTTTTAAAACGACGTTTGGTAATAAACCCAGACCTCCGGTATTTTAAAGATATATGTAAAACCTTGGTGCCAGCTACTCAAAAATCATTTAGAGACCAGCAATGCAGGATCAGATTCTGCTGCTGTTCCTCAGCATGAATTGTTGTTTTCTTCAAGTTAAGTCTTTTGGGGCTAATTTGCAATCAGATAAAACTCTGTGAGAAAGAGCAGCAAGTTGGACCCTGAGTCACCTGGCACTTAGCAAAAATTGAAAAATACCAGAGCCACTTGAAATTTTCACTGAAGACTGGTGGTCATCAGCGAATAATTGTTATAGTGGTAACAGTGAGTCTTGGCTTCACTGTCCTTTTACTACTTTGAGTAAACAGTTACTTGCCAGATTATTATTATCTTGGCACTTGATGCAAAAAAAAATATGTAGTATTCCATGTTTTTTAAAGCTCAGTATACATTTATTGAATGAAAGCATTGATTAAACATATGGGGACAGATTCTCAACAGGCATTAAATAACTTACCTCCATTTGGCAAGAACTCTTGCTTGTTATATTATGCTGAGAACTGCAGGTTACACAGGTGGAAAATGGTGGAAAGTGGTGGCAAGTGGAAATAGATGGAAATGCAGCTTCACTATGAAAAGCCAAAATATTTTATATCTCCTGATTTCGTAAGATCTAAACTCCATGGTTTTAGATTGTCCTTACAGTGGCATCTATATTACAAGGTCAAGAGTAGCACAGAGATGTTAAATAGGGAATGACTATCCTAATATAGGAAGAAAGGGACATATAATGAAACTAGGATACAGCAGGTTCAAAACATTTAGGAAAAAAAAATGTGCTTTAACTTCTGCCACAGGACAGTTGATATTAAATGCTTGTATGGGCTCAAAAAGTAATTGGACAAAATAATGAAAGAAAAAATCATTAAGATGAAACACTACGATAGCATTTCAGGGTCCAGAAACCTGTGACCCTCGTCTCGCAGGGACAGTATTCCCAAAAAGCAAAGCTATATGCTTTCCTTATTTTTGCTCTCTTTCCTAAACCTCAGCTATTGGCGCTGTTGGGATGGACTACGGGAGTGGAAGGATCTTTGCTCTAACTCAATACTATTTTTTACATTCCTATGTAAAACATTTTTGAGCCAAAGAATGAGGGAAACTCACACAAAGAGACTGCTGTATAATGAGATACACACTTAAGCTATGAACTGGATCTAAACTATAACCCAAGTCTCCCAGAGGTCTTCAGTCGTAGGATTTGGTCTGATCCCATCACCAGACGTATTGACGGCACACTGAATTACTAGTGTAGGAATATCCTGACTTCAGAATTCAGGCTGACTAAAATTAGATGGGGTATTTGCAGTATCTGCTGAAACTTTGTCCATTCCACATATAAACTCTTTTGATATTCAGGAGAATTGAGCAAAGCCTGAAGACCTCTGCAACTTTCCTTACCCTGGCTCAACTTCCACTGAAACAAGTAAGACTTTACACACATAAAAGCATTTAGCCTTTTTCCAGCAATGATAAGTATCATAGAACCACAACATTGTTTAGGTTGGAAAGACCTTTGATATCTTGAAGTCCAACCATTAACCTAGCTCTGACAAGTACACCACTAAACCATGTCACCTCTTTTAAATAGCTCCAGGATTGGTGATTTCATCACTTCCCTGGGCAGCCTGTTCCAATGCTTCACAACCCCTTCAGCGAATAAACCTTTCCTAATATCCAACCTAAACCTCCCCTGGTGCAACAGGAGGCCACTTCCTCTTGTGCTATCACTTATTTTCTGGGACAAGAGATCAACCCCCATCTCGCTGCAACCTCCTTTCAGGTAGTTGTAGAGAGTTGATAAGGTCTGCCCTGAGTCCCCTTTTCTCCAGGCTAAACAACCCCAGTTGCCTCAGCCGCTCCTCACAGGACTTGTGCTCTGGACCCTTCACCAGCTTCGTTGCCCTTCTCTGGACGTGCTCCAGCACCTCAATGTCTTCCTTGTAGTGATGGACCCAAACCTGAACTCAATATTCGAGGTGCAGCCTCACCAGGGCCAAGTACAGGGGGACAATCACTTCCCTGCTCCTGCTGGCCACACTATTGCTGATACAAGCCAGGATGCCGCTGGCCTTCTTGGCCACCTGGGCACCCTGCTGGCTCATCTTCAGCCGGCTGTTGACCAACACCCCCAGGTCCTTTTCTGCTGTGCCTTTTTCCAGCTACTCCTCCCCAAGCCTGCAACGTCACATGGGATTGTGGTGAGCTAAGTGCAGTCTACCAATCAGTTGACAGACCATGCTTCTGGATGAATATAGGGTGCTATTAAGTGTCAAAACCGAGATGTTACAATGAAAGTGTCCTGACTGTGTGGTAGAGGTTCAGTCACATGAGGTAATGTGCACTGCTGGTTGCTGGCATGCCTTCCTCAGCTCAGGTAGGCATCACCAAACAGAAGGAGCTGACACTGTTTTTGCTTAACACCACCTAGTATTACAATCATCTGCTAGCCCAAATTATGTCCTTCGTTTTTTCCTCTCTGAGTTTTTTATCAGCTAATGTCAGCAGGCATTCACCCTAGCGATCATGTCCTCTGAAAGCTTATTGTTGGCAACAGTGACAAGAGAATAATTTGACACCACCCAGAATTAAAATCTTGGCTGAGAACTCATTCAAGTGAATGGTAACAACAGTGAGTGCTGAATTCAGGTCTGACAGTTTTCTACCTTCGTTTATTTGTCCCATTTGTGTAGTGAAAGAAACACGGGTAGGTAAGTCAGAAAACATCTAGGGACAGATTCAGATATTAGTCACAGTGAGGTCACCCAGATGTCACCAAGAGGGTCTGCAGGCTTTTATTACCTTCTTTCTCTTTTGCAGTAACTACTTTTTTAAATGATTCACCAGCCATACATCCCACTGCACTGCGCTGCTTTATCTATCAGTATCCAGATGAACTACTGCTACTGGGCAACCCCAGAGGATGATTACTCCATAGCATATATTAAGCCACAGGAAATGGAAGGTAACTTTGTGTGTGTGGAAACAGGCTTATATCCATATCCTTAATAAGGCTTTAAAGCTGTTATGAAGAGCCGGAGAGTTCTCATGGAGAATCTGATATGTAACATAAAAAAAACTTGACCCTTTTACAGTACCTCGCATCCTGGCACCGAGCAGCTGCTGTGATCTTCACAGAATGCATGATATTCCAGCAATATGTGGCAGAATGGAGGACAAATAAAACAGAAAGGGTAGGGATTAGATAGTTTAGGTCCAAAAAGCATTAAAGGGCCCTTGATAACTCCTGGGAACTATTTATTGATTCTTTCTATGCACTGCACATTCCCATTAAGTGATTTCATTTCCTTATTTCTCCTAATCACATCACTTGGTTTAGAAGTCTTTTGCTCTCTGAAACCTGGGGGTACACAGATAAGTTCAATTCCTCATGTGGCTATACTTTTTATTACATGTGAAAAGTTGATACAGTAAAAGTAAGTCCTTGGAGCCAGCAGGTCTGGAGCTTTCATCATTACAAATCGCTGCATCAAGGAAGCACCAGTGGGTTAATTGCTGTGTTAGTCGCAGTCAGACTAACATGTGGCTTTTTCCACCTCTATAATGGGCACTGATAAAGTCCTTGGAAGATGTAGTCGCCTCCAAAATGTATATCGCCACCTTGGAAATAGTAGCAAGAGACCAGTAATAGTAATACTAATAAGACAGTGATACTGTAATGGTCAAATCTTTGAGTCATTGCAATAGCTGACACTGCAAATAACATCTACGATAGAAAAACTTGCTCCATGCTGGGGTAGAGTGCTCGGAAACAATGCCTTCATTTTGTGGGGTGAGGAGAGAGTGGAGAATGAGAGAGGGGTTGCTGCTTTGGTTTTTTCCTTTAAAAAGAAGTGGAAAGTCTTCAAATCTCTTAGTTTGGCAAAATGGAAGTGAACTCCGTCTGACTCTCACATGTCATCTCATGGCCACCTAATGCTTTTGCTGCTCTTGTCTTAAGGAGGTGCCAGTGCCCCATGCTTCTCACTAGCCAGCTTGATGACACCTGGAGTGCGAGAGGTTTCTTTTCCTTCCTGGGAGCGGGCGAAGAGTCACTCTTGCCGCCGCATGGAGAGCGGGGAGGGTACCACTGCTCCCAGGGGCAGGACAATCCCAACCTCGGCACACACCCGTTGCAGACCTTCCAGCCCGCTCAAGGCAGGGCTCGCCATGGGCTGCAGCTCACCCAGACCGGCTGCTGGCACCGCTCACCTCTGAGCCAGGGAAAAAATCTGCAGCAACACTGGAACAACCAAAAAATGAACACAGATATAGAACATTGAGTTTATTTCTATTTCTATTATTTCTATTTCTATTTCTATTTCTATTTCTGTTTCTATTTCTGTTTCTATTTCTATTTCTGTTTCTATTTCTATTGGCTCTGGCTTCTGGGCACAGTATATTGGCAGCCTCTAGTTCCAAAAGGTCCCTCCTTTGCAGATAATTGGAGAGGCATCTGCAGCAGTCAACTGGACAGCACCTAAATGAATGAAAAATAAACCTAGAAAATGGTATTTCCCATTCTTTGGAACACAGTAAAAGTGTCTCCTGTTCCTTTCAGCAGCTAATCTAGATACATTCATCAACGCAGGAAAGGACACTGGCTCATGCTTCATGGAAACACTATCCAAAGGAACAAACCTGCATCACCCAGTACTTTCCAAATTAATTACTGCAGTCATTGTATATATTTTTGAAAACCAGGCTACCAGCAATGTGAATCATTTTCTCCTGTATAATGTCCCTTTATAATGTTCCCTTGGAAGACCTTTGCTTCCACAAGGTTTTGTGCTCTTTGTAGCACAAATTATTTGCCCTCGTTTAAAATGATGGTTTTCCACTGCAACTCTTAACCATTTCTGTATAGGTGACTTCCTTGGGTTAACACACCTGCTCTAATTGTAGAACCATGTGTCATTTAAGGTTCGTAATAATGCAGTTCATCACAGACAGGCATAGAATGTCCAGTCCCTTCTTGATGCAAAGGGAAGAGGACAAGATACTATGCGAGAAGCAGGTGCCTACTGTTACCGCACTGTGTTGT
Source organism: Bucorvus abyssinicus (assembly GCA_009769605.1). NCBI lineage: Eukaryota > Metazoa > Chordata > Aves > Bucerotiformes > Bucorvidae > Bucorvus > Bucorvus abyssinicus. The sequence goes on along the minus strand of CM020030.1, from coordinate 20,766,524 downwards.
GGTTCATCCAAGTGGGACTGAGGGACTCTGCCCTTCCTTCACTTTCACATTTCATGTTCAGTTGATGAGGGGTAAAAAGCCATCTCATTGTGGAGCTCCAGCACTAGCCTTCAGACACCACTTAATCCTGTTTAAGGGAGTTTAAATATTGTACAGGTCTGCTAAGCCCCCTCACAAGGGGAGAATTCTCACCTAAAAAGATCAGCTAATAAAAGAGCTCCCACCATCTGCTCACCCACAGAAAACCAGCCAAGAGTGGGCACAGGAACAAATTCTTAACTTGAGATGCAGAACAATCTGGATACAAGCTGCGAACGACCTGTGTTTTGTTTTAAATGAACAGTTTCTCTTACTTAATATGCTACTTTATGATTCCTTATAGACAGAAAGGATTAATTTCCCACTCATGTTCAGGGAATATGCTCACTAGCAGCCATTAGATGTAATTCATCACCTGTTTAAATCCCACATGCATTGATAGGAAAATTAAATTCAATTTCCTTTCAAGTTTAAATATCTCTAAAGATATTCCCCAATCCAGGGAAACACTTAGGCAAGTGCTTCACCTTAGGCATGTGAGTGGTTCTAGCGATGTCAAGTGCTTTCCCGGACAGGGATGTGATCCATAGCAGATGTACACCTGCACCTTAGAACAAACACCCAGCAAATGCAGAAAAGTTAAGGCACCAGGGTACTAGAAACATACTTGATTATTTTGAGGTCCTGTGATTTTGCTCCTGTCTGCGAGAATTTCGGTTGGAGAAAAAAAACAAACAAAACCAAAACCAGGCAAATTAGCTACAGAAAGGCAACATTTCAAAAGCACATAGTTCTCTTAGTCTCTTGGGGAAAATTTTACACAATCCTAGTTTCAAAATAATGTTAAGGTTGCAAAATTGAGCAATCATAAAAGTCAGGAAATTTAAAAAGTTAGTATGTGTCTTTCAATGTTAGCTCAGCAATAGCAAATATATGTAGTGGGAGAAGTCCTATACTTGTAATTTCTGTGTTAAATATAAACTTTAAAGTATTCTTGTTGACCATTAATAAGCAACATAAAATATATTGGGTATTTAATGTCTGTAAGAGGCATCTTAATCATAAGAATTTGCTGGCCTCAGAATTCAGAGGGCTTAGTTTGGAAATATAAAATGTCACTGTTGTGTTACTGAGTTATTTTGGCTCTTTCCTCACTTATAGGTGAAAGTCATCCCTGGGAAAGAAAGGGAATTTCGCCTGTGTTATAACACAATTCTCACATCAGAATAGTCTTGTGGTGTTTATGAAAAGCTATGATTTATATAGTTAGGGAGCTGACTTAAATTTTGGGGGTTTTTTGAGAAGTAAGAACTTCTGTGGTAAAGAGACCTCAGCGCTTCCCCCTTGCTGGCAAGAGAACTAAACTTCCCAAAACAAATGTGCTCTACCTGAATTAATAATAAGGAGCTGTTCCACAAAACGTTTAAAATACAGAATGATCTTTCCAGGCCAGATATATGACTTTCTCAAATCTACATATCGTGGTTTAACTTACCGTGAAAACCTAAATACAGCATGATGGTAGTGTTTAGACAAGACAGATGTAGAGTGCAGCGCAGGCTTGGTATTGCAGAAACGCTGACCCTTATAAATGAGCTGTACTGCTCTCTGGGATTTTCCTGGCTCAGTCTTTCAAAACCCAGGCTAGATTAAATCATCACAGCTGGGGAGAAAATATCAAGAGTTAAATAAGTACTTTATGAGACCTGTAAGAGTGTGATAGTTTTAAGAAGTTAAATAATTACAGCACTCTCTGAGAGCTACAGAAAAGACAAATGGGTTTGTGGTCAACGGTCTTATTTATTCTGATGTCATCCTGAAAGACAAATGAAAGCGTCAAAGATGTGGGGAGAATTTCACAAGCAACCAAAGACGTAACTATCAAAGCAGGAACAGGTCAAAGTGTGGCAGTGAGGAGTCCCACACATGCTCCGCTCAAAGGAGAGATGACACTTTGAACTCAGTGCTTCCACCAATTTTTATGTTATGCTTAGTGCCCCAGGACTTGTGCAGTAAGTCACGAGCATCTTGAGCTCTCTGTCAGCCAGCTGTCAGCTTGTTTGTTAATGGAACTAAGCCAGACTGTGAATAAAATATGACTCTCACTAAGGTATGCAAGTGTGAGGACCTAAAGCTTTATGTAAATTGTCCATGAGAGTGTCACAAGTTCAAAGTTAAGGCAAACACCTAAGGGAGAAGAAGATCTTTGTATCATGTTTGATTCCAAAGTATCACCCCTTAATCATATGGACTCTGGGAGAGCTTACACCAACACCAGTGAGTTCAAACCCGTTCTCAGACGTGTCTTCTGTGCACACAAACATTGTGTAAGAACAGGATGTTTGACCATTCATCTGGGGTTACTGGATATCTGTCTAGAGTTTCACTCACAGCAGCATTGCCAGCCACCCTCCCTGGGGTTTGCCAAACCTGGGCGAGCAGCACTGTGTGTGTCTAGATTCCCTAGGTACAGGTGCCACCAGTCCCTTGTGCTACCAATCTATTTGGGCTACGTGCGGTTTGTGCAATATACACAGGCATATAGGATGTACTGCTCAATGATTGCCCATATTTCTGTCTGGGGACCTTCCCAGTGGAAACATGGGAACCAAAAAAGACAAACATAAAATAAAAAAATGTGACAGACCATGTGGGTGATTGGGAAGAAGGCTTATCAGGCCAAGAGGTGGGCAGAAGGGAGAGGCAAAGGGTGCCCTGAGTCCATGCACATGGAAATCACAGGGAGATGTCCTGCTGGCTCCAAGCAGTTTAGCCTGGAACCAGCAAATGGTCTTCCCCTTCCCCCTCCTCCCTCTGTTTTCTGGCTGCTGAGTGAAGCATGGCAGCCCAGATCTTATTTCGGGTTTTGCAGTGGTGCATATTTTCTCCCTTAGATCTTTCATCAAGAGAGCACCAGCCTCTATGTGCAGGATTGCTAACGCCCCTGAGACTGAGCCCAGAGACAGGGGGTCAGGAGGGGAGGGCTGGCTGTGCTGCCAGCCATTGCCTCTGGAAAGCTATCAGCAGTCCCAGGAACAAGAAGATAACTGAAGATGTAGACATCTAACAGGTTACGCTACCAACAACCTGGTAATTTTGATTTCAGTCTTTTACAAAATAATGGTTCAAATATTTGGAAGACGTTTCTGAAACCTCCAGCATCATAATTCTATCCAGGAGCAATAAGTATGAGGATTTTGCAATGAGAGGGTCAGTGCCAGTAGCATAATCCATTTCTGAGATAGACAGCATAAAGCACAATACATCACAGAGTTTTGCAACAAAGATGAAATTGAATTGGGCTGAAAACTACTCTAAGCAATATTAAGTAATGTCAATAGCATGACAGCAGGGGTCAGAAGAAGAGGAGGGAGAGAGCCCAGGTGAGACACAGGTAATAAAAAAGTATGATAACTCTCAATAGGTATTTGCAGGGCATACACATTAACAAGGTAATTTTTTTAGGCCGATTGAGGGAACTACGGCTGGGAGAAAGAGTACAAGGATTTGGTTTGGCTCTCCATGTTTCTGAACTGTGAAGCATAGCAAACTGTAGAGCAGTCTGCCACTGGAAACGTTAGAAACTCCAAGGCCTGAGTCATTCAAAAACTGACTGGGCAAAATGACCCAAGAAAAATCTGGAGGGAAACACTCATGCTGCTGGCAGGCTGTGCAAGTGCAACCGTCTCTGATCATAAATTATAATAACTCAGCTACAATAGGTAGCCAGCAATGTGCAGGCATGCAAATAGAAGGGACAGAGCTCAAACCCTCTGCCTCGTAAGTTCCCAAAAGACGAATACTGTGTCGTCATAAACTGGTGTAGCTCCATCCCCTTCACTGAGTGATGGTGCATGGATTTATGCTACCTGAGAGCCTTGCTCAAGGGGTTCTGACCTTTGAGCTAAAATAACTCCATCATCTTGTGGTATTCCTGGATAATAAATGTTCTGATTTAGCTGTTAGGCTTTTGTAATCTGACTGGGCAGCGATTAATTTACCAGCTCACACTTGCAGACAGGAATCCTCCAGAGCAGAGAGACCCCCGTAAGTTCTGCGTCATTTCGGCTGCAACCCTTTCTGCAGATGTGGTGGCCTGTTAATCTGAGGGCCTGATAAAAGGCCAGCTTGCACACAGACTTCCTCTTGTTCCAGCAGATCATGTTCCAAAAATGGATATGGTTGTTTCCAACATGAGGCCAAGGGAAAACTCTCTGATGTTGGTTTGGCTACTTTTATTCTGGAAGTAAAAGCATCCAAAAAGACACTGGTACACAAACAATTAGCATTTTTGTTCCCATGACTCCTTATTTTGCAGAAATTTCTTTCTGCACCAAGACTGTACATAAATACTGCAATAAACTCTTATCTTGCCTTTCCCCTGTACGCTAGCTTACAATAAAATGCTATATTGTTTAGAGCAATGGCTTTGTTTCCTTGCTGTAAAACATCTGTTAAATTTACCCTCAGTTGAAATTATTTCTATTTTGCTTGTGGAGAAAAAAAAAGCCAAAACTATCAGAAATGTCATCCAATGTTTAGTGTTTGGCAAGTGGAACCATGTACCTGCTTTTCACAGAACTGAGTATTTTATAGCACATTACCTTGTCCCATCTCCCACTGAATTTCTTAATTGTTATGTTTGTCGTGTTTGGTACCCCCTGAAAATGAAACCTAGCACCTGTGATTTTCCCAACACTCCCCAGGAACTTTGGGAATAATGTATATAACACACCCCCAACAGTAGCCTTGTTCATCTAATTTCCTGAATAGAGCCCATCACTCCAGATCGAACAAGGGATGAGCTCTAAAGCAAAAAAGGCTATTTTATCATGTACATGTACAGTACTTAGTAATGTTTGTGTGTTTGCAGGCAAATCCAAATTAGGATTACCCAAACAGGTACTAATAACTCCAGCAGAGTTCCTTCCAAAACCACAGTCAACATGTAAGAAAAGAGTCCATTATTTCTAGTATGTTAAACTGACTCATCTAGCAGCAACCCACAGGCAAACAAACACCATCTAGATTCGGTAAACCCATTTCAGTGAAAGGAATGACTTTCTGAAAAGTTCATAGCGTGTATTTGCTACAATGCTTTTTAAAGACATTAATACTATAAAAAAGGGGCAGAATTAAGTAGCCACATGGCATGTAGAGAACACTTTGTAAATATACCATTCATCATATCCTTCTCTATGATATACTATATGGAGGAGCCCCTCCCACACCTTGGATGTTTATTATCATTCAAAACTAATAACCTTGGCTACATTCAGTAGAGAATGATATCATGTGAGCTGCAAGTGGTCCAAGCGCAAGAGCTTTTGTTCACTTGCCAGACAAATAGTACTATGCATATATCTCTCTGCCTGAACACATCAATCATTTTAATATCATCACAGTTTAGCTCTCAGATAATTTTGTCCTTTCATTCTTTTTTCCATACCACAGATTTTATGGGTGGAAATTGAGACTCAATTATAGATGTGACAAATGATTTTAATTTTCCCAGTTCTTAGAGCTTAAATCTATCAAAGACTAGAGTTGAGCATTTGAAGCTTTCTCAAGGTGAGCATCCAAAATCGAAGCCGCTCGAAATCACAGGACTCTTTCAAAAGGTCTAGTCCAGATGAGCAGTTTCAGAAATATCTACATGTACAAGTTTGGAAACACATATGTAGACATATACATATACATGTATACAATTTCTGGTTAGTGTCCCTTCGTCCCTTAACCCTGTTGCCTATTCACACCATGCGAACTGCTGCATGCTGCAGTCCTGGTCCCTGAGGCTTGGGATCATGAAGAGCCTCAGTGAGGAGACCCACTCCTCCTAGCTGCCCCTATTGACCCCCAAAAGCAGGTAGCACAGCCCTTGAGGGAGATTCATCCCAGTGATGATCTAAACCTCTCTCTGAAGGTACTTACCTCAGCCACTGTTTATCTGGAGGACTGAGGTGACAAGACTCCAAAATTTGGGGAGTAAAATTATGTGGGATCATATGATCTTTTTTTCTTTGTGGGCTTTCTAATTTTTCCAGGTCTAATGACCTATGTAATTTCAGGGTGAAGATGACTCTTTTGGTTCATACCTCTAGTACTGCTGGTGGTTGACAGCACGCATAGCCCAGACAGACCCCCAAACATCTGCGCAGGCAGATTGTCCTGGCACTTGTGAGAAGGATCCCATCCATGCAGAAGGAAACAACAAAGTGGTGGAAGGCCAGTTACAACCCAGTAGTACCACACAGGGAAAGTCCTGGAGGCTCTGTGGATCTGAGGAGGGATTAAGGCTTCTCCTGCACATCTGGCAGAGCAGCAGCTGCACTGCAGTGATCAATGTCAGCATTTCTCGCAAGGACTTGTTTCACAGAGAGGGGGTGGGAGTAGGTGTAGGATCAGGGTTGGTTACAATGTGCCTTTCAAACTTCTGTGGATTTCCTAATCTCTTCTGTAAAAGACAATGGTGGGGAGGAAGAAAGAGAAGAATTCTGCTGTGAGCCTGGCAGGTCGTATTTCCCCTCAGATCTGCCTACCCTTGCGCACATACACAGAAGGATCTTCTCTTACCGAGTGCAAAGTGCCTGTCAATTTTTTTCCCTAAAACATTTCAGCAGGGGTTTGCAATGAAGGGGCCTGGGGAGACAAAGCATCCGAGCTCACAGTGTTGGAGCAGGTAACCTCACTCCCCCGTCTGGCAAACGTACCACCTGAACACACCTTAAAGTTCTGATCCAGCCTACTCTTAAACGTGGGCTCAACCATAATTCAGGCTTTGTAAAGATTAAGCAAGCATGTAAAATGAGCGTGTATCCAAGGGCCTGGCTCAGCCGAGGTCCACAACAGGGAGTGCTTCAGGCCTGACGCCCCATTGGTCTGCAGCTGGTGGGGATGTCTACAAAGGCCATCACCACATCCCGCCACCTTGTACTCCCGGTGCAGAGGCTGAAACGCCCACATTTCCAGCGTTTTTGAGAGAATTGGAGCAAAATTTGAGGGGCTGAAGTGAAAACGTAAGCTGGTAAGGGTGCACAGAGAAATACCAAAATTACTGAATTAAGATACATTGGCAGAACTTTCTGGAGCCCACGGGATGAGAGGCACCACAATCATAGTCTGCATGAGAAGAAGGAATTCATGTGTCTGCAGAAGCGGCTTGGAAAGAGTAGAAACAAAGGGATAAGACTGATATGGGCAGGGAAATAGTAAAATGAGAAACAATGAAAGAGACAGCAGTAAAACATGCATCTGTCATTTAATCCTGGGTAAATACTCAGATTAGTGACATGTTTCTGCTGTTTATTTGGAGCTTACTTTGGAGCCATGTCTCCCAAGGCTAATGCAGCTGTGATACAGCCCAGTGGAAAGTACAACCAAGGATTTATCCAGCCATGGCTGTTCCTGTACAACACAGACATTCGGCAAAATTAGAATTTGTATGGAAAAGTTGTCTTTCCAACCCTTGGGCTCAGAAAAATAAAGCTGGCATTAGCTGGCAAAGGAAATTCAAAAGTTGCACAGTTTCTCTTCACAACTTTTCATATCATTTTACAGTTACTCAGTGCTTAGGTGGGCTTTGAAAATCATGAAGGCTAAACAGACACTCTGCCTCTTGATCCAGTTATGGGGCCTTGACATTGGACTCCATTTCCCTGTGTCCTGCAATAAAACAAAGGTGCTCATGGCCAGGTCTGCCACAGAGGTTCAGTTCAGCCAGCTCAATGCTTCTTGCCAGTACGAGCCACAGCGCACCAGGAGAATGAAGACAAAATGATTCATCTGAGATGATGGGCTTGGACAAGAGCCCGTGAGGATGCTAGTGTTGCTGCTGGAGAGGGTGCAAACAGACACCACTGTGGCTAGAAGCAGCTCACATCTCACGTCCTCTGCAGCCACTGAGATGCAAGCGTCTGGCTGAGCAAGCCAAAGGCAGAGGCAAGGCATTTCAGGAGCATGCTTGGTTTGAGAAAGCCTTCCCTGCCTTCTCTGGCAGCTATGCACTGGGCAGTAATGCTACTGCCTCCCCTTAGAGGTAAGCAGACATTTTACCAACTTTCACTGTTTTTTACCCCAGACAGCTGTCACCTTCACTGCCCCACAAAGGCTGGTTACGGTTTGCTCACTTTCTAAAAAAATATTAACAAACACAATCCATGCAGAAAAAACTGGCTTGTTTTTGTTCTTGTGTTTAACTAGGTCAGCCCACGAGAAACATCCAACCTGCCACTCACCTGATCCTGCTGCGGTAGTCATGCTCCTTGCCTAAGCCGTTAGGAACAAAGCTGTAAGGTGAGACATTTTAACAAGGCTGTTGATGTTCTTGGAGATAAATGTGTTAAGTTACTGCTGGTTTTGCCACTTGCAAGCAGGGAGGGGTGTCTCATCCACAGCAGTTAAAGTGTTACCGAGCACCAGGGGCAGCTGGCATCTGCTGAGAAAGGCACATGGAAAACATGATGCCAAGCAAGTGGGGCTAATTAACACTGGTTTCTTAAATTAGAAGGCTCTTAATGGCTAATGTTTAAAAATAACACCTTAATGACATCCAAAAATAGCTGCTGCCAAGCCCCAGAGTATTCTGACCTCCATTAAATTGGGAGTCCATTTCCCATGACTGGTGGTGTAAATCACATTTACCTTTTATATCCTGTTCTCCCTGGGATTAGCTGCAAAGCCTGGTGCCTGACCTTGAAAGCCTATTTGCAAACATGCAAGAGCACTCTTCTGAATGGTGTGCAATATATGGATATAATGCGTGGGCTAAGTAATTTAATGGAGTATAATCCCAGGTTGCACTCATCTGCAGATGAGCCCTGGGAAAAATGCTGAGAGAGTGGGGGACTACCAGAGCAGGCGACTACCAGAGCAGGCAAAGACCAGGGATAGGAAAGGTGGTGCTGGCCTTAGGGCCTGGGGCTGGGACACAGGAGACCCAAGCTCCATTTCCAGTTCAGTCACAGTCACAGTTCCGTCCTGTGCAACCTGGATAGGTCCCCTGTCCTCCTGCTGTGCTCCAAAGCCATGTCTAGATCTCCCTGATCCAGGAGGGGTATTGCCAAGACAACTTCTCTAAGGTGCATGGCACGCTTAGATAAAACAACGATATGCCTCACAGGAAACAGTAATATAGAATGGGAAAATACTGCTTAGTTTTCCTTATGCTTAGTATATGAGCCAAACCCAAATAATTCGGAAGGCAAACATAGATTGAGGACTTCTAGAGCTCTAACCCAAGCACGTGGTGGGAACAGAAAGAAAATAGCTCCAGTGCTGCTGGTGGCAACAATTTGCTTACATTTGCTGTGTTCCTCTGTGCTGTGCTTGGCCCTAACATGTGTCCTGTCATATTGTAATGCTCTGTGATAGCTGGTACCAAGAGAGAAATCTGCAGCTGGACCTTCCCTGGCAGAATGCAGACAGATCCAGTGGCACCTACCTGGAACAAGGATTTCTGATATATGACCCTCCGCGTTTGTCTCACTATTTGCAAGTCAGGCAAATGAATTCAACAACCACACAAACTCAGTTATTTTCATTTATGCATTACGTAAAGAGTATCTGAAGAGCAGAAAGCCCTAACAGTGGGAAAATTCTTTCCTAAAACCAGCCACACAAAAAGAAAGCTGGTCTTTGTTTTTTTGTCTTCCCTCCAGTCAGAAGGCTGGGAACTTCTCCACAGATCTTGTTCTTCCCCATCCTGCTGTGTCTGTGCTCCAAACAAAAGAAAAGGAACACATGTAAGTACAAGATTCAGCCTGCATTGTTGTCCTGCCTAGCCCGTATAATCCCTGCGCTTTTCTATTGTTTCTTTCCTTTTGGCACAATGTCCAAGACAGATTCTGGGTTGTTTTGGTAAGAGAGGCCCGATCTGTTACGCAGAGATCAGTGCATGCCTCGAGGACTGTTCTGGAGACAAATATCAGCATTGATGCACACCTCAACCACTCCCGTCTCATTAGTGAGATAAGGGGAACATAAACCAGCTTTCACTTTTTGCCCTCTGCGTTATTTTGTTGTTGTAACGGTCTTCATTACTTCGGCCAGATGGTTTTCCTCCCTCTGCCTGCTAGGGTCCTGTCCTGCAAACACTTATGCTTTCTTCTACAAACACGCATTCAGCACATGCATGGATCTTTGCAGAATCAGAGCCCAAATTTGTTCCTGTTTCTGAATTCCAAGTTGAATTTTGATGCAACAGTTATTTTATATATTAAAATATCAGGTTTCTGCCCACACACATAATGCATGATGTATAACAGACCTTGCGAGACAGCCATTGGAAAAGACCACTTAATCTGCGATTTATACAGAAGGAAGAATTACCATTCCTTGTTTTTCAGCTAGAATTTATACACGACCAAACTGTGAAGGTGTTGCTCCTCAGAAGCTTCATGATGTACATCTGGTTTCACATGCGGTCATTTCACCCGCAACCTAAAATCATAAGCTGAAACTCCACAGAGGCTAATGAAAATTATTCCCCTTTGAGTTGCTTTATTAAAACGCAACCTCAAGAAATACCGGCAAGTCAGGAAAGCGACTTTAATCCAATACTTGTTAGCCTCTTCCACAGCTTTTAAATCACTCTCTTTGCTCCCTACTTTGAGCAAATACACCATTATTGTTTTCCTAGTCCTGCTATGACCTTCTGGGAATGTTTTCATCATACAAAGCAACTTGCAGTTCCCTACTTTATAAATCTCATACATTCCAAGTGTTAACACTAGCTAATTCTCTGTTTTAGAAAGGAAATCATGTTTGTTTTTTTGAAGAGTCTGCTGGGAAGAAGAATATTTGCATTTAAAATATTTTTTTCCATTTCATAAATTGTCTTGAGTTTTCTTCCCAGTGGGCAATAGAAGACTGTTTATATAAGTGAAGAGGGAAGCTTACTTTCCCATTACTTCCACAAAAGTACGATTAACGGCGATAACTATGCTAATTATTGCACTAACTGCACTTGGAATGCACCTTACTGGCTGGAGAGGTAATGCATTTGGGCAATAATTAACTGCTTTTTTCCTCAATTACCTTTTATTAGGAGAGCAGAAGGTGTCAAAGTAAAACAGCTGCATATCTTCCAAGAAAAGCTTGTGTTTTCCGAAGGAATTCAAGCGGAGGTGCTTTATTAAGAGGACTAGCAGGACAAACATTAACATGGCAAGCTCGGCTGTTCAGTTACTTGGCTTCTTCCTAAGCCTGCTCGGCCTAATTGGGACATTAATTGCTACTATTCTGCCGCACTGGTGGCGAACGGCACATGTAGGCACCAATATTATAACAGCTGTGGCCTATATGAAAGGCCTTTGGATGGAGTGCGTTTGGCACAGCACTGGCATCTACCAGTGCCAAGTCCACCGCTCCCAGCTGGCGCTGCCCCGTGACCTGCAAGTTGCCCGTGCCATGATGGTAATTTCCTGCGTCCTTTCCGCGCTGGCATGCGCGATTGCTGTCATCGGTATGAAGTGCACGCAGTGTGCCAAGGGGACTTCTGCCAAAGCCTCCATCGCTGTCTCTGGGGGGATCGTTTTCATCCTGGCTGGTCTCATTTGCCTGGTACCTGTTTCCTGGACCACTAATGATGTCATTACAAATTTCTACAACCCCGTGCTTCCCAGCGAGATGAAGTATGAGATAGGTCAAGCTCTTTACCTTGGCTTTGTCTCCGCATCTTTGACGATCCTCGGTGGTGCTCTGCTGTGCACATCAAGCCAGTGTCACAGGAACGAGACACCTTACCAGGCGCAGCCCAGCAGCATGAGAAGGACTGCTCCCTCCTATAGACCACCAACTGTCTACAAGGGAAACCACGCTTCTTCTCTGACATCTGCTTCCCATAGTGGCTACAGATTGAATGACTATGTGTGAGTTCCCTAAAATTTGCCTGTGGGACACAGCTGCTTTCTAATTTCTGTGCATGGCATAAAATAAAGCTGAGATAACTTTTCATTTATAAGGGTTATGATACAAAGTTTACCACTGTTCGTTTCTTCCTTTCCTTTCTTTCTGGAGAAAGAAAGAATGCAAACTGCTTGCTGCAAAACCTGGCAAATAAACACAAAGGCGGCTGTGATATTCCAGAGAGAGCACGTACCTGCCTACTTTCAGTTAGAGTTTTGCAGGCGGTTCAAGGGCTGTTTTGCTAAAAGTAACGGTTTGGTTTGCAGTTTCTGCCCTGTGACAAGCACTAAAGCAGAACTGGCCACAACTTGTTGTTTGAGCCGTGTTCCAACAAAACATGCTGTTCTGCCTGAAACGGAGGACTTCATGGTGAGACACGGCGATTTTCATTTCCATAGTGCATGAATGTTTCGTTATGACAAGGTATTAGTTTTGCTTTGACTTAACTTTTTGTTTGTTTTTTATTTTAACAGTTCCTTGAAATACGAATGTCAATAGCATTATGACAGATGTATCTGACAGTACATTATAGTAATTATTTAAAATTATACTACAATGTTTTGACCTTATAAAAATAAAATTTTAACACATTTTTGAAACATGATGCATCGTAATCGAAATAAATCATTTCAGTGGATCAGAATTGAGTTTTTAGAAATGTCAGTAATAGAACAAATAGACACTTGATGTTAAACTTTTAATAAATAAAATTTAAGTATCAGAATTTGTCACAGAATGGGCATTTAGCTCTTTAGCAGATTTAGCATTTTGTACAATCTGTGCATTATATAGATCAGAAAAACAATTTCTAGAATGCTATCCCCAAATACCATGTAATGAAATGTATTAATTTCTTAGGTTCAGTCTTGGTGTTTTTTGCCTGGGGTCCTGACTGAAGGTGTATTAGCATTAGTAAGAATATTTCCACTGACTCCAGCAGTATTTGGGGAAGTTTCATTCAGCCAGGCTTCAGCACACAAGGCAGCCTCCGTACCAGCAGAGGTTACACTCACAGACTGTAACCGCTGCCTGTCAGGAGGAGTATAAAATCAAGACATTTACTTCTAAAATCCTTGCAAAATGCAATCATTCCACAGCTTGTTCAAACAATGTAAAAACAGACTAACGAACAAAGAACCCCAGCCCTCTCCATTTCATGACACAGCAACGTATACTATGGTATATGTCCAGTGCAACATACACTATGGTATAAAAACATCACAAAAAATAAAAGCACTAGGTTCCTGTTAAGCCCAGAAAGCTATAGGTCTCTCTGGAGCAACATAGGGACTCACATACTGACATTTAATAGGGTTGGAAAAAACCAAACTTGTAAGAACTGTGAGGCAACTACACTTGGTATACTTCATTTGGAGAAAAGCCTGTTTGCAATTATGTTATCACCTGATAGCACCTCCAGAGCAGGGATCCTTTCAACATTTCACCTGGTTTCACTCTAAGCCTTCCTTTCTGTGGCTGATCACCTAGCCTTTTTTTTCAAGGTGATTTGAACTGTGACAGAATGTTTTTCAGCATTGATGCAAGCCATCACCATCACTGGTGTTTTTTTTTTTAAAAAGGCATTTCTAATTGATTTGCTGAGACCAACAATAACAAAAAGGATCTGGGTCCAGGCTTTGGTGATTGATTGGTAACAACCAATTATAAACCTATGTTTTATTAACTGTAGCTATTACATATGATGTGAAAAAAAAATGTACAGAACCTTCACTGATGCTGCAAACAATGACAGACTCTGAGGTGCAAGGAATGCACAGAAACTAGTTTGGCAATGGTTTCTTCTTAGAGAAGATGGAGTCAAACTCTTCACAGTCCATTATGGATTTTCTGAGACACCCTCTTAGGATGAAAGGTAGCCTAATGAAGGTGGTCAATTACGTAGGGTTTTTTCTGTATTTACATTACAATAGATCTAACCAAGTGATTACAATATCAACTTAGAACAAGGGCTTTGGACAGCCAGGAATACTGGAACACGAGTCCAAGTGCAGGAAATGGGCCTGTGTCTCATTAGGTAGCATGTTTGCTATACACTGATAAATTCATTCACTTGCCAAGATGTTCGTGCGGTGGGAATACCTATGTGTAGTGCTATTCTTACTGCACAAATTCCCAGCCAAGGAGGACTATGTGATAGTAGTAAGAATGGTTTATAAAGTCCTGGCAAAAATACCTGGAAGTGCTCTTATGTCAATAGAGAGAGGGAAATGGTTTCTTTCACAGGGAGCTGTGAACCAGTGGATCTCATTCCATGCTAAAACTGACATAAATTTCTACTTCTTTCTTTCTTTCTTTTTTAAGCTGCCATTTGGAACAAAAATCATACCCATTCTAGTAGCTTTCAAGGTCTAGCTGCAACTACTCCAGACCAATGAATGTGTGATAACCCGAGCTCCTCTCCCGCTCCCCTGCTGCCATGTAGACCAACGGCCAGACCTTGCTCTCTGCTTGCATGGAGCCTGCCCTTGGCAGTCCTGCACAAGTGGTGCAACAAGGCATTGCTCTGAGACATTAGCCAAGGAATTAATCCCCACTGCCCCTCCTTTTCCAAGTAATCCCTTGGTCATCAGTGGCATCGATAAGTGGCAGTGTCAAAGAAAGTACATGAGTTTCCTGGACCACCGAGGTGCTGTTTATGGGAACGTGCTTTTTGGGCAGCCATAACTCAGCAGCAGGGCAGCAGGGCTGGGCTATGAAGTAGGGCTGCCACATGCCTGTGTGCATCCACTGGGTTTTTTCATAGTCCCATGGAGTCAGATTTTTTAATTATTTCTTTTTTAGATAAGTACAGCCTTTTTTTTGCCTTCAGCTCACCACAGCTGAAGTGCCAGCCTGTCCTCCCACTGCAGGGAAGCAAGGAGGGGATCCAGGGTGGGCAGAAATTCCTTTTAGCCATGTGACTGTGGTTGCACCATTTTTAAATCAACTTCAGTGCAACATTCCTGGAGAAGCAGGGGTGGGAGACTTGGCAGGGATGTGTAGGAGGAGGTCAGGATTTGGCAGCAAGAAGATATTGTGGTTATCTCTGCAACATCAGGATAGAGTGGGAACTCTGCTGGAGGATCATGTAGAGATGGAGGCATCTGAGGTAGGGATGGAGGCTGGGCTCAGAGAGGCTGGCAGCTTCTGAGGCTGGAAGGAGCTTTTTCAAAGATGCATCTCGCCAGGACTACCATGTGGGGAAGAGATGAGGTCAAGAATGATGCTCCCCACCTTGGCATCCTTCCTCAGGCCTGGTGGACTATCCATGCTCCAATCACCTTGGATTTTGCCATCTAAAATATGGCAGGCCTTGATATTATCTTTCAGAATATGCCAGATGTGTAACTCTGATTCAGGGCATTGCAAACAACCAAATACAAATCAGAAGGAATGAAAGGAAGAAAATATTTTATTCACTTCTAATACTGCTGCTGGAAAGTGGTTAATAGACCAAAGGAAGGAAATGTGCCTTTCTGTTATTTCTGAGCCTGTGGGATTAAAACCATGAGCACCCTTGCAAAACAGTATCCTATTAACACCCTTCATCTGCAGGAAAGGGACCTGACCAACAAATTCTGAGACTGGCCTAATGACATGAAGGCTAGGTTGGAGGTGGGAACAGAGGTAGAGCAAGACCTTCCTCAGGTGCAAGGCAGGAGGGTAGGAAAAATTATCTACATTTTGGCCTGAAGTACAAGAATACATTGATTTTAGGCCCCGAAGAAACTATCTTCAAGCTTGCCGTTCTGCACAGTGGAAGTCAAAACACTGCGGTGCTGGAGAAACACATAATCCATCAGTGAGTTTTAATGCTGCTCAGACTGGAAGTCATCAGCTAGATCTAAATTTGGTAGATTACATGTAGGATACAGCAAGAGTGCTCATGTCCCTGCAGACCTGAACCACAGGTTTCAAACACAGCTTATGCTGAGCTTCCACCATGATTCATGAGTTGATGTAGCAATTCATTGCTACTGAAGTGGTGAGATCGCATTTCCCCTGCCCTTGTTGCCCCAGTTCCTAGCCACCACTTTGCACTTTGATCCTCTCTGTGGACCAGTTTAATGCCTTGAAAAGGCAGAACCCAACCTCATCAAAGAATGGGATAATTATCCGACGTTGAAGTTAGCTAACCTAGATAGCGGAACGGTGTGAGGAGAGCTACAAAAGGGATCCTGGGAGGGAAGGAGCAGCGGTAAAGGAGGACTAAGGATTGGAGTAAGTGAGCAAGAATTTCCTCTTTTGGAAGCAGAGGGTTGGTCAGTCAGCAGATGGGCACAGCTGCGCTGAAAACCAGCACCTGAGATGCACCATGAGGTTCTTGATGACAAAACCAGACAGAGCCACTGGCAGACAGAAGTTCTCTGGGTTTGAACTGGTTGATATTTTTGTTTTGTTTTTTCCACAATGCCTACTGCAAGTACTAGAGTGAGGTAACGGATAAACCATAGCAAAACTTAACTAATTTCTTCAAGAAATGTGTTGGAATTAACTAAGATTGGAAAATTAACTAAATTCAGTAATTAGGACTTCTGCAGATCCAAGACGAAAGTTATCAGATCATTCCTACAATTAGCTGGTAATTAAGGTTTGTCACATAAGTGTAATAAGATTAATGGAAATTCTCTATCCACCTGTAAACACCTACTGCGAATTTACTGTTTGCTTTGCCGTATATCCCACAAGATGGTTTTTGAATGTAAGAATGATAGGCAAGAGTAAGGAGCTTCATGAGGTCCAGGAGCAGCTTAAAGAAGAGCTGGAAACTTAGCCTTGTTTTTTCACCCTAGCTGATCTGCTAAAAGATATTATCTCTTCCTTGCATGCCTTCCTTTGCAGTGCAGCCTATCAGATATGTTCTTTTCACATTTTCTTAAAAAATTATTTATATAGCTTAGTCCCTGTGTTCCATTTACTTATATTTCCTATTTTTACCACTAAATGGGCACTGAGTCATGTTGATTCCCAGTTTAATTCATATCCTTTCCTATTCTTCTGCCCATGACATCAAAAGAAGCTTGAACCTAGTGAGGCTTGATCCTGACCAAGCATAAATCAGAGGTGATCAGCTGAAGTCATGTTACTCCTCTTTCTTCATAGTAGATCTAGATGAAGTGTTCCTCTCTGCTGAGAAACCTGCCAGTTTGTAAGTTTTCCATAAACTCAAAGATATGAATGGGTTTAAAATGCTCCACAGGGAAGTAAAGCAAGATATATTGACCTCCTTCTTTTTTCCTCTGAAGAAGGTTTCCGGGGGGAAAAGGTTGTTAATTTTATTTTCTGCTTTAAGCATGAGGAAAACACATTCATTTCATTAGCACACACCTAAAAGATCTACAGTAAGCAAACTGTTAGCAAGTTGAGTGAATAAAAAGAGTGAATCAATGTGCAGATTTGATCTGTTAAGAGCATAAGTATATACTTCATATATATATGTGGATATATAAAATGGTGAAATTCGAGTTTGATTGACTTTACTGAGGTCAGAATTTCACCCATAAGCTTATTAATATTGTCAATACTCCCAAGTCTATTATAGAGCTTTTAACTAAAAGGCCTCCAGAGCAAAGAGAATCAAAGTCTTGGGAGTTTTGCTCCGTAAGAGAGATGGCAAGGAAAGACTTGCAGTGGCCATTTCGCAAAGTGTTTCATATTGAGCAGCGCGATTGTAACCGGTGGCATGTATGAGTGATTCCTCCCTTCCACTTGAGTCAAGGACAATCAATTTTATTTTTAAAAAGTCATAATTACTGGTATTGATCAACAATCCCTAATGGGGGTGCTCTCAAATCCATACTGGCTTGGGCTATCGCCATTTCCCTGGCAATTCAGGCTCAATTAGGCTGCCTTGCTAATGCATGTCAGCTTCATTTAATTGCTCTCAGGCCTGCAGTGTGAGAAAAGGGCAAGCTGACAGAGTAATCCCACACTTCCACTTTGCAGTGAGCTGCCTATTTGTTTTATTTGTTCACATTTTAAAGGGCGAAGCACTTGTTATATGGAAAACACAGGAGAGTAAAAGTCAAGAAGTATTAATAAGCCTTGGAAAACAGAGCTAGAACTCAATTGCTTGTGCAAAGAATTGCTGATGTTTTCAGTCCTTTGAAAAGAAGGTAGATTTTGTAGCTGGCGAGGGTGCTGATCAGTAGCGTTTATCTCATGGAAACCTCAGCAAAAAACGGGTGGAAGCAAATGCCTTCTAACAGCTACATACTAGGGAAAATAGCCTGTTTGTTCATTGTTAGGCTGATGATAATGTGGCAGAGGCAACCTCTAAAGGAAGCTGGTAATGAGCTGGTGATCATAGGGTTATGGTTTCCTTCACAATATTTAACATTAATGTTAACAAATGTTAATAAATTAGGAGACAGGGGAAGAGAGGGATGGCAGCAAGCCAGCAAAAGGGAAATAGCCATTAAACACCTATGATCTCTGAGTCTGCAAAAGAAGTACGTGTGTAGCTCACATTTCCCACAGCAGAGCAGTTGTGAGCTGAAACCAAGGAATCACATGTGAGTACTAAAGTGACTGGCTGCAGACAGAAGCTCTCAGACCGTTGCATCTAGATCTGAAACTAAATACTGGAGGAAGAAAAATCCAGGCATGAGAGAGGTGAGGGAAAAGACCTCCGGAGGGCTCCCTAGAGCACAGTGCCCGCTTTATAGTTGGGTTCTATGTGCCTGGCCACCTTCCCACCTCCTGGCTAAAGGTTAGGTTTGCTAAAGTAATACAGACGTCAGAGTAATGCCTGGAATGGACTCACTGCCAGGACTTCTGGATTGTCAGCTCCAAAACCTGATGTATACATCTTGGGAATCAGACCCGTATCCAACCCTAAGAGGCAGACTAAGGTTGTGGGTTTTGGTTTTTTTTTTTTCTTTCTGATTTTGTTATTGCAAGCAGTGGGTGCTTCTCATCAAATGTCTGCCTGATATGTGGGGGAGAGGAGGCAAGGTGCATCCAACAGAGTTTGGGTGCCTTGACTCCTTGGAGCCAGTGGTTCTGCCTAAGTGACAGCGTAGTCTGTCTGGAGGGATCTGTGCTCCAGCTGTGGACTGAAGTGAGCTGCAGGATTCAGCCAACCTGATGTTGTCTTTCTGCTGTCAGCTAGGGCTCTGGAGAAAGCATTGTCCTCAACATCCCATCTGTAATACTGTCTCCTGGAAGAGGTAAGTGGCAGGACCTCATCTCCATAGCTCTACAGCCTTGCTGTATTTACCTGCAGAGCTGTGCCCCGGGCCACGTCTGACAGGGCTGTAGTAGGAAAGCATTAAAAAGATAATATGAAAATAAACTCACTCCAATACTAGGAATGGTGCAGCTTCTTGCTTCCATCTTTCTGTTTTTCATTGATTTCTTAAATTTTTCATTTCCTAGCCATGACAGGCATCTCTCCCATTCCCGGTTTCCTCTGCTCTTACATACCACTTTATGAAATATATACGCTATGGTTATGGACTATAAATTATTTTTGTGTTACAGGTTACTAAAGACAGGCTTCTTTAGATGTTTAGACATAGAAAATGCAAACCTAGATGCTGCACCCACCCCAGCCCAGATTTTCTTCAGTCACGCTTGTTTTGAGTATGTTTTGAGTTTTAAAAGTTACATTACACAGCTATTTCAATATAACAAAACAAAGAGAAAATTCATAACTCCAGTAACATGATCACTGATGTCTACGGGCCATGTGCCAGAAACACTAAGGCCAGTAATGCACAATTTAAACTTAACTACAATTGGTTATTTTGTATAATAAATATACATACAAGTACCTGGTGAGATCCTCCTGAAATTAGGATTCACACTGTAAATGCCATCCACTTGTAAAAACACTCTATTTTACAGTAAGAACAGCATGGTTGGAAGCAGGGAAGAAGTGTCACACAATTCATTATGTGTGACCAAATTAGTGAACATTTGAGCAGCCACTGTCGGTCAGTACAGACAGAAATCTGCTTCCATTCAGAGTTAGAAGATTCCCCACCCTGCCTGCAACACCTCAGCTAGAGACAGCGCTCCCCCCTCACCTCCTCCTGCTGCCAGTGGGTGCCAAATGGCGATGACTGCCACTTGAAGCCAACTGCCCTTCCCTCGCACAGGGCTTCGACAAAGGAGTGGTGTGGTAAGGACTCCAACTCCGATGTATGACCAAAGGAAGGATGCTCATGGCTTTTTGTAGAAACCTCATGAACTAACTGGTTGAGATGCTCTATGTATTGGCCAAATCTCACCCTCCATGAAAGCTAGACATGGCAAAACGCTGAGGATTAAGCCAGATCTGAGCTTGTTGGGAAAAGCCTCTTCCTAAATGAATGCCATCTTCACCATTATGAATGCAAACTACAATATTTTCTTGGAGGGCCTCAGCAGCACAAGGGAAAGGTACCAGCTGCTGGTTGCAATGGGACCAGTGCCATGCAAGACAGAGTCATCTCCTCTCTCCTTGTCTCAGTAATGAAACTCAAAGACAATGAACCTGTTGTTTAGGATTGCTGGGGTCTTAAAAGGGATCATTCTAAATGAAAAACAAAGGTCAGTGTGTTTCTGGCAATGTATGTATGGTGCTTAGTGTTTTCCTTACGGTAATTGTCAGTGATGTGCTGCACTAGGTTTTATAATGTGTATTCCTGTTTGAATGATTGTTTTTTAATGTGCATTTATAACAGCAGGCTTTCTGGGCACCTATAAGTTGAGTATTACCTTTTTTTTGCTGTACTTTCCCACAAATCCTTCATGTGTGAAAGAAGATGTAATGGGTCATTTTGCACCACGGCTGTAAAGTCTTCGGGACCTTCTTTAGAAACCTTGTCCGTTAGTATCACAACCAATGTAAAAGCGATTTGGCACAAGAGCAGAGTTATTACAATTTATTTGGTTTCTGTTGGAAGATCATGGATTTAAGTTTTTTTCTAAATTTTGTAATATTTGTATCATCCCTAATTATTTGGACAAGCCTAGCAACTATTTGAAAGGTGGGGGGTTTTTTAATAAAGGAAGATCAAGAAATAAAGTAAGGTGAGGTGCTCCTTACAAGAATGTAGAGAGATAATGTGGCAAAAGAACAAACTGGCCAAAAGAAATCTTACTTAAAATTAAAATGTTTGCTGTTATCAGATAATGAACATCTAGACTAGTCTTCTGATAAGACTAGGAAGGGCAAACAATCAGATGGATATTAAAACGGAGCAATCACTTAATGAAAAGTGTAACGGGACATTCCTCCCTAGGACAAAGGGAGCTGGACTCAATAAACCAGAAGTGTCCTTCCCATTTTCTTATCTGATAATTAGTTTTAAATACAAAACTTGAGGGAGTATAAAAAAAATATTTTCAAATACGGAAGAAAAGATCTTAGATTTTCTTAGGGAATGGCTAGTGTCCGGAGTGATTTGACAGAAGGGTACAGCTAGTGAGAGGAATCAATGGTCACACTAAATGAGCAACAGGGATTAGGATCTATAGATGGAAATTTGCCTGCCAAACACCAAAGGTGGTCTAGTAATTTTAGGAAGTACTGGTTAGACTAGTTTCTACACATCACAATGTAGAGTTCACTAGATGTTTCTTCTTATTCTAATTGCAACTAATACAAAAGCTGCTAGTCAGTATCCAATTTCTGTTCATCACTCACTATGCCTAGTGGAAATTAAAGATGGAGGAAGATAAAAACAATTAAAGAAGAACTCAAAGAACAAAAAAACTCAAAGAAAACACTTAAAGAGTCCCAAAATAGGTTACAAACAAAAATTTATGTAAATAGAGAGCCCCCACCCAACTGCTACTGAAAGCTACCAATATCCATCTGAAAAGAAAATGCCTGTATTGGGGTCTCGTGGCAAGGTTTTGGTAGAAGGCAGACTACAGGGGTGGCTTCTGTGAGAACATGCAGAAGATTCCTCAGTGTCCGATAGAGCCAATGACAGACGGCTCCAAGACGGACCCACCACTGGCCGAGGCTGAGCCCGTCAGTGATGGTGGTAGTGCTTCTGTGATAACATATTTAAGAAGCAGGAAAAACCCTGCTGTGCAACAGCAATTAGAAGAGGGGAGTGAGAATATGTGAGACAAACAACCATGCAGACACCAAGGTCAGTGAAGACGGAGGAGAGAAGCTGCTCCAGGTGCTGGAGCAGAGATTCCCCTGCAACCCAAGGTGAAGACTGTGGTGAGGCAGGCTGTCCCCCTGCACTCCATGGAGGTTAACGGTGGAGCCGATACCCACCTCAGCCCATGGAGGACCCTACACTGGAACAGGTGGATGCCCAAAGGAGGCTATAATCCCCACGGGAAGCCCATGCTGGAGCAGGCTCCTGGAAGGACCTGTGGACCCTTGGAGAGAGGAGCCTACATTGGAGCAGGTTTGCTGGGCAGGACTTGTCACCCTGCAGGGGACCCATGCTGGAGCAATCTGTTTCTGAAGGACTGTACCCCATGGAAGGACCCATGCTGGAGCAGTTCTGAAGAACTCTAGCCCATGGGAAGGACCCATATTGGAGAAGTTCCTGAAGAACTGTCTCCCATGGGAGGGACCCCACACAGCAGCAGGGGAAGAATGTGTGGTGAAAGAAAAGGCAGAGACGGACCACAGTCCCCATTCCCTGTTTCCCTATTTCACTGCGGGGGGAGGAGGTAGAGAATTTGGGAGTGAAGTTGAGCCTGGGAAAAAGGGAGGGGTGGAAGGAAGGTGTTTTAAGATTTGGGTTTATTTCTCATTACCCTACTGTGATTTGATAGGAAATAAATTAAATTAATGTTTCCCCAAGTCAAGTCTGTTCTGCCCGTGACGGTAATTGCTGAGTGATCTCCCTGTCCTTATTTAGACCCTCAAGACTTTTGTTCTATTTTCTCTCCCCTGTCCAGCTGAGGAGAAGGAGTGATACAGAAGCTTTAGTGGGCATCTGGCTGCACTACAGCAGCAAATTTTTTCACCAGGTTTCTAAGATACCACTGTCAAGATAGAGAAACAGAATGCAACCAGATCCTTGTCAACTGTGCAAAACTGGGAAAATAAAATTTAAAAAAAGTAGAAAGAACTGGTCAGAGACATCATTCTAAATATTCTTTACAAAGGTGTAGCATCACGACAACACACAAACTATCCAGTCCCCTAGTTCTAATCTAAGTGGAGCAGCTCAGATATTTTCTTGTAACCACAACTCGCTAGATAACATCACGTTTACATGTAACTACTGTTAGTGAGTTGAAATGCTTACTGTGCATGGATAAGACTGGACAGAAACACAGCATACATTTGCACAGTAAGAAATTCAACAAAGTAAATTGCACAGAATGGAGTTGAGAGGTATTTGGCAGGTTATTGGTCAAAGACAATGCCACAGTTTTGCTGAGGATTTGGTCTGATCTAGTTAATAGCAGAAAAACGGGACCCCTCAAACCCAAAAGTTAAAACAGATATTCAGACAGGTTATAGAAACTTACTTAGCCAGCATGGCTGGTTACCTATGAAGAACCTGAATACAGAAAAAAATAAGTAGTTGTTGGAACATAACCTCAAGTTCCTTTCCTTTCTTGAAACATCTGTGATGTAAACCCCAAGTTCTTACACCAAATCTGTGTTTGTGAAAGAAGTGTCACCATTCTGTGCCTCACTGCAGTCAAGGCTATTTCACGAAAAAGACAACTTCATAATCGTCTTTGTATGGTTAATCTGAACAGATGGCTTTCTCTGAGAAATTTAAAGAACACTGTCATTACAAGCAGGTATGGAAGGGAAGTACTGTAATGATTCATCTAAACCTTTAACTGTATAAATACTTTACCACTCTCTTTGTAGATGCATTACTCAAAGGTAATATTACCAACACTGAAGCAATCTCCAAGAAAACAAGAACCTTTTGTGCACTGATATTTTATTCCTCACCAATGAAGCACCCGTTCTACATCCATATGCTAAACACTGCAACTTTCCTTTTCTTGTCATCGACAGCATGCAAGTGTTTTGCAGTGCTGGTTAGGTAAAAAGAAGCTTGAAAAAAGCAACGCTTCGAATCAGATACTGAGGGTGCTTTTGGGCAGAAAACATTATTCAAAAAATTATGGATTAATCAGTGCTGCATTTTAACAGAGTGCAAATCAGTGCAGTGACCAGTTGGAAGACTTAATTCAGTTGCTGAAGAGTGAACTGGTCAGATTTTAGCTTTTCTTTAAGAATAAAACTCAGCACAAACAGATTTGATATTTCTGAAGTAAGCCTGGATAAAAAGCTTCTTACGTGCTCTTTACAAACATCCTCTCTTCTGATGGTTCAAGACATCAAAGACAGAGAAGTTAATAATCATAACTTTTTTACACCATGAGTATCTCTCTCTTTATGAATAAAGATCTGCAAAATACA
Organism: Bucorvus abyssinicus; assembly: GCA_009769605.1. Classification (NCBI taxonomy): domain Eukaryota; kingdom Metazoa; phylum Chordata; class Aves; order Bucerotiformes; family Bucorvidae; genus Bucorvus; species Bucorvus abyssinicus. The sequence continues at coordinate 20,742,220 of CM020030.1, read as the reverse complement.
GAACATAGCTTAAACCTCTTGTTACCACACCCTTATATCTGGATTTGTGGGGGGGCTTCAAAAGACTTCTGTGCGTCAAGGACCTAAGACTTTGTCAAACTCATTCAGCCCATCTCTTTGACAGGTATAACTACTATTATAATGGATAGACAAGGAATTAAAAATCTGGCAGTCTGATTGGTATCCCTGTTTTTTTGTTATGAGTACTGAGCAAAAGGGAGAGTTAGATGAATGCGGGCAAGTTCACCAGAGAGATATTAAAAAGCCACCAGCCTGTTCGGCACTAACCAATGACACCCATCCCCTTGCACTGCAGGATGAAGCAGGTTTGTGATTGAACCCTATAATCCCCCAAATCAATGCCAGAGCTGACTGTCAACAGCCAGGGCCAAACACAGGGCCTCTGGAGCTGAGCACAAACAACTGCTGCCTGGTGTGGGATACTCACAGAGAACTATGCTCGAAAACTGTAGTTCACACCAACACCTGTGAGCAGCTCAGACACCAGATGGTGGCAGAGCACCAAGACACTTATTCTGAGTAGGGGTAACACACCCTACGTCCGGGACAGAGGCAGGGATCGAATCTGTACCCCAGCTCGATGTCATCTTCAGCAGGCCCATCCTCTGAGTCCAAAGGAAAGGAATATTTCAGCAGAGGATGACCTGAATTATCTGCTACATCTGATTTAAACTTCGAGATATTCAATGGCAATCAACTCCAACTCATGCTTCATCTGAATGTATGTGGAAAAAGCCACCTATAGCTCCATATATGTTAATCACAGACCCAAAGGATGTAGCCATTAGCTCCTTTCCTATGTAAATGCAGTCTGAATTGGGTATTAACTACCTGCTGTGTTTGGCAGATATCTTATTCCTAAAATAAATAACTGTATGAAAAGACATAAACTCCATATTGGACTTTCTCGTTAAAAAAAAAAAAAAATCAAAGTAACGTCAGGATTTTAGCAGCCTCACTTACTGCACCAAATCTGGCTTCCACAGCTGTTCATGTTGGACTGTGTGCTCTAGCCAAGTGTAGCTGCAGTCCAACGTTTCCTTCTTAAGGTATCCCTTACCCAGAGCAAAGCCAAGTGAATTTTGGACAGGACTAGAATGCTAGAAATTATGAATGTGCTCTTATTAGAACGGGTTGCATGTTTTACATTAAATATTAATTCAAATAATAATCCAGCAAAATGTTTGTCAAGATGATAGTTACTTTGGCTAAAAGAACACATTTTTCCTCCAGTCTCCACCAAAACTCACCCACATTTATCACATTGGGAATCTAAGGACATTAATGAAGATCTTGCTTAAACTCAGCTGAGCTCTTTCACTGGTGCCAGATCCTGTTCTCCTGTTTTATAGCTGTACCATTTCAGAAATTGCTTGGTTCTCACTAGGGACAATCCTTTTACAGGTTCCACTGCAGCTCATAAAAGGGAAAAAAAGAAGAAAAATTAAAAAGGGGGAAAGTAGCATTTTCTACTCCCGCCTGTTAAAAACCTGCCTGTGCTGAGCTGAGACCCACAGAGCACCTCATAAAGTGGTTTGATTTCAGTGTCACGGTTTTCCATGCAGAACCAAGTTTACCTCCACGCATCCCTGCTGCTGTTGCCCCACTCTTACCACTACTGGCTCAGTGTGCCTTTCTCTAGCCCCCTTTCTTCAGTAACCAGCTCTTTGTGCTGGTATGCTCTCTCAGGCATGTCTCCATTCACGCACGAATCTCTCTTTCCCTGGCCACAGGTAACTTCTGGGTCCTTTTTTCCCAATTCTCCTCTGAAGCCCCTGCCATTAGCCTTTCTACAATGCTCTCACTCATGCTGGGGACTCTAAAGGCACTTGGCAGTCATTTGGTTGACAGTCTGAAGCAGGCTGTGACACTGCAGCGGGTCACACAGGATTGCAGAGGTCTCCCCCCGTTAGGCAGCTGGTGGGGTACATACTTTGTTTCAGACTTCCTTTCTTCTTTGTGTTACTCTCCCATTGTATGGCTAATGCATGTTTCCAAACCCTCAGCATCACCCACATGCATGGTACAGCACACGTATCAGTACAGCACACGTATCACTACAGCACATGGAGTCACAGACAAAGTGGAACTGCTGTTTGCTTTTTTTCCCCTGAAGTCACAGATGTAAACATGGGCCAAATGTATCAAATGTAAATAAAGACAAATCATGAAAGAAAGATTTCCTCTAAACACCAGAGAACGTCAGTACTCTAGTAGAATTACATACCTCATTCTGAATCAAAAACAGAGCTAGCCAGTTGGTTAAACTAATAAAGTTAAACATTAGCAATATTGCCATCATGTGGCTACTACGAGTAAATGCTCAGGCATGATCCTGAATTTATTAAGCACCAGAAAGCAGATGGCATCTGAACTCTGCTGTTAAATCTAAGAGGCAATATTTAAAGTTGCTTTACAACTTTGTTACAGTAATGATTTATGTATGTAGCAAGAATGTGTGTACAGTAGATAAGGTTATATTACCCCTTCCATTGTGACCCTTATCCTCACGGATTTATAGCTTGTATATGAGAATTCACTCAGAAATTAATCTTGAGTTATCCAAGAAGAAACTATGTAAGTGAAAATCACCTCTTACTGCAGAAAGCGAGGAGTGAAAAAGGAAAAGTACTCAGTTAGATACTCTTCATGTTTGAAATGGCTTGTTAATATAGTTCCAATGTTCAAATCCCTGAATTCCTTTTTCTTATGACTGCTATGACCATTTATTATTTTCATTAATTTTATTATATTTTCTCTCTCTCTTGCCCCTCTCCCACTCCATTCTCTGAACTATAACAAGCTCTTCTAAACTGATTAAAAAATGTACAAGAAAAGGAACTTCCAGAGCCTGCATCAGAAGAGTTGGATTTTGCTTTGTTAGTTAGATAGAAAAATAAAGATCTTTACATTACACCTACCAAAAAGGAAGTAAAATTCCATCACATGCTAAGATATCTCAGCTCCTGGCAGGAATTAATACAAACAACATGGCTTAGATTTGCAAATTTTGTAGAAATAGAAAGCACGAATACACTTCACAATACTCCTAAACTGTTGCAAACTTTCAATACCATTTTGAAAATTGCTTCCCTATTCCTGGGAATCTGCTGAGTGAAATAGAAACAACAGTGTATTTACTACCAGCACCTACTCCAGCAACTAATACATTCCAGGCATTTGCAAGTTACTCCAATTTTCTTGGTTTCTTGGTTGAAGAACACTATCTAGGTGCAAAGTGCAACTGTTTTATACACACACGCACACACACTTTCCACTACAGAACATTCACCATTCCAAGAGATATACTGCAATAACCAATAACTCATCTTTGTTACTGCACTGTCTGCTCTAATAAATTACACACATTGTATCTAGACAAAATATTGCAGCAGAAGACTGTTTTGTGTTATTACTGCATACGCAATCAAGAAACCTGATTTAGCTTGTTGCTGGCTCCAGCCATTGTCTTCTTGTAATAACTGACCATAACGCAGAGATGCAGCATTTTCATGGGGTCAAAGCTCAAATTTAAAATACTGGAGCACATGGCCAATATATTATCTCTCTTCTACTTGCAGAGTAAATCCATACCTTCTTTCCTGCCCAGCTATTTATTTGTAAGTACATCCAGCTGGTGCAACCCACTGGTGCCAGGAAAAGGGAAAACACAAACATTCGCAAGGCTCCTGCAGCTCCCAGTATGCAGGAGGCAGCACTCCGTGATTTAGCTCAAACTACCATTTTAAACTAGTTCAATTAAGCAGGCTAAGATCACACAGATAGCCATAGCCATTCCTGTTTCAAACTGGCCTATTTCCATTTCCCTTAGCAAACAACATTTAAGAATTCCTTATTTCAGCTTTGCTGAAAGCAAAACAAAAATGCCTACCCAGCTTATTTGTTTAGTTTCGCTGGCCAAGGATACAGGAGAAGTTTATACTGAGACAAAACCTTGCATTATTTATCATCATCATTATTGTGCCTAGGAATCACATCATGAGAGAGGAGAATCTACAGAAGAATGCCAGAGAAATAAATAGGGATCTTCAAAATTAAGCATTCCTCGTTAATGTAACTCATGGCAAGAAAAACATTTTAAATGGAACATGTTAAAGAAAGACATCCATATAGTAGGCAAAAGTGTGTATGCATCAGCATGCGTACTTGATGCACAGAATGAACCTAACGGTGCTGCAAATGATTTTAAATAATTGGAGGGCACAAAGAAACTCCAGATGTTGAGACTTCAGGGAGTGCGCACAAATACCAACCAGCACATACAGAAAAGATACCAATGGATCCCCTGTTAAAGACAAAACCAGGTTCTTCTCCTTTCAAGAACATCAGGATCAGGTTTTCACAGTCCCTGGACAAGCCCCGATTTATGACCAGTTTCCAGACAGAAAGAAATCTGTGAACCTTTTTAATTATTCATGCTCTAAGAGGCAAACCCTCTCAGGTTGCAGGCCAGGAGGCCTCAGGGCCATGGCTTTCTGGGGTTTTTAGCTGAGGGAATAAACAGCCGGATTCGCAGCAATATCACTTGGCTGAAAGTGGCTGTCAGGCTCAAGAAAACCAGCAGCGTACACTGCTTTGGTACACATGTAAGGGAACCAGCTGGGAAAAAAACTTAACTGCTCCCTGTTTGCACCTTCCAGCTCTTCTGCTGGTGTCTGAGCACCTGCAGCCTGGGCACCGGAGCACTCAGGCAGCAGGGCAGGCAGGGGCAGGCCACACCGATGGGAGGCTCAGTGGGAGAAGGGAGGCTCAACGGGTCACAGAAAGATTATTAGACTGCATGGAAGACCTTCTCACGCATGGAAAGGGGAGGAAGGAGGGCAGAAAGAGCAACGGCAGAGAAAAAGCCACTCGGTAAAGGCCTGAGTTGACAAGTCAGGACAACCTTAGCACCTACAAGGCGTCTCTCTGCAACAAGCAGCTCTGTCAGCTCCCCAAAGAAACAGGATTCAAAAAATGGCAGTGCCCCAAAACCCCGCACATGAGGAAGAACAGACCTGCTGTGTGGGACTCTGGGCTAGTCAGGAGGAATGATAATTGGTTCCAAATGTGGGGATTTTGCTTCAGAGCATATTGGCAGTGTACATACTGCCAAGGAAGGGTTGAGAGATCTTCTGAGCAGGCCTGTCTGGAACAAGGCAGGAGTGGGCAAAAATACCTGGTTAATGTAGTACAGTCTACCACCTTGAACGCTCTTTGCCTGGCAGACTATTCTCAATACCCAAATTCATGTTAGTCGCTCCATTAATACTGCCAGGTCCTTTAGATGGTTGCTCCCACAGCCAGAAGTTCCACTGGATGTGTGTGCAACAAGTTTTCCATGCTCCTGCAACCTGGAGGTATGTGTCACCCCGACCCAGGACACCGGCTAATCAAAAGTCAGTGGACAGTCTGCAGTGCCAGCTCCCACCGGAAAAGCCTTCAGACTTGCCTGACATGCTGCTGCTGAGTGGAGTAGGAGAGGCTGTGCTCTGTTTGACAGGCGGCAGCACAGAGACTTCTTGACTGAAGCCAGCCTGTTGCATGTTCCTCCTGAAAGAACTCCTGTAGAAGCCTCTTCTCATTTTTCTTCTTCACCAGGTGGAAACAACAACAACAAAAAAAATCACTTTTTAGGAAAAAAAAACCCCAAACAATAAAAAGATATAAGATGATGATAAGTGTCTTTAAGTAGACCTAAATCTGCACTAGAGGTGACCTTCTGCTTAGTTTGCATAGTTTTGGGGAATGCTGTCACCTGCTTGCAGAAGACTGCAAAGAAAAAAGCCCTCCCATTCCAGAGGAAAAAGTGAAAAAGCAGTAATACAACTATAAACCAACCTGGAAAACTAGGTACTCTCGGTTAAGATGGATCATCACTGAGCTGAGAGTCCTGCACAGGAACTCCCAATGATACCAAACTCCCTCACTGCAACCTACCACTAATCCGGCTTTCTGCACTCGTGGCTTTCCTATCCACACCTTTTCCCCAAATGCCAGTTTCTTCTCCTTTAGTTACCAACTCTCAAACATCTTTCTACATCCCAGCTCAAAAATTCGAATCCACACCCATGACTTCTCCTCTCCCAGCCATCGCCACTTCTACCTACACCCTTCTTTTCAACAACTAAGGCCCTTTCCCACCTCTTACATGGCAAAGAGAAAATCAGGAAGTACCACTGGGTAGGAGCACTGTCTCTTGTCCGCCTGACTGTGACTTCCTTTTCGGACTGAAGAGTGCTCAGGGAGCACTTACAGATTTGGGGCTGCTACACCTGTAGCAGTTGTCTGTTGTTCTAAGAGCTTTGTCCGCATCCCAGGGAAATGCAGAGAGATGAGAGTCCAGCCCTATGGGCATTTTCACTTTGTCTAAACAGGAGCTTACAGTTCGAAGAACGTATTTGATGTAGTTCCTCATCTGTCAAATGAGATTTGAAGTAGCACATCTGTATTTGCCCAGACGTAATTGTACATTAGTAAAAATCATTATATGGTCAGAAGCAGAAGGCAGATTCTGTTTGTGAGAGATATTCATTAATCTACAAGGTGAGTTAGAAGAGATTGGTAAAACAACCACTCTTTCCATATAATTCTTCATATTAAAAAGCTGCACCTTCTGTTTGTAGGAGCTTTTAGACACTGACAAAACAGTTGAGACACTAGAATCATAGAATGAGTTAAGTTGGGAGTGACCTTTAAAAATCATCTAGTCCAACTCTCCACGAGCTCTTAGTACTTCTGAAAATCTGGCCTTTATATGGTATGTTTGGGAAAGACCTTTCTCCAGCTTCCTATGTGCTTGTAATACTGATTTGTCTACATAAATTCCACAATGAAATCTGCTATGGCCATGTAGCAATGATCTACAGCCTGTGAACTGAGAAAGAAAAAACGTTTATAGTAGCATGAAGAGCGGTGTGAAAAGCACACAGGGTTTCATACAGCAAATGCTGTTACCATGTAAGTTATGATACCATGCATTACCACGTCACTGCCGGCTGCCTCTTCTTCATGATCCTACAATTCCTATAGTAGAAAACACACATATAATATGGTTACCTGGTAAACCTGTTTTTCTTTATAAGAAATTAAGTTTATATAAACATACAGATACACAATAGATTCTGTTTTGGATCCACAGTCAAGTATCAACCAAATTTTGACAAAAATGCAGTGGTTAAATTTCACAAGATGTATTCATATAGGTAGCTGGATAGAAGAAAAAATTAACTTCAATAGCACAGGAACATGATGTCTAGCTGTCTAAAAATTAACCATTATTAGACACCAGAAAGTCTTTCCAGGAGCAAGGCAGTTGTGAATCCTCCCTCATCTAAAAAGCTGCAAAATCTGTTTGAAACCCCTATTGCAATTAGCTATATATCCATAGGAAACAAGGCCTTACTAGTTCAGTGGCTCACAGAAATACCTGATTTTTAAGGTCATATGTCTGCATGTTTTTGTTCAGGACCAGGAGATCCTGATGATTTTAACTAGCAGCATCTCAACAATGGAAAAGACTGACCATTGACTGGGCAGCACTAGCCTGACATATGGTGGAAGCAGAAAGTGCTTTTCCAGGCAGGAATCAAAAAATTAGATGTAAGTAAGGAGTGGTACAGCTCTTGCATAGAGAACACATTTCATGAGTGAGGATTGCTTGAATACTGCCATTACACCTGCCACACTCCATGGCCACTCCTTCCTATGCTCCAACAGCTTTAAGTGACCCTGCCCTCATCTTTTTCATTTCCTTTTAATGCACTGGAGGACAAATAACATGGTAGTGCAGCCTTTTAAACAGATGATGACAGGTAAGATGGTATTGTTATATGGATACACATGATGAACTGGTTTTTGACTTAGGAGTAGGGCATGCAAACATTTTTCTCTTCTTTTTTGCCAGCTCCCACCTGGAATGGTAGGTGCTAGCACTGGTGGTGCCAGCAGCAGTTCCTGGATGTGGAAATCCTTTGAAGGCTTGTAGTAACCTGTGTATCACAACTTAGTAACTCACGGCAAAACAACCAAAGGCTGCCTGGAGTATACTAACCAGATGGTCCACATGCCCTCCAGATCTCTCCCACTACTTCTTCAAAGAGCTTTTCAACAGAAATGATGCTTCAGGCATACTTGGAAAGTTCGGGATTGCATGTGGCATTTCAGGTTTATCATTTTACACCTCCCAACAGGGAGATATGGACTTACCTTCCTTAGTCAATTATAAAATGTAACTCATAAGAAAGCAAACTCTGTCTTCTTAAAAGGAAGCTTGTAGAAACAACAAGAACAATTTATTTGGCGATAACGTGCATTTGTTATAAAATTTCACCTACAGCTTATTTTTGAAAATAAAACCATGCTTTCTTTCTCCTTCTTGCTGCCAGAAGCACTTCTCCCCCCATAGACTCCTGAGAAGGAATCCTGTTGGAAGAGCGACATCCAGCGGTCGCTCTGCACTTTGTTTTTACACAGAAGTCTCACGCTTCTGCAGCCTGGGCTTTTTCAGCCTTTCATTGAACTTACGAAAAAAACGCACGTGGTTTAAGGTAACGAACAAACTGTTTTTCTGATGTGGAAAAATGAGTACACACACTTAAGTAAGAAAGTATGCAGAACTGCAACATAAAGATAACCTTTAATACATCAGGCCAGAGAAGTACCTGTAAGACGTGAGAAAACCAGTCTGAAAAAGGGAAACAATCACTTGCAAAGGATCGCTCTCCCAGATACATAGACCACATAGATATTTACAGTGCAGAAGACTTTATCTGTGCAATAGCTGTAGCAGATGTGTTTACTCCCCACCTTTCATTATGCTTCATGTCCCTATGCAAATCCACGTGATTCTGAAGAAGATGGGAAGAAATGGTATATGAAGAACACATATCTCAACGGACTCTCATGACTGGTAAGCTTCTCCATCTTAAATGCTATATCTCTTGTTCATTCAAACTATGCCAAACTGGAAATGGTAGCATTCACAGAATGACAGAATGGGTGAGGTTGAACAAGACTTCTGGAGGTCAACAGGCCCAGCTCTCCTGCTCAAGCGGACTGCCAGCCTAGAGCCTGGGGAAATGACTTTGTGTGATTGTGCCTTTTTTTTGTTTTTCACAGAGGACTGGCCTGTGAGACCTTAACACACACTGGTACCAAAACTGCTGATGGAAGCAGGGCTTGGACACCCCAGATGAAGAGTTCCATGGTTTCCTGAGTCTAACAGCAATTTGCTGCCTCTTACAGAAGTTAATTCTGTGAGTTCAGCTCCCTCTTCTTACTGTTGCAAGATCAAAAGTTGGAGATAGCATTTATGGAAAAATGCCCTATCTCAAGATAGATAGTACAAGCAGGGTAATAGTCCTTAGAGTGGTTAAGATCCTTACAGAAGGCACTGAGCAAAATGTGACCTAAGATGACGACACCTACACCACATTCACAGCTGGAATGTGAACTCAGGGTCCATTTGAAACATGAACAATTCAGCTGGCCAATTAAAAATAGTATTTAAGTCAAGCCTGGACTAAAAAGCACCCTTGAAAGAATTATGTGAATGCAACACAACACCTTATGAAGCAGTCAAGAAAGGATTGAAATAGCACTGGGCATATTCTCTCGTGGAGCAGAGTCTAATGCATGACAGAACAAAACGTGAACCCACTTTCTAGAAACACTGAGAATAGTTATCAATGGCTTATGTATAAACATTATATGGGAATGGCCCCTTCGAGACTGAAATGGGTCAAAAAAAAAAAAAAAAAATCACAAACCCCAGGAATCTACAGTTCTGACTGTCACAGAGTTAAGGATAGTAATTTATTATAGAAATGATGGCATCCTTTTATAGAAAAAGCTTAAAAACCCAGTGCTGTATAAATTTGACAAAATAGTGTGTAACAGAATCAACAGGGAAGTAGGAAATCACAGTGGCAAGAGACAACTAGAACTAAAGGGGAAAAAATTCTTATATGGGAAGATGAAATATCAGATAGATTATTCTGAGTATTCTGATAGAGATCACGAGGTGAAAATAGTTTCCAAATGGCAGCAGTTAAAGCCACATTAACTTTACAGCTCCAATTGTAAGGCAGAGCAAAAATAAGCTGAGCAACCATATAAAAAATGTGGATGTTACCTGAGTGGTTATGATAAGAAATGAAGATGAATACTCTAGCAATTAATTGCAACTGGAGACCACAGAGACCAGGTATGCGAATAACACTAAAATAATACAACCAACCTACTAGTTTACAACCGAAATAGTAATTTATTTTGAAATAAACTGTATTTAAAAAAAAGATTTAAAAATACCTATCAGGGTATTTTCAGCTTTGCAATTAGTATTTAGAAGTGTAAGTTTGAATTCAAAGGATCCTTTGCAGTGCACAAAACAAAACACTGCAGTACTCTACTAAGTGAGTCACTGTCCCACAGGAAGATGAAATACCAGTATTCTTATAGCTCAAACTGGACAAAACAGTTTTAGATGTGGCTTTGCTTGGTAGTTAAGACTTTATATTCCTCACTAGAAGAAAACCCAGGTTTGGGTAAGTCTAATGAAGCTCCATCCTCATCTCAGTAGTCAAAAGCAAAGATACAGTTAGTTTCCTGCAACTCTTTGCTTCTTAATTTCTGTTAAAAATTTAATTGTAGGCAATGTACTTCATTTGCCTGAAACACTGACACAGGTTATTTGTTAGTATTTCCTCCCTAAAAATTTTTCAGGAATCACTTCTGAAACACTTCTATTTCTGCTTTTCTTAGTCCACTTTCTAAGAAACTGACAGAAAACAAATTCTAAGTAAATTACACACCTTAAAAACATCCAAATCCAGGGAAGAATAAAAGTCAAAGAGCTTTAATATGAAGTGCAGATTTCTTCTCCTGTGTGTTGTGGAAATTCAAATGACAGAAGAATAGCCTAAATCATGAGGGAAAATTCTGTTTAAAACATGCTGTCATAAGCTAGACTGACTATTCACATATTAAGAATTATCTTACTTTTTAAAACCAAGTCCATGATGTTTAACAAAACAAAGTGGATGAGCTCAGAATACTGTGGCTGAGCAGTCTACTTCTGGAGGCTCGCTAAGTCTGCACACCATAGCCAATCCAGTGTAGTAATTTTCAAATATTTTGGTCTCACTGTTTTCAACTTGCAGGCCTTTGTTCAATTATTAAACGCTAAATGCTTAGTGCAAGTATTAAATGCTAAAAAGAAATAAACTTTTAGAAGTTTAACATACACTGGATTTGTATTATACTTTATTGGTGAAGGGAACTAAGATTTGGAAAAAAGAAAAGGGGGAAACTTCTAATGTATACACTCAAATCCTGCTGCCTCAAGAAAATCTCATGTCTGCTTTATTTTTTTAAATACAGAAATTAAACAATTAAGAACTGTCTTCTGCTACTTAATGCTTATAACAGGTCTTCAGAGGGTTTCTTCATTTTGCTTTCTTGTTTCTTGCAGTTACAAGTTCTTTGTTTCAACCATATCAGTCATATTGTACATTACTGCGTTCACAGGATGGGAACATCAGCTTCCACTCACATGTGCTGCACACCATGAATTATTTTGCACATTGCTAAACACATAAGCCAAGAGGCTTGAATGAAACTCTTGCTTTTTTTTTTTGGTCTTAAAACACATCAAATCATTATGAATGCATTTAAGTCCTTAGAAACTCTATTCTTTTGCCAGACAGGTTAATGGAGACTCTTAGGATACTGTATGGTTTTTCAATACCTACATTTGCCTGATTTCCTCAAGCTTGTGGCATTTCTTGACTAATGGTGTCTTCAAGAAGCAGAAACACACTTAAGTCACTTCCCCACTACTTCCTCTTTTGCAAAGCTACGTTCCCGAAACCTGAATCTTCTGCTGCCGGTTTCTTTCTTCACAGCACCACGTCAAATACACGTATCGTTCTTAAATCAGGAATTGAGGATTTAAAAACTGCAATAAGAAATGAAATCTCAAATATGGCTGCATTGCCTTCAGACTGTGCAGAGTCTACTAAAAGCTCAGCCTTTATATGTTTGAATCACAGCTGATTTGATCTTCAACAGATGCAGGAAGAGGCATTTCCTCAGTTCTAGGACGTTTCGATGCTGGAGGATTTTGAAGACTGTCATCAGATGGTAATAGCCTCTCTGAAACAGGTAGATAGAAAAATAATTTAAGCTAAATAAATCTAGATTAGAGAAAGTAAATTAGTTTGCTGAATTCACAAACAATTCAGCACTCACAAAAAAAAACCCAAACCCAACCCTGGTGTGAGAGAGTATCTGAAACAGTGATGTCCTGAAAGTACAAGGGTCTTTAAAACCCACCCATAGAACCTGGAGAACATTACATCCAAGTGAATTTACTCTTCTGGATTTCAGTGTCAGCTAATGCATCCGTTACTATAACAACTGCAGTGACATATTGTCACATGAGCAGCTGCCCAAGAGCAACAGCAGAGAGAACACATTTCATCTTGTGGGGGAAAAAAAAAAAAAGGCAGCTTTAGAATCAGTAATTAGGTTTAGGTTTGTGCTTGATTATGCTTGTGTTACGAGCTCATAGCTTATAACAGAAGAATACAATGGAAAGAACCAATTGGCAAAAGACTTTGATGGATATTAATAGCCACAAAAGCTTACCATGTTCCTGTTCTGAGGAAGGAGGTATAGGAACTGTATCTGTATTACACACAGAAGTTGGTGTATCTGGCTTCAGTGGAATCAAGTTTACTCTCCTTTAAAAGCGAGAAGCAGTTCAATTACTTTAAATCTATCATGTCCACAAATACTTTATTTAAAAATTTACTTCAGATAGAACCAGTTCAATTTAAATGTAGTTTAGATGTATTTTACTATGCTTTTTTTTCTTGTTATATGTTGACTGGAGCATTTTTTACAAGCATTTTAAATACCATTAGAAAGTACCTTTGCATATGTCATTTGTGGCCCAATGCTTGATATTCAGGCTTCAGTGTATCTTGCTCAAATATTTTAAAATTAAGACTGGCTGTGCTTACTATTCCCTGGCCCTGTCCACATTAACATTTTAGATTCATAAAGCTCTAGGGAACTTTTTTGCCCACTGAAGTCCACTAACAATTACTGTAAATCTATTTTCCTCTGCTAAATCTCTTCTGGATGACATAAAAATTAAGCACAAAAGTAGCAGAGGAATGAACCATAAAAAAAAAAAAGCCTTACAGGTAGCACGATGCATGCTATTACAAGATTACAGTCGTGACATAATCAGTTTATATGGCTAAATATAGTTATTCTCTCTCTCAAATATAGAAAGATTAATTAGCTCTATCAGTCACCCCACCCTCCAAGCAAAAGTCACTTTCAACTACCTATAACTATTTGACTTGTTCGTTCCCGTACAGATGAACATCAGTGTGTAGAAATCCATCACCTCCAAGATTTTTTTTGGTGGTTGTTGATGAAATCCACTATCCTGCTTTCTTGTTCACCACATCCTCTCTAGCCACCTACTAATTAAAACATTCCTATGAGAAGTTATAATAAACTCCTTTAATTCTAAAATAGTCTTGTTTTGCTGACAAAGTCTAGATCTCTAGTCGCACGGCTGTCTCCTTTTTGTTGCGCACCAGCTCAGGATCTTACATTGCAGGCTGTCTGACAATCAATACATGGATTACAGGTGATTTCTGAATACCTAGATCTTCACCTTAGGAAATAACCTCAATCCATGCATTAAGTCTCACAGCCATGACTGTGCACACTGAGGGCCTCTCTAGACTTGCACTCTACTCAAAATATTTCTTGTCAGAAGGGTCTTTAAATAGTTCTTGACAGCTTCAGGCACCATCTTTGTACAGGAAATGGGACCTGAAGACAGACACCTGTTGCTGCCATACAGACAGGGTGTGATGGTCAGGTTAACTTTGCTAATGCCTCAGATTTAAGACAGAAATACAGAAGTTGTCCATTTAGGATTCAGGAGACATTTTGACCTTTCAGTTGCAGTACAACTGGAACAAGAAGTTCCGTATCAAGTCAGCTACCACCAAGACACAGGGCTGGGAATTTACGTCTAAATGTCAACCTTTAAATGCAGCACAAGCACTGCTTGTCTCAGCCTTCATATTTATGACTGGAAACTGCAATATAAATCTCACCTTGGCGTCTTGCTCCATGCTTGTAAAGTGTTGAGAGTAATCCTCCTGGGCTGGTTTACTTTAGTCCTCTGGCTGGCTGGCTGGCTGATTTTCCTCTCATCTGAAGATGAGACTGGAACATTTTTTATGCCAACAGGTGTGGAAGTAAAGTCCTTACTGGCAGTTGTGGGTGTTCTAGGTTGAAGGGTGGGAGTGCTGGGATCATTGACTCTGCTGGAAGGAGTCCCCTCTGTCAGCCTAGAGCCTGGGGAAACAACTTTGTGCGACTGGATTTTTTTCATTTTCTTCTCTGTTGCACCAGAAGTCCTGACATTTATCTGTGGCTTCTCCTTCAGTGGTTTTCCCAGTTCATCCTTCTCAAAGGTAACAAATGAACAGTATCCATCCGTGGAAGAAATAGCAAGAAAGGCTCCATCGCTGGACCTATTTGTGATTTTTTTTTTTCCATTAAGAGTAAAGGTCAGAACTTCTCTTCAACCCTCACAGCCCCATCTACAACAGATGCTGTACCTGTCTTTTCCTCCTCCCTTCCCCAAGTACATGGATACATTCAAACAAAACTGCAGAAAAGTGAAAGACATCCAATTCAAATGAACAAAAGATCTTAAATTCTGGCCTTTGCATCTGATTTAATCTCTCTGGTGTCGTCTGTGATCACCTGTAGTATGCTGCTGCCAGCACCTGCATGCATTTCAGCTGGCACAAAGTATGGTTCAATTGCAGGTACACAAATCTCCAGCCACAGTTACTGAAATGTTGCTGAACTCTCCTCATTCAGAGCAGTTCAAGCTCTCTGGCTGTGGTCCTTGTGCTAAGTAGAGGCAATGCTCACAATCACCGTGGTGCTCACCTGAATGGGCTCTCTATGCTCATCTCATCAAGTAATGTTTATCTATCACTGATTAAATCCACTGGATTCTCTTCCACTCCCCTCCTCTGACACTCAAGTGTTTTCACAGTGTCTGATCATCAATTACAATTTCTGAAAAAGAGGCCTACATGTGGTCCTCAGCTTAGGCACGCTGGCTAGAAATGCATGAGAGAAGTCTTGTCCAGCAGAGGGGTGTATCCTGACTGCATGACTTGGGCCCATTTTCAGCTCCAGTTCTGACTCCCACATCAAGTCAGATAAATTACTTTGTCCCATACAGGAAGAACCACTAAGCAGAATTGTGCAGATAAAGCAGAATTTGGCCAGGATACAGACACCTCAACTCAGAGAGGCGACTTCCAAAATCTCCAAATAACTTCATTATTACCGGTTACACTGCCTGAACGAGACTTTTCATGGGCACCTAGTACATTAGCTTTCATAAATACTTCCATCTGCTTGTCCCCAGGGTGCTTGCACCTCGTTTCCCAACCAATAAAGAACCGTAATTCTCTGGCTTACAGGGCAAAAAAGAGATGGCTTGCTACACTGCAGACACTGCAATGACGGTGACTACATATGCATCATAAAACGTAAAAATAAAGCAAGACACAGGATGTGCAGAACTTCAACATGTAAAAAGGACATTTCCCCCATCACAACAAATCTTAAGATTATAACAATTACCTACCATGAAATGTCACTCAGGGTGTGGTAATGTATGTTAGAAACATAACCAAAGGGGAAGGACTGCTCAGTATCATAAAAAAGCACAGAATCTTCTGAAGCAACAGCAAACACCAATCGATAGGGCAGATTAAATAGAGCAGGAGACAATTTCTGACTGATTTCATCTAGAACGCAAAGAAATGAACACATTGAGAATTCACTCTTGCATTCATTGCAAGTTAGTAACTGCACTAGCTTAGTCATGAATCTGAATAAAGATTTCATTATTAATCAGTATCAAGGTAATGGCCGAGAGGATAACACTTCCATAAAATGTGAAGTTTAATGTCAAGCACTAACATTTCTGTCGCCTGAAGTCTGCCCCCTATTGTCTTAGATGAAGGCAGAAAAAATTGGCAGAAGCTATGTCCATCTGGATTGCTATTATTTTGTTTTGTGAAATTTGTCCTGTATTTTCCACATGAAATTTTTCAGCATATTTATACGAACTTTAGTATTAAAGTCCAAACAAACACACCTTAGGACATAGTGTAAATCAAGATCACGATAAATTTATACCACCATGTTATATACTGTATGACTCAGTCAAAACAATGGATTTAGCTCTATTTGGGTTATCTCGGGTTCGGCACCTAGTTAGTCTTTTCATTGCAATATTAGTTCTTTGTAAGGCCAGATTATTCCAGCTTCCACTGGAAGCTGACTGCTAGCTAGCTGCTTTCAGAAATTCCTACTATATATAGCTCCCGTTCAGTTCTACGATGATTATGGAAGCTAAGCACTGAAACAGACAGGCCATTCACAATGTAAGGTACTCACATCTCTAGAATCTTAAGACTACCACAGATTTCTACTTTTCTGGGTGTATGTTGCAAAAACTAAACACACTATTTAGAGTTGGTACAGATACCAACAGCAGACACTCATCTCCTTACTTTGCAATACACCATTACAATGGATCTGAAGTTTATGATGAAAATACAGAACACAACAGCAGGAAAACTCCAAATCCTGTTAAGGAATACTACAAATTAACCCGCTAAGGAATGAAGCAAAGCTCTGCATTTTCACCAGCGTAAGACTAATCTTGTAAAAATATAAACACTCCTGGACCCACTGGGCTCACAATAAGGCTGGATTTCAGTCACCAGGTAAATTCGCATGCAACCTGATACAATCCTTTCCCCACCTCAGTACTCCTGTTCTGGCCAGTAACACCAGCACTGCTTCAGGTTTGGCTTCCTTGAATAAACATCAATGGTTATTGCGAACTACACCAACTCTCGGGTGCTTCCGTGATGTGGGTAGTTGAGACTAACAGAAAATATTTCACTGGGTGGCTCCTTTAGTGCTAAGCCAAGTTATTTACTTTTACTCACACAAAATGGTTAAAAGTTGAAGAAAAATATTAAACAGTGTTTCTGTAGCCTAAGAGGCCAAGTAAGAACATTTATCCATTATATCAAAAGCTACTCACAAGGTACTTAAGGTGAATTCAAGGTCTTAGAATCAGGAAATAGTTTCTAAGATGTGGTACAACTCTATCTTAATGGAATGTTAAAAGGCGAGGGCATAAAATAGTAAACAGCCACATTCGCCTTTTAACATATTTGCTGTAAAATCATACTCTCTGAAGGATTTACAGTACCTTTACTAAATGCTTGTCTCAACTCAAAGTAGACTGGGCAGCAGCGAACAGCAAGAGTTGCCTTTCCAGGACATGGCAGGTGACCCACGGGCCTTTTATAAAGAATCAGTATTTCAGAAAACAGCATTTCATTTTAATTTGTTTTTGAAATAAAAAGATATTTTGATCTTAAACTCTACCTTTTAAGATTGTTTCTGGAAAAAACATATGTGGTGTTTGTTACATTTTCTCCTGATTCAACACAGCCAGCTGCAAAAATAAAGGTTAAAACATTACTCATCAATTCAAAAAGGTACTGAGTACACACTTTATGTTCATAAACATTCTACTTCTCAGGAATTAGGCTTGACAGTTGGGCAAGAACTGTGCAACCTGAACATAACTTAAAAAGGCATCCCAAATATTTATTTAGTGCTGGGTTTATTTCCCTTACATACTTCCCCCTCAAAGCTTCTTTTTGATGTTGCCAGACATCTATAAAAGCAGTGCTTATATGGGCAAACTGATCCCCTCCTTGAAATGTTATTCTTACTATGACTGCAGAATGTTCTTAAGAAAGAATAGAAAGAGAGACCAGTCAAAAGAAATCACTCATTATTCTTCAATTCTATTTTAACAGAACTGTATTGTTGAATTTACATGTTTCAGTTCAGAGAAATACAATAAATACAGTTTTTGTCACAGGAGAAGGTTGATGTTCTGGACTGCTAATGAGTACTGCGTAGTCTCTATTTTCTTCAACAGGAAGAATAAGGAATGGCATAATTACGATAAATAAGCATCCCCTAGCAGCGTGAAAGCAATCTTGAGGCACATTCAAACCAGAGCATAATAGATACAATGTAAATTATAGTACACATTCTCACATACCTGGAGTGAGTAAATAGGAGCCATCAGGAGTAAAACTGAGCCTGCGGAAAAATGACTTCATGCTGTCATCATGAAACATCCGATAGCTCCTAGCCTGTAACATTGAAAATATGACTGTGTAAAGTGCCATGAACGTGTCAGCTGGAATTCAAGTGAGAAAACCCATTCAGCTGTACAATCCAACCTGATGGAACTTTTAAAATAAAAGATAAATGTTTTAAAAATCATGGCTCCTTCAAACTCACTTTCTGCTGTGCTATAAATTCTTCACAGCTAAGAAAAATAGTCCTTGATCCCTCTTCAGCTCCTAATCAAAACACTCCAAGAGTAGTCACATTAGACCAGTAATCAAAAAATAGTAATAACCTGGAGAACAACATTTTTTAACAGTCAACATAAAAGTCTGCTCCTTAGGCATTTAACTCCAGCATTAGAGGTTTAAAGAGAACTTCTATAATGGCAAAACACCCTCTCTCAGGCCTGTTCTTCAGTCTCTATTAAACTGTTACAAATGTTTTCACAAAAAAAAGAAAAGGAATAGAAGGAATTATAAAGGTTATAGCCAGCTTGGAGGTGTTATTTTACTACCTCTTAGAACGGTTTGGGAGAAAAAAGCTCTTTGCTTTCTCTCTTAGCATTAGAGAAAATTTCCTAAATTTTCCATAATTCATGTTTTCCCTAAAAATCAAAACACCTTTTTGAAAATTTCAGGCTGCTGTGTCAAAATATTATTGTTATGCCATAACCAAAAATAAACTTACAGCTACAAACAGACATGTTTGAAGCTTTTCTTATTAAGAACTGACTATGCATACTGGTTTTTCCACACTATTTTTAACATTTACAATGAAAACCATTGTGTTACTACTTTAATCAGCTGAACTTGAAAGAGATCAACAGCAGCAGCGTTCTTAGTCATTTCTGTAATGTTCAAGGAAACCTAAAGCAGTCTCTATTTACAAAATGCCAAGGCGAGATGGAGACAAAAATTTCTGATATACAGATTACTTGAATGCAAACTGCCCCTTTGGTTTCATAGAATGAAACAATTTGTACAAAATAGCACCCAGCACATTCTCCAGTACCATTAATAGCAGAACAACATACCTCTCCTTCAGCTCCTGATCCAGATGGCATCTTGGTAACATTGAATGCTACGCGCTTGGTTTGCGTGTTGTAGACCCGCAGGACCCTACATGGTGGAGAGCACAGTTAGCTACGAACAGCTTCCCCTCACCCCAGATTTCACACAACGCTACAGGACCTCACTTCTCAGTCAGGACCACCAAATATAAACAACAATCACATATCAGTTATAACTCTGTTCATGAGACACCACTGGGGGGACATGTTTTGATGGCTAAATAACCAATGAATCACTGACATTTATTTGACTCAATAAGGTTTTGCATATGCATTTGTGGAGGAATGAGGGAATTAGTGGACAGTGAACGGCCATGCCATTCCTATCTGTGCTGCAGTAGCCAGTATGTTCCCGTGGAGTGGGAACTCACCTCAAAGACAATTAGCTACATCTTTATGCTTCAGTTTCCTTTGGAATAAATGGAAACTGGAGTACCTCTCTGTACAGAATGTTGGAACTCCCTGGACTTGATCTCACTAAAACAGCATGTAGCCTAAGCAAACTCAACTATCTGTCTCACCACCCCCTTTGTTCTGCCAACTCCAACCTTCATTGAGTTACATGGGTTTGTTAGGGTGGCAGAAAACCAGCCCAATACAAAAACCAGACGGCTTTCTGCTGATTTAATGTGCTGAAACAGCTTCACAAAGAATCCTGGACAAGGCTAGGATGCGAAAACACAAGGCGAGGCTGTGGCAGATGTCTTGAGGCTGTTGCAAAACTACTGGCTCTGGATGTCACACAGCTACGCTGCTCTGCCAAAAGAGGGAAGGGGACTCCCCACCCTGGGTTGGTGAGTGCCTAGGACTCCTGTTATATCCCCTGCTAAGCCCAGGCTATACATTAACCTTGCAGAAAAGCATCTGAAACCTGAGGGGATGGGAGATTTTCCCCTCTTCAGATGAGTTCATGCCCTCACTTGGGACTTCACTCGAAGAAAAACTTGTGCATCATTCTATTACTTGTGTTTCACTGCTGTTCATTTTAACAAAAGCACACAAATCTCACATAGCTGATTATCAGAAGAGAGAGGCTCATAATGACCCAGTCGCCATTAACTTACCATTTTTCTGAGACTATTGCATATCTTAAATCAAAACTATTTTCCACTCTTACAGCAATTTTCTTTGCAGTGGGTGCCAGATGACATGCATTTATTAGCCAGCTGCAAACTCTTTTAGAACCACACACATGCCCTGAACAGTTTAAGCTCACTCAAAGTTCTGACAAGGGCCAAGTTTATGAAGTGTGTATTTAGCTTTCCCAATTACATCACTTACAAAGCTGTTGGAGATGGAGGGAGCAAGAGGGCAAAAGAAAGATATCAGTGGAAAAACATTTTAACTGATTTCTTAACTTGTTTATATCTTTCTGTAAAAAGACAAGGATGAATTTCTTAACAACTAGAGAATGCAGCAGTCTTAAGATGTATTTGGTATCTCTAATGTGCAATACCATGAAAACTTATTTCCTGAAGAAAAATTTCTACAAAAGTTTATGTAAGCTTATTTGCTGCTTAGAAAGGACACTCAGACTGCAGGAGTCATGTACCACAAGCGAAAGATTAACTGAAGTATCATTGTACTTTCACATCAACCTTTTTACAGAACAATCTGAATAAAACTAGAAGTCACATTTATCGCATACAATTGCTTTTAATTCATCCTGAAGAGAGAATACTAAGGCAAAGCACTTAGTCCAACAGCTCACCTATCACAACTCAGAGTTGCAATGTACTGGCCTAGAGGATCCCAGGTTATTCCTTGGACGTAACTCTTGTGTTCATTTAATATCGAAACCTTCTGCCCTGAAATTACAAACAGTTTTCAGATTCTAAATACAAATGTGTTTTAAAACATTTCTTCATTTCAGAAATAAAACAAGACAAAACATTTCAAAATGTAGAGAAATAAGTTTTTAAACATACGAACTGTTGACTTGATGGTACCTGGTAATTCTAGAAATAAAGCAACCTTTTCTGGTATCTTCACAAGTACAGTAAATTGTGATGTACCAATTTAAGGCTTGTTTCCTCCAAAGTAACTCAGATAAGCAGCTTGGTTTATGTATTAAACATGCAAGATGAGTATATTTCAAGACAGAAGTATTTCAAAATACTTGATTTAGAAAAAACTTTTCAGGCAAGTCTAGAATACTGTTCAACAGCTAACCAAACTTGGCTGAATATTGAGCCAGAAATTCCAGTGTTAGAATATAACTTCCAGCTGGGGGGCTGTATAAACTCATCTACTCTGCTGAGCAGACACTGAAAAAAAAAAAAAAAAAATACTACACACATGCTGACTGACACTTAACACATGGGCAGCTTTCAGAAACGGTTCTACAGCAGTGCTAACTCATGTTCTTCTGCACCTTATTCTGTCATGAAGATCTCTGAGGCATGAGCTATCTGACCCCACTGATTTTCCACAGCTGAATGTCTCAGATTCAAAGCATCTCAATGAGCTAAAGTTACAGATAATTCTCATTAAACACTTTGTTTAGAACAGTAGTGACAGGTGGAGTTTTTTTCCCTATTAGTTGAGTGTTGCTTTGTTGCACAGAAATACCATAAGCTGACAAGTTTTTTCAAAGACTAGCTCTTCAAAAAGATTACACAAATAAGAGTTGAGGCCATGCTGTTTAACACCAAAATTCTTTCTGGTGCAGTATTCTGTCTCTGACAGTGACCAACAATGGATGCCTAAGGAAGAGGGTAAGAACAAAGCAAACACGTAATGATACTTCTACACTGCCAATAGTTTGTACCTTGAGGACTTCAGCCAATGATGCTCCTTTGTACTGAACAGCCCTATGGGTTTTTACTATTAATTTTCTTCCAGTCATTTTTTAAAAAACTATGCAAACTTATAGCCTGAGTATTGCTGGAGGCTATCCCTGAAACCCTTTCCTTTCAACCTACAACTTCAATCACAGGGCCTCCGTTTTCCAGTAATTGCTTCTTACTTCCAACTTACTAGCTGTCTCTCTGCCTAGAACACACAAAATATCCTTCAATGCATTAATTGCATGCTATAAGAAAGCAGCGAGAATGAAAGACCTAAGACATAAGTAACATATCAGCTTAAGAGACCATTCAGCTTTTTCTAGTAATAATTCTAACAGGCACGTCCCTTTAAATTCATTACAAGCAGTCTGAGATGCAAGAGACATTTGGTCACAATGCCCCTAGACATACTTATGCTCTAAGCACATACTCTTAATTGAATATTCATGTATTTATGGTAAAGACTTTTGGGAAGAAGTATATGTGACAGTTCAGATGGGAGAGACATGAAGCACCCAAACCAAGAACACTGAAAACATCAGCAGTAGAACATTTGTATTTTCATGTGTGCATGCGCTAAAAAATTAACCTGGATTCTACATTATTTTTCTTAATTGGACGGTAAATATTAGAAACGTGAGATAAAAGATTAACTTTAGAGAAAGTTAAGTATTGCCACATTAAATTAAAAGTGAAAGTAATCATTACACTGCTAATAAGAAAACATTGAGCCATTGTAAAGCAACCTAACCTATTTGGTTATAACAAATAACTACTAGAACTTCTATAGATGGGCCTTTCTTGGAGAATACAAGCAATCCCGCTGCAGTGGGATGAGAATTAACAGAGCTGTTTTGCCTAACAGAGCCTAAAAAGAAGACGTCACATCTTGCAAAACAGAGCCTGTGTACTATACTCACTTCCCATTTTTTAGCTAGGTAGGTAGTTACCTGATACCAGCCAAGTTTTGTTTGTTTGTTGGTGTGTAGGGTGGAGTAAGTAATATATGAGCTGCTTGTGTAGGAGTTTAGGACTAAAAAAAAAGGGGTGAAGTTTATTTCCTGAAAATTCCAAGGTGAAGAGATTACTTATGTGTAAATTTTGCTGGCTTGTGGGTATCTTTATATGCTGGGCTGTCTGTCTCGTGATCCCAGAAATCTAGCAATCACAAAAAAAGATGCTTTCAATTCTCTTGGTAACTACCATGAGGCACTTTCACCAGGACTGGAGATGCAAGTGATAAACACAGCATTTACCTTTATTGACATCCCACATTATAGCTGTGTTATCTACAGAAGCAGACGCCATGTAATTCCCATCTGAGGTCCAACAAATATCATATACATCTTCCAAGTGGCCTCTAGAAGCCAGAAGAGAAGAAACCAATTATTAATTAAAAAACTAACAACGACATGTAAACATGACTTTTATAATTTTCACGTTAAAAAAGAAAAACAGAGCCAAATAAAGCATCACTGAAGTAAAACAAACAGCATGACTTTCAGCTTTAAAAAAAAAATTCCATATTCAGAAGGTGGTAGGACATTTTAAAAAAAGCACACCCTACCTCTGTTCAAAACAAGCCTGCCTTTTCTACAGGTCTTTTTCACCAACAACGAAGACCCCGCATTTGAAGCAATTTACGAATTTGTGCCTAGAGATCTAGAAATGAACATTTCTAAGATTTGTACAAACAGAAAATAAAACACTACACCAAAGTAATTAGGAGGTGTCCCTATTCATGAAAACTTCCCTGTTTATTTATGGGTTTCATAAAAGCAGTAAACAAACATGCATATTCAGCAGAACTACATGAAACACAGAAAATTAAGGTTGATTTAGCTATAGTTGAACAGACATTGCAAGATATTCAGAACCTAGAATGGCTCCATTAAAAACAATTTTTTTTGCTTGTTGTTTTAAGACTTATCATACAGTATGGTAAGTTTAATACCAAATATTTGGAACACCAAGTTTAGGGAAGGTGGATTGGGTTTGTTTGCTTGGTTTAAGAGATTAACTCTAATGTTGCCAAAGGGTCATGCTGGTGCTTCATGCAATGCCACTAGCACTTTTGAAACTGTTCTCACATAAACCTCAGCAGTTGCAAGGAATGTATCAATTATGGCTAGCAGAGTTACTTATTTTTTGTAAACAAGTGTAAATTCTTAATTATTTCACCAGTATAGACAGATAGAGATCAAAACTTTTAACAGATACTACAAAGAAAGCAAGGCAGAGTTAAACATACTGGTCATTCAAAATGCATTTTCAAGTCCAGAACCACTAATTTCTTTCAGACTTGAGCTGAGAGTGAGAACAGAACACTGTCGTAGTTCAGTTGCCAGCGGTGATTTGATGCCTCAGCCACTATCAGCTAGTACTTAGTCTTAGTAGGCACAGTGTGTGTATTTTATTAACCACTGTACACTTGAAAGAAAAGCTGTATCATACAGTACACTTTCAACAATTAAAATGAACTAGTTGAAAAATATTTATCGAGCCTCACAGCTATCATCTGGCAAAAAAAATGTATGAGTCATTTTATTTACTGATGGATTTTGTTTTAATAAAGATCAAAATTTTCACTACAACGCTAGTAAATAAAACTTCACATTTACTTCATACATCTCAGTGCTAAGCTTTAAGCGACTGCAAATCTCATTTACCAATTTCAGAGCATATCAGTCACATAAACTGCAACTCGTCTGCCTTAACAGAAGATGTAGGTTGGCACTGTATCAAAAAAAAGTACAATACAATAAAAGGATGAATATTAGAGTAAGCAAATTTTAGAGAGCATTGAAGTTCTAAACACTCTGAAGAGAAGACTGTACCAGATGATAATAGTCACTGGGGAATCAAAAACACTGAACAGAAAACAAACTCCTAAAATGTTAAGCTACCTTAAAGTCTTAACGACTGTCCAGTTCTCCTTGTTGAGCTGAGCTTCATCTTCATCCTGAAAAACTAATGGTTCCAATTCTTTGCTATCATTGAGCTTCCACAATAAAATAACAGCATCTGTAGAAGAAAATGTATGAGGTTTCTTTCTTTCCCACTCACTGTTCTGTTAATGCATTACATTTAGTTCAACATCACAATTATCTTGCATAAGACACATGGAAAGGAGTTCTCACCATCTCCTCCAGATGCCAGGATCTCACCGCTTGGAGAGAAGCGCACAACATTTACTGCTTTGGTATGGCGAGCAAGGTTGGACAAGAATTCCACAATTGCTTTTCCATCTGGCCCCTTTTCCACTTTCCATATCTAGTTACAAAAGCATTATAGACAGTTTTCAGGAACAAGATGTAATATATAAGCACCACTTCAGTAATCCACAGTTTACTCCTTGGGCAGTCTTTCTGAAATTATTACCTGAAACTTTCAGCACTAAAGCTGCAGCTGCACCACAAATTTTCCCTCTGTGAGCAACAGTTGTGTTCTGGGTTTATATGGCAAGGTTTTGGTAGCTGGGGGAGGCTTCAGGGGTGGCTTCTGTGAAAAGACACCAGAAGCTGCCCTCATGTCAGACATAGCCATTGCCAGCCCGCTCCAAAACCGTCCTGCTGCTGATGAAAGCTCAGCCTATCAGTGGCAATGGTGGCACCCGTACGATAATCTATTTAAGAAAGGGTAAAAAGCACTGCAGAGCAGCTGCAAGAGAAGAGTACGAAAAATGTGAGAGAAACAGCACTGCAGATACCAAGGTCAGTGTTAAACGAAGGCAGGAGGCGCTACAGGCACTGGAGTAGAGATGGCCCTCTGGCTTCTCTGATGGAGAAGATCATGATGACACAGGTTGGCCCCATGGTGGTTAACGGCAAAGCAGGTATCCACCTGCAGCCCATGAAAGATCCCACGATGGAGCGGATGGATATGCCCTGAAGGAAGCTGCAGCCCATGGACAGCTGCGCTGGAACAGGCTCCTGGCAGGAGCTGTGGCCTGTGAAGAGAAGCCCATGCAGCAACAGGTTTTTCTGGCAGAACTGTAACCCCGCAGGGGACCCATGCTGGAGCAGTCAGTCCCTGAAGGATTGCACCCCAGGGAAAGGATCCATGCTGGAGCAGTTCTTGAAGAACTGTAGCCCATGGGAAGGACCTGTGTTGGATAAGTTTGTGAAAGACTGTCTCTCGTGGAAGGGACCTCCTGCTGTAGCAGAAGAAAAGTATGAGGAGGAAGGAGCGGCAGAGATCTGCAATAAACTGACCGCAGTCCCCATTCGCTGTCCACCTGCATTGCTTAGGGGAAGGAGAGGAGTCAGGTGTGAAATTGAGTCTGGGAGGAAGGGAGGAGTGGGGGGAAGGTGTTTTTAATTTTGTTCATATTTCTTACTATCCTACTCTGCTGTTAACTGGCAATAAGTTAATTCCCCTAAGTCGAGTCTGTTTTGCCCATGACAGTAATAAGTAAGTGATCTCCTTGTCCTTATCTCAATCCATGAGCTTTTCCATTGTATCTTCTCCCTGTTCTGTTGAGGAGGGGGAGTGATAGAGCAGCTTGGTAGGCCAGCCAAGGTCAACCCACCACAAGCTGTAATTATATTGCAGTATTTCCACTAAATTGAAAAAAAAAACACAACCAAACACATAACATCATTCCCTCCTCATTCATTGACAACCTCTAACTTCAAAGGTATTCAACAAGCCTATAAATACAATGATTCACTAGTATGGACTTACAGTATCTTCTTAACAAATCTGTCAACCACAAATTGTAACAGTCTTAATAAAACACATGATTACTATTGAAGAAAAAAACCAATTTAGCTCTCTTTAGAAGTCAGAGCAAGCTGAAGAGTTTTGCAGTATTTCACCCCAAATTTCAATAGATTTACTGTTTTCAAACCGATTACTTGAGCAAGAATGGTAATT
Source organism: Bucorvus abyssinicus (assembly GCA_009769605.1). Taxonomy (NCBI): domain Eukaryota; kingdom Metazoa; phylum Chordata; class Aves; order Bucerotiformes; family Bucorvidae; genus Bucorvus; species Bucorvus abyssinicus. The sequence continues at coordinate 20,715,160 of CM020030.1, read as the reverse complement.
CCAGTTTCCCTCTGGTCATAACCACAGCAATAAGACAGTTGCCTGATAAGGACTCTTTTCCAGCAATTCTATCTTAACGAATTCCTGATCCAACTTGTTCTCAATTTTGCAGCGCATGACAATGCCACTCCAACTGCTCTACTCGCACACTGGTCCAGCCACAAGAGCAACAGTGTTCTGTCCCTGTATGGTGGGGCTGTAGTCATAGATAGCTAAATCCCATTAGGTGTTTCAAATCCACTCTTGGATGCAGCCTCAGTTCAGAAAAACAAAACACAACCACCAGGCCTTGACGAGAATATACCAAACAAAAAGCATCCTGTAACTTTTGCCATTTTCCCTCTTTATGCAGTAGTCCTCCAAAAAAAGATGTAGCAGCAGTATCTTTTACGTCAAAGAAGATTGAAAATTTTCTGGCCATAAAATATGTATATGCATAAATATGACTTAAATATACACTCAGTAACCTACATATGCTGCCAAAAATCCAGGAAATGCATACAGCATCAGGTAAGAAGTCAATTTACCCATGAGGAAAAGGTTTAGCTAAAGCTACTGGAATAAACTCCTAATTTTTAATTACATTTATCCCATTTATCATCTCCAAAAGAAAGAGCCATTTTAACCATGTACAGATCACAGCAGTTACCATTCATAATAACTTGCTAATAAATACATTAAGATATATCAGCATATTTCACAAAATACTGCACTGAGGTTCCAATCCTGCATTCTGAATGTGAGTATAAATCAGATCATTACAACTCAAATTCTCTGCTAAAAAAACCCATTTCCTTATTCAGAAGAAAATGCAGCAGTAATACAACAGAAAACTGCATTCTTTGTCTGTGCCTATTGCACAGGTAGTAAAACCTTATTACAATATTTTTTATTTGTTCTTCAAATAGATGATAGAAGCCTGATAGAACATGAGCAGGCCCAAAAGATAATTAAAATGTAAAATTACCATGCAAAGACAGATAAATAGACAGACAAATACATACACACATAGCAGAGAACCTACATGAACTATTTGCATTAAAGTTCATCACTAAGGAGCACAGAGAGAGTCCCAGGTTGGAACTCATCTTGATTGCCAGATGAGTTTCAAGAACTGTCTCAAATTGAGAGCTTAGCAGCAGAGATTTTAGTAAACAAGGAGAAATGTTTTTTTACAGGAAATCATGAGGCCCAGATACTGAAGCAACCTACAGGACTTCAAACACGAAACGAACAACTCAGCACTGATAGGTAACCTACTCTGTTTCACTCTCAGCTCCAAAAACCAGGAGAGGCAAATGTGCCTGTTCTTGTGACCCAGAAAAACTCTGACCCCTATGTCTACCTTTGACACAGAGAAGCTGGTAAATAAATAAATAAAATTTAAAAGTTTATTTCCCTGCAAAGGAAATTGTGCCTCACTTGGCCATTAACTTTATTTAAAAGATCACTGAATGATGGGGACAGTCCTCATGTGCATTAAGGACTCAGAAAATAGAAAATAACTGCCTGATTTTACAAAGGTGAATCCTACAGCCACAAATTTTGGGGTTGTACTATTCAACTTTTTCATAAGTGATTCTCAAAAGTATGAAGAACTGATTAACAGGGTTTGCTAGCACCAACACAAAATTCCTTAGGAGAGATGCATATGAAGCTGAGTGAAAAAAAGCTGTAGGAAGATCTCATACTGCCAAAATACTTATAAAATGACAGATAAAATTCAGCTTTGATGAACATTAAGAAATTAAAACCAGTTGCTTCTCACTAACCCACAAGACCATGCCCTAGATTAGCAGTTACTACTCAAGAATATCACCCAACAGCCAGTGCAGGTAAATTTCTAAAAATAACAGTTCGACACTCAGCAGCAGAACTCGAGAACAGTCATTCTGTACATAGCTGTACAATCCCATACTCTTTCCCTAAACCATCCACCCCCACTGTCATGTACCAGCCAATAATCTAATACCTTGGATAACCAACTTAACAAACTATTTCATGCTCTGCCCATGCCACAAAACCAAAACAAACAGGTTCGAAACTTACTCGAACGGCTGTGTCCACACCTGCTGAGGCCAGTCGATTGATCTTCCCATCAGCTCCATGTTGGAAGTCTAAGCTGTAAACAGGCTCCTTATTATGCCATGCTATTTCACAAGTGATGACCTTCATCTTTGCTACAGAAAACACAGCAAACACCAGGTAAATTCTTGATTCTTATGACCAAGGCAATCGCAGTTAACGCAACTTTCGCAAGCACCGCAGACAGATCCCGCAGCAGTTTCACTGTGGAAACTGACAGGACGGTTTAAGGAAGATCATTTCTGAAGGCTGTGATTTATTACGGTTAAAGTTACTGCCTGGGCACTGCATGCGAAGGGTGATAAAGCCATGTCTCTCGGTGGAATTAGATGTGGTGACGGAAGCACAGGTCAGGGTTACAAAAAACAGTAAATCCCGGGGGCTGCCACCGCAGCTCTTCGCTTCCAGCCCCCCGGAGCGCGGCCGCACGCCCTCGGCTGCCCTGGCCCTGCCCCAGCCCAGCTCCTGAGGGGGGCGAGCCCTCGCCGGGCCGCGTCAGACGGGCACTGCCCGCATCCATCCAGCCCCCGGGGTAACAACTACTTCCGTACCAACGGCGAGGCACTGAGAAGACAAACAACGGAAGGGCACCACGGCCCCGGAGGGGGCAGGAGGGAGGCAGAGGCGCCTCTGGCCACAGCCACCCTTCGGCCGCGCAGCCGCCTCCCGGGAGGCACCGCTAGCAGAGGCCGTTCCCCAAAGCTCCGGGGGCCTCGAAAACCGCCACCGGGGACTGGCGATATCCGACGCCTTGGCTCAGCCACACGAAAGCCAACGCGCTCGCTGGCGACAGCCCTGCAAGCACCGAGGCTAACTCCCCAACTCCCCGCCGCTTCGCAGCCCGGCTCCCGCTGCGGACCCTATCCCCACGGCACAGCGGGGCGCCGGCGGCCCCACCCAACCGCCACTAACAGCCGGGGCGCCCCCAGGCCCTACCTGCGGCGCCGCGCAGCCTGGCCGGGCTCCAGCGCGGGCGCGCGTTTCCCGCCCCAGCCCGCCTTGCCCGCGCCGCGCCTGCGCGCCGGCACCCCGCCGCCGGCCGAGGAGCGCCCGGTGGGGAGGCAGCGCCCCCTGCCGGATGAGGGAGCGGCGACAAGGCGGTGCGGCAGTAGGCCCCGGCAGGTCAGCCGGTCGGGCTTGGCTCGGCGGACCCGCCCCTCCCGGGTTTCGGGTCGGGGTTTGCTGCAGACGGATGGTGGGGGAAGGTGCCTGCGGGGTTTTCGGCCTAGGATGTATTTGCCGTGCTCTAAGCTTGCTTTCAATTAACCCCCCCACAAAAACAACAAAACGAAACAACAACTAAAGGAGCCCAGTGCTCTCCCACTCCCAACAAGGAAAAAAAAGGCATTGCGGTGTTGGAGATGCTTTTATATTCACACTGGTCACAGGCCAGCTAATCCCCCAAAGTCCCCTTCCCTTCAAATACAAACCATCTGAAATCATAATAAAAAATGAATTACATTGTTCACAAGCGGCCTCTGCTTGCCCTGCTTCCCACCGCACCTACGGCTGTGCTGCTGCTCCCCTGCTTCCCAACAGCCAACAGAAGCACTGGCCATGCAGCATACTCTGGAGAACTCCCCAGTGACTGGAGTGCCCAACACAATGGGTGAGAAAGCAGAAGGGAATAAATGAAGGCGTGCTGTATACAGACTAGATTTTTTAAATTTTAATTTTCTAAAAGAAAGAGGATTTCCATGCAAGTATGACTAGGGTCAGAAAGCGAGGACAGCACAAGCCCTCATGCTTCATTTGAAATTCCACTTGCATGGCAGAAAGCATGGCAGGCACACCTGATGTATGGCAAAAATCCAAGTTTTCTATAGTTGATGTGCAGCATAAATGATATGAAGGGCCTAAACTAAAGTGTTCCTACAGTGGTAACAGCTACTTGAACTGTGCAGAGTTTCACTTGTGGAACACAACGTGCCAGTTGTTCTTTGTGCTGATCAGCTGACTACTCCGTAAGAGCCAGTTGCTTGCAGATTTAACACTGGGACCCTGTATAAATAAGCCATGCTTCCTTCAGAGAGGTGGTAAAGACAGGTAAAAAAGAAACATCTTGATGAGAAGTTGGATGACAAACAAGACACTCTGAAATCAGCAACTAGGGGAAAGGTGAAGATGGCAGGGGGAGATCACGACCACCGACTCGAGATCGAGCAGACTTGCCCCCCAACACCTACGAAGAGCATGTGTGCTAATTTACATAGCCAGAGGAGATGTACTAACCAACAGAGAACAGCATACTAATTAATGAGATGATTTGTAATTTTTAACCAATGGAAAGTAGTTTGTTTGTTCTCTAAAAGGTATAAAGTTTGATGCACGCTGAATCACGATGTGCTGGCTTTGTGGATTACCACCTAGCACCCCATCTTGCGCAAAACTGGAATAAAATCACTATCTTGGCCTTGTGTGTCTGATTGACTTATTGCACACCGGGTAAATGGACCCTGGTTTTGGGACAACGCATCCATATATTAAAACCAGGAACTTCCTTGAAATTCAGTTAACACATAGCCTGGATTATAACAGCACTGCTTTTTCCGTATCCACATTTCCACAGCAGGTGCAACCCTTTTCACACCACAGTAACCTGCACCCTGCCGTCTCTTTATTAGTCATTGTAGACAATCAAGTACTTGTCAGGAAAGAACGGTCTGCCTCCACCACAAAAATACCTGAAAGAACTTGAGTCTTCCATGCTGGGGAACTGACCAACTAGCCCAAGGGTAAAATTTCACAAGGAGAGCTGAGCTGATTTGATCCAAGAGCTTACAGTCACCTGAAGAGGTAGGTGGTTCTTCCTCCTTCACACTTACCTTTGCATTCCTGTCACTCACTTCTGCCTTAGTACCACAAAGACAACCGCTCTCTAACAAGGCCTTGAGAAACAGCTTTGTCCCAAACCCTATTACAGTAACAGTCTCGTAACTGGGTGAACAGAATTCCTCATACAAAACCAACTGTCTGACGCAGCACAGCCAGTCAGCTGGTTTGGGACTCAGGGTGCCTACCTGCTCTGAGGGTGTGCTTGTCGCGCCCAAGTCTTCTGCTCAAAACCAGACTGAGCTGTGTAAGCTGTGTAAGACCAAATACTTAAAATAAGCCAGAAACATTAGCCATTCTGCATAGTATTTATTTATAAACAAAAACTTTGCATTTGATCAGGTACAAGTTTTGATCCAGCAAACTCAGATTTATATATTGTTTATTTTTTTTACAAAAAAATACATTTTAACAAGTGAATAAAACCCACTTCCATTAGTTCACTGCTCTCCAAAATGTAAATGTACAGCATAAATTTGCCATTTTTAATATAGACATATAATATATTTTGCCAGCTGTCTAAGAGAAAGTAATATCGAGTCTGATGAAACAAAATAAATAATGATTAAGAAATGGAGAACTACACACCAATAAATGAAAAATATAAACTTTTTAAAAGTCATACAGTTATATTACAGCCACCTCTTCAAAAATCAAACATTAAATTTATCCATTATAAAGTACAACAATATTTCATTACACTTTATTGGCATATTAGAATAGCTAACATCTTAAAATTGAAGTAACTGTCTCTCAAAAGAAACTGACTGAACTACAATTAAAAGGAACATAATCTAATTAAATCAGGACAGCAGCAGTGCAAAACCCAAAACTGTTGGCTTCATAAAGAAAAGATTCTTCCTAGGAATGAACACACTGAATGTTATTTCATGATTTTTTAAATTATTTTAGAATTTTTTAAAAACAACCATTTTTCTTGATCACTGTTTGGATAACAAATACCACTACAGAGTAAAAGGTAAGTTTGCTGTCTCTGCCACCTCTCTTTTCATTCCTGGTGAATTCAAAAGAAAACCATGCAATTGGCTGAGAATACTGTCACCACTGTAACATTGATTTCTCTCGGTACCATTTCTTCCAGGAAGTTTTTGCGTGCGCATTAGAGCATAGAACTAGTGGCTTAAGTGCCTCTATAAAACATCTACGGTAAAAAAAAGGGGGCAGAGGGGCAGTAGGGGTGGGAAGAGGGACTCTCCTATCTTGCCTATAATAAAAGATGACTAAACTTTAAGATAGCATAAACAAGTTATATTTAAACATTTTCAGCTTTAACTCACTCTTGTTGTAGTTACCATTACAGATAAGGAAACATGCCTCTGTTTCAAAGCACTTCCATTCAACTGCTTAACCAAGAATTTAGTAGTCTGACTCATTCTTACTCAGTGTGTTACATTCTGGTAGGAAGGTTAAGTTTTGGAGCTGAGTCTCAGCACTCTCGCATATCAGCCTGAAAGACTCCAAGGCAGACCTATATGTTTAACATTGCAACAATTTAGTTTTTGAGATAATATATATAAGCATTTGTATACATCACAGAACCTCTACGGCAATCCAGTTCAGCACCGGGCTTCCTTGAAAAAAGGCCTTCAGGACTCGAGAGGTGGTGTTTGATGCAGAGCAGAGGTTGCCCAGGAATCCCACCTAGCTTTGTATATGCCACCCCAACTTCTTCTTTCCAATGGTCCACCAGGCTGCTTCCCACTCCACCCATTGCCTTTGACTTAGAAAAAAGTAGGCAAGAGCTACATGTGAAAGCTGACCATTGAAGCCGTGTACTGATACCTACCTGGACTTACGAACGAGCACTGCTGTGTTCAAATGGGAACTATAGGGTAGAACTGAAGATCCCTCAGACTGCTCTCAAATACAGACAAGTTCTTGTATGTAGGAAACAACAATCAAGTAGCCAGGGCAGGATACAGATGGGCATGTGGTTTCCAACTCTGAAAAGGCTGAAATATCTTAGCCATATCCTATGGGGTTGTTTATGCTGCAAAGCTATGTACAGATTATGTTCTTCAGCAACATAAAAAATCCAGAAGGTAGTCAAAGATCATCAGTTTTCAGGATAAAACCCTGAAATATTTTTCTTCTTTTGGTAGCAAAACGCAAATACTACCTATACGACCAAAATTTTCATCTACTAGTTACATTTCTATCCCATTAATGCAAAATACAACATTGCTGATAGCAATGAAACAATACTGTAGTATACGACACCACCACTAAGGTTTGTTCTGAGAAGGAACTCAAGGAAGGTTCTTTTTTGCATTTTTAATATATTCCACTACTGAGATTTTTAGAAGAGGAAATAATTGAAAGTATTAATGCTTATATAAGAGCAAAAGTCAACAAAAAAGCTTTTGTAGAAAAGTATTAAGATTCCTAATAATAAAAATATTTGGAAATTTAATTACAAATACATTTTAAAAGCAAAATCCTTAATTACGTACATCAGAGCTGGTCAATATCGACTGTGTTCCCTTAAGACAAAGTGAAGATAACACTCACTGCATCTGTGGGAACATCTAAACGTATAGAGTATATACACTCTGACCAAACTATGTCAAATATATAAAGTGAAGAAACAGTATATACAATTTTGAACTTCCACAAAGGTTATAATGGAAGATCAAGTAAGAGTCTGCTAAAATCTTAAGATATTAAGTACTACTGATTTCATGCATTTGTTCTACAACTTGTCCTAAAATTTCATCTACTACATCAATATCATAATTTACTTGTTGCAAATCTAGATCAGGCATGATTGTAGCCAGAAGTTGTCCAACATTCACTCGAAGAGAGCGTAGTTTCAGGCTGCGAAGAAATAATTAGATACAATTAGATGTAGATGAAGGTTTACGTTCATATACACAGCACTTCATTTAACAAAGCTGGACTAATACTCTATACTGAAAAGGCTCCATACATGACTTCCATAAACCAACAAAAAACTGATGCAGTTAAAGCTGCATCAAGATAATTTCAAAATCTACCATTTTTTCAAAGCTGAGCCTCTCCAGTTTTAATTCTGAAGGTATACTTTGTTTCAAACCAACACTAAGGGCTAAACTGAATTCTGCCTTTTCCAAAACAGATCAGAAATATTTCTGAATGCTTTTATTTAAGTTAGCAAGTAAGCACTGGCACTATCCTTTATCCTTTTTTTCTCCACACCACCTCCCCACCCCCCCACCAATGTTGAACCTCAGTATTTTTAAACTTTTAAAAGAACAAACTACTACCACCTATGGGAACAAAAGAAGAGAGGAGTGAAGGCAAGAAAGAACAGTTTGTCCAAAGGCTTTAAAATACAAAGAGGAAATAAGGTAAGAGTTACAGTACAGGAAAAATGCTACGCCTCTTCTTTTGCTCTCTTTCCTGGATCCCCTTGCTCTGTCCTCTTCTTGATCACCCATTCTCTTGAGCATTAACCCTTCTCCTGAGCATTTCCTTCTACTATCAGCTCCCTTATCTCCAGTAGCCAGTCTATGAAGAGCCACCATATCCCAAAAGGACTTGTGGTAGGAGTTACTTGCAAGTTCTGCATATATTTACTAATTCTTTTAGGGAGCACAAGTCAGATGCTATAAGAAGAAAATGAAACACTGACAGGTAAAGGGGAGATTGAATCACAGAAAAAAGTAGATTCAAAGGGGTCTCCAGAAATCATCCAGTCCATTCTCCACCCACCTCCAACACATTCAAAGCAGGGCTAACTCAGATCAGGTGGCTTAGGACCTTCTTGTGTTTTGAAAATCTCCAAAGGTAAGAGATCCCACAGTCTCCCTGGGTCCCTCTTGCAATGTCTGACCACCCTCACTGTGAACAATTTTTTCTTAAATGTTCAAATAGAATTTCCCTTGTTGCAGCTTGTGATATTGCCTTTCATCCTATCAACTGTGCTCACGAGAAGCAGCTGGGTTCACCTTTTCTACACTCTCTCATTAGGCAGCAGAAGACAGCAATAGGATTTCAAGGTAACCCACTCTTTGTAAGGTTATTTCTCTCAGCTTCCCCTTCTGTATCAGATGCTCCAGGCCCCTACCCATCTTGGAGTCTGTTCAGTTGACTTGCTCCAATATGCCTGTATGTGAGGGAGCCCAAAACTGGACACAATACTCCCACGTTTGGTCTCACAATGACCCCATAGTAGAGAAGAATAACTTCCCTGAAACTGCTAGCTGAACTCTTGCCAATATAGCCCAGTAGACACTGGGCTCTCCCACCACAAGAGTGCACTGCTGACTCACATTCAACTTTTAGTCCACCAGCATCACAGTCCATCTTCTTCCGAGCTGCCTTCCTATGAGTAGTCTCTAGCTTGTTCAGCTGCATGAGGTATTTCCAACACAGGTGCAGAACTCTGCAGTTGCCTTTGTTGAATTTCCATGAGGTTTCTTTCAGTCCATTTCTCGAACTTGTTAAGGTTCCTCAACAGCACCCCTACCCTCCAGAGCATCAATAGCTCCCACCAATTTAATATCATCGTGAATCTACCGAGTTCATTTTGTTCCATCACCTGGGCCATTAATGAAGGCATTAACCATCACTGGCGTCAATATCGATCCTGGAGCTCAGCAGTCTGGCTAATTTTAAGATGCACTTCCTAGTGTACCTATTCAAACCGTACCTCAGAAACTTTGCTCTCAGGATATTATGGCAGCCCACGTTGAAAGCTTTGTTAAAATGAAGGCCCACAGAGCTGGTCATCTCATTGTAAAAGGCAATGAGGCTGCAAAAACATTATTTGCCCTCAGTAAATCCATGCTGGTTGTTCCCAATCACCTTGACTATCATGGAGCTGCAGGTTGCTTCCAAGTAGATTTGCTCCATGGTCTTCTCAGGGACTGAGGCTATACTTAAGAGCCAGTAGTTCAGATGTTCCTTTCTGCCAGTCCTAAATATAGAGATGATGACTGCCTTTTTTCCAGGCACCAGGAATCTCAACTGCCACAACCTTTTGGAGATATCATTACAAGGCTAATTCTCCATCAATTGGCCAGCTCACTCTGATGCATCTTACCTGGTCTCATGGACTTGTATATGTCAAGTTTGCTTCAATGGTCTCTTAACTCAGTCACCTTTTATTACAGGTAATGCTTCACTCACTAAGGTTACCACTTGGCTCAGGGACCTGGGTGGCCAGAGGGCAGACCTTACCAGTAAAACCAAGGTAAAGATGATAGTGGGTACCCTCAGTAATTTGTGCCTCACACACCTCGTGTCCTTTGCCATTAAGCAACCGCCCCACTGAGCAGGATGCCCACATTTTTCTTACCTCTCCTGTTGCTGCTGCTGTGCTTACAGAAGCCCTTCTGGTTGCTTGTCATAGGCCTTGCCAGTTTTATCTCCTGCTGAACTCTGGCTTTCAATTCCATCCTACATGCCCAGGTGGTATGCCTACATTCCTGCTAGACTGCTCATGCCTGCTCCCATCTGGTATGTTTTCTTCTGTGTGTTTACTGTTTCTATTAACCGAGAACTGGTAGCTCTCTATTTTTAAGTTTAAACCCTTGTTTAGTTCAAAGATACACTCTGGACACAACCTAGGTCCATCAGACTGCACTGCAGCAAAAAGTTCTTACAGGAAAGGTAAGTTTCAAAACCAAACCCAAATTCTTTTCATTTTGAAGTTCCTTTTAAAACCCTATTTTTTTCCTATTATTGATCCAAGAAAGAAGAATTGAATATAAAAGCGAAGTTCATCTACACAGCATAAGCTAACAATCATCCTCTTTCCTGCCTCCTTTCTTTCTCCTTGTTCTACAAGTCTCATCTAGAAATTATGTAACATTTTTGATATTTTAAGAAGTGTCACTATGGCATCCTATTGTACAATGGCCAACCCTGCTCACAGAAATAACTAAATAAAAAAAATTACTTGATTAAAAAAAAAAAAATTACTGAGTTAGGAGTCACAAGAGGCAGTAGAAAAGAATTCCAAGCACCACATTTTATTATATGATTATCAGACATGACCTTCATCAAGATGTTTCAGATACAATCAGCCATCCAAAACCTTGCTTGAAATATAGTCTAGAAAGAACAAAATTGATACCTTTCTCCATCAGAAAAATTTACAGAGTCTTCTACATTACTGGTGGTAGAATCATTTGCACGTGCTACTGCTTGTGGAATTGAAGCTTTTAACTGTGCGATTTCTGCTTTGAGTTCTTCACATTGACAGGCAATTTGATTTTTTTCCACTTCTAGTCGTTCAATCTGGCAAGTAAATAAAAATAATTTTATATATCAAATAAAATTGTGGTGATTAAAATAAAGACAACTTATACAAATCTAAATAATTTAACTTCATGGACTGTTTTCAATTAACTTTTCGGTGAGATTTTAAGATATGACAACATAGACAAACTGCTTTAAAATAGCTAGCTGTCAGGTGAACCACTGTATGCATGCTCCTCCTCAGCCTGCTCAATCCCTCAACAGTTGGACTCAATTACCTTAAAGGTCTTTTGCAACCTAAACAATTCTATGATTCTTTTGCAGCCAGAGACACTCAGAGCCCAGCAGTCTCTCTCAGGTTTGATTATTTCTATCTGTGGAAGCAAAAACCCAGAAAATCCTAGGCTAATTAGTATTTCTTCCCCCTTTTAGGTGGCTTGGTTAGTCAGTGGACTATGTAACATCACGTACTAGAACTGCTGTGAAACACCCATTAAAAAAAATAAAAATAGTTGTTAATTTGAAGGGTATCACTGTTTTAACAAACATACCTCACTTCTATATCTGTCTCTCTCAATGCTGCACTTGTCCAGTTGCCTGAAAACATCATCCAGCTGCACAGCAATTTCATCTACCTCGCTCTTGCTTTCACCACTGGCACACCTGCTGCATTCAGTTTTTAAGTTCTGCAGGGTACTGCATTGTTCCTTTAGTTTTGCAATTTCTTCTGTGGCCTGTTGGTAGAGAACGGTCACTTCTGCCAAGCTTCTTTCATGAACATTTCCTTCTTCAAATGAAGAAATTGTCTCAGTTGACTGATGGCACATTTCTTTTTTTACATACTTATTATTCATTTCTAAAATCCTCTGTTCCAGTGTTTCTACTTGTTTGGTTAATACTTCACATTTGTTTTGATACATTTCTTTTTCTTTGCTTAATAATTGCAGCTGATTTTTCAGTTCATTTCCAAGATCTACAGATGTCTCAGAAACACCATTAACATGGTGCTGCTCAGTTTGCATTTCTGCCCTGGGAATCTGAATATCAAAGTCATCTTCCACCTCTTCCTTTTTAACAACAAAGTTTGGGAGCTCTGTCTGTGTCGCTGAGGTCAGCTGTTCACTTTTTGATTCTGAAGTAGTTGCACTGCAAGGTTCTCCAACATCACAGTTTTCTTTCTGCTTCTCCTCTTGATCCAAATGAATACATTCAGTTTTTACTACAGGAACATCAGAATCTGCTGAAGGCTTTGGAGTACTGCTCTCCTCTAAAATAATGACATCTTCATCATCATCATCATCATGGTTGTTGAATGTTTTGTCATTTAATCGAGGTGTCTTTAATGAAACAGGTGTCACGCAACCAGGTGTCTTCCGTTTAAGACTAAGAAGGAAAATATTAAACTGATTACTGTATTGCTCAAATACTGCAAAGTCATTAGTTTCAAACTACATTTAATGTTTCTATAAGCACTATTAAAAACTACCACTCAATAACTAGAAAGGGATGCCTCCTCCCTGCATAGTATTTTAAGATGTGTAGCTGGAGTAAACACCTTTCCTGTAAAAACAAGTGGCTGACATCCACACGCTGAATTACTACCTTCACATATTGTTTGAAAACAGACAGACTCAGTATTTTGGGGAAACCTCCCCTGCACCTGTTCATTAACCAATAGATGTTAAAGAAAACATGCTGCAGAGTGTGGTTAACACAATATAGTCTTTTCCTAAATGGACAAACCACTAAGCGATTTTCCTTGTCAGTGCACAGTACTTTTTTGCTGCATTCACTTCTGTACTTCACAAGGTTTCTTGGTACTTTTAATCAACCTGCTGCTTCTTATATTCCCAGAAACGACATATGAATTTTGGCAACTACTACCTGAAGATGGAACTACACCCAACACCATCGTTTTCATTAAGTTATTACTTTTAGAAATAAATAGGAGTCTACTTTGTACAGGTTCACTAACCTGTTATCAGAATCAGAATGAGGTGAAGATACTGATCTATTCAAAATAAGCAGAGGTCTTCTCACAGAAGCATTTGATGTTTCTGGTAAAAGTGATCTTGGAACAGCTTCCTTTCCACTCACAGCTGAGAATGTTTTGAAGTCTTTACTTGAAGAAACAGGTGATTTCAAAAACATTTCGTTATTCATCTATAAGATAATATTAGTTAAGAATGAAAAAGACATTAGTAGATTCTTCAGAACAGGTTTAAGCGGTTCTGCTATCTGCCAACACCTAAAATTCCAACTGACATTTCTTACGCATACAAGAATCTCCTTGAACTGAGGCTCAGTATTTTACAATAAGAAAGTCTAACTAGACTCCACATTGCAAATCCCAGTTTTCTTAATTTAACAATCACACAACCCCTCTCCCCAAACTCTACTGATGTGTGTGAAGTATTTCCTTCACGTTGGTTTAAGACGTAAAACATATTAGAAAGCAGTAAGTCCTATATCATAATCACAGACTTCTGGCACATTTCTCAGAGGACTTTCAATGCTGTACACCAGCTGCACGATACTCTCCATGCACAGATTTACTGCAGTCAGAAAGCAGCTTTCTGATCTTACAGGTCTTTCTCTAGATATAGCTATTTTAAAGTACCGTGTAGAATCTCAGGCAAGAGCTTTTCCCAAACTGTATCTCTGCCTGAAGTCTGCCCATTATACACCAAGTAGGGGACATACATCTCTGTTAAAGCTACTCATAATTACTTCAGTTTGTCTAAAATGAGGCATGGTCAACATGGATTCAGCCAAGGGGAAATCATTCTTGACCAATCTGATAGCCTTCTACAATGGCATGACTGGCTGGGTAGATGAAGGGAAAGCAGCGGATATTGTCTGCCTCAGCTTCAGCAAGGCTTTTGACACTGTCTCCCATAACATCCTCATAGGTAAGCTTAGGAAGTGTGGGTTAGATGAGTGGACAGTGAGTTGGGACTGAGAACTGGCTGAAGGACAGAGCTCAGAGGGTTATGATCAGCAGCACTGAGTCTAATTGGAGGCCTGGACAGGCTAGAGAGTTGGGCAGAGAAGAACCTAATCAAGTCAACAAAGTTAAGTGTAGGATCCTGCACCTAGGGAGAAATAACCCCACTCACCAGTACAGGTTAGGGGTTGACCAGCTGGAAAGCAGCTCATAATTCTGGGAGTCCTGGTGGACAGCAAGCTGACCATGAACCAGCAATGTGCCCTTGTGGCCAAGAAGGCCAATGGTATCTTGGGGTGCATTAAGAAGAGTGCGACCAGCAGGTTGAGGGAGGATCTTCTCCCCCTCTACTCTGCCCTAATGAGGCTGCACGTGGAGCACTGTGTCCAGTTCTGGGCTCCTCAGTTCAAGAGAAACAAAGAACTACTGGAGAGAGTCCAGCAAAGGGCTAAGGAGGCTGGAGCATCTCTCTTATGAGGAAAGGCTGAGAGACCTGGGTCTGTTTAGCCTGGAGAAAAGACGACTGAGAGGGGATCTTATCAATGCTTGTAAGTATTTAAAGGGCAGGTGTCAAGAGAATGGGGCCAGACTCTTCAGTGGTGCCCAGTGACAAGGGGCAATGGGTGCGTTACTTTGATGGTGACAGAGCACTGGAACAGGCTGCCCAGAGAGGTTGTGGAGTCTCCCACTCCAGAGATATTCAAAACCTGCCTAGACGCCATCCAGTCCAACCTGCTCTAGGTGAACCTGCTTTAGTATGGGGTTTGGACTAGATGATCTCGAGAGGTCACTTCCAACCCCTACCATGCTGTGATTCTGTGAAAATGAACAGCACATTAAGTAATTACTTCTGATGGCATAAAAATCAATACAATGAAGAATATAGGTTAAAGCAGCACATGCAAAATCTCTTCTCCAGAAATGGACTGATCTTAGGTTAGCACTTCACTTTGAAAGCAACTTCAGCTAAATCACATTTAGGAAATTTGATTCTGAGTTACAATCTATACATTATCTCAACCATGTTGATTTGTATCTGCATTTAATTTGAATTTGAGTGGTTCCGTGCAAAAGTACAGCTACAAGTCCTTCTTGTATAAGTAACTGACATCTTTTCTAGTACTATTTTGTGAGAGGGCTTTGTCCCTCTCAAACTTTCTGAAGTACTACATAGAAAGCAATGGTGTATTTTCCATCATCGGAGAGGAAAGATGGGGGATTTCTGGTTTACTAATAGCATAACCTACACAACCATCAAAAAACCCCAGGATGTTGAACTAGTCAGTTGGCCATTAGCTAAAGCACACTAACTCAAAGCCTAGCCTATTCAATCAAATTGCATAGAATAGTTGACAGCAACTCTGCTACCAAAGTCAGTTTCCTATTAACTTCAAGAGTTACCTGGTGGCTGTACTCTAGTCGCTTCTTCAGTTTTTCCCTGTCTCTACACAAAAGCAAGGGAAAAAAAAAAAAGGGGGCTTAGATTCAGAATGTTAATTCATTATAAAACCAAACCAAGCTCAAAAACTAAAAGCAAACATAATACTCCTTATCTCAGCTAGGTACAATGAAGTTCTAATTAACATATTCTGGTTTACTTAATGAAAATTTTCTGCAGGAACTTAGAAACTAGTATAGCTATAGCTTAAGGTTACCTTATCTTCAAACAAGTTCCTTCTCAGATAAAGATTTATTTTTAAAAATTGAAAAGCCCCCAAAACTCCCACTTCTAGAATGCTAGCCAGCATTAGTTAAAATTACCCAAGTCACTTTTTTTTTCCATACATCTTAGCTAAGAATCCTCTTATTCTTAAATAAATGTACCGAGGTATTTAGCTGCTTCAACATGGACTTTGAAAATAATAGTTACCTAGACAAGGTCTCCTAACAGCCCCAGCAGATTGCTTCTCTAACATCCCAAACTATCCTCATAGCTCTTATTACTATGAAACAACGCCCCTCTGAGAGCTGTACTTGAACTCCAATTGCTGCACTGCTGTCCTTAGTAGTTATTAAATGAGAGGCCCCCTTTGTTATGACTTTCCAAATTTAAGAGAGCAAACAGGTATTTAGTCAGAGAGAAATCTGGATGTAATGCCAACATGCTAATAACAGAGAAAAGAACAGTGCTATTCATCTACCCACTGCTACGATCAAGTCTTTATTTCAGTGCACTATTTTCTGGCTAGATACATTCCCAGAAGACCTGCAATTATATCACAGATGAGAGAAAAGGGCACTTAGTTTTCACATTACTCTTCTAGCGTTAAGACACTTCTTAGAAAAGTCTCTGGTACTCACTTTTTCTTGTAAGTTTTCTCATATGTAGGATGTATTAAGTCATCATCTTCTGGTTCTTCTGGCACATTACAATTCCTGAGTTAAGTGGGGGTGGGGAAGGGGAAGAAAAAAAGTGACAGAAAGAGCTTAACATCCATGCTTATAAGAGATGATAAAATAAGAACTAAAAGCAGTATTCAGGTATTCTTCAAAATCTAATTTTACCGGAATTGTGGGTCAGGATTCAGTGAGCAGTACCACTTTTCTGGCAAGTGCTCTATTCCATCTGGCAGCTTCCGCCATTTCAGACATGCATCACATTGTACCCATGTCTGATCAGGCTGCTTTCTGTAACGGAAAAAACATCAGAACTTTCACATGAAAAGTTCATTTTCATGACTGAGTGTAGAAGAGTAACAACAGCATGTAAAATTCTTATATTTAGAAGTGATACTCACTGTATCTCCTCAACTGGCAAAGCTAATGGATATTCTCCATTTTTCTTAGTTTTCATTTCATTCCAGTAATCATTAAGCTTTTCTCCTAATGCTGCTATTGTAAGTCTAAAAAGAAAAGTTTTTAGAAGACCACCTTAAATAATCAAATCCTAGCATAGCAAGGACCTTCACAAACTACAGTAAAAGAATAAACATATGAACCACTCTAATATTTCTATTTGCACAATAGTAAGCTTTTTTCTTTTAGAAAACCCTAGAAATTAGGAATTGAGTGAAGTCATGTTTGTCAGCAAATAAATTACTGGAAATATGACTTGGAACACAGACAAAGACTGAAATCAAGAGTGCTCAATTTAGAAGCACTATGAATGTACCGTGCAAATTCTGAAGCTACCTCACCAGTTCAACCTCAATCACAAAAGAAACAAGTACAAAACCACCTCTGTCAGTCTAGTACCTAGTATTTGGCTGATGTTTCTGTGCATCCATTAACTGCAGGCTCATGACTACTTTAAGGTGGGGTACAACAGTTATTACATGGAGACTGCAAATGTATGATCACTTTAATGTAGTATAAAGTCCACCTGCTGCTAAAAGGAGCATGCCAGTCTTACCCTAGGTTAATTTTTAGCTGGATTAATTTTCCTGATCAGGGTTCATCATGCAGCTCAATGACTACTAAAGCTGACACATGCAGGAGGAAGTGGTGGTGAAGAAGAACAAGCCCCACAGGTGAGGTAGAGGTAAGACTACCTCTTGTCACTATGCTGAATTTACATCAAGAGTAAAGTGGCTGGGTAACCAGAGACTGAAAGTCAGTCCCTTCCTGCCTGGCTTATTCCAACACCCTTGAACTAACACAAATGTTTGTGCAGTGAACGAGTCTGACCTAGAGAGTTTTGATCTAGATCACCTCTGAACCCAAGCCATGAATTTCTGTGCCAAAAAAAATGAAAGTACCACAAGGGCAGAAACGAACAGCAATACATGGATGGGATCACATCTCTCTTCTGAAGAGGGAAAAAAAGCAGGTCAGCTTACACTGATCATGAAATTATAGCATCAGTCTTATGTTTTTGTTTGGGGCCAGAAAGTTACTTTTGAAAACCTGCAGCATTCCATAGAAAAACCTTTATAAAAGATCTTTCAAGTGTAGTATCTCTATGCCCACATTAAAGTGGGTTTTTTTAAAAAACAAGAACAAAGCATTCAATGCTCACTGTGACAGCCTGTGGGAACACAGGGCAAACCTTTGGTCAACACAAATGGCTATCCTACAGCATCCTAATTCCTCCCCCTCTGACAATGGAGCTGTTAATGCCACCACACAGGAAATGCCTCAGGGAACACCTGTACTGAAAAAAAAACCCAAAAAACATAAGAGCTCTTTTCTAGTTTGACTGATTCTCTGATCTGCTTTACCAAGTGTTCTCCTTAACAGTTCCACTAGCACAATGGCGTAGAGACACAGGAACTGCTTCAAGCTGGCAATAAAACTGCAAAGAGCAGCACTTGACTGTGGGTACCATTCAAAGATACAGGCAGATTGAACTGTAGTGGCTGCAGCAGCTCTCAGGCTTGCTGCTGCTTCTCCTCCAGAGGACTGTTTCAGCAGCAGGAATAACCAGATTTAACTTGCTGTAGCCCCTCAATTGCTGCAATTAACTGTTCTGCTTATTACAGAACTCTTGTGTGGTTTCTGGGTTATCTTTCTATGCAGCGCTGAACATAAATTAGCAATTGAGGAAAGGTGTTGTGGACAGTTTCGGTTGCCAGTGGAAACTGAACCACAACTGACAGAAGGGCAAAACATACAGATTGAAAAAGGTAACGACTTCTCCTGCCAAAGTTTACCCCACCAACGTTTGCAAGTCAATAGGCTAAATTTCTAAGTCCACACCGAAAGCAGCTGTTAGGGCACACAGAAGGAAAGTGCCTGTTCCTTTAAGTGCATAGGGTCAAAGGAGCTATGAGAACATACAAAGACAAACCTGACTGAGGAGAAAGGTAGTGATAAGAACAAACCTGGTCAGTCACACTAATGGGTAACGATAATGGGTAATGGAGTGTGAGAATGTTTTGAGTTGGGAGGATAAGGAAAGGAAAGGAGACAAACACAGAGTCATAAAACCTGACCAATTAGCATTAGCAAAGACAGTAACCAGAAACAAACGTGGTCAGTCACACTAACTGACAGGCTATCAAGAAACTGCAGGCAATCTGGATTTTGCAACTGATACGGAAGCAAACCTGAGGGTCCAGGATGTTTGGAGATAGTTCCACTGACTATCTATACAACTGATGAGGCAACCTAAGGGTATAAAAGTGGCTGGGTGCATGTAAAACAGGTTCAGCCAGTACAGTTGTCTGGCTGAGTCCTGTGCCTTATTACCACAGTCTGTCCTATCTTCTTATTTAATATTTTCTTAACTCCCTACACAATCTCATGCTATATCCCATGAGTATGGCAAGGACTAAGTGCCAGCTTCCGGTGAGAGCTGTGTGTGTGTGAAGGGATTGGGTGCTAGCTCCTGGAGTCAGACTGGGTGGGTGGTGTCAGCTCCTGGAGGAAGTGGGCATCTCAGCTGCCACCCACTGAGGCAGGAATAGTGTGTTCTCCAAAAAAACCAGCTCCTCAGGTAGACCAGCATGAGTGAGGGGCTGAGCACTGGCAACTGGAGTAAGACTGTGGGTCACAGCCTGTGTGCCTGGTGCTGGCTGCTGGTGGGGGGACAAGTGCATCTTCCCCAGTCTCAGTGTGCTGGTGTGCATGGAGTGTGCATGTGTGTTTGCTAAAAAGCTCCAAACTGGACTCAGCAGTGAATAGCAGGTCCCAGGTCTGGGCAGGGGTATCAGGCAGGCTAGGGTTTGTACTAGTATACCCAGGAGGACTTTTTAATAGAGTGCCTGTGGTACGAGCATGTGAGTATGCACGTATTTGCTCATGAATATCAAACTGCACTAGCCAGCACATAGAGGACCTGTGAGGCAGGTAAGAGGGGAGAGGATCGAGACAGAGATACTGGGAGGATAGAGGGCTGTACCAGTACATGTACAATGTACATGTACAATGTCCATGTGCTTGTGAACCTAAGGTGTCATGTGTGTGCCTTCACACTAGCTGCTATTTCTACCAGCCAGAGAGGAGGAAGGGGAGTTGGCTGTTTAGCATTTATAGCTATATATATGAAGTGAAACTCCTCTGTGGCTGTCTGTGTAACCAGTCATGTCAGAGGCCTCTGTGTGCATGTGTCTCTGGGACATGGGGTCAACTTCACTACTGGTTGAACCTGCAAACAGGGAATTGGCAGTCGTGTCCCTGAGCCTGCATGGAAACCCTGGGTCCCTAGGCTGGGCTCCAGTGGTGGGCAAAACGGAGTCCTGGGACAGAACTCCTGGAAGAGGTGGCAGCTCCTAAATACCCCTTTTAACACGAAGCAGCACAGAAAACAAAAAATAGCCTTGTCATCATGAAAGGAAAGAAAGTAATACAGAGTGGAACAATTCTCCCTGTTTGTATTCAGGAAATTTCCCCTGGACAGCTTTTACACCTTGGTCTGAAAACTGCTTAGGTAACTCATACCCTCTGGCCTTTCCTCCCCCACAATGCCGCCTTCCACAATACCAGCACAACTGATTCAGAGCAGAGCAGTGTAAACAGACAAGGAAATTCATCTGGCTTAGAAATAATTATTGTCCCTGGAAATTCTAAATCAGACTAGATTCCAAATCTGGTTCACAGTTTAACTATAGGAAATATCACACTAGGTACTGACTGATGGGATGGAAGCAGATATGTGAAGAAGTGGCAGCCCTGAGTTAGAAATAAAAACTGAAACAAAGCAATGTCCCAAATCATTGCTGCCAGCAAGATGTCAGGTATTTTAAATGCTTTATGAAGTAGCAGAGGATTTGAGAGCATTCAAGTTCACTCTGAGGGGCAGAATTGCAACCAACCACTTTTAGGGTGCTTGCTTTAAAATGATGTGTGTGATACTCCAGACTTCACTGACTGCACAATAAATGCAGTATGACCAGTGTAGATGTAAATACCCCAGCCCTACCATTCAGGACACGATGGAACACAAGCTTTTATTCCTACTACTTGGAAAAGAACAGGCCTTTATTGTTAAGTATTTCACAGTGAACAACAATATTCAATAAAAATTCTACACAAAAATGTACATTTACCTGTATTCATTTGTGTAGTCAAAATCTTGTTTGTTATGAGTGGGCTTTAGGAAGTTGCATTCAATAATCCCAACTACACCAACACCCATGTTGTTTGCCTGTAAAAAATTAAGATCTATCAGGAAGAACAACATATATTCTATGCTAATATTGCAAGAGTCTGTCAGAGGTAATTACAAGCTACAGATACTAGGGAAAAATAATTTTCTGGCTTATAACTCCTCTCCAAAAAGAAACTCTTGACATAAAGCCCCTAAGTAAAAAAAAAATCCTCTGTTCCACTCCTCTTTTTGTCCTGGAAGACATGCACAGGCCCCTGTTTTTTGTATCAAGCTTAGTTTCAAAAACAAACATTAAAACAACTGCATATAATTTAATATCATTTTTAACTGCTGCACAAACTAAAAAGAGTGGTTTTAAAAGGATACCTCAATATCCTTGTTTCCATCTGTATTCTGTTTTAAAAACAGCATTTGTAAAAATAATTTTAAAAGATGTTAAAGTATTTTTGAGCTCTAATTTCTTACCTTTAACTGACAGCCAACTCTTTCGTAAGCTTTGATGAGTCTGTTTTTATGGTACATCATTATTCCATAATGATCTTTGTTTTTGCAGTTAAATCCGAAAGTAATTCTTACTGTTTTAGCCTTTTACCACATATTAAGGAACAGTCTGGTTAACCTCATGTAACACAAAAATATAGTTACTCTGAGTGTTCATTCCAAACTGGGTCCTGGAACTTACTTTTTTTATATATTGAAATAATTCCTTCAATATGTCTGCACAAAAAACCCAAACACAACAACAACAAAAAACCAAAAACCAACCCATGAGTAAAACTGCAACATACCCAGCGGAACTGAAACAGCTTACATAACAAGTTGCATCATTAAGTTCAGTGTGCAATGATGTAAACGTTAGCAAAGGATACATTCAAAAATTTTGGCCTATATATATCACGTTCAATGAAGGCGAGACTTTTGGAAACCAGCTGTGTTTTCACTTTTTGTCCTCGCAGAATGATCTGCATTGTTGGCTTCAAATACAAAATACTGCAATAAGCCTATGAAACATACAGTAACTCCTGTTATTAAAAAACCCCAAAACTTCAAGGTATGAGTATTTTATAATACACATTACATTTAGGAAGATAAATGCAAGTTTTAATTAAATTTTATGAAAGGTGGTTTTTTTTCCAGCTTTAATCCAGAAAAATAGGAAATGCAAGTGTGCATAATAAGAATACTTATATCACAAATTAAGTGAATAGCAACTGAAGAACAACTTTTATGACTATGACAAGTTAATCAGGTATCCGAAAATGCAGTTTTAACCACTAAAAGAGCCCCTCTTTTCTTATACCCTATTGAGAGCTTAAAAATTTTACTGCAAACTTTAAAATAACAAAAGCAAGCGTATTAACTTTGCTCTAAATGACTGCATATTATCATAGCTTGGCAGTAGCTATGCAATCTTCTTATAAACATGTAGATCTATGAATTTTAATTTGCATTTCATTTGTCAATATATTTACAACTTCTAATAATTGAAGTGGATATAGGACTTCAGTGAGTCTTAAAATAATTGAAGGTTTCAGTTCAACTGGAATAATACTTCTGAATATTATCCACAAGTGCCCAGAACACCTAGTTATTCCAGATGTACTTTCTTATAAAAAGAAGCCTTCAAAGCTTATGAATCAATAATGGAAGCAATGGCCATATCAATTAGCCTACAGAAAACCCCTGTCCCTGTCTGCATGTTTGTGTTCAAACAATGCAGCTGCTTTTTCATTCTCTTACCTCTTTTTGAAACCTATAAATGACAATTTGCCAACCAAAACCTATGTGTTTTAAAAGATCCACATGGGCATGGCATCAGTACTATATGCATGTATACCTGAATTACATTGGAATGTTTACTCTGCTGACAAGCACAAACCCCTCTATTTAATTTCTGAAGCTACTGACTGCATTTCCTTTTTGCTCCTCAATGGATGATGATGGATACATTTAAAGTTATTAGCAAGACTACATAAAATCCAGTAATTTTCTTCTAAATAAACAGCAAATATTTATACAAGTTCACAAATACATTCCACCGTCAGTTTTCAAAATTAACATTACCATATAGCCCTTTTACATTTAATTTCTGATATTTTTCCTCCTCTCCCCCAACCAACACTTCTGTAGCACATTATATTATACCAAAACCATATACCTTCCATCTTCCAAAAATAAACAAACAAACTAATTTTAAAAAATGTTATACATACTCGCAGTGAGTAGTCACTTTCTGGAACAATCTGGTCCATTCTCTCTTGTTTTTTATACCCTCTTTTGCCAGTTTCATCTAAGTCTTCTGGAATTCTGATGTCGTATTTATCCTTGTCAAAGTCAAACTCTGGTTTTTCATTTTTATCTCTAAGAAATAAGATTAAAAAACATATACTAATTACAGAAAAAAAAAAGCCAACACAAGATAAGATCTTGTAGTGGACCCAGTGGGTCCAAGATCCAAAGAAAGGTCCAAAGATCCAAGAGAAAGGGAATTCCTTTGAGCCGTGCTGGTTTTCCTCACAGATTTGCTAAAATTCACATAAACAAAGTTTGCCAGGTCCTTTCTGATATGCAAGGAATACAAGAGAAGTCATAGCAAGTAAGTCATTCATGAATTCTAACTAAACAGGTCATGCTTCAAAAATAAAAGCAGTCAGTATATCAGCTTTAAATTCTGCATGGACTAAGATACATGCATACCTTCTACATGCAAAATTTCTAAACATTACAAACTGCCTTCCTAAGATTTTTAATGCTGCAAAAATGACACCACAGCTTTCCAACTCAATAATTATCACAATTTCTTCCTGGACCACTCACTGGATGTATATACTATATTTAGTTGCAGAAGTGTACACTGTAGTATACTGGCAGTACCTTTGCAGAACATTGAGATATATCATACTTGGAATATAAGTATTCCAGAAATAAAGTCTTTTAATAGTGAAACAGCTCTGTTTTTTAAAAAAAGCAGATGGGATTACAACATATTAGAAACAACATGAACTCCTCCAGAAGTGTTCTCTTCCACAGCTTCCCATGAGTGCACTCCAAAATTCAGAATATGAAAGTCATCCTGCCCAGTCGCCTGACTTCACTGCATTTTCCTTTGCTCAAGCAATGAAGTTTCGCACATTCCTGAAAATGTTCCGACCTTAAAGTAAATTAAAGTCTACCTGAACAATGCAAATTAGTTTCTGAAGCGTAAAGGAGATTAAGCTTTTGTTATGGAACAGGTGGGAAGGCAAAACAACCAGAACTAGTAATACTTTGTTACCTCCAGCTGTCTTGTATTAAAATCTCCTAAGATAAAAGTGAATGACTTCAATCATGCAAGTTTGAATCTAGTTTCCCAGTTACAGCTAACTGCCCACAGTCTTTTGCAATTATTCCACAAAAATACCTTGTATGTTTGCATAAAGATAACAGAAACCAAGTGAGAGATATAAGAGACTGGACTTGATCTTACCTTCTAAGATTCCAAATGATAATCCTTGTTCCTTTTTTCCCTATTATAGCATCTAGCTCTGCCAGTAACTTCTCCTCAGTAGAAAATAAAGAATGTGTTAAGATGGCCTTCAGGTTGTTTTTTGATTCTGTTGGATCACTTAGGTGTCGTAAGCATTATGTTAAGGAGAGCAACTTTGAATGAAGTAAGATTTCAGAAGACGAAGAAACTTCTGCAATAGTATCCTGTACTCACTTCATGGGTTCTCATTCCACATTTCAGAGCGCCAACAAATTTAAAGGCTTTCACAAATTACAGCCTTTCTTGCAGCCTACAATTTATTTAGGGTATCTGTAAGACTAGA
The DNA here is from genome assembly GCA_009769605.1 of Bucorvus abyssinicus. Classification (NCBI taxonomy): domain Eukaryota; kingdom Metazoa; phylum Chordata; class Aves; order Bucerotiformes; family Bucorvidae; genus Bucorvus; species Bucorvus abyssinicus. The sequence goes on along the minus strand of CM020030.1, from coordinate 20,690,289 downwards.
CAAGGAGATTTCCTTTACTGATACTATCATCCAAATTTTACACGTACCCACAACTTTTCATTCCAAAATTGTTGAAAGGATATGTTGGTTGTCAAACGTCACTATAGGAACCATGACATGTTCTGCTTTTGTGGCTTCAAGAAAAGTCTGAGATAACAGGCCCACACTCATGGTTTCTCCATTCTTGGTGAAGACTATAGCATCTTTTCCCAGGCGCATGGACCCAGATTTAAACCCATTTCCATACAGTCCCACTGGAACACGGCCATTCATCACAGATTTCTCACTGAAGCCGAAGCTGAAACATATGAAAGCATTAGAGGAATGTAAAAAGACCTGTAAAACTTGAAGACCCAAAGGATGTACACAAGACTTACCAAATTAGACTTAAACGCAATGAGTTTCTCTCTTGTTTTAGAGACCAGGAACTACTGTACAATTAAACAATGTACAGTTCAGCAAATCCTGAAAGTTACCCATGAAGCATTGCTAAAACCACACTGCACAAAACCAGAGAAATTTCCTTTCATCTTTAAGTATGAAAAATAAATATAAACTGCCTGGAATTATGTAATAAACATTCTTATAGGATTCTAATAGTTATATGGCTTCACAATAAATACTAGGAAAAGCCTCTAAAGCTTTTTTGTACCTCCTCCCTCTGCTTGAAAAATGCGAGATCTACATATTTTTCATTAGTATCTACTCATTACATTTGATGTAAAACAGGTAACTGCATATGGAACATGGAATTTAGCAAGCAAGATATTTATTATGGTATCTAACAGAAAAAGAAAAGTAACAGTTTGAATTCAAGCCTGCTAAAGTTCAAACCCAGAGATTTATCTGCAGGCAGAGCAATGTTTCATACCAAAGGACCAACTGAACAGCCACCTCTTTGCTAACTGAAGAAACAAAAGGAGCAGAAAGATCAGTTCAAACCCTATAGAGTATTTAAAGCTAAATAGAACACATCAATATAATTATTATTTCCTTCAGTCTTCCATGATACCTTCTATTTTCAATACTCCAAAGGCCTGGAACTGAACCTCCCCTTTTCACTTGCTCATTAAACTAAAGCAATCTTGAATAAAAAAAAAAATTAAATTCTCCTTAGGTCTGCTACCTTAGGTCTGCTAAAGGGCACAACAGAGAGTTTACACAGCACAACCACTGCACAGTAAGTTAAATGGGAAGGTTGTCAGAAAGGATAAAAGGAAATTATGAGATAAAAAATACACTGACAAAGCTGTGTGAACGTTTTACTAGCATCTGTCTATTCTAGTCTCACTTGGATAACATTTCTGAAAGTGAGTGGTTAAGTTTATGAACAAAATTAGTTGACTACATATGAGAAAAAGGAATAAGCTAAGCAATAACAGAACTATTAGCTGGAATTTTCACAAGGAAAAAATGCAGAAGAGGTTATCCACCTTAGCATTTTGTGCAGCTTCTCTGAGTTCATACCATTTCCGTTATCAGTGAATGTCAAGCATATATTGTCGTTTATCACCGTTTTGTCTATCCATATCTGTTTAGCGCTCACATCTGGATCATAAGCATTATCTGAAGAGAAAAAAAACAAACAAGGGTGGGATAATAAAAAGCAAAAATTAAACAGTTTGTGCAAACATATTTTCAGGTGTTTAATTCCGGTGAAGAAGTCAGATAGTAACTCTCCCAAAGTTACTTAAATCCATATGTAGCACGCAACAGAGCAGGAATACATATATAATCAATTTGCTAAACGTTATTCTTGCAATGCTTCCAAACAGCTATATGGAATAGCTGTCCCTAACTTTATTACGGTGCTACGCTTGCACATATGTTTATTTGATGAAGACGGCAGCCTAACGTAGTTGCCTAATCCCAAGCCTATGACCCTGAAAAGTCACATGCTAAACTAATGGAGCTTTAAAATTGTGGCTATTTTTCAGCTCCACAGTTAGGTATGTAATATAGTTCCAGAAATTCTGTGCTGGCACAGATATAAAATTCTCAGCTAAGTCACTCAATATTATTATTTCCTTCAGTCTTCCATGATACCTTCTATTTTCAATACTCCAAAGTATATTAGTCAACGATTTTAGCTGACAATATTAGTTGAAAATATTAGTCAACCTTTGCACAGAACCAGGAAAATATAGTGTTTAATAAAGTAAATGTCATGTTAACACCAACTTCTTTATAGAAGACAACACTAAATCAAAACATTACAATGAAACAGCTGTGTTAAAACTTGGCAAACCTTGCCTGAAAACAACACACCATTTCCCAGCTATTACACATGACAGTAATATATAGGCAAAAATTTTGGGTGGTGATGAGCAGCTTAAATAGGAAACGAAACCAAGACAAGTTTCTACTTTAATGTCCTGTCTCACAAGCAGCTGTGGCAATATGTACTTTCTCCCAGCCACGCAAACATCTCTTCCAGCTGGCTCTCAGGAGGCTAGGCTATTGTCTGCAATGTAGACAACAGCACATCAGTAATATACATGGCTGCAACAACACCTTACCTGCTGTGGGCCTGCAGGCTTTCTAATTCGGAAATCAGATTTGAAATTCTGTAACAACTTCAGACAATCAAATTTGAGTCACAAAAAAAAAAAAAGCAAAGCGAGAAACCAGAAGCCCAGCTCCCGCATTTGATTCTGTGAAATCTAGAATTGATTCCACAGGTGCAGGAGATTTAGGTGAAAAAAACTGTTGCTGCTGTGGTATCACATCACTTCCACATTACAGAGCTAAGTGTCACAAATACGTATTTTGCTGGTGCAAGTTGTTTAGTCTAAGAAGGTATGATTTTCACAGAAGGGTAGTACAGAATGCTTTAGGCTACCCTTCTATTTACAGGACTTGAAAGAGCTTGCAGCATTGCCACCACAAGTGAAACGGAAACCATGGCTCCGCAAACGTTTCTTGTCTGCAAAGCTAGTTTAAATCTCATCTGCCCTAACACCACTTTCTTGCATCTCTTTTCCTCCCCCTGCACTGTGCTACTCATGGAATTTGTGAGGAGGGAAAGCACAAGGAGGAGGACAGGTGGGATGTGATGGCACAGAAGGAACTGCCTCACTGCCTGTTTTGCAAGTTCAGCTGAGGGCCATAAATAAACAGCTCAAGCCAACACTGTGGCCTATAAAAAGGAATCACAGCTTGGTAGCTCACTTTCTATAAGCACAAAGTGCAAATTGTATCCACAGTGAAAAAGTTCATAAAACATATTTCAGCAACAACAAAAGAGAACATTTCAAGTACAACTAAAAGTCTGGAAGTCTTCCGATTTGCTAGCTCACCAACTCTCTAGATGTCCCATTTACCCTCTTCCAAGTATCACCATTAGCTCACCTAAATTTAATCTGATTGAGGACTAATGGAAAAAGCCAGCAATACAACCATCAAAAAGTTGACAGGAGAGAATAGAGCTTAAATGACAAATTTCAGCATACAGACAATTAATGTTTTAGGTAAGTTCACATAAACTAAAATTCAGGCCTTCATAATGTAACCTTGTTTATATAATTTGATATTTGGTATATGGTGATATGCCAGATATCAAATTTGTACACCATTTGTAATAGTATAGCCTTACACAGGATGCGAAAGACAGATTACAAAACTTATTTAAATCAACAGGACTAACTTAAAGCCTTTACACTCAGTATGCTGCTACTATGCTTTTGAAGCTTTGTTAAAGCAACACATATGACAAACCAGGGGCAAATGAAGAAGACAAGTTTGTGTGCCTTGCGCAGCACATCCACCATCATGCCACCCAGGTGTAGCAGGTTGAAGGAAAAAAAAACCCTGCTTGAAGGCTTACTAATTGAATTATTCCCTTCCATGTTACGGTTTGCCCATCTTATGGGATGAGAAAGTTTTCTTGAGAGGGCACTGCCCCTTTAAGAAGCTGCGGGCTCGGGCGGCCGGGGGCTACTGTGGACTTCCTGGCTGCCTTCCGGAGGGCTTCGGGGCGTTTCGGCTACTCGAGACTTCCGGGGCTAGTTCGGGACTTGCGGGGCTGCTTCTCCGGACTGCTTCGGGGGGCATTCGCAGCTCGTTCGCGGCTCCTCGGCGCTCCGGACACTCTCCGCTCTGCGGGAGTCACTGCGGGACTTCAGCTTCGTTCCGGGAAAGAGGCTTCTCCAAAACCCCGCAGCTCAGCTCTGGGGACTTTGCAGGCTGCCGGAGTGGACCGTGCACCGGGGCAGCCCCCGCCACGCCGCCTGAGACAGACTGCTCGCCTGGAGGTTTTTCTGCTGCTTTGATATTCTTCTCTGCACAACGAGAAAGCGGTAGGGACAGCGTTTCCTGCATATTACAGCCCGGCGTTCATAACAGCCGCGGTTTCTTTGTTCGCTCCACGGAAGCGCACACGTGGCCGGTGCCATTTTTCTGGACTGCACGTGGTACCGTCCCCCTTTGTCTTTGTTCTTGTGTTTAAAACCCTCACCTTTCCATCCTGCACAGATTCTCAGATTTTGCATTGGTTTTTTCCTGCATGTTATATATATTCTAGTTTTAATAAAGTTTTGTTTCAGTTTTCCAAACGTTCAGAGGTCTCACAAATCTTTTATTTGTCCTCTCCGTATCTCTGCTTTTGAACCCTTTTCTCTCCCGGAGGAGAGGGGTTCGGGGATAGGGAAGGACTCGTCCCCGTGCTCGGCTTGCCTCAGCCGACCGGCGACATAATTGGCGTCCCTGGGTGGGCACTTCTGAATAATTTAATATTCATATTAAAGTTTGGAAACTGAAACAAACAAGGTTTTCCAGGATGGTGCTAAGCGAGCTTTTGTTTGAAGCTCTTAAGCAGTACGGTTTAAAAATGCTCTATGATCTGGTGCCTGGCACACCAACTGTGATGTCAAATTACCTGTTTCTAATTGGTACTGGTTTATGGTTTGCTGGTCTGGGGCACTTAGCAAAGAAGGTGTTCACCCTGGCGTGTGTAATTTCGGTGTTTTGGTCTGTACTCAGTCAGTTTATAATGCTCCCAGTGTATTTTGCACAGTACATGATAGTGGCTGCCTATGATTCGTCTAGCAAATGGATGATGGGAAATAACACTTCTCCATTTGGTACTGGATCAATGGCAATTGAAACTGGATATTCGGCAAATGGTATTATTTTCCTGTATTTGATAACTTTGTTATCAGTTATCTGTAACATGGTCCAGGGGTGGATAATTATCAAGAATAAGTATCACATGGGCACTACACCCACTAAATCTGCTGCTGCCTCTCCACCCAAACAAGCACAGGTTGCCCCTGTGAAAAAGAAAAATAAGCCCTCTGGTGCTAAACACCAGAAAAAGACTAATTATGCAACAGATAGCTCTGATGACGATGCAGGACCAAGCACCTCCCAAAAGCGTCCAGGAAAGCCTTCAGGGAATACTGCCTCAGCGACTCCACCAGCACAGCCCTCCCAAGGATCCTCATCACGGGATGAGTCATCAGATCAAGAGGTAAACACCCAGCCTCAGTCCAGGAAGGACCTGAGAAGCATTAGAAAGGAATTTAGCAGGCATGATGGTGAGTCACTAATGGTATGGTTGCTTCGCTGCTGGGACAATGGGGCTGATAACATTGATTTAACTAGCAAAGAAGCCAGACAGTTAGGAAATGTGGCCCGGGAAGGTGCTATTGATAGGGCAATGGGCAAAAAGGCAAAACAGTGCAGTCTCTGGAAACGGCTTCTGACTGCTGTGAAGAGCAGATACCCTTTCAGAGATGACATAGAATGCCGCCCTACTAAATGGACTGTCCTGAGCAAAGGTACTAACTACCTGAGAGAGCTGGCTATGAAAGAGGTCATCTATGGTGACTGGAATGTTAATGTCAACCCGGACCAGGTGCACAGTAACGAGCCTTTGCTGCGCAAATTTGTGCAGAGTGCACCCCAGTCATATGCCCATACATTGGCCACAATGCTGTGGGAAAGAGAGGGTGAAAATCGGCCACTCACCATAGAACAGGTGTCTAACCGGATTCGCCAGTATGAGGACAGTCTTTCCCATACCTCTGCCTTCATTGCAGCAGTGGAGAAAGTGACAGACAAAATGACAGAGAAAATATTGGACTCTATTAATAGGTTAGAGCAAAGAACCGTTTCCTCTCCTGTGTATACCCATGTGTCAGCTGTTAGGAGAAATCGTCCTCCCAGAGCAAGGCGCAACAGACAGGACAGGCCACGATGTGACCGCCAGTGCTGCTCGAGAGGTCGTGAAGACACGAGGAGATGGGAACAACGACCTGCCGCTAACCACGGGGTACCAGCACATGAGCTGCAGAGCAGACCACACCAACATGACGACTGCAACCGAAGAGTTGTCGCTCCAGTCTTCGGTGAACAGTGCTGCAGCTCAAGGAGCAACTCCTATGAAGAAGGTACCACAAGCCGGATAGACCCTTCCACTGACTGTGGACCACACCCTAGGCATTAGAGGGGCCCTGCCTCTAGCCAGGTGGAGGAAAGGGATAACAGGGTATACTGGACTGTGTGGATTCGATGGCCTGGCACATTAGAACCACAGAGGTACAAGGCCCTGGTAGACACAGGCGCCCAGTGTACCTTGCTACCATCGGATCATCAAGGAACTGAGACTATCACTATCTCGGGTGTGACAGGAGGATCACAAGAGCTTACCTTGGTAGAAGCTGAGGTCAGCCTCACTGGACATAACTGGGAAACTCACAGAATTGTGACTGGCCCAGATGCTCCATGCATTTTAGGCATAGACTTCCTCCGGAAAGGGTATTTTAAGGACCCGAAAGGTTATAAATGGGCCTTTGGGATAGCAACCGTGGGAGCCGATGGCATTATCCGGTTGTCCACATCGGTCGAACTTTCGGATGACCCTTTTGTCGTTAGCAGAATGAAGGTGGAAGATCAAAAATTGCCTACTGCATCCTCCACAGTTCACCGCCGGCAATACCGCACCAACCGAGACTCTCTGCGCCCCTTAGAGAAAATGATTCGAGAGTTGGAGAGACGAGATGTCATCAGCAGAGCTCGCTCACCTTTCAACAGTCCTATATGGCCTGTGCAAAAGACCAACGGAGAGTGGAGACTGACAGTGGACTATCGTGGGCTGAATGAAGTGACACCACCGATGAGTGCTGCTGTTCCTGATATCTTGGAGCTTCAGTACGAACTGGAGTCCAAGGCAGCCAAGTGGTATGCCACGATAGACATTGCTAACGCTTTCTTTTCCATTCCCATAGCACCAGAGTGTAGGCCACAGTTTGCCTTCACCTGGAGGGGTATCCAGTATACCTGGAATCGATTGCCCCAGGGGTGGAAGCACAGCCCGACAATCTGCCATGGACTGATCCAGGCTACCCTGGAGAAAGGTGGTGCTCCTGAACATCTTCAGTACATCGATGACATCATTGTATGGGGTGATACCGCAGAAGAAGTCTATGAGAAAGGTAGGAAGATAATCCGCATTTTGGTGGATGCTGGTTTCTCCATCAAGAGAAGTAAGGTCAAAGGACCTGCCCGAGAGATTCAGTTCCTGGGGGTTAAGTGGCAGGATGGACGCCGCCACATCCCCACAGATGTGATCAACAAGATCACAGCTATGTCTCCGCCTACCAACAAGAAAGAGACCCAGTCTTTCTTGGGAGTCATAGGCTTCTGGAGAATGCATATTCCTGGGTATAGTCAGATTGTTAAACCTCTCTATACTGTTACCCGGAAGAAAAATGATTTCACATGGGGCTCTGATCAGCAGCATGCCTTTGACTTAATCAAAAGGGAAATAGCACATGCTATGGCCCTGGGACCTGTGCGAACAGGACCAGAGATTAAAAACATTCTGTACACTTCAGCTGGGGACTGTGGTCCTACCTGGAGCCTTTGGCAGAAGGCACCAGGAGAAACCCGTGGTCGTCCCCTAGGATTTTGGAGTCGTGGATATAAAGGCTCAGAGGCCAATTATACTCCCACTGAGCAGGAGATATTGGCTGCCTATGAGGGAGTCCGAGCTGCCTCAGAAGTAATTGGCACTGAAGCACAGCTCCTCCTAGTCCCCCGACTGCCAGTCCTAGGCTGGATGTTCAAAGGGAAGATAGCATCTACCCACCATGTCACAGATGCTACCTGGAGTAAGTGGACTGCCCTGATTGTACAGAGAGCTAGGATAGGTAACTCTGGTCGCCCAGGAATTGTGGAAGCTATTACAGACTGGCCTGCAGGAGAAGATTTTGGGATGCCACCGAACGAGATAGTCACTCGTCCTGATGAAGCACCCCCATATAAAGACCTCTCAGACCAGGAGAAGAAATATGCTCTCTTCACCGATGGATCCTGCCGCCTCATAGGAAACCAACGGAAGTGGAAAGCTGCCGTATGGAGTCCTATGCGCCAAGTTGCAGAAGCAGCGGAAGGAGAAGGTGAATCGAGTCAATTTGCAGAGGTCAAAGCCATCCAGCTGGCCATGGACATTGCTGAAAGGGAGAACTGGCCACGGCTGTACCTGTATACAGACTCCTGGATGGTGGCAAATGCCTTGTGGGGTTGGCTGGAGAGGTGGCAGAAAGACAATTGGCAGCGTAAAGGTAAGCCTATTTGGGCTGCCACTCTGTGGCAAGATATTGCTGCCCGGCTGAAAAGGTTAGCTGTAAAGGTAAGGCATGTAGATGCCCATGTCCCAAAAAGCAGAGCCACTGAGGAGCATAGAAATAACCACCAAGTTGACAAAGCAGCCAGAGTGTTCCAGATAGATCTGGACTGGGAACACAAAGGTGAACTATTCCTTGCTCGGTGGGCCCATGACTCTTCCGGTCACCAGGGAAGAGATGCAACCTATCGATGGGCTCGTGACCGAGGGGTGGATTTAACCATGGATGCAATTACCCAGGTTATCCATGACTGTAAGATTTGCGCTGCAATTAAACAGGCCAAAAGGTTAAAACCTTTATGGTACAGTGGACGGTGGTCGAAGTACAAGTACGGAGAGGCCTGGCAGATTGATTACATCACTCTCCCTCGAACTCGCCAGGGTAAGTGCTATGTTTTGACAATGGTGGAAGCAAGCACCGGATGGCTTGAAACCTATTCCGTGCCTCATGCCACTGCCCGTAATACTATTCTGGGCCTTGAAAGGCAGATTTTGTGGCGGCATGGCACTCCAGGAAGAATTGAGTCTGATAATGGGACTCATTTCAAAAACAATCTGGTGGCCAATTGGGCCAAAGAACATGGTATCGAATGGATTTATCACATTCCATACCATGCTCCAGCCTCCGGTAAAATAGAACGCTATAATGGCTTGCTGAAAACCACCCTGAAAGCATTGGGTGGTGGAACTTTCAGAAACTGGGATAAACATCTGGCAGAAGCCACCTGGCAAGTGAACACGAGGGGATCAATCAATCGAGCCGGCCCTGCCCAATCAGACCTTTTACATACCATAGAGGGGGATAGAGTTCCTGTGGTATGTGAAAGTAATCTGCTGGGAAAAGCTGTCTGGGTTTCCCCTGCTGCAACTCCAGACAGACCCATCCGTGGTGTTGTCTCAGCCCAAGGCCCTGGACACACCTGGTGGGTAATGCAAGAGGATGGTGAAGTCCACTGTGTACCACAGGGGAAGTTAACCCTGGCTGAAACACCCTGAACCAGAGTCTCATGCTGTTAATTTCTGTATAATACAATGTAAATGAGATGCGCATAACGTACATGGTATGGAATAAAGGGGTGGAATGTAGCAGGTTGAAGGAAAAAAAACCCTGCTTGAAGGCTTACTAATTGAATTATTCCCTTCCATGTTACGGTTTGCCCATCTTATGGGATGAGAAAGTTTTCTTGAGAGGGCACTGCCCCTTTAAGAAGCTGCGGGCTCGGGCGGCCGGGGGCTACTGTGGACTTCCTGGCTGCCTTCCGGAGGGCTTCGGGGCGTTTCGGCTACTCGAGACTTCCGGGGCTAGTTCGGGACTTGCGGGGCTGCTTCTCCGGACTGCTTCGGGGGGCATTCGCAGCTCGTTCGCGGCTCCTCGGCGCTCCGGACACTCTCCGCTCTGCGGGAGTCACTGCGGGACTTCAGCTTCGTTCCGGGAAAGAGGCTTCTCCAAAACCCCGCAGCTCAGCTCTGGGGACTTTGCAGGCTGCCGGAGTGGACCGTGCACCGGGGCAGCCCCCGCCACGCCGCCTGAGACAGACTGCTCGCCTGGAGGTTTTTCTGCTGCTTTGATATTCTTCTCTGCACAACGAGAAAGCGGTAGGGACAGCGTTTCCTGCATATTACAGCCCGGCGTTCATAACAGCCGCGGTTTCTTTGTTCGCTCCACGGAAGCGCACACGTGGCCGGTGCCATTTTTCTGGACTGCACGTGGTACCGTCCCCCTTTGTCTTTGTTCTTGTGTTTAAAACCCTCACCTTTCCATCCTGCACAGATTCTCAGATTTTGCATTGGTTTTTTCCTGCATGTTATATATATTCTAGTTTTAATAAAGTTTTGTTTCAGTTTTCCAAACGTTCAGAGGTCTCACAAATCTTTTATTTGTCCTCTCCGTATCTCTGCTTTTGAACCCTTTTCTCTCCCGGAGGAGAGGGGTTCGGGGATAGGGAAGGACTCGTCCCCGTGCTCGGCTTGCCTCAGCCGACCGGCGACACCAGGTATGGCATGGAGTGATAAAATAGCTGAAATGACTTAACAGATTGTTACTGCCAGAACAGTGAGCCTTTCTCCAACCCATGTAGTTCTGGGTTTCCTCCTTTGTGACAGCTCTGGCCTTACCTAGCTGAAAAATTCCTATTTGCTTTTGTTAGGTTAATTTTCTGGATTAACAACAGCAAAAGTCATGCACAGGAAGCAAAGGAATTGTGAGTAGAAGAGCTTCTCCCTTTGGCAGCAGCAAACTGCTAGATTGTGGGAGACTTTAAGGAGCAGCAGGACTTGTTGCTGTCAGATTTGTAAACAAGGATGGACATGAACGGACAGGTATGGACATGTACTCAGAGTGAAGCTAACTAGCCAATTATAGTCTTAGAATAGGCACGTGAATTTCACTAATGAGCCAATTAACTGTAACCTTGAAGCGCATGATTAGTGCATGTACGGAAACTCTGTGCCTATAAATATAACTCTGTCGCACTTAATAAACGGAGCTTTCTGCACACCATATTGGCGTCTGGGTCTGCTCCGTTCCGGCATGAGGATTGTGTAAACCACAGCGACACTAGATAAGTTTGGTAAGTCTTTCCAAACCACACCTTTATTTTGAGGAACTAGTTAAAGTAAGTCTGCAAATCATTCCCTAACTTGGGAAACACGCAACTCTGAAGATATGCAATTAACCACTGTTCAAAATCAAATGCAAGATCATCAACAAGCGCTAATAAATTAAATGGCTACACAAGCCCTAGCTAACAGCAGATGACAGAGACAACAACAAAAAGCATAACTCTTAGGACACTGATGGATGGACCATTAAAAGGAACCACTCAAGTATAACCCTGAAGATGTTCAGCCAGAAACTCAGTACCAAAAGAAGAAAATTAAGATGTTTGAGGAGTACTGTGACAATGTGCAAAAATTACTATTGGATGTTTTGAGGAAGCACTGAAGAAAAGGGAAAGCTCACAAGAAGATGGGAGAAGAATGGTATAATGGGGCGGAAGGCGGGGTGGAACACAGAATAACACAGGCTAATTGTGTGCAAGCTGGCTGCTGGTCAGTAAGCTTGTGCGGTTGGACCCTGTGCCACTCTTACTGAACACTACTTATAGCCATTTCAGGTGTGAGTGTGCTCTCTATTCTCAGTGTGTGCCTGCACGCATTTGCTCTGCTAGCAAACTTTAAGCTGGACAATCTGACAAGTTGGAAGAAACCTGCAGCTGCTGAGATCCAAGGTCTAAGCCAGAGACTGGAAAAAACCCAGAACACAGATACTGGAAAGACTCCAAGATCTTGGTGAAACATATGGAAACACAGGTAAGCACGAGTGGTAAGTGAGTATGAGTACGCATATGCACCACTACTGCACTTTAAAACTGGTTAGCCAGCAAGCAGGAATAGGATAAGGCCATCTGTGCGCTCACATTTCAAGCACTGCTTGTGTTCATGTGGGTTCTTGCAAAGTTACTGTCCTCCTCTCTGTGCTTATCTGTCTGTAGCCAGCTGTGTCAGTACAGGATGCAAGTGTGCACATCTTGGGAATGTGCAGTCAGCCTTACTACCTTCTGGGCCTGGGAACAGCAAAAAGCAGCAGGCTTGCATTTGGTGGATTAGAAGAGAAGGTATTCACTTTGTTCCAGTCGTCTATATTTGGCGATCCTTAATAAACTCTGTAAAAAGAAACCATCAAATCCTACAAGGCCTCTGCAGCTGCTGTCAGGTAGTATGTATACTGTTAAGAAAGAAAAAAGTCAATCTGACTGAACCAAAAAATATATTGTATGATTCTGGATGGTAACAACAGGATTAACTCTTTCCCTTACCTGAAAGAAAAAAGTTTTATAACAGGAAAAAAGCATTACAATCAATTACTCAGGCAAACTATTGATCCACATACCTATAAGTTCTGCAATTGCACTGAAAGGCCAGGTATGACTGGTAGAGTTGGTATGCAAGAACTTTGGACAAAGCTGGAATAAACCAGAAACAATGGCATTAGTTTGCACTCTTCAACAATAGCGAGGCAGAAAATAGTACATTAAATAAGGTAACATTAAATGAAGCCGTTTTCTATAACCTACCCACAGGTTGTAATTTAATTTACTTTTAGATACTGGCATACTGACACCTTTTAAAGGGAACATTAACATAGCTATTAAAGACAAAAAAGCAATAGAGAATTCAGCACAGTATCATACTATATACTGAGCACGAGTTTTATTGCCATCCTACATCAAACTCTTCATAAAATTATACAGAACTATTGCTATATACTAATGCTAGAGGTGACAGAGAACATCAAAGCCTTAGTCCATATCTACTAACACAAGCACATGCTCCCAGATGTTAAACTGTGAGTATTAAACTTAATCCAAAAAGTAAGCAGCATCTAATACACTCAGTGGCTTACTGTTTGATGTCATTGCTCCTTTTGCCCATATTAATCAAAATGATCTGTCACATTTTCCTCAACCAGCAGTTTGTGATTTTAAGAATTTGATCTCATACATTTTATCCTCACTTACGATAAGATGCAACCAGAGGACCATAGACGCTAACAGGATTAGATGAGAATATGCATGAAAATATTTATGGGATGTATCTAACAGAGGTCAGTGACAAAAAGTATTCTCAAGTAACTTATGAAAGCCTAGGTTCATATATATTCACCCAGATCAAAAGACTAGGAAATCCAGAGTTAATATTCATATAACTTAAGGATTTGTCAATGAAAACGTTCGGAGAAATTTAGCTGCTGAAACTGATACAGTTGCATTTGCATTACCACTGAGAATATCTGTAATTATACTTTTACAAGGCCTTTAACACAAACCCACTGCACTTATATGCTTTAGTCTCACTGGCATAGTTATGTTGATGGCATAAAAAGCAGTATCTATGAATACATAATGCTGGAAATAGTCCTTGTACAACACAAAAAAAATATAATGCACATTATAAACACACATATATAAAATTAGAAAAATATTTTTAAATAGTGTGTACACATCCATACTTCATGAATTTTATGGGACTACTATACTGACATGCACTTTTATATAGTTAGAAAAGTCTAAATAAAAGGAAGCAACCATTTCAAGTCTCCAAGTTCATTTATCAGTGAAAAGAAATAATGCTACAAGCAAGTTCTAGAGCCACGAGCCTGGTACCAGAGCAGGAATAAGGCGGCAGCAGCAGCCCTAGTTCAGATCAACATAAATTGCCAGGAAACCTCACCTTGATTCTAAGGTCATAAGAGCACAGGACACACTTTCAGACTGCAACTTAATCCCTGCATTTCTCCATTGAGCTAGAGTACAAGTATGAATAGACATCAAGTTCTGCATTGCCATCTGTGCTTTATAACTCCAGTCTTACAATCTGGTGAATTGAGTCAGGCTGTCACTGTTGCCCCTTCCAAATTCCTAACAGATACTTAGAAACAATTTACAATCTAAGAAGAAAATGACATCAAGCCTATCAACAGAAACCTCATATTCTATGGCACATGGCTAAAAAGATCTTTCAATTTCTTCCTCTGCCACACAGTTAAATCACTGGATCTTAAGATCTCTTTATCATTCTCTTCAACCCTTCCCAGTACTGGCAACATATGTTCCTTTGCTTTCTAACTTCATGATCAAAATGAAACAACTATTTTCTTTCTTGTCTGCCAGAAATTCTTCATTGTCAAGACATAAACACTAATACTTAAAAAAAAAAAAAACCCCATCAAACAGATGCACTTTCCAGCACTCAACATCTGCTCAACTCACTAAAACATTTTCCTGCTACTAGCCAGTGAAAAACTCCAACTACACACAAGGTAAGGCTGGGACCTCTGGAGTTATTGCTGGCATTGTAACCTCAGCAATATGGCCTGGTCAAGAAGTTCTGACTGTAGTTTTGATGAAGGCATGAACTCATAGTTGTGTGATCGTCAGACAGTGTTGATGAAGGAAGGAACCTCAGTGTCACTAATACTGATATAATCACGAGTAAGTGTCCTTTTTTCTCTGAAGCAAGGCATGCATGTGCACAGCAAGAAAAACTCTTCACATGTTGCCTGTGTAATGCAATGCTTCTCCATTTCTCATTTCACTGCTAGTGATTAACTTTTAAAAGAATAGCATCTTAAAGAACAGCATCTGCTATGAACAAACACCAGAATTATGCCAGTCCTCTCTGGATTGCTGCTTCAAGTAAGGTTTTGAGAAAGGCTGGAAGGTGGTACACAGAACCAGGAACTTGTTAACAGGTATATGAAACAAGAAGATATGGGTCGCAATATGGAAACTGTGACAGTTTTGTTCTTGGCTCCAATATCTCCCCCTAGCATAAGGTGAGCGAGTATCCCATAGTGTAGTTCACAGGAAAGCCTACCTCAGAGCAGACAGCACCATTTCGTCATGTAGGGCATTGAAACAAAGGCACGCGACAAAACCAGATTAAAAAAAATGGAGAATAGTGGTTTAAGGCCACTACCTTCATAGTTTGCTTCAGAGCATACTCATCTGTCAGCAACAACTCATCATTTCCTGATGAACTCATCAGGAAATACTTAAGCCCATTTTGTCCCCTTACACTTTGTTTCATCAAAGCACCATCTTAATTAGCTCATGAATAATTGAAGTTCAATAAGTACAGTAAGAAAGAATTAATCCCCTGGTGAACACTCACTTTTAGCTATGTTAGCATGGCCATAGCTAAGATGATCCAGTTGCTTTGTTCACTGGGCCTAATATATTTTGTTACCAAGTTGGTTTTGGTTTCATATTCTTCTTCTGAGACCAAGTGCAGCAAAATTCCTTTTGGAGACACAATCAAACCTCCTGCTCCTTCAAACTGCATATAGTCCATATTATAAAAAGACTAAACTGCACTAAGAGGAGCATCTTCTACAATTACAACCAGCAAATATTTAAGAATAAAGCAGTTTATCTCTCAAAAATGACAGACAATTTGGAAAAACGGGAACTCTTCCATCCCTTGCAGATCATAAGGCATGCACAAATCAAATTACCACTGAACAATCTGCCTTGTCTTACAGTATTTCACAACTTCTTGGGAAACAACCCCACTGCCATTTTCCTTCTCTCACTCCTAGTTATGCTAGTCCAGTTACATGACTGTGTAATGAACCACATCAGGGAGCTGATCCAAATTAAAAATATTTTTTAAAATCTTATTTTTAACCTGGATCACTTCCCTGATCTGTCTCATCACAAAACCTAGCAAAAATTTTACCAGAGCAACAGGAGGAGATAAATGCCAGTGCAAGAATAAGGCCTATGTTGTTTATACATACTTCTGAAACTAATGGAAATATTTTGGTGAAAACCAACATATTTACAGAGAACAGCTGCTGACAGAAGAGACTGTGACCATCAGCTCTCTATTGTTCTCTAGAAAATAGAGCCTTTTACACTGTAGGACACAACCTGTTAAAAAACTCTAGCCACTGCTTCACTTCTTTAGCGAAAACCTACAAAAATCACAGCTTTCCCTAGAAATAGACTGTAAGTTTTCAGTTACACCTACTTACAAACAACAAAAAAATCCTAAAAGTAATTCAGAAAGTTACCAATTGCACCAAGTGTAGCTTAGATTTTTCATCTGTAAGAGTTCAGATTTCAACTTCGGAACAATTTTAAACTCTGCAGTCTGACTTGTGATATGCAGGTTTTTTTGCAAAGGTTGATTATTAATACTGATGTATTTTCCCCCTCAAGATTAATAAAGCATTAAAAAAAAGCCCCCCTCTTTTTTTTCCTGAACATTGTTTTATTTAAAGGAGAATGCTTCTCTAATAAAACACATCAAACTGTGGATTTCACTTACAAGAATTAAAGACCTGGAATGAAAGTGTAATTCTTGAATTTCAAGTAGATTACATTTATAGCTAACCTACAATCATGGCAATTTATATTAAGGTAATTTAAGCAGTGCCGAGAATACACTAACATAAGTTTTTCATTCAAATGTTTGATAAGTTACTTACTGTAATGATCCAGCTTCTCTCCACTATTCTAGAAGTAAAGTTGAGCCTATTCTGGAACTACATGTTTGTAACTCTAAGTATGACTTATAAGCATAAACAGCTGAAGTCAGAAAGGCTAAAAAAAATATCCTGTTTCATTAATGACATATCATACAACTTAAAAAGTAACTTTAACTTCATTTGTATTAGCACAAGCAAGGAAATGACCAATTGCCACAAAAGGACAACAACGAGGTATACTGTAACTGAAAAACACGATACGGTAGTCGATTGACTTGCCTCACATTCATCGCCCCTGTTAAAATGTAATTAGGCCTCTCGCAAGAAAGTAGTTAAGACTTTAAGTGACAAGCTTCCAATTAGAGGTCACTAACTACATCACTACAGCAGCCTGTGAAATCTCTCCCGCCCCCAATCACCACCCCACCCACAGACTGTACCCTCCCCTCCTGCACAGCCTCAGCTAACTCAGCCGACTTCGTGCCGAGATCGATGACAGAGCCCCCATGAGCTGACATGCACCCGGCCCTGGAGTCGGCAACCGCGGCCCCACCGGGGGCTCCCGCTTCCCGCCACCCTCCTCGCCTCCCGCCGACGGGGCTCGCCCAACACGGGCAGCGGGTGCTGGTACCCGCCCCTTTTCTCGTCAGTAAAGCGACCAAACCACAGCGCGCCAGGGGCTGGTAAGGGCACTGCCGGGGTCAGCGTACGACGAGAGAAAACTCTGAGGCAAGGAGGGGTTCCTTGTTTATTTTAGGCAAAGGGCTCCGGAGCCCGGCCTTCCACACGCTTGGCCGGCAACTTTTTACCCCCAGAGGCGCCGCCCCCGGCCCGAGCAGACTCCGCTCCCCGCTTTCACTGAGGGAAAGCGACGAGCTGTTCAAGCGGCAGCTCCCTCCTCCCAGAGCGCCCTGCCCCCAGCCCGCTGCCTGCCCCTCAGCCGCCGCGGGCCTCACACAGGCACAGGCAACCCCACTCCCCACGGCTGCCAGACAGCGCCGACACCGCACCGCACCGCACCGCGTAGTGGGGGCCGCCGAGAAGGAGAAAGATCGTCCCCTCAGGGGCCCTCCCCCGCCGCCCCGTCCGGGCCCCGCGAAGATCCGCGCCGCTCACCGCGCTCAGGCGAATGCCGCCCTGTGTTTTCGCCGCCATCTTTTGTGCCGCAGCGAGAGTCCGGGTGGGGTGGAGAGCGCCCAGGGCCCGCGCTTCCGCCTCACCCGCTTCCGGCGAACAAGGGCGCCAGCTCCCCGGGGGAGGCGGGCCTTGGCGTCCGGGCCACGCCCCCCGCCGGTGGGCGGGGGTGGCCGTTTCGGGACGGCGGCGGCCCCGGGCCGAGGGACGGTGATTGCAGAAGATGGAGGTTCGCGCTTACTGCTAAAGCCGAATGTCCAACCCTGCTGTTCTTTAAGCAGGCACTCGAGAGCGGTTCCGCGCTTTGGTAGTACTAGCTGCCATGCTACCGTATTTCCCGGCGTACGTGCGGCAGCTATCAGGGACTTTCGACATGTAACCAAGGTTATCAGCTTCTGAGGTGCTGTTGTGCATCACACAACATTGCAAAAGATGCACAGGCTACGGAGAAAGGATGAAACCTCAACAGCAGCTTTCACGGAGGCATTGAAACCATAGTGCTCTGGCCTTCAGTGTTCAAGCTCAGCTGTGCGGAAGAGTTCTCATCCTTCCAAACTAAAAGGCGTTTGCTCTGGACATATAAAAGTGTACGAACTGAAGTTTGGAAATCTCTGGTGCACAGAGAAAGCATTATGCAACAGCAGTCCCTAATTTCCCGGGGCGAGGCGCTCCCTCCTTCTAGGGAGTCAATCAAATCATCCTCTGGTACTGCAGCAGCAGCAGCAGCTTCCTTCTCGAAAACTTGTCCCAAGACCCCGGGACTGGCATCCCAGGGTGGAAAGTAGAGGAATGCAAGAGAGGGATGTGAGAGCTGGAGCAGTAGGGGCTTGTGATGAGGGGATGAGGGAGGCGGTGGTGCAGCCTTGCCCCAGGCAAGTGTAGGGGCTAGCACAGACGAGCACTGCTCCCAGCCCCGGCCGCTGGGGTCCAAACTGAGGTCTGCTGCGTCCTGCACGGAGCCCTCATGCACTGAAATAGAATTTGAGAGCTTTTAAAGAATCAGGTAAAAATTAAAATTGTTGACTGAGCAGTAAAGGTAGTCTGAAAAATGAGAATTGCATTTGAAAAGGTATTTCAAAATAACATTTAATATTATTAGAAGAATGGCATTCAAATAGAGTATCGAATGCACTTAACCATTACATAATGCTCCGTATTTCGAGTTCTGCTGTTCTTTGGCAGTTACCTTGGTTGAACCTACTACTTTTTTCCTTCAAGGAAATGAAATCCTTTTGTAAATTTAAATAGGTTTTCCTCTGTGTGTCATGCACTGTGGCGATGCTATCTCAAAGCTGTAGTATCCAAAAGACATAGCTAAGCTTGTTTGTTCTGAAAACAAGCAAAGCAAAAGCATTTCCTCTCCTGTTCTTGATACTGACTTCTAGGCAAAAGTTTTTCAGGTTCATCTACGGTTAAGTTATTCTGCCTTGACAGTACCAGTGTTAGAGCAGTACAACCCTTCCTCGTGGATTTAACAGCAGTAGCATAAGTAGTAAAATGACTACAGTTAATGTAGAACAGGACTAAAGTTACACTGTTAGCAATACCTTTAGGCCTATGTAACTGTGCCCCTACACCAACCAAGACTTTTTTTTTTTAGTTAGAGCCCTTTCCTCCTTATTCACATGCTATTTATAGTGTTACAATATCTGCTTGTATACTAAATTTTAAAGAGCTTTTTTTTTCTTAAGAATTAGATTCTGCTTCAGTGAAAGGATTCTACAAGTCACAAATATCTGAGGCCATTTAAAGCGTCCATCTGCAGAACCACAGAAGGTAAAATGTATGTATGAAGTGGTATTTTTGTAGAAGGTAAGATCATCTTAGAGAGTTATACAAAGTCACCAATTCTGTTTTTAAAGTTCCCTGCCATAGCTGGGCAGGAAGTGACTGATAGCCAATCCCTTGCATATCTGAAGTACAGGCAGCCAGGTTGGGGCATTCTCTTTCAAGGGGAAGGGTGACAAATCTCTCAATCGAGGTAGCTGGTTCATCACCTCCATTTAGCAACAAACCTATGTGAAGACGCAGGCTTATACCTTACAGGAGAATGTAAAACAAAAGGTTTGATGGCAAGAAGTTGTCTTAGATTTTAATAGCCCACTCGACAGCCTCTCATCAGGATCTGAAGGGAAATACCCAAGTATGGAATGCAACCACTAGAAAACTGTAAGTAAAGCTTACAAATCATCCTGAGTATTAGCAATATTCTCTTTAAAAATTGTTGAAAATATGCAAGTAATGAACACAAACATTTTAAAAATATCCTGCTTCAATTTTCAAGTAATGCTTTCAATGGAAAACTTTTCATTTGTGCTTATTCCTATAGCATTAGATATCATTAATAAATTATATTGATACAAATAATTCACATTCTTAGTGACTACACAATATTACACTTCAGTCCATCAATTTCCTTAACTGTAAAAATGCAAAAGAAGCTATTTAATTTAGCATAAGCCTATTATAGTATCATCTTCATAGAGCATTACAGTATTATCATAGTAAAGAATGTTTTTCAGTGTTTCATTACTTTAGTTTACAATTCAGAGATGAAAACTTCATATATCTGTAGGTAAAAAACACTGCAAAGTAGCCTTCCATGGTTGTCGTGTGAGTTTTGAAGAAAAACAAATACCTGACATCACAACCAGGTGACATCAAACCATACATTTTTTTATGTCCTTTTCTTAATTAGCAAAAATGAAGAGTGGTGAAATCTAGTACCCAGCATGTTCCAGATAACTCAGGTAGCACGTACTGGTCTACAGGTATATCTAATGAACCAATTTCTCTGGAGGAAAAGGTGTTGAACAACAACAAAAAAAAGGCAGACAAAGCTTTTCACCATGAAAAATATGATAAACTTCCATGACAAATCAGCACTGCAAATTCAGTCAGATAATCCACTAAATATGAAAATTCAATGGAGTACACCTCCTAATTTAAAAAACATTCTACTAAGCCTTTTGTAGTATGGGCTGCTGTGATGGTCCTTATCCACTGGCCATCAGAAGTGTCCTACAGACATGCAGCTGCGCTGTTTTGTGGTAGAACTAATCCCTGTCCTGAACTGTGGTAGCAGCGCAGTTCCAAAATAAACTTCACCTTGAACATCACTGTAGTCATGGCACTGTGATGATCTCCATACCTCTTTTACCATGTAGGAACAGCTGAATACATTATTTTGTATAAAAAGTGTCCTTTAAAAAAAAGAATTTTATTTTCATTTAAAGTAGGCTGTCGCTATACAGCAATTTATATTTTTACAGAATTATCTTCATTTAGTTGTATTTCAGAAGTTGCAAAGTGACCTTAGTCACTGAAAGAACAAAGCTTTTTTAATGAAAAAAACTGAATTAAAGTATTTTTAGTTAATTAATTAAAATAACTCCCCCTCAAGTAATGTACATTACAAAATGTTGCTGCATAGGTTTGTCTTTTATGCATGTTTGTCTTTTATTTAGCAATCACTAATCCTGAAGAATGCCGTTATAGTACAGAGTTGAAATTACAAACATGGTAAGTCTGCAGTTATCTGCACGATGCTAAGACTTATAAAATACATCTGTTTGAAATTTAGGTGTTTTGTTGAGAAGTTGATGAGTTTTAGGACAAGTTAAAGAAAGGAGAAGTAGAAGCAGGCTTTAACCTCAGGAAATGGCTTATCTGCAAACATTGTAAACTGACATGCAATATTAGCTTTCTCTTAAATTTACTTTCAGAACAGAGTTCCAAAAGTAGTTTAAAATGCTTGCTTGAGAAGTTACTGGATAAATGATACAGTTGCTCCTTTCACCAAGTCAAAAATATTTTTCCATTATTTACAAAATCTCTTTAATCCTTCACATTGAAAACAAGTAAAAGATACAGTAACTGTGGTAAATTACCACTGAATTGTACTTTTTTTCCCCTCCACAGGAACTGAAGAATCCTGCTTTTAACAACAACTCTGAAGCCTGTATTACTGAAGAGCAATCCACAACAGCAGGAAGAAAACCCAAAATGTAGTTTCAAAACTGGGGAAAAAAAGAAGAGAAGAATTGCAGTAAAGATCCCCCTTTTTCGCTATTTATTCACCATGAGCCAAGTGTCTGACATGTGACTTAACTTTCCATGTTTTCAAGGAAGTCACATTCAACACTCTCTTCAAGCTGTTGCAAGATCTTTATGCCATTACTGCCAACATAGTCCACAGAGAGAGACGCAGAAGTGTGTGAATTCTGGGACTGACTCCCGTTTGTTGTAAATGCGCAACACAGAGTCTTGAAGAAGGGCATAAGCTGTGTGATACCAGATATAGACCGTAAGTTCAAAAGAGGAAGTTTATGCTTCTTGGAAATTTCCTCAGTGTCGTTTGTTTCCTGTAAGCAAACAAACTTAGATTTACTAAAGGTTTTGCATGAAGGCACAATGTTGTTAGAGCTTGTCTGAACCCTGCACTATACACGTTTTCCATACTAAGAGATCCACAGCTTACAACCGTATCACAATATAAATTGTATAGATGGTATATCGAGTTACTGCTATATTTGGATTCAAGGTTCCATTAAACAAAAGTCTCACAAGTCCAGAAGACTGCCAAGTTGGACTAGCCTTCAGAATGAGATATCAAACAACAACAGAATACAGAAATATCTCTGAGAAATACCAATGACGCTATTTCCTTTTCTGGAAAAACTAATATGAAAACTTAATGGTAATTTAAATGCTATCATGGTAAAATTTTTTGATAAAGGACAGCATGCTCTTTTTTATAAATACCAGTCCTGTCTGAGACAAATTGTTTTTACTTGGTGGTTGTGGGCAGATTGAAAGGAACAATAGGAAAACTGCCTATTGTTCCCTCACACTCAAAAGCAATCTGACATCTTCAAGATGTGAAAGCAGGCAGATCGTTTTTAAAAGCCTCATGAATTTTATTAGAATATCTAAAAACCTCTTCTCTAACTTAAAATCTTGTCACTTGTTTAGAAAAGTAAGTTAAAGGATTAAAAAAAAAATTCAAGTGAAGCATTATTTCTTTACCCCGTATTTCATCTTCAGCCGATCCATGATTCTTACAATGTGTGGTCTGCATTCCTGATGATTTTCTACCAGATGAGAGGTCACAGTAGATGACTCTGTGTCTACCTCTGGGACAAATGCCCATTTGTACCTGAAACAAATAGATTACTTGATAAGAAAACAGTCAGAAAAAAAATCCTTATTTGGGTCATACATAGTTTGGTGGAACACTGGTTTGTTTACAGAAGAGCTGTCATAACTATATTTTTATGGTATTACCAGAGCCAAACTTAATGAACAAGGACATTACTATCATAACAGTATTTAAGTGCAAATGGCTCCAAAAATATTCCAAAGTGTGTGCAAAGGGAAAACAAAGAACAGTCTCCATCTTTGTCTTCTCCCGATTTTTCCAAGTTAGAGAACCTCCTACTGAAGATAGTGAACTCCTCCTACACTGACTAGACCAAATGTTTTTCCAAATATCCCGAATTACATTTGTCTGAGTATCAACAGCTACACTTTAAAAAAGACCTGATGGCAAACTTAATCGTAGAAGAAAATAGATCTGGAATTGCTTTAAAGGGTAAGAATGGTAACAACCTGGAGAACAGGTAAGTAATTAGAGGACTTACATTTGAAATAGTTGCATCCTGTCAGGTGGAAATGAAAGTGCTGTGTCCAAAAACTTACAAGCTGATAAGTACAAGGACAGCTCATTCTGCTGTATGTCAGATCCACTGCCATCACCTGAGACTTTCTGTCTGCTTATTTTGCTGTTGCTCCTGTGTTAGTTGCAATTAAAAGCATAATTAAAACATAAATACACTAGACGTTTTTCATTCAGGAAAGGAGAAATGTACACATTTACACAAATGAGCACTTGCACCTGTGCGCAACAAGAAGTATTACTCTGTATGAGCCCTGTGATTAATATAAAAGGCTGTTAGAATAAAAACTAATCTAAAATATTCAGAAGAAATGGCAACATATTAAAATATTCAAATACTGACTTAGCGTCTCTTCTGGTTTTTTATACATCTAATAAGTAGTACTTATGTTTTTTGAACAATGTACTACTTTAAGCTGCTGAAAAAAATCCTAAACTATGATTCATCAGCACCAGAAATTCCCAAGTGCAGTAACAAAAAATCCTTTTTTCTCCTCCCTATCCTAGAAGACAGATAGATAGATAGTTAGCTAAATAAAAGTTTGCCGATACAGAACAAGCACAATCGTTACCAGCTTTCACAAGTTCTCTGTCAGACAAATGGTAATTCTTACTTTGATGGTTCATCTTCTTCAGTCAAATCTTCTTCAAGCTGTAGAAATGTCTGAATCTTTAAAGAAATAAATTATTTATGGGGACACTGAATTGCAAGAAATAAGAAATCATGCAAGAGATTACATTAGCAACAACAACAAAATTAATCAAAAAGCTATTTCCTAATGACACTGTTAATTTTTTTCACAAATTATCAGACTAATGTAAAACTATGAAAACCTTTCCTTTTTCAAACAGAGGGTGTATTTGGGAGGAAGAAGAAAGTGAAATGGGAAAAAACACCAATTAGCTTCAATTTACTACTTATTCCTTACCAATTCAGTTACCATAATTGGCCACAACGAGGTTAGATGCTGAGGAGAAATCCTTAGCAAAAGAACTCTGAAGAAGAGAAACATCTGTGCAGCAACTATAGAAGTCTGCCCAACACGGAGGTTCTCAGTCAGTCGTTCTGAAATAAATATAAATAAGTAAAAAAAAAAAAAAAGAAAAAGAAGAAAGAGTAGCATTTTCCTGAGCATGTGTTGTTTTGGGAAATAAAAAATGTAGAAGATGGCAAAACAAAATTTGTGCTTTTATGATCAGTTTTGGGTTGAGTCCCTTGCCTTCTATTAACAAAATAGTGACTCAGAAAAAGTCTGAAGACATAGTGGTTTCATACTGGACAAAATTTTGTCAAAACTGACATTTAAGGAGAACAACAACAGCCCAAGAGCAGCTGGAAGACTGCCACAAAATAAACCATGTTTCCAGTTATATTTCCAGACCAAAGGCTTTGCAACCCAGATTCCTGTCTCCCTCTTAAGGAGATTATTTATTTGTTAGAATTCAGAGATTCACAGTATCATGAATTTTGTTAAAAAATTGAAGTACGAGTTGGAAAATAGGTGACATTCATTTCTTACACAATTTATATAAGTGCTACAGTTGCAAAAAAACCAGGCAAGTGAAATTACAAATCTTACCTTGTATTAAGGGAAGATAGAGATGATACTGATCAATCTCTCCGCTAAAGACAGCGAAAGCTTGGCGCTTTAACAACATTGCTTTTTGCTCAAAACTTGGGTACAGTTTTAAGGCGCTGCTCTGCATATCTGTAACAGAGATAAGAATTATCTACTATATAAAGACTTCTTGTGTTTTGGACCGAAAATAATTCCTATATCCTGAAATCTTTTAAAAAGAAAAACTCTATTTAGGTCTACTAATTGGAATAATAAATTAGTGTTGATCCAGATGTGCTCACACTAGCAGGAAAATTATATGAAACGAGCACTGTAGCTTCAGTGAGGCTGTCCAGTATTTTAAACCCCTGTCACTGCGCATGAACCTTTCCTTCTTTTCAGTCTCCTAAATCCATAGATGAGTGATCTCAGAGCTTTAAGGCATACTGAGAAAAAAGGAGGTAAGTTAAAAAAGATATATTGTTGTTAATATATACAATTAATATATTACAAAGAATATTTGTAAGCCTTCAAATATTCTTTTAAAGGATCTGAAAAAGAGACTAAAGCTGTTTTTTTCTTTTGAAGGTCCATGCAAATTTAAGTGTTCTGTCCCAGCCCTGTCCCAACTTTCTTCTACGCCCTTCTCAAGCCTGAATTAGAGGTCAAAGCACATTGCTCAAAGGTTTCCTGTATTGGTGTACCACACTCTTAGAGCTTGATGCCAGTATACAGACACCTGCAAAGTTAGCGAAAGTCTCTTTGCTTTCTAACAAACAGAGTCTCCTTGCTTTCTAACAGAGCTGCAAAATGTCACAATTCAGCAACTTAAAGTTACAGCAAAATGTGAATGCAGGAGTCCAGCATGAGCATTTCTGGAATAAAAATACTTCTGGGGTGTTTTAGACATGACCAAAATACAGAATTAACCTAGCATAGCTTTTAACTGTGAATAAAATAGGCAGCATACTCAATTATGCAGCTGTATTGTTTGCATTTTATTGATACATTAGGATATTAAAAATGTACCCAATATCTCAAATGCAAATAGACTTCAAATTTCTGTAGAAATAAATTATCAGTAGCTGATACTTACTCATCAAATCTTTAAACATAGTTTTCTCATGTGTTAGGAGATGATCAATGATGGATCTCCAACTGGAAAAGATAGAGAAGGAGTTAGATATCCAGAGAAAGCTTTGGCATGGATTCACCCCAGAAAAGATTTTGGTTACACATTTCATACAATGAAACAGTTTTAAATGATATTCAATATGCAGACACTTAACTGATTTACACATACTGCATTCTAGGGCCTCCATCTCTACTGTTTGCAGTTACCTAATCTCTAAGGGGGGTATCAGCATTAGACAAGTTTATTCTTCTGCAGCTTAATGAAAACTTCGGTTTTTAGTAGAATTCAGCACTTAGTAGGATTAGTTCTTGAGACCCATTTTTAACATTATTGCATTCCGTAAGAAAGTACTAAGCAGAATTTTCTTTCCATTTATTAACCATTCTCCTTTAAAGGTTTTCTTTGCAAATTCAGAACAGAATCTTGGAGTGCTACAGTCTCATGTCTTACTGAGTGCATGAAGTGTCCATCTGGAAAAAAGCTGGATCCATATACAACTCAACAACTTCCTTTTTCCAGGCTCGCTTGGTATAGGCGTATCCGCTTAGTGAGCTGAGCAACTGAGCACCAGCACGAAAACTAGGAATGTTGTAGGCACTGAGGGAAGAGGACAATAATTGTAAATGTATATATTTAGTTTTAAGTTTATATAACCCAAATATAAACTCCAGGGTTCCCCAGAACTTATAACCAAATTCTCTGAGTACTAGTCTATGTGTACATTAGCTCAAAACTCAGAGCAGCAGGAGATCAGTAGATCAAAACAATTTGCGCAGAAGCTCACATAGCACAGCACTACCTGTCTCCATGACAGATGTGGTTCAAAGCTTCCCCAAAATAAAGTTTCCAACAAACATTGAATCCTTGCAGCAGGCCCCTTTAGAAGGTACCACAATTGACTCCACCTGTCACCCAGATAACACGCATCAATTCTTATGTCATCACCTGTATAAAAAATCTCACACAGAAGCCTTTTTCTCCTTGTGCTGCCCTATGTACCATTGCCAAGTTTGGACATCATGCTTTGCCAGGCAGAGGAAGGAGTGTGGGGCTCAAATCAAAACTGGTAGGAGGCAAGGTGAAGGGGCCCTACATGAACTGATGCTTGTCCTCTGGCACCTCAGTATCACTGAAGACACAGATGACAGTGTCCTGCTACATATCCTTGCTACACTAACTGCTTTATCCATGGCTGAACAAAGGTTTCAGGTTGGTGAGTGGGTGCTCAAACTGGCAGAAATGTTATTTTGGTTGAGAAGGGATGCTGGCAAGGTCCTCTGGTGTGAGATGGCACTACACCTTCACAGAAGACTTCACCAGACCCTGTGTTTTCAAGGCGGGTGTGTGTGTGTGTGTGTGCTACTACTGTTTTGTGGAGCCCTGCAACCAAACTCCTGTCAAGCTGGGAAAGGACAGAAGCATAAAGACAGTTGTGGAGGTTACAGTCCAAATGCTGAGCAGCACATATGAGTAACATGAAAATCATCCATCATGTCTGAGGGCTTGATGGGGGCTCCACATCCTTCACCAGCAAAAGTCTTAACAGCCAAAAAAAATCAGACTTAAGAAAAACCACATTTGCAGAGAGAGAAGTCACCTGTGGTTGCGTAGGTAAGGAAATACATAATAAAGCAGACGTGAAATCAATGGCACAGCTTTCTCCTTCTCGTCGCTCCGGTAAACCATGTCCAAAAGAGAAGCAAGAACCTTAAAAATGAAAAGAACGTCTCTTTAAACCTCTAGTTGGTATTTCTGACAAAAGGGGAAATCATGCCATATTTTAGGCTAGAATTTGTGTGCACGTGGGATGCCTTAATAAAGATTTAAGCTCCCATTTAATCTACCAGGGAAACCTAATGTATTCCTTTGTTCAATAATACCAATAAACCACCACCTCACAGATGAGAGGAGCAACTACAAAGCTCGTTCCTACTTACTTCTGCAAGGAGAGAAAGAGCTTGGACGCTGTATATTGATGGAGCAGAGGCAGAAACCATTGAAGATGGTGCCACTGAGGTATCTAAAAGAGTCAAGATAATTTAGTTTTTCCATCAGACGTTTAAATTTTGCTGTTTCCTAATTTTCTTCCCAAACAGAACTGTTATTTGCATATTGGTATTACAGTGAAATGCTTCTGGGCATATTGCCACAATGACATACCTCATACCCCATGCTGTTCTGTCCCATGTACTGCATGCACCTGCAGTACATTTTCCTCTGCATTATACACAATCTGCAGATACTTACTAAGCCCAGTTAGGCTGACATTGTTATTGGAGGGTAGTGCGTTTTTTTGGTTTTACTTTTTGGCTACATTACTCCTGTCTCATACAAACTACACATTCTCAAACACCTTGTACTCTTCACTGACTTAAGCAGAAGAGATGAAGCAGCACAAAGTCAGGCAAAACCACATTACCATTCACATCTTCAATGTTGAAGTCATCTGGTAAAATCTGAGGTTGAGCTTTCACTTCTAAGTTCCGGCTCAGCCAGCTAGTCTGTTCCAGAGAAGAACCAGCAACAGTCCCTACGGCCTCCAAGATTTTTTGGGTTACCTCCTATAACATAACCAGACAATGTGGCATCAGATAAAAGCTATCATCACTTGCTATCAAGCAAAGTTCTTTTTATATGGAAGGTGCCAGGAGAATCAGGAGTAGGCACTTTTATCACTTAGAAACATAAGTACTTCTCTGATTTAATTATCTGTGCTCTCGAGATAACTAACTATTGCTCACTTCAAATAAGAACAGGCAAGAAAATAAGAAGCCGAAAAAAAATCTTTAAGTTAGCTTATCATGGAAGTTTTAGTCATGATTTTCCATGCAAGCCATTACCATTAACAGAGTATCAATTTGTCATCAGTCCTACCACACATCACACATTATCTATCATCTGTCAAAGATGTGATCTGAACTGTTCAGCCCCTCAGAAACAGCATACCAATGCCTTTATTGTTTTGAACACTGTTCCTTTTTATTCCTTTTATATTTGGAGAATATTAAGTGAGGTAGAATTTTATTTTATAGCAATCCATCCATTCATATTTCAGTCTTTCTATCAGAGGTAAACAAGACATAGTGTCAAACTACGTGCATAGCCACACTTCAGCATATTTAATTCCCAGTGAAATGAAAAACTGGTCATTCTAATTAAACCAAATCCCAAGTACCCAAATCAAAGCAGAGGTCACTTGTGAAGAGGCTGTAGGACAGTAAGATGGCAAAACTGTCTTTTTATCATAGTCATCATTCTGCTGGCAAGCCTCTGAAGCAGAAGTGGAGACTTAATTTCTCTGTTAGCACACAAAAGCACTATAACCATAACACTGTCTCACCTCATACATAGCATTATGTTGGCTCAGAGCCACAACTGCACCCACGTAGTAGTGGGTGAAATCACAATCAGTATAGGAAGAGAATCCTGCTGCTCTACTTCACCCTTCTTTTACATAAGAGGTGAGCTGACAGTCATTTACATTGCCATAGACAGCTATAAGCTTCAAGGATAATCACACTACTAATTCTCCTGGGTAGTTTTGGTATTTCAGTGCTTACAATTATGATATGAACTTATGACATCACACTTGTGTTATATTTAAATTCTGAGAAAAAACATAAAAGTATCCAGGGAAAACAGCTTTCAAAAATCCACAGTTACTGCTGCGATTTCATGCATTTTTGACAAAATTTTGTTAGAGACATTCTGTGCATCATGTCTCTCAATTTGAGTCCCCCATATTTACCAGGCCTAAGCCAAAACATGTGGATGCAGATTCACACATTCTAAATGCACAGGTGAATTCAGATACAGAGTACAGATGAGTTCATCTCCACTTTTACTTAGATGTACAGTGCCAGATTTATAAAAGCTGTATGTGTATACACAGTACCTGCAAGTCTTTTTGGTCTTTTTTGTTTTCTAGAGTAGGTGTCCTAGTCACAAAGTCATTCAGAGCACTGGGGGAAAATCAATTCACTCCGAGTTAGTAATTGGACAGTAGGTCTAATCAATGCATCTACAAACCTTGTCTCTTACACTGTACCTGAGAAGAAGAAAGTGTCCAGGAGGAGCCAAGTTCAATTGCACAGACTCTTTAAGAAGTCCTAATAAGGACTGGAAGTTCTCCTGCAAGGCTGAGACAGGCAGTCTGCCAAAAAAATAATACCAAAACACACCTAAGTCTGAAGTTAGAGTTAGGGGAAAAGCAAAAATCTTCATACACAGGTAACTTGGTGGCCTAAAAGCTTCTATCAAGAGCAGTCCTTTAGATCCTGCCCCTTCCTAACTGATCCAACAACGTGGTATAAATATCCAGCAGCATAGGCAATATGCATACATTAGTAAATGCTAGCAGCACATGCAGTATGCCAGCCAGCACTGGAAGAGGGCTGGGTCTTCAGGGGGAAGAAAAGGAATAAAGTTTAGCTAACCACTCTGCTGCATGCCAGCATACTTTATCTCCATAGCTTATTGAACACAGTATATTGTACAGTCTGATACATTGCAAGGCTTCCATATGAGAAAAGCCACATATGTGAAGTAGAGTTTTATCAAAGGAATATTTCCAATCAACTGCCCGACCCACTACATGTCCGGCACAGACTGTAGCCATAGCAATTTTATTGAATTTAGAACTTCTCTATCCATTCACCTGGCAATACAGACAGATAAGGATCGTAAGAAATTATACAAGTATCTTGCTCATGAGATGCCTTAAGTGTGTTGCTCTATTAGTATGAAATGAAGCTTTCAGATTTGCATTATGTCCCATTGTACTGTT
Source organism: Bucorvus abyssinicus (assembly GCA_009769605.1). NCBI lineage: Eukaryota > Metazoa > Chordata > Aves > Bucerotiformes > Bucorvidae > Bucorvus > Bucorvus abyssinicus. Next base: position 20,659,373 of record CM020030.1, on the reverse strand, counting down.
GATAAAGTCATAGCCCAGTTACTTTCTGTCTGTTACTCAACAATGAAGTGGCAATAACCATTTCCTACCTAAAGGTGTTCTGTGACATTGTGACATGAAGATCAAGGTAAAGCAGAAATAGTGATGCTGGCTGTTATCCTAACTAGAGTCAAACAGAAAATTCTCTTTTATAATGACTAAATTACCTTTGAATGAAAGCATAACTGAACTGCAGCACTGGAATATCTACAAGAGAAGATTTCTGAAAAATAAAAGCAAAACCACAATTATTTGCCATCAGAAAAAAGAAGGTCCAAGCTGTTGAATACATGCGTTCAATGGTTAAAACACCCTTCTTAGAAGCCACTTGTACTCCAACAGGTGACCAAATATGATAAAACTATCTATACAGCAGTACGAGGGAATTCAGAGCTTTAATAGAGGACCCTAGTTCAGAAGCAGTCACATTGCTTTGGAATATCTGCTACAGTTTATTCAGCTGTAGAATAAACTTCTAGCTGTACAAGTTCCTACAATGGCATGCATGGTAGAAAAATTGGTTTCCTTGAAAGCCAGTTGGAAGGTATCAGACACAATGTGAAGTATTTCTAACTGTTCATGTAAGGGTAGAAAGACAGAAATGGCATCACTGAGTTGCATATCTGCAGCAGCTTTATGAAAATTGTCTCATCTTCATTACTGGAAGACCACATGCCTTTTCATTAGCAGCAACTTCTCTAGTAAAATATTCTGAAGAACCTACTTACATTGATTGACTGAAACACAGAATCCCATATTCTGGAAAACATAACTTATTCAGGAGCAAAAGAGAATCACACATTTGAAAAAAAAAAACCCACAAACCCAAACCAAACAAACTTTCCTTCTAACAATATTTAGAAGACACATTAGAATAGATCCAGAATAGAATATATTAATAAAACTGAATTATCTTCATGGAATTACCTCTTCACCCTTGATTTGTGATGGTTTCTTGACAACCTCTTTGACTAGGTGTAATATAGTGTCAATTTTCAATGTGTTAAGTGCACATATTAAGTCCACAAGAATAAGCTGAGATGCACTAGCCACTGGAAGAATCTGACAAAACAAAAAGACACACCCCTCAGATCACTGTACATGAAGTGGAAAAAAGAGCTTTTTGTGTGATTTACTCAAATGTCAATAGTTATACAGAATGTACATTAGACAAGTTAAATCAAGCATGCAGCAATTTGCCATATACAGATGTTCTTCCAACACATTAATGAAAACAACTTCATTATGCACAAACGAAAGCAGAAAAGAAAGAGGTGTTCTACTTAGCATAAATGCTTAGTTCCAGAGAATACTACAACTCTAACCTTTTTCTGGAAATGGAGCTGATTCAATATTATAATACTAAATATAATTGGGAAGTTGCAATCCTAAGATTACAGTGCCGTATTTAATAAAAAAAAAATAGCTATTACTATCATCAGACTTAAACTGCCCCACACTGTCCTTTTTATTTGATTACTTATTTAGGTTTAACTGTAGTCTCGATGCTTTGTGGAATTACATATAAATAACAGCATTTCAGGTTTTTCAGTGGCTTGCCGTTGTCACATGTGAAAACCACAAAGAATCTATAAACAAGCCCAGAGTTTAGAACTGATGATATAAATGTAACATTTGCCTTTACACTGGAAAACTAAGGGTGCCTTTCTTTAGTTTCACCTTGATTTTACTTTGATTCCTATGAGGTTTCTTGCTATTCCATACTGCTGCAATTGCTGCCATCAACTGGGTGCCAAGTTGTGCTGTCAATGGATTAATGAAGTCCAGTATTTTAGTTCTCAATGTCTACAGAGGGGAAAAAAACAAGTGTCAATGCTAAACTTTGTAAGGTGAAGGCTATCTCATAGTCTGTAAACCATTCTTCCTTTTCCCAAGAAAATATGCAACAACAAAAGAATCTCTTTATATACTTGGCAGTCAGACTAGTTTTGGTGATTTATTTATGAGTTAGTATATCCTTCTTACAGATGGAAGGCACATTTGTTGGAAAGCAGATTGCAAAATAGAAAAAAATAACTACTTGTGCTATATTCTCTTCTCCTACAGATATTTTTCACTACTATGATTTACCAATATCCACAGAAGAAGGGAGAAGTCTAGTATTTTTATTCCTTCAGGTTGTGGGAAAACTTACAGGAAAAGCTTGCCCTGTAACAGGAACACAGGCCAATTAGCGTGCTTATCTTGTACCAGCCTTGGATAGGAAAGCAGGCTAATTAGTGTGCTTATCATTTACCTGACAATGAGAATGGATGGGAGGATAAGCATTTTGTTTATCTGGCCAAGACACAGCACAGATGTTGGAAGTTTTATGACCCGGCCCAATTACTGGGACAGCTGGGATGAGGCACAGGTCTTATAAACAGAAGTTGTATCATCAGAGCCAAAGACAAGACCTAACTGTCAGAGGTTGTACTAACAAAACCAGAGGAAGAGTCTACATCTGTAGCAAGTGTTGGCTTTCCTTCCCCACCTTCTCTTAATTAATAGCATCATTAGCCTGCCAGGAGCCAATCAGCACATGAGATATGACCCAATCCCACCTCGTCAATAGGTATAAAATTAATCTTTAGAATCCTTTATTATTGAGGAAGAGAAATCCAACTATCTGGACAGGTCAGCGGGCCTGGATCTCTATCCTCGCCAGGCAGGGATACTTCTTCGGTCATACTTGTGTGTCCAACTTTTGTCAAATGTTCCATGGGAATTACTAAATAGAGCTCAATCTTTTCAGTAAGTGTATTTACCAATGGCAATTCCGAACTTGATATACCTGTTGCCTTAATAAACAACCTAAGTTTGCAACTTTGTGAATCTGTCTCACTGAAAGTCCTAGGCAGGACTGTGAAACAGGCAAAAGTTGACTATGCAAGTGGCTACACACACATAGTCCTTAGACATAAACCATTGACCAAGTCTGGCACTATGGGTGGATTTAGCCACACCTAGGCACCTCCCTGAGAGGAAGTCTGGAAAGCAAGTGGGTCCACTCTGAACCTTGTGACTCAATGGGAGGGCCTCCCCCAGCCACATATCAAATGCTGACTTTGCAAAACTGTCTTAGTGAAAGTCCTTACCAGAGCTCTGAAACAGGCAAACGCTGACTTGGATAGGTGACTACACACATAACCCTTTGAACATAAACTGTCGACCAAGTCTGGGACAAGGACTGGATCTAGCCACACATAGCCTCCTCTTTTAGGAGTCTAGAAAGCAAGGGGGTCCTTTCTGAACCTTATGCCTCTACAGGAGAGCCTTCCCCACCCACCTTCCAGACTCATACCCCTTTATGCAACACAGGGGCATGTTCTGTTGCCTGTGGAAGGTGCAGAAGATTCAGAGGCAGTTGGCTCTGCAGCAGTTATTAACAGAAGCTCACAGGAAAAGCAAAACACTAAACAGATCAGGTAAGGGTGCAGATGGGCAAACAGAACAGGGAAAAATCTACTTTTGTAGGTAGGTGCTGTGAAGTCTTTAGCTCATGAGAGTTCTTAAAAAATTCTGTGAGGCCCAATATCGTTCCGAGAATGGCAAAACTATTCCTATGACCTCTTATGTAAAATGCAGTACTTGAGGGAGAGGATGATAAGGATGATAACACAGCAGTTTAAAAGAACTCCTACTTTGGTTGCTTTAAAGTAGACCGAAGAGGAGCCTTTAGTTGTTCCAAAGAAGTCAGTTGGTCTTTTTTGAGAGTCTTCCCTCTTTATAACACTCCAAAGAAGGGACATGGTATTAATAATGCGAGGCAACTCTTCCAAGATGGCATTCCTAGCATTTCTCAGGTTTGCAGGTTCAGCTAAACCTGATAACTAGAAAAAACAAAAATATGAATATTAAAATACATTATGCACCACAGAGTGACTACCCTTATTCCATAGTTAGGAGAATTATAGTCAACTTTTGTAATGACAACCTTAATAACTTGACCATTCTATTTCTGAAATATATGGCTGCTTTTAGAGTCTACTGAATTTGCTGTTCATTATTTTGGCACAGAGAGAATTGATTTGTCTAGGAAATTATTAGGATAATATCCTCTTTTGACAAATGTTATAGTAATAAAAATTGTAGAGGACACATCAGCATGTTAAAAACTCGAAAGAAAATAGAAGACTTTATTAATGACAGACCAACTGTAGACAATCTATACAGGGCTAATATTTGTGTGACCAAGATCATCGTGAACATCTGCTTAAAATTAACTTTCCTGTCTTCAAATAAAAAAAAATTAAGTTCAGTTTCTCCCCCTTACACTTTTACTTAGTTCACTTCTCTTGGTGTGCTATGAGGCTTCTTTAAGGTTACCTTCTCATACAAGCACCACTTTAATACTTACCTTGACCTCTGAATGGAAAAGGGATGCATACTTTCACAAACTGGTGCCAAAGTGTCAAGCAAGTGGGAGGCATTAAGCATTTACCTTCTTAGTTTGATTAGGGTGATCCAGAAGGCAAAAATGACCAATGGTCGTCAGACCTTCCAAAAGGGTTAGTGGGTAATCAGGTGTAACATTTTCTCTTTTAGAAGTTAAGCTTTGGAGGGAAGAAAGAGAAAAAAAGGTTAACAGGCCAAGTGGTATTGCCTTGATTAAAAATTCCAGTAGAAATGTTTCTATTCAATAGTTATAAGAATACTGGAATGACTATTCAGGAATATTAAAAAAAAAAAAGGGCGATTCACAAACAATGCTTGCACAAGCCTGTTTCCTTGTCTAGATCTCTCAGAGTATTATCTTCCATCTGACCCTTAATCTTTAGCATTCAATTATTTTCCCTACTTCTTTCACTTACTGCCTGTTCTGAACAGTATCACTGTGTTTTTCTTCTCAGTGTCTCTCCTCAATTAGTCCTCCAAAATCCTCAGTCTTGTCAAAACTGGGAACTTCTTTTTACTGGATTTTTTTTTACTGGAACTTCTTTTAACTTGGATGGCAGGCAGAGGGAGACAGGAAGTATCACAACTGCTGGTCAATCTTGCAACTGCAGGAAGCCCTGCTGCAACAATACTGCCTCCACCACACCTGGGCTCAAGGGACAGATGCCTGCAAGTGCAGCAGGTTTTGAGGATCAATTTCTGGGAGCCACAATGCTAAATCAGTAAATTATTATGCACTATACTCTAGGAAGAGGAACTTAAAAAAGCTTCAGTATAACAAATTTCACACTGCAGACCCTTCTTACCTTGCAGACGTTTTTGCAGATGTCTTCACAGCTTCATTTTCGTACTGTTTGACAAGCTCATCCAGGTTTTTACATATCTGTACAACAAATGGTGCCACAGTCCAACCTAAAGACTTCCCAAAATAGGGCAGGGAACATGTGACTAAACCTACCCAAGTGGGATGCATCCCATAGCCATACTCTGGTTGCAAACCTCTAACCACAGCAGAGACGAATAATCCCTGTGAAGTTATTGGGTGTGGATAGACATACTGCATTGCACCAATAGCCTGCTGGAAATTAAGAGCCTGCTGCCACTCCTTAGAGAGGTCTGGCTGATTCTCCTGCTCTTCATGAGTCTGTCCAAGATGGTGCTCCAAGACAATCAATACCTGCAAGAGCTTCAGCAACTCAATCTGAAGTGGGTGTTCACTCCATATTTGATCATGCCCAAAATTGATTAGGCTCTCTTCAAAGAGTTCTCTTTCAGGAACATTATTAACTCCATCTGCTGTAAGCATTTCATACCGTTTCTGACTTATATACATAGATGCAGACAAAGAAAGAAGAACAAACTCCTGAATTTTGCATCTTCCTAGCAAATTGCGTATGAACTCTACATTCTTATTCTCTGCTGCCTTTGCCATAGTAGCTAGCTGGGTCATCATTCTAATCAGGACTTCCACACTTTTTACCTGAACATCTCTGTTGCCAAGCACATCTCTGTGTGTGACCTTCAAGTAGCATGGATAATATGAGCGCAGGAAACTGAGGCAGAGGTAAGTGAGCAATTCTATTAGAAGAGAATGGGGACACATGGTTGGGGACTGAGTCTGAAGCTTGCCATAAAAACTCTGCCCTACAAGAGCTTCCTGATGGCGAGCTAAGAGATTGTAAATAAGATTCAAATGTGCTGTGGAGCTGGTGTCCATGCTTGTACTAGCTACAGCTTCAATAAATTCTTTAGGGTTTGTTTTGAGCACTGCCTCAAGAACAGAAAAAGCATACAGTACCCTCTTAGAATCATAAGGCTGCAAATATAGCAGCATGTGTTTGAACAGAGCCTCAATCATCTCCTGCTTTTCCTTCTGCTGCTTGAGCAACCTAGAATGGGTAATTTCTTGGAGCTCCAAGTCCACCTCTTCATCACTTGACAGAGACTCTGATGCTTGAGTCCTCTCAGAGTCGGCACGCACAAGGTTTAGCGCTACACTGGATTTGGAGCTTTCAGGGAGGAACGCATTGAGAGAATTCACACGATTAGTGGTCTCTCTGCCATCAGTTGTAGCACTGTCATTGTCCTCATTGCTTACTTCTTGCAGCTCCAGAGAAGGAGAAAAAGAGGATGTATTTTCACTGTCATGGCCTGTGCTGGTATCTGCTGATTCTGTGTGCTCACTATTATCTTGGTCACCATCTGCTTCATGTGAAGTTATTTGATTACAAGAGCCATTATTTTCAGACTGTTCTGTTTTTAACTCTGGCTTCTCTGGGTCTTTTTCCACTTCTGCCCAAATTGCTTCTCTATCCACGGTGGTAAACTGGCTCAGTGGAAGGTTTTCCTCGGAGTTGCTCTCAGAGATGCCAGACTCTTTCAAAGAGACCTTTTTCTTGCAAAGCAAATCACCTATATCTCCTGAAAAAAAAATTTTTTTTTTTTTAAAAAGTGTATAATCATTTATTTCACACAACATGCATTATATTGAATAAATCATTGTAAGGAAAAAAAAAGGTGAAAAAGCTACTCTGCTCTAGTTTACTATTACCTGTAACAAGTGGAGCTAAAAAAAAAAAACCCCTGGGTTAAGGCAAGAATTATCTTTTTTTTTAAAGTAGTAGAGCAGTGCTAACCTACTGTAAGTGCAAGAGAATAGGATCAAAACAAAAAGCACATGCTGTTTCTCCTATGCTATGTCTCCCTAGATGTGATGATTTTTTTTTTATGCTTCCTGAGCATAAAATGTTTGTTGAGATCAGGAGGGATGTGAGAAGGATAGCAACAGAGGATTTTTTAAATTTTCTTCATTTAAAGAGCTAATGTTTTCCTTGATTACATGCTGTGGAACAAGGAAGGAATGTATTAGCTCTGTGTTTGTATAGCATCTAATAAACAGGTCCCTTTGGATGCTATAAAAGTCCGCCATCTAACTATTTGTCAATCAAGAGAGAAAAACAATTATGCAAGCTAACAGCTAGGTAAACAGTAAAGAGGCAGACTGGTGACACAGAAGTTTCTTTACGCAAAACTACTGGACGCTTCTCCACTGTCTTCCTGCTCTGCTTCAGGAAACACCCTTGGCTACTTGGGCCAAATGGTGCAGAGTGTCTCACCCATCCCACTCCCAGCAGACTTCCCAGCAATTCCCAATCTGAATAGACTGCGAGCCCTCACTGGACTCTGCACTCCTGGCTCCATACTTGTCTCAGACTTCCTCAGCTGCTCCCCATAGGTCTCTGTTACATTTATCTGTTCCACGTTTGACACATAGATCATATGTGATTTACAATAGTTCTCATTGCCAGTCTTAAAATGGATATTTTCCTACTGTCAAATTTAGCCTGTCAAAGTAAAGACACCCTGTCACATTCCTAAATTTGAGTGGCTAGAAGTCATCTTCAATTTCAAACATCTCTCTCTGCTACTATGTCCTAGCTCTCGTATACTTCAAGGCATATGCCACAAGGGCTCAGCTTTCCTCTTGAATCAAAATGGATCTTCTTAGGACAAAGACATTTTAATGTTTAGTAGATAGTAGAATTTGTGTTCTTTTTTTGTGTGTGTGGTGTGCCCTAAACAGCAAGATGTTTCTCACAACCCGTCTGATTATTTTAACATGATGCTGAGGGAATCATTAACAAAAAATATTCTGAATAAAGAAACCTAGTGTGAGAGTGCATGGCGTACTTGGGCAAGACTGGGTGTAGAGAGTGAAAATTGCCTGTTCATCCTGCCTACGTGAACAGTTCCTGGACTGACATAGTCACCAAACTGCTTCTGGATTTCAATTGGTTGCAGACCTAGTTTTGCTCAAAGAAAGGATCCTGTGAACAGTGAACACACATGCAGTGTGGATCATCTGGGAATGGCAATGAGAAATGTGGGACAAGATCCCAGAGCAAAGCAGGGAGCAATCCAAACCAACAGTGTAGGTGCAGACACCATAATAGAAATGGTCATTAGGCATTCGACTAGCACGACTTACTCCTGAACTCTGTTTTAGGCATCACCAGAGGTACTCAGATGAGGAGAAATCTATGCAACTGGTACATGACGACTCAGGGTAATAGGATACAATTGTACTTCAGAGACTACCTTTCATAGGTGTTCAGGAGTATGCAATGCTATGTTAGCACTTACAGTTTCAGTCCAAGAACAGTTTTACCTGCTGAATTTTTCTGTTTGATGTAGTGAATGGACGTGCGCTGTGTCTTTGGATGAAGCAGCAGCAGCAGGACTGGTTCAAGAATCCGTGCAACATCATTAAGTGAAAGAGCACGGATCAGCCAGCCCTGTGCTGCAGCACCAATTGCGCCATCTGAACAATTGAGACTGTCCAGTACCACAAACAGAGACCTGAGTGGAGAAATCAGAACGAAGAAGTACAATTGAAATCCCTAAAAAAGTTAATGCAAACAACAAAATAGTGGCAGGGAACAGACATAGTGCATGTTCAAGTAAGCACCAGCCAATGGCTCACGTCTGCTAACAACAGCTTGATCATGCACATTTTCCCAAGTTGAGGTCAAGTACGCATGCGTTTGTAGAAGCAAGGCCATACATATACTCACACCCTAGAAGAGCAGCATCTTTTAAAGTTCTTTCACATATTTATTTAGAAAGACTTTTAATGCTTTTTTCTCATTTTATACAAAGGTTATGATCTCATAAATAGGAAGTAAAACTAAAATAAGATAATTTTTTTTTTGTACCACAAGTAGCTGGTTTTATTTTCTTTGGGGAAAAAAAAAAAAATCTAACCTACTCCAAGATAAAAAAGTCTGCTATGCAGAAACTTGTCTGCAAGCTACCATTCATATATGAAGCTCTTTCTATTTTTACAGAAACTTCCTTCACACAAGTGCACAATGCACATAGAGTGCTTTGCAAAGGTAATAGTATAGTTGAAGATCTTCCTTTCGCTCATTTTTTTGTTCTCTCTACAGAGATCTTTTTCCCACCTCAGAAAAAAAGAATGGAACAAAGCATGATAGAGTTAAATATAGAAATGTAAGTCTAAGCCAGTGGAAACAGAAAATACCTATCAAAGGACCGATTGTGAGAAGTCACTCTGCTGCCTTGGATCTCTCTGGTCAGATGCCACAACACAGAGAATCTGAACAGTGCTTCCAGCCTTGTCCCCTTTGCAAGGAAACAAGACAGATACATGGTTTTTTTTCAGCATTTATTTTCAAGTAAAGTTTCAGTGATTTTTAAGCCTCTACCAGAACAACCATTATTATGCGGATGACTGCTAATCCTTCTCAGGTAGTTTGAGAGCACTTTTCTATTTTGCAATAGACTAAACCAAAATGCCATGTACCCATGAATGCACAACCGAAACTTAACAGCCACAGTGTTTGTAGGAGGAAAAAAGATGTGTCAGTAGACCAAAAAGGTAACTTAAGACTCTTGTGAATAAACATTTTAGTCTTGGTTTGGTGTTAGGGAGGTTTAGAAGTTGGATGACAAACAGGAAGACATTGGCATATTAGGTGGTGTTTATTATTGGTAGTTTTGTTTAAAAGCTTTTAGAAGATTTCCAAACTTCTAAGTTTCAAAATTGCAAGTGTTAAGATATGAAAACAACACTGAAGAATGAGGGTGGCTGTTTTAAGTTTTATTGTGCAAGGCACTTCTCAGAAATATACTGTAAGTTATTAAAGAACTGTTCTGTCATTAAACTAGGCAAGTAAAATAATTAATAACTGGTTCACTTAAAATACAGATTACTTGTTATGAGATCTTAATACTAAGGTGGACACAGGGTCAACATTATGTTGACATACACTTAAAAGGTAATAAAGTCTTTTGTTGGAATATGTTTACAAAATCAACGCAACATAAAATTATTTTAGAGTTATTGGTGAAGCTGTGTCAGTTTAGAAATACTGATGAAAACTGCACATTTTCAGATATGACATGATTTGGGCTGAAACAAAAAAACCTCCAGCACTGTCTGAGAGACCTTGTACTGAGGGATTAAATTTAGCGGTAGTCCCATGATGAATAAATCCCAAGGAACTGGAAAGGCACAGACAGAGTCTCTTGAACTCTTAGAAAACAGAAGGACCATAGGAGTGAAGATGTGGGGCGCAAGGGAACTGGAGGCAGTCTGGGAAGCAATGGAACAACTCTACAATGAAGAAGGAGCTTCAGCGAATACAGGACTTACTTTATCACGATCCAAAAGTGCGTGGCAGATAATGTCTTCGCAAATATTCGCTGATGGTGCCAAGCAGTGCAGCCTGTAGAATAGTTCCACACAAGCAATATGATGCTCCCGTGTCTCTTTGTTCAGCTGATTCCAGAGCACACAGGCTACTCTCTAGGGGAGAGGCGGGGGGGAAAGTCAATTTTTCCCTGACTTAAAAGCTTTCCATTGCATAAACGTCCTCTACTACCAAAAGGGATTTCCAAACCGTCTTGGTTTAGCAAAGAGCAAGAATGCAGGTCATACAGTCAGACTAAAGGAATGCAACTTTGCTACCCTAGTAGAATAGGTAATTCAAATGTACATGCACCAGAAGTTAAGAAAAATATTTCTGCTTCTATTTTTTAAGTCAAAACTTAACAGATTCTACACGTGTCAGGCACAGCAATTGGAAACATGGTAATTAAGAAAATGATCTTGGAACGCACCCTTATACCAACACTATGAGAAGGAGAAGGAAAGCGCCTTTGAAATATATATACTGAAAAAAAATAGGATGGAATGCTTTCATTATTACTCACCCGCTAACATCTTCTCTTATCTCAAAACTTAAGAGTGGTATCAAAGTTCTCTAAAGTGTAGCTTTTAAGCTAATGAACCCAAACCTTTCAAGTCAGAAATCAACTATACCTTCCCCCCAATCACAAGAATTTGGGCATAAAACCAACTAGCAATTTAAAAATAACCTTCCACTTTTGAACATCCTGTTGGGAAGCACATGAAAAAGAACACAATTGCTTTCAAATGCTTGTGGAAGCACAGATCAGCGGTATGTCATTGTAACACAAACATGCTGCCCCCAAACATCCATGCAAATAACATTTGCTTTCCCACCCCATCCTCAAAGGTTCAGTGTAGTTGGGCAGTAAAAAAAGAAAAATAAAATTGACACCTGGTAGAAATCTGTTTTCTCTGAGATGATCTTTAGAATTCCAGGAGCAATGGGAGGAAGGGTGACCATCTGTAGCTTTCCAAAGAAGGGGTTGTGGCCAGACACTTTGTACCGCTTCATTCTGTCTTCTATCACAAGCGCAAGTGACTGGGAATGGTTGATCACCTCCAGCAGTGTGAAGATGGACACGTTCTGGACATAGCAGTCATTCACACAATAGCATATTGTCATTAAAGACTTCAGCCACAGAGGGAAGCTGGTATCACAACCTCCTCAGAAGATAAGTGAGAAAAAAGTTTTTGAATAATCTCAGGTTTATGGCCATATTTTCAAGCATTGGTCAATCAAGTTCACAGGACCAAGAGACAAAAATGACTGCCCAAATCCAACTGTTATGCTATCATCAAGTCCTTTACTTCAGAAGGGACTTGCTTCAAAGCAAGTTATATTCTTTTCCCTGTTTCTCCCAGCAGAAAGCTCTTGCAGGACCTCAGTAACCTAGTAACTAGTGGAATTCTGCTTTACAGTTTATATTTATTCACAACTAGTTTTTACAGCTGCTGTGTTCCAGCTGTGATTGTCAAAACCAAGACAGAGGTCTACTGATCCAATGATGCTCTTTTAGATAGCATTGAGGCACATCATTTCAGAAACCATGGAGCACACAAGGAACTGATAGGGCTAACATCAAGTTAAGCCATCTTTGCCTCTCCTGAGTGAATAATCAGATAAAGTTTTATTAAGGCTTGACTGGAGACAATCTGAAGTATGAGTTCGCACCTCTGACTTCAAAACCAAATATTTTAACAGCTATACTACCACAGCAAAATGACCATTCTTCCTTCTTCACATCAGACAGGTTTTGTATCACATTCAACCCAGACCTTCATTATCAGAGGTTCTCCCCTTTTGGCTTTAAACCTCATTGTATATTCTCCAGGGTGTGCACTTGAAAAGAATTTTGAAAATAATCTTCTATAATCCTAGGATGATATTCCAAAGTAACACAATTACGAAAGCAAGTCTTCTAAGTTCAGCTACATTGCTGACCGCATGAAAGGCAGTGCAAATGTGCAAAAGCAACCATGACAAGCAGACAGCGCACCTATGCAGGTGATGGGCATATCATCACTTTGCTAAGAAAGATTCCAGAAATTTGTAGTGAGGTTAGGAAGAGAACCCAATTTTCCAGTTTCCCACCTTTCCAATCACTACAAACCTCCCTTGTCAACTATCCTTCAGGCCAGTAACTGCTCCCACTAAAGCTAATGAATGAACTTGATTCCCAGAACAAACAGCCCCTCCAATTATACAAGGTTATTCTTATGTTAGCTTACATTGGACTCCTTTGAATTCTGAGGGTTAGGGAAAGAGCTGTTTCTGTTATGGTTTAGAGCTCCAGTTTTCCACCTATACCCATCTTCCTCTAACACATACTTTTTTTTGGAGGGGGGGCACACATGGATGGCAGGGGATGGGTTTCCTGAAAATCCTGAACATGACACAAGGCTCTACAGGCCAGAAGGTCTTTTCATCCCTTCAGCTACAAGTTTCATAGTGAAAGTCTTCAAAAGAATGTCAATTTAAAAAGCTTAGTAAAGAATGTCCCTCAGCTGCAAAACACAAAATGCATGCTGATGTGGGTAAGTCTTTAATTTGCGTGCAACTTGCCTTCAGCCCTGTCAAAAGGCATTACTACTGGGTCTGGTCACATGTCTTGCAAATAGCCAAGCTGTTATCTGCATCCTCACAAGCTGAAGTTGTCCAGTAAAGGAATCTTTTCTTACCTGGAACCTGAAATAGAGAGACATACAATTGTTCCATCTCCTCCTCTGAAAGATAGACTGGGAATGTGGTACAATCCAACAAAAGGTGACAAGCTGCAGAGAAAGCTTCCTTGCAGTCACCTCTAAGGGGTCCCAAGACAAGCATCACTTGTTCGAAGTCCCACTCTTCTTCCTCCTTTTCCTTTTTGTTATCAGAGTTGCGGTCAGAAGCAAGGGGATTAGAACTCTTGTTCTTGAATGGTGATCCTCGAACTGAGAACAAGTCTGAAAGCATTTGTTTAAACTGAGGTACAGTGATTTGCTTTGCATCCCATGGGCTCTTCTTCTTACTAGCACTTTCAGGTAATCTGTAGCCATTCTCTTTTTTCTCTTTTCCACTCAGATTCATTGCTGAGATGCTTTCGTTACTTGTTTCTTGAAATTGCACCCCAAAAATATATTTACTGGAAAACTTGGCAACCAGCTCTTGGATGCAATACAAAGTCTTTTGAATGCTCCCCCCTTTCTTCCAGACATCATCTCTCTCAAGGGTCACAGTTGGCACCCCCAAGTGCTGAGAGAGCTCTGGGGAGGAAGCACTTAGACCAATGCCACTGTCTTCTGACTTCAGGGGAGGGAATGGAGTCTCATCCTCCTCCTGCAGCACAGCCTTAGTCTCCGAGGTTATGTCCACATTTTCCTTTTTCACTGGGCTCTAAAACAGTAATGTTAATGTGTTAATGTGGCACTGCGTAGATCATTTTAAACTACATAGAACTGTAGCAGGCACTGGGAAACGACGACAGAACAAAACTCCTAGTATTTGCAGTTTCCAGATACAGATTACTTTTACAAAATCTTAAGACATAGTTATTTGTAAGCAGTTCAGCTCAATGGCATTTAAAACCTAACAAATGTTTGTATAATCCTCACACCTTGATTCAAACACCAACAGATCCATAGCTACTGATACTTAGCAAATGGAAATGTTTCCTTAAAATCAGTTCACCAGTAGAACAGCATTACATATGTTGGATTATTTCTAGTCAAATGCATGTATTTGTTCTACTGCAAAACTCTGGCAAGCTGTGCTTGTGTGATTGCTTTCTGGTATTCATCATTCCCTACCATGGTCTCTTGCACACAAATAGTATCATTTTGTGTTAAACTAAAATACTAATTGAAAGCCTTGCATACCTAACCAGCTGTAAAGCTGGGCTTGATTTGGCAACTGTATGCTGTTGAGTGACTTTTCAAAACCATTAAGATCATGTTCTCAAGAGGCAGGGTTATAGCCCCAGTTTCAGACAAGACTATACTCCTTCACTGTCAGAAATAATTCAAACAAGTCAGAACTGAATCCCCAGTAAGAATCAGATAGGTCTGGAAGGGGCCAAAGAAGAAAATCCTTATTGCTGCAGTTACCATATAGGCTTTAGTTAGGAGAATTAGCATGTAACTTATAAGCTTAAATATGAGTAGTTGAAAAATACCTACCCCGTTTCCACTTCCTGTCTCAATGTCCAAATAGGAAGGCGGCATTTGCACTTTGCTAAGCACTTTAAAACAGGTCTTTAAGGCATGAGTGAGTTCTGGTAAATCTAATACTTCCATATTTTCCAGGAGAGACTGCACCATGTAACTGAGCATTTGTGGAAGATACTGAGTCTGCACCTCAGAGTAGAGCTCCTAAAATAAATACGCATTGCTTAAAACAGTTATCGCATTATTATTCAGCTGTCTAGCAACACTGATCAATGTTTGATAAAGTCAGTTCACGAATAGTTAAGCTGCACAAACTTGCTTCTGTGCTATTCCTTCTTTCTTCATTCTACATGACAAACACTGAATCATGCCCTAAAAATCTTATGATAGTCAGCCAGCTACTGAGAGACCAGAAAGTCCCATGGAATTATTTATCCAAGAAGCAAAAGGTACACTTTCTCATTCCTTTGATAGAATCACCATATCTTCAAATGCAAACTATTTTTTATTTTGCTAGGCAGTAGCATGAGTAGCCATATATAAGTCAGCACATAAAACTACACTTTGCAGGACATAGCATGCATATGCACACCTATGTTAATTTGCCTTTTTTCAGTTTAGGTGATCACAATATGAATTACTTGATTTTAAGTTTCTTTGAAGCAGTTAACTTCAGGTTGCCTTACCAAAGGAATCACATCAAGAAGAAACACCAATAGTGTGCAGAGCTCTGAAACTGTAGGAGGAGTGCTAATATTTTCAAGAGGATATCTCATCTGTGTGGATTTGCTTCTGGATTGAGAGAAACATTATTATGTAAGCTTTTTTCATGTCAGAATCCTTGTTACAATAAAAAAGCTTCATTAAAAGCAGCACAAAATATTGAATGACTTCTGAAGCAAAGTAAAATGAGACTTCTAAAACAGCAGGATAAAAAACTCTGTCAAAACCACCTAAACTGTACTTGCATGTGGGATGCTAAAGTGCTTCTAACTTTCACATTGCATCTCTATACACAATCCTACTACTTACACAGTGTAATCTTCTCTTTCATATTTAGAAAGAGATAAAAAGTTAGATATCTTTACTTTTCTTAAAAAAAACCCCACTTGTTCTTCCAAGGAAGACCTCTCCACCTCCCCTCCTGAACTTTTTCCTCCTCCAGCTGTCACTTTGAAAGTAGTTTATTTTGTTCTCAGGTTGCTGGTTTCCATCTAATTGTTTACCTGTTTGCATTCTTTAATTATTTTAGGATGCATCTTACATATCTGTCTGATTCTAACATAGGTTAGGTCCCTTCCAGAATTTAAATGCTTCAGTGAACTTCACTATCTCACACAGATA
Source organism: Bucorvus abyssinicus (assembly GCA_009769605.1). Classification (NCBI taxonomy): domain Eukaryota; kingdom Metazoa; phylum Chordata; class Aves; order Bucerotiformes; family Bucorvidae; genus Bucorvus; species Bucorvus abyssinicus. The sequence continues at coordinate 20,643,253 of CM020030.1, read as the reverse complement.
GCTCTTAAGTGACATTTTTAAGAGGAGCACTGTTGTTTGACAACATAAACACCTGAAACAATCTTCAAAACATCTGGTCATGTAATCCCACAGAAAATCTGTGCTTAAGGATGTGATCAGCAAATTGACTGTTTTGACAATTTCTGAAGCATTTTTGTTCTCTTTGATTGCACTGTGTGAAAGGGGAAAAAAAAGGGAGGGGGGAAGAAAAGAAACAAATGTCAGTGAAGATTCTAAGAGTATGCACATCACAGTATGAGCTGATGCATTCTAAAATCGTACACCCCCACCAGCCACCTCCCCGCTTCTTTACAAGCTAAAAGACATTGATTGTTTTAATTCAAGGACTAAGTCATTCTGGAATAGCTAGAGTTTGAGCATCTTTCTCCCAGATGAAAGAAATCAAGCCTTCAACTTTGAAAATCAAAAGGCTACGAGTTCAGTTGCCAGACTGACTCTTGGCCAATATAACTGGATTTAATCAACACCAATCATATGCTGTGTACTTCATTTTCTTCTCTGCCAATCAGAGAAATCAAGCATGTGTGGGGAAAAAAGGGAAGTCATAAAAAAATTTTATCTTCTGTAGAGAAGGTCACGTTGTTAAAAAACTTTACCTTCCTTAAATTAGTTAACTTCAGTTAAGTTAGCTTAATATAAATGATACAGTTTTAGTTTATAGTTGAAAACCTGTAGTTATACCTTGCAAGTATGTTGCCACTTTGATTGTAGCTAAGTTTGAGATCAGAACCAAGTGCATCTTTGCAGTAAAAATAAAAGGCTCTAACAACTTCAAGGAACAGATCCCCAACAACTGGTGGCCCTGCAATTGAAGGAAAAAAGAATCCAGGAGTTGCACCAAAGTCATTGCTAGGCAGCTCAGTTACAAACATGTATAGTCTTAAATTAGGGGTAGCTAGACTAAAAAAACCACAATCACCCAAGAAGGAAGAAAATGCTTACATAGCTTTTTGAAATGTCAGATTTTCCAGTCAAAATAAAATCAAATATGTAGTTAAATATTTGTTGGTTTTGTTCTGGTTTGTTTTTAAATTCTAGTTAAATACTAATTGTTGTTCATTTTAGGAGTTTTTTATAAAGTACTACTTGGAAAGCCATAGTACTGGTTCTACATTACACTTAAATCACTTCAGTAGGGCACCTACACTGCAATCATTTATAAGTGGGCATAATCATAGCGGTAAATCTGCAGTTCACGTGCCAGATATAATCCCCATAATGATGTTTTTTCCAAAAGGAAAAGAAGCATTACATATACATTTCATATAATAGTCTTGATTAAATTTTGAGGGACAGAAACTGGAAAAATCAGCAAATTGAGAAAGTTAAAAGCCTAAATAGATTAAAAAAAGAAACCAAAACCAACATGTTCATATGCACTCAGTTTTCAAGGGTCAGGGAAAAAAAATAAAGAAACTAAGAGTAGCAGAAAAGGTCAAAGATTTCAGTTATGTTTTAGTTACCTATCTTTAAAGAAAAAAAAGTTGCATTGCTAAATCCACAAGGAAGTGAAAATCATATTGGCTTAAGGCTCAAGAAGTTCTATATTTGTGTGCTGACTGAAACAGAAAGATTAAACTATATAATGCAATTCAGCTAATAACCCTTATTTGTAGTTCAGATTAACAATGATTGTCAGCCAAATAAAACATAGAATAGCATACTATGTGTCATCTACTTTCTAAATTAGATTAAACAATAAATTGATAATGTAACAACCTTAATATCTTCTTCAGCATTTTTGTCAGGAAATAAAAATGCTTCATATACGAGACTTGAATCGTGATAGATTTTTTTTCAGCTAAAAACCAGCAGAAGGAAACATTAGTACCACTGTCTTATAAACAGACTAAATGCTGCTTCTACTAAGGTAGCATTGATTTGTTAGATAAGCAATACAGAGTCCTCATTTTTACTGGCAGTGCTTTGATAATTCCTTAACAGGAAGTATTCTTAAAAGGACTTTCCTGACCCATGAAAGAGGAGAAGTTTACCAGATACAGAAGCCTGCAAAGCAAACTGCCACTCAATATTTAGTCTCGTATGTGAGTTTTATTCAAGTCTACAGGCTTAGTCAATGATAACATCACTCCCCTACTCAGGATAATACCTAGAACAACACTTTGGGATACAGTCAGTTGTTAAGACTCTATTAGCTTCTAACAAATACCAGTTAACCAGTCCACAGGCTTCTCATACCTGTCAGATTCACAGAATATAATTTCAAAGATTTATCTGTTCACACATGGATATTACAGAATACTATTAAATGCTAAAAATTTGTCAAGTCACTTTGGCTTAATTTTTTGATGCAGAAAGGAGAACTTGCCCTTTAAAATAAGGGCTGGCAAAGCCTCACCCTTCTCGTGCTGGCAGTGCCTCACCCTTGTCGTGCTGGCAGCTTCATGCACACAACAGGACAGACATGTGACAAGGAACAGGAGGAAATTCTTCACAGCTCCGTCATGAATTCTCAGATTATAGCTCCCACAGCAGCATCAGGCCCTGGCACAAGCTGGCAGTGCCACCGACAGAGGCACCCCTACCTCCCCACACCTGCAACAGGTTATTTCCAGATGGAGCACCTGCATGTAAGTGGTACTGCCCACTTTGGCAGCAGTACCACCACAGGCTAGCTGTCTGTGGGACTGCAGCATCTGGAAAAGCAACACAGTCATGAGCGTCTAATGCAGGTGTATAGGAAGGCCTGCAAGCAGAGCCACGCACTGGAAACAAACCCAGGCAAGAGCAGTACTGGTGGTTTTCCAGACAGAAGCTGCTTTGTAAGACAGAACAAAAAGAGGCCTAACAGTATTTTAGAGAATAAACTCCAAGGAACGAATTGGGCAGAATATTGCAACTAAGGCAGAAGTGGTTCTTTTTAACTGGCACCTCAAATCACAGTTCTGGGCATGGAAGAGCATTATCCTCACTAGGATACATCCATGCTACACAGCGGAGTGCTCTGCAGAAGAGCCAGAGATAATCTGGAGAGGGTCCTTGCTCCAGAGCACTGCTCTGAACCAGGTCCAAGGCAAGGAACACAGCCCCCTGCACACTAATACACAAGACACACATATTCAGAATTAGGTAGAAGTGTGCAGGGTGTTGTCTTCAGTCCCACCAACAATGGTGATGAACACCAAGTTGTAACAGCTGTTAGCAGTCATAACAGAAGTGACAAGCAACATTACCTATTTCAGGTTTGTCAAGGAGACTGATTAGGATGCGGAAGGGTTTCAAATAAGCTTGATGCTGTTCCTCTGTATCAGACTCTGGGAATTTCTGATGTAAAATTTCAATCAAACTCTAGTAAAAAGAAAATATCAAAATGTTATAGGTAGAAGTGAGATTGCCATTTTATTAAGACCTAAAGTGTTTCTAAATTTGATTTTGTTTAGTCTTTGTTGATTTTATTTGTCTGTTTTGTTTAGACTACAATAGAACTTCAATTTTCCATACAGGGTAGACCAAGCAATGACACCTCATCATCTGTACTCAAGAGGTGATCTTATTCAGAGAAGCATTTTTAAATAATTCAGGTAGTTCATCAAAGATTCTACCCTTAGGTTTCATTAGATTCCATTTGTACTGTAAACACAAACAATATTGGGATAAATACAGCACAGCAGGCGTTCAGATAGATGAAAGTATAACCACCAAAAGGATTTTATCTTTAGGGACAGAAAGTGAAGGACAAACCAAGTGGCACAGTGAACAATTCTAGACACACTTTGCACTAACATTTAGAAGGATCATAAATACATCTGTATACAATGAACACCAACCTCAACCAAAAGATCTTTAGAATATTTTCCAAAGAAATAAATAGCACGGTCTTCAGAAGTTGTTGAGTCTGGGGCAAAAGTACCTCCTTTAATATCAGAGCCTACAAGGTAAACAGAGGCATCAGGAGTATGGAGAAATGCTGCAGTACAGAGCACCTCATAAACATCATTGAAATTACATTGCATTTTTAACCTTTGTCATTTTAATACTTTGCTTGAAACTAGCTCACGTACTGCTCAAGGACAGTGCGCATACCAGTTTGAGGCATCCAGATGTTCCGTACTGAAAGTAAATCAAAACCAAGGCCAGATCCAGACATAGGGTCAGCAAGGGCAGCCTTCATGCAGCTGTGTGGCTGCAGCTCTTGCCCTGTCACTTTTAGCCCCCTCTTACACTGTTAAAAGGAGGCAGATGAAGAGAAGCTATAGCTCTCTTATAGCCCCTCCTTGACAATTAAGCCCACACGGGAATTGATAGACCCTTCCTTCCAGAAGAGCAAGACTAAAATAGTGCCCCATGCCTTTCAGTCCAGTGAACCACTTCAGAATGAACTGTGGATGGGACCAGAAATAACTCATCAGATACCCTGTGATTCAGGACAGTGAAATTAATTCACCTCTGAAGGGAAGACCTGTGTCAAATGAATGCTTAATTTTGTGAAACAGGTACTTAATGAATGGCAACTAAGCACCACTTTATATTATCATCATCCATTAACTGCTGAAAAAGCATATTACATTTTTAAGCACTGATTTTTATTTTTTTTTCTCTTAGGTATTCAGAATATCGAATATCACTGTAAGTTGTACAGTACCTAGCAACCATGCGTATAATCTTCTATTGAGTGACATGTCTCTCCTCAACAATGTCTGTGTAGCTGCTGACAGAATATAGACTAAATCAGTCCTGCGCAATAGAATCGTGCTTTCATTGCAGTCCTAGGATAAAAAACAAAGATAATTTGGCTGTTTATGAACACCAAAATGAGTGAAGTTGGTAATGAGAGGGGTTTTTTAACTGTTAGTATTAATGTTTTGGAAAAAAAAGGCAACAAACTATGAACAAATTGTTTTGTATACTAAAAATCTCAAGAAAGCTATTTGTGATCATTTTCATATTTAAGGTATAGATCTACCGTTAAGCTAAAAAATACTATAGACTTCATTATGTTATGCCTTAAGGCTTAAAATTACTTGCTACTTTTAAAATACTGACTATACTATAAGCTAGGAAATTATGGGCAACAGCTCTTGTTCCAAGCAATGTTTTATTTCCTTATCTTTAACAGAATTATCTTAGTTTAGTGGAGATAATTCCAAATACTGAAATCCTACTTGAAAAAGGAGCTTGGTATTTTTTCCATATGCAGTTTCTCAGGCCTGAATATTTCAAGCACATTCCAAATATCAGGCAATATTCACTGTGAAAGCACATCTTCATTTGAAGCTACAAGGAGTCTGAGGAGAAGCAGAGTCTCCGCTATTATTAAAATTGATGGGGGAGCCAGAAATTGCAAAATCTGTTCATTGATTCTGAAGGTACAAAATTCAGACATTTGGCAATAACAGAGGTAGGTGCTGGATTGGCTTCACCTTCCTGCACAAAGTGCACATGCAACAATACCAAAATAGTCCTCTTACCAAAGCTGTATAAAATGGGAAGAAGAAAAGAATCACTTCTAGAGTGTTTCTTTGCACAAGGACATTTGAATCCAATACTGATACACACAAAGACTTTATCTGTAAAAGAAAGCACAATGGTATTTTACTTTATGATAACATCTAAACTAGAATCACAGTTAACAATCACACAAAGGAAAGAAAGCAAACTTAGTTACAAGTGAACTGTAAATCAGCCATTTAACACCTGCTTCCACAATGAGTTAAAAAAAAAAGTTTTGTGGAATAGTTAAAAGAATCGTTAATACTTACGAAATACTTGGTTTTGTAACAATACAGAATGTTTCATTGTGACATCACCAGCTATCAGACAGAATGAGAAGCCTCATAAAATGAAGATATTACTCTAACTAGTATTCCAGTTATTCCATTCCTCAAGTTTAACATAAATTACTACCTACTGAAGATTTCCATTTTACTGAAAAAATAGAAATACGCTGAATTTTGGAATTGTCTTCCAGGACTGCAAACACTTCGAGAAATCCACATTAAACACTGTATATACTGTATTATAGAAAAGCCAGTCTTCAACCTTAAATGCAAATTCAGAACAAGTAGAGAAGAGATGTCAGGTTTATCTTCTGATTTGAACCAGAGTCAGTCTTTTAAGGCTGTATGTAGTACCAATTACCAGAAACTGCAGAAGCTTCAGACTTGCATTCTGCAGGCTAACCAAAACTGGTACAGGAGATTCGGTGTATTTCAGGTAAGATGCTCCCATGAAGTAACCCTCTTAAGCACCTCCATCAGCCTCTCTTTCTCTCTCTCCAAACTATTTTTAAGAGCATGTCATTCTAATTGAATATAGAGAAGGCACAATCTGCTCATATGCAGGCATTACAGTGGATAAGACTGTTCTACAAGGAGTATAATCAACTTACTGTGAGCTTATAATCGGTGCCAAGCATGTACTTCTGCTGTTTTCCAGGCAGCTCTCTGTTGATATGGCTGACAACAAAAAGAGAAGCAGGCAGCCTGATGGATGGGCTGCCCAGGACACTGCCCCAGACTGCTCCATAGAACATTTCTTGGCCCATCAATAAGGAGAGCTTCACAAGCAGAGCATCTGTTCTGTACGGAAATACATTTGACGTGAGAAAACATATTTTTGTTAGTTTATTTTTATGCCATAAAAAAGCCTTTATACACAGAATTAGTATTGTAGTTGTGTCACGGTTTGAGCCAAGACTTCCTTGTTTTGGAAATGTGCCCAATAGAGTATTGGGATTATTTCATACAAGTTCCATAAACGCACCATCACATTGGCTAAAAGTGCAGGTCAAAAGATTTCTTCCGGCAGATACTCCTTAAAACCTGCAGCCAGGAGGAGTCTCCTCCTCTTTGGACACTGGACAGCTTCGGAGAAAGAGCCACAGCGAGAGGGCTGGCTGCCGTCCAGGCCGAAAGCCTGCGGCCTGCCCCCCCACCCGGGGCCTAACTCAGAACTGGTTCTGTCTATCGGCGCCCAGCTCGACTCAGTCAGCATCTCTCTCTCGTATCGGGTAAGAGAAGAGATATTTTTCACTCGGCGAGACTCTACCGCTGGATTCGGACGCGGGGGAAGCTCACCCCACTTCGCGTTCTGGCCGCGAGGGCTTCTCCTTATCCGCATTTGAAGCCGCTTCGGTCTGGAGTGTCCTTGAAATTTTCTTTTACAGACACTGGAAAAGGTCTCCCCGCGAACTCGTTAAAATACTTCTCTAAGCTGTTAAAAACTTTTAATCACTTGGCCCGCCGCCATTTTGGATAGACGCCATCTTCTGAGCCACCATCCTCGCGTGACGCCATCTCCTGGCCTGTGGCCAATCGGCCATAATTGTAGTTTTTTCCCTTTTCCTCCCTTTGCAGTGTGTTAACTCTTACTGTATTGTTTCCTGTTTTACATTTAATATATAGTTGTGTGATCTGATAGTACTTTAGAATTTTTATTAAAAGTTTGTTTCAGTTTCCCATCCATATATTCCGAGATTTGAGTTTTGTTTTCCTTTCCCCTGTATCAATAAGGGATTTAAGGAGCGTTAGGGACCTTGAGTTTTGCTCGGAGGCTCAACCCCTAACAAGTTGTCAATATTTATTTGATTTTTTTCATCTTTGTATTATCAGTATTGTATCAAAAACCACTCAATCTTTTGTCACTGTGCACACTCACTGAAACAAAGTTTCTGTGCATACTTTGAAAACTTTTCCAGTAATTATGTGCAAACATTAAGCTCTGACCAAATTATTGCAGTAGCTCTGATTGAAAAGTATTTATGGCGAGAGGTGTGCAATGCTGAATTGGAAATAATTGGAAATAATGCTAGACTCTGAAAGCCAATTTTACCAGTCTGAGAACTGGAAGATATCCTACATATTTGCACTTACAAATCAATGGGCTCAATTTGTAAGTCACTGAACGAAAAAACCCATGAGATAAAATGACATGCTGTCAGTTATTGCACAGAGGGCTGGTACACTGAAATTAGTTTAAAGGCAATCACATTGGAGATCATATGACTGAAGGCACATTCTCTGCTTCGGCAACTCTGTCAGTACTCCAGTATTTTACTATAACCTAGGAATTAGAACCTCGTGAGAAATGTAGAAGTGAAAAAAAGAGGAAGAAGTCCAGCATAGAAGACGGGCACCCCACCCCTACCAATCTGATGTTTTTTTCCATTTCTTTATAAAGTAGCCCTTGAGCCACTTTTTCTTTTCTCTTTTGTGTGTGTGTGTGTGTGTGTGTGTGTGTGCAAACAACTCACACGTATGTGTATGTGTGTTTAAGAAGAAAATAGTTTTCTAGGGTGACGCACAGCCTGAGCTAGTACTTCTGCCACTTTCAGGAACAGCAGAGGATGTATTAGTGTTAGTCCTCAGCGCTGAAGATTCTGAAAATGTTCAGTGGAGAGTGTCTCAAGAAGCTGAATTAAAAATTAATCTAACTCATCTTCCAACAAGATACCTTGGTCTATCTTTCTTGCATCAGAATCATTATGATGAGTAAACTAAAGAAAGATTTTCTTGTGTATTTTTTATATTTCACAAAATAACATTAGATTAATTTTAGCATAAACCTTTCCAAAGTGCAACATATGGTCTGTTCCTGTTTGTGATCCTGTTTGTTCAAGGTAAATAGGAAAACAATGCCAATCAAGGATAGGGAAAAAAAGGTATAAAAGCAGAAGTCAGATCTTGGAAGCTAATCTGCAGTTCCCATTAACTCACTACTTCAAATTTAGTCAGTTTCAAAATAACTTCAGCCTCCCTAAAAAGGCTTCAGATAGACAGAAGATTTAGATCCAAGGGATCCCCTTTCTCCCCCAGGTCCCCAGCAACTAGCACTGTAGGAAAGAGAACACTATACACCATCACTTATAATCCTGCCTTACAAAAAGCACCTGCTGAAATTCATGTTTCTAGGGAAGATGTATAAGAGGTATACACTTATTCATAGATCTGATTTCTGGAATTGGCAACTGAATGCTACTTACCAAGTGGCAACATTCCCAATCTACTCTTAGCTGCTCCAGCAATTGGTATGAGCCTTTAATGTAATACTTGTATTTAAAAAGAGGCATTAGATATAAAAATATTTTGCTTATCAACTGTAATCTATGCAGCCTAGAATATGTAAATTTTTTTTTTTTTATAAACTGTACACACAGCTATTTAAAATTCAGAAAGGTCATAGAGAACAGCCAACACGTCCCAACTGGTAATACAGAAGGAAGTATATTACCAATGGAACGTTTAGTGACTCTTTAAGCAACGAAACATTTGGATGAAACCTACAGTGGTTGAGTTGTTATACGATTTTACAAAACAGTTCCGGTAACTGAAGTAAAACCACTAGGCAAATGGATGCTGACCTGCTCTTCTCCACGTACTTCCTGATTCTGACCTTGTTGTGCTGAATGTCATTATCATTACTGCCAGGGGCACCCAAAAGTGAGAGAGATTCTTCTTCCCACCATAGATTTTATAAGAGTTGCCTCTTGCTTGTGTTTTCAGAGCCTGAGGTTAAGTATCTGGTATTGAAAGACTGGAAATAATTCAGCTGCTCTCTCATGTTACAATATTTAAATAGAATTTATAGACAGAGCAGAGGTTTGGGGGGTCAGGTTAATTATTTAAGAGTTCAGAGGATCTTTAAGAAATAGATTTTATTTCTTTCTCTCAGCACATCTATTTTTAAATCCCCTTTTCCTCTTCTCTTCTCTTCTCCTCCTGCAATGAAAATAGAAGGGGAAAGGCTTTTTCTACTTTAGCACTCTTTGTTGCATCTTTCAGGGACTCACTGTTCTTCCAGCCTTAGAAGCTCTTTTATCAAGCCTTCTATATAGAAAGCTTCCAGAAATTTCTTGAGAATTCTCTAGGAAAGCAAAATACTGCATATAGCTTTTAAATTAATATTAGTTCTCACCTGTCATAAATTTCTGATCCTTCTTCCAGTCCAGGCAGCAGTCCAATTATGAAGGCTTGAAGACCTGGCAGGAGGGACTTTTGGAGAGGAAGAAAGTATTTCTCATACAAACCAAGGAGAACAGGCCTCACTGACATTGCTGCATTTGCCAGCAGAGGAAACAAACCAGAGCTTTTTAAAAAATAAAAAAAAGGAAAAAAGAAAAAAAAGATAAGTAAAAAAAATTATTTAATTAAAATAGACTGTGAAATACATACGTCTTTAAAAGAAAGTTTACCTGTACAAGAATAAATCCTTGGCAAGCCATTTTGTCCCAATAATTTTAAAGATGATTTCATAGGTTTCTAGTGCCTTTAAATGCACTCCACTAGGTAGTGCTGGATGCAAACACTGAGATAATCTTTTACTGATGATCAGCCGTCTTGGCAATAGAGAATACTTCAGGTTACTCTGAAGAGCCTGTGAAAGAAAGGAAATGAGAATAAAGAGCTATAATGTAAAAGACGATGTATATGATGACTGCATGTCAAAAGTTTCCTACTAGCACACTGAGAACTAAATGCATTCAAGAGCTTCCTCTCATAAATGCATTTTGTTACACTGAAACAGTAGAATTCTGCAATTGAGTTTTCATATGGAGTCAGTCATGAACAATCTAGAAAAGTCTGGTCTTACTGTGCTTCGAGGCTGGAAATAAAAGTTAAAGGACAGGAGAGGGACAGGGTACTCTTATCCCATCTCCAGCAGAAATAGGGAAGTGACAAGAAGAGTATCATCAGCTTTTAGGGACAGGGAATAAAGTAAGAATTAAATAACTATCTTTCCTTGAAAAGTTTCATTTCAGGTATAGCTGAAATACAAACAAAAAACCTTCCAACCAAAGTAAGCATGATTAAATGTGCCAGTAACATCTTAGAAGTTATTTGTAATTCTGTATGGCTACACTCACTAAGCTGTATTAACTTTACCCACTGTAGTGACATATAAGTAAAAGATCTTCAGGACCGGAAATAGTTAACTAAATATTGCAGGCAAGCCAGGTCTCTAGAAACAACAACTGTAGCACACCTTTCTTTGGAAAGATCACTCTCTTCCTTGAAACATGCACGCATTTCAGCAGGGTAATTAAGTATGTCTCTTCAATTCAGACAATTAAAACCAGAAGTTGCAAGTAAATGGCACTTTAGCCTTTGATCACTGTCTGCTAAGGCAAACAGATGTTTCACTGCAGATTGACATTTGAGATGTTTTCAGGATTAGGCAATTCTTCACTCTCCCAAAGGTTAAGTCATGGTCTAATCCTGCCTAATTTTTTTAAACTTGAGGTTCTACTATCCTTCCGGAAAAACCGTTTTGAAAAAGCAACAGACAAGTGATCTGACCTTTCCTTTCTCATTTCCAAGGAAAAAACCAGAACAGTTCAGCAATGATCACAGCATTCCCTTGAATGCTGAATACTCTCATCAGCAGTAAAAGGAAGGAATAAAACCCACCATCTTTCAAAGGTGTGTGCAACTTACTGTTTAAGACTGCAGTTGGTGTGTGTGAGAAGCTAGGATCTGTGAGACTACTATTGCATTATTTCTCCCATTTGCTGCCCTGCCTAAACTGATATCAGCTGTTAGTAAAAAGCTTCTTATAAATAAAATTTACTCAGGAAGAAAAAGGCTGAGAGTTTGTAACAACAGTCAATAAAAAGGTCCCACCATTCTTAAATACACACAGTACAGATGCCATTTAGAGCCAACGAATTTCCTTCCTCCCCTCTTCCACTATAAGCATGAGAGCTGCACTTTAATAGGTACTGAAAACTAGAATCCAAGAACACAGCTGTATTTCACCTACAAAACTAAACCAGGTTATATTTGTAGTTATCTTTTATGTTTTTAAATTTGACACATTTACTCATTTATTACCTGAGTAATATTGTTTCAATATTAAAGATTAAAATCCTTAATATATATAATAACTTTGAAGACTGCATGAAAGCTGGACTTTGAAACATTCTGTGTATATTGGTTGGTATGTATTTGCCCACACCCTCTGTATATATAAAAGAAGGAAATTAAAAAAAAAAAAAAAAAAAGCCAGTGGTAAATATTTTTCCCCTCAATCTTAAGACTGAACAAATACCATCAATATTCTATCAGTTAAAATTTAAATATCAGCCAGTTAGAAAATAATAAACACTCACCGTTTATTACACAGAGATTCTGATCCATTACAGAACTAAAGCCATCTCATAAAAAAAAAAGGTCTTATTTGGCTTATTTAATTTCTTAAGGATGTAAAGTAAATCTCCACCACCAAATAAGAACTTCTTCTTCTCCAAACATCAGGGATAGCTAAGCAAAACATTTAGTCAGAAGACGAAAAAAATACTGCAGGGCTCTTAAGAATTAAATAGTGAATATCGAGGAATAACTCAGCGTTAAGTATTTCTCCTTGGTAACTCTGAAACCTTCATATATCCAAATCCCAGCAGGTGAGACTAACTTAGGACAAGACTACATTCATGCACATGTGCCAACTATACTGCTTCACCTGAAGAATCAGAAGACATCTCTGTCCAGGGAGCAAGATTTGAAGACATTTATTATGATGCTCACACATAAGCTGAGGAGAGTTTCTGCCCATCATATTAGAATGATTCAGAGATGAAATTCCCTTCTCGTGTAGTCTTTTTTTCTGACTTGGGTTGAAGAAATATGCAGTTGGACAAAAGCTACAATTCTTATGAAGATTAGGTGTTTCTGGTTAACAGTTGTCTCTTCCAGCAGATGCAAGGGATTTTAAACCACACTGCAACATATTAGAAGACCGTGGTTGCATCAAGAGCCATTCCAGCAGAGAGGTGGGCTGGCTGCGACTTTGCTGAAAGGTTCAGGTCCTTAACAGCTTCCCCAGAATTGCAAGACTCAAAGAATTTTAAAAGGGTTGAAAGACATTAATTAGTGGATAGATTGAAAACTGTTCATTGAAGTAAGAGTGACATGATAACATATATATTTCCAAATGCTAATTAGTCTCTGTGAGCTGACAGGCAAAGTTAAGAAGCTTGATTTTTAAATATCCTGAGCTCCCACAACTGAAAGAAGAATGAGTTGTTTGTGAGATCTGCTGAAATGCCATTATAATTTCATCTGTTACAGGTGGTTAAATGTTGTGGTAGCAAGCTACCATTAGCACTGTATGCAGATGAAGATCCCATCCCAAACCATTGCTTCCACATTGAGAATCCAACTCTAATGACGGCAGGTGAACAACTCTGCTCACAGGTTTCAACATCTATTATTCAACCATCCTTCTGATTCTTGTGAACTTAACTTGACCATCTTCAGTTACATATGGGCTGAAGTCCACTCATGATCTACTTTTCCTCCTTGTCTCCAGCCGATTTCCACATGAGTAGTTAGTTATGGTGGCAGAAATGTTAAATGTCACTGGAACTCCTAGCAAGCTTGAGAAGCTTGACCTGCCAGCAAGCACTCCATGCTTAATGTATCATCCCAGGGTTTGTTCTTCACAGATCACTGAGAAATCAACAATCCCAGAAACCCAAGCAGTATTTGACCTACAAGTGGCTTTTAAAATAAAGACTTTTATCAGTAAGTCAGGAAAAAACGAGCCAAAGTAATGACTTGTGTCCACGTTCATGTCCAGTTTTCAACTTTTTACAGGTTCTTTTTCTTTATGACTGACTAGAGAATACATTATACACACTAAACATTTTCTAAAGAATAAGCATAACTCAGAGTTTCTTTGAATGTGGTCTGTAAGGGGTAGAAAGAGAAGACTATCCTTTGCAGCAGTGTGTACATGTGCCTTAAACCAAAACACACACAGAGGATTATTCACATTTCCACAGTTGCTGGTTGAAGTCATTCTGCACTGCTTTATAACACCACTAGAGACCAGTTAGATCAATTTGCCTAGACATAAAAACCCCAAGTAAATCAAGTAAATATTTTTATTTACATAACTAGAAAATGCAGCATGTACATCAATTTATGAGATTATATTCAACTAGGAGATACTGTAACTCTTGTTTTAGACCACAGTGGTTTGGAAGAGAGGGGGAGGAGAGCCAGTGATTCCATTTTGCACTGATTCATTTCCAAGTAAGTAAAAAAACTCTAAACAGAGCTCCAGCTTCCATAAAAATAGCAGCATGAAGTTCAAAGACGGTTGTTAGGAAACTGTAAACTAGGAGATGGAGTGATATTAAAAAAGGGGTAAAAAAAAGATGTATAAAATATCCCTCGTCTTGCACATTGCATTTGTACATTGGGTGTGGTGATGTTCCATAAAGCAATTAAGAGGCAAAGCTTCCCTTCTTCTCAAAGATAAAAGGCTTGCCTTCACCGGAAGGCAAGTGGTGCTTGTGATCGGCTAACAGTTGTCATAAAGCCGTGGCAGTCAGTGTTCTCAAATGAAGCAACTGGTGTAATTAATGGCCACGCTCATTAAATCCATATTTCAGAAGAATCCTTCTCTTGTCTCCCCTCAAGAACAGACATATTGTAACATTAAGTGTCACTACTGAAACAAACAAACAATAGCTGTGCAGCTGCAATGATTTTTGCCCTCTTTTCCCTTCCCCTCCAAAACAGATTGAGTGTTTGGTTGAGATCATGTTAATCTTCAAGTTTCTAAAGCAAGAAAAGCCTACAGAAACAAAAAGTAACATACTTATTTTCTACTGAAAGGCAAATTTAAAGGAAAAAAAATTGCAGAATAAAGACTAAAAACTAGTATTGTAAGAACTTACAATCTGTGCATTTACACACTTGTATTATATCCAAGGATAAAAAGCAGTTTGAAAGTCTTTTAGAGCAAATGCTGCTGTCATTACTGAGCAAGCCAACCATGCTGTAAGCACAAAATAAATCCCTATAGAACAATTGGTTTCTCAAAGGTTATAATGTTTTGTTTTCATGGTGAATAATAACTACAAATTAACATCTTGCTCAGAAAAGGGACACTGGCCTGTCAGCCAGCCTTATTGGCAACAGTCACTAGTAAACCTTCTGTGCAAGTGCCATACCACTGATACCCAAATACTGTTGAAAAATTGTTGATGGAGGTATTTCTGCCAATATGCATGGAAAAATCCTGTCCATTATTCTTGTCAAATAGACGCAGGTTGTTTTTTTTGTTTGGTTGTTTTGGGTTTTTTTGTAGGTTAGTTTGGGTTTTTTGTTGTTGTTTTTCAATATATATGGATGAAATGAACAAACAGGGGAGTTTAAATATTCACTTGTCAAAAATTCAGTGAGATTTTGTGCTCTTCTATGAATCAGTAAATTTCAGAGACGTTTTTGAAAACCTCCTTTCATGGCTTCCTTACAAAAACAGGCTGTGGAATCCCGTATTTACTACTGCTCGGTTCTTCATTTTGCAAACTGTGTTACTCATCTACTGTTTGCCTACACACAGAGTTAAAATTTCTAGAAAACGTATGCCTATAATGTGGATTAAAACCCCTAAGGCAAGCTATGCACTTGGATTTTCCTATCTTCATAATATTTCTAGCCTCTTAATTGCCTGAAGTTCCCCCTACATTAATACTTCTATTTCATATAATATATATATCTGTTTATACTCTGAATAGACAGTGATAAGCATTTTGGATATGAAAACGATGTTAAAAACACCCGTTTCACTGACAAGCCCACATATGCTGAACCATCACCTATTTCTAGGTTTAAAAAGACAACACCGCTCCACTCCCAGAATTTTTTTTCTATCAAAGTATCGAAGTGATTTCACAGAGTTGTGTCCTTTTAAAACATTGGAGCAAGCTGTCAAAGTCTGCAATAGCACAATCACATTTTAGCAGTAATACAATTGAAAAGAATTACTGCATTCTGATGTAGCAATCTGTACTGAACATCTGAAATCCTTAGTCACAAAACTTGGTCACAGTGCTTTCCGAACAGTGAACGTATGCAGATTTGCAAAACCAATAAAAATATGGTTCAAAGCTGTATCCATGAACAGTACCAAGAAGAGAATAATCCTATTTCTTGAGCATGGAGCAGCCTAGGCTGAATTACTAAATGACTGGTTTATAGTAACTAGAGCTTGACAGAAGCAAAGCAGAGAGAGATATTTATGAGTGGAATATGAGTAAGTTTCAAGGCATATCTGAAGTCCTTCTTTAAAACATTAATATCCACATTTACTGCCTGTTTGCATCTGTCCATTTATATTCTTCTGTAAGTATTTATAAATATTACTTTCTACTGTTTCTCCTTCACCATGATGATGCATAACACCCACACCACACAAATTAAAACCCCAGAATCTTTCTCTTACAAACTCTGGGTTTGCTTCAATTCTGCAAACTCTAGCTTTTGTTAGAAAACAACATTTCTCTCCATCCTTTGATCATGCTCACACTTCGTACCAGCAGTTCTGTTCAGAGCACTGCAGGGGAGATTGACCTTCCCTAACCTTAGAAGCCTATGTCAGCTAAAAAACATGGGCAAAACTGTAGTAACTTGCATCAGGATGCCTATGAAACCAGTGAGGAACATATGCAGTTTTAGGATAGCATTTATCTGACCTACTTTAAATAGAAAGAGATGAATCACAACAACAACAAAAAAATAACCCCCCTTATTCCTCTCCCTGCCTAAAAGTGATTCAAGGTGAAGCTGTCCACACTGAAGTCATCTGAAGTTAGATAAAGCTCATGTCCCTTAAGTGACAAAAAAAAAAAAATCTTTCTATATCTACAGACTGACCCACCTGGCTGACTATTCAGATTAACGTCAAACAGTTTCTCTGTTGCTTCCCTGGACCTACAAGTCACTGTGAAACATCGGTTAGAATCACAGAAGCAACAGAGAAACAGTGAAAAATTACTTTCAGTTTAACCTTGGTAGCTAAGTAGTAATAGAAAGAAGTAGCAGAGATGTGTTTTCACCGGGAGTAAGAGCAGCAAGAGCTCCAAGATCACTTGTTTCAGCCATGGCCAAAGGGATCTGGATCAGCTCCTTCCATTCTTTTTCCCTCATTTTCAGTAGGAAGGGCCTGTGTGGCTTCCTCTAGACCTTGTATCAAAAGGGAAATACCACTGAGCTTCTATAGAAAGAAGAGTGTGTGTGCACGTGTGTTCGCTTGTGGGACCCCACAGTGCAAAGTATTGTTGAAGCCTGCCCACAGGAGAAAAAGCTTCTGAAAGTATTACACCTACGTAAGCAAGAACACACACAAAGTCAACAATGCAAAGATCCCTAAGAAACATATGCTTAAAACAGATCTCCCATGCTACTCTAGAAGCAAGAAAAGTACTTCTGAAACTCCTCAACCTACTCATCCTCTTTTGTCTCTCCCCTTCTCAGCATTTTTACATTTGCTTAATAACAGACATCACTGCACACAGGTTAGTGAATTACACCAGGTTCCTGAATATAACCACGTGCAGTGTTTAAAAACATTTTTAATCACTGAGATAGTGTTGATCTCCTCCCTCCTACACATTCTCTCCCTGCTCATTCACTCACCCTCAGAACTGACTGCAGAAGAAATTATGCTCTTATGTTAGAAACACCTCCCCTTCCCCCCAACACTAACAGAACTCAACCACAATATTTATGTTTTAGGATGTAAGAGAACAAGTAATCATAGGAGTTAAGAGAATAGCTATTGACATCTTATTTCACAATCTTCCTTTTGATGGCACATTCCCCTGACATATTTCCAAGTAAAGAGACAGAAGCAGATGAATACTGGGGATGATTTTCTCTACCAATTCTTAAGCTCCTAAAACGATTAAGTCCATAAAATACCACAGCAGATGGACTGATGTAACAGCTAAAAGCTTTTTTGCTTGGTTTTTACTATGCTGCTACATATTTTGACAATTCTGTGCCTGAATAAGGAGTTTCAAATAGGTGTCAATCAGCTCAGTGTGTTCATCTAGGTCAAGATAAAAGATCAAAGCCTACCTCTTGTCACAGGTAAAGAAATCTCTCACTCTAATTATTTCTTATTTTCCCTTTTGAGAGAAGCATTCTGAAGGCCTCTAGCTCTCCTCATCGACTCAACAGGAATCAGGATGAAACAATGAAGGCAGAAATGTCTAACTCCTATTGCCAGAGCAATACCCATCTTCTCTCCTCTGAAGAGGAAAGAACATGGCTGCCCTTAAAAAATGGTGTCCCTGTTTTCAAGAAGGATAATAAGGAAGACCTTGGTAATTACAGGCTTGTCAGTCTCACTTCAGCACCTGGTAAAATTATGGAGAAGGTTGTTCTGTGAGTTACTGAAAAACACTTGAGACAACGCAGCCATCAGTCATAGGCAGCACAGGTTCATGAGGGAAAGTTCTGCTTAACCAACTAAATTTCCTCTTATGACAAGGTCATCCTTCTAGCTGACCAAGCGAAGCCAGCAGATGTGGGTTTTTTTCAGATTTTAGCAAAGCTTTTCATACTGTCTCTCACAGTATCCTCCTGCATGAACTGTCCAGCACACAGCTAGACATACCCATAATACACTGGGTGAGCAATTGGCTGATGCACTGGGGTCAAAGGGTTATAGTAAATGGGTTTACATCAGGCTGGGGTGACATCAGATTATTAGTGTGTCCAGAGGAGGGTGACCAAGATGGTGAAAGGCCTTAAGGGCAAGACTTACAAGGGAGTGGTTGAGGTCGTTTGGTTTGTACAGCTTGGAGAAGAGAAGGCTGAAGCGTGCCCTCATCACAGTCTACAGCTTCCTCAAGGGAGGCAGCAGAGTCTGATCTCTCTTGGTGACCAGCGATAGGACACGAGGAAATGGAATGAAGCTGTGTCAGGGGAAGTTAAAAACTGGACATTAGGAAAAGGTTCTTCACTGTTAGGGTGGTCAGTCTCTGCAACAGGCTCCCCAGGGAAGTGGTCACAGCACCAAGCCTGTCAAGAGTTCAAGGAGCATCTGGATGATGCTTTTAGTCATACGGTTTGGTTTTAGGTAGTCCTGTGAGGACCAAGGAGTTGGACTTTATGATTCTTATGGGTCTCTTCCAACTTGAGATATTCTATGATTCTATAATTCTATGGATTCTCCTCCCCTTTGAAAAGTCTGTATAATTTAGCATTGATAGCAAAGGCATGTGAGGCATCTATCAGCTAAAACCAGATGTTTCCTTATGAATTATGCAGAAGTTGCTTCCTCCCACACTTATTTTAGTTACGACTGTAACTACTTTTGCCCCACATACACTCAGAAAGAGCTTTATGTTAAAATAGACCAAACGGGACACAAACAACATACACCTTGTTTCTTGGGCAGGAGGAGAGGACACACTTCCTAGGTGTTTTCCTGTAAAAGTCTTTTTCTTTCTTCCTATATTCAGCCATATTTTCCACGGTCAAACAAAAGACATCACCAGCAGCAAATCAATTATCTCCCCAAATACAAGGGAAGGGAATAATCAAGTAAATGTGATCTTTAAACACAAACTTTGGCTCAGAATATGTACTAAAACTTGTGACCTCCTGTTCTATATAAACACTTTTATAGCTGGAGTGAGTAACCAGGATCCTGAGGGTTTCTTCAATGCAAAAACTAAATTAACTTAGCTGTACAAAGGAAACAAATACTATTCGAAGGAAACTTCTGTGGTTTTACCAGAACTTCTCACATTTATATAAAAGATACTGACTTAGCTGCTTCCATTACCCTCCCTTTATGAACTAATATTTTTCTTGAGTGATTTTTCAATTTTGCTAAGTACTCTAAGTTACAGAAAAGTTAAAAACAATACAGCAATAATAAACAAATGAAAATCTTGTTCCTGTGACACTGTACCTTATTGAGTTTGCCAAGTGAAGATATAAGATCCGCCCATTCACTTGATGATTCAAAGTTTCTCAAAGCTTTCTCAATCGCTGAAGAATAATTTCTGTATCTGTAATCACCAAGTAACTCCTGCTCTTCTGGATCCATCTTTGGCTCTCATAGCAAGGTGAAATTTCCTGGTCAACTAAAACATGCACAGAGTTACAAAAAGATTACCTTCATTTAAGTTCTGGCAAATTTAAAGTCCTGTAAGAAGCACTGATGGATCATAACAAACAGGTCATCTATTCAAGTTTCAACACAAAGTTAAAAATAATTTAACAGGCATGACTCCAACTCCCCACTGCCTGTTTTAGAGGTTTTGCAGTCACATTTTCCTGTTTATGAAACGTTTCCTTCCATGCACGTGGATCTCTCACACAATAACAAAGGAAAGGAATATAAAGTCTCACTATAAGCAATCAAAGCACTGACAAGGACTTACGGAGAAGTAAATAGTTTTCATAACTTATCATCTGTTGAATGGAGTGGAATATGAAACATTTAATCTCAAAATACAACTTGCCAGAGGAATCCCATTAAAGGGCCTTTAAGCACAGAGCAGAAGGAGCTCTCAGAACTCTGTGTCTCAATTTGTACTTCAGCAAATTCTGAAATACAAGACTAAGGTCCTGTGCCAAAGCATAAAGGAAGATTAGAATGCATGACTTTATTTCACCAAAAAGTATCCATTGGGTTTTTTTTGGCGTTGTTCTTTTTTTGGTTTTTTTTTTTTTCTTACGGAGGATACGTAAGTTATCCACATTATCACATTCTGCAATGTATTTAGATTAAAAAACCAAAACATACCTGTTTTAGAACAATGGGAAACAAGCATGGTTGGATTTTATGTACTGAAAAATCATACCTTCACTCCTATACCTTCACTAGCTATGACACTAGTTCTCCTGTGAGTTAATAAAAAAAATATTAATCTAGAGAGATGCTTCAATATAGGAACACCAGGTTTAGGTTAATCTGTGCTACATCACTGATACAGAAGAGAAAGCACAATCCTATAACAAAACTTTTTATAATATTTCTGAAACTGCATTCAGTTTCCTACTGTTAAGACACAAAAATAAACCTAAATAGTTCTCTATTCTTTTAAAGCAGGTCATCTCTCATAGCATTAAAAAAAATTTTAAAAAACCAATGATTGTGTATCATCCATTAATTTTAATAAACAACAATAACTACATCAATATAAGATTTTTGGTAGCAAACTCTCAGAAACAGAAAAGTGCTCGATGCACCCAAAAAAAGAGAAAGGATTTTAAATGCAGGTTTAAGCCACTTTTGCACCCCCCTGATAGCAGAATTCAGCCATTGCCAATACAACCACTCTATGTCATCGAACCAAGATCTGCTTCTATGAAAAAAAAAAATATTCTCACACAATGTCACCAGAGCCATGATCGGTTGGTTTGCTACAGTAAAGGTTTAATTTTCTGTTTTCACCAGGATATATGCAGTGCTTCTCACAGCAGAGAGAGTAAAACAACCCACTGCCTTGCAGGGTATAACATTCATCTGGAATATAGCTATCCTCGCTCCAACATAGCTCAAAAAAAAAAAAAAAGTTAACCCTCCTATAAAGCCTAACAAAGTGGCAAACTTGCAATATACTGTCATCAAAAATTACAAGTAATTTGATACAGGCACTGCCCCAAAACAATGTAAATACTTTAATCATGGTGCTATTGAATTGTATTCACACTCCCTAGAACAAAGCAGGAGCTAGGAAGCAGCTGCCAAGTCAAGAGTACTGCCACTTTCATAAATAAGAGATTTGTCCAGATCATTTAGACATGGGCAACCGTTTTGCTGACAGAATGCATCAAATTTCTTCATTTGTAAATGCAATATACCCACGTGAATCCACTTAGAGAACAGGAATCAATCACATTACCAACAGCACTTAAAGATGTTCTAAATACTCTGTGAAAATCATGTCTTAAAGCATACTCATCACATTAAAACCTGGTCTATTTAAGTAAAATCTAATTAGATGCTGAGAGTAAAATAGAACATACTACTCCAGAAAACAAAACAAAACAAAACAAAACTTCAACTGGAGGAAAGATTGTCTTACTCGGTTCTTAAGACACTTTCTCTGGCTGTGAAAGGGCTGTGAATAGTATATTGCCCCCCAGAAAAGCAGTGATGGACTTAATGATTTAGTGCGCATTGACGTTCACGTACCTACGTTGCTGGATGTCAGCAAGGTTTGAAAAAATCCAATAATCTGAATAAGGCAAATAGATCATAATTTTGCTTATATACAAAGGCAGGAAGATTAAAAAATAACCCTCAAAGCAAAACAAAAGCCACTTGCCAGTGACCCTCAGGCACGTCTTTCAAATCGCGGGTCACAATCTTCCTTAGTAAATAGTTAATAGTTAGTCATCAACTTTCAGCGTTGTCTTAAGACAGGATAACGAGGCGGGCGCTCTGCCACCGATCCCAAGAGACCAGACGCTGCTTCTCCGGGCTGCGGGGCCTCTGCGGGCAACTCGCTCTCCGCTGGTGGCTCTAGCGCCTGGCTGCGGCTTGGCAGGCCCCCCGGCCGGGCGCGGAGGGCACGCAGCCCCGCGCCAGGTCCGGCCTCGGTGGGACCAGGGCCCTGCTGAGGGCCCGTCTTGCGGGGACGGGCCGACCCCCCAGGACACCCTTTCCCGCGGCCGGGCAGCCCCGCGGCTAGGCTCCGCCGCGGCTTTCCCTCCAGCCTCACCTGCCAGGCAGGGACCGCCGCGGACGTGCCGGCTGCGGCAGCGGCGATGACAGGGCGGGCTCCCCCGCCGGCGGCGAGCGGCGCTGGCCCTCGCCCGGGCCACCAACAGCCCCCATCGCGTGGCGGCCCCCGGTGGGTCACCCCCACATGTCCGCGCGTTTAACCCCCGCCCCTCCTCAAGCACACGCCCGCCCGCCGAGCTCGGCCGCGGCGGCACCTTCCTCCCCGCCAGCCCCGTACCTGCGAAGGGCACCGCAGACCTCCCGGGCCGGCAGCGGCGGCGACGTGTCCCAGCGCGACGCGGGACAGGACGGGACGGGGGGGGGGCGGCACCCCGCAGTCTCTATGGCAACAGGAGGGAGCAAAAAAAAAATCCCCCTCCCGCTCCACCGGGGCCGCGCCGCTGTCGGCAGCTGGGGCGATACCACTGCATACAGCGCGGGTAGGAGGAAGCTCGTAGACCAGTGCAGGAGGGCCCCGCACGTCCCCCGCCAGCGGCGGCCTGCTCTCGTCTTTACCCGGTGCCAAGGCCGCGAGGGGAGGCTGCCAGTGTCGGTAAGCGCTACAGCCCACAGCGGGTCATCAGCCACCCCCCCGCATCCCGGGGAAATGGCACACCCCGGCGGCAGGGACGGGGCGCTGAGCGCCCCCTGGTGGCGCGGGCTGAGGATCGCTGCCGCCGGCGGGGGCCGGCCGTCTCCGAGCTTCTCCTTCCCCGGCCGCCCCGGAGCCCCGCGGCCGTTCCCCGCCGGCCGCTGGGCTGCACGGAAAGCGTCGGGGTGACGCACCCTTTGCTTGGTGCATCAGCCTCGGCTGGTCTGGAAACCAGGCGGCGGCTGCGCGGAGCCGCAACCTCGCGTGTGTGTCCCCTGCACCCAGATGGGGCGTCGCTCCGGGAGCCGCAGGTACGCGCGTCCCTGCGCGGCGCTGGGCAGCGAGGGCTGTTACCTGCGCCGGCAGGCAAAGCAAGCTTCAGCGCCTCCCTTACACTGAACCCAGCAAAGGCACGTTTGACAGTTTTGCTTCTGTTCCAGCTGGTTTTAGGCACGAAGCGCCTTTTTTTTCTTCTTTTTCTTCCTCCCCCCCTCCTCGGGGATTCCGTTGTCGCATGTTCAGTATAAGAAGCCCTCTGTTCTTTACAAAAGGCTTGAAAGAAAGTTAATGGACTGGATTTTTAGTAATCTTACAGCAAAAACAGAAACTAGCAAAATACCCATGGGAAGTAAAATACATGATGGTGCCAGACAAGGATTTATACGCTGTGGAAGCATATTATTTAACCTCAGCTTTTTTTTTCTCCTTTTATTTCTTTTTTTTTGATTTTTTTTTTTTTTTAACATTCAGGCAGAACATAATCCTGGTAGTTCAAAGTAGCTGAAAAAAAATAAAGGAAAATCCACCTAGTCAGTTATTCAAGATGAGAGAATAGACACTGTTAGGATTTTGATGAATCATTTCAGTAATAATCTCCAGTAAGTTTTATGCTCACATACACTTTTATTTCCTTGAGACCATCTGCCTTTCTCCTTCCTGGCTAGATTTTAGCAATGTAATTTGGCATGTTGTTCTTCTAGCAAATGAAAGTAATGGTTACTGGCAGCTAATGAGAGTGCTTTATGCATGTGCTAGAAGGACAGAAGCAAGACGAGAAGGCAGGAGGGCATCCTTCCACATGTGCTTTCACACCCCAGTTGTGTACCTCTCCAAAACGTGGGCCAGGTACCAAAAAGCACTGCTGGCTTAGCTCCAGCATGTGTTACCTCACTGTAAAATGTGAGCAGTTGCTCACAAGCTTTCATACATCCTGTTCCATCTGTTTGGGAGGTCAGCATCTGCCCATGGCACTGAGGTCAGCGTGGATGCCTGGAAGGCTGGGTAACCTCAGAGAAATGTGTAAGTAGTGTGGGAAATTTCTGCAACAAAATATTAAAATGTTTTGCAGCAATTTACAGCTTTATTCCAGACCTGTCATAATTTTGAAAGAAAAGTCTTCAGAAATGAGGTAGTATTGGATACAGTCAGGTTCTAAATTCAGATGGGGCTCTCTCCTAATACAATAAACTGACTTGAATATTTGAATATAATGTTTTTCCTTAGGTATTTGTGGCAGTTGGTATAATCAGTACCATGGGCATCAACGCAGCTTATCTTTCTAAACTGCAATGCCATCAATTTAAGTTTCAGTTTCTAAATTTTAGGGTTTTATAACTTTCAAAGGTGGCATAGCGTAGTTCTTGGAGATGAAAGTCAGTTCTTCCGAATAAGTGCTCGACAGAGCAAAGAGCTTGTATTTTTATTTATATCCTAAAACATGGCATGTTATTCAGATTATTTTAAAACTAGTTTCTGAGGGCTATCTTTTTAGAAGTTCTTTTTCTTGCGGATTTGTGTTCTTTGGCTGCACTGGGGGGTATGTACATAGGTGCACAACTACATTAATTTCATTCTGATTTCCACCTAACTTTTGAATTGATTTGCCATTTCTGGTGGAAGAGAGATCCTCCTGGGCTCCTCCTGTGTCAGGTCAGCTGCCAGCAGGCACTGGAGCACCTCCTGATGGAGAGGCCCTGGAAGCACTCTGCCTGCTGGGAAGCATTGATCAGAACATGTATGAAACCCAACCAACCTCCAGACCAACCCACTTCTGCTTACAATCTGCTGGCTGGGAAAAAAAACCCTGAAGGATGTTTTTTGTATCAGAAGTTATGCTAATTCAAAGCATGCCTATCATACTATTAGGACTTCTTTTGGGAAAGGCCGTAAATCAGTTTGTTACGTGCACCATGGCAGTACTGCCCACTGCTAAATCCTGGCCCTTGGGATTGAATCAAGTGATAGATTTACCGATTTAATCACCTCTGGAGACAGCCAGGCTGCATTTCAATCTAATGAACATTCACATTAACTTTTATGTGATGTTGACATAAATATGGTTGGTTCATACAAGAAAAGTCTACTCCAATCATGTAACACTTGCCAAGATTTTTTTTCTCCTTTGTTTAGAAATACCCCTTGCAATTTAAAACATGACACTTCTGCCATGAAACTATATTGCATTTATATTATTTACTGAGGAAAGTTTAAGTTGCTTCCTTTCAGTATTTTATCCCCACAGCAGAGTCCAAACCAATACATTCACAGATAAAACACCACTGGAGGCACCACTGCCCTATGCCCTCTAGATAGAGCATTAACTGCAACCAAAGAAAACAGACAATGCCCATCAGCTCAGGGTGTCTGAGTATGTGGGTACGTACCTGAAGAGAGACAGGGTAGGATTTTAAGAGTGCTGAGTTACCACAACTCTAGTTCAGTGAGCAGGGTCCAAAGAAAAGACAACAATCCAAATGGGGAGATGTGAGGTTGGGTATTGTTCATTCAGATGTAATTGGTATAAATAGTTAACCTGCTGAAGCGATCTATAGACAGTGAAAACTGGCCTCCAAGACCAGAACTTTCTCCAGCTGACAATTTTCTTTGTTGTCAGCTCCAAAACAAAGTCTTTGCAGAACAAAAATGAAAACTGAAGAATTTCCATCGTAAAACATCACTATTGTTCCATCTCTTTTTTCATTATTAGAGATTTAAAAGTTCAAAACATTCCTGTACTAACATGAAATTGGAGTTTGAATTGCATTTAAGTTTTTAAAGTAACACTGGGCAGCATATATAATCTAAATTTCCTTGGCACATTTTTAGGCTGAGAAGAACGCCACTGCATTCGAAGTCAGGACACTGCCTCCATGTTGGGTTATACTATTATAAGAGATGGGTTCAATTAAAATCATCTACGGACATAAATTCTCAAGAGTTCTTGTAATCTTTATTATTTACGTAGGAAAACACTTAAAAGGAAAATTTAAGGAAACAACATTTTAAGCTCGGTAAGTTCTCTTCATCTTCTTAGGTAATCTGACCTCAAACTCTCTGGGCACATCTATGGTGCAGTCCTGAAAAGCAAATGCACTGCACTACTCTGCAGTGGAACCATCACACATTCTAATGTAGAGGATCCACCTAGAAGTTACCTGCTTGCAATCCCCTTCAGATTTAAAAGTTTAGAGCATACCAGCCTCCACACTGATTGTCCCCATACCTCAGACCACTGGCTTTCCAAAGCAAAGCTCTGCCCAACAACTGGCCTACCACAACCTTTGAAAAATACGGCTGCATTGTTAACCGGCACACTGAGATGCCCGTAGTGTCTCCAGAAAGTCCCAGAGGCCCCACACGCTGTTTATACCCAGTTGATGCAGCATCATGTACAGCTTCCACTCCCAAAGTTTTGCCACTGCTGCCCGACTGTGTCCTGCACAAGCTACAGCATTCCCAAAAAACTGCCTCCACTGAGCTCTTAACAATTGTGAATCCAATTTTTTTATTGTCCCACATCACTACAGCTACAGCATTGATGGGCATTTTATTTGGCTAATAAATTCCACGTAAAAATGGTAGTGACACACTGTACAAGGAACAACAGTAAATCATATGTAAAAGTTTTATACAGTAGAACAGATCATTATTATTTCATGTGCTTTCTAACCCTTAAAATTTACGCAATAACCACTCAGCAAGCGTGCCAGAACCTGAAAGCAACAAAACACTTCAGACACAATGGACATGGGAGAGAAGCAAGGAGGCAGCTTAAAAAAAAAAAAAAAAAAAAAGAAAATTTGATTGAACAATGCAAGCCCTGTCCAAAGGCCCAGCCTGCCACACATGCTGTACAGCCTGTCCTCTGATTCCGCTCTCGGCAAACAGCCCTCCTCTGGCAGTCTGCCCTGCACGTTCCCAGCTCTCTTCCCAGGACACAGCCCTCCTACCACTGTCACGGCGGATGTGCTTCTCCTGCATAAGCTCCTTCCTGACTGACTGGTCCTATGAACACCCAATGTTTTCTACCTCGTCTCCACCTTCTACAGCTGAGATTGTATCCATCCACGCAGATGATTCTCCTTCCTCGAGTACCACACCACAGCTGCAAAAGTTGTGAAAAGATCCATCCTCTGTTCTTCCTTCTGTTCATACCAGAGGAAACTGTCTGTATTACAATACAGTTCTCCATGAGAAATGACATTTCTGAAGGTGACTATTTATCTATCATCTTCCACTTTGCTTCCTTACCCTGAAACAGGCTAAGTAGGTTTAACAAAGAACAAGCACTGTGAAAGGGCTTAATACCAGAATCTGAGATAGAGCTTTTGTAAAACTTTCAAATTTATAACTAATTTGGCTTGACTGTAAAAAAAACCCCGCATCCTGAGTTAAGACTTAAGAAGGAGCTTTATAGAGCACAGGGGATACTTAGAAGCTAATTTCTATTTAACAATGGATACTATCCAGCTATGGTAACTGTACCCGGGACTCTCACAGTCTGGTCTTCGCACAAACCATAGGAAAGCTGGGTAAAAGTTTCTTTGGAAAGCTTGCACATGCCAACCAGAAGGGCTCACAACTTCTGAAACTTAAATGACTCAAGCAGCATTTCAGGTATGAAGAACTTAAGTATGATGCTCCACTGTTGGATTACATCTCTCAAAGTTGTGCATAAACTATTAATAAAGCAGAACAGCCATGTTTTATTTTGCTGAGATACCATTAACGCAACTAGAAGAGCACACACAAACTGTGGTTCTGTCTGTTGCACATCAGAATGATATTCAAGTTACTGTACTAACTGGATGGCTTTTGGAGCTACCGTACTGTGAGCAGTCTGTTGGTAGTACATAAAGAGCAGTAGAAACTTCATACACGGATTTTGTAACTGATCTGTTGCCCTTAAACTAAAGGCCTCAGATTTTTTTCTTCATTGAGAATAGATGCTCTTCAGTGAGCACTGGGCCATGACTCATTTGGCAGTACTTCTGCCTTCATAAAAAACAATAGCTACTATATCCTTGAGAAAGACCAACTAATAATCACACCTTTGTTCTGTGCAGGTAAGTGATTACCAAAACCACACATTTTTTATGCCCAATAACTTTTTATCCAAGGTGTCCCTGAACACAAACTGTACCAGGGGAAACCAATGTAAAACCCCATCAGCTACGCCAGTTTGGCACCATCTTGCTGACTCCTGATTAAGAATTAACATGTCCATTGCTGATTTGTCATTACTAATGACAGGTTTATAAGCAATTGTTTCCAGCTCCTTCAGCTTCTCAGAGCAAGGAGGGAAGCAGCCTCCTCTGCAAAGCACAGCGGTGTGTGCACCTTGTCCTGCAGGGAAGGTAGGGCTGGAGCCAACCCCCACTTCCATGGCTTTTGTGCTAGCTGATGAGATGTGGTCGAGACAGAGCTGCGCAGTTATAGCCTCGAGGTGACCAAACCCCATTCACTCCAGCCTCCTGTAGCCAGCTGCCCCACAACTTGGGGCTGTCCCAGGTGCCCTGCCCGACCCCCAGGCTCCCTCTGCTGCCACCTGCTGCACCTCTACAACTTGAAATGCCATGACAACCTTTCAAGATTAAGCATTTGGAATGCAATATCCAACATTCACAAATTTGGCGTTCTCCATGCCACTGCTTCCTCTAGTGTGACTTTGCTTGGATGACTTGTTTTGGTTACCATGATAATATGTATTTCAGTCTTATCCTGTAATAGTATTGTAACATCTACGGTTCATTTTCCCTACTACATGAAGAGCACTTAACCCAGGTTTTTAATATGGAAACTTCTGGCTGTGCAATAAATGAACTGGAATCAGATGAACAGTTTGCTGTATCAGTTCTGTAGTTTATTTTCTCTTTACATAGTCTAAACATCTCACATTCCAGCTACAAACTTAGCTGCAGAAAATGAAAGTGTATTTTCAAACATTATAAATTTTTAGTATCAGACAGCTGGATGAATACAAATCAGTAAGTAATCATTCACTGACATACATATTACCAAAGCCAAATGATTAAGTACTATTAACTGTATGTCACTGCTATTTTTATTTTCACCTAATTCCATTTTGTACTGGTAATAAGGAATATCTATACAGCAGTGATTCTGTTCTGGTCTTTATTAGCCTTCCCACAAATTGGTCAGACTGTAGTTCTCACAACAACCCCATTTCCCCTTAAGAAACCCTGCACAACCTCAAGGAGCAACTGTGGTCCATAGAAAGATCTATTGTGCTGAGAAAGCATAAGGCATCTGCTTTGTCATCCCAACTCTTGTCAGAGAGCTGTCTCAGGAGAGTGGAAGAAGGGCTGGTAATGATTTAATTAAGAGTAAATTAAGGTAAACAAGGTCAGGCACCTCTATATAAGGGAAACATCAAATCACCCTGTATCATTTGGGCTGAAACACCCACAAATCAGATTTTGGGTGACCCAGTCAATGCTGTGAGCAGGCTAATGGAGACTGTTGGGAAGCATACCCTAGTGTAGACTTAACCCCAGAGTACCACCATAACTGTAACCCGCACTGTAATGATAAAGGACCCTGCTGCTGCTGTGGACAGGATGAAACTGCTCTGGCTAAACGCCCTACCAGAGCACAGGCTAATCCACAGTCATATTACTACCTGCATGGGTCCCCATACGTAAGCTCACCAGGTTCGCACAGTTTTGTCACTAACAAACTGGCCATGAGGACCATCAGCATCAGAAGGCAAAAGGGCCAAATAAACTGGGGTCTCAGCCCCTTCATCTGGCGATTTAGTGGCTTTAGGACCTGCCATGTCTGTTCTCACCCATCCAGGACAGCAAGCATTGAGAAGGATGTGATCACCTTTTCTTTTCTCATTTAACATCCGGGCTTGAATCCTGGACAAGACTGTGACACCGATTTTGGATACCCCATAGGCAGTATTTGGCCAGCCCTCTTTCTCATGCACGCTCTTCTTGGTATCTTGAATAAATTTGGTCATGAGCTCCACTAACTCATCCTCAGTGATCGTGTTGCTGCGAAACTTTTGCTGTAGTTCTTTGCTGCAGCCTCCCAGAGCTGAGCTACTTACCATACTAGAGACATTCACCACTCTACCTGTTAAAAGAGAATAAAGGCTGATTACTTTTACATACACTAAACAAGCCCAGACACTGAAGTGGGTTTGTGCTACAGTTATAATTCACTACTTAGGTGAACACCTGTAAAATAGTTTGTGAGCGCTATTTTGCAGAGCTTCTGGAAGACCACAGTTAACTCAATGCCAAAGTTTCTAGTGGATTCCACTATGGAGAGTAATTTAAGGTGTGGTCCTGCAAAAGCTCTCTATTGAACTTCAGGTATTCTTCCACGGAATAGCCTGTTACAGTCTGCAGGCATATCCATAGTAGGAAGTGGCTTTCTCAGTAATGGCAGCCAGACTTTACTCTTGAAGTTCTGGTCGAAAATGTTCTCACTTCTGCAACAGCTTGAGCAGAGTGCAGTGAGAATTTACCTCAAAAGCCAGAATAAAACAGAATTCGACAAAAGCAATCTAATTCTTAATGCAGTGAGACCATCAGCTTGTTTACAGAATACCTGAAGATTTACAAATCCCAGCATGCAAAACTGTAGTAAGCTATTTGTCTCCCAGCACTTCAGTAGAGAGGAATGAGTCAGCTGGTTCAGGAATTCACTCATCTTCCCCAAAATTATGTTACACTGTTTCCCTCTTTCTTCATAGTTCACAGCTGTTCAGGGGATGAATGAGGGAACGAACATAAGGATTTAGATCTTAAAAGACACAGAAATTAATCCTTTCTGTTAATGACTTTATTAACATCCTTGTCCTTCACCCTTAGTACAATAGGATTAAATTGCCATTTTGACACTGTTTACTCTCTCCTCTACCAGCCCATAAAATTAATTTACTCTATCCTCTCCTTCTTCCCTAGGGACTAACAGTTCCCAACTTCTCTCATCTATTCGGCTTTTCTCTTAAAAACCCAGGTATATTTCAATGTTGGCATAGACAACATTTCATTCACAACAGCAAGCACTTACTCAAATATCCCTGAAAATATTTAGTGATCATAAGTCTTGAAAAGAACTGTATTTAAAAAAAAAAACGCTTAGATTTGGTATTAGGTCTAAATACCTTGTTTTCAAACCATCTGTGAAATGTCAGTAGCATTCCAGGGCACTACCAGTGCTCCCAGGGTTCAAGAACGAAAGCATTCTGTGCAGGACAGTCATCCAATGAGTACAGATTATTTGCATGTTGCTAACACCTCTTTATTATAGATGCATCTATCTTCTTTGACCCTGGCCCATTCTATTTGTCATTTTGGTAAAGTCTTTTCTTACAGTTCCTCCTAATACCAACAAATCACAGTAACATAAGGTACATCTTCAAGTGCCATTTATGACTACATCAATAGACACCTGCAAATACAGCAAAGGCTGTGTTTTAGCTAGAGACAGTTCTACAGCCTATTGAGAAGGTTTCTTCAGCAACAACAAGAACAGGCACATCACAACAAACTCAGCTGAAAGACTGTTTTTAAGTACTTCCTTATCCTAGTTGTATCATCAAAAGGTCCCTTCTGAAACAGTAAGAATTTACGCTGGCAGTTTTCATGGACAGAACACAGCTAAGTTCTTCATGTCTTCTTGAGGGCACTACAAGAAATTCACTTCAGTCTCTCACCAGTTTGAAAGTAAACATAAATATGCACAGCAAAGACGTTTTGGAGGGTCATGAAAGGCCATCTGTTCTCTTACCTACAGTGGTGTACCCCTCTTGCTATGGGGCAGTGTGCTTCCAAGTCAGGATAGGATTTTCCCATTTAATGAGGACCAAAATTAATATAAATACTATTTCTCTACTTATGTTACACTTACCATAAGGCTTCACAAGGGGCAGCAATTCTGTGCAAACATTCCTGGTTCCAAAAAAGTTTGTCTTCAGCGTAACCTCTGCTTGGACTGCAAATGGAGTTGTGTCATGAACTTTTCATAAGAGGTGGTAGTGAAGGAAAGAAAAAAAAAATTAAAAAAATCAGAATTGTACTGTTTGAAAGGAAGTTACCAAACTACCAAAACTCAAAGGTTTAACTTAGGGTTTTTTTTTTTTTAATAATAAGGAAATAGGCATATGATCAACTAAAATACATAAGCAAAAAAAAGCAAAATCATTAAAACTCCCATTCTTATTAATGAAAAGATCTAGCTCTGCAATATTATATTGAGCTAATTATGTTTTCACCTCTTCTTAGCTGAAGGTTTTAGCTGTGCCCCAGGAGAGCCAGTTGTATCACTCTGTAGAGTCATTTGTCAACCCACAGGCCATTCTGCCTTTTATATGGAAGAGACATGGGAAGACAGCTCCCACAGGACATGCTGCTCAACCTGCCCACTGAACTCCCTGTACCTACACCCAGCGCTCACAGTCTGTGCTGTCACTACCACATGCAAATAAACTCTGAGGTGCCCTCTCCTCTTAAAAGCACAACACAACACTTTGCCACCATCCCAATGTACCAGGGGAGGAGGCAGAGGGAAAATCAGACGGGAAGATGCTGAATCTAGGATGCTGCCACTGAAGATGCAAAAGTTAGACCACCACACCAGTACTAAAATTGGTTGAACTATCTGTAGTACAGCACAAAACCCAAACAATAAATTAAATTTAATGGTAAATCTAATCTTCAACAGACAGCAATGACACACAGTACAACAATAAAGAAAGGAAAGCATAAATTTTGGTGAGGCAAGAAGCAAGCTTGGGTAGAAATGCCAATCTCAGAAGCAAGAATTAAAGCCAAAATATGAGATAAACATCAAAGCAAGTTCTTCCACAGGTGTTAAACCCTCTAGCCTCTGTGCTAGATGCTTACACAACAGTTACAACGGGGTCCTCTACCACATTTCTTAATTGTATGACCTCCTGTGGACTCATAGTAGCTTGAAGAAAGTCTAGGCTAAACATCTGGAAGCAACTTCTGAATAAAAAAAAAAAAACCCAACCAACCTATGATTAGTAAAGGAAGTAACCGGAACTCTACTGGTCACACTAGTTTAGCTATTTATCTGTTCAGTGGCTCCATGATAAGAAATCTAAATCTCTCACATATGAGCTCTAGCAAATCTTGCTGCAGCAACTTGAGGAGCTTTTATTTCATCTGCGCAGGTACCCACCTTGATGGCAGCTACAGCTGCTGCAAAGTCAGCAACAGTAAACACACTGCCCCTCACCTGCTGTAGTTGCAGCCCAGTGTTGCTTAAACTCACTGTCACTAGTAAGCTGAGCTAAAGCCTTGATTACAAATTGAAGAAATACTGGTCTGATCATCCACAGGTTTTATAAATGATAAGCATGGACAGAGATGCCATCTTTTAACTGTCCTGTTTTCAGCTGGGATAGAGTTAATTTTCTTCCTAGGGGCTGGTACAGTGCTGTGTTTTTGATTTAGGATGAGAATAATGTTGACAACACACTGATGTTTTAGTTGTTGCTGAGCAGTGCTTACACAAAGTAGGGACTTTTCAGCTCCTCATACCGCCCTGCCAGTGAGGAGGCTGGGGATGCGTGAGAAGCTGGGAGGAGCCACAGCCAGGAGAGCTGACCCAAACTGGCCAAAAAGATATTCCATACCACATGATGTCATGCTGAACAAGAAAACTGAGGGGAATTGGCCAGGCGGGTGGTGGCCTGCTGCTCATGGACTGGCTGGCCATTGGTCAGCAGGTGGTGAGCAACTGCATTGTGCATCACTTGCTTTGTATATTCTTTTATCATATTTTCCCCTTCCTTTTCCGTCCTATTGAACTGTCTTTATCTCAACCCACAAGTTTTACCTTTTTTCCAATTCTTACCCCCATCCCACTGATGGGAAGCGAGTAAATGGCTGCATGGTGTTTAGCTGCCTGTTGAGTTAAACCACAGCACTGCTGCTGCAAGGTTGTAACACCTCTCTATCTTGATAACATTCTGAAGCTCAGACAATTATACTAAGAGTTGTTTCTATTAAGTTGATCTTGAACACAAGCAATATTCCTGCAAAGTACCATGCAACTAGCAACTGCACTTCAGAACACCATTGCTACACTCCCACCTCATGAGAAGCTCCATCTTCAGCAGGTGAGGTTAGAACCATATTGCCTGACAAGCCTCCTTAACTCATGCTGTGAGCAGATGAGTCAGGAAAACACTGCTCCAACAGTTACGTGTCCTAACTGGGGATTCAGGCAAAGAGACAAAACAAAGAACAAACCACCAACCACCAGAAAATACAGAAAGAACAAGTGTGTACTGACAGGGAAATGAATGAGCGGCCATGCTTGTGATTTGCTATATCTGGAGCTAACACGATTCTCTAGTTGTTTTTATAAACACCTACAAGGAGAATGCACTCTTCTACCTCACAACTGCTCTGTCTTCCTCACTTTCCTTGCCCTCCTGTCCACTAGGAAGATGAAAGGGTTAAATTCTTGCTCAGGACAGCAACATTTAGATTAGTTGTTCTATAGGTAACTGAATGGCCTGAGAAAGTTAAATAAAGATGACAAAATCACCCAGGGCCAAAGGTTCTTTCTTATCAACTGGAATCCTTGAGCAGGTAGTGCATAGACCAAAGAACGAGGCTTGCAGAAGAGAAAAAGCACAGATCCCTGAGGCACATGGCTGATACTCGTTCATAGAGATGATGAGCTCCCATGGGCCTGGTAAAACTCACAGGCACTGAGGCAGTCAACCAAACTCTGCTCATGTGCACTGTGTGCCTGAAGTATTTTCATGCTCTGTATGTGATGCAAATATAATACCCCAGGGAAGCATCTTTACACGCACAAGTTAGCCCAACAGATGCTAGAAGAAAAGCCATTTCACATTGTCCTCTCATCATGCTTGTGAAGGTAGGCAGCTTGCCATATAAGAAGCTTTGTGGAATACCTGATGCATCTATCCTTCTTGACATAGCTTTGTAGCACATAGGACACTCCCAGACATTCCGCTTCCTACCTTTGAAAGCGATCCCTGCATTGTTAACCAGCACATTCAGCCCTCCATATTTCTCCTTTAGGAAGTCACGGAGAGCTCTGATGCTCTGCAGATCATCGATATCCAGCTGATGGAAAAGCGCATGCAACCCTTCCTCCTGCAGCTTTGCCACT
This sequence comes from Bucorvus abyssinicus, assembly GCA_009769605.1. Taxonomy (NCBI): domain Eukaryota; kingdom Metazoa; phylum Chordata; class Aves; order Bucerotiformes; family Bucorvidae; genus Bucorvus; species Bucorvus abyssinicus. The sequence goes on along the minus strand of CM020030.1, from coordinate 20,607,759 downwards.
GCTTCCTGGCCACGGCCAGTGTCTCGGGCTGTCAGGTACACATCCCCTGGGAACTGCTTGCATAGAGCCCGAACAATTGCAAATCCAATCCCTTTATTGGACCCGGTCACCACAGCCACTGGCACGTTGGACATTGCCCTCTCTGAATGTATGCCAAAGTGACAGTAACTGCAAAGAGCAAAGAAGAAAACTTTACACTCTGATGGACAAAGACTGCTATCTGAAATGGATTAAAGTGTTTTTTCATTTAAAATCCTATTTAGAATTCCACTTTATGTAAAACTACATGAAAGTGCATACCTACTGTAACTTACTAAAGTAGCACGAGGTATTCGCAGAGAAATACATGTTTGGTGTTAATGTTTTGAAGAAAGCCCAACCAATGATTAGGGGGGTGGGGTGCAAGTCAATGACTGATTTTTAGTACTAAATTAACTTTTGATGGGAGTAAGCTCTTCTGCACATACACCTTACAGGAGCATCATTTCCTTCTTTTGAGGATATTCAACTGGTTCAGTTCAAGCACTGATCCAGTCAATTCTGAAAAACGCAGGCTCAAAAAAAAGGGGAGAAGTGGCTTCATCTTCAAGTGTGGGCAGGAGAACCAATTCTAGCATTTTTTAGAGGAAAACAGTGGATTATATATTGACTACAACGTTGCTTTTGTTTAACACACCAGTCAGCTCTGTATACAAAGCCTGCTTGCTCATTTTTTTTCCCCGCAGACAGCACATTTTAACATGTACTTCCCCCATAAAGCAAGTTTAAAACGCTGGTTTTGTTCACTTTTGACTTAACTGCCACTTCCCTTCCAAAGTAGCTTGTAAGTGACCACAAGCAGACATCTAGCAGGCCGAAATCCTGATCAGCTCCCAAAATCCCGCCCTGTTCCTAACTGCCTTCACCAGGGCCAGGAGCCACCCTCCCGGTTCACCATCAAGGTCCCGCCTAGCTGCAAACCAGCACATTTCCCTCACTACCACCTCCCCAGGGCCAGTTTTTCTTCCCAACGGAACGCAAGGCAAACACGCGAACCACGATGCAGCCCGACTCCTCAAGGCACCTCCCGCTCCCCGCCGGACGATCCCGGCCGCTGACAGGCGGCCGTTAGGCGACCCCGCAGCGCCATGCCAACGGACTGAATGCAGCAAGGAGCTGCGGAGCGGGCCCGGAGGGGCCCACAGCACTCCCTCACCCACCTCCAGCACTGCGTGCCTTCCCCCTCGCTCCTCAGCAATGCGCGGCGATGAGGAGAAGACGAGCCGCCTCCTGACTACAACCGCCCACACACCACCGGGGGCAGACGAACGCACCTAAGATGGCGGCGGGGGAGCCCCGCCTCCCGTGGCGGTCAAGGGCGGTGCGGGCGGGGGGAAGGCGGCAGCGGCGGGGTGACGGTCCTTGCATCCTCTCCAGCAGGTGGGCCGCCAGCGGCGGGTGGGGGACTGTGGGCCGGTGGGTGGTGCCAGCAGCGTGTCCGTCTTTGCCCCCTCCCTCGTCGCGATTTCAGCCCAAGAGAGAATCAGGAGCCGGAGCCGCTGCTGTGTTGCCCAGGGGAGATGGGGTTTGTCGTTACACTCCTGAGTCCTCACTGCCTTAAAACGCGAGGGGGCATAGGCGGTCCCAAGCAGTGTTAACTTCGCTCGGGACATTCGGCGTTTTGTCTGCCAGACCAGGAAGGCCTCATGTGCGGCGGGAGAGCGCTGGGGCTTCTTGGGCCGTTCGTCTGTTGCTCAGGGGCTCTGTTGCTGCAGGGTGTCCCCCGCCACCGGCAGCCGGAGGGCTTGTACCGGGCTGGGCAGGGAGGTGGTGTTAAACAGCCCCCTCAGGCCTGGGGGGCAGGGTGGTGAGCGTCCTCCAGCGTGCTGGCAGCTGGGGAAGGCTGTGCCTTGGCGGGAGAGACCTGTGTGCTGCTGCCCCCGGCTTTCTGCCAGCGCCGCTTTGACGCGCCCTCGTTTCAGGCGAAACCTGCGCTCCTGAGGTTCGAGTAAAGGCGGTGCTGGCAAGGGGAAATGAAATGCACATTTCAACGACAGATTGAAGTTGTAAGGAGTAAGGTTGATGCAGTTCAGCTATTATGCACGCTGGAGGTGTTGACCTGAGCTGTAGTGTCATGGTGGTGTTCATGCGGGGGTAGTAGTTTCCTGCAGTGTGTGTGACCAGATAGCTCCATTCTGCTCTTCTTGTTATTTGAAGAAATAAACTACAGAGGCTGTTTGTGCCAATTAATTTTCTGTAGTTGTAACATGTTAGCTGTTTGAAAACCATGGTCTATGAACATCAACACCAGTGTCTTGTTTCCTTTAGAGCTTTATGGCCATGCCTTGGCCAAGATGATGTTTGGAGGTAAAGTCTTCATGTCCTCCCTCATCCCTATCACCCACCGTCGTTCAGGGCTTTGGCTTGCTTGTAGTACCTTTTCTAAACTGATTTTCTTACTGAGATAAAGAAACATGCAGTGTTTGGAAAGGACTTTAAGCAATTTTTTTTTTAACTCAGGTTGTCTAAATGTGGTAAAACTTGTTACTTAATATGAAGAAAAGCAGAGGTCGGACAGGTCGAAAGAGAAGAAGAAAGCATTTGCAGAGTTTGATGGATGGAGGTACTACCCCTGGAAGTACTGCTAAATATTAAAATAACCAATTATTTGTCAAGGTGTCATTTTATGCATATATTTGTCAAACACCTTTGTGCTTTGAAAATAACATTAATAAATGTTAGCTTTTTCTATGCAAATGGTTTACAATTAGCATCAGTTTACATCCCAAACAGAGCATGGTCAATATTGTGAGCTCTCTTTTCTGGCTAAGGGCAAGTACTACATTATTCTTAATTACTTGATCCTTGGGTACACTGAATAACTCCTCCAGTTCTGAGAGCTCTGGTTGCCCAGATACCCAGGACTTGGTAAACTAGTTCGAGGGCAGCCTTTCTTGCTATTCTATTATGCTATGTTAAAATGTACAAAATACAGTTTCTCTGACTATACAGTAAATTTTTTCAATTTTATTTTCCAACAGAGTGCTATTTATAGCATTAATCCCCTCTTTTTTATTTTTAGTCAACTGTAGTCACAAGCTGGAATACATTAAACTTAAGAAGTGGCTGAAAGATAGAGGATTTGAAGACAATAATTTAAGGCCAGCGGAGTTCTGGGGTAATGTTTTAATTATTTATTTGTGGTACAAATTTCTGATTCTTCTAAGGTTGTGTTAGATTCCTGCTTTCATTTTGAATCACACACCTGGTTGGCATTAGGCACCGTGAGTCTTTTAGGACTTCTGGCAAATACACGTGAATGTCATTTAACATGAACAAGTAGATATCAGAACTAACCTTGTTATCATTTCTTCATCTTTTTTACCCATGCAAATTCAGCAGATCTAGTGATACATTTGAGCAAATGATCTTAGAGCTGAGATTCACTCAGCACTGTTAACAATGTTTTTCTCTTTAAGTTGATTATGTTTCCAAAATATGTTTGCAATATTAAAGAGAGAGTAGAGAGAAGAGGATGAAGCAGAGAAAAATATTGCGAGTAGAAATTGTAAAGTTTAGTTAAAACTCTGAACCAAGAAAAGCAGCCAGTGATGAAAGATGAGTTTAAAGAAAAAATGGGAAAAAGAATTTGAGTAATTGCTAGAACTGGACGGCAAGTGTTGCAGGGGATGCGGGGAAGGGCTTTCACAGAGTCTTGAAAAGTCAAAAGAGAATCAGAGAACAGAGAGATGAGATATATATCTGGAACAATCTGTAACTGCTTTCATGATTTGTAAGAGATAATGTGTGTTCTTTTAGAGCTTTTCTTTGCTGGCCAGTTAATTTATTGCAGCTTATCCTAGTCTCCTGTATTTTACATATACACATGTGTTTAAGCATCCTCTTTCTTCCTGCTTCAGATACAGGAAGAGGACTGATGACAACAAAAGCTCTTCAGGTTAGTAGTGTTGATTGTGGTGCAAGAGCTCTTCAGGTTCTCTTGAGGCGTAGTGACTTTTACAACAAAGCTCAAATTCCAGACAAGGTCTTCACAGTCCCTGTTGTGATGTAATTTCTGGCCTAATACCAGAATTTGCAGTGTTGGCATACCTGTAAGATGATGAGCCGTGTACTCATTACAGACTTTCAGTGTGCAGTCTCACGTTTCGGTGTAAGGCAATCGGTGGCTAACTGAAACCAGAAGGAGCAGGCCCCTTCCCTCCTGTATGCCTTCTTCCTCAGCCGCTGGCTCCCACAGCTTCCTTTGCACTGTGGTAAGTTGCATCAGGAAGCTAAACTAACAGAGAAATCTTAAAATAATTATTAGCTTTGATAGCTTTGCCCCTTGAAATCTCCCACTGTGGTCAGACCAGTGCTGGTACAAAGGGAGGAATGCCATATCTGGGAGGAGAGTGGAGGAAAGGAATGGGGCTTTAAGCAGCGTTTGGTTTTAGATTGTCTTAGCTGTGACGTGAAACCACAGCTCTTTTAACATCACTTTGATGGCCTTCTCCTTTGTTGGTGGACCAGCTAATAGAAACTTATTTTCCTAGATGTTCCCAGCAGAAAAGGGGAATGATAGAAAAAATACCTTGTCCTTCAGGTATTGTCACAGAAAGACTGAACTCTGACTGAAATGTGCCTCTTAGGAAACAGGCTTGCTGGAGAGGTTTCCTAACTTCTGTGAGAATAGTATATCAAATAATGGGTAATCAATCAGACCCAGGACCTTTTGCAAAATAGAGAGTATAGCAAGAAGTAGAAAGGAGATGCAGTGGAGAAGTCGTGTAGAGAACAGTGTGTGTTCTCCTGCTGGCTCAAGGTTAGAAGACACAGGCTCAGATTACCCATAATGCTGGGAGTCTGCAGTAAGTGAAATGAGAGCTAGACTTAACTGGGCTTGAGTAAGATAGGGAAACTCAGGAGAGGAGTGGGGAGAGTGTTGACTTGATTTATGGCCTCTCCCTGCAGGCATGGACACAAGGCTCAAGCCAGGCACAAAAGCTAATTTACACATACAGCAGCTTGGCAAACAAGGTCAGAATAGATATGATCTAAATATCCCTGCCCTATACTGCTGTGTTGATAGAAGTTCAGCTATTGCGAGACCTAATCTAAAATATATCTCAGTACAAAGAAAGGAGTAGCCAGGGACCAAACTTTCTGTGAACAGCTAACTTACTGCAGGTAACTGTTCCTACTGACTGGAATTGTCCTCCTTCTCAGTGACTGTGACTGTCTTAACCATCCCAGTTTCCATCAAGTTCAACATCTGTTTGCTTCCTGACATTAGTGTTCTCTGGGGACTGGCTTTCTGTTCAGAAATGGTGTAGTACGTGAGTCATTTACACTCAACCTTTACTATTCTGTGTGTGTGATGGGTTTTTTCCCTCCCTCAAAGGCAGAGGATCTGATTATTTCATTGCCTGAGAAATGCTTACTCACCACGGGCACTGTCCTTAGCAGCTGCTTGGGAGAATACATTACAAAGTAAGTGAAAAGTGACATTTTATGGACAAGCTGGCTTTTACTGTGGGTTACTCATTAGTAGATTAATCATCTTAAGAGGTGGTAGGGCTTAAACTGCGTACCCTAACTTGTGTGAGTATTTCTTTGGGCTTTACTGGACTTTGAAGCATGTGGAATGCTCAGATAAGTAAGGTTTGGACACAGAGCATCCCTGTTTAGCTAAGCAGAATTAGAGGAATGGTACCAGCTTGAACATGACCTGCCTCTAGAGCAGCTTGAACCTATATGTCCATTGGGAATTTGTGAATATGCTTCAATAGGAGAAGGAGGATAAAGTGGAGTTGCAACACAGTCACGTGAACATGGCCATTTAGAAAATTGAGAGCAAAGACCTACGCTGAAAATGGAGTAGTTATCCTAAAAAAATCTCAATCATCCCCACCCAAAAAAAACCAACCCAAGAGATGAGCTTGAAGTTGTTACTACAAACCAGCTTTTATAGCCCCTTTGAAATCTTCAAAAGGACTTGGAGATGAACTACAAAGAAGTTTAAAATAGAAGCTATTTATAACATTTAAAAGAACTAGAAGAGATAAAATACTGCTGCATCCATTTCCTATCTCACCTCTATGTATCTGCTGTGTTGTTATTTTTATTTTGTTTTCTAATAGATGGAAGCCTGCTGTATCTCCTCTGATAGCACTGTGCACATTTTTAATAGCAGAGAAGCATGCTGGTGATAAATCTCTGTGGAAGCCATATCTTGATGTTTTACCCAAGATATACACTTGCCCTGTTTGTTTGGAGCATGATGTAGTAAGCCTTCTTCCAGAACCTTTAAGAACGAAGGCTCAGGAGCAGAGAACAACGGTCCATGAGTTGTACGTGTCTGCCAGGCTTTTTTCTCTTCCCTGCAGCCTCTGTTTGCTGAGAACACAGGAACTATTTTTAACTACAGTGCTGTAGAGTGGGCTTGGTGCGCTATAATACCAGGGCAATATACATGAAACATCCACAGAGGGACTGTTTTTCTCTTGAGCCAGATGTTTATGCATTGGCACCATATTTAGATTTGCTAACCACAGTCCAAATGTGCAGGTAAGAAACTGAATCTAGATAATGTAACTTCTTTCTTATTAAATGAACTATCTCAATACAGTATACATTTATTTGATGGATTAGGAGTGTCTGGAGATCAGTGAGAGATCTCGTAGTGGGAAAAATGTCTATTGAGGACATGTGCAGGGCTGAGTATTTGTGGTTATATATACCCTGGAGCTTGTTATTCAGACCAAGATAGTTGGATAAAGATGATTCAACATTGCAGTTAAAATGCAAAGCAAAGTTACAGGGAGAGCCCACAGTGGTGGGTGTGATTTGTATCCAGGGTAGCTATTGGGAGGAGCTGCTTGTAAATACAACCCTACTCTGCTCTCCTGAAAGGCTCAGCTCCTGAGACAAATCTCAAGTTACATGATCCCTGTGTTACTTGACTTCTGGCTGAACCTCCTGAGCAGCCTTAGGAAAGTATATAGAGCGTTCCACCTTATCTCATGGACTGTGTGTCAACACAGAGTTGGGACGACACAAAAGTGGCCAACTCTGCATGCAGCCATCTTTATTTGTGGATTTGGGGCCTTTGTAATAAGTCTACACAGTGGGTACACATCCTGCGGACTAAGGATTTGATGTTTGTACCTCATACTAATGGGATGCATATTCAGACATCTGTAATATCTGTTTTCTTCCAGTGTTAGAGAACTGTGTTCAATAACTTTGGATTTTAATATTCAAGATCTGGTTCCTTTTTCATGCTGTCTTTCTTTACCTTCTGTTTTTACCTTCTTGAAGGTAAAGGCTGCATTTAATGAGCAGACAAGAAGCTATGAAATTCGGACAAATTCACAGTGCAAAAAATACGAAGAAGTGTTTATCTGCTAGGGGCCTCATGACAATCAGCGACTGCTGCTAGAATATGGATTTGTTGCCGTGGATAACCCTCACAGCAGTGTTTATGTGTCACCAGGTTGGATTTATAGATTGTCTTGACATTGAAAGGCACAGTAGTAGAGAACAGAGCATTTGAGCATGTTAATACCATCTGTTTTCGACAGGAGACGTAGGTAAAAAAGGATGATTAAGGATAGTGAACAAGTTCATGCACGTGCATATACATATATGCACATTAAGGCATTATGATTGTGTGTATTCCAAGAAGTGGAATAGGGTTTGATACCACTTTGAACTGCATAGAATTTAAGGATTGGACTTTTAAAATTGAAGTGTTCTTTGGTAACTTTTCCTTTTGTAAAATTGCAGTTCTAGGCATATACGTAGAGATTCCAACTGGATGTCTGAGATTGTACCACTGACTCCAAACTGAAGCCCTCATCACCACAAACTGAAGTGGGGTTTGTAACTTCCATTTGAGTCATGATTTCCGTTATAAAGGTACAATCCCAGAGATTGTCGATAGCTTTTGAGAAGTAGATATGTTTTGATTATGTTAAAGTTCACTAAAATGTAGCAGGTTTTCATATTTGTCCTGTAACTGCTTGAAAATATGGTTGAAATGTCATTTCAGAATTGAGGATTGTGTTTTCTCCTACATACCATTTATTTAAATATTTAAAATGTGTTTTTGTGCAGATACTCTCCTCAGATATTTTCCACCGCTGGACAAGCAGAGAAAGGCAAAACTTTCATTCTAAAGGATCATGATTTCTTAGAGTAGGTGTCTGAATTTTTTTGTTTCCCTGTGAGCTTTCTTTTCAGTTTTTCTGGGAGTCAAATTCTGCTTCTAGTATCAAAATCCAGCATAAAATATTATTTAGTTTTTAACAAACTGTTCAGCTTTCTGTTTGTGAGAGAATGTAGAAGTGGTAAACACCAATTTCAAAGCTTGAGATAGGTTTCAAGATACAGCCTGTCACCTATCTGTGGATAGCAGCAGAGGAAGGGGAGTCAAGGGGTCCTCTAGTTCTGAAGAGCAAATCTTCCCTAGTTGACACTTGTCAGGAAGAAAACTGTCACGCTGTAAAAGATGCACCTCTGCATCTCATAACTTTTGCCTTTTTAGAAACCTGACTTTTGGATGGGATGGACCATCTTGGAGACTCCTCACAGCCCTCAAGTTGTTAAGTCTTGAAGCAGATGAATTGTAAGTTTCACTACTCTGAATATTTAGACAGTGTGCATGTGGCATTTTTCTTTATTTGCTCTTGCTGGCTGTGTGTGAGATACTGTGACAATTGTTTTAGATCTTCTGCGTCTATCTTATTCATTCCTGATGAGAAGTAAAAGAAGGCATAGAACACCATATAATGTAAAGTCATTGCCTATTTGCTGCTTTGGTCTTTTGCTTTCTTGTATTAAATACTAGACACACCCCATTGTTTTCCCTTTCTATTTCGAGAACCAGATATTGCTTTAAGGTTCAGACTCCAGACCTTTTTCTGTTGGTTTGATGGGGCTTTAAATGCTCTTGACTGTGCTTGATTTCTTTGAAGCGTGTGTTCTACAGGCTGCTTCTGAATTCTAGGGCCAAGTAAGTTGCTGCAAATTCATTTCCAGTGACTGTCAGCACAGGTTTGATTATTGGTTCCAAATGGTAAATGTGCCTCAAACAGCATTAATAGAAATGGTTACCTGGGCTTTGCTTGTAATAGCAAATAATAAAAAAAAATTTTGTTTTTCCTCAAAGCTGTTTATGCTTTGAAGATTCATTGCTGAGTGAAATAAGTTGATTGTAAGAACTAAAATAAATCCCTATGATACTCATTTCAAGCCCAGGTGAGATGAGGATTAGCAGAAGCCATGCTAATAAGTTCTGAGCGATAGCTTTTACTCCTCACTGGTGCTGCTGAAATTGGTGGCAGCATGGAAGGGCAGTAAGACCAGAAGCATTGGTCTGAGGGCAGGCTGTGGCTTTGAGAGGGTAGGAGTGGAGGATTGGAACCACCATTGGAACTCCAGACCATTAAATTTCTCTTCTGTTTTGCTTGCCTTATCAGTCTCATATCTGAATGTTGTGTGCGTTTGTCACCTATGCTATCTTTACTTGCCTTATGCAGCCATATTATTCTTGGCATAACTATGTGTTTATCATTCAGCTGGGGAATGCAGCAAATGAATGTGTGTTGTTCAAACGTTTGGTTTCTAGTACTTGCTGGAGGCGAACGCTGCTTGGTGATGTAATTTCAGCCAGAAATGAACAGCAGACTTTGAATATGACAGCAAAAATATGCCATTTTTTATAGAGGAGACACAGCATGTCCTTCTCCAGGTAATTTGACTGGAAGAACAAGGTAGCCCAGATTCCTTTCTCTCCTAGTATAAGTGTACAGCAGTGTAATTTTCTGAGGTGAGAACGGAGTGATGGAGGGAATTGACTACACTGGGGTGGTGTAGGGTTTGTTTCCAGGGTGACTGACGCACTGAATTGTTCTGCAGAATTTGTGGTGTACCAAAGAAAGGAACCATGTTACAAAGCTAATATGAGGCCCTGTATACGAGTGCAAAGTATTTAACCTTTCTCTGCACAGTATCAATGTGTTTGTTGAGATTAGCTCTTAAAAGAAAATACAGATGACTTGTATGAGATGGGCACATATGTTGCAGACCTGCCACGTGTGCCGTGTGGTAGAAAGTGATGGCTGTATCATTAAACCCAGTCCAGCCAAATGAACTACCCATGTCAGCCAGTGTCCTGTGACAGAGGTCTGTGCTGATAGAAAAGCAATCTCTCCTTCCTTTCTGATTTTTTGCAAACAAATGTGTACTTAATGTCAAGTTAGATATTTACCATGTGAAAGCATTATTGAAAGCACACTTGCAAAGGAAACATATACATGCACAGAGTATGAGGTCTTGAGCAACATCTTGAGGGTAGCATGGACTTAAGAGCCTGATACCAGGTAAACATTTCCCTTCCATTCCTCTCCTTGTTTTCAATCTTCTTCCTATCTATGGTGATTTTTTTTTTTCTTTTTTTCCCCCTTTTTTTATCTTTTACTATTATAGTTTCTCTTGTGGAAGATTAAAAGAACCCAAACAACTATTTTGACATCGTTCATAGAATCCCTACCACAGATAAGCTTTCCACAAATTTTCTGTTTATGTCCTATATTAAATAATCTATTTGTGATTTCATCCCATTTGTATGAACTTCAGATTTCCCAGTTGAAAAGGAACAAAGAGAACCTCAGAAAACACCTGGCTTTGGTAGAAGCACTACGCTTGGAAGATCTGAAGATTCTACAAAAATCAGCTGAGATTCTTTGCAGCTTGAATATGGCAACGAGTTGACTCATCTGGAGCTGTGATACCTGTGGCTGACTGGAGCTCATTTGCCATGCATGTGCCTTACTCAACTGTTTTAATGGACCTGAGCAGCAAAGAATGTAAAAAGTCATCAGGAGTTGCTTAGTTTTGTTACAGAGTCACACAGGACTCGGAGTCTTATTTTGTTCTTACAGATCTTCTTCAAGTAATACAAAAGGTTAGCCCAAATGGTAAGAGGAGCCCAGGTAGCTTTCATCACATCTCACTTGAAATCATGGCTGCTGTGAGCAAAACAGCTTCTGGGATAATTGAACAGTCCAGGATTGTGGCTCTAGCAGTCCTAGACATTACAGCTGCCTGTGTGCCTAAAGTGTCATAGTGTCAAGCAGATATTCCTCAGCATGTATTTGTGGCACTTGACAGAGAGGAGAGGACAGAGCCACTTATGTTTGCCCTGTACTGATCCTTTTTTTTTCCCTGAGATCTGTACATGTCCCTGAGACTTAGCAGCTCTTGTAGTACCTGTTCATTCCTGAAGGAATAGATGCGAACTAGAGCCCAGACCAGCCCTGTTGTGACCAACTCCAAATCATTTCCTTTGTTTTCAGCCCAAGAGTTTCTTGAACATAAGGAACTGTGAATTTCCCTCCCTTACTTCAAAGCTCCCTCCAGGTTCACTAGTTCGTGTTGACTCCTCCTGCTAGGAATGAGAACTGAAAGGATATATCACCTTGAACTGTTTCTCATTTGGAAGACCACCCAGGCAGTTAATTCTGTTTCCATTCCGTTCTGGAGATCACACTGAGAAATGTTCCTATCCTGTCTACAAGGGGAAAGTCTCATGAGCTGCCTTTCAGTGTTGGTTCCACTGAAGTAGGGAGCTTGAGCTCCCTATGTCATTTAGAGAAGAGAGAGACTTCTTCAAAGGGCATTTCAGGGCAGGACCCTTATTGAAGTTGTATAAACTTCATTTGTACTTGTGAATCACATTTCATAGAATTTTTCATTACTATTTTTAAGCATTTTTTAAGAACTGGATTTTTAAAAAATGTTTATTTTTGTAAATATTGCTTCATTTTCTACAAAACTTCTCTTTTTTAAGTAAGTGAAATTGGATACAGCAGTGAAGGCATTCTAGCTAATGATGTGATTTAAGGGAAAAAATGTGACAACTGCAAACTGTTGAGTATTCAAGCTCAAATGCACTTTCAGATTTCCTTTGGCACCATGTGAACAAGAATGTTATTGTGTAAACTTGCTTGGATTTGAGAATTCCAGGGATTTTCCCTACTTTTTTTCCTGCCTTGGTCTATTTGAGACAGGAAATATCTTGGTACCTGGAGGCCTGAGAAGGGCCCTTCCTTACATAGAGGATATGTTGGTTTAGGTTCAAAAGACTGGGGGAACTGAAAAATGTAACTGCTGTTACTCACTTTCCAAAAACAGAAGTTCTTGATTTTGAGATGCCATCTTCATAACCTCTTCTAGGATTAGAAAATGCTGAAAATAATCTTTTTTTTCTGCCTTGTTTACCCTAAACTGAAACTCTTGCACTCAGGCTTTCTGTATTGCTAACATGGAGATGCTGACAGAGTGTGGTTACTTCACATTTCAGAGCACAGGGCAGGGTGAATGGATTGGGAGAGCAACTAAAGTGCTCTCTGGAGCTAGAAGCACATTTATTACATCCTTCGGGCCAACTTACTTTCCTATTTGCCTAAACTGTGGTTTTAACCCATGCAAGTCACTTGGCACCATATTGTATGCTCTTAGTCAGTCCCATTCTGAAGTACCTCCTGGGGTGACGTGACTGTCTGAATTTGGGAGTGCAATCTCTACTAATCTCACCGGGGGCAATTCTCATCAGCTTGCATAAGGGTCCTTCTGTACCACTGATCCTGGCTACAACAGAGATGAGTGGGGCTGGGACTCCGGCCCTGTGACTGTTGCCCGTTCATTTTGATTAGGTCTGTATAAAGGTCTACAGAAGTCATGGGTGGCATGAGCGTGGATGATGACTGGGCATTCACAGCACAAGAAGTAAGGGCTTTCAAAGGAAGCTTGAACAAGTCAGGTTCCAAACTTAACAGAATGTGGTAACAAATCCATTGATGTTATGAAGGAATATGGATACAGAAGCTGACATGGGTATAGAGCACATATATGTGGAAGACAGAGCTGTTGGCAGTTACCAGCCAGACAAACAACTTTGGTCTTATGTAGTTCTCTGATCTCAAAATACTTGGAGGCTGGGAGGATATTGATGGCAGGTATTGTATATGCTGACCTGTGCTTACTCTTGTAAGGTGTTGATGGACGCTGTAGGAAACAGGGTACCAGGCTAGAGGGATCCTTGCTTTGAACATGTCTTTCAGTTGAACTGTTTGACCTCTTTCTCTAATAAAACCTTTTTTATTCTCTAAGAACAGATGTGTTTCTCATTTTATAATTTTATAATGAGATAGTACCAGACTTAAAGAATATAAGGATGTTTGCTTGGGGCTTTTGTTTTGTTTTGTTTTTCTTTTTTCTGAAGATGGCTATTTTAAGAACAACGTCTGTACAGTGTGTCTTGCAAGATGGATACTAGTCTGACAGAAGTGTGTTTGCTTCAGTATTGCACTTAGACTACACATTTATACCAGGTGGTTTGAATATGGGCTCTACTTCTGAAACTCCTACACGCCCTCCAAGGAGTGCAGGAACGGATCTGGCAGTGCAGTAGAGTAGGCAGTATGAATTGCTTGTCTGTCTCGTGTGTGTTAAGTGGAGCAGTAAGCCCCTAGCTTTACCTTAAGCACTGTAGCAAGTGTTCTGAATAGCCGGTGTGTTCAATGTCAAAGGCAAAATCCTGCCTGAATAAACTATGGAATTGGAGCTAGTGCTTTTGTAACACACGTTGATAGCAATAGATTTTTAACAGGAATAAACCAGCATAACACAGGTCATGATTAAGCATTTTTATATATATATGCCTAGTCAACAAAAGCTTATGTTCTTTCTTGAATCAAACTAAGCTATGTGCAAGACAGGATCTCCTGAGCTCTGCTAAGAGCTAGGGTGCCTGAAGAAGTAAGTGCGCTGGGAGTGCCCTCCAACTGTCTTACAGAACACTAAATCAAGTTTCCAAAGAGTGGAGATGCTTACTCTCAGCCCTTACTTTAACTAGAGCCCCTTTGAGCTGCAAACATCTTAATCGCTTAGCGTTAGTGACATGCTGTTAACATTTGGCTCTTGCTCTCTGTTAGTCTAAGAGATTTAGCCATGATCATAGTGTGGAAAGACTGCATTTCTGTCTAAATTTAAATAAATTTCCTTTCAGATCGTATCTGCAAAGGTCAGCAATAGCAGGATTAAACCCCAGCTTTTTACCATTAGCAACACAAACCTGGTACAGACCACGTCAATGAGCTAGATTCTCTTCCAGCTTATGCAGCATTATTCAAAGAGAACTAAAGCAGGGATGCATTCTGAGACTGCAGTGAAGGTGCTGGGTTTGGGTGGGTGTGGTGAGAGCAGCTTTATTTCTTGTGATAACTGAGACAGAAATAGCACATCTTGGGGTTTTGTTTGGTTTTTTTTTTTTTTTTCTTTTTTTTTTGGGAAGAGGGAGTTGATTTAGTGCAGTCTGAAGTCATTGAAAAATGGTAAACATGAAACCTCATGACAGTATCTTTCTTGTGTCAATTTATGTAAATACAGCATGGATTTTCTTTGATCTTCCACAGAGAGTGGCTTCTAGTTTACAGTTTTCTTCAGTGGTAATGTGTGGAGATTATACATCATTGCTAAGTGCCTTTAGACCTGTCTGTTTCAGGACAAGATAAGGGAGTATCAACTCTCATACCCTGATAATTAAAGCTTTTAGCTACGTTATGAAAACATTTCAAAGATGACATTCTCAAAGAGCTGTTAAAAATGATGTCTCCTAGGGTATGTAGCCCCTCCCCACCTAGAAGGTAAAGAATACTCCTTTTAAAGTACCACTTTTCAGTGTAATTTGAAGTGTTTGCACTCAGCACATCTCTAGCTACAGTGATGAAGACAATGAACTCTACGATGGGGGAAATTGTCCCAACAGAACTTCATGGGTCTATTTACACGATAGATATGACCTAAAGTTGTTAAAAGACTTAAAAATTCTCCCTCAGTTTGGACCAGCAACTGGATCTGAACCATGTGAAATTCATGATTTTTATCATTTCAGGACCGAAGCAGGGAAATGACAGCTCGGTGGCTGAATTCAACCAGAAGGACTGATTTTATCTGTATCTAACAAGGCTTAGGTGGCATCAGTCTGCTGCAGGTTGGAGTGGAAAGGAAAAAAATACATTTTGAGTTCATTCCATGGAATGTTTTAGGGCATATCTGTAATTCCAGAATTAAGTTTTAGAAAGCACTGTGATAAGCTATATTCAGTGGAAAAGAAAAGATGTTCGGTGAACCCCAAACTAAATTCTGTAAAACTAGTGTAAAACTACTGCAATCTCTCTGCTGTCCACTAGATGATGCAGCTGCACTATAGAGAAATAAGAAGTTACAGTATATCTACATGCAAGTACAAGCCTACTTACTGCATTATATTTTTAGTACTAAAAAGTGTTGTGTGCAATGATGCGCCATGGTTGGTATTAGATAAAAAGTTGAAAATGTAGATTTCTTTCTGTTGGTTTCAAGTAAAACTTGAAGCTTTGTAATCTTTTATTGTCTCAGTTTTATTATATTTTAACCTTGCTGGAGATGCTTCTCTCTCAGTTGAAACATGTCATTCTTCCCTGAAACTATTACCCGAGACATAACTAAGAGTTCAAATCATCTTTGTGACGTTAACTTAACCCTAATGGTTTAGCTAGTGGGGTTGCAATGGAGAATTAGCTATCTGCTTATTGCTTTTTCTTCAGAGATTAGGGGCCAGATTAATCTTTCATAGAGATACCTTTCAATAATGTCTATTGGTGTGGCTGATTCAACTCTGATTGGAACATTTTTTCCATGTAAGGCATTTTGTAGATTCTCCCTTGTGTCAGTTCTTTAGTGTCTGATAGTAATAAGCTGATGCTTGACTCTTTCCTTCACTGGGGATTTCTTTGTTGCCTGTTTTTGTGAGTTGGGTCTATTTATTACTTTTGATGAGTGCTGGTTGCCTTGCTGAGTTTCCTAGGGCTTCTGAAACAGCTACGGTGTGTCTAGTCTGAGTCCTTAGAGCCCCTTCAGATTGTCTCAATTGCCCTATAGCCGAAAACAGAAGGAGTGGAGGGATCTGCTGCTTGCAAAACTGTTTTCTCCTGACGTTCTTTCTCCTGTTCCTTACCTCTTTCCCCATGCCTCCAGTACTGGACCGTACTGCAACATGTAGTTGCAGTGCACTAAAAGTGCAGAATATTTTTCCTCTTACATACACCTGTACTTGTTCCAAGTCCAGCAGGGCCAGCTGTGTCCAGTACTTTACCTCTCTACTAGGATGCCAGAGCTGGACTGGAGAAATTGTTAGATGAGCACTGTATCCCTTGCAGATACATCCAACAGGCACTGGATGTGCTATTTTAGTAGCTCGCTCCTGCTGGGCTGCTCTGGAAGGAGCTGGCAGTGGCAGTTTGGTTCTTTTGACCCTTGGCATGCAATGATGGCTGGAGAGGACAGAGGGATATTCTCAGCATGAGGCTGGTGCCATGCCTGTCTGTACCACCCTGCCTGGGCTGGCATCCAGAGCCTGTATCTCTGTCCATAGAAGCCAGCCCTCTTTGCAGCAAGAATGTGTGAGTGATTTTGTGTATGCTTCCCACGAAATGAGCTTTGCATGGACAGAGATGCTTGGTGTGGGTAGGCTGCCCTACAGAGGATATTGGCAAGAGATCAGAAGGGACCATGCCATCTCAAGATGACTCATGCTGCTCTGAACTGTTTCTGGTGAGTACTCAGATGCTGGGGTAGCCAGTCCCTGGCTCAGGAGTGGGAAAACACTGTAGGTCACGGGAGACTCCTGAAGGCCTGCTAGGAGGGCAGTGTGGGCTGGGTTGTGCAGGTTGAAGGGGAAGGGTGGGCTAGGGCAGAAGGGTGGAGTGGTCCCGCTGGAGAAGGTATGTTTGTACACTAATAAAAAGCACACACAACTCTGGCTTGTCTCTGCCTGTAAGTTCATGTTCATAACTGGACAGTCCCGCTGCTTCATCAGAAATGGTGTGGTGGCCAGGATGGCCATTTTTGTGCAGAGTAGGAAGGAGGTGGAAAGGTGAGAGGGTAAACATACAGTCTGGACAGTAACCCTTATAAATCTTACAGCATCAGGCAAGTACGTACATGCGTGCTGTGCTGTGGCTAGCCAGTGCTATCCTAGATTCAGGAGAGCACGGCTATTTGGTTTACTTGCCTGAGTAACCCTGGTTTGGCATTTTTGCTGCTGTGTTAGAGCAGGGACCCCTAGGCTGAAGGACAGGGAGAAGGAATGCTGTTGTGCCAGAGCTGCAGCAATAGAGGGAGCCTTTTGGTTGTGCTGGTCCACTCAGATATCTCGCTGCTCCATGCTGTCATGCACAGATGGAGACGGGGTGGATCCCTCCATGTTGCTAAGTGGGAAATCTCTCCTGTCAGGTTTCTGGTATGGCAGTGTAGTCAGCCTCTCTGTCATGGAGATACCTCCTGCTATCACTCACTGCTGGGGTCGCTGTGCTGTATGGAGTAGGAGCTGGAGGACGTGAGCTGCTCTGGCTGGGATGCTCTTGTGTGTGGAGCTGTCTAGGAAGGTATAGAATGTGTACTGGAGGAAGCAGAAAGCAATGAGCAGTCCCCAGATTTCCTCTGGCATTTCAAATTCCCTTTCTAGATAGAAGTAGAAAACCATGTATGTTTGGCACAGGCTTTGAGGAGCACAGCGAGCAGTCTTGGTCTGAACCTCAGGAGACTTAACATTGCCCCTGTTCCTGGCTTGCTTCCAGAAAAACTGTGGAAAATCATTCACACCCATGTCTTTTATGCTGATTTAATTCCACTTGGCTTGATGGGAGTTACACCTTGCCTTTGATATCTGGCCTCAGGGCTTCATTAGACATAGTTGTAGTCCAGAGCTTGCTGACTGAAGCTTTTTCAAGAGAAGAGCAAAATGCATTGCAATTACAGGGGAGTAACTACAGCCTGGTAGGAGGATCAGGGAGCATGATCCTCTTCCAGCCTACTCTTCACACCAGAAGCACCACGGAGTGGGCTGAACTCTTGCACTTGGGGAAAGCTGAGAGAGAGAGAGATATCATATTCCCCTCTGTGCAGTGAGGCTGGATGGGGTAAGAGATGGCCAGGTATGGTATCACTCAGTCTGTCAGCAGATGTATACCCTAGGTTTGGCTCTCTTGAAGTGCATTACGCTTGAGTTGTGACGGGATAACATCCTGCAGTGTGAGCAGAAGTCTCACAGTCACAGGGTTTACACCACTTCTATCTACTCACTTGTGAGGTAGCTCTTAGTCTCCTTCAGTGCAAGCTCAGATGCAAAGCCATAGAGAAACAGCACTTGGCACAGCTGAAGTGCCATGGTTAGGTGCCATACGCCTGACTTTTTGCTGAAAGGAGCGTTGTTCAAGTGGAGAAAGCAGAGTTTTGTTCTTACTCTGGGAATTCCAGAAGACAGAGAACTCCTTTAGCACAGCAGTGACTGGAATGTGCCTGACCAGCCACATCAATGCAGTTGACCAGTGCAGGAAAAGCTTATGTCCAATGAGACTTACATGCTGGTCTACTGTACGTGCGCCAGGCAATCAAACTGCCTCTGCATGCAGTCTGATACAGGTCACCTGTACAAGCTCTGGCCACCTGGGCCTCATAAATAAAGGCACACACGCAGAATAAAGCCACCACATCCATGCTTTGTGGGGCTTGTTGGCAAGTGAGTTCCTGGTTTATGCCTTCCTGAGAATAATCAGGGAGCCTGAGGCAGGAGTCTTTTCCTGAAGTCTGAAGGAATATCCCTAGTGGAAACTCATATCACAGCATTCATTATTTTATTAATATATTTCTCAGAATTCTTGGAGGAATCACCTGATGAGGATAAACACCATCCCTCATATTTAAAAAAGAAAAAAAAAAAAAAGGATAAGCAGCACTGAATAAACAAGTGTTAAGCATTCCGAATTTCAAAATAAAGTGTTTTTGTTAAAGAAAATGTGCAGAAAATTGTGAAACAATGGAACCTCAGACAATTGCAAAATGAAACAACGTGAAAAATGTTCTTCATGTACCCACATTCTTTCAAGTTTCCTCTCTGCTTTCCCCACTGGTTCAAGATGAAAGTAAGATTTGAATCTAATAACAAGATGCAACTTTTGAATGTCAAGTAGTGGGGAAATGTGAGCATTACTTGGATAATTCAGAAAACAGCTGCTGCAGCTATGCAGTTTTGTACTTGCTAGAAAAAGATGCTACTCCCCTTGGGAGGAAGAGGCAAATTTCTGGTAACTTGGTGTCCTAGGGGAAGCAGGCAAGATGGTCGTGGTGCTGTGTGAGCCCAGGCCAGGCAGAGATCAGGGTGGAGGTGCCTCTGAGGGTTTGGGCTTTGGGGTCTCGATGCTATGCTTCCTCCCTTCTAAACATTTGTCTGCCTCTGGTGAGGTGTGGAGTTAGAGGTGGTGTGGCGAGCAGATATCTTGATACAAGGACCTGAGACAAATACTCTTGACACTCTTAGGTAGTAAATGTAGAGCTAAATGGACCACAATCCTGTGTTTAAAAGGAGAAAAGGTCAAAAGGGGACTAATAGTCAGTTATTTAAATCATTCTTTAAACACCTCTTCCAATCATGTAGCCTGAGCTATTTTACCTGTCTTGAAGCTTCCACAACTGACAAATATTTTAAAAATACTGTATGGGTTGTTACTGGTTGCACGCTGGGCTCATATGTAAATCAAGTGCTGCTGACAGAAAAGCTCCACTGTACACCGTCTTTGCACTCTGACCACTGCAATATTAGGGAATCGTTCTCTCCATTAGTGCACTTATATATGAAGAATGATGTGGAACAGAGGTACTAGCAACTCCTTTGTTTATAGCTAGAAAATATCTGACTGCTTAAAAGAACATGAAAACGAGTTTTGTCTTCCTTTCCTATTACTGTCAAACAAACTTCACCTCTGCGCTCAACATCACATGGAATTTGTCACTGGCAGGAAGCGTAAACCCTACCTTGTGAATATTAACTTACAGTCACTTCAGAGGAAAAAAAATCCTTTCATCATGTTCAGTTTTCTTCACTGTTTTATTTCACTTAAAAATCACTCACTACCAAATGGTATTTGTCAGTAGTAATTGGCAAATGCTGGAGGCGGTTTTCAAGGCTGTCTGAATGGAAAATCTCAAAGCAGTTGTCTGCACTGGAAGAAATATTACATTTGATTTTTTAGGATTTGTAGACATGAGTATGTCTCATTCCTTAGCTTGAAGAATTCTTGGTGTTTGTGTTTCTTTTCCTTTAAATGACAGGAAGTAACACTTCACTGTTATTTTGGAGTATTGTCTGAGAATTAACCACAATGTAATGGTAATGCACATTTTTTTTCTGCTTTACAGAGATTTTTTATTAGCCATTTATTGGGTTTTCTTCTTGGCAAGATTCAGATCTCTGCATGATAACTGTGACTATTGCATTTCATCTGCATTTGTATTTAGACATGTATTTCTTCTGATGTCTTCTTCCTAAATGTCTCCCTCAAAGATTGTCTTGCAATGTATCAACTTTCCCCTAATGCAATTGTACAAATGTATTGTTGCTCTTGTCACCTCTGCCCCTGTGCTTTTAGGTCATCAAGACAAAGGATAGAGAGCATGTTACATTAACACTGTCGTTCAAGTGTGCAGAGCTGGGATGTTCCTAGTGCCAAGTAAAGCCCAAGACTAGGGAGTAGAGTACACAAAACCGAGTGAATAGATAGCCTCAAACACTGCTTAAAATGCCACTGCTGGTCTCCTCGATATTTTAAAACCTAATGGCATGTAACATGTACTGATTCCCATCTTTTAATAATTTTTACTTTGGTTTCATGTATAACAAAATGCCCATTGAGAGGTTCTTTTAGTGTTGGTGATGGTTAATTCTGCAGTGTGCTAACAGCCTGATAGCACACATAAGTCGTGCAAAATGTCCCTCCGTCCTGGAGGTAAACAAGTTGTTACTGGCCTCAGACTGACTGCCTTGCATGGAAAAGTCACTAATGTCTGGCCCAGCAATTCCCAAGTGTCTGAAATCCCAGCATGATGCCTGAGCTCCCTCAGCACTGGTGCAAAGCCTTGAGGGCAGCAGTTCTCGCTGACCTTTTCCAGCCACCTGAAGCACAGCAATGACTTAGTGGTACCATGGCTTCTTAACACAAAAAAGAGACAAGTGAGCATGTGGCTTTCCATGGGATGCTGCTTCAGTGGCGGACAGCTGCCTGACTTCTTTCTGCTGCTCCAGCCCAGTGAGGAAACCCTCCCTGCCCTGACACCCCATGGGATGACTTCTCCTTATTCCTCACGAGGCACCTGCCGGGCTGGCCTCTGCCGTCAAGGTCTGCGGGACAGCCAAGGCTCTTCTCTTCTACATCTCCTGCTGGCTGGACCAGAGAAAATTAGGGCTGCTTGGAGGTCTTTCTAGAACAGGCAAAATGGCTGAAAACTTCTTCAGAGAGCCACTTTACTGTTGCCTAAGGCCCTGACATCTGCCTCTCCCTGCCATTATAAGGCAGGCGTGAAAATGCCAAGAGACATGAAAAAAAACCTGTGCTGATTTTAGCAGTGTTTTACTTGCCTCCTGGTTTCCACCTGTACTAAATTCAAATTTCTTTACAATAATCAGAAGAACAAAGAATGATTTTTTCAATGCAAGCTAGAGGCTTGATTCCACCAATGGAGGCTTTGAGCTCTGGAACAAGCAGAAGCTGCAGGCAGCTCTAAGGTATACACCATCAGAAATGAATGAAATACTAATCCTGGCTATCTTCTGCAAGAAGATTGTGCTGTGTAGTTTGGCTTGCTATGGTTAAACAAATGCTGTCATTCAGCAGCACTCATGGGGGGTGGGAGTGTATGTATAATATATAGACAAACACACATGCATATACATATGATACAATCTCTTTAAATGTCAACACACCCTTCAAGACATAGTGTAATCCCATGGGAAAGAAATGACAGTTATTGCAAACAATGCTGTGTTGTTTTATTTTGTACCAGGAATGAGTTCAGTTATTTTCCCTCCATGAAGGACTGAGGTGTTTACACTGAGTCATTGGGACTGTTGGTCAGGGGAGGTCAGATAAGGCTTGTGTGGTTGCAGACAGTGATTGGTAAGCTAAATTAGGAGTTTGGGGCCAATAAGTGCCCCTCTTGGCATGCCTGTGGGGTATGTGGACTGCAAGTGGGCAGGGTCAGGTCACAGGTTGGGAGAGGGTAGCAAAGGTGCTAACTGAGGTCTAACTGTGGCTGCTCCTCAAAGTGCTAGAAAGGCTGCGGGGGCTGGGGGTTGGGATGCCACCCGCCAGCCACGCTGCCTCCACCCACACCTCACCACTCCTGGGGTGCTGTCACCCCGCTCCTCTGACACTGCAGCACAAAGCCCAGCACGCAGAGAGCCAGGCTGCTTCAAACCCAGTGGGGCCATTCCCGGGGGGGTACTGGGCTGCTGGGAATGGCAGATGCAGACCCATAGGAAATGGGGGTTTGTTAATTTTGCTACTTATGGAATAACGGGTTTGGTGCAGTGTGTTACTTGGTGTTTTTTCTTTCTTGTTCATCTGCGATGGGAGCTGACGCTCTGCCGTGTGTAGGGATGGGCTCCCACTCCTCTTGGGCAGAAGTCAGTCAGAATTCAGTAAGAATTGCAGAATTCAGTAAGAATTGCATTCTGGTACAGAGCCATATCTGCTGAGGCTC
The DNA here is from genome assembly GCA_009769605.1 of Bucorvus abyssinicus. Lineage (NCBI taxonomy): Eukaryota > Metazoa > Chordata > Aves > Bucerotiformes > Bucorvidae > Bucorvus > Bucorvus abyssinicus. The sequence goes on along the minus strand of CM020030.1, from coordinate 20,585,139 downwards.
TGATAATTGTCACTTTTCCACAGTTCCCAAATTAATGCCACATCAGAGATGCCTAAGCCAATAGCACAATTATTAAAAATCTAGGCAAGATCATGAGCAAAATTAAAGAGAAGCTGCAAGTTTCTATACCCAGAAGTTTTGTGGGCCTTGTTTTATTATTATCCTCAGGCAGTTATGTTCTTCTTGTAAATCTTGTGTGAGAGATTCAGGAATGTTTCACTTTATTTTTGTCACCAATCAGCAGAACAATAAATGCACAAAGAACCCTTTGTTTTTTCCCTTCCGTTGACCAAAGCCGAGAACTTGGTGAGGTGCTGAGGAAATGATCAGTCTTTTACAAAAGTGCCAGTCAAATGTTTCACCAGAAGGAGAGGGTGTGATGCCAGACCCAGCAGCATAGCTTGCCTTATTTAAGTTCTTCTTCATGTGCACTACATGGAGGGTCCATGTGGTCATGAAAAGGTGTGAGGAACCACAGAGGCCCTGGAGATGTAGATCATCCTTCAGAATATAGAAGGGCACAGCAGCAATGGATCCAAATAAGGGTTCTGGGTCTAAAACTGAAGGTTTTGGAGTGTTCAAGTCAGTTAGATTGATGGTCTGGACCTGTCTCTAGATGGTAACTGTAAACAGCCTTGCCCCAATGAAAACTGCAGTGCTGAAAGGTGCACCTAGTGTGTCCAAGATGGAGAAAGCGAGATAGGGAGAAAGGGAAAGAGAGAAAGGGGGAAAGGAAGGAAGGAGGAGAAAGGAGGGAAAAGACAAGGGAAAAAAAAAAAAACAAAAAAAAAAGAAAGAAGGGAAAAGAGAGAAAAAGCAGAAAAAAAAAAGAGGAAAGAAGAAACAAAATAAAAAAAAAAAAAAAAAAAAGAAAAAAAATGAAAAAAAAAATAAAAAAAAAAAAAACAAAAGAAAAAAAAAAAAAAAAAGAAAAAAAAAAAAAAAAAAAAAAAGGAAGAAAGAAGGAAAGAAAAGAAAAGAAAAGAAAAAGAAAAAAGAAAAGAGAAAAGAAAAAGAAAAAAAAGAAAAAAAAAGAAAAGAAAAGAGAAAAGAAAAGAAAAAAGAAAAGAAAAGAATCACTGTGCTGAAAACAGGCAGCACAAGAGCACAGACTGGTACTCCATCCTGAGAAAGATGCAGATGTGACTGTGAGGCATATAGGAAAGAGAAGAGTGTATGCAGTAATCATGAGGGTTCCAGGAGATTAGTCCTAGTTTTCACATGAATGATCACTTCTGAGTATGTGATGCACTTTTTCACAGCAGGAGCATTCTGCAGAAATGATGGGCTGCTTTTGTGTAGCACAGTATCAGAGTTTGCAGTGTAGCTTTCCCAGGTGCCGGCTGATGGCGTACGTTTTTAAACAGCCTTTTAAAAAAACCTGTAACCTGGGCTGTGATTAATTGATGATTATATTTGGAAGCACATTGAAGTTCCAACCAAGATCAAGACTTCTTTGAGGCAGTCATTAGAAGTGGCTTTTTCTTTAAGTCAATTGCTCTAATTTGTACATAATATTTTAGAGCTTAGAAATTCTACAAATGCATATTTTTACTTGCTTTAATAATTCTTAATATGTTTTAATAGCGAAAATGTAATTTTTTCTTTAAGTATGTGCAATTCTAAGATTATTTTAGGGTCTGCTTCCAAATGTTGATCTCCCTATCACAATGAATACAACTGAACTCAGATTGAAATATTTTATTGATTGATTTAATTCATCTTAGTGCCCCTCCCAGACAACATATGTCCATGTTGTACAGTACAATTTCTGTGTTCAATAGCCTTGAAGATCTGCAGAAAGCCATCAGGAACAAAAAAAGTGGAGGTAGGGAATGCTTCCTCCTTTCCTTGAACAGTTTTTTTATGGTCAGAATGAGCAAAAACCATCTGTATCTGCCAAATGTTCACTGTTTCTGACCTTTTAATGTTACATAAATGAATCAGAGTCTTTCTTGCTGAATTCATGGCATCTAGAACTAGCTGGCAGTTCAAACTATTTGGGGTTAAATTCAGTTCTATGCAAAATAGCTGTTTGAATAGGAGCTAAGAGATGCACAGCCCATATTTTGGCCTTTTCTTCAGGAATAGATGCACTCCATTGCACATTCATTCTTTGGCTGTGACACTCTGAAGTCAATGGGATATTTAAATTGGGGATTTGAGTGCCTTCAGGATACTGCTGTCACCTTGTGACTGTTGGGTTGTGGTATATGAAAATACTAGTTCAATGCTCAGGAGCAGTTAAAAAGGCAAATAGGCTATTGGAGATTACTGGGAAAAGGACAGGGAATGGACGGAGTGTTTTCAGCCTTTGTATAACTCATGAGTATACCTCCTTTTAGATAGAACTAATATAGCATAGTATAGTATAATGCAATATAATGTAAATAATATAACACATGCTTCTGTGGTTATGACTTCTTGAATACAGCCAAACTAGCAAACGTAAAGAGAAGAGCAGATATTGAGATGGTCCCTGCAGAAAATAAGTTTAAACATACCAATTTCCATAAGTTTGGGAAAACAGACAAATGGGATAGGAAAGGTTATGACAGGAGACTATAAAATCCTGAATAGCATGGGGAAGGCAGATAGAGAAAGATTAAATATTCTTTCTCAAAACAGAAGCAGTAGGGGGTGCCTAGTGGGATTATAAAGCAAAAAATGGAAGGGAAAAGTTTTCACAGTAGTGCGCAATTGGTTTATTGAGCTTATTGCTGCAGGATGTCTTGGAGGCCAAAAGGAGAAATGGTTTCCAAAAGGGTCGAGAAAAGGACAGAGCTGATAGTCTGGATGTAAACTGGAACAAGACCATCATGCTTGTTCTCTGTCTTAAGCTTTTCCCTTGAGCATCTGTCCTGACTGCTGTCAGAGACTGGACATTGGGATGAATTATCTTAGTTCCCGTACAGAACTGCCATTTCTCTCTATGTTTTTATATTCAGAAGCTGCCAGATGGTAGCCTCACCAATGTATGTTTTGCTGCTTACTTCTTCTATAACCATGAAAGATGTGTTATATGCCCTCAAGCCACATCTGGGCACATGAGGCGATTTCTACCTCCTGAATGGATAATTTGTGTGCAAACTCTTATCTGAAGATCTGCGGAAAATGTGAGCGTGCCATTATATTTTTTGTTAATGCAGCTTACAATAGAGCTAGTTCATCACAACTCATTTCTGAAGGATGTCTGTGGGGTTGGACTAGTATAGTGCTTGAGGAGCATGCTGACTGAGAGCAGTAAAATAGCTTGTTTCTGATTTTGCAGATTAAGAGAGAATTTCAACTAACAAACAGAATTATTCATGGCAGAATGAAAGGAAATGATGATCTTGCTTCCCAGAATGATGGACTAATACTGTGGTTCTGCAATAAATTTGAGACAGTTGAAACAAAAGAAAGAATTTGCACTGATCTGCAGTGTTTCCAAAGGACCAAAATTGCAGTGCAGAGCCCACACGTCAGCAGTGTGGAAACTTGTGGTGTCGACCTAGACAACTGTGCTTACTAAAATGTACAAGACTTCTGTGTCTGCTCTAAGCTGTTTAACTTTGTGACTTAAGAACAGGCTTGAGAATTGCTCAACATTTTTATTATTGAAGTCTTAAGAACCTTTCTTTAACAAATCCTTTCTGATTTACAAATGTTATCTAGTCAGGTTAAGGTTTTAAGGGAAAAGCACCGGCACTGTAACAGTGTCCCACTCCTTCTTAAACTGCACATTATGTAAAATCCTGTAACATTTAAAAGAGAAATATGACCTGTTTAGTGGATTTCAGTGTCACTTCAGAACCTTAGGATCCTGAAAGTCTATCTCAAAACAAAATGGTGTTTTCCTTCTTCCTCATAGTTCTCTTCCACATGTATTGAGACCTAAACACAAGTTTTTAAAAATGTTATTAGTAACTTCGGCTCAATGGTCTCTTACTCAATTTTTAATTTCTTAATTTAAAATTATTTTAAACAGTAAATTCTAATGAGTAGTTCCTTTAAGATTCTTAGTACATATGGCTTGGATTTGGTGCTTTATCACTTAGCTGCAGACAAACATATTTTTAAGAAGCTCTTGAACGACTTGCAGGAAGTATATGTGAGATTTAAATGTCAGGTCTAAAGGGAACTGAGAAATATGCGCAATTGTTTTTAGGTCTGGACTTGTATGATTCTACTAATGACGCGGATGATGTTTTTTGCCTTTTTCTGCTCTTTCCGAGATGCCTTTGCTATGAGATGCTTCTCTGAAATAAGATTCTCCTGTTTGTGTAGACCATGCATTATTTAAGAAGAAACCAAATGAACAATTATGGAAATGTAACTCTGGGGTGCTAGGGACGAGGAAGATACGCTGCTCCTTTTAAACAGGGAACAGGATCAGAAAAGCTGACATCTCCTAGGCCTGCCACTGTGTATCCTTTATCTGTCTTTTGTCTGGTTACCTGCCTGTGAGAACTGAAGCAAAACAGTACAGGATTCTGGATGCTATTTTGGCTGTAGGGAGAGCAGGCACTCACCCTCTGCCCCCAGCAATCTCTGCAGGGGATTCCATCATGGTGGTTTGTATTTGTTTTCATTCTGAGGAGGAATAAAAGCACTTGCAACACCTGTTCTGGTGTAGTGATTACTCTGTTGAGTATTCAGCAGTGAGGTGTGAATCACAACATTACACAGTGCTGTTTGCTTTCATAAAATATCCATGATGCAAGAGGGGTCACATCAGATATTTGCTTATCTTTCAGCTTGTTTGAAGACCAAACCACAGCCATGTTGGGACAGAAGAACTGAGGTTAGGTAGTGCTAGTAGCATGCTGTTAACTCAGCATGTTAACAGCTTACCACGAAAACCTCAGCGCTGATACACTTTTGAAATGTGTACAGACCAGCAGAGTAATTAAAAAAAATAGCTTACTGTAACGTTGCAGTTGACTCTCACTGAACGGTGTAAGGGAACTGCAAGCCTGCGCTGGGAGACAGTGAAAGATCTAATGCCAGTGTCTTTCCTAGCATGGTCAAGCTCCCAGGGGGACACATCTGCTCAGAAACCAGAACAGCTGGGATTTTCAAAGGTGTGCAAGGTGTGCCCAAAGAAAATCAGCATGTGTCAAGTGCCTGAGTGCCTTAGGCACCTTTGAGAGTCCAAAGCAAGGGTGATATCAGAACTTATTCTTCCAACTTATGGAACCAAGGAAATGTCTTAAAGACAAGAATTTTACAGCTTTTTCACTATAATAACATTTTTAAAATTACACTTCTGACTGATTTATAGAGGATTGGATCAAGGAAACAAGACATGGGATATGTTTTATGACAGCTCCTGCAAACATACCTGAGCTGGTGCAGTGCTGGCTCCACTGCTGACAGGAGTGTCGAGAAGGAGCCTGTAGCACTGGTCTGAGATGTTGGTCAGTTCTCAGATGATTAGAGATATTAATGACCTCATGGATTCACAGATCATTAGAGCTCCATATTGCTTAGCCATCCAGTTAATCAGAACTGGGTTTAGCTACCTGACAGTTATCTTGGTTATGCCTACAACATGGCATAGACACATCTTTTGACTGCGGTATCAATGTACTTACCACGAATTTCACTGACACAAGCTGCTGCGTTTTGATCAGTACTGCCTTGGGCCTCATACTGCCTTGTGCAACTTGCTCAAGGGTTAAAGTACCAGATGAAGATGGTTGCATTTCATTCCTGTGTTGCACACATCTTGAGGTCTGCGTGAATCACAAAACAACCACCTGAATGTCTCTTTCTTTGCCAGGGCATCTTCACTCTATGACATGTTTAATGTGAGGTCTGTAGGATATGGGCACTCTCTAGGTTCACTTGGCAGCTGAGCCTGCTCAGTCCGCAGTGTTAGTCCACAGTGCAGTTACATGTTTCAGTCGGATGCTAACATAGCAAATTTCTGGATGACAGAACTCAATGAAACAAATGCCATTTTACTGTGTCTTGACTTTGTACCACTAAATGGTGGAGACAGACCTCTGTCCAGTAATAGAGAGTTATAATGCAGTTTCTTTTGTTCTAGCTCTGCTTACACACAGGATATTTTGAACCTGCTAGGCTCCTGAGCCAATCTTATGCCACATGCAGAACGCAACAGCAATGGGCAGAAACATACAACAGGCCCTAAGATGTGTATGATCGTAGAATCATAGAATGACAGAATCATCTGGTTGGAAGAGACCTTTAGGATCATCAAGTCCAACCGTTCACCCTGCACTGCCAGGATCCCTAAACCATGTCCCTCAGCACCACATGATATGGGTCTTAACCAGGTTTCTTAGCATCTGCAGGGGATCTGTTGCCATTTTGTGCAGAACCCGTTCTTTCTGTGAAGGGAAGACACTGTGCTTTTCAGGGTATCATTGGGAGTAGCACCATCCTTGGGACCTTAAAATATGAGTTTCTTCAGTCTGAACTAAAAAAAAAGTATCCTAACTCTTGAAGTAGTAGCAGCCAGTCATGTGGCCCATCCACTGTTTAATGCCGCCAGAGCGCCATGCTGAACATGTTCATCTGGATCAGAAAAAGTGACTCTGGCAAGAGCACCTCTTTGCATGTTGAGGTTTCCATCTGTTTCCACTCATTCTGAAGGGATGGGGGCAACAGCCTCTTGAATATTTGAAGATAGCTGCATGCTTCCGCTCTGAAGAGCAAACAACTCCTTGATGAAAATCTGTGATGACATGTCGTGGGTTTCTGCAATGAAGGATTACTATGTCCTGTGCTATCAGGCGCTGCACATGGAAGAGCTGCTGCCCTGGTTGATAACATGCTTGCTGGATATGACATGGCAATAGCCTCCTCCCAAAGCAGCAGTGTGAAGCTGTATATCCCAGTGCCAAGGGAAATGGCAGCAGGTGGCAGGGAAGACAATCATGACCAAGAGTGAGTTCATGTGCTGAAACATGAGCAGCGTTTTGGCAATGGTGCTATTCACTTAAAAGGGCAATGCACTTTTTTTTTTTTATTGTAATGTTAAATGTGGAATTTACCACAGCACTTTCCAAAACAAACCCTCTCTCTTTTGCGTCATATGAACTTTCTGTTCCTGCTGCAATATAAAGCAAGATAACGAATTAGCTCCAACAGCTGGGGCAAAGAAGTGGCAGGGTTAGGAAAAATAGCTGCAGCTGTTCTGATGAAGTTTTAGTTGAGCTGGATGTACCACTGTAAGACAGATTTAAAAAATTTTACTCACTTTGAACATTAGACTCCTACCCCACAAATAATTCTTCTGAAGTCTGTGAAATCATAGAATTATAGAATCATAGAACGGTTCGGGTTGGAAGGAACCTTAAAGATCATCTAGTTCCAAACACCCTGCCATGGGCAGGTACACCTTTCACCAGACCAAGTTGCTCAAAGCCCCATCCAATCTAGCCTTGGACAATTCCAGGAAGCAGGCATCCACAACCTCTCTGGGCAACCTGTTCCAGTTCCTTGCCAGCTTCACAGTAAATAATTTCTTCCTTACATCTAGTCTAAATCTACCTCTTTCAGTTTAAAATCACTGCCTCTTGTCCTATCTATATGCCCTTATAAAAAGTCCCTCCCCATCTTTCTTATAGGCCCCCTGTAAGTACTGGAAGGCTGCTATAAGGTCTCCCTGGAGCCTTCTTTTGTGCAGGCAGAACAACCCCAACTCTCTAACCTGTCTTCACAGGGTAGGTGCTCCAGCCCTCTAATCATCTTCATGGCCCTCTGGACTCGCTCCAACAGTCCCTGTTGTCCTTATATTGGGGGCCCCAGAGCTGAACACAGTACTCCAGGTAGGGTCTCTGAAGAGTTGAGTAGAGGGGGAGAATCACCTCCCTTGACCTGCTGGTCACTTCTTTTGATGGCTTTCTGGGCTGTGAGCACACATTGCTGGGTCATGTTGAGCTTCTTGTCATCCAACACCCCCAAGTCCTTCTCCTCAGGGCTGCTCCCAATCCATTCTCCACCCAGCCTGTGTTTATGTTTGGGATTGCCTCAATCCATGTGCAGGACCTTGTATTTCGCCTTGTTGAAGTTCATGAGGTTTGCACAGATCCATCTCTCAAGCCTCAAGGTCCCTCTGGATGGCATCCCTATGATTTTCTGCATCTTTTCCCAGGATAGTCTCACGTGTAAACACAGTCTTTGTGCTGATGAGTCAGAGGTACACTTCTCTAATCCATGTCATCACCTTCTGTCCACAAAAAACCTTGATGTCCCTTGGCAATCTCCTTATGGGTGTCTAGTTGTCAGCTCAACAACAGCATGACTGCAAGTGTACAATAGCAGCATGTACCTATCATTCAGTTTATAATCTGCACATTGATATGGTGCAAATTTCTTGTCCCATTCAAACAGCAGCAAAATCCCCACCAAATAAAAATCAAAAAGTCCCAGAGATATTCAGGAACGACTTCAGTGCCCTACCCTGGCTTTAATAGGTCGTCATCTGTTAACTGCAAACTAGATTACACACAGGATGAGATGTCTGTATCTGCTGACCCACCTCATTATCACTCCTCTGCCTTGCTGCTTACAAATAATTGCACTTGTTTCCTTGTGTTTCTTGCCTCTATGTTTCTTGTTTTGTACTTCAGCTGTAAACCTTTTGGAGCATGAGAAGATTTGTGTGCTGAGGCGTACAGTACTGAGCACATTTGGGTCGTAGTCCATGAGAAAGTCTTGAGAACACTTAAATACCAAAATCCACACAGATTCCATAAAAAGCACTGTGAGGTATTGTCTATTAAACCACAGTAGAGGGTCAGAGCCTGGTCATTTTTAACTTGCTGATCTTTTGAAATTATGTAAAAAAAAAAAAAAAAAAAGCCTTTGCGTCCTTAATTCAGTTCTGATTTTTTCCAAAAGTTTCTACCTAGATAGCAAGGCTGGGTCTTCCGTGTGGACACTGCTGCTAAAAAGCTCTCTAATGTTTCTTGGCATTGCAGGCACCCAGTGACACGTTCTGTGTCTGCAACTGTTTAACTGCTTCAATCTACTGTGTTTAATATATCTCTGAAATTCATCTGGAAAACTGTTTTAAAAAATAATCTTGCAGGTTGGTTTTTAACCTAGGGCTTTTTCCCTCTGTTTCAAGGCACAGCTGAAGGAAAAGGACAACTTAATAATGCTTTTGCTGATGCTTGTACTTTACAAGAGATCCACTTTGCACCATATCACTATCAATTTGTTATTCAAAAGGCATATGGCAACAGCAATCTTACACTTCTTTACAAAGCAGATGACCATGTCAACAAATGGATATATAGCAACACAACTCAGGCCTCAGCCAAAACTGTTGTGATAGGCACCAACCTTTGAATCCTATATGATTTATAGTAAATTGTGCTTGGATATGATTGGTCAATGCATGCCCCTTGCTCTGGGCCATCAATGAGCTCCTTTAAGTGCCTGGTACCATTCCTGGGCAGCGAGACTGTATCTAGCCACTGAGCTGCGGAGCATATAGTTTAGGCTTTCCAAACATGTTTTATTAAGATGCTTTCTGCATCTGAGGCAAGCCAGATATTCCATTTTGTATTCTCCTAGGTTCAAGTGACCCAGGAATAGTTAGCCTAAAAAAAAAGTTCTTGACACATTCACTGCTGAAGAGCAGAGGAGACAGAAACCCAAGGAAAGTATGAACCCCTGAAAGCAATTCTGCAAATTCTCCTCTGGTCACTTCAGTGATGGTTTAATCTGAGTCTCTTCTCGCATGGCTGCCTGCTCTGTCCCTTATCCTCTCTTAGCAGGGGACAGTCCTGTTTCCTATCAGCCATGGCTGCTGTCTCCAGGAACATGCTTTGCACAATTTCCAGGCTTCTTTCCTCCTTCCTCTTAAGCTTGTGTTAAAAGTTGTTTCAAATCACTGTGGGTTAAAACTTGATTTAAGCCTCCAGTATTGCTGGCCCTTGACTGATCTGCCACCCTTTCCCGGACTTAGGTTAGGTACTACCTCCCTGTTACGAAATGTATGCTGTAACGTCACATTGAAGGTGACTTTTAAAAGAGGTTGTCATGGCTTTCTGTAATAAGAGTGGCACCATCATCTGTTGCAATCTTTCCTTATTTCTTCACATATGGGAATAGCATAACCATGTTGGTTTATCAGAGAGCTGACCTCTAGACCACAGGAGGATGTGGTCAGAACACTTATTGGAGGTTTGGTGTTGCTGTTTGGATCATTTCTCATGTTCATTCAATGTTTAGGAAAATATTCCCTAGACCACAATCTGCTGCTGTGGATTTCAAAATGCAGCTTCTGCCTGGGCACACAAAAGAGTTCAAAGGAAGGGAGTCCTCATGTGGTTGGGGTACATGGTCTCTTTCTGGAAGCCTGAGGTTCAGGCAGAGGAAGATATCAGCCAGATTTATTTTCACCGTTGGGAATGAGTTGCGGTAGCACAGCAACAAAAGCTGGAAACACAAAAGATAGGGCGGCTGCCCACCCGCTTTGTAAACTTGGTTGCAGGTGGCTGAAAATACTACCTGAGCAAATATCACCAGTCACTTCTGAAACTTTCATTGTATGAACATTTGCTGTAGGTGGTCACACATCTATTGGCATTTGCTTGGCAAACAACCTGCTTTGGAACAAAAGAAAAGGCTTCCAAGGAACAATTATGCATAATTAACCTCATAGATAATGTTATCGGTGTTACTTTTTTTGCCATTATGAACTGTGACGCTGTTCTCTGTTTTAATCTTAACATTGACACTGCTTTAGTAAATTCAGCATTTAAAGGTGGTGAATTTTTTTGGCCTGCATGTTTTGGAGACCCCTTAATATATTCCCCTTGTCCCCAAGACCTCATTTTACAAGAGAGGAAAAGTCCAATGATCAGGTAGCAAACTGTGCAGTTTGTTCAGCTCCCTGATTCTCCTACATGGATGTGGACAACATTTTAATATTTGTGCATCTCAGTTTTCCTCTGTAAAATGGAAAATTCCATTGTCCTATCCTCTGAGGACTGTAGACTTACCCATAGAAAGATATATATGTATTGTGGATGCATATTTCTTCCTGCAGGCAGGTTTTACTCCAATAGGGAATTCACATTTTTGCAAGCTCCATTTTAAATGAAAATTTGTTAATATTAAGTGAAGTGGTCTGCAGGGTGGTCTGGGGAAAGCTTTTTGTAACTGAAAAATCTGGGCTTCAGACTCACCGTTGATATGGTGGGTGTTTGGAGAAGGAATCATCAATTGCAATTTTTTTGTAAAGAGGTACAGCCTATTAGATTGTTGTGTCTCCTTCTGTTCAAGTTCAGCCTTGAGTGATCAGGTCTGAAGTATTGGTGTGTGCTGTCTAACATATTAATCAGCTCAGAATATTTAATTAAGACCTTCAGGAAGAAAAACTGTTTGATTTTGAGAAGCCTACCAGCAATTTCTTTAGCCCTCATAGTTCATCACAAAAGAGTCTCAAGCCTTGAATAAGGCTGTGACTACTTAGGACAAATAAATAATAGGAAGATAATTTGAACTACGACATTTAATTATTTTTCGAAAAGATATGGTAGACGCTTCAGAATATTTTCAAATTATATACACTTCCTTGTACTGCCCTTCAAGGTATTGCATTTCTGAGCCTGCCTGAAGTGATGAAGAACCCTGTAGGAACAAAACTCCATGTCCCCCTCCCTCCTTGCCTCCTAGACCAGAGGGAAGGTGCTGTCCATGGTTTTGGGTCCCTGTCGCTGTACACACGTCTGAAGAGATAGGTGTCTTTCTTGTCCTGTGCCCACAGCTGCAACCCTCTAGCCTGCTGTCACACCAGGGTTATATCTGCCCCTTGCTTAAACTGTGACCAGCAGGATTAGGAGAGGACAGAACCAAGGCTTCTTGGTGCCCAGGTCATAAGTAATGAAAAGACAAGCTTTTCCCCCCTGCTCTGACTAATGCCGTGTAGTGATATTCCCAGAAGATGATGTTCTGCCTTTAGAAGAACTTTGTTATGGATCTGCCAAATAGCCAGAGCTTCATGCTTACAGATGTGAAAAGCAAGGTTTTTTCTAATAGGAGAATACAGCTCTTCTGGGGATGATTTCATCTCCATTGGCTGAAACTTTGCCTGTGCCGGTGTTTAGAGATGCTCTCACTGCCTTTTTTCGATGAAGAAAAAACTGGCTCCTCAGGCCCTTTCCTCCAAGGCTGAAAGCACTTGGGACTGCAGGGCTCTTCTCTAACTGATAAATATTTTAAGGTTCAAGCTTTCTTTTGAAAACATGTTTGCAGAAGCAAAGGTAGAGCTCCAGATACAGTGAATCTGAGGTGAGCCTCCTGCTTTGCAGTTGGTGCTCCAGGATGAGTGTAAGCCCAAAATGGTGGCCATGGCCCATGATGCTGGCTGGTGGCTACAGCCTGAGAAGACTCCCATATCCTCAGCATGGGGCATGCCAGCATAGCAGGGAATGGAATTCTCCAATGCATTGGGTTTGTACTCACACAGTACAATTCTGGCAGCGAGAACAGCCCCAAGAGTTTCAGTATCTCCATGGGGTCTAGAAAGGTATTGACCAGCATTACACTTATTAGTGGAATAAAACGCCCACAACAAGGCAATAAACAGTTCTAGCTCCACAGAACTGTGATTTTTAAAAATTTAATTGTTAGAAGTACATGGGTATCTTTAATTTATTGGTTAATTAGAGGTCAGATGTTCGTACTTAGCATTTATTTTGTCTTGGTTGGTACAGCCTTGAATGTGATAGTTTATCTTTCTCTTTCAGTGTATGCCTCTGTGACTACTGGAAACGCTCACCCTGGTAAACCTCCTCTGTCAAAGAAACCTTTAGGAGTCCTCAGGAGGGAAGCAGTGTGATATTTGAGACAGTTTCTAGTGGATATTCCCTTTTCTATGGAGGCCAAATGTGCATGGACTTTGCTGCACCATCAGCTTTTCCTAGAAAATCACAAGAATTGTGATGAAGTTAATTTTTTTTGTGAAAATCATTATGTAACCTCACTAAATTTTCTGATGCTTTTGCTCTTGTTGGCTGATCTGCAGCAGCCACTTGTGTGAAGAGGGCTGTGTTTGCTGTGGTCATCCTGAAGACATCATGGCATACCTGGGCCTGGGACCATGCATTGTTTCAGCAGTGAAATCGGACCTCAGCTCTGCAGACCCTATGTGTCCTTCCTTCCCTAGCTCCCCTCTCCAAAGCTGGCTTCCTTTGGCTGGAGGTGGAGGTTTGTGCTGCTGCATTGTTCCCAAAGTCCCGAGTCCTATTTACCCAGCTGGTGTCCGTTCAGAGCACTGTTTGAATTGCTCTGTAGAAACATTTGCCTGAAAGGTTTGCATATTCCAAGAAACCGCAATGATTAAGTACCACATGAAAGAAAGCATTATGATGAATAATCAGGACATAATCAATGATACCCTTTTTGCATTATAAATGATGACGCTTATACTCAACAGCTTTTAGGCAGAGCGTGGGTGTGACAATTCGAAACCAGCATATAGCAGGACATGAGACCTGTCAACTCCTAAATGAAGTAATTAATGACCTGGTAAGCATGCAGATTTTAAATGTCAGTTATACTTTTAATATCTCAAGAGTAAAAATGATTGCAATTCATCATTCTTATTAGTGAAAACTCAGAATAAGAATGCACAAATGCAAGGAGAAATAGCACTTACTGTTTTGACAAAAATGGTTTATGATTCTACCACTACAAAAATACACATCAACCTCCCTCTGAGATTTCTCTCACTCAACATCCTCTTCGCTGTATCACTTTAGAGGTAGACAGCTTTATTTTTGTATACATGGGCTGGCTATATTTTAGGACGTGTCCTCAAGTCCTCAAGGCCAGAACCAGTTGCTTAAAACAGAGGCTCGAAAGAAAACCATGGATGAATTTATTCTGCCAAATAGCTGATCCTAATTCTGTAATATCTGAATTTAGATAACCCTCCTACCAGGACTTGATTGATATAAAAAAGGACAGGTTTCAATTTTAAAGAAAGTTTATAAGACATCAGTTTTCAGGTGTTTGTCAAGTTCTGTAGGAACGAAGACATGGATCTAACCAATGTCTCCTTTCTCACTGCTCCTGGCTGCACCCTGTTCTGCTAGCTGTGGTTAACTAACCATTGCAGCTCTGTAATTTTTTTATAATTTTACTTTTTGGCAATAATGTATATAAGATGCAAAATGGGCAAATTTCTTCTTCACAGAAGACCTCTAAATATCTTCTTCCACTTTATAGATTGAGCAGGTTTTTTAGCAAAATTCCACGTTATGGGCTATGGTGCTTGTACCTAGTGCTGGAAGCTGATAGTGTGGGAACTACTCACCCCAGACATGCTCAGGGGCAGTTTCTCAACTCAAACTTACATCTGTTGATACAATCCAGTTTCTGACGTGTCCACTTTTAACAGAAAATCCCTCTGAGCATAAACCAAATCTCTCTTAAGCTTGTATCCTGGTCCCCGCTTTCCACCAGATGTTAACAAAGTCTTTCTCTTTTTCAGATGTTGTTCCCTTCTGCCATGCTTTGGAGATTGAAGTGGGGGATATTTGATAGATGGCGGGGAGTTGTGGGTGTCACTGCAGCCTCTGCACTTACATTTGGCCTGAAACAACTGTGCAAACCCTTTTCCATAATTTATTAGCTTTAGCTGCCTCAACATGCCCTATTCTTATGAGACAATTTTCTGCAAACCTCATTGTCCATTTTGTTTGAGTCCTGTTCAGGTGACTGTATTGGTTGTATGACTTGATAATAACAGATGCTGCATCTGGGGTATGCATGTCGCTTCCCTGGGAAGCCTGTAAATAAGGAGATCTCAGAGATTCATTTCATAAGCAGTGTGCAGCATTGCCTGGGTAGGTGTAATAAAAAGTCCTCATCCAATACTGATTTACTCTGCCTGACGATATAGCTATTGACCTTGAACGTATTCTTCCATTCCCTAAAATAGCCACTCTTTAGACCTTGTTTCACTGAGCATTACTGTCCTCCTTGTCTCTCTCTGATGTTTTTTATTCATATACTCTCCTTCACATCTTTCAGCTTTATTTGTTTAATCTATTCTTGCCTTTGTCTGTTCTTCCATAATATTTGGGTCCTCATTATTCAGCCTGTCTTTATACATGGATTCTCAATGCTTTCTTTGCTCTTTTTCCATTTCTGTCTGCCAGTTTTCCCTCCATTCTTTAAGCTCTTTGCAGCTTTCCCTCACATCCCCACAGGTCCTTCTGCTTTGGTAGCCAGAACCCTTGCTGCTGTACATCCCCTGCAGAGGGTACCTGAACTGTGTGTCTCTGCCAGCATGTGGTCATGCATGGTGCCTGCCTTGACAACAGCATGGAAAGGGAGCGGCGGGTGGGGTGGGGTGGAAGCTGCAAGCTTGCAGCACCTGTGAAGGTAGCGAGGATGTGGGCATCCTTGAGAGTCTGAAAACAACCCATGAGAGCACATGGTGGGGCCACGTGTGGCTCCCAAAGGGAAGGGTAGCACTGGTGAGTTGAGGGAAACAAACACCACGCTGGTAATACCAAATGCACCAAGGAAGCCAGGTGATTTCTCTGAACAGTGGAACTCACATGAACTCTTCCAGGGTTTGTGCACAGCTGTTTTCCCTCAGTGATAGCCCAGAAAAATGCACGCTGAGTGATTAGCATGCCCTGTGTTTGAAGGCCAGTGCTGTACCTGAGTGTCCACAGGGCACCATCTCATCTCAGATGGCTTGAAGGGAGGCTGTGAGGCTGAGGTGTCCTAGGGCAGGCACAGGGATATCTGATCTCCCCATGAACTCACGGAGCTACCTTTGCGGGGTAGCATGGGCTGCCCGAAGGCAGGGATGGTGCTCCAGAGAGGATCCCCTTGGTCTGGGCTGGTGTCAGAGCAAAGAGTATGGGTAGTCCCCCAGAAGAGGATATACAGGTGGTATCCTGAAGTACGAGGACGTGTCTGGGATCAGATCATCTCTCTGCCACGACATTGAAGCACTGTTCTGCGTTGCTGCTCTGTTCACATTGGTGACTAGAGCCAGCATCTTCTGTGTCTGAATGTATGGCTAAACTCTGATCTTGCACCCCCCCAAAAGTGAAAGAAAAAAGCTAGATAACAAGTGAACTGTAACTGTTCTTGTAAGTTAAGAAGACTTCTGATATCTAAAAGAAACATGTGGGAATCTTCCAAATTGGGGTTACTGTATCAGTGACATCATATACAGAGACTTCATTGTCTCCCTCAAACAACACTATGTATTTGTGTTTTGGTGCAGTAAATCTTACGTTTTATATAGTTTTGAATCCTGAATGTTTAAATAAACAAGGCATAGAAAAGGTACGCTTTAATCTCTCTAATGGCAGCTGGAATATAGAGTGAAGCTCAAAAGACTGTAATTTAACAAAGACCATTTCCTAAGTGCTATCTTAAGATTGTGTTTACCCTATTCATGTATGACGAAATCTCATTTAGATGCTTTAATAAATGAAAGGAAAGAAAAAAACCTGCTGATACGGTGTTTGGAGCACTTTGTGCCAGGAATCATAATGACTGAAAACTAGCTTTAATCTGGTTAAAAATAAAAATTTTCAGTTTTGTTTAGATGTCTGTCTTGGAATGTTCATGTGGCCAATAATAGTGGCTTTGCCAACCATTGTAATAAGATTTCCATAGAGATTAAGACCCACATCTTGCAAGGCTAGATGTATATTTTCTTCTCAGGGCAGAAGGAAGGATGCAGGTGTGCTTCTTTAGTGTTCATCTGTAAGCATTGTCTGTGGGGGCAGAGCTGCCCCGATCCATCAGGACAGTGTGCTAACGGAGTGCCTCCAACTCCAAGGTTTTATTGCCAGCATGGCAGTCAGTTTGTAAGTTTGAATCATACAGAAGAAGAAGGCATCAGCAATAAAATAAAAGAGAAAAATATGAAAGCAGTAGTGTCATAGGAGAGATATGATTTGATAAATATATTTCAGATTGGCTGCTCATTGTGGAAATATATGAATCTATAATTATGCTAATGCATAATATTAATGCAGTCTAAATTCCTGTCAATTACAGACCGATCCAAAGCTCTGCTGAGATGAATAAGAGCCTTCTTACAAATCTCAGCAGTCTTTGTATTAGAAACCATATATCTGTACACAAACGGGCAGGCGTGCGCCTTACACAGCAGAGAGCAAAACTAATTTCTTTGGGTGTTGGAAGACAGGTTATGTCATACAGTGTGTGAGCCAGAAGGCTGTCAGCTCTAGCTAATGGATTATGACCAGCTCCTCAACTTCATAGCTCTATATGTCAATAAGTGCTGTCTTTTATCTATTTTCATTGTTAACTCCCAGCAATCTCCATTCCTGTGTCAGTATATGTGGTAAGCTGGTATATACATATAACCTAATTTTTTCTTTTTCTTATTCCCTTTTTTGTTACTTCACCTGACAGTTTTACTTCAGTTTATACATCTTCTTGCAATTGCAGTTTGGAAAATGATCCTCCAAAGGTGCATATTGTATAGTTTAAAATAAAGATATTTTTCTCCTCTAATGTCAGTGGAGTAATTTTACTTCAAAACAGTCTACAAATGCTTTTGACTGCACTGCATATTCAGTAAACTCACTCTATGCAGCATAACCTGCACCCCTTAAGTTAGATCCAAACTTTCCACTGATTTCAGCCATGTACATTCATGAAAGACCAAATAAATTATTACCTTATCAATTAGAGTGGGTTTTGACTGAAGTCCAGAGTCACTCTCCTGTTCCCCTTTTCAGATATATGATCCGTTTTCCAGTGTCCTGTAAATAATACAGTTTATCTACTATGATGCAAGACAAAATGGACTTCAGGCCTTCGTTTTGATAACTATGGCAGCACTGACTAATTAATACCCAGGAAAGTCAGGGTACTTCTTTCCACAGCTTCTAAGTTTCTGGCGTCATTGTGTGCAGCTATTGGCATGAGTGTCTGTGTTGATATTAATATTGAATTGCCCTCATCAAGAGACCGTGTTTGAGACTTCGTTTTCTTTAGTATATTCCAAAATCACAGTCTTGAGCTTTTGGTTGAACAGAATTGTGCTGTGTGTCTTCACCCACTGTTCAACATAAATATCTATGGGTTTTCTCAATCATCCACGTTCATGTTTGTTGTCTCATGTTAAACCATAGAACAGTCAATAGTAACGACCTCTCCATGATCCTGGTTCTCTCCAAAGCTGACAGGGGCATGCTGATAGGCATATGTACTTCATATTTCCACAGAATGTGTAGGAGCCAAACATCGAGATCTGATGGCAACTGGAGAATTCAGTGGGGATTCTGTACGGTGCTAATCTGTACTAGCCTAGCCTAGCATGATATTTCCCTATATTTTTTCCCACGTATTTAATTGCAGAGCTGTTTTGGCTTGTTTTTTGCAGAGTGCTGCTCTGTGGCCATGATTAGGTTCTGTATTAAGAATCCTGTACTGGTTTCCGTGTCCAGCCTGATCTCTAAGAAACAGATTAGGCTGGAAGCTCCCAAGGTCTTTCCAACCTGAGTTATTTGAGGAGGTTCTCTTTTTTGCCCCCAGCAGTATTGCAGCAGGACATACTTAGCAGCATAATGAGCCGTAAAATGTGGCAACATTAATAAGCAAATCTTTATCCTGTGTAGGCTAAAAGGACTTAGCAGCAGTCTATGCTGTCTGATCAATCGTTCCAAAATGCCTGAACTTTGAGGAAGAACCATTGATTTTTGCACAATGGATTCCCCTTGCTCTTCGGTGAGGCAAGAATGAAATGAAATATATCTTTCATTGCAAACCTTGTCGATGACATGTCGAACTGTAACCACAGTGGTATAATAACTGGAACATCATGGGCTGAGTCTCTGCTGAGCTCATTGTAGAGACTATTTAGAGCCTGTCAGTCCCCAATGGCAGTACCAAGAGGATCCAAGGGAAACCAGCTTTCTAACTCTGTCACTTAGCTGAGGTCTAACTCTTTGCTACAACATCCAGAGAAATGTCTTCTGGGAACTAATGCTCTGGAGCAGCTCACAAATGTTGGTGAGAATATCCTGTCATCCCTTTTTTGGACTCAAGAATTTGGGAAGGAGTTTGGCCCCACAGGTGTTTTCCATTAGAAACAGGCTTGAATCAATGTCTTATGTCTTTGCATCAAGCAAAAGTAGCATCTTTGCCACAGATTCAAGAATTTTCTGACAGTGCTTGCCTTAAAAACTCACTCTCTCAACTTTTTCCCTGCACTATGCTGGCACAGCTCCTGTGTTTGGTGCTTCCTAGATGCCATCTTTGTTAGATTTTCTGATTTTTTCTGCTGTTGCTTCCTTGAAATTCCTAGCAAAAGAGCAGAAGAAAAGCTAGCTCCTCTGATCATCTCCTTTTTCTGTATTGAAACCAAATGCCTTTAAGCCAGATGGTTTCTACTCAGGACTAGCTCTGTGCTGGTACTTTGATCAACAGTGGGTGCTCACTCTTTTAGTTGCCTGGTTTCATAAAAGAGCTTAATAACTTCTTTATGTACTTCTGCATTGAACCTGGGCATTAATTACACTTATCACTGGTTTAATCTATAACACCATTTTTTGGCACCTCATGGATTTAAAACAGAGTACATTTTCTCTTGCATTAATTGCTGTTTCTAACATTCAAATTGTTGGCGAGCTATTTCATATCAATATTTCATAGACAGCAAATCCTGCGCCTGTATTTGCAGACATACCAGGGCTGTCATTGTCTGTGCTGGTGTCAGTGTAGAACTTACAGTGTAAGAATGCATCTCTTGTAACACCAACACTGTCTGGAGAAGGCTGTGTAATACAGCTCTGCTGTGCGGAGGGCAATATAGTTACCTGAGGGGCTTTGGCAGAAAGTCAGTACTCCAGAAAAAAGTATCCTGCTCTGTTCTTGCCCTCTAACTTGCACAGTTTTATTGTCCTAGGAGAGCGCAAATATTCTCCAGAGGGCTTTTGGGTTGATGCAACTGCATGCTGGCTGGCATAGTGGTGGGGTGAGAGCTCTGTCCAGAGCAATGGGAGCAACTATTCATGCAAATATTGGTTTTGTTCTTCAGACTGGTCATGAACTGGTTTTGATGCTCAGACTAGTGATGCCAAGGGCTCCATTTTGGTGTTTCTCTTCAAAGTGTGTCTGTTGAAACACTTTTTTCCTGTTGTTTAGGTGAACTACAAATTAGATATGTGATGAGCATTGGTTAAAAGAAACCTATCACAATGATGTTACAGCAGTGGATTTTCTAGAATGACTCAGTTTGCTGAAACGATTCTCTTTTGCATCTGCTGTAAGCAGCAGTAACCCTAGTAAGGAAAACAACACAATACCCTTGAAAACCAAATGAGGCCTCTTTCTTCTGAAGATGACAGTTGAGTCTATTTTTTCATGATGTATTTTAAGGCTCCTAAATTGTTGTCTAATCCTTACCTCAGGGCTAAAAGCCTTTCAAAGAACAAACACATGTAATATCAAAAGGAAAGGTCTGTGCTGCACACTCTCCAAAGCAGCTTGTGTGCAGACAACTCCTCAGAGGTTGTATTCAGATGAGCAAATGTGACAGAATTGCATTCAGTAATAACAATATCCTCAATCAAAGGCATCAGCTGCACTCATATGCACTAAGCCTGACTTCTGAAGTCTTTGAAAGAACAAAAATTGGCACATGTGGATATGGCACGGCATTTGCAAGGAGGTTTGTGAATACCCTCACATTGTCACAAAAGCATTTGTCTGAGAGAATTTGAGATGTTCCACCTTCCTGCCCCCCAGAATTACAATAATTAACACATATTTTCTTTTCTATATGGCTGGATGGTACCATTTTGTGACAGATACTTTATTTAAATAGGTAGATTAACACAGAGATATTATCTCAGTATATATAGGGATAGATTCATAGATTTCAGATACTTTTACATGAATTACTTTTTTTTTTCTTCTTTTTTTCTTTTCTTTTTTCTTTTTTTTTTTTGAGCCTGCTTTTTATAGTAGCTACTCAGGGTAATCTTTCTGCTCTCGAACATTGGAGTTTCATCTGTTCTGGCAGACTAGTCAGCCTTTGGTTTTGAGTGATTTCTGCACAAAATCACAACATAAATGCCTCAGAATAACTTCTATCACATATATATAATTTCTGGAGGCTGGGGGAACTTGGATCCCTCACCAGATATGCAAAGATGTGAAGAAGGAACTCTAGGACTCTCTTTCAAGTATGGACATCAAGAGGGTAATATCAACTGGGATATCCAAGCAGAGAGTGTACATGAAGTGACCTATATAGCTGTGCAAATGCACTGGAAATGATGAGGACACCCTCTGGGGCAGATCAATGTGCTCTCAAAACCCTGTGGTTCCACAGTGACCACTCCTCCACATCTCCATCGAGGGCCCTCCACCCATAGCTGAGGAGGATGGCCTCATGTAGGGTTGGTGGGCACTCCTGCAAGTGTTTTGAGTCTACTGTCGGAAGCTCAGCTCTTGTCAAAAGACAGCAGTAGTGTGTTGCCCCGCCAAAGGCTGCTCCTCATGAAGTAGGTGAAGGTCCATGATGATCCGTGAGACAGAACTCCTACTGCGATGTGAGGGGCTGGGTGTGCAAAAGGTGTCCTTGATATCAGGGATCACGGGAAGAAACTTGAGTTGTCCCTCCAATCTGCTCCAGGTGAGCAGACTCCAAACCTGAAGTTGTACCTGATTTGACCAAGCATGGTATGCAGTTGGACTCCTGTATACTCAGACTGCCTCTTAGCGATGGGTTCCTGGTACAGGCACTCTTGACTGTGGATGTAGATTTGTTTTTTTGATATATCCTGCAGTGTTCACTGCAGAGTTGCTGTCTTGGTGAGCATTTTCGCCAGTAAAATTATTTATGAGAACATGTATTTTAAAGGTCATAGGAAATTCATTTAAATAGTCACATGAATTTTCATGGGAGCTTTCTATTTCATTCAGAATTAAAAAGATCAATAATATTCAATGAGCTCCCATGTGTCTGGGAAGGAAAAGCTACCCATGAAAAAGGTGATCATCAGACTACTCATTCATCTTATGAAACATGTATAGCACACATCATTTGGGTAAATCAGTGCTTCATCCATGGGGCATGGAGGGTAATATGAGTCTTTGGAACAGACCCTAAATACTTTCACTGCTGTGTCTTGCCAAGACAATGCCTGAGTTTAAGGATATCCAGTGTTCTGGCTTAGGGCGTCTTTGACCTCAACTCATCCACAGAACACTGACAAACTGACCTGACACCACTTTCCGAAATTTTGTTTTTCTCCCAGGCTGTCATTTTTTTAACTTGTAGATAAAGAAAGAGATTATATGAATGAACAAGATATATTTCTAGCAACAAAGCTGTGGGGAAGCTCACATAGCAGAAGCTATTTTGGGTAGCAATGTATGAGTTGCTTACTTCTTGAGGTGGATCTTCTCTGTGATTGAGCAGACTGTTTTGGATGGTTTTGGAAGCTTGGGGCTGGACTGCAGGTGACCCACAGAGGGGAGGAAGACTAGACACAAAATCTCTCTTGTACCTTGCTGGGGTAGCAATCTTGTGACGGTAGGCTTGTTACTATTGAGTGGTTTTGTTTTCCTTTCTGAAGAGCAATAAAAACTACCAGTCAAAATATTTTGGACTCCTTTTTTCAGCTTTCTACAGCTATACCACTTGGGTATCCTATTTTCAATCTTTTCCTGAGTGGGGGTCAGAAAATGTCTTTTTCAACAGCACTTTCCTTTTTCTCCTTTTTCTTGCCTTGGCTTTCATGTAAGAGTGTGAAAAGGCCTGTGATGCTGGCCCATCCTCTGCTGCCTTGTCTGCTTCCTCTGCTGCTGGTGAGGTGCTGGGTTTTGATGGGTGCACAGCTGCATGATTTCTGTCATTAGACATTTGTTCTTGCCTGATGATACATGGGTCAACTGAGCTTTTAGTGCTGTTAGTGCTATCCCTACGCAACTCCTGTGTGTATTTGCCATGCAGACAGGTAGGTCCCACACAAGTGATGGGCAGAAAGGTGGATTTTCTCCTTCTAGCTGATGATTTGTATCATTCCTCTCCTAATAAACGTAAAACTTTTCCAAAGTAGGCTTCTACTGGGAACCTTGCTGTGATTATACTGTGGAGAAATCAGCTTGTCTTTTAGTGTCTTTGCAGAACAACATGACTGAGAAATTAATTACCAAGCAGGGAAGAAGCAGATACTCACTGAAGGCCAGTAAATGAAAGCAACATGAGTGGAGCATTAACCATGCTAGGAAACTGCTTTGCTCTTCATGTTTGAATTGAATTCCTATTTCCAATTATTTCATATAAAAAAGAAAAAAACCCAAGACCCTTATTGTGTGCTTGTGCCTGTCCATCCTTTTGAGTCACTCAGCTCCATATGTTCTTCCTGTCCTGCATTTTGGGAGTGACTTGGCAGGAAAAAAGGCAGTGGAAAAGTCAGTAGACAAGCTGTGCTCATTTAGTTGTGGTTTTTTACGCACAGGTAAGAAGAAGTTGTCCCTGGGAGTTTTGCACCTGACATGGAGGTTTAGGAAGAGGCTTAGAAATTTGTATCACCCAAAAGAAGCTTTGAATTTGCCGGGCAAAACAGCATCAGGGACCTCTTACATGTCTCAGGGCTGAACTGTATCTGTGGTCAGACCTCCAACATCCAGGAGTGGAAAAGGGCAACAAAGCCTGGAGGGCAGAATTTGGCACACTCTGAGATGAGATATTTCCAGTCTGACTCCTTGTGGCTTCCTCCTGAGGTTTTACTTCACTCTGCCCTGGAGAACTGGCTGCCTGAGTTC
This sequence comes from Bucorvus abyssinicus, assembly GCA_009769605.1. NCBI lineage: Eukaryota > Metazoa > Chordata > Aves > Bucerotiformes > Bucorvidae > Bucorvus > Bucorvus abyssinicus. Next base: position 20,561,373 of record CM020030.1, on the reverse strand, counting down.
AGGTTCCTTCTGTGAGAGTCATCCTTGAAAGGTTATTATCATCTGAAAACTGCTAATTCATCCAGAACAAGCCATGGTTATTCTGAGCTGAGTTGCGTACTTGAGGTGGTCTCCAAGAAGGGATTTTTTGCTTGAAATTTGCATCCTTAGTTGGGATTAATTTTTGAAAGTCAATGAGCTCAGGTTCGTGAGTGTGTAACAAATTCAGAATTAGGCCCCAGAGAGTTATATCTGAAATTGCCGATGTGCACAGTCACAAATCTGCCACTTCTGTCTTTTTGCAGGTAATATGTTTACTCAAGAAATTGCACATTTTTCCCCACAGGTCTTTGATAAAGTTAATACGGGAAACAGCTGGTCAGCTGAACTGGATTATAAAGAAGCAGAAGAAAGTTTTCCGCCTTCATTTACTTTTTCCATTAAATAAAAGCAATATTTAAAAAGGAAAAAAAAAAAGGAGAAGAAAAAAGAGTTCTGCTGCTTACATATATAGCTCCAGCACCCATCTGTTAAACATATTGTTTAAAATATCTTATTGCCTATGTTTTCATAGGTTATATATTAAATACTGACCCCCAAAATAAAGATAAAACATAGTTCTCAGAGAGATCTCAATGGTTCTACATCAGCACCACTCGTAAAAGCAGGTATGATATGCAGATTTTTTATTAATGCAGTAACAATTTCCAATAATTTCACTATTTTGACCCATTTGGTCAAAATCTGTGATTTGGGAAACTTTTATTGTTAGGGAAAGAGAGTTTAAATCTAGTGCATTTTATGCAGGAATGAACCGATTTTTTGCTAGAACAAAACCCTGATGAAGCAAGTGCATAAAATTAGCATTTTAGCTTATCCTCAGTCTCAGACTGAAGTGTGTTTGTGTAGGATCTCATTTCTAATATTTTCCTGCATTAGCCTGATCTTGTCACTAGATGTTGCTAAGTATCTGTGTTAGTAGTGGTTTTGGCTGAATAAACTAAAGGGCTTTATAGGTGTAAGAAGAGAACATTACTATCCGTAACAACATAGAGAATTATTTCACTTTTATAAATGCCATCAGTAAAAAAGCTTCCGCTTTCCTCATTTCTTGATAAAGCTGTATCCTTCCATATCAATGGACTCTACTAAGCAAAGCTGATTTCACCAGTGCCCCAAACTTGAAATTCATTTTTAACGCTTTTCGGAAATGTTATTTTCCTGTGAAAGCAAAGATTTAGGCAAACAGTCCTTGTGGCTTAGGACCTGAGTGTGGCCCACGAGGAACAATGAGCACAACGTTACTCTGGCTCTGCAATGACACCAGGGGACCTCCCGCCTTCCCCCTAGGCTGCTGGAGACCCAGTTATTCTTCCTGAGACCTTTGTCCTCAGTGTTTTCCCAAGTAAAACATGTTTAGTATTCCCAGTATATGACTGCATCCCAGTACTGCTGGATAAAAGCAGTTATACTTAAATATATATAAACTAGATGTACCGAACCGTGTCTTTAATTATTGATTGCTACTGTTTTAGAAAACGGATTTTGCAATTATATCATGGTTGTTGGGGTATCAGGAGGATTTGGGGCTAATGGGTTATGATCACGTAAGGAAGACAGGCTAGCTATCATCTTTCATCTGACTAGTCCTTAGGAAAAGGGTCGTTCTCTACCTTGGAGTCACCAGATACCTGTGGAGATAATATTCAGCTACTCCATGTACAAATGTGCTCCTTAAATCTTAGTCAGATCTTGAGACCTTAGCTGAAGTTTAAGCAAAGCTTAGTGTCTCAGTTGGTAACTCTCATATGATTGAACTTATATATGACAAAGTTGATTTTTTTTTTTTAACTGCTAAGACATGCCCTTTTCTTGAAAAATTTCCCAAATTGACAGCTTGTATACAAGTGACATGTTGAAATCAGTGGACTACTTCAGTGAATAATGATTAATAAACAGAGCTGTGCAAAAGTAAATTTTATTTCACCCAAAATATTGAATTCTTAACTTTAAACCTGATTTTGAATTGGAGATTAAGACCTTACAATTTCAGAAAAAATTACTGAATAATTAAAAAAAATTAGGAAGTGTGGAATAGCATGTAATTGCATAAGTAATTTTGCATTGATTATAGAAACAAAAACTTACTGGTTAAAATGCCCACATGCTTTGCTTAGATGTACTTGAATGTTTTGTGTCAAAACCAGTGAAATTTTTTATAATGTGTACATTCACTGTGAGTGGAAATCCTCCAGCCAAACTTTGGCTGTCTCAAGGTTCAGGGCTTAATCTAAGCCAGCAGTTCATCCTCCCTGGCTCTAGCAAACGTGGTTCATCCCATCCTAGGAGAGGTGACTAAGATCAGGAGAATGAATTCACCTGGGCACATGCCTGTCTCTGATGACCACAGAGGAAGCCCAAAAGCTGGCTCACTAAATGTCTAACTTCTGGAAGGCTGAAATTAGTTGAAGTGAGGCTGAGTCTTTCTATAAAAAACTGCCAAAGCATGGCAGTTAGTGTTTTCCTTTTGTTCTTACATGGTCTAACCTTCAAAATATTGAAACAAAAAGTTTTGCTCTTTTTCAATGAGTATATTTCCTAAACCAAGAAATACTTGATTGGCTATTTGCTCTCAAAGGCCAGGGAAAGGAGAGAAGAAAAAGAGTAAGCATCTCTGCCCACAGCGAATTGTGATAGACAGCAGGGAACTTGGGAAAAAATGGAAAAGAGAAGGAACCAGAGGAAACCTTGAGAAGAAGGAGAAAATACCAGAATAAATCTGAAAACTTTGAATGAAGTCCACTTTTTCAATTAAATTGTGTCTGTCTAGTGAAAACCCAGCTATCAACAGAAAGAGCTTGCTGACTTGGGCTATCAGAATCTTTTAATTTGTTACCGTTCTTTACCTTAGAAATATCACTTGTCTCTTCTTCCCTGCACAATAAAGATAGTTCATTTGAATCAGTCTGAAAGAAAAGAAAAATCTGAAACCATGTTCTTCCTTTTTTTTTTTTTTTTTTAAGTCTGTGACGTACAGAAATGTTAAAGACCAGGAGACTAGGAAGAATATATATATTATAGGGCTCAGCATTCAAACACCAGCATGATTTCCTTCACAGAGTTCGATAATGCATGCTCACATTGCCCTCCTTTTCTAAGGGGACTGTAAGTAAATGTGCTTTGTATCCCTCCTGGGAATCTCAGTCTCTCTCCTGTAATTGAGTCTGAGACCATATTCAGCAAAAGATCCCCTAAAAAATAAGTACTTCACTTCAGGATTTAATCTGGGTGCAACTGTTTCTCTTCCATTGCTCGGAGAAAGGGAAATAATATTGACTGGCATTTGTTTTTAGCCTGTAATCTGTGGGCATCTGTGGCTTATGGTCTTTATTTAAGAGGCCTGCTAAAGGTAACAAAAGCCATCAAGCACAAACAACTGAAAAACATTTGCTTCTGATCTTTGTATAGTAGTGAGCGAACTAAGGAAATATTTTCTCTTTTATTTCATTTTTCTCCAAGCCAATAAAGAGCCTATAAAGGTGGAGTTTATTATGTATTTTTTATAGATCTTATCTACATTAGTAGTCAGTAGGGTGCGTGATGTTTTACAAAGATGTTGTTGCTCTTTTTATTTTACAGGTGAAGTGACGGAAGCACAAAGAGGCATACTGTGACTTACCAAATGCTGCAAAAGTCATGCTGCATCTCACATATGTGTAATTGCCTCTGTTTATGGATAGTTTTGATTCAAAACAGGCAAAACTGTCTAACGTGGTGGGGAGGCAGTGTAAGCACAGGGGTTAGTCCCTGTTGGGGACATGAATGCCCATCAGCAGCCTAGTCCAGGGTCATACTGGCTCCTTGATCATGGGGCACTCTGGTGCAGGTGGAGGAGGCACCATGGGGAGCCAACCTGCTCCTTCCTGCTGCAACACCAGCAGGTTTCTAGTTTCTCCTCTGCCCAGGCTCCCCACGTGCCTGGTCACTCCTCCTGGTCCTCTCTCCCTGGTTCTGCCCGGCTCATCCAATATGGATGGGAGGATGGGACATTCAAGGGGATGCCCCAGGGAAATGTCAAAATTTTCCACTTAGCTCTCTCTCACTGTCCTAATGCTTGGCTGCCCAGTCACTGTCCCCTGCCTGCATTTCCAGATCTGACATTTCCCTGCCTCTGAGCATGGGGAGGAAGACCTCAGCAGCTTGGGTGGATGGTGCTGCTGGGAGGCCTGTGGAACCACCAGTGCCTGCTTATAGAGGCTCACTGTTGCCTACAGCAGAGATGACAGGATGTCTGCTTTTCCTTGCAAAGGTATTCCCAAAATTGCTGACCATAACACTTTTTCCTTGGTCTCCAGACTCTTTGATGCACCCACCTTTGCAAAGGCACTTTTCTGCAATAAGTATGCTGTGTGTGGCTCTGTGCCTGTGATTGTACTGCCTTTTTTTTTTTTTTTTAAATTCAAAGAAGGAGAGGAAAAAAATCCATTTGTAACTAAATTTTGGATGTATGGAGAGAAGTCTACAGATTCAAATGTGTTAAGTATCCACACAGTTAACAACATGTCACTTTGTGAGAGAATTTTCATAATTAATGAACTGGTTCAATTTGCTCTGCCGCTTGACTTTGATTAATACATTTTTGAGTGTTCCCACTGGGACTCTGTCCAGTTTGTTTAGTAAGCTCTTATGTCTATATCCAGTTCATGTGTATGGATCAAAGTGTTGGCACCAAATACTGGCAATACTAGGCTATGGTACAGCCATTCTGACTCCACTTAAAAAGAAGATAGCAATATATCTTAAATCAAGTTCTTTGTGACCCATTAAAAAAAAAAAAGGAAAGAAATTTCACACTGTATTGTGTGGAAATGCTGTGATTTAAAAGTTCATCTCACGCAAGCTTTGCCAGTGAAAGAGGTATTTATCAATCCAGACAATAATTGTGCAGACCCAAACTGGCAATTTGTTCAACATTAAGCTCTGAGCTGCAAAACTTCCATAATTAAGAAACCTAACGAATGTTATCCTTCTTTACCCAGCTGATGCAATGACATTGCATGCTTACCTCACAATTAATGCTTTGCGTCCGCTTCCCCCCCAACCCCTGGCTCTGAATCCTCTGTACTGCACAGGGATATGCACCAGGTTTTAAAAGAGAGGTCGAATCCTGGGCTGATTCAAGGCGCAAGGAGAGTGGAGTCCATGGCACGCATTGCCTGGGACCAGAGCTGTGGCACGGAAGCAGAGGGCTGCCTGCATGGATGTCCCGAAGGGGGTGTTAGGAAGGGGGTGGCTCCCCCTGAGCGCTCCCAGGGCCCCATCCAGGGATGCCCCTTCCCTCTGCAGCTGTCCCCTGGCCACTGCTGGGCAGCCTCCAGCCAGCTGGGGCCAAGGGGCTCTCATTTCATGAGATCATGTCTGCCTGAAGAGGATGGTCCAACAAAGGAGAAGGAACTCATGGCTTTGGGGCATTAACTAAATTCTTGCTTGTTCAGGTTTCAAATATCCCTTTTCTGTCAGAAGCAATATTCAGCATTGGTATGATCCCAACAGTGTGCAAAGGTGGCACAAGCTGCAGGTATGAAAGTTTCTTTTTTAGCAAAAGCTCCAGTGTTCACCAGGAAGAAATCACTTCCTTTGGTTTTCATCTTAAAGAAGATTGCTAAATATCATTTGCATCCCAAATGTCATGGGGCATGTTCTGTGCTTGGTGTCGATGTATAAATGTTGCTGTACCCGATTAGCATTAATGAGTTTGTCAAGGAAAGGGGAGGTTTTGCCATGAAGTGCAGAAAAGGCCAGCACCAATCTGTATGTTAACTCAGGGCTACCCTAGCCTTATTTTGAAGGCTGACATGTAGTGCTGAAGTACTTCTCTAGCTCTATTTCCTGGAATAAATGTCATCCCTGGAGAGCTGAAGGCATGAAGAGGATCAGTGATGGTGTCAGAAAGCCCCCAGAGAAATCCTCTGTAGTAAGAAAATATGAAAAGTCTCAGAACAAGTTTTCAGTGAACGCTTTGTATATATTTCCATCTCAGCTCAGGGCTCCCAGCTCCATGCCCTTGGCTCATGGAATTGTACTTCCAAATGACGGCAGTTGGAGAGCATATCTTAAGCCTATAGGGTTTAAATTAATTAGAGAAATTCCCCCGAGCTCAGTCTCTGCTTTCCCTGGGAGTGACGGGGACCAGGCAGTTAATCACCAGCAGTAACAAACTGTCATGCCTGCTGCCCTGGTTTTGTTCAGATGTTATAAGGCTGAATGATATTGGATAATGAACAATGGGAGACAAGCTGATGGAAACAAAGAAAACGCTGGCAGATTTAAGTGCACATTGTTTAGCTACTAGTAGGAGAACAGCCTCAGAAAAGATGTATTCTTTTTAACTTTTCCCATGGGCTTCCTGCTCCCATAACACTCCAGTGGGTTTTATAGCTGTTTATTCCCACCCTGAGAGGATGCCAAAGCAGTGTTTGTATCTAGTGGCTCCATCGACAGCATTTGTCTTCCAATTTATATCTTGTCATTTAAGCACTTGCAAGTGGTCTTCGGCCCAGTGAAGAGAATGCAACACGTTACATATAGCAAAAAAAGATTCTGCGAATATCTTGCAAGGATTGTTCAGTCAGTGCTTTTAGTCATGTGGTTAGTTTCATTACGTACGTGACAGGTGACTTACCAGCTGATTATGAGTTGGTTAATAGCTGGTTTCCTCTACTGTATACTGAAAGGACTCAAAAACCAATCCACTCATTAAACTAAGCATGCTGTCTAGCACAGCGTCCATACAGATTTGTCCACCAATAGCTTACACATTTGAGGGACTCCATCCTTTTTAAACCCTTACCTGTAAGCACTTTCTTTTCTGAAAGAACTGGAGCAACTCTGATAACGTAGGAGTGAGATATAGCTCTGTATTTTCAAAGCAGTGTACAATATAAAGAGGCCATTTAGCCTGTGCTGATTTTTTTAACCTTCTTTTCCATGGAATATATATGTGAGTACTGAAACAGAGTGCAGAAAAAGTGCTTTCTCTTTTCCAGTTTACTTGATTTATATGTTTGGCTGATGTTTTTCAGGGGTCCATTTTATGGTTTGCACAGACTATTGATCTGCTAGGAGTTTCTCTTCTTCTATGCCTAACTTTCAGTTGTAATGGTACAGGATGTTTAAAAAATGAGAAAAACAAAATTGAGAAAATTCTAGTGCTGACAGGAAGACTTAGAGTCAGGTGTGAGAGGCAAAAGAACTTAAAAGCATGAATTCTTTTTAACTAACCGGCTAGATTTCAAATGGATATTCTGACTTTAGCAAATCCTCATGACAATGCGTGGGCTGGTGAAGACTGGCTGCCAATCCAGAGGCAGAGCCAGGTCTGCTAATTTGGGCTGCCATTTCTAGGCTGTTACTTTTCTTCTCCAACATTTTCTACTGCAGCATAACATCTCGCAATCTTGGTCTGGTTGCAGTCGAAACTGTACTTCAGGGAGGATGCTATCTTTTTGTCTGTCTCTTTATCAGATACTCTCTCCCCAGCAGACTTTTCCAGCATTTTGGCCAATGACAACCCAGTTGGGAAGTGGAGAAGTTTCAGGAGGTAATGCTTTAGATCATTAGAAAAACATGCATAAACCCACAGACTGCTGTGCTGCTGTTGAGTATGTAGGAACTACTGCTTGTTTGATGATTTTTGGGATACATGCATGGCCCCTGGTGTGAACAAAAGCTGTGAGGATCCCAAGTCAGGGCCTGTACTATGTGTCCTCCATGAGGTTCAAGTTAAATGCATGAAAATTTGATGGTTCCACATTCCAGGTCTTGTCTCACTGTAGATCAGTTATGGTTGCTTTACTTTGATTCTTTTGTGGTATTTACCACAAATCCTACACTCTTTACAACCCCTCATTCCAGACACGCCAAAGACCCAGCTCTGCTCACAGCATGGTCAGTGGCCAGCCCCCTTCTCAATGTGGATTGGTGCTGAATCTGTCCAAGCATGTGTATATGGTTTAATAATGCTGTATTGGGATAGGTTTGTTCTGTATTTTTTAGAGCAGGATACATTCACATCTTCCTTTGGTCCTCCTGAGAGTGAAAATGTTGTGAGAAGCTTCTAGTTGGGAAAATGGTTTACAAAATTTGCCTTCCAAAAAAAATCTGATTTGGTTTCAATGTTATCATTACCTTTATTTAGGCTCTTCCTCTAACAGAAAACGTGAGGGCTCAGAGGAGATAAGATTTTAAAAGGGGGAAATACCAAGATATTTAAGAGAAAAGGAAAATTGGTGTCATTGACTGGAAAAGCCAATGAAGTCCTGGAAAGAAAATTAACATGGCTATCTCTTCTCATACAAGAAGCAACGAGGGAGGAGGGGAGCATAGATTAAACTAGCACATGGAGGATTTACAGTCAACAAAAACATCTCAGTGCAGTGTAGGGTGAAGCTGTAGGTCTCACTGTCACAGAACAGCAGTGACAGTAGGAATTTGTTGTGTTCAAAGAGACAAACAGGATGTCCAGGTACCACCTCCACCCCCGCCCCCCCGATGAGATCCTTCTCACCCATAGGAAGATGAGTCAAAAAAGGGTTCTTCCTTATCTAAGGGAGGAGCAGCTAAAATACTTCTTTGTGCATCCCTGCTTTCGGGCTCCAGTTGTGAGGCATCCTAACTGATTTAGATAATTGATCATTTTTTGTAATTAATTCAAGTGTTCATGTGGTATCCTTGCTTACATCATAATATGATATTACTGCAATGCTTAAGCACCTCTGTTACACACCCCAATGGATTCGCCAGTGTGAAAACAGAAGGAAAAGAAGATAGTCCTTACTCCCCAGAAGCACAGTTTCCGTTTCAATCTAACAAGGCTCTTACTACTTCAGGGAAAGCAGTGTGTTAACTTAGAAAATGCTGTGTTAACTTTTCTGGTCCCAGAAGCATGTGCCGAAGAAGCAGTGCTTAATCAAAACAGGATCTGTCACTGTCACCTGTTAATGAAACACTGCAATTGTCATTCTGTGTTTCCAAGAATAAAGGAAAAGGACTGGTGCTATTTCCCTGCTTCTTACAGAACACAAAGGTCAGTGACATGCAGAAAATAGCATTTCATTAACTAGACATCTGTATTATAAACATTACTCCCAGACAAGCAGGAAAGTACCAAAAATCTGAGTCATTGGTGTTTGAATACGTGTTTTGTAATGCTGAGAGCAGACCTTTATAAATAAAGCATTGATGAAATAAACAGTCACTTTGTATCAAAAAGGGAAAGTTTTCTATACACACACACAGTTTTCATAAAACAGTGCCATGATTTAAACGCTTTTTTAAACAAAAAGTGTAATCCTATCAGGACACTTATTCTGTCTAACCAGCATCTTAGCTAGTTGCCAGCGCATGTATTTTTTACAGAGCATATATCTGCCTCAGCTAATAATTGTGCCTAATTTATAACTTCTTTATCTTCCTTCCTTTTGATCTTAGTTATGATCATGACCCTTAAAGGATAATTTTGAGCTATTGCGATGATTCAACATGTGTCCACTCTATGAGAAGAAAGGTAGATGAATCTCAGTTCTTTAAAACCTGAGGTCGGTTTTTGTTGTTTGGAAAGTCACCCTGACCTGTGCCCTTTGACTCCAGGTAAGTTATTTCCCATGGAAGGCTTCCCTGAAGACACTTTTTATTGAACACTAGGATAACATGACTTAAAATCTCAGCAGGTGCAAACAGGGGACTCTCAGATGTATGTCCTGCCCCACCAGGATAAGTAGGGCACAGGACTGGGAAGGCAGATCTAGCTGCCATTGCAACCTACTCAGCTGATGGCCTGCTGAGATACCTTAGGCTGGGCTTCTTCAGCTGCTCTGCTAGGCTTCCTGCTCCTTCATCTCTCTTGCTCTTGCTGTGACTGCAAGCAAAACCTCTGCCCATACATTTGCACAGCACCTGGTGCCTTATTGATGAAAGTGTCTCTGACCGAGGCTTACTTAAAAGAATGAAAAGCAAAAAAAGATTGGAAAAGTTTCTCTTGCCTTATTTTTTACAGTGTCTTCATTTCCCCTTGTGCCTATGTCCTGATGAAACTGGCCTGATTCTCTGCTGCCTTGCACAGTACTCTCCTTGTGGTTTTGGAAAAGGAGCACCAAGAGAGCTTTGGTGTCAGTGGGATTTTGCTGTGGACAGATGTGCTTAGCAGTAGTAGGCATTTCTACCTTCCTTTGCAAGATGTATTGGCAAGAATTTCCTGATATTTCCTTGAGCGTAGGAGAATGCCTCTCCTGTCGAAGTCACTAGGACCCTGAACTCATGAGTCCAGTCCTCCTCTCATCTGAGACTGAGGAAAAGATCAGAGTGAAGACAGCAGTGTTGGGAATGAAAGCTCTTCGACACTGCAAAACAACTGACAGAAGCAGATGAAAATCGTGAGAAGAGGCAAAAGAACATTAGGTTATAAATACCAGATTTAATGTTGGAAGGCTTAAAGTAAGGTGCATTTCACCATTATTTTCTATTTCTTTCCTTTCATTCGTGTACCCCAGGAGCGTACATGGCTGAGGTACTGCAAGAAGTTTCTCTGGGAATTCAAATAGGAAGAGTAATTCCTGCAGGGAAGCCGAGACTAGTGTAAGCGCATGCGATTCCTGTGTTGAGACTTTAAATGTCAGCAGTTTGCCTACCCACCTGCCAGGGCGGCGTCAAGAGGTTTGGGGGAAGCATTCTGAGAACAAGCAAGATGTTCTGTTTTCTCTATCACAGGGGAGTGACTTTTCTTTCCTGTTTGTTAGTTTCTTTAATTAATCTTTAATGATAGCAGATGTTTTACTTTTGTATATAAAACTAAAGCATGTAAAAAGTTATTTGAGTCATGCAGAGATATAAACAGATACTTGCCTGTCAATCTACCTAGCTTTCTTTCTTACGTGTTTATACTATTTAGGAACAAACCAAATATCACCAGGCCCGCAAGTGGCTGCTAAAAAAGACATTTTCCCAATGCTGCTAATGGGAAAGCGTGCTATGGGATGTGGTAACAACCCAAACAATAACAAAACAAGAATAGCCTATTTGCATGGATTTCATTTGCTTGCCTTTTGTTTGATTGGGCAATTTGGGGCTGAGATTTTAGGCACAACTTCAATCAGCTAATAAAAATAAAACTCCTATCCAGAGGGCATAAGCAATTAAAGACAACTGTGGGAAATGTCATTTGCAGAAGAACATTTCCTTTTTTCATAAGGAGGAATGGAGATGTGAAAGGGCACTGTGTAAAAAGACAAAAGAGTCATGACTAGAGACATGGTGTATGTGTATGTGCTTCCTCCTTCAAGTAAATAGCCTCTCTGGGCTCCCTGATTTCCTTGGTACTCTCAGGTCCTGGTCCTCATGACATGGCTTGGCTGTGTTAGCAGGTATCCAGAAACAAAGGGGCTGGTGAAGATAGGCTTCAGCTACTTTTGCAGCTTTCTGGCTTGCAGGTACCTGGCAGGAGCTTGAACCATGATCTGCATTTCAAGGTATTTCCCCCATATCACAGGGCATTTTTGACAAAATGATGCCCTATCCATCTGACTTTCTTCCTGAAAGGAGAGGGCACTGGTAATGTCACATCCTTCCCTCCCTGAGTGGGGAGACCTGTCCCTGCTTCTGGGAAACTTGGCACCCTGTCTATATTTAGTCCCTATCTAGGGCTAAACAGTAGCAGTTGCTCTATCACCCAGCAACCCTTCCCCAGCCAAGAAGAGGGATAGGGAAAAGCAGAGGAGACTCACAAGTTGAAATGAAAACCTTTAATGAAACAGCTAAACTAAAGCCAAATGCCAATATAAAGCATACAAAGTTATACACAGTCCAACAAATGTACAGTGGTCACAATAAACAGGAAAGCAATCCTCAGGAGAAGGCCCACCATCACCACCATCTCAGCAAACTTCCCCCTTTATAAGAGCATGACGTTTATGGTCAGGGATACACGCGTAGGTAACTCGGGTCAGCTGCCCTGGCTGACTCCCAGCTGCTCACGGTCTGCAGACCATGGCTGGCCTGTGATTGTCCTAGCAAAACCACACACCTGCTGCTGGGCCCTGTGTCAGCAACTCTTGCAGGGGGCTGCCTCCTTTCCTGAACACAGAAGATGTGGACGTAGCCTGGGGACATGCGGGCTACAACTTGTGCCTCTCCTGAGCCTTTGGGAAGCCTTCACTCCCCTCTGTGCCCCTGAGACCTGACCTTGTGCATACTGCACGTTAGGGAAAAGATACACTGCTGAGAGATGAAGGAGCTTTGCAAAACGCTGTGTGGTCAGTAGAGAAACAAAGCCGAAGATGCTCCAAACATCCAAAGAGAGACAGCCTGGGGAGGGGAAAACAGGAATGTGGAAATCCTGCCTGCAGCATCCTGAAACAGCAACTGGCTGAAGTGGAGAGCTGATGCAGCGGGTTAAGCAAATGTGCTTTTATTCAAAGGAGGAGACAAAAAGTGGATGTCATCAGGCTGTGCAGCCCCTGAGGCTGATGTCCCATTGTGCAGAGTGGTTCTTGGCACACGAGCATCCCGAAGTTTTGCAGTGCTGTTGTTTCAGGATGCAGCTCTATTCGCTTAGCGTGGTTGGCAGGTTTCTGTGCTGTTTTGGTAGGACTGGCAAAATAATGCCTCCTCTGCTGATCTCACTAGACATGCACGTTGCCCAGGGTGCCTTGCTGCCCACAGGTGAGTTATTGCACATCTCTTTTCTCAGCCTAATGCCTGAGAATGCTGCATCGTCCCTTACCTTGCAACATTTGCACACCACGTGAGGGGATGAACATATGATTTTAAGATGCTACATTTATTTCAGAGTGGCCTGTTGCTGCGTTTAAAGACTTTCAATGGATGTAAGCAGGTGAGGTTTCATAACATGCCTAGAAAGAAAGAAGATGAGTTAAATAGCACAGTGTGAGAAAGCATCAACAGTTGCAACCCTGTGATCACCCGAAGGAGTGTAGCCAAGCTGTGAATTGCTATGGAGCGAGAAACTCCCCCCAACCCACATTCAATAAATCTCTGGGTATCTTGATGCAAAGGCCATAAACACCTTCTATCCATGCTTACCACGAGCTGTTCAGCTTGACTACTTTGCCACGAGCATCCACAACACATGTGCCTGGTACCTGCTTTGCTGGCATGAGCCCTCAGCCTTGCAGGAGGGGATGGAATGGCTCCCAAATCTTCTCTTGCCCCTCCTGTCTTGCCCCAGGGATGTTCACTGGGATTTCCACTTTCTAAAATGAGCACTGGGCAACAATGCCCCTGTTATTTATAGACCCTTTGTGCGTCTGGTGCTTAGGCTAAAGGTGGGATGGAGCTTTTGGAATTACTGCTGTGATGTGAGATAGTACCCACAATTCTGGCAGATTCTATAATAACAAGAAGGTGACTGAAGCTGGACCCTCTTAGATCTGCTGTGTAGACTGCTCAGCACAGGGGCCGTTTCAGGCAGCACCCTGTCACCGAGTGAAAGAAGTGGTTCACTTGTACTCTACTGCATGTTGTTTTAGAGGAAAGGCTGGGCTATATGGAGAAGATTAGCTTTGTATGAAGTCCCAGGCTAAATGCTTCTGTCTTCCACTGAATTCATCCCACACCACTGTTGAATTCTATGAGTGAAGTTGTCCTGGGGATAAGTTACCCTTTGAAGGTGTGCTGATATTAAGAACAATTTAACCCAAATAAAGCATTGCAACAGGCCTACAACTTTTTGGTGTAGAGATGATAAGAGCAGGAACAAGCTACATGTCAGGTGTTAGACATGACATGACAGCTCTACATGTTTTGCTACCTTGGTTACAAAGGTTGGTACAAACACATTTATCGCATAAAGGCGAATATGCACACTACAGGATCAAAACTACTGGACTCCAGGCAAGCGTTTGCAATTAAATGGAAGTATGAAAATGATAACAAAAATATGAATTTTTAAGTTAGTGTTTAGAAACATGGGAAAAGATTAAGATGTTCTGCATTTAATATTAACTTCAGGCTGCAGAAGATATCCTGATTTGATTAGCTAAAATTATAAAGCCTGTTCTATTTCTGGCTTGCTTTCTCAAGGACAGCTCCTGGACCCACTGAGGCATCAGAAAGACTCCTAGTATTTCCCTAGAAGTTGACTAGCCTGGGCAGGCAAAAAAAATTGTACCAGCTCTTTTGCAAGTTTTTTCCAACATTATTGATTCTAGTCAAGTGTGAGCTTTGCTGAACATTATGAGCCACTTTGAAAAGGAGAGGAGAGTAATCTCTGCTACCTTTCTACAGATTGTGGTAAATCATGGCCACTTTCACTTGCACGCTTGACAACCACCCATTGCTCAGGAGCTGGGCTTGCACTGTCACACTGGCAGTCCCAGACTGCTTTTTCTACAGCTTTAGTTGTGAGACTAGAATGGAGGAATTTTTTTTTTATTTTCTTATTCCTTCAATTACCTGTAAATGAGCAAGTGTGAAGGGAAAGTGGAATGCAATGGTGATATTTTGCTGCTACCAGTAAAAGCAAGATAATAGAGAATCAGGTCTCACAATATCCTGATATGAATAGCTATGAAAAAAGAAAAAAAAAAGTTAGTGAGGCAGAATTTCAGGATGTGCAAATTATGAAAGCTTTATTGTAGTCAACAGATCTTCATTCTTTTCACCTCCTTTCAAGTGATTTATATAGCAGGAAAGCAGACACAGCAGCATGCAGAACTTTCTGGCCTATATCTGAAATATTTATCTTGCCCTAGAGTTGCCTGAAACCAGAGATATCAAGAGCTGCCAAGTCTGGAATTTGGATTATGTTAAATCCTGTATTGTTCCTTTTGCATGGTGGTGCGATTGCTACATGCTCCACATGTTTCACACCAACAAACTGTAAATCAGCCTTCACAGGAATAGTGAGTTAGTTTAGCTGTAGCCCTGAAGTGGAAAAATGTTTCTGCTCCAAGTGTTGCACTCACTTTCAAAAACCCGTGCAGCTTTGCCTCCATCTGTGCCTCCAATCTGATTTACCATGCCTCCTCCGGCGCCTGCCAGACTGCCGGCACCAAGTGGGGTGAAGGCACCACCATCTTCCTCTCTGCTCCTTCTGCCTGGCCTTCATCTACAAGGTTTTCCATAAAACTCCCTTATGTTGCTGTGGCTCCTTAAATTCTTCATGTTCAAATCCATCCCAGAGGTCTACTACTGCTCCTGTTACTGATTCACTGCTCATTCTTTCCTCCCTTGTTTTTCTGGTTTTGATACTTGTGTGGTAATCGACACTGCGAAAAGGGCCACGGGAAAAACATAGAAAACATACATCTGCTTCTTAAGGGCAGAGCACAAAGTGAAATACTGGAGATGAAAAATAATCTAGAAAAATACATTCTGAAGAACAAAGTTCAGATTCTCAAATTGAGTTTGTGTTGAAGTTTCCCCAGAGAGAACTGCTGTTAGGAACTTGGTGCACTTGCATGTGACTTTAGAGTATGATCTACTGATGTTTATCGTCTGCTTAACATGATTCTGTAACTTGGAGACTTATGAACTACTACTCAATGTTAGTTGTTTGGTTAAGGTAAGGAAAAGCCAGGGTGCTGTCAAGTGAGAGTATGATTTGACAAGTGTATTTGTCAAGTGTATGATTTGACAGAAGGACTCCTGGTGTCGCCAGTGCATGGATATGCATCTACTTGGATATGGTATGAAAAAAGTGGTCTGCTTGTAAAAGAGGTCAGCAATATTCCTTACACAATGCAGTGCTCGTTTTAACATATCTCACAGGCTTTGTTTCTGATTTGCCTTGAGGTAATGCCTATAGGAAATCTCTGTTAAAAAACTATTACATTCTCTGTATTTATCAAGGTGCTATTTAGACCTAGCTTCTAAAGGCCAACAACTATTCGAAACATCAGAATGAACTGGATTTCTTTTCCTTTCTCTTCTTCTCATTTCTTCTTCGGCTATTGAAATTCATGAGGATTCAGTGACCAGCACAGATAGATAGAAGTAATCTTTTGCCACAGAACACTATTTATTAATTCAACAGTTACTTTAATGTGTCTCAAAAATATTATTATAATTCATATGTCATGCTACGATAATTTTTATTTTCTCTTAAAACAAATACAAAGATTGCGAAACATTTTGAAGTTGTTATGCTGGTTTTGTTTTTCCTGGAAAATAAAATATTTTGAAGAAAGTCTAATATAGCAGTATTGGGGATGGCCACTTTACTCTAATAGAGATGATACAGTTTCTAGCACTGCTAATTCCTTGCATCCCTACTCTAACCTGCGTTTGATGTGTATTAGAGGTCAGAGACTGCTTAGATGGCCTTGGCCCCAGTCGCATAATGTAAGTTTAGAAAGCATTGCGTATTCATACTCTTAATAAAGCCCTAGATAGGTCTGTCAGTATGAGCACTTACAAATTACAACACCTAAAATAGTTTATCATTTTACAAAACCAAGCTATATGATCAGTGGCAGGAATGACCTAGTTATGGATTTTAATCTGAAAACTGTGTGTTTTTATGTCATCACATGTTGATTGAACTGAGATTTTGTTCTGAAAAATAATTGTTGTTAATACTTCATAGAATTCCCATGTCAATGCAAGCAGTAATTTCATGCAGAAAGGGATGAGCAAAAAGTGGTTTTGTATGATATTTCTTGGGGTGTAACATGATTTTCTTAAAGCAAATACGTAAAGACAGAGAAATGTTTGTACCATATCTATCCCTGGGGCCCAATGTTCTAAAAAGAGAAAGAGAGAGAGATTTGATGGTAAAGTTACCATGTGAATTCCCACCCCCATACACGGTAAGCTTTTCGGTCATTTGTGCAATAGGGGGAAGCCTGAGACACAAAGTCCATGAAAAAACTTAGTGTGTGTAGTATTTAGAGCTGCCTTTGCAAAAAGCATTATTTTTGACAATGGCAGTGTTGCAGGCATGTGGGAGAGGGAGGAAGAAAGTGGTCTTCCAGTATTTTCACCCATCAGTGGTTTTGCTCCAAAATTGTCACCATGTGTGGGAGAATAAAGGTCGGGAGACATTTGTATCCTGAAAAAATAGGTGCACACATTAATGTGCAACTTAAGAAGTAACAACTCAAGAATTGCTTTCAGTCATAAGTAACCTTTAAAAATTAAATCTAGCTATTGATTTAGATCAATACTCTTAATTGCTTGGAAAGTGTTTGAGAAGATTCCTTCTTATTCCTCCACATTCAAGGTTTCCATCCCAGTTTGGGTCAGAACACGCTCATCTACTATTTTAGTATTGAATTCATTGTTAGCTAAGATACTGATAAAATGGCTAACTGCCTGTCCATCAAACTAAAAGTTCCATGTCATCAAATTTGGAATGAGGCTTACTAAGCTGATAGAGAGTTACTCTCTTTATTATTTACATTTATAAAAAGGTGGAAAATTACAGGATATAATGTGAAAATATGGGCAAAATAGGAGCTTGAGTTGAAATAATTTACCCCAAAAGGAAATCGGCATATCGAATAAGTTAGCATAGAAAATAATTTCACAAGTGTCAGTCAGTTTAAGGGGTTGCCTTGATTTGTTTATGAAACAAAGTAAAGATTAAAAAGCATAGCAATAGACTAAAGAAGCTGAATTAAGATATTCGGAGCATGGCATCTCTGGCAAGCATTTTTTGTGTCAGCCTGGGCACAAATGGCTTCATATTTTTAACCATATATTGTAGAGTACTCATTCATCTTATGCAAAATGACGAATCTTTACAGAAGACTACTGGCTTAATTATTCCATGAACAAATGCGATCCAAATCGTGTGGCTGGTTAGCTAAGCTAGGTCAAGTCATATCACTCTAAGGCTGTGAAATCACTGGTCCAGCTTTCAGAAATTAATTCTCCTGCTACTTGAAATTAATTATATTTTGACAAATGAGCCTCCATTTATTGTTACATACATCTGAAAGATGCTTTCTGTAAACTTTCAGGTGAGCAAACTGGAAAGTTCATGAAAATCAAACAGCTACTGCCTGTCAATATCAGTTTGAATGTGGAAATAATGCTAAAAAATACTTTCCTCTCCTAAAAGCTTGACCCAAAATGGTTTGATATGTTTGATTTTCTCTCCAAATCAACAGATATGTTTCCCATTGGCTTCAAGAACCTTTGGGTAGGGCCTTTGCATGCCCAGCTTTCATTTCCTGAAGGTGTTTGGTATAATGTCCTTCCTCTCCCTTCCTGGCTTGTAGCAGTGCTGATGGTTAGAAAGTGAAGCCTTCCCTGATATTGTTCATCCTACCTTCTTCCTGTAACCCTTCTGTATGGAGTGTTGCAGAGAGAGCACTCATGGGCGATGTTCTACCACTTCCACAAAAATCATGTAAAAGATGGGGCACACTTAGCTAAATGTGACCCGTGTGGGTTAAAATGCCATTGCGGGAAGACAAGTTGTCAAATTGAAGTCATTGCCTCCTTTTAGGTAGTTAAGTCGAGCTGCTAATTTTAGTGGTCAGAACCAAATTTGTTGTGCAACTTAGGGAAGTGAATCCTGACCAGAAAACTATGTTTTCCTAGATTAAATAGTAGTCAAGTAAGAATTTTATATTACCTAAAGTTTTCTAGTAAAATATATTGTACTGTAATGATCTATGTACTGTGGGTTGTAGATAAATAGATAGATGTGGATATGTGTGATATATGCTAAACCAAGAGCTTGTTTTTGAAAGAATTTCTGAAAAGCTAAATTGCACAGAGAAAACTTACAGTGGTGCTTCTTGTCACCGTTTTCACATACAGTAGAGGAGTGGTACACTCTTTGCTGGATGGGTTGGTGCTTTTTCGCTTTTGCATTATTGAAAAAAGACACCTTGAACTTTGTTCACTTGGTTAATGTTGGATATGGAAAAGATAAAAATTGTCTTTATAAGTGAAACTGATGCATTACAGATGACTGGCACTTCAGGTGATGGGCTACTTGATTTATTTTGAGGTTTGGTGTGTGATCTTACTGAGACTGACTCAGTGTGAAGCACTTTGCCAAGTTTCTTGCTGGTAAATCTGCTGGAACTGCTACACTCATGCCTGGGAGCTGCAGTGAGAGCCTGAAACAGCACTTCTTGCTTTCTGGGGAAGAGCAAGAAACGCCAGGCCCCCAGTGGGTGGCACCGTATGTATTGGACCTTGGCAACAGATGGGCATAGGTTATTGCCAGAGTTTCTGTTGTCAGACGTGTTCGTCATTGACAATGCCCTGTCCTCGAGTATTAGATGCTGAATAAACATCTAAGAAGGATATAAAAAGGACAGATCCTTCCCTATGGGAGCTGATGTAATAACCAGAAGTAGAACAAAAGTCAAAGCAACAAAGACATTTATAAATAGGAAAATACCAGCTTCCTAAATGGTCTATCACCAAATTTAAGTGTCTTTAAAAATTAACCACATCTATTGGTTTAAGGCCACTGAATAATATTTTGTCTTCTGCATAGCTCTGCTTCTTGAAAAGATGCTTTATCTCCCAACCAGCTGTTGCTGAAGTGTAGAAGGCCAGGATGATTCTTTTCTAAAGGTTATTGTGATAAACTGCCTGGAGTCCTTTAAGCTTTCCAATGTTTTCACTTTCCCTCCCCAAGAAAAGATGATCTAAAGGCAGTTAATGGTCCCTTTCTTTTCTTTTTCTCCCAGTCATAATGAAGCACCCTATGTTCTTCTCCTGTATGCAAACAACCAAAATCTCAGTATTTCTATTATTGCAGTATCATTAAAGATTGCTGTCTTTAGGGCTCTGTGCTCTATGCATGCTGCAGTGTGCTTTATGCCACACAAAAAGCAAAGAAGGCTGTGCCTCTCTATAAAACTGTTTCTTACATAGGTCTCATAATCTTGTGAGATTTTTGAAAGAATTCAGCTTCCATTCAAATATACAAATAAGGTTCAGGTTTGATTAACTGCTCTGAACCCAACAGCACTTATGAAAACATTCAATTGAAGGTTTTCTTCTCCCAAAACCGTTCCTCACACAACGTGTTAATGTTACTCATCACTAGAGTCCTGGCCTCTTTTATTACCTGAGTAAAAGCTGAACGTTTTTGTAATCTGGCTCATACTCTACCTAGTGAGAACTGCTTTCCTCCACTCAGATGGTTTTGGATATCACTTTTTGTAATACCTTTTTCCATAGCTTTCTGTCAGAGAAAAGCATTTTCCTAGGCCACCCGTGTGTAGAAGGAGGTGGATCATGTTGCACAGAGGAGGTTTTTTCAGGCTTTCTTCCCAGCCACTTGCCATGAGTATTTGTACATGTTCCTTCTGGGCTGCCTGGATATTGACGGTGGGGACTGAAAGGCTCAGAAGCGGGCGATATTCCATTTAGTCACTTACAGCTTTGGAATAGGGTACATGAGGGTACGTTAAGTCCACTGCTAGCTGTCCTCCACAGAATTGGCTTTTCCCTCACTCACTTGTCATATGTACCTCGACCGCATGGTGAAGCAGGAAACACTTGGCTCTGAAAGTCTCACGTGTGGCGCCTTTATTGAACCGAGCCTTTGTCAGACTTGTAATCCCAGCTAACTTCCCTTTTCCAGATTTCCAGATTTCAAATACATTTTTTAAAGCCTGAAATGAAAGAGAGACTCACCAAAGACAATGGGAAGATCTTTTTGGTTTCAGCAGATTCAGGGTTTTTGCCCAACATCAAAACCGGGATACTGTTAAAAAAAGCCGTCTTGTGTGAGCAGGAAAAATATGGGTGTAAGTGTGAAGCTGTAAGCTCCAGCTGTAAGTTGTGCTTGAATTTTGAAGATGATGAATGACCTTTCAATTTTTAATTTTTTTGCTTGTTTGCTTGTTCCTGTCTTGCCCTGACTAAGGCAGAGCTTGGGCAGAGACTGCTCCTGGCCATCAGGGCAGATGTGAGAACAAGGAGATATATGGTGGGTGTCAGAAGTGTAGCCTGAATATTCCACACTGTGTCTCTCCTCTGTTTTCTGTGTTTCAGGGAAGAAGATAAGATACTAGATCTGGAAGCAGCAGTGGAAGTGCCCACAAGCCAGCTAGTGGCATGGATCAGCCCTTCATGTGACCTGAGCGGAGCCCAGGGCAGAGGCGGATGTTACTTGGGTATGTTATTCCCGCAGTTGAACAGCTTAATTCGGTCACAAATGTCAGGGCATGGAGTCATGAGCCAAGTCATTCCCACCCTGGGTGCATAGGTGCCAAAAACTACAAGGCATCACCTGACAGTTTATTTTCTTACATTTCTCCTTGGGAACGTGGCTCTGGCCAGCTTGTTTGGCAGACTCTGTTGCTCCTATTTCTTCTCTCCCTTATAAAGGGGAGCATGGTATGCTAATTAATCTTGATGGTGTCTACAACCAGTGGGTTGGGATGAGGTAGTTGGACAGTCTTTTTTAAAGTTTTCTTGATGATATAGGCCATTTCATGCTCAGACAATAACACTGCGTTTCCTTAGCCTTGATACAGTTCCATCTGGCTGGAAGTTCCGCACGCAACATGGCTTTTACTCCTTTCGCTTAAGTGTGAAGGATAGTACCTGACAAATATTAATACGAAACAGAGGATGTATGAATGCCTGCCTTTATTCCTCTCTGCTTGTCTGCACTTCCTTGCTGCTCACAGTAATACATTTTGCTCGTAATGATATTGATGTAAAGCCAACGTTACTCACGGGACATCACCACAGGCATCACCCTGTTTCCTACTTGGGTTGGTGAGAGGATACGGAATAGATATTTTCCTTTACTTTTAAGGCAAGTGGGGAAAAAAATCCAGTTTATAAATATATATGAAGTTTATTAATATATATAACCCCCTACTTTAGAATGCCTATTGCAAATAGCTGGCTTCATGTTGCTGTACTTAAACACTCACATAGTTGCACTGTTTTCAATGTGATTCTAACAGGAAAGTAGACAAATAGCACTCATATTACCAGCCTTATTTGGTGAATTCTTTCCTATGCTTCTCACCTATGAAAGTCAGGAATATCTCCATCTTTGTTTGTGGAGTTACTCTTGTGAAACACAGGTGGTTCACCTGAGTAAATAAAAAAAGGAAAAAAAGAAAAAAAGATTAGAGTCAGACCCCAGTTCCTGAGTTTACAATCCGTTTTTATGTGCACAGCAGGAAATATTTTTTAAAAATCCTGGGTATTTCCAAATATCTGACTTCTCAGAGGAGCAAAAATGCAATCAAAGTATTTCCTTTCAAAGCTGCATCACTTTATGATTAGTCAAGGGTTTTTTGTAACATGAATTTCCTTTTCAGAAAGATTTTCTATTACATCTGTTTATTTTTTTTTTTAGCAATCTAATTAAATTAAATTCCTCTTTCATCAGGATGGAAAAGTTGGTGCTGCTCATTTCAAAATACATATATATATCTCATGGTATGCGTGGCTACTATGGCAAATGTTTAAATATTTCCTGGGTTAGCTTTAGCCCTGTCTGTGCTAAAATAGATCTGGATTTGACCTAAGCAATTATGACTGTCCTTTTCAGAATGTCCTTTGATTCCCTTTCCTTCACATATAAAAGCTTTGATATAATACATACAGCGTCACAGATTTTATTAGCCTAAAAGATTGCCAGCACATCTGGATGCACAATTTGGATCATGTTGAGATTTAAGGTCTTGTCATTTTCCCTCATCTTATACATTTTACTGTATGTGCATGTGCACTTTCTACAATAGACCTTAAAATACAAATCTTTTTAATAAAAATTATTGTTCCAGTACCACAATTCAGAATCATTCCAGTGTTTATGGAGTGGTTTTGTCAAGATTAAAGGACAGAAATTTTAAACTACTACGGTTATTTTAACATGTAAAGAGTCTCGCAACCTTCCTGCTTCTTTTTCTAATCACTCCTGACTATCAGTTCAAATCAAATTGTAATGTGAATGTTCTGGGCCAGAGGACTGGCACCCCTAGCAGACGTGCCCTCCTCTTTGCTCTCACTAGGAAGCTGGAAGGACCGCCTTGCCATGACACAGCCTCCCACAGCTGCTGCTCCCTCACCCCTCCATGTGCACCATGTGGGAGTTTTGTGGTGAGCCTCATTTTTAGCATCACTCATCTGCTGCCCTCCTTCAAGACCACTGTGCTCCTCGGCCAGCATGGATAGAAATGTGCCCTGAAGTGCACCTTTGTTCCCAGTAGGAAAGCACTATTGCTAAGGGGGTCTTTTTCGGGTGGGAGGTGGAGGCTGGTGGATAGGCATATTGTCTTTTCACATAGCAAATGAAGCAATGATACCGATATGTAATGAGCCTGAGTTTGCTTCATAGTAGGTTATTGCACAGGTAGCCAGTATCTGAACTTTCTTTCAGGACCTACTAGCAAAAAAGTGGTTTTTTCCCCTAGTTTGGCCTTATAAAAGAGAGGCCAGGCAACCAGGGGACTGTGGCTAGTCATGTACTGTCAATGAGAAATATTAATGGGAAATGAGGATAAACCCTTGAGAGCAGAAGTACTGAATATTTTTGCCCTTGACTAGGAGCAAAGTAGCAGTATGGACCCCAAAACAACGATTCAATCTGTTGAAGTTCCTTTGGGAAGCACCTCAGTTGCAGAACCAAAGAGCTAGAGGCCATATAGTGGGCTCTTGAAGCACACTGTGAGCTGCCACAGAGAAAGGAAGTTTCTAAATGCATCTACCTCTGGGGACACTGGAGAGGCTAGAGATGTGTAGCTCTGAATGGCAAGGCCTGGCCTGGTCGTGAAAAGCCACAGAGAACCACAGCCACCACAGCTGGCTGGCAGCAGCAGAGGGGCCCCTGGGTGCTGGCATGGACCCCGTAGGCTCCTGCTACACTGCTGTTCCGCGGCATGTCCACCAGATCCCCACTTCTCCTGGCATTGGCTTGCTGACTTTGGCGTTCTGCATTCCCATTCGAAAGGAAAGGCTCACCCACTGGCTGGCTCCCTGAAAATGCTTTTGCATGGCATGTCCTTCACCACCTCTTCCCATGCAGCTTTGATCCTACCCATCAGGCGCACTCGTAGCAGGGCTGTGACTGCTGAGGAGGGCTGAGTATGTTTCTTTGGCTGAAGGGCTGGGAATCAGGACGAGCAGATGGTCCCAGATTTATTTGAGCTGGCTCTAGCTCCTCATGTCACTGGGTGAGAGCTCTGAGGGCTGGCAGCAGCACTGAGGAGTGCCAGTGGGTTGCAGCCCCGCCAAAGAAGGAGCTGGTGCTACTGAGAATGGCAGCTGCTCTGGGACAGAAGACAAAGTTGTAGGCGGTGGAGAAGGACCATTGGGGTTCTTTCGGAAATTCAGGACACTTGAGATTCAGTAAATCTTTCCCCTTGCAAATTTGTTGTTACTGTTGGCAAAACATATGGGTTGCAACATTTCAATTGCTTCTAAGACATAAGTTGTGTGCACTCTTCTGAGAACACCTTAAAATTAAGGCTGACTTTGGCAATAACAACATGCTTGTAAATAAAGAGGTTTACTTTTGAGAAATGCTATCCCTAACTGGAAGTATTTGAACAGAGCCCCCGAGGCTATTTTCCTTTCCGCTATATACGGAATAAAGATTCACAAGCAGGTCAATATGCTTTTTGTTTTTTGAATTAAGAGTGTTTCTCATTAACTGAGTGTAGCTGAAATCACTGTCTTGCAATCCAGTGCCACTTTCCGGCAGGAATCTTTGACAAGATGTGTATATATTGCAAAAGTGCACACTAAGCAACAGGGACCTGCTTCAGAGCTGGCTTAAATGACAGAGTGAATTAGGTACACAAGACGGCATAAGTAGGTATATGCACAAGATGCACTTTGTCTGGTGTGTAGGTAGAAGGAGAGGGCTGTAGCAAGGGAAGAGGTGGTAGAGATTTGTCACCTCCTTGGATGGCTTGATTTGAGAAGCAGTGGCTGCCTTTGTATTTTAATACATATTTTGTCTCATAAAATCACTTTTGAACACTGAAACCCTAAGCTGAGAACCTCAGCCTGCTGGCAAAATGTCATGGCTACTGCTGGACTGGGTTCTCACGTCTTACGCAAAGTCATGGGAAAGAAGATGAAAAAAAAACACTTTCTAGGCAGGGTTGCCAGCAGATCCAAAGACAAAAGCCAGCTTTAAGTCCAGGCCAAAAGCTTGGGAGCAACTATCTGAAACTTCGTGAGATAGACACCACTGGTTTAGAGTCTTTAAGCTGCACATCCCAAGTAAACCACAACAAAAGCCTAAAGAGGAAAGGTCAGACATGTGAAGTGCTATTTGTTTTCACTGAAACTTCATCTCCCACTTATCCCCAGCCTAACCAGCAGCGGAATCAATTACCACTTGTCAGACTGAAACCTGACCCCAGAAATGAAAGAAGGACATGACCTCTGGGGGGAAAAGAAACCACGAATGAACCACTTTTTCCTGCAGTGAAGGGTTAACAGGCCTGATCCTCTTCTTTCCCCCTTTAAGAAAAGATCAATACCACTGTTCTCTACATTTACTCTTCCTTTCATCGGGGATGGTCAGTAAGACAGTGAGGTTATTGAGATTAGGTTTCATAAATTACTTCATTTAATAATTGAAGACAAAGAGGTTCTATACATTTTAATAGCATTTAGCGTAACCGTTCAAATTTGTAGGACTCATAATAGATCAATTTCAGCTGCCATTACCACTTGAGGTAATGGTGCTTTCGCTTACCAAGCTTCTGTTAAGTATAGGATCAGTTTGTCAAAAAGTGGTCAGGTTTAAGGCAATATCCTCCACTCTCCCATTTCACACAAGCCTACAGCGGCATTCCCAAAGGGGTCTCTACGACACACTGGGAACATTGGTGTTAGTTTAGCTTGTCTGCAAACTCTGTGGCAGCTGAGAAATCTGTCATTTCGGTGTATAAAATAGCATTACTTCTGACGTCCAGGACCAGCCTGGACTATTCCTCAGTTAGAGCACCACAAGTGAGTCTAGGCAAGAGAGGACAAGCACCTTGTTATGCTTCCATTTCTGAGTGCAAGAAAATACAAACCATACCATGGAGATGGAAAGAAGGATCACTTCTTGGGAAGGGGACCGTTTGGAGTTAGGTGGCTTGTGGTCAACAGCACAAGCTAACACCAGTCTCATAGGATTAAAGCCACTACTTTTACTTAAGCATACCCATCCCCACTCCCACATCAAACCCACCTTTACTATTTGAGCACTCTGCCATTTGGGTTTTGTTAGCATCCAAACTGCATACGAAATGATCTAATTTCAACATGTTCCTGCGTCTTGACTTTGCTGATACCCTCCTGGGAGTGGTCTATGGACATTTTAGCTTTGCATTTGTTGCATATTGGTGTTGGTCTTGGCTTTAATCGGTCTGTACACTTTGCTACACTATTTTTTCCTTGAGTCATGCTATTTCTGCCACAGATTCACATTTTTGTGTGGTTAGCTTTATTCCCACAGTCCCGGCTCCTTCCAAAGATGCTCAGGGTCTCTCATCGTGCTCTGCTGATTTTCCCTAGGAAAGAGTTACCTATGCAGACATTACATTACATTACCTACAGTAGATAAGAAGCAGATATTGCGCTAGTGGTATGTGTTGGGTGCTGAACACAGCCCATAGAGCAGTCTTAAGAAAGGGGGTCTCCCAAAGTGGGTGTTGAATGCACAAAAATATGGGCTGTATTTTTTAAGGGCTGCTGTCAGGGTTCTGTTGACGCATCAGACATAGAGAACCGCTTGGCATTAGCCATTTCTCAAGCAATTTCTCCTCTTGTGTGTTATAGAAAATGTTGCTAATTTGCATATCCATTTTTATGCTTCTATATGTAAACAAAAGGAATTTCCTTCTTTCTGTACTTTGGTGTTTCATTATATTTTTTTTTTTCATATAATGGTCATCCAAGGAAAGCACTTTTCTGCATTTTTTCATCCTGCACGTCCCCAAATAAGCAGTTTTGCTTCCTGCTTCTGCCTCAGGAAAGAAGAAATTCCTTAATGACATTAATTGTGGAAACTTCATCACATCAAACCAAGTAAATAGAAAAGAATTATCCCATTCCCAGTCCCTTCCCCCATTTACTGAAAAGCAAACAACAAACCAGGCTGTATTCTGAAGCAGGCAGGAAATGAAGGCAAGAAGGGACAATTCAGAAAATAAAAGACATTTTATTGAGCTTCACAGAAAAATGTCTTCTGTGGTCCTGATTTTGCAAGCTGGTGCTAAACTGGTGATAAGATGATTTAGAAAAGCCTTAGTGTATTGTGCTATGAAGGGGAACCTCTCTGGTTCCCTATTAAATCAGCAGACGCTACCAAACATGAACAAGCAAATGCGATGAGGTGGCCCACAGGGTCTCTGCACTCTGGCTGAAGAATATGTGGTTTCTGTGGAAAATATGTGGATCTGGCATGGATCAAGCCAGGAAGCAGAAAACCCATGAAGTATGTGAAACTGGAGATGCGAGCATCTTACCTGCTTGTGGCCTTCATATTTCTAGTCTGCATTTGTAAGAGAGGTTGTGTGTTCCAGCAGCCTTAACCCTGGCTGTATTTCTTGAAGAGAATGGATTAATCCCACAACCTGGATTTTTTTATGGACTCGTATAGAAGAGCTACATACCATGTAATTAATCAAGAACGAAAAAAAGGGATTGCTTCCCACCTGAACCTGGCACGACTTCTAATTAAAATCATGAGTGCAAAGTCACTTTTGAGAGATTGAAATGCTTAACATTTGTCAGCTACACCCTGCTAAACATATTAATTTACAAAGTAAGTCCGCAAATGGATCTGTGAGAAGAGAGTCTATGAAATGTAAAAACAAAGCTTTTTTGGGAGAAATATTTTAGAACTTTTAGACTTCAAAAAACAGCAACTGTTTTTCGAAGGAAATGTCTCAAAAATTCTACAAAAACATGTTTTTTTAAATAGCTGAGATTTTTGGCATAAAAAGATAAAGACACAAGAAGTCTCAGACTTAATACCTACTTGGCTGGACAGTCCATTTTGTGATGGATGGATCCTTCAACAGGGCTCTTTAGGCCCTGAATTTCCCTCCTCCAAGATTCCTCCTGTAGCCAGGGTTGAATGTACTCTTCTCTTTTGTTAGGCCTCCAGAGTCTCAGCTCTACTTCCTCTTGCTCTTTGCTCTACTTTACAAGGCTAAGTTCCTTCTGGAGTACTGTCAACCCTTTCTTCCCTCTTGAAAGGTCAAGTCCCTTCACTAGTGTGGGTACCTCTCCATTGCCCATTGGTTTGGATGGAGGCAGCTGTGGAGAGGTTGTATCTGGTGTGCTCTGCACTTTCTCCTCCCTCTCACATCTGCTTTAGGCCCAAGGATGGTTCCTGGGCTGCCTGCCGGCTGGATCTGGAATGTTGGCAACAGGGTGCTGATGTGGCCTTATCTGGAGCCTGATCTGGTGCCTAAGAGAGTACTTCAGATAGAGAAAAAAAAATGATGGGAGAGTGTGGTGTGTTGGCCTTGGCAGATGCTGGGTGCCCACCAAAGCTACTTTATCACACCATCTCTTCAGCTGGACAAGGGAGAGAAAATATAACAAAAGGCTTGAGCATCTAGATAAGGACAAGGAGATCACTCAGCAATTACCATCATGGGCAGAACAGACTCGACTTGGGGAAACATTAATTTAATTTATTGCCAATTTAATCAAAGTAGGATAATAAGAAATAAAATTAAATCTTACAACAGCTTCCCCCCACCCCTCCCTTCTTCCTGGACTTAAATTTACTCCTGAACTCTCTACTTTCTTTCCCGCAGTGGCACTGGGGGACTGCAAATGGGGTTGTGGTCAGTTCATCACATGTCGTTTCTGCTGCTCTTTCCTCCTCAGTTGGAGGATTTCTCACGCTCTTCCCCTGCTCCAGCATGGGGTTTCTCACCCAGGAGACAGTCCTCCACAATCTTCTCCAATGTGGGTCCTTCCCAAGAGGCTACAGTTCTGCAAGAACTGCTCCAGCGTGGGTCCCTAACGTGAGGTCACAGTTTCTGCCAGCAAATCTGCTCCAGTGTGGGCTCCTCTCTCCACGGGTCCACAGGTCCTGCCAGAAGCCTGCTCCAGCGTGTGCTTCCCATGGGGTCACAGCCTCCTCTGGGCCTCCACCTGTTCCTCCATAGGGTCCTCCATGGGCTGCAGGTGGATATCTGCTCCACTATTAACCTCCATGGGCTGCAGGGAGACAGCCTGCCTCACTATGGTCTTCACCGTGGTCTACAGGGAAATCTCTGCTCCAGCGCCTAGAGCACCTCCTCCCCTCCTTCTTCACTGACCTTGGTGTCTGCAGAGTTCTTTCTCTCACATATTCTTACTCCTCTCTTCAACTGCAGTTTTTGCTCTGTTTTTTCCCCCTTCTTAAATACATGATCACTGTCACTGATTGGCTTGTCCTTGGCCAGTGGTGTGTCAGTCTTGGAGCTGGCTGGCATTGGCTGTATCGGACAGAGGGGAAGCTTCTAGCAGCTTCTCACAGAAGCCACCCCTGTAGCACCCCCTGCTACCAAAATCTTGCCACACAAATCCAATACAGGGAGTTATTGCCACTCACACAGCCTTTCCTTTTCCATAGACGATATCACCACTACTCAACAGGACCAAGAATCAGGTCATCACTTTCCATTTTCTACCCAGCTCTCATGTTGAGTTCAGCAGCACCTCTTCTTTAGCTTTTCCCCTGCACTCTCCAGATACCAGACTTAATCATCTGTCCAAAGCCGTGGCTTTGGTTTATGAAATACCTGCAAACTGATCAAGATTTTTCTTTAAGTTATCCATTGCTTGCAGGTTTCTTGTTCAATAATTTCTTTTTAGCTTGTAGTTTGCTCAAAAGCAGTCTCATGAAAATGGAAGTCGGGCTCAGTGATCCTTATAGGTCCCTTCCAACTCAAGATGTTCTATGATTCTGGGAAGTTTACCCTAGACCCTAGCATGCTTTCTTTTCACATTACAGCCTATGGGTATCTCACTCTTCATTGACCAAGCAAGACTGGAATCATGTTTGTCTCACATAGGGATTTGACATTTGCTCTAAAAAAAGTTCTGTGTTCTTTCCTCTGAACTGTTGTTGTTTGGGAAATATCTGCCTGCCTATGAGGATCCCTGCTAGAGTACTTATTGTTAGTGCATCCAAAACCTGTGTGAGCAGAACTGGAGTATGGACTTCATATTCATGGAGATTTCTTTTGCCAGCATTTGTCCTGTTCTACTTCGGTCTTGTCACATGTCTGGGTAATCAAATGACTGCCCAGTCATGATTACTAATACTGATTTATTTCACCTCAGGCGGATGGAGGCACAGGGACTGCAGTTTAGGAAAGCTCTTAAGCATGTGGTTTTCTCTGTCCCTGTTGCAAAATAAGACCAATTTCCTGAGTAGGATGTAGGGAATGGTGGAGCTGCTCACAGATTTCCCTGTTGCCTACAAAAGAGGAAGCACTTCTGCCTTCTTCTGCAGATGCTCATGTGCCTAAATTAAACTTAGATCTGATATTTGGTTGTGGAACAGAGAATGCAAATGGATCAATGTGATTATTGTTAGGTAATCCTTTGTGCTTTGTTGCCACTCAGGTTTGCTAAAGAGAGATAATTCAGCTCATCAGCCACTGTGTTTTCCATGTCCTCATTAGATATGCTAAGACCAATCCCTGGCGCTGAAGCCAAGTCAAGTATTTATGCTGCTGAGGGCTGACCATCCTTTCACAGTAGCTTTGGCTTTGAGAGAGCTTGCTATGGTGGTTCAAAAGAGAGCCAGAGAATTAGGTAATATTTAAGTAGTGTAGGCTAGCATAGCCCTGGCACTCTAGTTCCCTTCAGGGGTCTTTCTTGATCTGTGGTGTAGACATGCGAGCTCCTTGCTAAGGAGAAACTCTGGACAATGTTGCATGCCTATAATTAGGCTCTGGCCTTTTTTAAAACAGTGCTCCTGCACTGAAGATGAGAGAGCGACAGCTATACACATTGCATGGATAGCTGTGTAGCGTAGTCAATAATCATCAGCTAATCCTTGGTGATATAAACAACTTTTATGTCTGCCAAGTTGTTTCCCTTTTATTTTGTGAAGCATCAGCATTAGCTGAGAACAGATGTCCACCAATATACAGTGTGCAAAAGTAGTGACCATGAGATATAAACACTTCCAAAGTGTAATTTTGTAATCCTGATCAAAAACAGGAAAGATTTTAATTTTTCTGGAAATCATAATATTTTGCAAATAGGGTCAAGAGTCTTTAGATCTGCAGAACTACGAACTTTCCAGGAGTTCAAGAAGAATCATGAGTCTGAAAGCAAGCTCCTACACTCGTGAGGATTAACTGTGAAAAAAATCTTGGCTACTTGTGGATTCAGCCTGTGTTAGAACTGTTGCAGGAATGACGGTAAAATAAGTGAATTTGTATTGCTTGTCTTCAAGGCAGAACTAGTATGGCAAAAGGCTGTTCTCAGGCCAGAGGTGTTAGGTTTGGCTGTGCAGCTCGTATGTGGCAAACTGCAAAGTTTCATGAGGTCCTGACTGGGAGGGTGAAAGGTATCCCACTGCTCAGTCCTATTCACAGGCTATTTATTGGATTTGGCTGGGAAATATTCAAGTAGATAAGCTGAATGAAGCAAAATCCCTCAGTGCCTTAATGACTATTGCTGAATTCAAGTGGTGTTTGGAGAGACCTAGCTGACCACAGTGCTGATGGGTTTTGTTGTGTTTTCTTATTATCAGATGCATATATATAGACAAATACCAGCTATAGAAGTAATGTATAATATATTTCAGAGGATAAAGAGCAATTATACTAGAAGTTAATTCATACAACTAATGTTAAAAGTTTGAATTGAAATTATGTCTGACTAAAAACCTGACTGGAGGGATTATTTTAAATTAGTCTTCCCTTTTCATTCTCCATCATGACTCAAATTTCCATGCTGATTTTTGTAATAAATTCACATGCATTGCTTTCTTCCTCTGAAACCATGTGGTTCTTTAGTATAAAAGATGAGGCAATGTGGTGGAGGTGACGTAGTGGCCTTTTCATCCCTATTATGATTTAGCTAACAGGTTTCGTTCATATGGTTTCATATATTAGGCAGATGACTGAGCAGTGAAACTGGAAGGGTTGATTCTCAAAGTATGATCCTCAATTTTATTTGCAAAGTGAGTTTTTTCCCCTTTGTTATGGTCATTGTACTTGGGGGTTAGGCAATAGGCTTATTAGTAGGAAGCCACTGCAGTGAGTAGGTAGCATTTGGGTAGTGTAGGATTTAAACCTCTGGCATGGGTCTACAATGTAGACATGCATACATTAATAATTCTCATGAAGGTCCCTTTGTAGTCATTGAGGACAAAGGAACCCTGTCAGGGTGCTATTCCTCTTGCTTTAACAGATGCCCAAAATAGATGAATTGTAAGGTAAGATGAACTGTGCCTTAAAACAGAGTTTCATTGAGTGTAAAGGGAATCTGGACATGATCTTCAATGAATCCCACCCCTGCTGTCTGTTTCTGTGCAAGCCTAAGTCATTAGTGGAGAGCATTTGCATCATTGTGAAATGCCCGCTACATCGTAGTACCAAAGGAATGTGCCTAATAGCCTCTTTGCGAGGCATTATTTCTGGAAATCCTGTCTAGGATATAATGATACCATCACACTTGCACTTTGGTACCGCTTAATATTTGTGCCCTATTTTTACCGTATAAATGAATTAATCCTCACAGCCTCCTGCTTTTACCTCCCCTTTAGAGATGGTGAAACTGGAGCAGAGGCACATCAGAAACCAGAGATGCTGAGCTTCCTCAGATTTCAAGGGAAAGGATGTCCCAGAGTGACTCAATCAGTATTTCAAATGCTCCAGCACAGTTTCTGGCAATCTATCCCTGGTAATACTTAGGATGATACAAAATACACTCTTCTCCATTTGGAAGAGAAGAAAATGATGAAACTTCCTCAGGCTTAAACTAGAAGCACATATATTTGTGCATATTATCTCATTTCCTCTGTGCAATTTTTGAGGCTATGCATAGAGGTCATTGTCTAGTCAGCAAGCACTAGTTTCACCCTTGAAGGCACTGCTGTTCCTGATTTTTTTTGTCCAAAAAGAGACCATTAATTCCTACCACCCTCTACTCCAGTCCCCTGGGAATATCCAGCACCTTGCAAAAGCAAACATCTGAAGATCATTTGCAATTGTAACTGGCTTTTTAGAAGGCTATTTCCGTGTGTCAGGACCTTGTTGAAAATTGATGAGCTGTGTTTGGCTGTATTGAAACTCTTCATAAGAGAATGTATCACTGCCTACAAGGATCTTGAGCATGGGTTTGAATCCTTGAACAGTCTCAACTTATACTTTGTTTGATAGTAAAACAGTGCTGAGAAGTCCCTTTGGTGTCTATATAACTAGATAGACTTAATACAAATTATAGTATGGCTTAGATTTCTTTTCCCCTGAAGACTTCACAATCTAAATAGACAAGCAATAGAAAGGGAACATTGAGTTGCAAGGGTTTTTTTGGTCAAAGTAATATTTACAAAAAAATGCTGAATTAAATCCACTAAAATTGTGTGTACATCCATGTCACGTGATTACAAGGGTTTCAGACAAAAGTCCCTAATTTCATTTTTGATGGTGAAACCGCTTGTAACCTTCATTCTGAAATAATTTGTCATAGAGTTAATTTAAGAGAGACAAAATACCAAATGCAACTAAAATGACCTAAAGAAAAAATGCATTTTATTTTTCTGAATTTCTTTTTCAGCAAGAAAGTGATGTTTTAAAAATTTCAAGAAAAGCTTAAGTATGAGGTTCTTGTTTCTTTCTTGGCTTTACAGGCTGCTTCTGAGTTAAAAGTCAATTATTTATATAGCTCTTATCACTACCATTTTATGTATGGGGAAATGAAAGAGAGAAGAAATGACTTGTCTTAATCACATGGGATATCTGTGGCTGTTCTGGGTAAGAAGCCTTGAATCCCACGTCCCAGTGTAGCAGTTCAAAGCTTCAACCACAAAATAAACAAAACAGTCAAGTTCTATTTATAGCTGGAAGCCATCACTGACATATGTTGAAAGAGTTGCATGGAGTATCACACTTCAACTGTAGACAAGTTATACTGCTTCTCAGCCAGATGGCAGCCTCTTGCCCTGGGTTAGAAATACCAGTATTAATGCGAAATGTGTGTTTTTTGTAGTTTGTTCATTATCAGGATCTTGGATCACTCGAATCTAAGGATTTTTCTGGCCGTTGGATGGAAACCAGCGGTACTGCTCTCCTTCTATGCAGGCTCATGTCTGCAGCAAGAAGCATATCCCAAAACTTCAGCTGATCTGTGATAGCAGGAGGTGGTGGTCACCTCTGATGACTAGGGTCTTCTTTTGAGGACTGTGGTGAGAGCAACACAGATGCAAGCTCCGAGTGTCCCAAGCACATAGCATCACCTTGTCAGGAAATGACATCAGAGCTGAATGACAGGGTGTCAATCCCATGCATTATTTAGTGTGTGATATTGTTGTGGGAAGGGGCTGCACACTGAAGAATATATTTTCTGAAGGAAAATAAAGGAAGGCAGAACAGCTGATTAGTTACTATTATCAGACGTTAATGGGTGTCGTGTTGATAAGATGGTAACCAGATAGCATGTAGAAAGGGTTTTAGTGCTAAGTACTCCATTGCCTTTGTGTGATGCCTCATTACTGCACTTGGATCCCCTCCTCTATAAATTTTTAATGACCTTACCATTTTTCATGTAACTCTCACTCCTTGCTTTGCACTCTTTTTCATCCTGTCCGGGTCCCGAGCTGAAGTGGAAACGTACTGTGTGATTAGGTACACAGACTCCAGCTGATTGGCTTGCAGCACACACCCCTCTTGAGAAGATGGGAAAGAGAAAAAATTACCAAAACACAGCTTCAGTTGTTCACTGCATTACACTAACTGTAAAGGAATTTTATTACGTCCCTTCTGTGGTGGCTAATAATTTCTCCCTAAAGCTATGGGATGTATACAGCACAATTATGGGGTAACATGGTTGCAAAGGGGCCTCCAAAGTCTTCTTCACTGAGATGGAGGGTGTGAGGCATGTTCTCACTCTTCTGTGCTCTTTTTGGTGCTTGGGATGCTTTGCAGGGAGTAGAGTGTAACCTGAGGGTGGCTTGCAGGTGGAGGGAGGAGAGGGACAGACAGGCCAGTCTCTTCCCAGCCATGGCTCAGAGACGTCATGAGAACCAAGGGTGCAAATCATAGCAACTTTGGTCTTGCTCCTAGCCAGGGGCTGAATTAGCCCAACAAACTGGAGGAGAGGAGGAGTTTACACCATCTCCTCATTGCCTTGAGCCAGCACCAGCTCTGGGGAAGAGACAAAATTCCTTACTTGGACAACCCACTGTTATTGTCTACTAAAAGCAGAGACACAATCAGCCAAATCCTAAGGGTCAGTAAACTCTCTTGGATGAGGTACATTGGAAATGGATAAACTCTGTGTGGTCTTATTTATCTTCAGTGACACAATGGATGAGGACCCAGGTCTTTGTCGTGGGAAGAAGGACAGAGTGGCTGAAAAAATACCTGGAGTCTTTCAGGTGATATGTTGTGCTTTCAGTTTTGTTTATAAACTAGGAGATCTTGGAGACAGCCTCCTCTGGCCCCTCCATCTGACACCTGCTGAAGGAAAACCCTTTGGCTTTCAGCTGGTTTTGGCTGTGCTCCTGCCCTTTCACATGTAAGTCCTTAGCCCAAAGGTTGGCCTTGGTAAGCGCAGCCTTGAGTCATGAAACAGCTGGGCACAGAATGGCTTCTCCCTAGTGTTTCTCAAGTGAGTAAAACCTATCTGGAATCTCTGAAGGAGTTTCTGTTGTCTCAGGCTTCCACCATCTGCTGAAGAAGGAGTTTTTCTTGTGGCATTATTGTAACAGATTTCCCACAGATTCATCATCAGCACTGTTGGTTCCTCTATAGATAACGCACATCTCAGAATAGTTTCTCAGGGCTGCTACCTATGCTTTCCTCTTCGAAAGGGTCTTTACTGAAAGATGATGCATATGGTCTCACATCTTAATTTTTTTTAATCTGAAAACATCTGAGTCACACTTGCATGAGGAACAGGACAAATCACAAGGATCAAATGGCATGTCTGGTGCAAGTGAGCTCACTGTCCCATCTTGCAAGGCCAATGTTTATACACTCGAATAATCAGCACATTCAGCTCCTTGGCTGATCCACATGTGAGACCTGACAAGCTGTTTGATTATGCCATGATGGTGCTGATGATGACATGGGGAGAACGAAGCCATAGAACAAAGCCAGGCAGCAGATCCCACGGTCTGTGGCAAGGTATTGTGCACTTGAGGGATCTGACTGCTGGGAACAGGAGAGTTAAAAAAAGGAGGTTTGTGGGGTAAAATTTAGCTCCAGAGTCCCAGTCACTGTATTTGAGGTCTGTGAACATATGCCTTTTGTTTTCACAGCTTCTCTCTTCTCTATAAAACTTCTCTAATAGTAATAATAATATTAAAAATCACCTAACAGCTTGGAGATAAAAATTCTAATTTTTGTCGTCCATACAAGTGGAAAATTATTTAGTTTTCTACTTTGGAATAGTTATCAACATCATAGTCCCTACATACCTTTGTTCTAGAAAACTGGGCAAGGATCTGTGCTGAGGAAGCTAATAAAACTGTGTCAGATTTTTGGAATAACCTTGTTCTTATGTTCTCTCCTCTCCATTTTGTGTGATAAATTTTTATACCAAAAGAATATCAGACCAAATATTAAGTATCACTTGATCCTAATTTTCTGGGGGTGTTTTTTTGTTGTTTTTTTTTTTTTTGTTGTTGTTGTAATAAAAATCACAAGGACATTTTCAGATTTAGAAACATTTTAAACTCTCTGATCACTGAAGGACTTGGAAACCGTGGGACCTCTTGAATGTTGAAATTAATTGTTTGTGAAAGTAACATTACACCTTCCCCTCTCCCTCCTCACCTGTTTTTGCTAGTCAGCAGCTCCAGCTAAATCCTCCTCAGTAATTCCTGTTGAGCAGAGATTTTAGTTCAGAAGTTAATGAGCTTGCCTTTGCCAAATTCAGTGGACACCTTAGCAGTACTGTTTCAAAACTGACCAGTAACATTCTTAGAGTCACATCGCTGTCAGTGGCCAAATTCAATTTAAGGATTGTCCAGGAATTTGCAGCTTTCAACTACTTCTTAAATGGTAACTTGTGTCAGAGTTAGAAGTGAAATTCTAGGAAATCATAGTCTTATGAACATTTAAAACCTACAAAACTTTATGGAAAAATCAAGTGTTTACTAAAATGGAACATGCAGATGTCTGCATTGCTAAAAGCTGCAATTCCAAATGCAGGAAGGAATCAGCCCTTCATAAAATGCTGCTGACCTTAAAGATCCTGATATGAGGCTCCAAAATTTTCTAGATCAGTGACAGAACTGTATAACACCATGGAAAAACATGTACTTCTGCCAACATCCTCATCTAGTCTGGGGAAGCTATAGATCTGCCTGGCCAGCGGAAGTGAGCTTTGTTTTATCCTCCCAACACAGGATTTTCCCCATGTCTGGCACTTGGGTATCCTCAGGAGCAGAATGGGCACTCACACGCCAAGGCCATCAGCATGCCCCAGTGCTCAAACATAAAACAGCTGGGCAGGACTCTGGGGAGCCTTATAAAAGAGGTGAAGAATCCTCCTCCAGCTACATGGAGTGGCTCCCAGAAGATTCTTTTTGTAAATCTACTTCTCACTGACAAAGAGCATCTTGCTGGCTAATTTAATCTCCAAGATCCATCTTACTTCAGCTGTATTGAAAAGGACTGATGTTTTGGGGTTGCGCTGTGCTATATTAAAATCCATATTTCAAACAATAAATGCTTTCCATTTATCCAGGCTAGTCTCTTTTCTATTGAGCCAAACTTTCAGGCAGTTAGCTAAACCTTTCAGTAATATGAAGCACCTTTTTCATCTTGTGCCAACACTGTAATGCCTCCAATAATTTATGTTTAATTTTTAATACAGTTATCTATCACGAGTAATTATGTGGCTGCTCACAATATTCCATTTTCTACTATGTGGTTTTTCTGAAGATCGTGGACTTAAAAAAATACCACAATACTACTACTTTTCTGCTGAATTTCCTCTAAAAAAGAAATATTGAGGCACACTTGAAGATACTGTATGTCAGACCCCGGGAAGTTCTTTGCCCTGTCTTTAGATCTACTGATGCTAGTATGAGAAACAGTGTAAGCTGCTGTGATTTATGCACTGCATAGCTAGAAAAAGGTTGCAAAGTTCTTCACATTCATGGGGATATTTTGCTGGTGTTTTTGGGCAGGGTCCAGTTGTTGGGAACAAAATTGCCCTGCTGACACTGGTGCTGTTGGTGGTGCATGTCAGTACTTGAAGAAGCTTTCACTCATCTCCAATGGCTAATGAAAAGCTAGGTCTCCCCCAACTTCTCCACACTTTCCATCTAAAAACCTTTCTCTTCTGAGCTCATAAAAGAGTAGATGGCAGCACCTCATGGTTGTGCAGCCCGGTTGCTGGAGGGGGGTCCTGCTGCTGTGCCACTGAGGGCACTGCAGTTGTCTGGTTGTGCCATCTGCTTGTGGAAACTGCCTTAAAACTGCAGGCGCTCTTCTGTAACGTCCCTTTCTGCTCTGCAGGGAGAACTGGAAGGGTATGATGCTTTCCAATGTCAAAATGGAAAATATCCACTCACACCCCGGAGCTGCTTACACCAGCAACAGCCACAAAACATTCGCCTGCCTTGAGCAACAGCCTGTTTCACACGTGCAGTAGGAGCAGCTGGTTTTGCTAACCTGTATTTGGCAATAAACAATGATATGAGACCAGATCTGTCTGAGGACCAGAAGCTAAACTCCTAGAGGCCACATATGTTTTCTGTCCAAATGTACATTTTGAGACGTCTGTACTATTTCTCTCAGGCTCGGGAGCTCTCTGTATGAGCACTGCTCTTTTGGGAGGAAAAACCCTGTTCTTTTTTTTCCTGGCCAGACCACAGCTTGTCCTGACATGCTCCTGCTCTGGGAATTGGGACTGGGATGTGTATGGGACTGCTGACAGAAATCTATACCAAGGAGGCCATTTGAACACTGGATACTTGTCAGGGACATTTCCACTCTCTGTGTTGGTGAAGAGGCCTTAGGAGGATGGTGCTGCTCTGAAATGGCAGTGCTTCATGAGTGAATGATGTATTAAAATCACATAGGTCATTAAAACTTACAACTTTGTTCAGAAAAAAAAATGTTTAAATAAATTTCTCCTCACACCAGACAT
This sequence comes from Bucorvus abyssinicus, assembly GCA_009769605.1. Lineage (NCBI taxonomy): Eukaryota > Metazoa > Chordata > Aves > Bucerotiformes > Bucorvidae > Bucorvus > Bucorvus abyssinicus. Next base: position 20,522,133 of record CM020030.1, on the reverse strand, counting down.
ACCTAAGTTGCTGGTTGTTATACAAGTACCTGAATGTAATTGGATATAATGTATTTCACCGTATACACCAATTATTCCCATGGAGAAGACATGGGTGAAATCAAATGATCACTCCATTACAGAACTTGCACAAACAGTCGATAAGGGACAGAAACACCTTCCAAGAAAACATTTTCTGCATACAGTTGCTTCAGTCCTGATGCTCAGAGAAGACCTTGACAATACCTTCAAAATACAGAAACTTGGAAGCTAAAACTGATACTCTAAGATGCTATACCTCATGGGTTCAGTCCAGTTGTTGGTGCAGTCCTTCTAACATGCCACCCCATCTCCTGCTGGTGTGAGGACAGGAGCTTTCCTCCCAAGCTGCAGCACTCAGAACTGTACATTGCTCTCTGAGCCTTTGTTAGACCTAAAGGAGATCTTGTATGTCCACAAATTTATCCTTTTTTTTTTCCCCCCGAAATATTTGGCTATTACCTGCCCTTATGAATGCTGTATCATAAAACAGCTGCAACTACAACACTGCTATTAAAGGCAAAAGGGCTGCAGGCTTGGCCTTTTCAAAGTCCAAGGCAAAACTTTGCCTTGATGTCAGCGTCATAAGATTTCACCCAGATAGCAATATAGTTTATTTTGGTAGCAGTTCAAGATTTTACTCATAATATCAGATGTTTCACCACACATATCTGTAACATTGAATAATAGGAGATGCGCAGGTACATCTAAAGCTGTAACTCAATCAAAGAACTTTGTTGATGTCTTAAGCTGAGAGTCAAACAGCTTAAGTATTTTATGACCAGGGTAGGACTCCCTTGATTGAATTACTGCGTAGGCATTCAATTGCATAAATGTATTGTTATTTATATGGTGTGCCAAAGCCTGATTTTAGAGTTAACTGTGGCAGGCTGTAACTAATGGAGAAAGAGCAGTGTGGCGTTACAGTGCCCCTTAAGCAAGGAAAATGAATTATGTGCACTGTGTTCTGTGCTTATGTAAAAATAATTATTGTAGTACTGTGGGGAATTAATTCCCTCATATTCATGAAAGGAAGAACAACTAGAGGTTGTTAGTCAGAAATAGTCCCTGCCCCCTATACCAGAGAGTAGGATCTGAGCAATTCCCATTATTGTTAAGGACTGTCTAAAGAACGGATCCACGAATTTTAAAAACTTTCTTAGGTTTAAAGGAAAAAAAGTGAAACAGGGTGAAAATAGATAATAGATAAGAATGTAATCAATGCAACATGAGTACAGTACTGTGCAAAGGACAAATGGGGTTTACAGAGACCTTTCTGGCTCTTAGCACTTCTGTGCACAGGGAAGGCATGGACCTGTGAACACCGATCCCCATGAAACCACTTAAACCGACAGATGGGAGCTGTTTGCTGGCTGCAGCCCAGCTCTGCTCTCTTGCATCCTCCTAGGGGCTGCAGGTTTTTGCTCTCCTCTTTTGCTGGAGAATTGGATAGCTTTACCAGCCGCTTTCTAGGGAAGAGACCAGAGAGTCTGCACGTTCAAATCAACCCTTTTTGGAGATGGTCAAAACTGCTCAATAGCAGTGCAGGCTGCCTGCATCATGGGCTGTCGGGGCAAATTGGAGCTGACAGCTAGAAACTGCTCACATAGATTTCCTATTGCTCCTTTTAACCAATCTGTATTAAATTGCACCAAAAGGGCTGACAGCCTTAAAATCCATGCCATTATATCACATTAAGAGCTGTAAGAATCTGCCTGCTTTCACAAATTTCAAAGTCAATTGATATATAAGCCCAGTAGACATCCTAGAGCCTAGAGACGCAGTACAACCACCACACGTATGTGTGTGTTCATTCTGCATCCAGGCCCACCTGCAATTCTCAGGTATTTCCCCACATCAACATTCCTTAAAATCCTATACATAAGGGGAATTCTTTTAATATAGAAAAAATAAGCACAGGCATGAATATTTCCTCCAGAAAGCCCTCTGGCAGGACATGGCTTCTGAAAGCACTCTTATAACTTATCTTGGACTTAGTAATTACAAGAGTAGCCTGTACAGGTAGGAGCATTCCTGTGGAGGAAAAGGGCGATGCCTGTCTCAGTCAGGAGTGAAGATGAATACTTGTATGTCAGGTAGAGTAAGGACTCAGTCTTGAGCATAATTTTAACCCACAACTTCTGCAGAATTTTTCCTCTAACACATCTCTACCACCAGCAAGAACACTGAGCACAATACATAGTATTCCATAATCAGTTCAGCACAGAAACACGCATGCCAACATGTTGGTCACGAAATCATCTCTTTTTCATAAAGCTTAGGATGCATTGCCATTCTTATTCCCAGGTTAACTGTGGTGGTAGGACTGGAGGGAGATGAATTATGGCTCTGCTTCCTTACTTTTTATATCAAGCATGTTGCTCTTGCTATCCTGACTGTTACGAAGTCAGCAGACTGTCACTATTTAGGGTATATCAGCAGAAGACAATTTCCTTTTAGGTCTCTAACTAGCCTTCCCCCAGATTCAAGTGAATATAAATAACATATATCAAGGACTGGTAGATAAGCTACCTCTCTCACACCCATAGACCCCTGGAAACTAATCAAACTTCCTTCCTGAAGGGGAGTTTATCAGAAGCCAGACAATCCTTAACTTGACACTCACCAAAAAAATAAAAAAAAGAAAAAAAAAGGCAGTTAAAGGCACTAAAACCATATTTCACTTGTCTTCCTTCATCAACATATAAGAAAGAAAACTATTAATGTCACCCATGTCACATTTTTTAAAATCCCTTACACAATCAAACCTCAACACATGTCAAAAATGCTGCACACAAAAGCAGTTAGTTTTGAGGGTATGTATATTACGGTTTCATCAGTTCCTTTGGTTGCTGGACTTGGGAGCAGTCTGCTCCATATCCTGAGAAGAGCATCAGGGCTTCTATAGGTCACCCCAGTCTGTAGCAATGGCAGCCTGACCTTGGCACTACTTGAAAGGCAAGCTGAGATTGTGAGGGCCACTTCACTAGTCTTCAAAACTCTGTGGCCTAATAAAGCAGACAGGCACTCTGCAGAGGAAAATAAACAATTAACAGATCTGGCTATGTCCTCCGTCATGCTAGAGAGATGATATCATGACTTATACACACAAACACACACAATATTTAAAGATGTAGTCTAGAGTCATACTTTCTATCCAGAAATCTAATTTCCAGTCAATGCGCATTTGTCCACCTATTTATTTATTTTTAAAATACTGGATTTGGATAGTAATAGGATGAGATTTTACTAACTGCCTAGCTTTCATGGATTTCATTTATTAACACAATCAAATATGCCTCTGAGAGTCTCTTTGTGATCCTGAAATCTGTGTGTTTGGGTGTGGCCTTTAAGGTCATTGTTGACTTCTTTGATCTGATGATCTGATGGTATGTTAAGGACTAACGTTGATTTTATTCGGGTGAGATAATTTCCACTGTGTGGTTCAATACCAGTAGCAATGAAAATTCAGACTGTTTGATTTTAATATTGCTAAAAAAAGACTCTTGCACTAAGCAAGAGGGTCAGCTGTGGCTTTACTTCAGAAGATTAAAAGGGGAATGTCTCAAAAGCAGCCTGGGAGGTCATTTGTGACTCAGAGTCCTGCACCAGCAAATGCATTGGTTCTCTCTCACACATGACAACCATCACTCTATCCAGGCTAAAATCCCAGAGATTTAAGAGCATTTCCATTCAGAAGGCCAAAATTCTTTGGTGTCCTTTCTTTACACGCCCCACAAGGCACTTGAAATCACAGTGTCTGATTTTATGCACCAAGTCATGTAAACATATTCGCTCTTTATGTCAATAGCAACTGCAACAAAGATTTAATCCTCACGTTTCCAGGGAGGCAAGAACCATGTATGTACCGGCTCCAGCTCTGCCGCCTTCAGTAGGCCTTCTCCAAATAGATGTTTGGTTGATGCCAAGAAAGGGGTTCATTGAACACTGCCTGCATAGGTTGGACAAATTTTATAGAGCTGGTTCTTTCTACATTAGGATTAATGGGGTCTAAACAAGCCCATGGCTAACAATCAGGTTGTTTCAATCAGCCATGACAATAAAAAGCCCTGGAGGAAACACGGTTATCAGACACCTATTATGGAAATGTGAGTAACTGCTAAATGAACTAGCAAGTCTTAGTGAAATGGAACTTTTCTCTACTGCCTTCTGCAATTGTCCAGTCTGACCGTGGCATCTTTCAACATTAGAATTAAACATGTTCCAATATAATTTTACCTTAAATCTTAATTAAATATTACACCCTAAATATTACTTTCCCTTTGTTGTTGTTGTTTTTTGTTTGGGAACTACTTATTCCATTGCTTCTGACAATGTCTGTCTAATGGATTTGAACTTTTTGCTGGAATGCCTAAGTGGTTGATAATGTTACAGCCCACAGTATGCATAACTGTAGTAATTGTGCTACCTTTTTTTCTTTCTGCATAAATTAATTCAAAATCTCAAATAATTTTGAAATACATGATGATTAAGCAGCTTTTGGAGAAGTAAAATGAAAATACTGAAGTAACAGTGATGAAAAACTGGCTCTAAACAAACTTGCAGGAGAATCATTAAATTAATTTAATTTTATTTTTCTTACCAAAGGAAAAAAATAGAGTTATGAATTCTTATCAAGCTTCCCTAAAGGACAGTTTGGCATTGGCTCTGACTTCTTAAAATTAAAATTATATTGATTTTCCATTTTATTAAATAAATGTTCCTCCCCGCGCTTTCTTTAGGAAAGAAAAATGTTTTCAGTGCAATTTTCTCTTCAGCCAGTGCCTGGACGTTGACTGTGGAAGGCACATCTACAACCAAATTAAGACGTAAAGGGATTACCCAGACCAGCCCTTGTTCCAAGCTGCTGGTGGCACAGTGCAAACCTTGCCTTCTCAGATAAATAAAATGCAAGTTCTCTCCGGTTACCCTGCATGATACTTCATTTTAAAACCGTCCATGAATGTTTCCACTGTTGTAGGAAAGAAACGTGTGGCACTGCAAAAGACCATCTTCTCCTCTTGTTCCTCTGCCTGCACACCTCACGGTGAACAGCTTGGAGCCCTTCTGTCTCTTGCCGCCTGTTAAACATGAACCATTCTAGAGCTTGGTACCGTGTACAGTCTGCCTCCTGCTTCTGAATTAATGTTATACGTGTACTGCTAAAAATGGTAGTTGCATGAAAGAGGGACTTCAACGCTGTTGAATTCTTCTGGATTAAAACTAGCAACTTCTAAATGGGCAAAGTTATGAATTATATCCATTAGGGATTGTTGGCTTCTTTTGGATCTTTCTAGCTTAGAAAGTCTAGGAAGGCCTTTTCTAAATCTGTCAACTATTAAGTGTCCCTTGACCTCGGGGGAAAAGACACATTTCTGAAGAGAAAGGACTAACCTAGGCTGTCTTTGTGCCTTATACTTATGATGGAGAACAAGTAGCTGCCAAGGTGAAACATGCAATAAAGCCTGGCGCAAGATCCCTTATTTCCCTCCCATGTCTTGTGGCCGCTTTTCCTGTAAGATAAGGGAAGAGCTCCAGACAGGTCAGTATTGAGTAAGATCATCTCCAAAGGAGCTATTAGTACTTTCTGTACTGCTCTGTGTGATTGAAAATGAATAATTTGGTAAGACAGCTATTGTATTATTTGCATAAAGGATTTTAAGATACAATTTAATCCCCAGAGAGATGCCAAAAACCCTTTCTTTGTTTGAAAAGCCAGTTAAGACTGTTAAGCACCATAACATTCTTACCCCGTCGCATAATTTACAAAGCTCAAGCACTCAAGAGCAGGGAAATTAATAATTTAGGAGATCATTAATCTCACACTACCCACATGATAAACACAATTATCAATCTTATCAACTATGGAGATGTGAACATTTCATCACAGCACAAGGACCATCATTGTGACTCTAGCTACAAAATATCCTATCAAGAAACACCAAACCAAAAACACAGAATAAAAATGAAAACAGGAGTGACACAGACAGATAGGGCCACATGCAAGCCTAATTTCAGTAAAATTCAGCCTTGTACCTTTAGACTCTTTTATTTCTTATCATGTTCCTGTGTCAGTTGATAGATACAGTTACTAGATAACATTACTAAAGAAAAGTATTATGATACCAAACTAAGGATAGAGCAATAGACAAACATTCTGCAGGTAAGAGCTAAGACTGTTTTTGTGTTGCAACAGCTAATTCCTTGAAGCAGGCCTAATAGTGGATGAGTTATTGAGCTCACTGAAATAAAGAGAGGCAGGATCTCACTCAGGTAAACTCAAAATGGAAACAAGCCTGAATTCTGGCCATGGTGAAGCTGAACTCTGAAAGCATGGAGGATGAGGTCACCATGCCAGCTGTAAATGCCAGAGTGCAGAGGATATGTTGGGATTTAATAAGTTATAGCTATAGACCGCGGGTGATGTTGGGAGCAGGATATGGCTGAAGAGCATTACTGTAACACCACCCGCTGAAAGAAACTCTTGCCAAGCTTCCCAGGGGGCTCATATGGGTAGGTAGGGGGTGGGAAATCAGCTGCAGATGGCACTATTTGAACTATCTGAGCTTTTAACTTTTACCTACCGGCCAATATAAAACGAGCAATGTCATCTGTTCGCTTCCTTACTTTGAAACACCTGGCTTTTACAAATGGCATGAGAAGAAAGTGATTTTTGTTTTTTCTTTTTTGCTATTACGTACGAGCTTTAACTAGCTTTTCAGTCAATATTGTATTTACTTTTTCTGTGCTGGTGTGATGGTGTTTAGGGATAACGGGAGGTTAGAAAGTGCTGCCTGAAACTATCCTGTCATAGATTTGAGATGAATATTTGGTAGAAGCAAAATAATACCACGAGATCTAATTTTAACCACATTTTACAAGGGAAATATAATTCTGGCTTTTGAAAGAATAATAATGCCTTTGCAGATTCATTCTTCTTCAGTGGAATTACATAAGAAAACACCTTCTTTCTGACATTTTTACAAGAAATACCAGGAAACTGAGCATTCCTTACCTTACGGAGTTTCCATACAAACATGCTTTCCTGCATTATTTTATTTAGAAGGTAAAAAATAGCTTTTCTTGTTTTACAGTGTTTTCAGCCAAAAACTCTAAAATATCCTTCCCAGATTTACCAACCATGTCTACTCCAAATTACACATCATTTACTGTACTTATTGCTTACATGAAACATTCACGTAAAGCTTTTATAAATACGCTTCTGGAATTATTTGGATGGCAAGGGAAAAGTGATGTTCCTGGCTGTGTATTTTTTTCACCTGGGTTCAGGGGTTCACGGGTTCACAAATAGATTTCAGGAGCCCAATATCTGAGCTTTTCTCCGTTGCTAAATGAAGATTCTTCCTGAGGACTTTCTGCCCTAGACCTTACAGAGAAAGTCGCAAACCCCTGGTCTGCGTTAACCAATTAACATCCGAAATTATGGTAGTTGCCAAGACTTTCTTTCCAGTCACTTTTTTTCTCTTTCCAGAACTGCCTTTTTTGTTCCAGCTCTTTTCCTTTCCCATTGACATTTCATCTTTTATCAGATTTTTCTGTTGTCTTCTCACTTCTCCTCCGTCAACTGCAAGACCTTTACCTTGGCCAGGGAAAGCTGCTAATGCTCTAAGGTTTTCAGACCTTCACTAACAGTTTTGTTTCAAGGTTTTTGACGGAAGTAAAAAAATCACAATATCCCAGGTCTAAGAACTTACCATATTTGTGCTTTTTTTTCTGTTTCAAACATGGTCTCCTTCTATGCTCTGAAGAGATCCTATGCAAACTACATTGGATCTGCATAGTAACTAATAACAACTGGCAAAATCTAATCCCACTGTGGTCCATGGAGGTTTTGCGGGAGATGTGAACCTGTATCCTCGCTTGTATTGAGCTGCAGAGGGGCATAGCTATGGGTAGGCTCTGAAGAAGAGCTTGAAGACCTTTGCTGCATGCTTGTACAAATTAAACGAAACCACTTGGAAAGAGGTGCGCTTGGAGCAGGATACCTCTTCCATCTCCAGCCAACAGGGCAGATTTTGGCAGCCAGGGCCCATCCCACCACCCCAATCAGGAGAAGGGCAGCTGGGGGACACCAGGGGGCGGCCCCAGCCCTGGGCATCGGACACTTCCCTGGGGAGGGGGAGGAGTTGAGTGCCATGTGGGCCTGTGTGGGGAAAACAGACAAGCTGCAGCAAAGGAACTCTTGACTGGAGATCTGGAAAGCAGTTTGCACTATGAGGATGGTTGGATGCTGGCAGGGTGTCGCGGGTTAAAGCTATGAGGCTGTTAAAGCCAAAAAGGTTTCGCGGCTACAGGGGTTTGGAGGCAAGGTAAACCCGCCCAAACCTACACAAAAGAGCTTAATGGCTCGTTAGGCTTTGTTTAGGCGCAGGAAAAGGAATGTGATACACAGGGCTTAACTTAACGGGGGTGCGAAACAGAAGCGTTTTAATAGTGAACGCAATGAAAACCCTAAAGCAATCATTTAAATACCAGTAGGACTGGAAGGAGAGAGAGAGGGAGAGGTTGATAAATACATAAATAGGCATCTACAAGTGTAATACAGTCTCCCATTTAAAACTGGCTATAAGCCCCCAGATCCTGTGTCGAAGGGACACAAACCGCTGACGAGGGAAAAGCGACGCGGGCTCTAACGGCTCCGCGCGGAGCTCCCGCGCACCGCGCGGGAAACCCCGAGGCGTCCCCTGAGGGTCCGGTCCGTGCCCCGCCCCGCAGAGGGGAGAGCCAGGAGCCGCGGGGTTCTGCCCCCGGTGAACTCAGGTCTTCTCCCAGCTCCCCCAGAGGAAGAAGGACCACGTTCCTGCATGGAGGTTTGCTCTAGGAGAAGTTTTTCTCGGACTGGAAACTTTGCGAGGTGACGGACAATGACTACTTCCCTCCCCCCCTCCCCCCCCCCCAACCCTCCCCCCCCCTCCAACCCTCCCCCCCCCTCCACCCCACCCCCCCACCCCCCCCGGGCGGTGCGACCGCGTGGCGGGTTCTTTGTGAACGGGAGATGTGGGTCGAAATAGGAGACTGTATTACACTTGTAGATGCCTATTTATGTATTTATCAACCTCTCCCTCTCTCTCTCCTTCCAGTCCTATTGGTATTTAAATGATTGCTTTAGGGTTTTCATTGCGTTCACTATTAAAACGCTTCTGTTTCGCACCCCCGTTAAGTTAAGCCCTGTGTATCACATTCCTTTTCCTGCGCCTAAACAAAGCCTAACGAGCCATTAAGCTCTTTTGTGTAGGTTTGGGCGCGTTTACCTTGCCTCCAAACCCCTGTAGCCGCGAAACCTTTTTGGCTTTAACAGCCTCATAGCTTTAACCCGCGACACAGGGGTACCCAGGAAGGCTGTGAAATCCCCCTGCTTGGCAATTTTCAAAGCACAAGTGAAAGAAGACCCTTAGCATCCTTATCTGAGTTTAAAGCTGGCCATGTTATGGGTATGGGTTGGGCCAGGTGACTTCCAAGAGGTCCTTCCCAACCAAAATGTTCAGTGATTCAAAGTCACACTGCTGCGAGCATGGAGGGACTCAAAGGGGAAAAGTAGATGCCTGCTCTCTTTGCGTGGTTTCTTGAGACAATACAGATATAAAGACGTTTCAGCAGGTCTGTTTGAAAATTACTGTTTGACCCCTCCTTCTCCCCAATATTCCTGAGACTCTTCTCTTCCCATTGTTCCTCAAGATCACTCATGGATTAGGAAGAACAAGGGGTGCAGAGGCTTCCTGTGGCATGGCAGGGGCAGCTGCAGGCTGGTAGGTCATGTGCAGGGGATGTTCTTCATCCCCATCCAATCCAATGAGTTTTGGTGGGTCCAGAATTCCTCTTTGACTCTGAGCAGAAGGCTCTGCCTTGCAAAGCCCACTTGATCCTCTTCTGACAGCCCAGATGGTATGAGGACTTTCAGTGTTTATGCTGCAAGGCCATTAGCAATTCTTGTACCTCAGGTGACTTATTAATATCTTATTTGACGTCAGATTTAAATGCATGTTGAAAAATGACTTTATACTGTCAAAGCTCATTAGGTTTTATGCACAAAACAAAATCATTATTCAGAGATTTGGAACTGCTTTACTAAAGCGGGCATCTATTGAATATCCCCATTGCAATTCTTCCTTCTAATATGGTAATTCGTTATCTGTATTTAATTATCTGCAAGGTGAAAGGTTGCTGGGCAGTGTTGTTCAGCAAGAGCCCAATGGAAATTTTTAAGTACTTGCACTCTGGGCTGACTGTCTTTACAGATCAATCTTACTGCTAATGACAACCAATACTTTCAGATGTGATTACAGACTAGCTCCATCTTTTCATGAGCCGAGACTCTTTGGAATCATATGTATTGATCTTTTTAATAGAAGTCAAGAAAAATGAAATTACCGTGGCTTCTTTTTGCAAAACTATGATAAATGGGAACTTAGAAAGTTACAGAAGATTTTTTTTCTGTTGTGGATTATTTTAATCACTAAAAATGATGGTCTTTTTAATAATGTTTGTCTTTCCATTATGCACATTTGCAGCAAAGCCAAAACTTATTTTTATATTACTTTATATAACCACATTTAAGCAAAGACATGTCAGAATGGCTTGCTGATATATTTAGGTAACTATCAAGTAGACTCTAGGTTAAAGGAGAAAGCTGCTTTTAGATGCCAAGAGATTGTATTTTCTTGGCATCTACAAGTTTAATCCAATTTTTAGAACAGCACTTTGGGATGTCTAAAATCAAGTATTCATTTGTTTCTTGTTTAGAGCTTACCTTTTATTGCATGTAATATTGTGACAAGAGACTTTACCTGTGTGCATCTTCTGTCTTCCTGGAAGTCTCATACTGGCTTTCACGTATCTGATTTTCAATGGAATTATATGCCACATGGCTCTGCCTTTTGCCTCATTCCCTTCTTCATGTTTTTAAACCTCTAGTATTTTAAAAGGGAATGTGTCTATTGTCCCTGCCCCTGAGGCCTAAAGGAGAGCGTTTTGACTTTATATTATGCTATAAACATAGGTGCACCTCTTAGAGAATAACTTTTGCTAGTTTGACTTCTCATTCTTGTGCTGATGGAATGGAAGTAAAAATGGGTTAGATCCCACATTAATTGTAGCTATTCCTCTTGGATAAATTTCATTGCAAAGATAGCGGGTAAGATAAATCTTAGTGACACAGTGGCAGAAGAAATGATATGGATAAATCATAGGAGTGGTGGAAGATATATACTGGTGGCTCTCGCTTGTATTAATGGGAGCTGGAAGTTACACACATGACCTACAGATATTTAAAATCAGAGGCACTGGCAAACTCTCAGTTTGAAGGGCAGTGTGACTATTTCTTATTGCCTGATTGATCCTCAGTTCTTTTCAACCTTCTATGCTGTAAATCCATGCCCTTTTCAGACTTATTTCCACAAAGCAATTTCCTTTTTTTCTAATCACACCCCCGTAATTTTCTAACTTCACCTTCACTTTTCATTATGCCTCTCATCACAGCAGTCTTCAACACTGAGTCATTTGGTTTTATCGCTGTCCTTGAAAGTCTCAGTATTTTCCAGTCAGATTACTTTCTGAACAATTTGGTAACATGTGTCTTGATGTTTTTAGAGGTCCAGGTTTAACACCTTTTGTGCATATTGTCAACTTCGGAAGTCTGGGGGTTTTTTATGTCATGATACACAAAATTTATGTTTAGTTCGAGAAGTTCCTAAACTGTATGTGACTGGGAGTGTACACCAAGGGCACTGTATGTCTGTCATGTTTTATTTCTCCTCGTTTCATAACCTCCTGCTGCTGGCTACTGTTAGTGACAGGTTACTGAGTTGAATGGTTTCGGATAGATGCGGCGTGAAGGTCCTCCACTGACATCTCTATCCCACAGATGGTTGCTCTAGCTGTTCTTCCTGTATCTACTTTTCTTTGAATATACTGTTCACAGGAATTATTATACTAATAATGTTGAAAAAACCCTTAAAACCTCACTGATCACAATTTTGTGCTGTATCTTTTTGTGATGGACTAGATCTTTTAAAAGTCAGCTTTTATATTTCATATAGAATGGGGTCTGTCTGTATTGCAGATGGACTAAGCCAGGTGATAAAAATATTTTGTGACATGCTGCACTCAGCTGCAGACAATCTAGTACTTAAATGAGAATTCTGAGTCAAAAAAAGAAAAAAAAAAGCCATTATCTAATAATTTAGGTATTCCTTAGTATTGTCATTAAAAATAGTAAATGGTGTTTCAACATGTCTTGCAACTATTTGTGCTCTGTCAAAACCAGCCAGTTTTTTCTGTGGCTTTCTTAGATTTTGCTCTACAGAATTGTATCTGACTGATCTTGCCTAGGCAAGCTGTCCCTTCCTTGAGGTAGAAGGACAATCCTAAAATTAAATAGGGTGATATTAGCTAGAGACAGTTTTCAGCATGTTTTTTTCTCAACTCAACTCGATTACTTTTTTTTTTTTTTTAAGGCATGCTGTATAGTTTTTGTTTCAGTCTACCCTCTTACATAAATGTATGAGTTTCTTTGCTAGAGTGAGTAAGAGGAGGGAATGCAATTTTTCTCACTAACTGTTGAGAAACTTGGCTCTACATCTCCTTGAAATCTTTTGCACAACTCAGAGGGAAATTTCATCGGTTTTGGCTATCTAGAGCGTTATTCTCATTCTTTAGCAGCATTGCTCTTTGGTATGTGCAACACCCAGGTTGTGTGACAGATAGTCACTATTCCATTTCCATAAACACTTTGCACACTGTTATGGAGTCTGACAGATCATCACCAAAGCTTATAGCACAATCCAGAAATACACAGCAGTTTATTGCTAAAAAGTCAGCATTTCCTTGCAATTATCTTGTAGTGGCACCAAGGATCCATGGTTATTTCTTATTTGAATGACAGAGAAAAATAATTTATCTATCTATTTATCTGTCATCTACCATGCTGCTTGGTAAATTTTGTCAATTTTAATGTTTACCGAATTATAATAAGATCTTGTTTTCTAACTTTGGAAAGAAAGATTAATTTGGAAAAGAAGACTGGAAATATATAATAATCGGTGAATTAGGAATGTGGAGGAGGGAAGAAAGAGAAGGAAGGCATTTGGCAGAAAAGGGAAGGGAGACAGGGCTGGGCTGAGCACTGGCATCAACAGTTTTGTTAGATCTGTGTGTCCTAGTACAGTGAAGAGATAAACCGGTTTCTACCAGGCATCTTGAGAGTGCTGCTGAGGCTTTGCAAAGGGTTAGATCAAAGAAGAGTAGTCAGCTCGCAACATGAGCTCTAGTTCATCTAAGGTGGTCTCTTTATCCAAATTAAGTGTTAAAAATGACTGAAAAGAAATCAACAAATTGGGCTGGGTTTACAATGTCGAAGACTAGAGTTTTGGTTATCATCTTGGAAAGGTCTGTGAAATACTGATATGGCAATGAAACAGTTAAATCTGTACTGGGTATCCCCAGAAGAATAAGTCAAACACTAGTTATTTAAAATGGGAAAATATTTGCGCTGGTAAAGAATTTTTTCCATTCAACTATTTTTTATGGAAAACTTTTTTTCTGATGAAACAATTATTTTTTAATGAAAAGTCTTTAATGGAAATCAGCTGTCTGCCTTTTTTTTTTTTTTTTGTGGAAACACTTGGCTTTTTGTTAAAAAAAGAAATTATAAAGAAGACAAGAAAAGAATATTTCAACAAAGATCCTATATTGGTTAAATATTCTGCTGTCTATTAAGTCAAATTACTGACAAATATAAAAGCTGGTGTTGTCCAAAAGACAATTTGATACTGTGCATATATAGGTGTAACTGGTCAGACGGGTGCTGAGCCATCTCTCTCTCTGGTGAGGGTTCCAACCCCATTTCCACAGAAATAAATGAAAATATTCTTTTTTGACTACTGCAGGAAGAGAACTTGGACCTGGGATCTAGGGCTTGTGTGAATATGCTGTGTGCTGAGGAAATGAATGTTAGGAGACTGGCTGCAGCTGATGGCCAACAAAGGGAAATTCATGCCTGCCGATGGAAGTATGACAGTTGGCAATAGATTCTAACAGAAATTGTTTTCCCTCTGGAATTTGATAACTGTTAATTCTTCATATACTTGGCTTCTGTCAATGAACACAGTACTTTTCACTGATAAGAAATTCATATTGTTAAACTCCACATGAACTCAAATATTAAGGTATAAATGCTTACCAGCAAATATGAACTGCAGATGTCAGAGAAAATTTAATAATTGAGCTTAATAAAATAAACTTGTTTTTGGAATCTTACTTTATACATTTCTGAAAGAACAATCACTCTTATGAAACTAAGTCAAGCATGAAATGTAGTGTATGGCTAATTGGGAAAGGATCAATGGGTTTAGCGAAGACGTACTCCTAAAGAAACAGTGGTTTACGACAGTGTTGATTTAACTGTGTGCTCTGTTTATCTGCCCTTCAGCCTTATGAGGGACTGAATATCTAATACAGTGACATGGTACAGAGGTACTGTTGGTAACCGATCTCTCGTGTGAGGCCCTGAGTGAGGCAAGATGGTGATGTGAAATGAGTGCTGACAAAGTCTTTGTATCACTGTAGCCTATCTTGAGATACTTCATCTACACAAATGATTCCCTATTTGTTATGTTAGAAATGGTTTGTAGCATTAGAATACACAATAAATATTATTTTTATGTCCCTTTATCTATCAGTCTATCTAAACAAATCTATGATAATTCAATTAGCTCCAGACTACCCTCACTGCACTCATAAGAAGCAAAGGACAGAGAAATGGCAGCAGCTCCAGACTCCTCCTTCACAGCCAGGAACATTCTGGTGAGCACAAACCAGAGGTACAAGTGGGGAAGGTGAAGTTGGGAAAGAAGGAAAAAGGAAGGTAAGTATGACACAACTGGAATAGAGAAAACAAGGAATTGACATGGGATACACCATAAGTCAGAGGTATTCCGTTACGCAGATCAAAATAGAAAGAATGAGCAACAAGGGACAGAAACCTGGGAGAGGTAGGTACAGAAGAAAAGGACGTGTATGGGACTGGCAAAGTTGGCAATGGAGACAAGAGCAAGCATAAAGGAAGCCTGAGCTGGAGACCATCTGCTTGTCGAATTCAAAGTCCTGCTGAAACTTATGGAGATGTTCCCGAAGGAAGTTTCCAGCATTTCCTAGCATGGAAAGCAATAGGTAAATGTTGGGTTGTCACTCCCCCTTTAGAGTAAGGTTCAACAAACTATTTGTGAAAAAAAAATGCTTGGACATGCTAGTGAACCAGCTCCAGTCTCCTGATAATGGCTGCTTCTGCTGTTCTGTGCCAAGGCTGTGGAGGATCCTGTCTTCAGGATCAGATAGGTCCAGATAGATCAGATAATTAGTTAATGTGAAGCCCTCAGAGACAGTAGCGATAAATGAGACAGAAAAGTCTATGCGGGAACTACTTCTCTATCTGATCAGAAGGTCCACAGCATAAAATTTAGACCAGTGAAGGTCACACCACAGTGTGGTCACTGGCCACATCACATTGCATATTACATCATTATTCATTACATCATATCACATATCACATATCAATCACATTTCACGTCACACTCTGCCTTTCTTAGCCCACCCATCATATGCTCTGAGAAATGTCTCACTGGTTTTGTACTCATGGTAGGGTGAGCAGAGCTACCATCACTGCTATGTTCATGCTAAGATCTTTCATTCTCAGCAGGAACTTTGTGTTACTGCAGTTACATTAAAGATGTCCTGTGCTGTTTACACAGCATGCACAATTCACCAAAACTGCAATATGAGAAAATGCCCACTCTCTTCTCACTTGTCCTGGACTGGGGTGAAACAGCAAGTTACAACTTTTTTTTACTACTCTTTTTTCTTTTTTTTTTCCTCCCCCTAGCAATACATTGATGAAACAGGTGGCAAATATGAGAAAATTGTCCGAAAAATGTGATCCAAATGAAATCTTCTTTCCTGTAACATCTCACTGTATCTGTTGACTATAAAATTTAATCAGATGATCGAGATGGCAAACTTTGCATTTGACATGATTTATCTTTGTATTTTCCTTCTAATTATTTCCATATGCCTCTTATCTGGGAAAAAAAAAAAGTATTTTTCATCTGCTTCTTTGCCCTGAATAATTCTACAGTATTGTTGAATAAGGCTGAGACAGCTTTAGCCAAAATCATCTTTGTGACAATGCAGTGCTGGAGAGCATTTCTTTTAGCTGTGAAATGAGAATGCTGGGGAGAAGCGAGAACTAGTTTTGGGGTAGTTGAACAAATTTTCTGCTTATGAACATGAAATCCAAGAAAATAGGACATGCTTGGTTTCAGAGCCCCCTTGTTATGCCCTGGTGTGTTATTCCTGAATGCCGCACAGTTTCTACTGTTCTCTTTCTCTGGTGAGCATCTACTTGCAGAATTTCTGAATAGTAGCAAAATTTGCATGTCCTACACAACAAGAATAGGTTACCACTGGCAACTATCTTATAGCTGCTTCAGACTTCAGTCTCCTGCAGGGTCATAACATCTGCTACACATTTATAGAATTCTTACTAATACAGTAAAAAGGGTGGATTTATTATGTGAGAGATGAATTGTGGAGATTTTTCCATGTGCTGAAACTGGTCAGTAGGTTATCCTGAAGAAGTTAAATATAGCTATTTCTATATTTTCACGTGAAACAGCATGCTCAGTGCTGCTATTTTGGTCACTCAGCCCAAACCAGACTACACAGCAAACAATGGAATAACTCTCCTTGTTTTCAGGACTGGGCCTCAAGGCTTATTGTAGTCCCAGTGAAACCATGCGCAAGCAAATTTATTCTTGTGCACGTTTCTAGAACCAAAATTCAAGTTGGTAGGAGAGATTTCAAGGAAACATGTCCAGGTCTTAGAACTGGAATTTTTTTTTTTTTTTTAGAGAGAATGGACCAACTTCAAGAAAGCATTTATAATGAGAAAAGTTATTGAGGTCCAGTTACTTGGGTCAGGCCTAAAGCTGGGCATGTCAGAGCTGCCTGATAATTCAGGATCTCAGCTGAAGTGAATGATATATATCTTCTTTCAATCCCTGTAGATGCATTTTGTATGAAGTACCTTGCTATTTCCCAGGGCAGGAGCAGAAGTTCTCTCTACTGCCCTGTTTTAGGATCGATTGTGATTCAGGTGAATGAGGAGCAAGGAACAAAAAGCCCATTCCCCACGTTCCGAGGCTGTGCCACAAGTGACTGGCTTCTGGCTATTTTCATGGAGCATCCTCTTCCCACCAGATTGTCATGAAAGTCTGTGCTCTTTTTGACTCCTAAAATAGGTTTGTGCATTGGGATAATAACTTCCCATTTGTGCTCTAGTTGTAACCCTTAGTGCAAACAGCAAGGGCTGGTAATCCAGTTTGTGTCTCTTCTGTTATGATCTTTGTTTGTCTAGTGGGTGGGTGGTGATGACATTTCCCTACAGGAAAATATTAACGGCATAACCTTTTCTTTCTCTTGGATCATAGCCGTCAGTGTCGTCAGTTTTGACAGATGTTAAGTGCCCTGGTTTGAAGTCAGCAGACGCTCCTCCTGTCTGGGCACACAGCACTGCCAGCACCGCCCTGGTGATCCCAGCTCCTGAGGGCCACTCTTTGTGTGACTGCTAGCTTTCTTTGTCAAAGAGTATGTTTTTCACAAATGGCTAAGGAAATCCTTGGTCAAGATAAACAGCTTCCTCCTTCTACTTGCCTGCTGCCAGGAAGCTCTAAATAGAATCTCTGTAGTAGTCTTAATTATCTTTTTTTTTTTCATTACTTCACATTTGAGTTCAATCCTGACCATTAAGACAGAAAAATCTAAGCTGTGTTAGAACTGCTGAAACGCTGCAGACCTTGCTACAAGTTCAGGTATTTCAAGGCCCTGAGAACATGTGTTATCATTTACATCACATATTTACTTGAGGGAGAGCAACTCTGCTGATACCTTTGCTCTCCCTCTGATAAGACCATCTTTGCCTAGTGACACATCCTCTGAAAATTACCTTTCACACTATGTTTCTGCCAAGTCTTTATCAACTCCACCCATGCTCTCCAGTGCACTGTGAGTCTCGTGGCAGCCAGGTCTGCTGTCATTGCAAAGGCAGTAGCATTCTAGCCTTGTCCATTTGCAGGAGAAAAGGTGAAGAGCCAAGCAAAGCACTGACTTTTGTTCTTAAAAAGCCGAACCAAACCAAGCCCCTTAGCAATCTTTCCAGTCTGGCTCATGAATTCTGAGTCCTGATACAACTGAATAACTTGAAATGCAGCTTTGCCAACCAGCCCAGGTGTTTGGGTGTATGCAAAAGTTTATAAAACATATTGAAAGGAAGATCATCCTAGCTGTACCGGAACATGTGTTGTCCAGCAATATTTCTGGGCAGTTTTATCTTAAAATTCAACATTTCTCAACGTCCTGGTAAAAGACAAGAAATGTGTAGAATAAGCCCTTTTTCTTGTTACTTTGAAAATTGTTACTTCAAATAGTAATTTTTATATGCAATTAATTGTGAGTGACTCCTTGATGATTTCAATAAGTAAAGGCTGTGTTAGAAACATTCTGGTGCTCACAATGACACAGAGGCAAGCTAACAGGTAAAAATGTAGTAGCAGTGGCAAATGCAGAGGTACTTGCCCAAGCTGTGCATTACTTCTGGTCATGCTGAGGGTGCTGATTGCCCCATTGTGGCTGTAAGAAGAGAGCAGGACCTGAAAATGAAGTGAATCTGGGAGTGAGAGTGAGATGAGCTGACAGGATGGAGTTATGAGAGCCTGAAAGACAGAAAGGGGAAAAGACTTAGATGCTGGTTAGGGGGTTGTGAGAGAAGGAGCAGGGAAATTGAGTGCAAGGACTGGAATGATGGGAGTGAAGTAGCTGGTGGTAATGGGAGCAGATATGAAAAAGGAAGTGTGGTAAGAAGAGGAAGGAGGGCTAGAGACAAAAACACTGAAGCACTGAAGAGGAGGAAATCGGACCACAGTATCTCTAAAAAGTACAGCCGAGAAATCAGTTCATCAAGAGTCCTCAGTTTTTTCCTCCAAAGTTAGTTACTATTAACAGATGTTGCATAATGTTACACAATGCCCAGATGTATTTGTTTTCCTCCATCCTATTCCTGGCATAAAGTGTTTACTCCATTGTGTGAGAAAAAGCTGCTTTGCTGTCAGCAGATGCCAGGAAAGAGTACTAGAAAAGAGTACTAGTCCAAGAGAGGACTGGGGATGCTCTCTTCTCACCTGCATTGGCCTGTGATCTCTCTCAATACCAAACCTAGGTATTTCTGGGGGATTTATTTGAATGCCTTTGTTAGGATTTTCATCTACAAGATATTTTCCAATACCAAACTGGTCCTCCTGTTATAGATCATCCATGTCAGAACAGTATTTCTTGCAGGCGTACTGTTTTTCAGAGTTATATTCAGTCCCACACAATGGTGGAAGACCGTGGTGGGTTTGCTTTCCCTCAACTCAGACCTAGAGTAAGGGCCCTAAGACTGGGTCAGGATTGTGTTTTCCACCTTCAGGTTTCTTTGCTTTGTTTAACAGAGCAAGTGCTTAGAGAAAGGAAGGATACAGATTTGCCAGGTGTACATGGTGGAACTGAGCTCCCCACCTTCCTGATCCTCAGCTCTGATGCTGCAGGGGATTAATCATACTTCCTGCAATGTCTCACAGTTGCAAACACTGCCCTGCATGCTTACACAGAGGACTGAGAGGGTTCTGTGTACATGCTTCATGGTGTTTCCTTTTGCTTAACCACACAGTTAAAAAATAAAGGAATATGTGAGAGTAGGCAGATAGTTTCTTGAGTGAGGGATAGGACTGAAATTAGTGGGAAGAAGGATTGGACAAAGGAAGAAAGTGTCAGACAGAAGAAATGTAAGAAAATCTCATGTTTTGGAACTTCTAGTGAATTCTCAAAGGCTCAGTGTAGGTTCTCTTTGTTAGGCAGGTAATTATCTCCCAAAGCACTCATCAAGTTGCACTATAATAGCACTGCCTTCTGGGGAGAACCCAGGTGAACTTTTTCTTGGGAAGGGGCATAAAAAGGCTTCCGACATCGTGCTTAGATTCAAGGATAGCAACAAATGCTGGTCTTGTGGTAACATTTTATTTTAATTCCGCAATATCCTCTTACGTAAACACTGAAACACATTGAATTAATTTTTCAAACAAACTTGTAAAATCAGAAAATACACCAGCCCGTGATAGGCAGCAGCATTAATTGCCAGGAGCACAAAGAGGCATTTAAACATTGAAGCGTTTTGGCAAAAATACAAATGACTTATTTTTCTTCCATGCCCTTGAAAATAGCTTTACTAAACTCTGGGCTTCCTATGATGGTGGGTTCACCATTAATCACCTTTATGACATCTCATATGTAGGCTGTGGATAAATCCATGGGCCCTAATCAGCCACTTTCCTGAGGAAATTGGCCAAATCCCGACTCTTTGAGGAGGGAGGCGGGGGATGAATCACAACAACTTTGCTATTCAGACAAATCTCTTTTCAAGTACCCTTAAAGCTTTTTTTCATACAGTGAAGACAGCCACACAGGAAACAATAATAGTTTAATCTCTTGAAAAATTTCCTTCCTGCACTGCAGCAGTCTTTCAGACAGGTAGTCAAAGCACGCCAAAGAAAATTAGCAACAGGCAATGCCAAGAGCAGGCTGTTACGTTAGCCTTTTAGCTCTGTCCCTTTTCCTTCCACGCGAGTAGAGAACAAGAAACTACTCATCTCCCCCACTCACTACCCTCTGAGCTACATTTTGCTGTGCATTAGTAACACTTAAAGGCCTGGGGAACTGATAATGGAGAAGAGAAGACAGAAAGGGACAGGTCCTGCAAACACTTGCTGTGGTACCTCTACCATGAATAGCCTCACTCATTCACATCCCAGGCCTACAAAGAGAACTGTGTTTGTAGCCTCCCACACATGTGCGTACTTACTAGTAAGTATTTGCAGGATTTTTACAAGCTGTCTGATGTGGGGCTTTTTCCTTAGTTTTTTTTTCCTTCTACTTGAAATTCTTCTTTGCTTAATGTGGATTAAGGAGGAAGAAAAAAAAATTAACATAGAGGTGGGTATGAGTCAGGGTAAGGCATCATCAGGTGTAGTTCCATTTTGCTTGGGATTTTGTTTTGCTTGTGTTTTTCTGTACACATGGCAGGCTCCATTCTTGATTTGTGCTGCAGTGTTGTGGTAGGTTAGCACAGGCCCTGATGTAGAGAAAGAAATGAGACATCACCCCCAGCCGAAAGCTAGTGCTTGCCCTTATCCTTGTAGACTAATGCCTGGTATAATTACACTGCCTGTTAACTTGATGATAGGATCACTGTTTGATCCAGATTTCAATGTTTACACCTCTGCAATGCTGTTTAAGGAGGTATGAAATAAAATAATGTACAGCACTCTGTTACACACTAGGCACAGCCAGAGGATAACACGATAGCAGAAAAAGGCCAGAATGGTGGAAAGAATTTTGCATTATATTTTAAAGGTGCTTCTTTGCAAACACCATAATGTGAAGTGTAAGAATTTGTCCGCTTTCAGTGCAAAGCTTTCACTTTAAGTAAACCCTGTGTTACTCAAATTGTTGAAAGACTTTCATAACATTTGTACATAGAAGTAGTTTTGTTTTGAGTTCATATTAAAAAGCAAAAAAAAAAAAAAAGCATACCTGCTGAAGCATCTTCTAGAAATGATTGCAATATGCAACAAGAGCATGTGTCTGCTTGTTTTACAGGCAATCACAAAAATGGGGCTAAATCCTGTTTGCAGAAAATGTGAGGATGTAAATGGATGAGAAGCTCTTTAGAGCAGGAGGAAACACCTTTGGCAAAAGTGAAATGCCAGGCCAAGTTGTGTAGCAATAGGAGATACAACAGCAACTTCTCTCTTTTTTGACTTTCTCTGGAGCAGCAGCAGAAAAGGCATTACAAAGCTCTTACAGTAGGGCAAAACCCAGCATGTGCCATGAGCCAGCTTCATGTTGGCCTTTGGAGTTGCTACAAGGAAGGCTAAAAGACCTCAGCTATGCTAAGCCTGCCTACTCGTCAGATTTGTCAACTCATGGATTCATCCTGAGTTCAGTGCTGGCCAAGTTTACTCCTTCTTCCTGTTCTCTGGAGGTTGCCCCAGGGGCAAATCTGAACTCAAGTGGTATCTCTGGACAAAAAGCAAGATACAACCAGAGCCCAAAACTTCTCCTCCAGCTCCAAATGTTCTGTCCCCAGATCCAAGGAGGTTGTCCGGGCAGTGCAGAGGATAAGGGTAGGTGAAATTGCTCTGCAAGTGGCTACTACAAGTGGATGGTGTGAGTGGAAGGACTTGTAAAACAAGCCCTCTGCAGAAAGCCACATTAGATTATTCTATGGAAATTACGTCATCTGTCATCGAGATAGCACCTGAAAGTGGAAACAAAAACTGGGGCAGTCCAGAATGAGGGAGGCATGGTACTTACAAGACAGTAGAAGAAGGCAGCTTCT
The DNA here is from genome assembly GCA_009769605.1 of Bucorvus abyssinicus. Taxonomy (NCBI): domain Eukaryota; kingdom Metazoa; phylum Chordata; class Aves; order Bucerotiformes; family Bucorvidae; genus Bucorvus; species Bucorvus abyssinicus. The sequence continues at coordinate 20,499,614 of CM020030.1, read as the reverse complement.
ACTCTGAGGTAATTGCAATATAAGGATGGCTGAGATACCAGTGGATTCTGGAGACAGAGAAGTCTATTTCATCACCTTGTCAGCTTCCTGGGTGCAATCTGGGAACTTTCCATATAGTAGCAGTACAAGGAAAGACATACAAGCTGGGAACCTCAAGTACTTTGGCCTGGCACAGGGTTTGTGAGATTGAACAGGACATATCATGTCTGAAAGGTCTTTCTCATTTTTAACCGGATTTTGTAAAAGAACGGGTCTGTGGTTACTGCACCACCAGTATGCAGGGATAGTTTGGGTTGTGAGGCATGTTAAACTAATACCTCAAGAACAGAGTGAGGAAAATCAAGTCCTGCTGTAAATCAAAGGATTAGTACCGTACTGCTAGGAACTTGGCTTCAGTTTCTTTGCCAAGCCACATGCTGAATAGCTGTTAATTGCACTTACTGACAAAGATTGTCCCTGTTATTTGCTAGACGAAAGGATGAATCCTTGTTACTGACTGCAAAACTCAGCAGTTCCATGTCACATTTTCAAGCCAGTATAACAAGCTCTGAGTTTGCCATCGGAAGAGATGAGAGAAAGTCTTTGTTTCTTCAGCATCGGTATGCGTAATAGTGGTTTCACATCTGTGCACTTTTAAAATATTTTAATTACATAATGGCAGCAATGAAATATCCACATGTAGCTGTTATTCTTCTCATAATGTGTCTAATTGTACTGCAGTTATGTTATGGAAACAGTATACGCTTATAGTGAAAAACTTGACAAAAGTCAAATGACGTGAGATATTTTCCATCAGTATTTTTAATGCTTCCTGTTAATAGAACAAAATGTTATAAAACTATACTTGTTTTTCCTGAGCTGTACTTTCTTCTCTTTATAAAACATCAGCTTGATTTTACAAAACAATGAGAAGAGAGTAAATAGCTATATTGGCCATGTCATAAAGGAAAACCTTTCCAAAGAGATTGCCTTTTCTTTCCAGAAAGAAAATGTCCTGCTGAGCAGGGGCCGGATCCAATGCCCACAGAAGTCAGTGGAAGAACTCCCACTGATGACAGTGGATGTTGGATGAAGTCCCATCTCATTCTCATGTTTAAATGCCGAAAAATGAGTTGCCAAGTTCTAATGAGTACAGTGAAAGCCTTGTGTTATATAAGTTACTTACAATAGGTTATTACAACCATTAAGAAAAGCTGATTATTTTTATTAAAAGCATATTTTTGTTGGTTCTTTTTAAGCTGCTCCCAAAGTCTACACATATCGTTCTTCACTCTGCTTTTTTGAATCTCTGTTTTATAAACAAAACACAAACAAAAACGTGATTTCCTGTTGGTTGTTGAAGAAAGACTGTGGATTTATTTTTTACATGGGAAAACGTTTGGTTGCTAAACACATGCGACAGCACATGGCCTTGTTCAAACATCCTATCAAATTAAAAGCAGATTCCAGCTCTAATGATCCAGATGAAGGGCATGGGGCTGGGACAGGCACTCACATGAAATTGCATTGCATTTAAAAGGACAGTGATCAAAGCACTCATACAATGAGTGAGTGGCAGATCTGTCTTATCTGAGTAGCAAGGAATAATTATAGAGAATTATTTGATCTTCCGCTAAGGTAAACCTCACAATTACGATGCTGATTGAACAGGTTCTTCTGTTTCAGGAAAGGCAACATGTATACTCAGTGCTGTAATGCACTTACCAGATGGTATTAAAATAACATCCTGACACTTCAGTAACTGACATCTCAGTCTACTTTCTTGTTGATCACTCCCTGCTCAGACTTGTGCCATCCTGGCAACATGTGATATATTTTTTGATGATCCAAGGTGGCCAATCCTAAATTCTCTGCATATCTGGATATGACAAAGGCAGTGCAAATGTCCAGTTAATTGAACTTTGAAACCAAGTGAATAGACCTGACCTTTGCCCTCAGTATATGCCCGTCTTTTGAAATACAGTTAACTTGTGCAAGCTATGGCTTGATTTTGCAGATATATTATGGAACAGAAAACTTAAAAATAGAATTCACCTCTGCTGTTAACAAGTTTTGACCTTTGCTCACATTTGTTGGGGAAAGTAGCTCATAGTACCAATTAACATGAATTATTAACTCCTACATTAATAATTAATTTATTAGAGGGCTAAAGGCATCAGTCTTTGCCAGCTAACACTATTGAGAGAAAATGAAGAAAACAACACAACCCTCATTATAACAGCTTAATGAGGATGTCTGGAAGATCTGATGTGATTCAGTCACTCTAAATGCTCTTTATTTCCTCTCTGAAACCACACTTGGGTGCAAAGAATCAGGCAGTTAACTACAGTTCCTGTAGTGCAGGGTTTCTTCTTACTTTCTGAAGGGAGCAAGCCCACTAAGGAGAGCTCAATTTAGATATTATTAAGGACTGATAAAGGATGCCATCACCTAAACAATACGAATGCTGTCTCTCTCAGTAATGAACTATTCTAGTGTGTCTGAATCACTAATGGCTTCAACAGGCTGCTAAGAAAACTTTTCTGTCTCAGAGTTGTGCTGTGCAGTGATTTCTCGATTTCACAGGATTCTTCCTTTGTAATCTGTATTCGGACTTTAACTGCAAAGGTTGACCGTAATGTGGTGGTATTGCTTGAGATCTCTCTACACATTTTGGTCAGAATGCAACAGCAACAGCATTAACATCCAGTATAGCTTATCAGGAAACATCATGCAATGGAAAACTGTTGAGTTGTTCCCCTGCACAGGTGCTGATGCTTCCAACCATGCCATCCCACAATCTCAGGCAACTGTATCATGTTTCATGTTGCTGGAACTGGTCACATCTTTCCTCTCCTACTGCTCCTGCTGTGACACGAAGAAAATTTCCTGAGATTCTTTGCTGAAGCATAATTTTTGCTAGTTCACACTTTCTCTTTTTGTGCTAACATTGTACATTTCCTCCTTCTTGAAGTTTGTGGACAACAACTACAGGACTGTGTAACCTTCATTTAGCAATAGTATAAAGCTGAAGTCTCTTAAATATGTGCTTATTTCCCAGGCTTTCAGTCAGTCTGATCATCTTGATAACGCTTCTTTGCATATACTCCAGTCTAAGTTCACCTTTCACCATCACTCCTTATGTGCTCTTTGAGGCAAGCTCTTGTTTTCAGGTAATTCTTCAGATACAGCAGTGGCAGCCCTGAAATTGGACAATATTGTGTAGTATTGCTCCTGTTGGCATATTTTTCTTCAGAAATGAATGGATGAATTAAAAATTATAGGGTAAACTCACAACTTTTAGCATCTCCATGAGCCTTTATTTGTTTATTTTGGTTGAAGATGCTTCCGGTTCAAAAAATGCTGGACTGTGCAATAATACTTCAATTTGAGCCTTGGCCCAGAGACACATGGCAAAGGTTTGCTGAGCAGATAAGCAGTATTAGAATGACTTAGAAAGACTAAGATGAACATTAAATTAATCAGACAATGCTCTTGGGGAAAATTGCCACTAATTTCAAATTTTTCATCTCCCAGAAATCAATTATTGTTATGTTTATTGATATTGTACTTGTCACTACTTTCAGTATTTTTGCTATGGTGACAGAGCCTAAAGAAGAAAGGGGTGAGGAAAGAAATAGTAAATCATTTAGAGCTTCCTCCTAAAGCATCACAACGTAGTAACCAGCTGTGTGTGAGACAGTAGATATGAGTAGTAGGATACATGGGAAGATTTTACACATGGACACATCTTTTTGATGAATAGAATTTATTCAGCTCTACTCACAATGTGTAGAATACAGCAAGGACTTAAAGATGTTTGTGAGATGTCAGAAAATGTTTGTAAATACCATTGATTTTAGCACATGAAAGATTAAGAACATTTCAAAACACTTTTTGTGAGCATAGTTGTAAGTCCTTTAAAAGCCCTCAAGAAGCAGTTCACAAATACTTCCCAAATATGAAGAAAATTCTTTAAGAAATGTGTAAGGTGCTGAAACTTCAGTTTGATAAGTATGATAATAAAGTAACTCTGAAAATAGGATGGTAAATATGCCAGGACAAAATACAGCATCAGTAGCAACCAAAGGAAAAGTGCTTTCTAAGGGAGCTGTGTCAGGTCCACTGCTGAGGCTTCATTCACTAATGGCACCAGTTTGGGGTCACATGCTGACAAGTTCATGCTGTGCTGCGCTTCCTTTCTGCCCCATGAACACCACAATGGCAGAACACAACAGGTGCCATGGTGTATGATCTGGATGCAGGGACTTAGGCTAACTGATCTGAATGTTTCTCTTTTGAATCATTCAAGTTTTCCACTGGAAATTGGTTGGACTTGTTGAGGCGAGCACTTTTTAAACTGTGTAAAACACATCAGAATTTGGCATTTTGAAATTAGGGCTAATTAAATTTCTGTAAATAGGTTTCAGGACAAAGAAGAGTTAGTGTTATAATATTGCAGCCATGACTTCTCATTAAATCAGGCTTTCTACTTCGCAAACATTAAGTCCAGCTTTGGAATTTAAGAAGAAATTTGATGTTAATCATAAAATATAGAAAATATTTCTGTGGTTACACACAAATAACAACACACTGATAATAACCATTACTATGTCAGTCACTGAATACTCCTATAAATCTTGTTAATGAAATCCCTATACTGGAGTCCTCCAATCACAACACAAGAGTTAATGCTTAACCTTTCCCCAGGATACAAGGTAACTAAAGCCTGATGCAAGTGAAGATGCACATCTATTAGATTTAGAAATTGTCATTCAATTAAGTTAACAGTTTTTGATTTAAACAACATTAAATGGGTGCCCCAGTGGCACTGTAAGGCATATGTTCTTGATTGTCTGTATAATATTTAATTTAGAGCATGCCCATACTGCGTGACTGAGATGTGAGAAGCGAAAAAGGGATTGTGAGCTCATGACAACTATGACATAGTCTTCTGCTAACAGGACTGTAAGGCTTCTGGGACCCAGGATAGTAGCTCTTGCCTAGTACCTCTGTACTGCACGTTGTGAGCATTGGCAGTAGCCTGAGGGATACCAGAACCTTGTCTTCGTGGGTTGAGCCAACATATCCAGGGAGGACAAGATCCTTATCAGCTTGGCAGATCAGACCAATGTGTGCTTACCTGGCATTCTGAGTAGAACATTATCTAGTCCAACTTCCTAACCTCTTGTCCAAATGCTTCTTAAATTGTGACAAGCTTGGGACATCAACCAGCTCTCTAGGAAGCCTCTTCCAGTGTATGACCACCTTGTCAGTAAAGAAATGCTTCCTAACGTCCAGTCTAGACCTCCCCTGGTGCAGCTTTGAACCATTCCCATGCGGCCTATCACTGGATACCAGGGAGATCAGCAGTTCCCTCTCCACTTCCCTGCCTCAGAAAGCTGTAGAGATCAGTAAGTTCTCTTGTCAGTCTCCTTTTCTCCAAACCAGACAAACACAGATTCCTTATCTGCTCCTCACAGGACATGTCTTGTAGCCTTTTCACCAGCTTTGTTGCCCTCCCCTGGACACATTCAAGGACCTTCACATCCTTCTTAAATTGTGCAGCCCATAACTGCACATAGTACTCCAGGTGAGGCCACACCAGTGCTCAATACAGCAGGATAATCACCTGATGTGTTTGATGCACCCGAGGCTGGGTTTGCCCTCTTGGCTGCCAGGGCACATTGTTGACTCATGTTGAGCTTAGCGTCAACCAGCACCCTCAAATCTCTTTCTGCAGGGCTTCTCTTCAGCCACTTCTCTCCCAATTTATACTGGTGCCTAGTGTTACTCCATCCTAGGTGCAAAATCCTGCATTTGGACTTATTAAATTTCATCCCACTAATCATTTTCCAATGCTCTCAGTTTGGTATCCTCAGCAAACTGACTAACGGTGCATTCAAATCCTACATCTAGATCATTGATAAGTATGTTGAACAGAACTGGCCCTAGAATTGAACCCTGAGGAACACTGCAGGTGACTGGTAGTCAGTCAAATGTGGCCTCATTCACTACAACCATTTGAGCTCTGCCCTTCAGCCAGTTTATCTGAAATCAAGATAAAATTTATCACCATCAAATTAACTTTTCCTTCTTATTGTCACTTTTATGCTGTTCCTTCTGGTGAAATGTATGTGCTATTTCATGATGAGATAAGGATGATTCTTTCTATCCCGTGCTAGGACACTTGCAAAGATATGGGTTCATTTTCTTATTCTACCACCTCTTTCTCTTTTGCGCCTTTAAACAAGAAGACTGTCTCATTTAGAGGTATTTCACAAAGACATACTACATAGAAACTTTATCATCACCTAAAGTTTTCCTATGCTCACTGAAAAGTGGTACCACTACAAGGTGATGCAAACATTTGGTGGGCTGAATTACTCACTAGGGTCCTGTCTCTTAATTACAGAGGAAAAGGAAACAGCATGCAAGTAAATTCCAAACTTAGGCAACCTGTTGTGGGTCCTGGAAATAAATTCTGAGGGGGAGACTCATTTTTATGAACAAGAAGATGCAAATTTGAGAGAAAATGGCTCACTCTGGAGCAGAAGTCCCAACAGTAGAGACATCTGCCACACCCTTTAGAGATATCTCCATTATTACTATGTGATTGGGAAGGACATAACAGTGTATAGATCTCTTTCCTCCTGTTTCCAGTATTTTGCCTATTTTGGCCTTGAATCTGCCTTGAAGCAGAGCCCTGAATAAAGCAATGCATATCAACTGTATTAAAAGTACATTACCCACCCAAGGCAAACTTATATCCTTGATCTTCCTTTTCTCCAGACAGCATTAATTTGTCTGTGAGTTATCTGTTACTCATGCACGTATCAGTCTCAGGTATACAGGAGAAAGGACAGTCTAGCATTATGTAAATTTTTCAAGCCTTAGTCTCTGTTCACATCTCCCACAAGGTTCCTCGTGATACTGATAGGAACCTTGAAGGCAGGTTGTAGAGCCACATTTTAAAACATATGCTGAAATATTATAGGTAATCTTTGAGTAACAATTGTTTGGCTAAAACTCTCCTTCCTTGTATTCTTTACTATGATGTTGCTGTTGGAACAGACTTTGCTTCTGTGGGTAGAAGTTAATAAAATGCCTGAACCTCCAGGCTTCTGATGTGAGAAAAAACTTTCCAAAATAGTTATTTATGCATTTCTCTTGGAGGTAATTATTTTTGGTTATTGATGTTTTCTTAAGATGCAAAGACCTCTTAGCTTCATTTGTAACCTAGACCTGCACTGATTACTAGTCAGCTGTGTAGTTTGAGTTGGCATTACTTAATAGGGTTTCACTTAATGAATCAAAAAAACCCCAAACAACAAAATAAACCAAAAACCAAAACACAACCCTCTTTCTGTCTGCTATGAAATGCAGAAGCTCCCTATGCTTGCTTTAGACTGGCTGGATCTTGGCTAATTAACACTCTGGACTTGTGTGTACAGTAGATGAGGGAAGAATTTAATTTTCTAGTAGATTATGTGAAGACCTGCCAAAGACTTTGGAACAATTTCTGCAGTGTACTTTCAATATACTAAAACACTGGGTGCATGGGTCTAACCTGAGCACCGAGGGCTCCTCACTGAAACTTCCGGCCCTAAAATAGAGGGAAGGAAGTATGTGTATGGGAACTTTCTTCCTGTTCTGGTACAGTTAAAAATTTCAAGGGGATTGATAAAAGATGATTCATATTGCCTTCACTTTCAGATTTCTCTTGATGTCTACTCTTCCTTTTCAGAATGTCTTCTGTTAGGAAGAATGCCATCCTGTCTTAAACTCTTTCTAACTCTCCAGATAAAACCTCAGATTTTTGTCTTGTAAAATATGGATAAAGTAAAAATGAGAAATAGTTTGTCAAGGAATTTTCGGTGTCCTTTACCTACACTGAAAGGATCTGTAGAAAATACAATGTTTTCCAAAGATTCTTACAAATTTAAAAGAATAGTATTTTTGCAATTCATATGTAGCATACATTACCAAGAAGAACCTCCCCTCCTGCAAATATAAGACAGACTCTCAAGGTCCTTATTAAGTGCCTACACTCTATTATTTTCCAGCAATGACCCCAAAGAGTTCAACAGAATATCCCCATGTGAGATGACTGTCAGTAGAAAAAGGAAACACGCCAGAGAGCAATGCATGGGAACCTGATGTAGCTGAACACAGATCACTTACTGAAAATCTTGGGAAGAAAATTATTTCTGCCCACATTTTCTAATTGAGAGAGTCATGTGGCTGAAGAACAGTCTTACCAAAAGCAGCAGCAGATGACTGCAAAATAAAACTGAAAGTAATTAAATCGCATGGTAAGAAGGGCTAGTGAGCCAAGAAGATAATGCTTTGCTTCTTGTGTCTTTAAATATTGACCTTTAATATTTGACCATTATGCAAATCAATAGGAGAAAAAAAAAAAACAAACCACAAAACACAAAAGGGTGAGAGAAGAAGCAGATAATATGTGTTTGCTGTGATCTGCCTTGGTTATGACTTACCTTGCTGGCTATGCTAGTCTATACGAGCAGAGGAGAAGCCATTATGGCAAGAAACACCACTAATCACATGTCAGAGACCTGTGTAGAGTAAAAAAAGCGGTAGGATGGTCCAGCTTTGCCATTCTGATACATCTTAGTCACAGTATTTACCACATGGTGCTTGGTAGATCCTTAACTATCTAAGCAATGATTCATTGCAGGACTTGACATCAATGCCTGAAGTGGATAATAACTCAAAAATAAACTAAATGGTATATTTTTGATTCTGGAAAGACAGTACCTATAAAAAGAAGTAATGTGCTTGTCAGAAGAGTTGTCTTTTCATTGGATCTTTAGATCTCAGCCATGAAATAGGAACACTAGTTAACCTTTGTGTAGGCCGTTTGCCATGGAAAGTCATGAAGGGGAAAGGGAGAGATTTCTTCCATATTGTAATAGTGATATGGAATAGTTAAAATGCCAGAGCTAAAAATTATTTTGTTCAGTCATCAGAATGTTCCAGTTTGTTGTCTCATAGAAGTATCAGAGGTCATAAAGAGTTGCTGACAGAAGAATCAAATCTATATTTTTTCCTTTAAATTAAGATCTGAGCAGAAAACAAACAAGAGGAACAGAGAAGGCAAGGCTGTCTGTATGGTCAGAACAGAATGTTTTGCCAGCCACGCACAAGGAAGAATGAACATTTTCATTTAAATTCTCTCAGCACAAACTCCATATAAAGTGTTGTCATGCCATCACCTGATGACAAAAAAACCCTCCTGAACAAACTAATGACATGTAAAAGGATAATGAGAGGCTAGCTAAATTAAGAAAGACCCATAGGAGTAGATGACAGAGCTGTAGGGGAAAGTTTTTCCCCATTTTTGGTGAGAAGTTTCTAAAAGTTTGAGGAAATGCTAAAGAGAAGGACCTTTTCTGACCTTTGCCTTCTGGAGGACGAGCCTACATGCAGCTTTACAGACAACACTTTGGAGGGAAGCCCCAAGAGAACTCTCCCAGGCCTTAGAAAGTTGAAGCGATGTTGTGTTGCCGGCTGAGGCGTTTCCCCCTTCGGGGCCTTGGGGTGGTTTGGCATCAGCGGAGCACGGGCGGGTGCGAGTCTCTGGGCTCCTTCAGCACCGGCTCCCGGTGGACAGTTCCCACCCGGGAAGGCCGCGTGGGGCTGCCGGCACCTCCCACTTCCCGGCTGGGCCAGGGGCTCTTGGCCAGGGTCCAGCTCTGCGCCTTGGCACAGTTAGAGCAAAAGAGAGCATGATGGTGAAAGGTGGAAGGAGCGTGCAGGGTATGATTTGACCACTTTGATCTGCTTTTGCTTGTGGGTGAAGCAGGGAGAGAAATAAAATGGACATCAGAAGTCCAAAGTTGGACTGCTGGTTGCGAGGAAAAATCAGGGAAGGAGAAGTACAGGAAACAGTAGACAAGAACTGGAACTCACTGGTACACAGTAGGTTAGAAACATCTTACTGATAGAAGAGGACAATGCTTGAGCAGCTGAGAAGACGTAAGGACATTTTGAGGGGAAGTTTTTTCTGCATGGAAGAGAATGAAATTCTTATGAGAAGGATGAAGACACAATAGAAGGGGTCTTTTCTGTGATCAGTTGCCTCATATTAATTCATTAGCTTAATATTGCAAATCCTGATTTCGTATTGTTGCCACTGTGAGGCTGGGGAATGCTGTTCTTATGGTTTCACTTATAAAAGCTAGGGCAAGGACAGGTCTTCATCTGTACTTTCTTCATTAAGTGTTATAAGAGTTGGCATCTCCTGTGGAAATGGACAGGAGTTAGACAGCGAAGGTCAAGCATTTTTCTTACATCAGGAGCTTCACCTGTTCTATATATAATCTCAACACAGCCACCATCCAGTAGTGGGTCTGCAAGGGGAGCTGTACTTATCTAGAAAAACCCAGAAACTTTTTACCACCTATGATGGCTCAAGGACTCTTCATTCTAGACCCAGTTCAAATCTCCTTGTAGAGTGGGCTCATCTTTCTAAATGAATCTCCATAACAATATACCAAATTTTCTCACCCACTACACAGTGCTAGGCTGTGCCTTGATTGCATCTTTCCAATAACTGCCTCAGCTTTCACCGCAATCCACATGTGACTGGGATGCAGACAGAGCAGAAGGCCAGCTGTGTGTCAATACTGCAGTCATACACACTATTTTTCCCTTTCTGGCCCTGAAATCTTTATTGAATTTTCATTCATCATTATGAGGGATTCCTTCAGCACTGCAAAGATGCCATTTAGATGCAAGCACATTCAGTCAAAGCAGCTTAAACGCTTAATTTATTGCTTGTTAAACACATCAGCTTTGCTATCAGGGTCACTCTTGCTGCAGTAGTACTGAGTAGCTCTCACAGAGGCTAGTGTAGGAGACAGAATTGGAAAGCATGAAACTGTAAAAGCCTATGGACCTTGACTCCTGACCATGGAAGTGGATATACATAGGAACTGGGTCTAAAAGAGCAGTGAGCCACACATATCAAAGCCTGTTTCTGGCATAATGACATGACTGCCCACGGAAGCCAGGTACTGTAGAATAAGCCCACCTCTAACCCAAGTGTCCAATTCCAGTCAGAGCAACCTCTGAGAATTAGCCCTGGCATGTAACAACTGTCTGTTTTACCATTGTGCGGTTACTGTCTTCAACCACTTAGCATACATGAAAATATTTCATGGGATTCCAAAGAATTCTTTGAAGACTCTCAATGAGAAGTATGGTGACTATTCCAGCTTTCTTTTCTTTTCTTTCTTCTTTTTTTTTTTTTTTTTTTGAGAGAGAGAGAGAGAGAGATCCTGGAAGTGAACAAAGGTTCTGGAAGCTCTTCACTTTTGGACAGAAAACAAAACACATGTAAGTTCTGCAGGTAGAATCCATGCATCACAGGGACTGCTGCAGTTTTTTATGTGCGTGGCTTGACAGTGGTGGCCAGAGTGGTGAGTAAAGGACGCTGTATTCCAGTGCCCTTCTGTGACTACTGAAGAGCAGTGGGAAGCAGCCCTTTGGGTATATACAGCCATTTCTGTGTCATGTAACTTCAGAGCAGTTATGCTTCTTGTTCGTTTGATATGGGTTTGTGTCTGGATTTTACTAGTTTTCCCCTTTTTTGATTTAAAAAATGGAGCTAAGGAGAAGAAGTTTTAGAATAATATCAGACTGGCACAGGGAAGTGTTTTACTTTTGGTTTTGCTTCCTTTGGAATGCAAATGACATTAGGAAGGGTTATGAGAGTTTCTGTATTTTCGTCAGAAATAATATGGAGTTGATTATAAAGACAAATAAAAAGTTAGTTCAGGCTGAAAGATATGAAAATGCAAGCTAAAGGCAAATCTACTGAAAAACAAGTTGTGTTTAAGGTCCACTTTTGAAATAAAAAAATACTGCTATTAGCAACAGCATCTCTTTAATTTCAGAAATCATTATTGAAATTAAAAAGAACAATCTGCTTTAAGAAACTGTGCCACACTGCACTGCTTTTCATCATAAGTTTTTAGCTCTACAGTAAGTTTGTTTTGCACTGCAGAAACCCCTGCTTGACACTTGAACTGTGGCAGAAGTGTTTGAGTTTATGGCGCCCCATTCCCTAGCCAGAGGTTACTGCTGTCACAAGGTTGGTTGCCGGAGTCAGAAAGACCATTATGGCTACTTTGTGAAACTTCTTCAGATATTTCCTTCTAATGACCATTCACAGCAGTTTTCTTTTGCAAAACATTGTGTCTATTTCCCTCTTCCGTTCAAAGGGACCTTTGCATCATTCTGGGGTCAGTAAATGAATGTGGAATCTTTGCTTCTTCAGATGCTTGGAAATCCTGCAGGTGATTGCTCTCCCTGCTCCAGAGATCTCCTAATTCAGGCTTTATACACACACACACACACACACACACGCACGCGCACACACACGCATTGATCCTCCTCTTCAATGTCATAAATTTTAATGTAGTTTAACATACTGAGTTGTCACCAATTTGATTTTCCAGGTCAAAGAGTTCAACCTCCTTTAATCACTGTGTCCATAGCTCTCCATTACATTCAAAGAGCTCTTCTATGCAATTCAAACTGCTTACCGTTAAGTTACAATCTTTGCCTCAGCTCTTCCTTCAGTGTTGCCTTGGATGAAGTTATTAAAACTTGGCTGAAGTTATTTCTGCTTAGGGCTTTAAGGAGCCAATTTATGGCTTCTTCAGCCAATTTATGGTAAATGTGATGCTGTCTAAACATTTGCAATGACTATGAAGGCATCCCATGCTTCTATTTGGAAAATGGATAATGAGAGACAGCTTGCTGTTAAATATTCTGCTGTGTTCACAGTTGTCTGAGCAGAAATAGGCTATGCCAAAGACACTGGATATATCCATACTACAATATAGCAATCTTTCAGGTAATTTTAAATCGAGTAGCTTGGGCGCTAAAAGAAATCTAACTGTGATCTGCTGTGGTCTGTCTGGCATTTAGCCAAGACCTGGTAATGCAGGCAACTTGTCAAGGATGGCTTCCTGGATAATAAGCTCAGATTTAGTTCATGCTGAGCCTAACAACATTGGGCCTAGCTCTGCATCAGTATGGCTGAGTCTGGAGTTGGTGTCTTTGGAGTCTTCAATCTCCTGTGCACTGAGAATAATTTGACTTCCATCCTTTGAAGCTAAATGCAAAGTCACGGAGGTCTTTTCTTCAATTCACGGTAAACTTATGTGTGCAGACAGGCAGGCAGTGGGAGTTCACAATAAAAGGAGTGGATTACCTTTATTTTATGGCTTTTACAAGAGCCAGGAATACTAGAAACCAGTTAGTGAGAGAGGGATAGAAACCTTTTTGATCTGATTTTGCTCCATGAGAGGTTTGCAAAGCAGCATGTGGAGGGAAAGGAAGGTATTCATACACATAATACTGTGTTCGTGTTTCATAGGAACTAATCATCATCACAAATGTTTGTAATATTTGTTTCTTTTAAATCTACCATTTAAAATGGGTATCCTTCCATCACAACTTCCAAAAACAGAACACCCACGTCAAGTTGTACAAATTTCATGGAGAATCCAATAATAATCCCTAAAAATCTTAGGGTGAAGCTTATCATGTTGTTGAAGAAAACAGCCAAACTCCCAGTGATGTTAGGTGGTCTGGACTTCCATTTTTAATGAACAAGACATGGAACAAAATGTATGATATGATTTTCCAGCTGTCCAGCCATAGCATTCTAAAATAATGTTTTCATCATTTTTAACTAGTATGATACTCTGGAATTTGGAATACAAATAAGATTTCTGTGATATGGAGTCCAAACCCCACACATAACAGCACAGTATATCTTCATTAACAAGAAACATTTCTATTGATTTCATTTTGTAATGTTTCATATTACACAACAAATATGTATGGTCACCTAAACGTATTATTGCAATTCAATTTGGAATGATTGCATAAGGTTATTGTATTATCTCTAGGATGCCTTAGTCTCTGGGTGTCAAAACTGTTTTTATTTAATGGAATAACATGGGAAAGTTAATCAGAGTAGGTTAACCTCTATGAGACTCAAGGTCACAAACACGCAGTCTCAGCTGTAAATGGGGAGCTTGCACTATTTGTTAATTTATTTATATTTCTGACTTGGAAAATGTATGTTTGCAAGAGAAAAAGATGATGTAGGATTTCTTCACAGACTCAGTTCTGGTGAAAGTCTTATTGGGCTTTCCAGCACGAAATCTTTTCTGCAGAAAGATCCTGCTAGGCAATTACCATTAAAAGAGAAAAAGTTGTACCATAATCAGGTCTTTCCCAGGAAATCTCTTCATTTTGACATCTGTCTGAGATTTTACATCATCTTTGCAGAAATGAAACAATCATTTTTTAGAAGACTGTTAGTATTGCGCTAAGATTGCAACATACAGCGCTACTCTACTAATTGTTTAATCAACACTTTTTCTTCTTTGTCCTGTTTACTTTGTCTACCTTTCTCTCTCATGGCAGGCTAACATTTTGAATGCAGTGAGTCAGGAACTGCTTTTAGTCTCTGTGTGGCTGCACTGTGCTTAGTACAGCCAGCCTAGGTAGGGTTTGCTAAAGCTGCTGCAGCAGAAAGCTAAGTGTGCAACTTCAAAGTAACAAGTCAAGCGAGTGTGCAGCAGGAGTAAAGCAGTTACACGAAGAAAATTGCCCATTTAGGGGGCCTTAAGAAGTACACGTGATCTACAAATTTTTTGGAGGGCATCTCACTGAGCATGTCAAACACCGTGCTGCTTGGTAACATAGGAGGCAAGAAAACAAAAGATCATCTAAAAGACAGCCTTCAAACTGAAACAGATGTCTGCAAAGCACCTTTGCTCCTAACTGACCTTCTCCCTAGCATCATTCTCTTGGCTTTTTGTACTGTGTTGGCTAGACAGCAGTGGGTGAAAAGGACCATGCAAAAAAGTTGCTCTCAGTTCTACATAAGTTTGTTTGAGGCAGATCATTTCCCACCTATCTATCTCTAAATCCAGCTTTGCTCTCCAGAACATCATCACTGTCATAATGAGTTAGAGCAATGGTTCCTCTTAGCTTGCTATTTTGTCTTTGGGAGTGACCAGTAGCAAACACTTACGCAAGGACATCAGAGGGAGTGGAAAGATAGTGCAATGCTTCCCTGGCATAACTCTTCTCCCGTCATCCCGTCATCCTGGCCATGCCTCCCCCATTCCAGACCAATGAGCTGGGGTTGCCTTGTTCTGTGCAGAGTTTGTTGAACGGAAACCAACAAAGTGCTTCTTGTTCAGACTCAGGCACTGTCCCTGCCAAATCTGCAGCTGCGGTACAGCCTCCCCTCTCTAAAGCCTCAGAGTTTTGGGTAACCATCAATACTGATTCCTCAGCTGATAACAATAAATAGACACAGAATCCCTGAGCTCTCTTGCAAACAAAAAGGAGCTGCCGCATGTCACTGTCACGCAACAAATGATTTCCGTTCACCCAGAGGTTTGACTGAATTTCAATCACAGGCTTAAAGAGTCAGCCTTGGTTTACTCAGGGGAACAGGGCTGTTTTCAGTGGTCAGCAAAAGGAAGGCCTAGACTGTTCATTAATATTTTAAAAAGCCAAACACCAAAATGACATCATGAATGATGTATTGTCTCCACTGCCTCTACATTAAGACAAAGCAATCAGGAGAATTCTAGCTGAGGATCAGTTAAAGGAAAGCTCCCTCAGATCCCAGCAGTGCTTCTGTGATCACATTTCTTTCCCCTAGAACTGGTGGCCACATCCTCCACTGGTTTTCTTCACTCTGGCTGCCTGGGAGCCAGTGTTTCTCTGCCCAGCCTTCAAACCTTTTGGAGGTGTGGATCAGCCCTGCCTCTAGAGAACAGAAATTGTTTTCATTGGTAAAGCTGTGATGTTTTGAATTAGACCCCTGTCACGGTTTGAGCCAAGACTTCCTTGTTTTGGAAATGTGCCCAATAGAGTATCGGGATTATTTCATACAAGTTCCATAAACCCGGCATCACATTGGCTAAAAGTGCAGGTCAAAAGATTTCTTCCGGCAGATACTCCTTAAAACCTGCAGCCAGGAGGAGTCTCCTCCTCTTTGGACACTGGACGGCTTCGGAGAAAGAGCCACAGCGCGAGGGCTGGCTGCCGTCCAGGCCGAAAGCCTGCGGCCTGCCCTCCCACCCGGGGCCTAACTCAGAACTCTTTCTGTATATCGGCGCCCAGCTCGACTCAGTCAGCATCTCTCTCTCTCGTATCGGGTAAGAGAAGAGATATTTCTCACTCGGTGAGAATCTACCGCTGGATTCGGACGCGGGGGAAGCTTACCCCACTTCGCGTTCCGGCTGCGAGGGCTTCTCCTTATCTGAAGAAGCCGCCGCTTCAGTCCGGAGTGTCCATGAAATTTTCTTTTACAGACACTGGAAAGAGGTCTCCCCGCGAACTCATTAAAATACTTCTCTAAGCTGTTAAAAACTTTTAATCACTTGGCCCGATGCCATTTTGGATAGACGCCATCTTCTGAGCTACCATCCTCGCGTGACGCCATCTCCTGGCCTGTGGCCAATCGGCCATGATTGTAGTTTTTCCCTTTGCCTCCCTTTGCAGTGTGTTAACCCTTACTGTATTTTTTCTTGTTTTGCATTTAATATATAGTTGTGTGATATAATAGTATTTTAGAATTTTTATTAAAAGTTTGTTTCAGTTTCCCATCCATATATTCCGAGATTTGAGTTTTGTTTTCCTTTCCCCTGTATCAATAAGGGATTTAAGGAGCGTTAGGGACCTTGAGTTTTGCTCGGAGGCTCAACCCCTAACAACCCCCTACATAAAATACTATATTCTCATCTAGAAACTCTTATATGGATGGAGTTGATGATAGCAAACTTGCCTGCAGACAGCACCCAGCTGGTATCCCACACCCTGCAAGCTCAGCCCCAACGGGTTTGAGCTAGCCTGTCCATGCAGCCCTCAACTGCACTAAGTGGTTTTCCTAATGTGGAGGATGCAATCCCAGCGTTCCTGCACTGTTGCTGCATATTAGACAATCCCTATAATTACTCAACTCTCCTTCACTCACATGGTGACTTTGCATCCTTCTCTGTCCTCAGGTACCTAGCTGTGTTCATGCAGAATCTAACTGGCTGGGAAGGCAAAAGCACTTAGTGCTCAGAGGAGAAGGTTTTTCTGCATATGTTCACCATGAAGTCTTCTATTATGGAAAATGTCAGAGAGAATGATTTAACATCAAATATATGTGTCTGAGGCCACAAATTTAGGCAGGTACTCCCCGATTTTCTTTAAAAAGTGTTGTCAATTAGGCAAGCAACTCTTCTGTCATAGTAATATAAGGCTTAGTTTCTTAATTATAAGTCTAGACTGAATATATATTTACAGGGTGAAAATATTGGCTTTAAATTCCTGAAGTAGTACTGACATCATTACTGGCAGATTGAGGAACCTGACACTTTTACATTTGCTTATTTAATGAGATATAGATGGGTAGGCATTAAGATAAATGTTTCACAGAGTTTGAATGATATTAATTCAATACCATAGTCGATGGCTGAAAACCACACCATTTTTTAGAGTACATGGCTGATGGAACAGAGACCTTGTGGAGAGGAGTCTCCACTATCCTGGTGTCCACCAGTGTGGAGGTGTGTATGGGTGTGATTTCACCACAGTGTTCCTGCAGAACCTCCTCCACTGACCTTGCTCCCTGCTGTGCCTTGCACCATATGTGGAACCTCTGCACTGTTTAGCATACAAAGCTATCATTTTGGTCTCAGTTTTAAAAAGTTATCTGTTACCTAATGGTCACCAATACAACTGAGCTAATAGGTGACATCAGGACTGGAGTCCGAGCCTGGTATGCAGTAATCACACACTGGTGGAGTTCACAGTCCTGATGGGTATGGGTCAGGTGAAAAATAAAGTCAGGACCCTGAATTTTAGGAAAGCAAAATTTCAGCTCTGCAAGGAGTTAATCAATAGGACACCCTGGGAAACTACCATCAGGGACAAGGGATGCTTTCCATAGAGCGCAAGAGCTCTTGATCACCAGGTGTGAGAAATCAGACAAGGAAAACAAGAGACTGGCTTGGCTGAGTCAAGACATGCTGGTCCACCTAAAGGGCAAGAAGGAAATAAACGCACAGGCAGTGGAAGCAGGGACAGATGTCCTGGGAAAAGTACAGGGACACTGCCTGGTTGTGTAAGGATGGGGTCATGAAGGCCAAGGCACAGCTGGAGCTAAACTTGGCAAGGGATGCAAAGAATAATAAGGAGTGCTTCTACAGGTATGTCAACCAGAAAAGAAAGGTGAAGGAAAGTGTACACCTCTCAATAAGCAACACGGGCAACCTGGTAACAGGAGATGAGGAGAAGGTTGAGGTACTCAACAACATTTTTGCCTCAGTCTTCATTGGCAACCTCTCTTACCACACCTCCTCACTTGATGGGCCACAAGATAGGGACCTGGGGAGCAAAGTCCCTCCCACTGTAAGAGAAGATCAGGTTTGTGACAACCTAAGGAACCTGAACATACATAAGTCTATGGAACCTGATGAGATGTATCCCAGAGTCCTGAGGGAATTGACTGATGTAGTTGTCAAGCCACTCTCCATGATATTTGAAAAGTCCTGGCAGTCAGGTGAAGTCCCTGGTTACTGGAAAATGGGAAACCTTGCATCCATTTTTAAAAAGGGTAAAAAGGAGGACCCAAGGATCCTGTCAGCTTCCCCTCTGTGCCTGAGAAGATCATGGAACAGATCCTTCTAGAAGCTATGCTAAGGCATATGGAGGACACAGAGGAGATTCGAGACAGCCAGCATGGCTTCACCAAGGCCCAGTCCTGACTGACCAACCTAGTGGCCTCCTATGATGGAGTCACTACATCAGTGGACAAGGGAAGAGCTCTGGATGTCGTCTATCTATCTGGACTGCTATAAGGCCTTTGTCGTGGTACCCCCCCAGCATCCTTTTTTTCTAAATTCAAGAGATATGGATTTGATAGATGGACTGTTCCATGGATAAGGAACTAGTTGGATGGTTGTGTCCAGAGGGTAAGTGGTCAATGGAGATCAGTGACAAGTAGTGTCCCTCAGGGGTCCATACTGGGACCAGTGCTGTTTAATATCTTCATCAATGACATAGACAGTGGGATTGAGTGCACTCTCAGGAATTTTGCAGATGACACCAAGCTGAGTGGTGCAGTTGACATACCTGAGGGACAGGATGTCATCCAGAGGAACCTGAACCTTGAGAAGTGGGACCATGAGAAGTTCATGGAGTTTTCAACAAGGCCAAGTGCAAGGTCCTGCACCTGGGTAGGAGCAATTCCCAGTATCAGGATGAAGGGATTGAGAGCACCCCTGTGGAGAAGGACTTTGGGTTACTGGTGGATGAAAAGCTGGACATGAGCAAGCAATGTGTGCTCACAGCCCAGAAGGCCAGTCATATCCTGGGCTGCATCAAAAGAAGAGTGGCCAGCAAGTCAAGGGAGGTGATTCTTCCCTTCTACTTCAGTCTCGTGAGACCCCACCTGTAGTACTGTATCCATCTCTGGAGTCCTCAGCACAAGAAAGACATACACCTGTTGGAGCAGTTCCAGAGGAGAGCCACAAAAAATGTGCAGAGGACTGGAACACCTCTTGTATGAAGAAAAGCTCAGAGTTGGGGTTGTTCAGCTGGGATAAGAGAAGACTCCAGGGAAACCTTATTGCCACCTTTCAGTACTTAAGGAAGGCTTATAAGAGAGATGGGGACAGTCCTTTTAGCAGGGCCTGTTGTGACAGGACAAGGGGTAATGGCTTTAAACTACAAGAGGGGAGATTTAGACTAGATATAAGGAAAAAATCTTTTCAGTGTGGGTGGTGAGACATTGGAAATGTTGCCCAGAGAGGTGGCAGATGCCCCTTCCTTGGAAGTATTGAAGGCCAGGTTGGATGGGGCTTTGAGCAACTTGATCTAGTGAAAGACATCCCTGCCCATGGCAGGGGGGTCAGAGCTAGATGACCTTTAAGGTCCCTTCTAACCCAAAACATTCTACGATTCTATGATTCTATGATACTCATCATGAGATCTCTTAAAGGGTTCATCTTCTACACAAAAGATAAAAACTTTTGTGATTGTGTCTTGGTAGTAGTCAATGTAAAAAGGGAGTTTTTTTGTGATAACGTATGTACATATTCACGCTTTTAATTACTCAGCTTTCAGGCAGTATGTTATGGAAATACTTATTAAACTGCAAACACATGTTTGACAAACAGACCAGCTAGATTTTAGGTGCTTGGTGATCAGGAACACTACTCTGGGAATGTTTGCTGGCAGCAGAGAGAGAGACCATAGAAGAAAAATGTGGATATAATGCACCTTAGTTGTGGAGACGCAATGAACACTTCATTCCATGAGCACTGAAAATTACATCATGTCAGTAAAACCACATGGAATAGAGTAAGAAGGAAAGGAAGATTGGGGTTTTTTTGTTTGTTTTTTGGTTTATTTTGTGAAAAGTGGTATTAGAGAAAACCAAAAGATTGTGATTTCATAGAAATAAGCTGAATTGAGTCAGGTGGTTTTCCCTGTGAAATAAGTTTAAAAAAAAGTGGCATAAATCAGCAAAACAATAGAAATGTCAGCACAAGGAGAAGACTCCATGTGGAGAGGAAGCAAGTGGAGGGGTGGTTTAGCCTTAGTCTCCCCAGAAAATCGAAGTCTAAATTTGAAATTATGGTCTCATTTATTATTTCATTCTTGTAAGATGCTTATAAAGTCTGATCCTATCTTTGGGAAGATTTATTCTAAACCACTATTATGTCTTTACTGGAAGTGTGCATGAATAGGGAATGAGTTAAATATCTGCAGATATGTATTTATCAATGACAACAGCTTGCATTGCAGCTGATTCATAAATACAATTGAAAGCAGACTCGCTAACAGTTTTATTGGTGAATTGTTCTTGTCTTTGAGAAGAAAGTTCCACAGGGTTCAGAGGTTTGGATCAGACTCATCCTTGGTCTGGAAATCCCTATCTACTTGGACTGCGTGAATTTATACTCACAAATTTAATCTGGATTCATCTGCTTTCAAAAAAATATAAACCAAAAAAGAAAACTAACTTTTCTTTGAAGGGACTAAAGAACAATGAATTTCAAATGAAAATATTGCTAAAACCTGCAAATCCTGTAGTTACCCTTATATAGGACTCACCAAGGCAACTGTGTGTTGACAAAACAAACACTCTTCCTCCTACCGAAAATCCCATACAAAGTTGAAAATAGTTTCCTTCATAAGAACGTAATATATATTGAACTTTAGCTTTTTTCCAGACTGACTCCTCTGATTTTATTCTTTTCCCCCCATATTTATTATCACTGTCCACCACAGATTCTTCTCATCTCCTCCATTCCCCCCCAGCTTGCCCTGTCTCTGTGTCCACAACTTCCATGTTTGGTAGAGCAAACATTGCTTACTGACTGATGTGCTGGCTTCCAGAAGTGTCAGCACTTTTGCATCAGAGCCCAGGAGGAAGCACTCTGTTAAAACCTTATCCCTATAAAAACAAACACTATACCTAGTAAGGTCAGAGACAGGAGGCCTGGAAGAAGTTAACATGTGGAACTTATACCGATCCTTTCCAAAAGACTTTCAATGCTATATAGCTTTGTTTTGGACTATCACTTCCTAGGATCCAAAAAACTGTTTAAGATTTTACTTTTTAATGGACAGAGTCTTTTCATTGCAAATCTTCTATGACTGTTGTGAGGCAGAATGGCAGAATCTAGTTTATTATATATTTTCCTAGGAGAGAGTTAAAAAATTACATGGATAAAATCTTGAATATTCCTGTATTAACTGCTAAAGATTAAACCCTGTCCCTATGAAAACTGTCAGCAAAACTTCATTCGACCTGAGTGGATCAGGGTCTCCCTTCCCTGAGTATTAAGCCTCAGAGACAGAGACAGGTGAATACTAGCATGTTTTTCATAGTGTGGAAGCCATGAGCCATGCTTATTTTTTTCAGTGTTTCTGTGTATTTCTGAGTTTCCAAAGGACAACCTAGTCAGGACTCCCTTCAGTCCTCCACACTGTCTTTGCAGTGTTTTGTATCACCATGTCCTTTTCACGGAGCAGTTTTGTGACAAGTTTCACCTAAGTTTCACTCAAATTTCACTCATCATCTCTAAACATAAATTCTCACCTACCCTAAAAGGCATTTCCCAGTATCTCATGTCTGTTTCAAATGCTTGTGATAATTTCCTTGATTTTTGTTTTAATAGTGGAAATCTCCATTATGCTTCTGTTACTTCTTCCATGGGTTAAGAAGAGAGAACAATGTGAAATTTCAGTGGATGAAAAGATGGATGTCTTTGTTCCAGTGTATTTCCTGAGAAATTAATGAAAAAGCTTTGTAGAGAGGATAAATTGACCAATTAGTAAACATAATGCATAGAACACTTTATAAGATTGCAGATGTTGTAATCTGATGGGAACATCTACATCTCAAAACAGGAACATGATGGAGTTCTAATTATTCTGCAATTGGAAGAGCTGATAAATGATACTGTCCATCCCCAAAATATGCAGAGTATCTAACAGGCATCTGATCCTGAATTTCAAATCAATAGGTTTTAATATTTCACTAGCAATCATACATTTGAAAATCAATGCTGTCAGGTTTGGTAATGCTGTCCTATAGAAGAGATAGTTAAGTCAAGTTAAGTCAATGAGACTGGAGGGAAACATTCAAGGATGAACTAGCAAAAGCTGGTCCAAAAGTCTTGTCTGTCTGTTTAAAGAAGGGAAAACAATTTTACATAGTGATTTTAAAAAATTAGATCTTTTTTTCCTAACCAGTAGAGCAAAATAGAGTCATTGCAAAACACAAAAGAAAAGACAAGAAGAGCAGTTAAACATTTTAAGTAACTTGTGATATGTAGACTTCTCTGGAAAGGAGATGTTCAGATCCATATTGACATTTATTGGGAGAAAAACACCCTTACTATACTTATTCAAAATACTGACCAACACATGCCCATACAATGTGAAGCTTCATTGTGAAACATTGTCATGTGTTGGAAAATGGGTGAGATGATACCCAAGGGTCCCTAAATCTGTACCTGTCTTCAGGCTGGCCTTCTTACAGCACCAGGTATGTCTTTGATGAGATGATCTTCCCTCCACAACCCTCCCTCCTTTAATGTGCTCCTCCCATATCTACCATGCAAAGGATGGACTTCAACAACGACAAGTTGTTTTAGTTTGTTTAGAAGGAGCACTGACATGGTGTGATGGACTGATTCCAATCTCTATTCCAGCACTTCTGGCTTTCAAAGTGACTGAACGTCAATCTCTCATGCTTACCCAGAAGCTGTGAAAAATTATTGGTTGGTTAAGTTTCTTCTATAACTATTGTGGGGTCACTGCATTTCCTTAGATTTTATTTTTTTTCTGCTTTTGATATTTTATTTATCTGTATGCTAAAAAAGCTGCTAAAAAGAGACAGTTTACAAATTATCCACCTTTCCACTAAATGACTACTGAATGGCAAATAACTACGCTCCCTTAAACTAAATAGAGAACACAAATAGTGCTGCCTTCTTGGGAAATTGTTGCATATTTGTCCTCTCCACTACAATAGAAGTAAGGTTTTCTTAACTGCAAGTTATTCCTAGTTTGAGAAACTTCATTTCATGCGTTTCTGATTATTTTTATGTTTAGAGTTCATCTAAACTTGACTCTACAACCAGAGAGTCAGAGATAGTATGCATGTACTTAGCCTCATGTGGAGCTATCTTGCTCTCTATTTGTGCTGATTCAAACAGCACACTTATGAGAATTTATTCCTCATATTCCATATTTCTAAGGGATTGTAATATGAGGCAAAGCTCATGGCAAGAACAATTATGCAGTTTTAAGTTTTTCTGAACTCACACCCTCATTTGCCCAAATGCACAGCACTGTCTTTTTCTTTGCTGGTCAGAAAGAAAGACAATTTAGGGTTACAGGTCTAAAAGGTGCATATCCCTCTCATGGCCTGCCTGTGATCATGAGCACTATTTCTCATTGTTGTCATGGCTATGATGTTTAGAACCATTATGCTGATGTGGCTGTTGCAGCAATATCATCACAGGGCTAGTATCAACCCAGATGTCAGTAAAGTAAATGATAAAAGACAGTAAACAAATTTGGTTCTTTCCCTGCTTTGCTTCATTTACTGTGTTTCATTCTCTCAGTTTCCTTTTCAGATCATAACTGCTCTGTTTAGCCTGGAAACATCAAGGCTCATCTGCAGCTAACTGACTGTGACTGTGGTCTGCTAGAGAATGGAAAGCATATTAATGGTCATGTGGTGCTTTCCCACTGGGAAGAGCCATTCTTAATATATGTATGCTAATAATATGACCTATTTGTATGTTTGTAGAAAGATATGTTGATCTTAATAATTTTTGACATTTTTACACTGTGTTTCCACTTGCACAGGTGCAGGAATGTACAATCAGCCCTTGTCTACCTCTATATGCGTATCCTGCATTAGGCAGTATACAAAGGAGAAGAGCAATGCTGTTGCTGAGTCTAAAGATGGGGACTGCAGAGCACAGTTCACCAAATGATGGAGAGGTGCAATTCAGGTAAATTAAGGCAAATAAAGGAAAGGCTATGTCAAGAAAGTTGTGCCTTGTGTTTCACCTGTCCTGTAAACTGTAATGATTGCAATGTTTGGGCCTCATTCACTCATGAGAATTTAAGAGAATGTCTACATTGGCAAAATAAAGCATGCTAGGTGGTTCCTGGTCACTGAAATACAATCATCCACACCAACAAACTGTGTATCATCTCTACCTCGTGCATAAGTTGTTTTCTAGGCAATTTCCAGTCACAGCTCAGGGTTCTTATGAGAAGGGCAATGCTCCTACCTCCTAGTAGAGATGAGGCTGTGCCTCTTCTGCATTGGCTTTCTGGTATGGTGCTCAACACCCTCCCAACAGGCCTCTTCATCTCCTCTTATCCCTCCCACTAATGGCCTCATCCAATTTCCATAAAGTCTTGGTAGAAGGACTATAGAAGGACCACTCTTATTATTTTTTGGGCTTCAGATAAACAAACAAACAAATAAAAAGCAAAATTTATAGTGACTGGGCTCTGGTTTGGGTTCACACAGTCCTGGTAACGGCAGCTGTCTGGCCATTCCTATTGAGGGACAGAGGAGGATCACAAGGACTGAACTCTGCCTGGATTTTCTTTGTTTGGCACAATGAGGTTAGCCAAGAAGGAATGCGGCAACATCTGATGTGGGCGTGCCATAAAGGAAACAGCAATG
This sequence comes from Bucorvus abyssinicus, assembly GCA_009769605.1. Lineage (NCBI taxonomy): Eukaryota > Metazoa > Chordata > Aves > Bucerotiformes > Bucorvidae > Bucorvus > Bucorvus abyssinicus. The sequence continues at coordinate 20,474,344 of CM020030.1, read as the reverse complement.
GTCTATATGTACAGGGCAGAAGCAGAACTCCTTCAAACTGACTCCTCTTCCCTTAATCACCTTCAATCTCCCAGACTGAATTAATCTGCCAGAACATGAAAGCCATTGGACAGTATAGCTCAGTGAAAAGACCAAAATTTTGGCTCAAATATCTTTCCTGGTAGTGTTTCTTCTCGTACATACTAGGATAACCTCTGCCTTTCCACAGGCACATCAGCTGTGTGATTTGCAGTTAAATAGCTAATATATCAAGATCTCTCACCTTGTGTCTTTTCTAATTGATAAGCTCCTAATTCTTATCAGAATGTCTTATTCTTGGCTCTTAATAAATTTCAGTTTAATTTTCCTCATCCAATCACTACATTTCATCTTACTGCAGTTACTATCAAGATAATCCAGTTCTCCCTGCAGGATGTTCTAACCCTTCTACTTATGTTTCTATCACACATGCTGTATTTTGCACTAGTCATTAACGAAAAATAGAGAAAATTGTCCCAAGCTGAGTCCTTGTTACAGCACTAGTAACCTCCCAGCAATCCAAACATTCTTCTTTCAGAGGAGTTTATTATTAATTAGTTTCTTACAGTTCTCTAATAACCTTTATCTTCTCCTATTACCTAATAATTTCCCATAGAGCATCAAAGCTGAAATATGCATAGATCCAGCAGACTCCACTGACTTAAAATTGAATATATCGGTCATCCCACTATGTGAAAGGTATTAGATTAGTCTGAAATGATTATCTTTTCAAAAACTATGCTGATTTAATAACGTTTTCTATTTTCTTCTAATATTTTAATTATTCTTTCCTTCAAAATTTGTTTTCAAGCGCTACATAACTACTCAAGTCAGTCTAATGAGCCCAGCGTTACCTAAGTTAGAAGGGGGGAAACTCCTTAAGTGATGCATTTGTTATTCTCTGAAGATTTCCTATGATCATTGATTTGAGAGTTTTATTAAAAATCCTTCTTAACCATGTCCAACTGTGTGCAATTTCACCTGCCCTTTACTGCTGCTTTCTGGGATGGACACTGCAATGTCTCCAGTTGTAGGACATCAAGATCCCTGTATCTTGCTTTCATCTTGAAGATTGACCATTTCTTTTCCCGTACATTCATTCTCATTAGCTATCCTTCACTTTCTAATTTTTCTGTATCCAACAATCCTTATGGAATGTGAGGCAAATTATTCTTTTAATATTTTTTAGTTTATCTATCCGCATTACTTTTAATCCTTAATCTATCCTCAACATTGCAATTGGCCTTGCTTCTTTCCTCACCACCATTCACTCATTTATATAACTGAATAAGCTTTTGCTGTTCTTCTTTCCTTCACAAAGTTTAACAAAACTTGGGTTTTGGCAGCTCTCTCTTCATCCCTATGCTTCCTGACCTCCAGGATGCAGCTGTCTGTGCTTCAGTCTCTTTCTCCCCTTCCTTGTCCTGAGGCTGTTCTTGTGCAGTGAAACATGTCTGCCCTGAGTTTGGCTCATTGCTTACAGTTTTATGTACAATCTCGGTGCTTTCAGAAGAAGGGAGGGTGGTTGGATTTCTCCGCCCTATTATTGGTCACTCTGCTTATATAATAAGTCATGTCAGTCAGTTTTATAATGATGCAACAGAAAACAACTGTCTTCCAAAAACAAAGCATAAACTTTACAAGCATGTTCACTGCATAAATTTCTTACTCAAGCACTGATATTTCAGGTGGGTGACCAAGGCAATAGTATACGTACATATAATATTGGGACAACAAGGTGTCCAGTTCAATCTGAGTTTCAGACCTTAGATGAACAATTAAGAAGTCAGTCTCCATTTTCACTGTGTGTTAACATCTTTTCTTTTTTCCATATCCTGTAACTTTTCTAGCAGTGTAGTCCAGGCTGAAGCCTAGTAGACCCATTTTTATTTCTCGAGACAGATCAAGGACAATTCTACAGAGTTCAGCAGAGTTGGAGGGACATTAAAGGATTAACGTAAGAGCAAATCCAAGCACAGCAGAATGCAACCCTTTAAAGGAGCCTTTTTACAACCTACTTTTATAAAAAGGACCTTTCCTATATGCAGCATTTTAAAGAAAGTCCAAGCAGAAAGAGGTGGGTTTTTTGAGGCTGGATGTAGGCTTTAGAAGAATGCAAAATGTCCTTTTCCTTTCAGTTATTGTGGTTGTGGCTAAGCAGGAGGAAACAATTTCTGTGATAACACAATTACTGTGTCTTCTGGTTTGCCTCCATTTTTGATCAGAAACCCTTTTGGCATATTCAGACACACTCTACTTTGGAGGCATTATTGAGTAATGAAGTACTGTCTGGAATGGGTTTTGTAGACTCAGCACGGGGTGAAAAGCTATCTCACATTAAGTCTTCCTTAATTTAGAGATACACCCGAGAGTACAAGCACGAGTGGGCATTCTCTTATTGATCCACAGATTCTCTTTTCCACAGTGGTTAGCAGCCACGTCCCTTGCTGCTAACCCCATGTCATTTGTGGCTGGAAAATGAAGACACCCAAGTGTGCTATTGTCAGTCCCAGTTCTCAGCCAGACTACAACACGGGAGCCTGGGAAGCCTAAGTCCACAAGCCTCTGATGCATGGCTCAAAGAGCAACCCCAGTGCCGCTAGGCAGCAAGATGACAAAATTAATTTCTATGATGCAAAAATTAGATCTGATTGATAGGAACCTAATAATAAAATGTCATATCTTATAGATGTGGAAGGACCACACTGCCAGTGATAAAGTGAGATTGGTCAGGTCTGACAAACGTGCATCGGAGCTGTATTATTGACAGTGGGGGTTAGTATTGATTGAGCTGCCAAGCTTATCATATTACACAATTATGATATTAGATTTGCATTTTTAATTCTTTTAGACGAAATTGGCCCAAGGCAATTACAAGAGAGAAATGCGGTGATGGAGCCTGCTGGTCCAGAAAGGAAGAATCATAAGCTTTTAGGAAGAAGCAGCCACTGTCAAAGAAAAGTTTTGCCTAGCAGACCCATGACAAGGAAACAATGGAAACACAATACCAATAAAGCTTTAAAGGATTTGTTCCCAGCAGTGCTGTCTCAAGGGACAATAAGGCAAAAACAGATGACCATTAAACCTGGGCTAATAAAGATGAGATCTACAGGCTATTTGCTTTGTACACATCACAACCCCCACAGTTGTGCAGCCTATAGAGTTCTGGAGTTTGCACAGATAATGTCTTCTCTTTCGTACAACATAGTATGCAAAAGAGGTTCCAAATCTTTTAATCCTAGGCCTCATCTGTTTGCAGAAGCCACCCAAGCTGGGAGCTAGACACCCTTTTGCAAGTCAGTGACTAGTGCTCAGGAGAATGGATGAGTTGGACATAATCTCTTCTTCTCATTGATATGCTTATTGCATAAAGTGGTTGTAGGAGTTAGTTCTCCTGGGATTCCCTCCTCGAAGGAAATCTCTTGAGGACAATCCATTGTTATAATCCTCTCTAGGCCCATTGCAGGTTGTGTGAACTAGACAGGTGGCTTTTGCTGCTTTCACTGCTGTAACAGTGGAAAACACACTGATCGTAATTATTCTTCATTTTAACTATTGTTAAATGGAAAGAATAAGGTTTTCAAAGTGTCTCAAGACCTGTAGATGAAATGATCTGAGCATTAGGTTTTGTGTTGAGGAAGATAAAACAGATTCAGCACCATTGTATACATATTCCTCCCCCTCCCCAGTCCCATCTCATCTGTGCCCAGCTAGCTCTTCTTTGACTTGTTAACAGCCGGCCTTCTGATTTGGAGCTACTGGATGATTTATGTTTAGGGACCAGTTTTCTTTTTTTTCTGGAGACAAGAAATATGAGAACCTTATGATATTCTAAGGACTGGAAAATTTCAAGAGTAAATTTTCCTTTCCCAGATCTACAAAAAGGCAGCAAATACTTCTTTGGAAGAAGAGCCAAGTCAAAAAAAATCCTTAAGGCATCAAGGAAAATGAAAAAGAGGAAAAAAGTATGTAACCTTATTTCGGAGCTTGATGTATTTTTTGTTAGGGTCAGACTTGAGCTGCCAAGGTGAAACCGAGAAGGTTCCCAGAGCTCAGAGATAGAGTCCACAGCTGGGTTATTGTTCAGGCCCACCTTTAACATCTCAGAAAAATGGCAGAGATTTGTCTTTGTGTATTTATTGAATCATCAGTGGTTTGAAACAGAATCAGGAAGCTGGCTTTGGGATGAGAAGGGGGCAGGCGTGTCAACGGGGCTCCTGACCTCTCTCCAGCCCTTTGAAACCTCTGCGTTGGTCAGGGGGCCTGTGGGAACCAGCTCCTGTGCTCACTGGCCCAACCAATGGAAATGCTTCTGAGCTGCTTTGTGCTTCCCACTGCCAATGTGCTTCTGAGTTATCACGTTGGAGTGATACCATATGTGTGATTATAGACTTAGTGTGAGGAGGAGTTGTTGCTGATGATGAAATGAGCCATTTTGCAGAGTCAATGGCATTGGTATTTAATGCTGCTGAGATATTGTCTAAAGGGCTGGTCAGGGCTTCTGGGATGCACTGGAAACAGTTCTGCTCTGCCAGCTACAGCAACAAGTACCCCAAATAAATACTCTGGGAGAAGCTTTTGTTAGGAGTAAAAGAAAGGTGTTACTAAAAAACTGTATAGTGCTATGCCACTGCTCTTACAGGTAACTCATCAAGATAGGAGACAAAGTATATATTACAGCAATACGTAACAGAGGTCGTTTGAAAGACATATCATCAATTTAAAAACCAGTCCTCTGCCAGTTCAATTTTTACTTACTATTGTGATTGAAAAAAAAGGAAAGAATTTTTAAAATACATACTTTAATACAACTATTGTTTAGGCTGTGTATTGGGCAGTTCATTGTGATTAATGAGCTTCATGGTCATCCTTTCATGGTATATTAGTCTGTTTCCCCTTTGGTTTGCATGAATGTTTCAAAGAGCATCACAGTGGAAGGACACATTTAAAATAATTCTGATTGTTAAGGGACAAGTAAAGGTCAAAGGTATCCAGGAGCAAGGGAATTTCCTGAAACTCATTTAAATGCTTTCTTCTACCTTACTGATTTTCTTTTTTCTCCAGTTGATGACATCCTTTTCTCCTGAGAATGTTAACTACCATCACTGTATTAAAATACTTCCCAGAGATGGCAACTTAAAAAATACCTGAATGTCTGTGTATCATCCATTTTACAAAATGTAATATGGCCCTGGTCCAGGGAAAACATTTAAGCTTTGAGTTCAGCAGGACTTGAGTGGAACAGCAAGGTTTACGGGCTTTCCTAAACCATGATACATTCTATCCTTTCTGAGCTATGTGATTTTCTTTTGCAGGTAGGACAACACGTGTTACAGAACAGGTTTTTTTGTTGTTGTCGAGTACATTGAACTTTGCAAACAATGAAATCAGCAGATCATAATGGAGAAACAGCTATGATTACCCATTAACACATATCATCTAATAGTAAAACTTAAAAAGATAATGACGCAATCTGTGCCCAGTTTCTTCTGTATCGATTCAGCTATCGTAGTATTTTATTTTGAGGAAAGTAATTAAAAAAACCCCTAACTCAGACAATGATCATGTCATAGGTACCAAAAGACATCAGATGGCCTATTGGGAGACCCAAGCTCATGTGAAGCATTAATTTTAAGTACAGCAATAGGAAACAGAAGGGGGCAGAAGGGGAAACCTTTAGTGACCTCTCTTTCTTCCCCACTCCTGGGAGGGGTATTGCTCTTCTGTCATTCTTTCTTTCACAGCTGATCCAATGGCTACAGAAACCAGCTGTGCAAACAAACAAAAGCATAAATGCTATATATTGAATTCATACACAAATGCACACATGCATCAACACCTATGAAATAAAGATGTTTCATTCATAATCAGCTCACATGAAAAGAATTTTTGCTGGAGTTGGCCAGAGAGCAAGAATTCAGTGTCACGAAACTTTTAAGGTTCCAGAAGTGTTTCTGTTCCACACTGGAATGAAAACAAAACTTTAAGAACATTTTTCTGACTTGGAATTATGTCAAAAATCACTATTTTCTGATTGAAAAGCTCCAGGTTTTGGTACAGACCTCCCTCTGCTTCTAGACAGAAATCCTGAGCTTCAGAAATCTTTGTCAAAAACAGTAAGTCTCCATAGACTATTTCAGCTTTGATAAACAATGTATTTTAATGAAACGACATTTTGTTGAAAATATTCCAGCCAGCTCTAGCTGCTGCCTTTGTGAGATTGGGCAATTGAGCATTATTACTATTGCTACATCTTTCTTTTCAAAGGCCAACGTGTCTCTTGATGGTCTCTAGACATAAGGAATTAATTACTTGGGGCAGGGGTGGGGGGAAGATTGGGAGAGGGAATTAGTAGTGTGATTTATTGGACCCAGGCACAGGGGAGTAATAAAACTACCCACAGTAAGGTTGCAAATCATATTTTGTGATTTTGATTTTTTTTTTTTACAAAAAAGAAGCACCCCACCTCAGCTGGCTGTGAGTTCCTGGCCCAAATGAGAATTGCAGGTCCCTGGACGAGCACCTGGTCAGTGGGGCTGGGTCAGCCTGCCACTGGCCATAGGCCTGGTCCTGCCACTGCTCTGGTGGTGGTGAACTGCACAGCAGCCAAAGATGTTACATAGCTGTGAAATCCCTGCACATCAAGAGCCCAGTCCCTTTGGTTTTGTGTCAGTGCTGTGTGGAGCTCCTCAGGATGGGACAAGACAGGACAGTGGAAGAAGGCATCATCTCATCTCTAAGTTGATGGATGTGCCTCTAACCCCCCTCTGTCCTTGCCTCCCTGCACTGCCAGTGGTTTCACAGCAGAGAGCTGCTTTGCTGGATGGAGGGAGGGTATTTGATCACAAACACTTGGTACATACAGCAAGGGGCTGTCAGGCCCCTGGTGTGTGGAAAGCACCCCAAGAGCTGCCCACAGCCCTGCAGATGCATGCAAGGGTCATGGCATAAATAAATGCGCAAAGCTGGACTGTGTCACATATATTGACTCAGGGGCCCAGCATGCTACCAATAGTATCGGGGTTGGGATATTGTGCTTTATTTCTCATGTCCTCGGTGTGATGGGAATGGGAGATAAGAATCGTGTCATGTTATACCCAGCCTTCATTTGGCTGCCCCAGGGAGTGCTCTGGCTCAATAACTGAGAAAGTCAAAGCTGGTGAATGTGTGCGTAGAGGGAGGAGGAGGGGAAAAATGGAGAGGATGTACCTGAAGCTTGTCCATTCCTTGAGAAGGGACTGAATATGCACTCATGGGAGTGGGGGTGCACCAGGAGAGGCTCTTTCTTGGAAACACTGGAGCTTTTGGCAACACTGTGCAATGGACTTGGCTCCTTCCAAGATGCTTTTGGGCATAAGAGTTAGACTGCCTATATTATCATTCCAGTTAAAGGTTTTGGTCCATAGTGGAAATAAGAGAAAAAAACAATAGTTGTTCGAGGCCTTTCTTTCCTTTCTGGTGTAATGGGGTCATCTTTACTGGCCCTGCAGAGCAATCAGTACTGGAAGGGCTGTACACTTCACTCCTTTCCCAGGTTGTCACACACTGGCCTTTGTTACACCACCTCCTGTGGCAACAAATCCTCATAAAAAGCAGTTTGGGTGTAGAATATAATTAGCATGTACAGCTTTGGCCGCCATGAGTTTACATGCCGAGTTCATTGCAAGACATTCTTATTAGTGGCTGTAAAAACCCAGTGTGCTACAAGAACAGTAGGACATTTCCCTCTTTGTCTTCTCTTTAAGTTAATTTGTAGGTAATTACTGCATCTTGAAACACTTTCATTTACACTGCAGGAAGCAGAAGGTTTTTCAAGGTTGTTTTTTTTTTTTTAAATTAATTATTGATGATTCAGATCAGGAGCCATTTATCACCTTCTTATTTTACATGAATAACAGAGTAGTTTTGAGTGTAAGGGTGTGTATGTTGCTTATGAGTGCAGATACACATGGGTAAACTGTTTACTTGGCTAAGAAATAGGGATGAGGGAAATGGTTCTGCCAAGTACGCCTTTGATTTTCAAGAGCAGGGGAGATAGGCTATTGTCAAGCCTCATCTGGCTCCAAATTATGTTATTGTAATGCTTCTCTTGTCAGATGGAGCACACTTATTTCCTGTTGATAGTACATAGCTGATGTCAGATAATTGCACTGACAGATTTAGAGAGATCAGGCAGAGTTAAGAGGCAGAGTGTTGTGAAGGAAAAAGGAAGAGACTGTGGTTTCACTGACAAGCAAAAGCCACAGGGAGACAGCCTTTCACTGGGCCTAGACAGCCAACATCCATTTACGCCTTTGGAAAGCTCCTCCATGATTTGTATTAGTTCACACTTTAACCACAGTGCTCAGTGAAGATCACAATATGTAGCTTCCATGACCAAGTTATTTTAGCAATCAGCCTTATAATGTTCTTCTGCGTACAGACCATATGATCTTCCCGTGACAAAATATGGCCAACCAGAAAAATTGTAGCTGTGCCAGCCCTCTTTGCTACACTTGACTTAATTTCTACACATGATCATGCAGAAGCCCTAGGGGAAAACGTGACACGAAATGGCTGCATCTGTGGCACTTGTCTCATGAGGTGAGACTGGCAGAACCCGCAGTTGCCTCTATTTGTACAACATTTCAGGTGAATATGACTTTTAGCACACATTTTATCTATTGTCTATATAAACATTTTGGCTAGAAATAGCTACAGGAAAACTTAGATGCAAAGATGAGACAAAGAAGATTTTGGCTAAGGAGTAAGGTTCCGTGTTGGAGTCAAAATAGGAACTGGTCATTATGAGCTTATGACAACACTGTAGGTTTACTTGGCTTAGTGCTAAACTTGGAGATTTTGGTTTTCAGCTGAAACTCTGCCTGGCCTTGGTCTTGTCAGTTATGCAGGGATGCATTGGTAAGAAGGTGAAATGAGCTGTTCCTATAAACACCACATGAATTATGGAAAAAAATCTGAGCAATTGTTGAGGCAGATAGAAAACTGGATTTATAAAGTGAAGTATTAGACATTTGCTTATCAGTTTTTCCTATGTTCCAGGCATCTGAAGAAGTACATTTCTGTAAGATTGACTCTTTTTGAGGGATGCTTGAGTCCTTACACAAATCTGATTTAGTATAATCAAGGTCAGTTGGGGTGATGAGATTTTGCCTGAAATTCTACAGGTTTTTTTTTGGTGGTGCAAACAGAAAACAGATAAAATTCAAATTCTGTTTAATTAAACTAATTTTTTGTGCCAGATAAGGTGACAAAAAGACAAGTAACATAATGCCTTCAGTCAGTTAAGTTCTCTAAGTTCCAGTCAATAAGTTTATAGCCTTTCAGCTCTTCTGCTCTTAACATAACTTAAAACAGTTGGAGTGAAAAAATAGTCTAACAAGTGCTCCTGCTATAGCAAGACTATTAGTTTCATTGATTTTCTAAGAGGAAAACCCTGAACTAAAATTCAAGGAAGAGATTAAGACAACTACCTTTTAATAATATTAATTTTCTTGAAAGCAATATTTTTTCTCATATTACACTATATTTTGCTACCTACCAGCCACTATACAAGTAATGATAATCAATACAGAGCCTGTGTATTTGAAGGACCTTTTCAAAGGCTGGCATAATGGACAAGGATTAGCCAAATCTGACCTGAAAAGTCAGACTGTCAGTCAAACTCAAACAACAGCAAACTGCTGCTGGGGGTTCCAGATCCAGAGGGCTTTTGGTTACGGTCATCATGGTCCTGATGAAGACTAATGTCTGATGATGGAAGTGACACACCTGGCCATGGTAGAGTCAGTTGTTTCCGTAACAGCACTGTGCTGCAGAGACCAGGTTGTAGACCCCTGTTAAATTCCTGCAATTGAATTGATAGAAAGTTTGGGGTGATGTCCAGCCTTGAGCAGAGTTCACTGGTATTCTGGATATAGAATCACAGAAAGACGGAGGTTGGAAGGGACCTCTGGAGGTCATGTGATCCAACCCTTCTGCTCAAGCAGGGCCATCTACAGCTGGTTTCCCAGGATTGTGTCCAGACAGCTTTTGAGTATTCCCAAGGATGAAGACTTCACAACCTCCTTGGGCAACCTGTGCAAGTCCTCAGTCAAGCTCACAGTCAAATTGTTTCCTAATGTTCAGACAGGCCCTTCTGTGTTTCAGTTTGGTAAGGACAAGTTTCACACACCATTTAATTACATCTATTAAACCTCTTCAACTAACCAGCAAGTGTATGCAGCCCAGGGACATCAATTACTAATATAGGCTGATGAGAAACCTCAAAAAAGGATCCCTTTGTTAATTGCAATGTACCACCACCCCATAGGAAGGCCAATGAATCAGGACATTTCATGGCCCCTCCCAGATGGCCACAAAGAAACTCAATGGCCTAGCCTATTGCTATCACTGACCTAGTAACTATGTGCAAGTTGGATAAATCAAGGGGAGTCCCAAACTCAGGTTTCATTCTTTAGCATGTTTCACTACATTAAAATTTGTGCCATTATCACAGGGCTTTCAATATTTCTTATCCATCTATAGAATGTACAAGGAGTATGGAAGGACTGTATTCACTGTGACGTTTTCTGAAAGTCATCCACTTATAAGATTGAAAAATTAAAAGATTTGTGTAATCTGTCTGGATAAGCTTTTAGAAACCATATAGGGATATTTACGGAATAATTTTTTCTAGACAGAGATTCTAGCATTGGAGGTCAAATGCAAATCCAGGATTATGCAAGGGAGGATGCCTGCAGGTACTGGGCCATGCAGCTCAGTGGCCAAGGCTCCATGAAGGAAAGCTCAGGGACCGTGAGGCACCTGTGAAGTGCTGGGGCCAGCACTGGTGCTGGGGGAACTCCTTCCCCACTGGGCCCAAATTGCCAGTAAAAAGTGCAACTCATACTTCAGTGCTTAAACAGGATGGAGATGAGGTGGGCCTGAAGGCAGGGCCATAGGCCATGCCTAAACAGTAATCATCTGAATTTAGTGTCCATCTGCAATTCCACCTCCAGGGTCCATTTAATTTTGTTGGAAACTGAGCTTTAGGAAAACCCCTGGAAAACTTCAGATCCAGTAAGCTGGGTCCCCTAGCTGATCTGCCAACACAGTCCCTTAATGGACAAAACCCACTTTGTAATGCCCATTGTAGGTTGCCATGGGGACTCCACATGACCTTGCAGTGGACACTACCTACAACTGATTGTACATATAGGTACATATGTTAAAAATAAAAGTTGTAACTTGTCACAGAATCTCCTATTGAGTGTTTTTACCTCCTTTTCCTCTTAGTCTGAGCTAAATTCAGCTAACACTTGCCCATGGTAAATATTCCTATGTGGCTGAGACTTAGAGTAAGTTCCAGAAATGCTGTGAGAATTGACTGTAGGAGTAATAATGAGGAAACCTCTTCTTCTCCACACCGTTTTTCTCTCCAATTGTTAATGTGAGCAAAATGTTGATACAAAAGCTTTGCCGAAACAGATTGATTCTTTAAAGAATGATTCTTTAAAGAAGGTGAGGTTTTCCTGATTATGAGTATAATTATGTCATGATTGTGAGAAATTACCTTGTGTAGCCTTTAAAAAGACGGCATTTTTTTTCAGTTTTAATTTTCAGTTTTCTGATAATAGAAAGTTTCTGTCTTGTAATGCTTCTGGTTTTGATGAAAGTCTTCTTGCCAAACAAAATTTCTGACTTTTGATCAATTCTACTATGAAACTTTGTTAGCTACAGCAGCTAGGACAGAGACCTAAATGTCAAGGAACTGAGAACATGAAATGAAAAATATTCTTCCTCTTTTCTTGGCATAAATTAAATGCCTGAAGGTAAACGGTTATTTTGAATATTGGTAGGATATGTCAAATACTCCTTGTTTTCTACATAAGGTTTGCTTTTAGTTGTCCCACCTTTTGGAAGAGTGGTATTAGACACATTATATGGTGAATTTCTGTGCATAACAGAGTAAGGCTCATGTGAAGAGCATTGCCTGCATCATCATGAACTGTCATCCAAATAAGTAGAGTTGAATTTTAAAAGGATGAGTTTGGGATTTTGGGAACCTTCTCGTGTTTTGCTGTATCACTGAGTGAATCTTGAGAATGGGTAGTCAAACAGTGGAACCAGGCAGACAGCTGAAAGTAGGTGGGTAGCTGCTGCTGCTTATCCTTCTGCGCTGTGTAACAGATAATGCTGTTTTCATGCACAAGCGAAAGGTGAAGAGAGAACAACAGAGAGGTGATTCATGGCAGGGTTAGGAAAACTTTCTCCTGATCTTATTTCATAGTTGCTTCCCCTTTCCTGTTTCTTATTCCCAGACCCAGAGTACTTCTTCCTTAGTATGGCATTAGTATTGCAAATGTTTTTTGGTGGCAGGGTGTGTGTGTGAAGAAATTAGTTAACAAGAAGAAAACACAATTTGTTTCCCAAGTGATTCTGATATACACACCACAAAAAAGACCCTACTGGAGTTTTCCGTAAGAACATGTGCTGCTTTCACGCTTTGTAGAGAAAACAATTCAGAAAAAAAGAAGACAAAGGTAAGTAGAGGGTGTTTAAACAGAAGTCTGAGAGCCAGAGCCAGTCAGGGTAAATCTCAAAGGCTTTTTTGTTGTTTGTATTAGCATTTTGGTTCATTTCCCCTAGTTTATTATCAGCATTCCTGTGTCTTCCCCTGCACTGTCCATACTGCAGAAGCAAAGACCAGGTCCTGGACTGCAAAACTACAAGGACATGTCTGTTTCTTTCAGCTTTCTTATGTATTGACCTCTTCTAAACATACCAAAGTAGTTTTCATTTACTACTTGCTGTACAGAAGATGCGCTAAAAGATGCCTACCAGCCTGTAAGTGGTGCAGCAGGCACCACTGGGGAAGTCTGTTTGTGGGGCTGAGCGGTGCTGTGCCGTGATGTGCTGTAGGCACCTGGGTGGTCAGCACAGGTGCCTTTCCCACGCTTGCTGTGGGTAAGAGTGGGAAGGTTAAAGCTCTTGCTGGGCCTCCTTCCCTGACTCTGCTGCAATTAGGGTAGTTCTGCATGCAGCAAAATGCAGCTATGAACGGCAGGAGTTAGTGACAGGCTGGGTTTGACGGGGCTGGTGTCTGTGGCTAAACAATTTTCAGTGCCTATGAGCACACAGAGAGAAAGTGAAGTTCTCCCTCTGTCCAGCTTAAAAAGACACTGCTCCCCAAATGAACGATTAATGCTCAAAAAAAGTCTGAAAAATGGATATCCCTTTGACCTTTCTAAGGTTTGTCATTTGGTTGACATACCCATTACCTCAAAAATCAAATGTGTTTGTCTAAACATTATTCTGATGTTTGGTTTGGGCACCAAAGGTCAGACAGCTGACCACTAACTCGCTGACAGTGATCAATTCAGTCTGAAATCTTGTCACTTTCCCTGTTTATTCTGCTATCCATCTCTGCTTTGCCAGCCTCCACCGCCACTTTCTGCTGTTGAGGCGCTTTTAAACCTAACAATAATCCAATTTAGAATTGATCAATGGGAACGTGTGGTCAGTAAGCAAAATGACAAAGTCTGCATACAACTGCTGACCACAATCAGGTGGAATTTTATGTAGGGCTGATTGCAAACTTAATATATGTAAACGGCTCCCAACCACAACCGTTCCAGCAAAGAGGAGGTGGTAGGGACTGAGCTTTTGTCTGCTCAGGGCTGACACTTTTCTTGTGCAACAAATCTGTCCGGCTCTCTCGTTCCTTATGTGGCTGCCTACACTTGGTCTGATGCAAAAGCATTTCCCACGGCCAATGACAGTGTCCCAGGTTCTGCTGTGGTGCTTTTCCAACAAATTCTTCTGTGAAATCCGTCCTTGTTAGCAGGAGAAGTCTGTGGCAATTATTAGGACAACCTCAGAAGAAAATAAGCCCATCACTCCACATTGAGCCGAAAGCAAAAAGTAACGAGGTGAGAGAAGGAGGGCTTCTAATTCTCAGTGTTTAATAGGCTTTTTATTTAAAGGGAAGGAAGATGAAGTACCATGGGGTCATTCACTTCATTTTAGTCAGGTAACATAAAGTGATACCATAACAAGAAAGAAAAACAATTTAAAAACTACTTCTTGGCCTTGCACGAAGAACAACATAATGCCCAAATAAATGCATCCCAGATTGATAAAAATGGTATTTAGGTAAACAACTGGATCAAAAATCTTTCCCAGATTTCTAGGCACTTTTCAAACATTGTTTTCATCCCTTCTGCTTGCTTCAGGAGACCCCTTAGTATTCAGATTGCAGCTCACAGGCCAGAATGGTGCATAACAAATGATCAAAAAGTGAAACACTATTGTATATTGTGTGGGACAACATTTTTTATTAGCTGCTAAACCTAGCCCTAAATCTACCTTGCTTGACTGCCTGTATGACTATGTGCAGGACAGAAGTCTCCAGTCCTGAAAACACTACACCTATGCCTTGATAGGGGAGACTGATTCACAAAATGTGCTCACAGTGGCTGTTCGAAGTGTGTTTTGAGGTTCTGCTGGGAAAGAGAGAAGGACTCCAAGTATTGGTTTTCACACGTTCAAGTTGTGAGCAGTCCTATGCCCAAGCGATCAGTACTGGAGATGTGTTTTGACACATCAATGTATGCAAACTTCATGGCAATGCTTTGCAAGCCTGCGTTACATGGGGCAGAGAAACACTCGTTTCCCCTGCTGAGATTAATTTTCTTTCACTGCTGAGATTAAACTTTCTCTGTTATGGAATGACTTTTTCTGCCTCCTAAATGCCCATTTTCATATTTCTGCTCTGATCTGCTCACGGAGCCTGCTAGATCAGGCTTATTTTTGAAGGAATTTGTTATTCAACTATGTGTCAGTCTTTCCACTTGTCTTGCAGGTTTCAAGTGTCACCTTCCTCGTGAGGGTTTCTTTACAAGGTGCACATGCACTGGTTGTGCTACATGTGTGCAAGTCACCTGTCCAAGCATTGAACTGCAGCTGTCACACCCCTGCTATCATTGTGGACTTGTGCCAGTCCACCAAGGTGAAGGACAAGCTCTGTCCACAGCATTTTCAGCCATCAGCATGTCTCTTGGGACATGCTGCTTGATGTTGCTGGGATGGTACCATCTATTATGCCAAGGAGCATGGCAAATACAGCACCAGATTAGGTGGCCTCTCTTTGCTTTGATTTGGAAGTGGGACAGGCCAATGGTCTGGGCTTTGGCTGCAGTTTTCATCCTCAGGCACGCATAATGCAGGAGATCCGGAGTTGGGCGTGATGATGCGTCCGCTCCTTACAGTAAGGAGGGAAAACACAAATCATAATGTAGGAGAGCTTCCGTCCTGGCAGTTCTCCAAGGAACACATGAGAACGTGAGCTCTTGGCAGGCCCAAACAGGGCTCAGAGTCTCTGCTCCAATAGGCATGGCAGCATCAATGATAGAAGGTGGTGCCATTGATGTAATTTCATCTGCTGCAGTTGGCTTTTGGTGTACTACAGAGTACTGCTTCCACTTGGGCTGCATCTCCCTCCATTATGTTCACTGGGTCTGCAAGAGGCCTCAGGCTATCTCACTGACTCCAGGCTTGTGACATGGAGGTTATTCATGCTTTCAGCATCTTTGTGACTTGATGACACCAGTCTTTTGTTGGAAGACTCAGAGATTTTAGAAGTCTTGCATCTTACCATGGATGATTTTGATAGGACGTTTTCTTAAGGATGGTGAGAACAGTTTGCACTCCTCTTGAGTAAGGCACCCAAATTTCCATGGGTGTTGTGGGCCCTTGACTCATTCCTTTCTTTTGAAACTGCCTTTTTATTGTGCCTCTGCTTAATCCTGCAAAATTTATGAGGCAGACTCTAGTCTCAGTGCTGCAGCCAAGTTGAGGGACAGAGTTTTAGGCCTGGCAGATTTCCTCTTTTCTATTGTTTCTCCATTTTCCTTTGTCATGGTGAGGAGCAAAGGGAAAATTGCCCTTTCAACAGGCATGTCAGACTAACTTAAAATAAATAGATCCTTAAGATAATCTTTTAAATCTCTGTATCTCTTGTTGCTGAACTCATCTTTCCTCCCCATCCTCATTCCACTTGAGAGAACCTTTCCATGATATCTTGCTTTGGCAGGAGGATGAGCACTTTTACCTCTGATAGGATAAAATAATATAAAATAAATTTCTTATTTGAGCTTCCTCCTAAGATTTCAACTGCAGATACTCTGGCTGAGTATGCTGAAAAGCGAATCAGCTGGCTATCATTCGGCTTGAGTATGGATATGTAACCTCAAGATTAGGGGATAGGAGTTGTCTTCTACTGTAGAACCAGTGTGTTTCTGAATTACGTGCAGTAATATTCAAATACATCAAAAATAACTCCTGAGAGGAGTACACAGCAACAAAAGTCTTAGCTGGGAAACGTTACAAAGTATTTTTAACAAATATTCTAAGGAATTTTTACGTTACCTGCTGAGTCTGAATTTGTGTGTGTATTTGTGTGTACAGACACCTAAGAAAGCATCTTTGACTATTTTCATAGAAGCTTTCATGCTTGTGGATCAGAATCACTGAAAACTGCGTTTACAGCCTGACTCACTGGAGTGCAATTGAACTCCATCTATTGTTAGTATCATAAATGCTATTGAAATCACTAGTTATGTAGTGCTGTCATCTTTCACACACCAGGACAACTGTCTACCTATAAATCTGGCCAGACCACGGCACAGGTAAGTAGTCAGCCAGTAAATGAGATCTCCTTGGACAGTAGTGGAAGAACCACTAAATTTCCAAATTTGCAGAGGGTTATTAAAATTAGGAGAAAAAAAATCCTAGGATGCGAGTAATTTCTTATATAGAAATAATTCATTATGTGTGGCTTCATGCAGATTCTTGATGTGCAAGACCCATTGCTAGTACAAATTTATGTAGGTTCATGGAACACAGGGTTGTTATGTTAACGGATAATAATGCTGTGGCTCCAAGCCCATGTATTTTAACTGGCTAACAAGTTCTTCCCCCTGCACCCCCTTTCCTGTCTTCAAAAATTTGTTTTAAAATTTAATGTTTATTCATTGGGAAAGAACCCATGCTTAATTGACAGCATTGCTATGCATATTGCGATATATGCATAGAGTAACATTGTCAGAGATCCAGAGATGGACTAGGTGGAAACAATGGCTTTCCAGGTAGGATTTCTTTTGTTCTTCATTTTTGAGCACCTTTCTCTGATTGGAAGGTTCAGATAATGCTGCAGTATGGCAGATTTAGATTCATATCAGCTGTGCTTATTTAAAACTATGCTCAGATCATATTTTCCTGCATTCCTCCTACTCAACAGACATCGGTTTGTTGTTAAAATAATAACACATCTCAGCAATATAGTCTTCCTTTGATAGCCTGTTCAATATATTTTTAGAATGTAATTAAACCATATCAGTGCAGTGACAGCAAATTGATGACCTTTTAATTATTTCAGGACAGCTGAGTGCATAATCATTTCTCATATACCTTGAGAAAACAGACAATGCTTTGTGAATTAATAATAAATTTAAATATGGCAAGCTCATTTTGTTTTTCACTTTTAAACATATGATCTAGTTCTCGCTGTGCACCAGGGAGATGTGAATAGATGTATACTCTGTCTCAACATTTGCTTTGCTAGGAAGTTTGTGAAGCTGAATCCTTCAAATCCTGGAAGCCGTGTGAGCAATGCGTGTCAGACGCATGTGACCAATGTGGATATATTTTTTGGCCGGTTCTGAATTTGTAATCTGGGCTGTGAACCTTTGGAGTATGTGATCCTTTATGATGGACCTTCCTGTGCCATTGATGACGAGGTTCTCACCTCCAACATGACCTCCAGCACAGCTGAAGCACAGCATGGCCAGGGCAGAGCAAGCCACTCACTCACTATGCTCTGCAAGGGCATATTTCTCATGGCAGGACTTTGGCCACCATACTGGGACTTAGAATCTGAGGAGTGTGTGCAACGCAGACAGCAGCTGTGTCTCCTGGGAAAGTTTTCATTTTCCCTTTTTTATTTTGGTAAGCCCAGGTAACAGCAGGTGCCCAGGAGGCTCAGTTCAAACACAGGTCCAAACCCAAAGCAACAGAGGCCTCAGCTTTTGGTCTTTGTCACCTGCACAGACAAGGACGTGGGAAGATGATGTCCATTAATTTAGCTCTCAGACTGTTACCATTGATACTGATCTGCACAGCTGAGTCCCAAAACTCTCAGGAGGTCAGTGGGCTCTGTACTGACATGGGAATTACTACAGAAGAGTAATAGAACAAGTCTTGTAAACACTTTGGGGAATAGCGTTCCCCGAAACGGAAGTATTTCTAAAGACTTTGCCTCATCAACCTTTGACCCAATAACCAAGCACAGAGTGGGGGCTTGTACAAAGCTGAAAAAAGACTGGATGTGGGAGATGATGCCTTTTTTCCCTTAATGAAATTAAAGTCAGCTATTTAATCTTTCGCAGGACTTTTAAAGTCATTAATTCAAGAAAGAAGTAGGACTGCTTTATAACAAAGCAGCTCAAGTAAGTGATCTTGATTTATTACTGTGTATGGGGAACATACACTGCGTCTTGAGTAGTTTTTGCTGGATACACTTTATAAGTGAATTGAGCTTATGATTTGCTGTCATATAGTTCACTTCAGTTTTGTTCTTGCTGAGTTTTTTGGTGTGTCTTTCTCTCTTGGCCATTTCCAGCACTTTGAGTGTTTCCACTGCACTGTCCATGTCAAAGATTTCCATTAAGGGCATGCCTTTATGATGATATAGACATTTAGCTTTCTTTTAAGTGATGGGAAAGGGGCAATAGGACTTACCTGAAGAATGATACCCATGCACTTTTACACATCCAAAAACCAGCCATAGAGCAGATCCAGAGAAGAACAAGATCAGGGCCTTCTCATACAATTGCAAAGAGCGCTATAAGTAAAACGTGGCCATCTTGCTCTACTTATCTTCAATGAAAAAGCATTGATTAAAACTTTCTCTGCTGCAAAATGGGGGATTTTTAAGATAAACTACCTAGTTTGTGCCATTTCAGACCGGTTATCTAATTCATAAAGTTTCTTCGGTGAGTTAGACCATGCAACATGCTTTTGGCCAATGCAAAGCTATTATCTAAAATGGCTATACAAGGAAAAACATTCTCTCCTTTGTTCCAGCAACTTAGCATTTATTTTCCACCAAAGGCAGCAAGCTGCTCACCACAGCTCCTCGCCTAAACCAAAGGATCTCTACTTCAAACATTATCAGCTGTGCCCTACAGTGTTGCCACAATTCCTAACAGATGGTGGAATGTCTATACACTGTATTGTTCGGATTAAACTGCATGAGGACTGTATGTGAGTAATATTCCACTATGACTTGGAAGCAGCCAATCTGGGAAAATTCAGTGACAGCACTGAAATTCACAGTTCACGCTACGTATTGCAGCACACTGTATACAGTGTGGTACACAGTGTGATACACTCTCCTGAACACCCCCGAAACAGGGAAAATGACATTAAAGTATCGTAGTATTTTTCCAAACTTCTGAATTTCCTTGCTTTTATGAATGCTTTTTGACCCAAGCTTCTGTGGTTTAATTTCCTGTAGGTATCAAGTAACAGTGAATCAAGCAAAGACCTTAACCTTTAGTCTCTTTTGCATTTCAAGCTGCCTCATCTTGACAGTGTTTAAACTGGTGTTAATTCCCCTCCCTTTCTTCCCCCTCCTCACTAAACGGTTGCTCTTTAGTGTTGTAGAATGATCTGAGCTAGCTTTATTAATTGGGTAGGTTTTGAACACCACCACCACGACAGACAAAGTCAGCAGTTTTCTAGCTACGGTTAAATACAGTTTTGCTCAAGTGCTCTGGGACTGCTCTGGGCAAAAGCTTGCACCACGCAGAGCAGCAACTGCGTTGTCTGACACAGAGGAGTCCCGGCACTGCTCTTTCAAGCTGTTTCATGGTGGTGATATGAGAGGAACTAGGCACAACATCAGGGCCTTGCATTTACAGCAGGTTTGTTCTCCTCTGGTATAGCTATGCTTCGGTTGAGATACCTCAAGCTTACAGCAGCATCCCAGGGTGATCAAAGATACCACTTCTGTGAGTTGAGGAATCGAGAAACTACCGACTTCAGAAATCACTAAAATATGAAGGATTTAACTTACGCTGCAGGAATGGAAAGAATGCATAGCCAGTTGTGTCTTGCTTAATTTTCTACTGTTTTCCACACCTTGCCTTTCCTACTTTTCTGTTTAAAATCTGTCTGTGAGGCTGACTTCCTAACCTGTCATCTATGCCATAACCTGCCAACTTTTTATGTTCCTTTCTGTCTAAAGAGAAACTCTAAATATCATTATTTGTATTACACAGGCAAAAAATTTTTGCTTGTTTGCTTGCATCTGAGGCAATACCTCAGGAGAACACATACCTTGCTAAAGGCAAGGCTCAGGCAAGAGAGCAGCCCATTAAAGCAACTGATCTGCCACGTGCCAACATCTGCGCTAACAAACAGCACTTACTCACTTTCATATTCTTTGAATTAAGGGCTGCTTCTGCCTCAGAAAAGTTTAGCATGAGTGATTAGAGATAAGGTTCTGAGGAGAATGTGCCCTGTGATAGGAAAGAGAATTTAGGTGTTAACACGATTTTTAACTTCTAGCTGAAAAGGTCTTGGTGAAATCTTTGTGTTCTTGGTCAAAAGCATGTTGCCTTAAATAAGAAACTGTAAGTGTTAATAGATATGTGTATCATTTGTGCAGTAACTTGTAGACACGCAGGAAGCCTTGTTACAAGACTTACCGAGTGGGTGAGGCTATGTTAGCATTTTGTTATCAGAATCCCAAATGCTCTGTTGGACTTGTCTGACAGGGTTGGGTAGCTCGATTCTGGGATGGTTTCCCAGTGAGTAGGAGGAGTTAATGGATGGGACCCTGTGGGTGGCTGGACCTTCTTTCTTCATCCACAATGCTGTGCTGCACATTAATGTCACGGTAGCAAAACACCTCCAGATCAGATTGACTCAGTCTGGTCACAGACATATACCCTTTAAATACCCTTTATAACTCCTTTCTTCAGATCTCTGGAGCTTGCAGGGGAGCCTAAACCTAGGACCCACCTCAGGGCAAGTTCCTGCCAGGATCAGTTTCCAGGGATGTGAGGGATTTGAGGAATTCAATTTTTTTTCAGGCTATGCAAGTCTGAAATAGCTTGGCATCTTCAGGCTACTCGCTTTTGCAGTAGCTTCAGTAGTTTTGCTACTGGCTTCAGGCTACTGCAAACTATATTGATGGCCTGTTTCTATCAACCATGTGTATTTTTACATTTTTTTTCCCCTATAATGTGTGGAGATTTTTTTTTAGTATATTGAGAAAGGGATTTAAGGACTTCTTCTGGTTTTCTAAAGGGGAGTTTATACCTTTCACAGTATTTTGTACTTTTCATCCTCTTTGCTTCTGTCACGCCCGTTTTCACTTTGCTGAGCTAGCTCTGTTTTGATCCTGTTGTTACAGGATTATACATCTGAAAATGTCAAAACTAGAAATTCTCTGAAACTTGGGGTGCTTTGACTCAGACTTTAAGGAGTAGCTGAGGAAGGCCTCACTATCCCCACCTCTGCACAAGGACCTGTGCGTTCTCCTCTGCTGCGGTGGGCAGGGCGGTGCGGCGCAATGCAAGCTGAGGCAGCGGAGCCACAGCGAAGCGGTTCTCCTCTGGCTGGGTGCTGGCTTTCCGAAGGAGCTTAGCACACATTCCCTGCCTGCATTTCTTCTCTTGGCCTTTTGGTGTCATTCTGTGATTAACAAGGAGAGCAAAGAGCCTCGAAAATGCTTCTCCCCTCTTTTCAGAGCAACGCAGAGTTGGTAGTAAACGATGATACCTGCTGAGAAGGCATCGAGCACAACTAATCTCATACAAGTTAAGGGTGAAGTTAAGGCTATATATTGGGCCCAGTTCCTACTAAGGTCACAGAGAAAGCGTGCCCATCACTTTCAGTCAGTAAGATGACTTCATATTTAGGTCAGTAATGCTCAGCTGTAAATGAGATGGGGTAAAAGGTTCAGGAGAACCCTACCTGGCCCTGCCTTGGCTCAGCCCATGCCCTGGAGAGCATCTCTGCGGATCGTGTTGGCCAGATGTGGTGGCACGGACAGCTGCTTGGTGCAACCCAGGTGAAGGGAGGGGGGCACAAATGCTCCCTGGCAGTGCATGCCTGGGCTGCAGCTGAAACCTTGAGAGGAAAAAAAGTGAAGAGTCCCTGTTCAACATACTGCTGTTCATAAGGAGAATTCTAAAACTGAACTCAAAGAGATGAAACGGGCATGGGAAAGTCCTGTGCGATCAGCTGCTGTGGGGCTGTAGTGTAATGCATATCTGCAAGCAGGAAAACATCATTCTCTGTGTCCTCAGGACGCGGGAAAGGCTGTGCTCTGGTACACACTCCTGTGTTTTGTGGAGACAGGGTTGAGTACACAGGGGAACGAAAAATGTGGTAGAACTGTACAATGATGGATTTTTTTTTAGATGGCTGATTGGTCTGAGGGAAAATTAATTGATAGGATGTTTTCCTAGCAATTTTTTTTTTTTTAAAAAAAGGTCAAATGGAACATTTCCTTTGATCTAAAAGAAAACATTCCAGCACTCAGAAGAGCGTGTTTGTGTATGGAGGAGTAGTACAGATTTTTGCTGGATTTTACCTCCTCAATTGGAAGATTTTTTATAGATCTCCTTAAGTGGTATAAATGAATAAAAAGCATAGAGTGAGCACTCTGGAGCAGATGCTTCATGGTTGCATGGACAGACCCAACTGGCCAGTGTCTACAAACTTGGACTGGGGTCCATTTGGTGCCTGCAGAGAAATTGCACAACACTTTGAGCCTGTTAGGCTGAAATATCTAATAGCTGTTTCAGGATCTACAAAATTGGGAGGCACTTGAGAAATGATAATGCAATCCTGCCAGCCACTTTGAAAGGAATAATTTCTTTTCTATGGAGCTATCCTGCAGAAGACAATTTAGTTTGCCATCTTCCTGAAACCTGCTCTACCAGCTAAAGGCATGGAGAAAAGCATTGCATTTGTGGTAGTGCATAAAATTTTTTTGTTTTTTTTTCTAATGAGCTTTCTTCAAAAAGTAGTTTTGCTTTCTTTGAGTGCAAACAGATATTTATAGCCTTTGGTAAGGGCTCTGCTTGAATATGTGTAATAACTAGCACCAGAAAGAGCTTCACCTTCCTTCAGGCTTTCATTAAATGCTTCTAGAAAATTTGTAAATATTATAACAATTATTCCCTTCTTCTTTTTTTCCCCCTCCTCCCTACATCTCTCTCTAGGAATAGGAAGTAAATTGATGGAGTTGGATACCAAGCACTACATTCTGCAACATATCAGATTAAAAATACTGAAAAAATAAAATAACACCCACCCACCCCCAACTTTAAGGAACTTGGACAAATTTGCATTTTTGCTGGCTTTATTTCACAACACTGCTGCATTATATTCTCCTTTTCTTTAAACTCTCAACATGGTGGAAAATACTTAGTTATGAGACTCCTTTCAGAAAAAAGGATTTAGCCTTCATTGAGCCATCTAGGGATAATTTTCCAGAGACTGAAAAGATTTGATACTGTCAATTCCTCTGAAATAACCAAGATGCTGAAGAACAAGAGTGTTAATTCTGATTGCAAAGTATTTCATGACCTAAATGCCTGAGCAGAGAGACCACCAATACACGAGAATGTTGCAATGTGTTCCAGAACATACTTGAAGCTATTTCCAGACATGGGAGTCAGTCAGTCTTTCCTTACTTCATAATAACAGTGGCAAGGTCTAAAAACCAATGGGTTTTAGCACATGTGTAAAACTCAGCAAGCCTGAGCTCCCCAGCCCATTTAGGGCATTGACAAAGCACTCATTGACTTCCAAAGGTTTTGAATTGGTTTCAATCTTCTTGGCTAGTTCTTTCACCCTGCACCAGGGTTGTCAGGGATGGGCCTGTAGACTCTTCTCCATGCCCGTACCAGGTCTGCAGAGATTGCTTGCTTTTGCTGAGACCCTATGAGTCGTTGCAGTGGGTGTCCCTGCTTCTGGTGCCTGGACAAACCGGTGAACGTGGTTTGGGAAGGAGAGTCGTGGCAGAGGGGAAGGAGAGGTGTGGCATGACCTTGATCTGCCCAAATCCTTTTGCCTCTCTAGCTCTAGAAAATGCATGTGATTCAGGATAGAAAGCTTGACAGCTCTCATTAGACAAAACTTTCTGGATGTAATTATCTTTTGATTTTGAGGTCTTTTCTCCGGTCCTTCAGCGATAACATGCTGACAACTGGTGTCTTCTGGAAGAGTGGGGTTTTTTCTTTTCCAGTCTGCTTTTGAATGATGTTCTGTCAGTCTGCAGGAAGAAAAAAATGTCGTGGTTTTTTTTTTTTTACCCTGTACCAAGGTGCTGGCCTTCTTCCATAAACCCTATTCTCTACAGAGATAGAAGACAGAAGTACTTTCTGAACCAATTCTAGTCTTAAAGTATAGAGTTTGGTTTGAGGTTTCATGCTGAGGTTTGGAGTGACTCATGTTTTGCAAACAGGTCTACTCAGTCTCACAGTTACACCACCTATTTAAGGTAGAAATATGCAAGCTAGTACATAATGCATACTGCCTGCATGCTCCAAACCACAAGTTGCTCAAAAAAGCCAGAGTGGTGAATCCTGCTGGGAAAGTTCAAAATAATGAAAGAACAGCCACTTCTTGCTCTATTGCTGCCTATGACAGCTATATTTATGATGCCAAGTCACACAGGGAATATGAAACTAAAATATAGTTAATAAGAGCCTTCAATCAGTGCTGGTTACTCAAATTTTCCATCAGTACCTTCTATTGTGATTTCAGTGCTGTTGATCTTATAGAAAATAAGTAGCCTCTTTAGAAAGATAGAAGATATTTTGTATTCTTTTGCTCAAATATTGCTTTATGTCTTATAATTCAGGACATTCTCATTCTTCCAGAAACTTGCTTTGTTCAAATGTGAATAAATACATTATCATCTTTTAGAACAGGTAACATGGAAAAGGTTATTTTACATTTAAAGAGATTTTTTTTTTTTTTTTTTGCCTCATTGGTCTAGATTTTGCAGAAGGACAACAATAAAGCATCAGAAAAGCCAGCAGAGGAGAGCGTAGTGCTAATGGAAACAGACGTATTTTTCCATGCTCCTTAAGAAAAACAAAAGCAGCTGCCACTTTTTGTTGAATGGTGTCTCTGATTGGACAGAATCTGTTCTGTGCTATTCTTTTGCTCTAATGGGGGCAAATAAAATATTCTTCTGTATAACCCAGGGGAGTAGTTAGCCATCTCCTCTTAATTTGAGTGATCTTTAGATTTCTTATATGAGGTTCTGAATCAGACAAAGTGCTCAGAGTCAGCTCTTATCTCTACATAGTAAATAAGGTTGAAATTTAAAAAAGGCCATTAGCAATCAATACGGCTGGGAGATTTAATTTCCAGCACATGCTTGTTTTGTTTTATTGTTATATACTCTAACAGTTTCAAGGGATCATTTCCTTATTATTACATTTGCAACATTTTTCTACCTAACCTGCCCTTCTCTGCTCACACTCTTTGCTATTTGACTGATCTTCTCTTGCAGTGCTGCTACCTTGTTGAAGGGCTGGAGGACAGTGGTCTTACCAGAGCAGCAACAGGCTGTGCCGTTTTGTGGCTAGGATGCTGAGGGAACAATAAAAAAGAAGAATGGCCAGACCCCTCCCTTGAGGTAGGAAGTACTCCTCTTCTGCCAGCTTGGGAGTTAGGGCCAATTCACTGCTCTGAGCTCTCCACCTGTGGTAGAAAAGCAGAAGCCGTTCCAAACAAAGCTCCCTTGAAGCTCTTCTTCAGGATAAAAAGCAGCTGTTCAACGTAATGGTTCAATAATATACTGCCCTTTCTATAACTTAATAGATCAAACACTGTTGGGGCAGAGATTGGAATTCCTCATCCCTGTCATCCTTGTCATAGATAAGAGCATCTTGGCTCAAAACAGAACAAATAAGTCAGAATTAATTAGAAAAAAAAAAAATTAAAAAAGGTATCATAAGACAGCAAAACTGCTGGAGAATTTGTGCTGTAAAGTTAGAGCTGCAGCTTGCCTGATAGCTGTGACTAGTCTGTATCTGTTTGCCATCCCAAGACTAAAAAGCAGAGAGAGAAGCTAAACGAACCAAGGAGTTAAAAAGTGTTTTACCCCAGAAACATGCAGAGGTGCTTGTGATTTGTCTTGTAGCATCCGCTGTTAAGTAAGATAGTTGTTTCACCCAGAAAAATTTGGAAGTGATCCCTCGTGCAGTCATTATGGTTTTATGCTGGTGGTCTCAGTGAGATTCATAAACAGGATTCAGCTTTAATGTCAACTAGCCAATATTAAAACATTGATTTGAGGACTTCTTATAAAAGTAGAGACTTACAAAAATGTAGTATTTTACTTATTCCGTATTCTGCAAGGGATTATTATGAAAGCCAAACAAAATTACCCAAAGTAAGATTTGGTTCATAGGAAGTCTCTCTGTAAATATGTATGTGGGATGTTTCACATACTGAGAAATAAATATTCTTGCTGTGTATTGTACATTGCTGTAGACAGTAGAATTTTGATGTAATATATCAAACACCTCTAGAAGTAGTCTTCTTTTACTCAACACAATTTTGAAAGCAAATCATGTCATACAGTCATTAGAAACAGGTTTAGTTTTGTGTGTTCCTGACACGAGAGTACAAACATTTTTAGTTTAGATATTACAACACCTTTGAAGCATGAAAGTTGATGCAACCTATTGTATGAAGCCTCTGTTCTGGTCTGTTTCATTAGTCCTATTACATCTATATAGAAATAGTTTAAATTTGCTTAAAAAAAAAATACATCAACTAGTTCACTATCACCTTCATTTCTGATAATTTGTCAAGACCTGATAATTTAAAAAGACTGTGGCCATGCTCTGGAGTAAGTTAGATCTAGGTACTTACTATCAGTTATTAATTAACACAGTGATACATATTCTGCCATATATTTAGCTAGTAGGTAGCTAGTAGGTATTTTTGAAAGGAATAAAGTGATAACAAAAATAGCAATGTGATAAATTTCTATTCTAAGACAAAATACCTTTTTAGGCAGAATTTTCATTGACAGAATAACCTGCAGTGTGGGACTCCAGCGTAGAATAAATGATAAGAATATGGCTTTCAAAAGTGGTTATAATTATTATACCTTTCAGTCTAATGCTATTTGTCAGTGGTTTGGAGGGTGTTGAAAGAGGTGTACAACTTTTTAGAAAGACAAAGATGCAGCTTCATCCTGGAAACTTAGAAATATTCCCCCAAAGCCTTTGTTTGCCCTAATATTCCATAATGTTAGGCTTTTAGAGTCAATAACCCATTAGTAATCAAGAGATGTATCATTTATTAATTATGCACCATATTAATATTTAATCTTTTGGGTTGCCGAGCATATTTCTAAATCTACTTTTTAATTACATTTAAAAAAATAAATCTTCAAGGCAACCATTAGAAAAGTCATTTTTCTGCACATTATGACTTCAATTACTTTGAAACAGCTGTCTGTGAACTCTTTGCGATGGTACAGTACTTGGTAAAATGGCCATCTCAGCTCATCCACGCTCTTCACTCGTTTGAAAGCTAATTGAATATTAGAGCAAAGGGAATGTTACGAAGAATTTCCTATGAGCACTAAAGTACTCTGGAATTAGACCTGGAAATGTGGTGCCAACCTCCTGCCACCGCCCACTTGGCAGGAGGATGCTGGCCAGTGATAAACAACCATCTGCCTCTAGCCTGAGCTGAGACTTCTGGCTTGCACGGTGCAGCAGCAGTATTAAAGAGCCTTTCTGCCCCTGGGGTTGGGAAGCTTGTTGCCCAGACTCAGGTTCCTGGGCTTGGAGGAGCTAGGGGGAGTCAGGTAGTAGGGTCAGCTCCTCGGAGGTGCGCACAGAGGCAGGACCTGTCTCAGCCCCACTGCAGGTGGGTAGGATCGCTCAGCAGGGAGCCTATCTGGGAGGTGCTGGCCATCCCTCGTTTCTCTCCCAGGCAAGCAGAGAGAGTGGGGTAAAATCCAGGGTCCTGAGTTCTGCCTGGGGAGGCAGAGCTTTCCTACACAGCTTTGCATGTATGCATGATTACATCATTATGGTAGACCGGTGCCCTATCAAATTAAACATGTTCAGAGACAAAACATAAGGTACTTTGTTTCCCAAAAGATGAAGTTTGATAATATGTTCCACTTCAGTGTCAGTTTTCCTCAGCACTCCTTGAACATGTCAGTGGATGTGCCAGTTGTAAACCACTCTCCAGCAGGTCACTTTTGATTTTCTTTGTGAAAATCCGAATTTCAAAATGTAATAGAGGAAATATTACACATGCACATCCCACCCACCCCCCCCCTTTTACCTCATGTACTCTAGTTGCAAAGCATTTGCCTATACATGATAATCAGACTCTGATTATTCAGGTATCAATAAAGGAGACAGTTTGTTTGAAAGATGTGGACTTTGGAAGGAAATTTTAATAATTTCAGAAACAGCCTCTAGAAATAAATCCCTTCAGTCATAGAAGAAGTTATCTATGAAGAAAACAGTGTAATTATTCTGAA
The DNA here is from genome assembly GCA_009769605.1 of Bucorvus abyssinicus. NCBI lineage: Eukaryota > Metazoa > Chordata > Aves > Bucerotiformes > Bucorvidae > Bucorvus > Bucorvus abyssinicus. The sequence continues at coordinate 20,445,729 of CM020030.1, read as the reverse complement.
CACTGTGTGTATTGGAGTATCCAGCTGAATAATGAAAGACAACCAGGGAAGTTAAATTACCTGCAGTATTGAAGTCAGTCTACATAAATACTATACATTAAATCCCAAAGGGCATATTCTTACTAGGAGTATAATGGCCTTAATTCAGTGAAACTTTTTCTGTTTTATAGTCTAAACCAAGAAAGAGAAGTTCTGAATGTGTTTAAATTAGGCAAATACACTCCTAAAATAAAAAGGTATCTGGAGTCTGACTCTGGCTGAATCCTTGGATATTGCATGAGACCCTTGCAGCATTTAATAAGGAACTCAAAACCAAACAGAAATTACAACACAGAAACCTAGCATCCAATTCCCTGAAAATTTTTGCATTCAAATCCAGAGCTTATAATGATTTCCTCTACTTTAAACCTAGATCCTAACTTTTCAACTAATGAGGCATTATTAGTACAAAAAAGTCTCTGTAAAGATACTAGAAATGGACATCATCTATATCACCAAAAGAAAGATATTCTTTCACAAACATATTCTTGTGTCAATCTACATAAGTAAAGTTCAGAAATGAGGAAGAACAGTGTATTCCTATCACTTGCATTTTATTTAAACACCTGCTTTTAAAACTGCATGTGTGTGTATATAATTGGCTTAGAGTAGATTGAACCTCTTGGAAGGTATAACTTGTCAAAGCTGGATCACACTGCAGCCCCTGAAAAGGGACAATATCTGTGCACGCCAGGCCTCCTGGGTTAAATTCTCTCAACTGTTGACACTCTTTATTGCTCTCATCAACTTCTCTTTCCCTCCATTTTCCCATGTGGGCCTATTAATTTATGAAGTGATGGTGAGTCACTTAATGATGCTGATGACGGGAAGAGTGCCATGGAAGTAGCCAAGCATGATTTCCCCAGGGAGGAGGTCAGAATGGGGTGCAGGAGATGCTTCTGCAGGTGGACAGGTGGGACCTTGTCCCAGTGAGTGATCCTGGCAAGGTGATACTCAGAGAGAGTATCCTCCCGGAGCCTGGCAGGGAAAGCAGTTCCTTGGGATTGTTACCTTGTCTCCTGATTGGTCCTTTTCTGTCTCCACGCTAATGCTGTGCATAGCTGAGAGAGAAAGAAAATATTAATACTTATAATACTTATCCTTCATTACATACCTGATAAAAGTGAAACTTGATTTTTCCACTAAGCTCTGCAATAGCTGGTTCCTTGAATTTTCATAAGGCATTAAAGGAATGAAGCATTATCAAAAAGACATTCTGTTACAAAAGAACACTAATCAATGCTAAGACCATTGGTTATAAATTATTCAGATTTTGTTATAAACTACTCAGATCTTAAAAAACCCCAAGCCCCAAGGTGGTGTGCAGCACTGGCAGCTGGACACGACAGCATGACTGCCTCACCTGGGATGTTCCAGCACAATACACTGCATCTTGCAGCATCTGAATAGATACAGCATAGAAATTCATGTTTCAGTGGATTATAAGGAATAAATCACTGAGTGGCCTTGCCCCCGATAGAACCTGATTGCTGTAACTTGTTGTGCATTCTTCCTTTACCACACATTAATTTTTAATGAAACCATTTCAAAATAAAGTCATAATGTGAGTCATAAATCACAAAACGGTGGTAATAAACCACTTTGGTTTATGTTAGCTCCGTGCAGATGGTACTTAAGCATTTCTACCATTAGCAGGGCATATGTGAGCATTCTATACACAGCTTTTCCTCTATTACTTCCATCTGAAATTGTGAAAATGTGGGAAGTGAAGCCAGTTCCAATCAACCTCTGGGTCACTATTTATTCTCTTAATTGAATGACGGTATGCTAACAAGTGAAGATTTTTAGCACTTCTCTGACAGCTGTAAAATATTTTTCTGTGATTTAGAGTTATAAAGACAATGCTGCTGGGTACAGCTGAGATGGAAAATGGAAAGAGAAGGGGGGTTGGAGTGAAGGAAAAGGCATGGTTAACTGACATGAGGGCTAGGCAAGGGTGAATATTTCTGTTTTATTATCACGTAGTGCACTGGCAGATCAACTGATCCTAAATGGCCACCTCTTGTTAAAAGGAGGAGCCACCTTGTAGATCTGAATATATTCTAATATATTCATATACAGAATATGAATCTTGTATTTTTAATTTTTTTTCCCTATAATTACTTTTGCAAGATATGCTGATCTCTTTTTGCTGGTCTCTTCCCTGTACTGTGGACTTTAACAGGACCTATAATACACAGCAATCAGGAGAAATTTGAAAGAAGAGCTAGACCCCACAAGCCAATGACCCACACAATACAAGTAATTGGGGTCCTAGATATCTGGAGACCTGCACAGAACAGCCTTTAATTGCTGGACAGCCTTTCTGGACACAGCTCTGACTGTAGCATTTGTAACAGTCTGGACATGGCCAGTGATGCAAGGCTGTCCTGACCAGAGCAAGGAATTATAAAAAACTAATATAGACTATTTCCACTAACCAGAAACCTTCTCTTTCTTAAACTTGGTGAGGTACCAAAGCTAAGAGAATATCCTTTATGCTTTTGTCCAGTAGAAAATGAATAAATAAGATAACTTGTAGTCATCACCTAGAGCTTTATTAATTCCCAGGTTTCAAGAATTTATACAACAATTCCCTTGGCAACTTTCACAAGTGTTTCCTTCTCTACTTCCAAACATGCAAAAATCCTGGGGCCCATAACCCATGATGATCTCTTAATTGGGCAAAATGTAATTTCCAATGAGAGTTATCCCTGTGTGCTTCATGACCCTGAGTAATGTGAAGTTTGTATTCACACCTGCAATCACAAGCTTCTGAGGGACTTTGGGAACACTGGAGTGTAAATTAACATTAACAATAAGCAAATACATAATTTATAGTTTTGGAGAGGGAGTTGTAGCATCAATATCTAGAGGAAAGAACGAACAAGTTTGAATACAGTCTGAGGCACTATGGAGATTTTCCATAGATGTTTTGATTACATGTATTAATTGTGAAAATAACTGTATCTTGATAAAACAATATTTTGATACCTTAAGAACGTGTCTAACATCAGTCAGACCGAGAAAACACCTTGTAAGTTGAGTAGAAGCTGAGGAGTCGTAGGGGTTTAAGACATTTAAATAGCCTATCTGCTCTAGTCCAGCGGAGCAGAGCTCACTTCTGCACACAGAGAGATTGGCCTGGAGGAGCTGCCTGTGCCAGCCTGCTGACTGCCCCTCTGCCTCCATGGGGTCAGCTTTTCTGGCACCAGGCGCTGGCTCCACTGAGGCCATGCCTTCTCCAGGCAGGAACCAGAGCAAGTGAAAGCTCTTGGACGGCAGCCCTTCTCAGGTATACCTCTCCAGCTACAGGGCGCGTGATCGTTACACGTTCACTTAGGCAAAAAAAATGAAATGATTACAGTGATTTTATGACAAGCACTAAATGCAAAGATTGACAGAAAACAGGCTGCTCAATGGAGGAATTTGGCCATAAGGCCATACCTTCAATTTCATGAAATGAAGACGGGGAACAGGAAGATGTGGTTGGAAGGTCCCTAGGAAAGCCATCTAACCCACCCTTCAGGCTGGAGGGAGAGAAACTGTGCCAAGGCCATTTGCTGAGAGACCATCTCAACCTGACAACATTTCCCAGCTTCTCCTGGCAGCCTGATCTCCTGTGTCTGGCTAATAGTGTCCAACAAGCATCTTTCCTTTTGTGATTGTTTTTCTCTGTGCTGTGACAAAAAGCGTAAGATTGGCTTTTTGTTTTTTTTTCCAACAGCCTTCTTATGACCATAAAGACAATTATTGTGTCTTTTAACAGTTGTCTTCTCCAGAGTAACAATTTACTCTTCTATTTTTTTTCCCCATGATCTTGAGATGATAATTCTCAACATGAGATCTCTTCTCTGAACTCTGCTCTGGATCTTTCTACACACTGTGCCCCAGCCTGGCTCTTCCATTTCAGCTGAGACTGAGCAGAAAATCTATTTCATTGTCCTGCACACTCCACTATATGTCCAAATATACATTTACCATTTTAACAGCAGAACAGTGCTAATGCAGAAAGTCTGCCACGTGCTGTATGCCTTCATTGATATATGAACTAAACACACCATGCCTACCTGTGGGGACTAGGCAATATAGGCTACTTTCATGGTGTCACCCTCAGATGCTGAGTTTTTGTCACTCACAACTTAAAATGAAGAGTTGGTTTCAAGAGACTAAGGTGCCTAGACTGAAATCAGTTGCTGTGTAAATCTAGATCTTCAGCTGTACATGCTCCACCCTACCTTGTGTTAGACTAGTGTCCTTACTCTTCTTTAAGTCTGCATAGAGCATAGGGATTGAAGGAATGACTTTCCAAAGCACAGTGAGTAGGTCTGTTTGCGATTTTGAGAGCACCGAGTTGGCAGGTACAGCTCTGAATAGCCTACTTCAGCTCAGCCAGGCCTTTCCTCAATGGCATGGAGTCAGACTGCTCTGCGAAGAGGCAGCTCCAGCTCCAGGCTGGCCTCATGGAGCGACTCTTCCTGCCAGGCACTACCCTAGCAGCATGGATTTTCTCTGCACTTTGCAACAGGGATATGTAGCTTTCAGGGTTCCTGTAGTAACAAATAGGAACAAAACAGACTCAACTGAGAAAAGAAGGATAGAGCAGCAGCTGAAAATGGATTATTTTTACCTTAGGACAGCAAAGGAGAAGGATGAGACTACTGAAATCTTGATTAAAATTAGAGAACTCAGTTCTTCCTCCCAGCACTTGCCATCACTGGGCTAGGAAAGGAAAAGCCCTATTTAAATTTACTATTTTTCCGCAGTCACTATCTCTGAGAAGAGAGGCCAATGACAAATGCATACCAGGTACTGGCAGGAACCAAATACAGAATTCCTCTTTGTCCTCTTGACTTTGATTTTTTGTAGCAACAGAAACTTAGTCCAAAGACCACTGTGAAGTGAATCTGTAAGCTGTGTTAGGCTTTGAATCAAGCATGCATAGGGGTATTTTAAGTGTGTGTTATAAAGTTATCAAATAAAAATTACCTATTTTTCAGACAGTGGTCTGGAACCATTAACAAAGTTGTCATCTTCTTCAATGTAAATGTTAAATTACTGATTTAAATGCTAAAGAGTGCAAACATATATTACAAAACTCCAAAGCTTCTTATATTTGAGATGAACAGTCAGATTTGTTTCAATGTGTTTTACTTGCCTCTTCTGTTAAAACTGTTTTAAGCAATATTGAATATAAGACAGAAAACAATTTCAGTGAATATGTCTCAGCACTGCTACAATTTTGAAGGACATCCTTTAAAAATATATATTTTCTCAAGACAACAATTTTGAAAATGATTGCAGGAAGGAAATATATTAGCAATTAAATTAGCGTGTTTTAGCACAACAAGCAATAAACTGCTTAACACTGAGTTCCTGTGAATTAAAAGCCAGAACAGCATTGGACAAAAGTCAAGGTTATGCTGACACATTTATTTCTCAGTAAATGAAGACTGTTTAGTTTTAATGCATTTGTGGTTAGCAATAGTTTCAAAAGATCAATGTAAATTCATTTTGAACTAGTAAATAATGTCTTAATGAGACTTCTGACAGCATGCTTTCACACCTTATGGTTCCTTACCTTTAAAAATGCCCAAAGGTGAACCTATTTTCCCTGGCATTTTACAATAAACAAATAACATCATGCAGTATTTTATGACTTCTGTCTGAAGTGTGTTCGGGGGAACTGCAGTTTGGTTTTAACAACTACAGAACTGTGGTCATTCAGTCCACAGTGTGTTACTGTTCTTCTCCTACAAGGGCTTAACTCTGACCCAGGGTAAAAAAGAAGTTAAATGATCCTTTTTTTTTTTTTTACTCTGTCACATGAAGTAGCTTATATGAAACAAAGTGCAGGATTTTACCATAAACCTCTGATGGTACCATGATGTAAACCATCTGCCACACAGAAACTTGCTGATGTTTATAAAAGCACTCCCCCATTTTCTATCTAGAAATGCAACTTGGTTGCCATGAAGGTCTGAGTTCTTCTACTGATATTTAATAGGTTGTTGAATCAGACACACAGCGAATCCATCATGACAGGCATAAGGATTTTACAGCATGAGTCTGAGATGGCATCATTGCTTACAAGAGTAAGGCCACTGGAGTGTGGTGCAGGTTGTCCTCAAAGAGTTGTGAAACGAGGCTTTCTTACACAGTGTTGCTGGTTATGCAGAATTTGAATCTTGCAGGAGGTCACATGTTTTTCAAAAGTGCGTCTTCAAGTCAATATGTTTGTGAAGCCAGATGAATTAGGTTGCAACCCAGCAGCCCTCCCAGTGGTACCAACTTCCATGGGGCTGTTCACATGACTGACAGCATGTGTCTGCTTTCTGACTCAGGGCACAAGTTTGAGCCAACACTACAGGTCTGAGGAAAAACAGGAAACATAAATCTTGCATAAGTTTTAAGTAGTAAAAATAACTCTGAAGCTTGCATGTAATAGATTTTCAAAGTCTGACACCTTGCAACTTGCCAGGTCTGTAAGGGAGTACTCTGGCAGACAGATATATAGAAATATTCCCCTTACTAATGATATCCAGCTCCCTTATTCTAGCTCTAATAAAGTGGCAAGAATAATAAAGTGGATCTTAAAACTGTCATGTCCTTGCGACTGCTATCCATCCCTGACCTTGAAGTAACGTAATTCAGAGGAAGGGATTGCTAAATCTTGTCAGGAAATAAGTACTTCTTTGGCTCTTGCTTTTTGGTGAAGCAAATTGCTGTTTCATGAACCATTCCTCAGGAAAAGCACACATGTTCTCAAACCTACTTGACTGTTGTTTCCTTCTCCTGGGAAGGCAGCTTGGTGAGATGACACTGAGCTCTTCCCAAAGCACCTGCCCTCATTGGGCTACAGATGTAGTCTGAGGGCTTTATAAAAAAATTTATCCTTTCCTGAACAAGGATGTCAGGATGTTATTACAGATATTTTGATAAGATTCTTCATTGCCTTTAACAGATTTGTGATTGGGCCCTTGTCCCTTCAGGTAATTCATCCCAGGGAAGGCTGATGCTTATTGGCAGAGTGATCCAGAAGTGAGGTAATGAATGTTTGAAACTCTGCACCTTAAATCGAGAACCTCTTGTGAGTACTCGCATCTGATATTTCATTTGCTTCCTTGTTTTCTAAATGTAGTAATTTAGAATGTCTTCTAATGTCATTCAAATCAGCTGTATTTTACAGGGAATGTTGAAGAACTTTGGTAAATGCTACAGAAGTGTCTGAAGATCTTAAAGGTAAAATAGATGGGTCTTAGTGGAGCTCACCTGACTCCACAGGTCTTCCAGCTGTACTTGCTTTTGGGACTACAGCTTGAGGCATAACTTAGCCCTTGTAGAAAAGAATGAACTGGAAAGATCTTAATAATGCATATGCAATTTAGTTGAGTGGAATAGCAAGTAGAAAGATTCTATAGGTGCAACTGTGTGAAATACAGTTTTGAGAATCAAAGCCTGAGACCAATCCTTCAAGCACGCTTCTAAAACTGGAAAGAAATGAATAAACCCAATCAACCTAGCAGGGACAATTAAAATAGAGTCCATAAAACTTTATGTGAAAAGTGATCAAATATAACCTGTGCCAGTAACTATACTCAAGGAAAAAAAAAATCTTTCTCAAATTGAACAAGTCAAACTATTCCGCAGCAATTCTAGAAGTCTTGCAGTAGATGAAAAGTTAAACAGGGGAAGTGATGTGGAAATGCTGGGTTATTTACCTATATTATTTTTGTTTGAGGCATTTTCTCCATTTGACCCTTAGCAACATTTGTATGAAGAGAAGAATTAATCTGTGTTCAAATTCCTCTTTACAAATCCTTTTTTTCTTTTTCCCCAAGTGAAAAATTCACTTCTTAGAGAAAACCATTCTTGAGAAAGTATGCCTCTTGTGGTCTCAGAAAACTTGTTCATTAACCCAATTTTGCATCTTATATGAGATTGTCCAACCATAACCAAAACTACACAGTGACTTAAGTGTCATACACACAGCATAAAACACTAAATGAGATACTGGGCTATCAACTGGTTTAAATAAGCACATAAAGCAGCCCAAGAAACGGCCATACTCTAATATGCCAAAAAGATCTGGCAGTGTGCAGTAGCAAGCTGCCTCAAAAGGATGAGTTGCTAAAAGGTCAAAACCAGCTTTCATGATTTCCTTTCTGTTGTTTTCAGTGTGACCAACTGCATTCAGTTTGATGTCATGATGACGAGGTTTGTCTCTTTCCCAACGTGACGCATTACTGAAGCCCTTATGCAGATTTTTTTTGTTGGAAGGGAAGTAGGCAGGTGCTTGCCTGCTACGCTCAACTAACAGGGGTGCAGACAGGCACTTTGAGAGGAAAAAGTCCATGTGGCAGCAAAAAGGACTGAGGTCTTTTTGGGTGCTCTTTGGAGGTTCTGCATGTTGTCCACCTTGCCTGCATGCAAAACAAAGCACCTGAATTAGATAGTGATCCAAATGCTACTGAGACAAGTCATACTTTCTGTGGATTTTGGTAGGCTTTGGACCATGGTCTTTGTCACCCTTAGTTCTCCAGACCAGCCTTTGGTTTTAGTTGGTTCTGTATGCATCTCTGGAGGCATGCACTTGATCCAAGAGGTCATATGTTTTTAACAGCTTTATGACACTTCACCTCTAACCTTGACTTGTAGGGATGTAGGATTGTGAACTTGCCCCTGACTGTATAACTGGACCATAGAGTTAACAAGACACCAGTGAATTTGCTAATGAACTTGCCCAGAGGTACAGGAAAGGGTCAGTTCTGCACTTTCCCCGAGACAAATTGAACCATAAATTTTACAAGTTTTTGTTGACATTAATTGGGTTACACTTGTGTAAGAAATTCTTCTTTCTTGCTCATTTGTCTTGCGAGTTGATTGCAGTGCCAAATATTTCTGCCATGCCAGTCACTCAGCCATGTGATTTCCAGGCTTAACAATTTCTCTGAGACACCACAGACTCAAGCCTCACTGTAGTTTATTGCTCAATAAACAACAAAAACTTCAGATATTTCACCAGACTGCTGTTCTCGGAGGGTCAAAGCAAAACTCCCATTTAAAGAAAATTTTCTCCCAGCCTCCTCTTTTTTTATTAGTCCTTTATTCACATCTCAAAACCACTGGGCCTTGAACAAAAGGCTCTTTTCAGAACAGTCACTTCTGTTCAAGATTAAGTGAAGTGATTTATTACATTTATGTAGTGTTAGGCAGTGATCATTCAGATGTTAAATTAATGGACTTTTCCTCACCAGTTCCTTGCCAGTTCCTGTGGTATTGTTAATGTACCATTTGATCCAGAATACATGAAATAATCCTCTTGCTAGCTCCGGAGAAAGACTTGTTCTTTGTCAGTGTTGTTAATCCCCAGTAGGGTGAATTGCCATGCCCATACATAGGGAGACTTGAGGGAGTTTTGTGTTCAAAGTCTGTCAAAGGCAAAGGTGCTTGAGCTGTGCTGTGCTCTGAGGAAATTTTGACACTCCTAGGAGCCACTCCAGTGCAGAGGTACATAATTCAGTGAGAAACCCTAGGAGACTGGAGATAGAAAGGCTGAAGTAGCCCACTGCTGCACATTGGCACATCGCTGTTCCAGCTAATGCCCTTGGGATCTGCAGACTCATTCTTCAAGGCGTTGGAAAGATGCTTGCTGCAGGAAAGGAGATGCTGGAAAAAAGGATGGCAACCTCACTCACTGGAGAGGTTGAGACATTTTCAGGAATAAATGTCTGCTGGGAAGAATATGGAAAGATCAGTAAATGTAATTTTAGCTGCAGCTCTTGTGAGTGAGATCCTGCATTATGCAGAGCCACAAACAGGAGGTTTCCTTAGCTTATGTAAAGACAGCACAATGTGACTTCTCTTGCATACCAAAAGCACGGGAACCCTCGAAGAAGCGTACTGCAAGTAATCGATTCCCACCTATAAAAGAAAAGAGGCACACAGAGGGGTTACATTTTGTTTTGTTTTGTTTCGTTTAGTTGTTTTATTTGTCTTGGTATAAGCTTCTTTGTTAAAGCCAAATTCTCCAGTTCAATGTGCCAGACTCATAAATGTGCTTGCTCTTAACTGGAAAAGCATTGATATTCTGCCATCCTCAAAAACCGTGGTTTTCCAAATCTCTGTGACTCGGTGCTTGTCAGGGCAGAGATCCAAGCAGAACAGTTTGGTCTGAGAAAAGATGACTGAGCAGTTTACTGTCATGTAGGACCTCTATATAAGATTTCAGCTCAAAAGGGTACGTTTAACAGTAAGTTGCCATGACACAATGACGTGCCTTGGAGACATGTCCAGGGTAGTCCTAAACTAGCTGGTTATGGCCCTGGAGGGTGTACATTTAGGCTGACATTTAGTCCCAGATTTCTGCTGGGACTGACATAGCCTTGGGGAGCATCAAGGGTTAGGGCTGGGCTCAAACCAGGACAGGGAGGCTCATGGTGTACCAGTCCTGGCAGGGTGCACCACTAATGCGGTTTCTGCTACCTGAGCCATCTGTGGTACCTTTGTGTGGCACTGGGCTGTGTGATCAGGGCTCTCATCCTGCTGACCGGCTAATTGGCCTTGTAGGTTTTCTGACCCTTTGATTCATTAAAGCCATTACACAGAAATTGAGTTTTAGGCATTATGTCAGTCTCTTCGTATTGAGCAAATTCACTTTAGTGGTGTATAGCATGTGTGTTTGCGAGGCAGCTGAAGCTTGGGAGCTGTTAACCAGCGATAAGTCACACAGACAGAAATACATGCTTAAGTACTCTGAATTAGGTTGGTTTTCTGAGTAGCAAGGCAATGCAGTTGGTTGTGTGCTCAAATGTAAATATGTGGTTAAGTTCTACTCATGCCAATGAAATCTAAGCATGTGCTTAAAGTTGAGCAGTTTATTGAATTGTGGCAAAACTGAGCAGCCTTTGTAGAATTAATCAATCTGAGCTACTTTTTATGTATGCAACCCAAAGAGAACTGTACTGCTTCTGTGTGATTTTTAAACATATCCTTCAGTTAAATCAAGGATACAGACACAAATGGTAGTACACATTATATGGATTTATTTCATTCTCTGGAGGATTCTGGGTCATTAAAGCAGTGAATGGATTACAAAGAGGCCTCTCAAGTGTTTGCTGGAATTTGCAAGGAATGAATGAATTACTGTTTGTTTTATGACTGGAAAACATCTTTCTATGGATGCTGCAGATCATCCTGACTGACAGACATAACGTGCTTTTGCTGTGTTTTGAACAACCATATTTATTGTATTCAGGTCAGAAGTAAAAAAATGAAAGATAAGCAGAATGTCATAGTAGTATACTATTAAAATAGACTGGAAAATAATATAGGTTCAATGCAAATGATTATTTATTGCTCAGCATGGTTACTTTTCCTGCAGTAACTCTCAGGCTACCACCAGGACCAGTGTTCCATTGTTACACAGACACATAGTACACGACGTAAGAAGCTTGTAACACATGTAAACCCTGTCTAAATGCCTGTACACAGATTTATATAGGTTTACATAGATTTAATTTGAAAGCAAGATTGAATTTTCCAAAGAACTAGAAGAACTTCTGAGCCTTACAAAGGAGGATGTTCCATCTCCAGCTGGCACAGAAATGTTGTGTGTAGATACAACCAAAGGCAAGACATAACAAGTAAAAGTTAAAAATGTGAAAAGCAAATTTGTTGTGAAGGACAAGAGGCTAAAAGGAGAAAACTCAGGTCTGTCCAACACTTTCAAGAATGATGTGGGCCAGCTTCCTTGCTGCACACATTGGCTCCAGAGCACCTGGTTGTCAGCTGCCCTCTCCGTTTTTGCCATGCTGGTCAGGTGGGCAGAAGGGATCTGGCATCGCTTGCCTAAAAGGACAATAAGTTTTTGGGCTAGTTAGATTTCAGAATGGGGGAGTTCAAGTAGCAGACGGGCAAAACTGCCCCCTCACTCCTTGCCAGGCTGGTGGTGAGGACACTGCTGTCACCCCCATGTTCACTTGTCCCCTCTCTTGTCAGAGGCAATGGGGATGTTCTTTGCTGCTGCCTGGCTTGTCCATCCAGAGACACCTGATGGTGAAGAGTGGTCAGTAATAAACAGGTTAGTCCTCTGCGGATATTTTTTCTTTTCTGTGGTATGGCTTATTCAACCAACGAAGAGTGAGCATCGAGACTTTGATTCCTGACTTGTATTCAGTTCCTGGTCCTGGCAGCAAACAGACTCCTTGCTTTAATTTGACTGCTTGGTTTTCACTCTGCTTTGGATGCTAAATTCCATACCAAATTTATGTAGGAAAGATTTTGGTGGTGTGTGGTGCTTGCTAAACACAGGCAGCAGCGTTATTTGCCTTGCAGCTGTCAAAAAGCAGCAGTCTGTTGAGAAGTGATCACATTCAGCAACCACAAGATGCATTCGGGGAATTGGTACTGTCAGCGTTTGATATTAGCACTCAATGGCATGACTGTAATAATTAATACATAACGATAACACAAGGGCTAATGAAATTAGTAATGCAATTACTATTAATACTTCGCAGGCTAACCTAATCACTTGCATTGCACCCACTCTGTTGTGTTGGGGGGTTTTAAAGCATGTGTCTCACCATTTTACAGGGACATACAACTTCTGTTGGCTGTGAAGAATTAAGGACAGGATTGTCAGTTGAGGGGAAAAGGTAGCTGAGAATAACAACCATAGCAAACATAAGGAAAGAATTGGAGGATCTGCGTTTCTGGTTTTATCGATATTATTATCAGCAATGTCAGCAAATACATGTTCTAGGTCACTTAACTGAATGGAAAACATCCAATAAGACAGCCAAATTAAACAAAAATAGAGGCTTTCTACCTTGAGTTCAAATAAAGCACAGACAGTAGGCGGCAATGGAAAGTCCATTAAATTTTAATTTGCTAGTCATTAAAGTATGCCATTCATTTGTAATATTACATGGCAAGGAAACCCAAGAACAGAAGTGTACAGCTTACTGTTCTTAATGGTCGTCTTATAAATTTCTGTCTGTGATTATGATCAGTTCTTTCTTATCATCCATGAAATTTATGAACCAATTTATTACATCAGCTGAGTGAAAATACCAGATAATGCAATGCAATAAAAAAGTAGATACTGATTTTAAGAAATCAGTGTGTCCTCCATGGTCTCCTGTGAGAAGAGCTAGAAGTGAGCACCTAATTACTTCAGCAACATTAAAAACAACTGCAACATAATGGCGTATGGAACCATTTAATCAAAATGGACACACAACACTCTTGTAATTATATGAAAAGGTCATGGAAATCATCAATTTAGACGAATATGATGTGAAGAATATGACTTAAAACTTCCAGTAAAGCTATCTCCTGGAGATTATTTGAACCACAAAAAAGTGGTTTGTATTTCCAGTTTAATAGCTGAGGGCACAATGCCATACTGTGTGTTTTGGCTTGTGAGATCTCAAAGCAGAACTTTCTTAATTGGAACTGCTCAGATACACAGCATGGAGGTTTTTTCAAGTAACATACCTGCTGCTGGAAAATATAACTGCCTACGATTTAATTATATAGAAGCTATACTTTGGCTTTTTGATTGGTCCTGTGAATTTCTCCACAGACCTGAAACACCAATTCATCTGTTTTAGCAGAAGCAAAGGAAAAATGTACTGCTTTCAATTTCCTTTTTGGTATGCAGTAATGGATAATTTCCAGCTCTTGGAGAAAAAAATGGCCCAGCCTATACCTGGGGGTAACCTAGTTCCACCAGGTAATATAATCTGTTTTCCTTGCTGCAGCTGAGCAATGATTGACCTCGACATCTTGATTTTGGGCAAGACAATGGAGCAGGAAGAAAATCTGATCCTGGAAAGTGGTAGGTGCTTTGAAGTGAAAGGGAAATACGCATTTATGTGACTATCGGGGTAGGGCCAATTAAAGCGTAGACCCAGGGGATACTTTTACATGGCCCAAAAAGTACTGTGCTCTTACCAAAGCCTGACATTGATTGGCCACCGGAGAAGAAAAGAACAGTATTGTAATTTGCCCATGCTATTACGGCGTTTCTCTGTTGAGCTGAGGATCCCATGAGGATGGCCTCATTAATGCAACAGTTTTGCTTCTGGTAGGTATTTGGAACTGTGCTGGTATCTTTGCACATGTCAACGGTTAGGGCTGGGCTGACCTCTAGGCGAATGGCAGATGATCTCTATTAACCCCTCTCGCCTCCCAGAAGGGGAAGAGAAAGGGAAAAAGGGAGAGAGACAGATTCTGTGGGTCAGGTGCTGGGGAAGTCCCAGACTGAACTCAGTGGCAGATGGGAATCAAATTCAGGAGCTGGATTCAGGAATTCACGGATTGTGACCAAAGGAAGAACAGACAGTGTCCTCCTCAGACACTGGCCATTGAAGAAGAGAGTTTGACCCTTGTGATCCCTCAGCTTTATACCAAATATGACGTCTATGGGATGGAACACCTTGTTGGTCAGTTTAGGGTCACCTGTCCTGTCTGCTCCTCCCCGCAAATGTGGTCTCTAACTTACTGCACCCCCACTGGGGTACACAGGATTTAGCAGTGACCTTGGTCTGCACAGGAGCGAGTATAAGCAAGAGCCCCTCCACATTCCAATTCTTAATGGTAACTATAAACATCAAGCATTATCACTTCTAGAAGCAGTCACTGTCTGCAAAAATGTGCCATTAGCTTCGGAAAGCGCAGTCACTTAGAAGACAGTGAGCTGAAAAATAAAACCTCTGAAGAGAATTAGTTCTGTTCAAACTCAAACCAGGACAGTACAGGCTTTTCTTGAGCTCTGCTTGGACATGTGTGCAGTTTATTGACATGTGCCTAGTAACCAAGAAAGATGTAGTTACTTTATTGCCAAGGAGCATTTACAAACCTGCCGGAGAATGACCAGCCCCTGCTCTTCTCATAGGCTTGTTTCTTTCCATCAGCTCTTGCCCATGTCATAGGTGTTGCTAAGCAGGTACCGTGGGATGTCCCTGCTTCTAACCCTACACTTAGTAAGGAGAAAACGGGTGCTGGTGCCATTTCTGGAGGTCTGTGGCATTGCCCCTCAGTACATGCATGGGAAAAGAAACCCCATGGCCACTCATGCATTTAGCCCAGTGGCAGGTTCCTAGGCATAGGATTGGTGCCTTGCGCTGCTGTGTCAGGGAGCTTGGCTCATGGTACACAGTCCGTGCAGCTGGGAATCTGTGGTTAATTCACAACCAAAATGAGGTGAAATGTCACAAGTGTGAGAGAACAGCCCTTTTCATATACCTGTGTAGAAAGGACACTTTATCTGTGTCTAGCTCCAAAAGACTTGCTTTAATGCCTGGTTACCTGGAATCCAAAACAGCTGAAGGAGCTTCGTGCACCTCTGGCTCCAGAATGGGAAAGAGTGGTACACAGATCAGCTCTTCTGTGGGGAGAGAGAGAGAGTCTTCAAAACATACTGAGCTGACCAGTTTTGCTGGAAGAAATCACTTTAATAATATGTAACTTTAATTACAAAGTGAAAGGGAGGGAAGTTAAATTCAAATATGAAAAGGAGCTGGAAAATCTACAGATGCAGCTTCATTTTATAGATTAATAACAAAAACATTTTTTGCCCATTGACTTGAATTTGTTGTATGAAGTACACAGTCAAATCTGGCTCTGTCTCTGCTAAGAGCTTTGATGTGAGAATTCTAAGTAGGCTATACCTTTTGAAAGAACATATATTAAAAATATAAAATAAATAGGAAGAGAAGATATTTGCCAGTATATCACATTTCAGTTATCTTTTATTGTTAGGCATTTCTTTTTTCAAAGCACATGGTGTAAGCAAGTGTCCAGGAACATAAGAGATAAGAGAATCAAGTTTATATTTTTCATTTTAAGAGGCAGTTGCCAGAGGATTTGTGAAAACTCTGAATTAGATAAAATAAATTCACAGCAGTACAAAGAATACTTGACCCGGTCATGTAAAACAATGATCTAAAGTGACAGAGTAGGTGATTAGGTCATTTCAGAAATCGAGAAAACATCGTAATTGTCCAGCTGTCAAATGGCTAAACCTAACATGAAATAACATTCACCCTCATTCTTACTAACAGACCAAAACTGAATGCTCCCAAACCCATAATAAGGCAGCTAAATGAACTGCCCTAGCCACCCAGCAGTCTCTTCCCTACTACATTTTAGCTAGGATAAATCATTGTGGCAGGCTCTTTGGTACCTACAAAGGGCTCAGAGTGGTTTCTGTCTCACAGCCAACTGTGCTCACACTCACATTCACACTTAGGGCTGTGCCTATGCTTCTATATCTGACAGCAACAGGGTGCAATCCCTGTCCCCAAGCGCTACTGGCAGAGTTTGGCTAATGTGCAGCCTGCAACTTTTTGGGAGCCTGTGTTGCTACCAGACACCTCTGATCCTTACAGCTTGCTGGGGCACCAGCTCAGAACCCTCAGATCTGCATCAGGCACGATCATGGTGGAAGACCAAAAAAACCATCAGCTGCAATTTTGGTACTGGTGTGTGTTGCCATAATTGAATCTTTGCCCAGCACGGAGGTCAGCCAGCCAAAGTCATGCTGTGCCTAATGTCTGCAAGGGTAAGAGCCTGCAGGAAGGAAGGGCATGGCCAGCTGTTAAGAAATGCGTGCAGAAGCCGTGGCCAGGGCAGGAAGAGAGTGCCTGTCCTGGCCCAGGGGGGCACTGGAACTCCAGCAGGCTGACAGCAAGTGCCTGGGCATACTTGCTGCCATCGCTACCTGATGCCATGGCTGCGGCTGATGCCCCTGAAGTGAGGGATAGGAGGGACAGCAGTGCTAGCAGGGCCATGTGTCTCATGTTACCACCATCCTTGCCTGCACGGTGTGAGGTTGTTGAGCAGCTGGATCTGGGCTCCCTGGCCACGGAACCAGATGAGTCTCCAGCCTCATTCTGGGGACGAGGCCAGCAAGGACAGATGATGGTGAGGATTCATCTATGTCTCTCTGGCGGAAGATAACACCTTTGCAGCTGTGATGTACCACATTGCAGCATCAGCTCCATCAAGATCTCTACTCTTATTGCAATAGCTGCAAAAAAACCAAATCACAGTTACTTCTTCCTGCACATATGCAGCTTTTGCTTTTACTCGTTTCCTCAGCCCTTTCTCTCTCCTTCTCTCCCTACTGTAAGCAGGAAATTTCTGCTTATATTCACATATCTAGTCATGCAAAACACATTTAGTGTCTCCCTCTCACCATCTGAGTGAGTCTAGTCACTCATTGGAACAACTCAGCCCCATTGCTATCTGATTTACAGGCTTTCCTCTCTTCTGCCAACGTCTCAGCTGGGGCTCCCAAGCCTCTCAGGGCTACCTGCCCTCCAAGACCAACATCTGCTGCATGTTTTGAGGGGTTCTGATCCTGGGATCGCCCTTTGGAGAAGAGATCCAGGCAGTTCTGTAACATTGCGGAAGTCAAATAAACATTGTAATGTTGGCTGGGCTTGTTCACTCCTGATGTGCCTGGGAAGGGCAGGGCTCCCTTCTCTGGTTGGGGTGGGCAGAGGCATTTCTGGATGTGGTGCAGCATCCTCAGCCCCATCCCGGAGGTGTGCCAGGAAGAGGGTGCTTGCTGCCTGTTTGTGCACCTGACAGATCATGAGTGCTGTGGCATGTCTGCTGCCATCATGTGCTGCACTGCCAGCAGGCAGGGACGAGATCAGAGGTGTTGATACGGCTGATAATGAAATAATCTCTTACTGCTGTGGCTTTTTCTGCTGTGTTTGTCACATGAGGATGCCAGTTTGAGAGGCTCCCACTGCCTGTTCTTTGCAGCTGTGTGAGTTGTCAAGCACCACAGGTCAGCTATCCCCCAGATTTGGTCCTTGTTCCCTCAGCACTGTTAAGGAGATGTGATGGAGTGGTGCCCCTGTGTCAGAGTCATGCACAGGGCAGAGTAAGTCAGTCCTGTCAATCACAATCACCTACAAAAAATAGCTTCAGATAGCTGTAACCATGCTCAGGTGTTATTTCTAGGACCTAGTGGGGTGGCTCCAGCACAGAGCCCAGGAGTATAGTAATACCTGCAGAGCGTGGAAAATCAGAAAGCCAGTGCTCTAGCTGGGGATGTGGCACTAGCCTTATCTAGTAGCATAAACACATACTCCAGCTGTACATATACTGGCAGACAAGACAAAGCCAGGGCACAGGTTCAAGTGCTAGCCTGTGATTTGTTTCTCTTTATTGACTAGTATCAATCTCACGGGTCAGGTTTGGGCCTAAGCCAACTCGCAGTTTCCCAGAGCAAGGTTTAGAGATGGTACATGCTAGAGTGTCTTCCCAGTCCAGATGTAATCGCTCTAGATGGGTGGAGAGAGAATGGAAGAGAAAAAGATTTAACCGTATGGATGTAGTGTATGGTTCCGCCTAGCCTCCAAGCCAGACAGCAGCCCTTGTCTCTGTTTTATTTATTAGTATGAACCTTGCCAGACAGGATCAGCCTTTTCCTTTGAATATACTCAGCAAAGAATTAGTTGGTAATCTGTTTGCATGACTGAAAGCAATTGTCCTCCTCAAACAAACAAACAAAAAACTCTTAAGTTAGAAGAACATTATTAAGGTTGCAAAGTCAAGCCCTCAGAAATTAGCCATGGCCTGAAATGAGGGTGCTTGTGCAACCTTTATTTGCAGCCTTTACATTCTTGCCTTACAACAGTCTTCTGTCACTACATGCTATTTTTTTCACTGAGTTTGTTTCCTTCAGTGCACTAGATCGGCTGCACACAAATAATGACAAGTTTAGTTCTGTCCTCTGCCTAATGTGTGGTTCCAGGCTTTACTTATGGCACAATGTTTAAAGCCTGCTCTGAAGATATGGCTATCAGTTTCCTCATTGCCTTTCCTGTAGTAGACACCAGTAGCCTGTGCGTGGACTCCACAAAAAAGAACGATTTTTAACTCCTAGCACCCTGCTGAAAAGTGAGGGTATAATACTCTTGGTTTACAGTTGCAGAACATCTACTAGTTTGGATGTTCCATTTCTAAGAGCCTGAGATTTTATTTTTCAGTCTACTTAACACTAATGCCATCACCCAAGAACAGATACCATTTGACTTCGATTGAAATTATGAGTTCAAATATATTGGCAAGTCAGACCCTAAGGCCTTAGCTTTGGCATGCAGAAAATGAGGAATGTGTGGCTTGCGATAAATCATCAGACCTGACATTTTTCAGGCACACTGTGGCAGAGGCAAGAGCAGAATGCAGCACCCGCAAAGTGGCAGTCAGGCTTTTGTGTTCCTCTGGTCCCTTGACTCATTAGCTCCATACTTTCCAACCTCTGCAGCAAATAAAGCAGATGTACTTCAGACTTTATGCTCTTTTACCATGCTGTCTTGGCTCATGCCCAGAGCTGGTCTCCTCCCTTCAGCAAAGCACAGTTGCTATGGAAAAGATCACAGAATGAACCTGCCAGGTCTTTCTGGACCCTAACCTAAACCCAAACCTAGCTCTTGCTTTTTAGGTAAGGAGATGGGTAGGAAGCCATTCTCCCCACCTATTGGTATTGAGCAACCTGGACTTCTAACCTAACTTTAAACCCAGACTCTCTTGCTCAGACCTAGACATCTCCTGCATAATCAAAGATAAATCGTCTTAATTACAGCAGCCCTTAGTTACAGATTGCTTGAATTTGCAATATTAATGTTAATCCTGGAGGAGAAGAAAATAAAAATGGGCAAATCTTAGTCTTTGGGGGCAGAACAGGGGGAGAGGTAAGATGTCTGTGGACTGGGACCTTACTGCTACCTCTGTGGTTTGAGAACAGAACTGAAGAGTCCGGAGCTGATGCAGAGCTCCTCTGCTGGGGCTAATGCAGTGGCTAGTAGCAACACCAGGTAACAATCCCGGGCAGAACCAGCACTCAGGAAGGGTGAGGAGAAACACGCTTCACTGAGGCAGTCATAGATGTTTATGGACAGCAAGGAAGTGGCTGAGGCTTTTTCAGGACTTTGAGGGAAGTAGGGTCTAGTGAGACCTGAAATGATCCCCCCAACTACCTCTCCTGCTCTGTCCCCTTCACCCTGGAATTTTCAAAGCAGCTGCTTATCTGCCACAGATAATGTGAAAGCTAGTACAGCTACAACTGGGCAAACTTGGGGCCTTTTGAAAATGCTGTCCTCTGAATATGAAGAACAAGCATGGGAAGGTCTAGGGAGTCACTTTTCCCTCCAGTCCTTGGTAAACTTTTTCCACTAGTTCTAAAAATAAGAATGCTTGAGACAGCTACCTAAGCAATCCAGACTCAACAAATATCTTTATTATATGAAAATAAAGAAAACTTCCTGCATGTGGTTTGCTTTCAGCTACCATTATCTGTTTAATAGACACTGAGCTAAGCAAGAAAAGCATAATAAAAAAAAAGGAGATTTATGTTAGACTTCTTGCGTAACACAAGGCAGGCATTTTCTTTTCTCCAGTGACCTGAGAAGTCCCTACACTCTATTAATTGCTGTTTTGTTTTATGCATTCACTGAGGGGGGAAGCATATGGTTGAAAATAAGTTTTCTGCATTATATATGTGCCACATAAGAAAGGAAAAGAGTGCTTCAGACTTAAAGTAAGTAGTTAGTACAGGCTGATTGACTAGACTAGCTCTCCCACAACAAGGTATTAGAAAATGTGCCTGATATCTCATTCGCAGGTCAAATCAGACTCTACAAGGACAGCTGCCGCTCCTGAAGGCTGCCTGCCCCACTCCAACTCTTCCTGATGGCAACTGCTCACCGCTGGAATGTGTTTCTGAGCATTACAGAGCTCTTGGACTGCCTGCCCTAAAGCAACCGCGGCCAGACAAAGGCAGTATCTTTCCACATAGAGCAGAATCCCAAGCCCTGTGAACTTAGCTCCCTCTGTTTAGCGTTACTGATCCGTTAGTCTAAATATGGTACATGGCAGTTTGATGGAAATCATTTCCAGTAAGAGAGGATGTTTCCTCAGCAGTTTTCAAGCTGGCTCTGACTCAGGCATTCTCATGGGAGCCCATTTAACTGGTCATTAGGGAGACAGCAAAAAGGCATTGAGGAATTTCGTAACAAAGATGTGCATCCTGTATGAAAGACCTCCTGAGAATCCTCCTGGCCATTGGCTCCGTGCATGCATGAGAGACTTTATTAATGCTGCTGAAAAAGTATTGCTGAAACTAATCTATTATTTGTGCATAATTTTAAAGATGCTGTATTGTACTTGTTCCAGCAATGTGATGAGCCACTGTGCTTGTAAAATGCTGTGTTCAAACAAACCATAATTAAATGTTTAAAGTCGATTAACACCCTATATTGCAACACAGTAATCGATGGTGGAAGGGTTGCTGTTACTAAATGAGTAACGGGAAGAAACATCCGGAATTTGCTAAGCAAATCCTTCTCACAAGCTAGTAGCAGAGTAAATATGACAAGAAAATGTCTATGTAAGAAAGTAAAGGTTGTGAATTGCCCTTACAAAAGCTGTAAGAGACAAAATAAGGATTCCTTCATAACATACACTCCCTGATTTATGCCTTTTTGTACGTACATGTTTCAAGGCAAATTTTTTCCAGATTAGCAGTGATGGAAAGTTAATAAGGCTTTAATCCTGTAAAGCCCCAAATATGCAGATTTCTTTAGGTGTCATGGCTGGACTTACTGATTTTATTAGGATTACTAACACACTTCAAATTGAGTCACATCTTAAGAGTTTCATTGGACTGAATCTAGTAGCTGGCAGAAGTGTGGGTGTCACAGGGGGGTGGAGTTTTGTTTTCCATTTCAAGTCATCCAGATTGTGGCTGCTCCTGACCCCAAGATGTGCCAGGGTGGAGGTGGCAGGTGAAGTGACAGACCTCCTACCAAGCTGCTTCTGTGGGGTTAGGATGCCCCAAAGCCAGTTTTCCTCTCTACAAGTCTCAGGCAATCCAGGGAGACGAGGACCTGTTGGGTGAGCAAACCATAAGGTTCATAATGATAAGATCCAGACCCTGATACTCATGCAGAGAAAATGTAAAAAGCTTTCCTTATTGACCTCTCTTTGTAAGGCTCAGCCTTTAGGCAGGAGTTTTCTTCATTTGGAGACACGCTGATTCTTATCATTAAGAGTAAGACTGTTTGTTGAATGTTTACTGCCAAGTCCAACTGAATCACAACCATTTTATACTTGCCTGAATAAACAAGAGCTATCATGAGTAAAATCATGTTGCCTAAGTGTTGGATCAAATACCTATGGGATTGCAAATTTAGTTCCTGGGCATGTTGGCCATGGTTGGTGCTACATGCAGGAGAGGTGAAATTGGGTAAAAAAGACTAGAAAAGGAGCAGGAAGGTACAGGGGAAAACACACACAGGACAGAGGGAGAAGGAAGTTTGGCTAGATGTGCATTAAATTTTGTAAAAAAAGTTGTAGTGTTCAGGTGCTCTGCACTGAGAAGTGGGGCACATCATAGCTAATCAGCTCCTTCGGCTTGCTAGTCGAGGGTCTCCGAGAGAGGGAGGCATTGATCTTACAGGTGAAATTCCAGAAAACTTTACATCAGGCAAATACAACAGTTTACTCTGCCCTCAAGATCTCCTTTCCTTGGGTAACTGGGTGTTCCCTATGGATCTCTGCTCCACTATCTCACCTCTCTGATTAAGCTCTCTGTAGTTAGTGCTGTGAACCCCACATGCTCTTGTTATTCATCTGATATCCTTCTCCTTCATGCTAAGCTCGTGACCTCAATAAGTTCCCATGGCCAGAAGATCCTTAACCTAACAACATGCACAAAAAAAGATTTTTTTAAGCTGATCTAACTGGCTAAGCCTCTATTTTAAGCTATTAAGCCTAGTCCAGCCTTACCAATGTGCAGCTTTTTAGGCAGTCTTATCCAGTGTACATTAGCCAAGGTATCCTTGTAGCTGAACTTAATTTATAAAGATTTAGCAAAACAAACTTGCTGGTACTTGTTTTGAAAAAAAGTCCTGCAATGAGAGTCATGAATTACACATAATTATTGACCCTGCAGTGTAAATACTGATGATAGGAAGCTTTTATAATGTACATTATTAAACCGGTAGAGTGTTTATAGCTATAGAGACATCAGTGGTTTAGCAATTACATGCATGTTTATGAACTCTTCTAAATAGATATTATTAATCCAAAAATTTCAGTTTTAGGGTAATTAAAAAAAAAATACTTTTCAGATCCAGGACACTAAATTGTCTACAAGCTGTTATAATCTTTTAATTTAAAATTGTATAAATATCCCACACATAACTTCTTTTAGGGCCTGTTCCAAGGACCTTAAGTGAATGTAAAGTCTTTCCACTGACTTCAAAGAGCTTTGAAAAGACACTTAATCTCCTGCCGGCATTACCTGCTCACCATTATCTGCGCTGGCATGTCCGTGCTATTCTTCTGGCCCTTGTAGAGGAAGGAAGGGGATGAGGAGCGTGATGCCAAGAAGGATTGTGTTCTCTATTTAACAGCATTATCCTGACGGCACTTAGCTCCTTTCTTCTCCGATTTTTGCCATTGGTCACTGATGATGTGTTGTGTGAGCGATGGAGAAAAGCCAGTTGTTTTCAGGTATTTACTTGGAGCTGACTCTAGGCAGAAATGGGACCTGATCCATGCAGTGCATGCTCTAGGTCCTAGACTGGGAGAGTTGTGGTCCCATGCTGCAGCAGTAGCAAGTCTGGGGAAGGCCTGCAGAACACAGAGCTTGATGAGGTATAGGTCCAAAGGGTGGGTCAGGCCATAGGGAAACAAAGACTCAGGGGAGATAGGCTGGGTTATGCTGGCAGGTAAGAAGCATATATGAGACTGAGGTGAAGGAAAAGCATTCATCCCTTTCTGGTATTGCACAATGCTAATATCTCACTCAAATCTTAAAACTGATGATCCAACAAGAGTGTGAAACCAAACACACTGATGGTATTACCAGTAAGCATTTCATCTGCAGCCATAGGGAGTAACATGATTTCCCAAATTACCCGTGCAGAGGGAGCATATTCTGCATTCTGCTATACTAACTGGTCACCAAGGGTAAAGTTACAAGATTGGATTTTAGAGATGGGTTTAGACTGAGACAGAAAGCAACAGGCTGGAATGCATGTTGATTGAAAACATGTAACCATTGAAAACAAGGTCCCATTCCTTACCCCTCTGCTCTCTTGTTTGTATTGCCACAGCTATTCAGACATGCCAGACAGGTCATGGAGGAGATGGAGATGAACATACGTGCAGAGAAATTAGGGGATGCTGATCACCTGAATTGTGAAAGTAACTGGTTTGAAATAAAATAAGAGCTGCTGTTCTGTTTGGGTTCAGGATTCGAGTAACCTTTTATGAAACCATAGTGTTTAAGTTCCCTTTCCCCCTCACTTCCTCACCTTCTATCTCTGAGTTTCCACACTGTAGTGCACCCTGATGAAGGCTATCAGGTCTGATTTTCAGCCAGGTAAGTTTGGCTGAAAATTGGAAGGGCACTGTTTACCCCAGCCATTAGGCCGTCGTGGGACTTGCCTGGCCTCCTGCAATTCATTGGCTGCTCTTCTGCTGATATGCAAGAAAACAACCTGGACAAAAGGTCTGACTATTTATTTACCTTCAAATGGATGGTGGGACCTGACTTCTGATGAACTCCTGTCACCTCTGATAGGGTTTCAGTGTCTCTGAGTGCTAAGCCTCAGCTCAGATCCTTTAGGTGCTGAAAGAGGATGCTTAATGCCCAGGATGGAGGGAGGAGAAAAGCCTTGAAGTACTTGTGATCTTTGGCTTCAAGCCAAGAAAGTTTGGTTATCTCTGGAAGAGGGGAAGTTTAAATTAATCATCCAAGTCATAGACATTATTCCTCCTCCTGGGTCTTCTCTGGAGAAGGTGATGATGGGAGAGAATAGTAAAGGAAGCTGATTTAGTCCGTCAGAGAGGAGGCTTGTGTTAACATTGGGCCAACCTGACAAAACCATCCCATGAGAAGTGTGCGTAGTGGAGGCACCCAGCAGTGTTTGTTTTTGTTGGCTCCACATATATTCAAATATGTCAGGAGATATTGCCAAGGTACAGAAGAAGGGAGCAGAAGTTTTCTGGGGCTTCCTGCCAGCTTTTTGACACATTGCCATTGAGGGACTTTCTTATGACAGGGTCAGAGAGGCTCTGGCAAGTCAGAGAAAGAGCTCAAGGTCTAGCTCTAACCCCGGCAACTCTCGCAAGATGCTCTCAACAATATTGTATAGGAAAAGCTCTATATCCCTATCTATCATTGCACAATTTCAGCTTCTGAATGGAACCTGAAAAATGAGACCCCTGACATGCAAGCTGCCCCTGTCATCTCACTGAGGACCAAACATAGGTATTTGGTACAGCTGGTATTTTAAATACCTCAAATGCCAACGCTTCTCTTGCTCATGTGGGAAAAAGAGCAGTGTGGCTGCCGAGTGGTCTCTCTGAATTCCCACTCAGTTCTGGGAGGGGGAGGCATGTGAGAGGGGATGTCAGGCACCCGTCCCCCATCCCTGGAGAAGGTACCAGTTGGGGAAGCCACGGGGCTGGGGAACAGGCTGCCCTCTGCTAGACGTGTGCAGAACTCTGTGTGCAGCTTCTCTTCTGGGTGAGTCACAGGAGTGGGGCTCGCTGTGTGGGCATAGCTTCAGCAGTGTATCGTGGCTCCACCCGCTCTGTCCCTGGGTGGGTTCTGCATGGAGAGCCCAGATGAAGGAATTTCTTTCTTTACACAGTGGGTGTTAATCAACATTTTGGGAAATGCAATTACAGATTCACAAGCTGTGGAAACCTCTGGGTTTCCCACACTTGGTCAGTATGGTCATCGTCCATGGCTCAGATCTTTCATTAGCTGCCAGGGACACTTAACCTCTCACAGTGTCTGCCTGAGACTGGGAATGTGTTCTGAATGTCTAAGGTGCCAGCCCTGGAGGCATACATGTATGTTTTGCAATGGCCAGTGCTAGGATTTTCCTAAGAGAATTAAGAACACAGTTTTTCTGGAAGCCAAACTCTACTAGGTTTTTTTGAAAACCCCTGCCTTTTTGTTACTAGCTTTCCAGCTGAGCATGTTAGACTCCTGGCACCGCCACTGTACTCTGCTGCATTACTCAGCTTTTGTGCTGCCAGACTGAAATGTCAATGCAAGTAACTGTTGGCCTCCCAGGAGAAGGAATGTAGAGCACTATTCCCCCCTCCCTAGGTAAGCGGTTTCAGGATACAGCTCAGTCAGTTACGAGAAGGATTATAGGATATGTTGCCTGAGGTAGCGAGGGGCTGGACTTGCCAATACACAATGCCCTTCCCAGTCCTGAGTTCCCAAGAACACCCTGAATATTGTGGAAAAACAAGATTTTCCCATTATGTGCACTTTCCTGAGTTGTTCTGCTAAATTATATTCCCATTGCCATTTTTCTGCATTCCTACATGGCTATGTCCTAACTGCTACGTCCAGTGAAAATCTTCATTATCAGAAGCCATAATTCACCTACCAGCTCTCAGAGGTCACCACTTATTGGACATTTATATCCTGACCTTAAGGCCCTTCCCACACAGAAAGGCTGTACTGCTCTAGCCTTACTGGTATAATTAGAGTAAACCAATCTCTACCTTTCCTCCGTTCCTCCTTGGTGCGGATGCAATCACGCAGCTATAAAGACGTTTACACAAATCTGGGTAATTCTTACAGAGAAAGCAAAGTGTGTTTTACCACAACAAGGCATTTTTTATTTCAGTATAACTGCATCCCCAACAAGCCTTATGCTGATCTAATTAGGGCTAATTTTGTGCAGAAGTGGATGCCAGGAGCATGCTGAAATGCTGATATGTGGGGGCAGATGCATACACAGGGCTACTTTCTATGCCTTCTCATGTGGCACTCCCACCTGTGGCAGCACAGACCTAGCACTGTGCAAGAAGGAGGTTGTATTGGCAACTGAAATAATTGTATGCATACAGAAAACATGATTACAGAAGGTGTATAGAGAAACAGAACTTATTTTCTACCATTTCCTGCCCTTCAGAGGCTGGACTGCCCCGCTGTAAGGCAATCCTGGCAACAGCCAGAAGTGTAAGGTCCACGAGATGACGCATAAAGTTTGGTCTAAGAGATGAAGTACCAAAATTAAGCACCATTTAAATAGACAGTTCGAGAGAACAAGCTCCTATGAATTAATGCTTCATGGTCTGAAGTGCTTTTAGTGTTTCAACTCCTTTTGAAGGATTTGGGAGAAAATGGCCCCTGTGTCTGGAAAGAAACCTCACACTGACCTCCAGAAATCTGGATGCCTCCTTCCTCTTTTAAGGATGAATCTAAATGAAGTGGCCAGCAAAACTTCAAGCCAAGTCAGTTACAACATATCTGCAACTACAAGCCAATTAGGCCTGCCCTGGAGGTTTAATACAGTGTGCTAGACAATGTCAGCATCTGAAAGTCTGTAGTGCTTTCTAGTCCATAAAAAACCAAAAACCAAATACTAAAAAACCCAAACTGGAAACAAGGTAAATAATAAACATGTTGTGTAATATATTTTTGAACATGTAGTACTCATGCCATTTCTCCTGGACACCTCAATTTCAGAATGGGATGAGACTTTATTCAAACCCCACTGACAGTAAAGCACTTTTTAAAGGAAGAAGGATGTTTGGGAGAGCTTCATTAGTCAGAAACTCCTTCGCCTTGTGCAGACATCCCTGTCTTACTGACTCAGTGGCTGAGCCTGAGGTCTGAACCAGCTGCCCCTACAAGTTCAAGCAGCCATTGGCCTGCTCTGCCAGCTTATTTATCAGCTGGGAAAGTCCCATATGGCCCATTACATATAGGCTGGCAAGGCCCAGTATCAGCAGGGTGTGCTTTGCTTTGTCTTCACTTTCTTGGTCATGATGTGCTGATGGGCAAGATGGGCTGAATAAATTTAACTTTAGCCAAGTATTACAGCTGGCTGCTAATGACCTGTCTAAGGAGCTTCAATTTCACTCTGGTGGTACAAAGGGATTACAGTGGAGACTGACAATCTATCCAACAGTAGGAACTTCTAGAAAATTTTTAGGTTTTCCAATAGCAGCATCAAAACCCAGGCTGTGGTAATAGCCCTAATTTCTTTCCCATTGTCATTAAATATGTTGTGGATGCGCAGCTAGGAAGCAAAACCTGTCTTGCGTCATGCATCCTCAGTTCCTCATGCTCTGCAGTGAAGTTGGTCAATGTAATTTTTAGACAAGATAAACTGAAGTTACCATCCATTTTCCTTCTATAATCTACAGTCGGGGATAAGAATCTGCTTTCTCTTCCCACACACCTTCCCAACCTGTGGACAACACCCTACTTTCAGTAAAGTTAATGGACTTCTGCCATTGACATCAGTGGAATCCAGAATTCATCAATATATTTAGAAGTTCTTATATTTTAAAGGTAATGCATCGGCCCTGAGATAAAACCAACAGCTGACATGTGAAATACTATAGTTCAAGGGACATCATCCCCACATCAACCTTCACTACTGTAACAATACTCTGCAAAAAGAAGTCCCCAGATAGCCTGCTCAGGACCAGAGATGGGACACCAATGGCAGCAGGCAGCAATGCTGAGCATTAGGGGAAGGGGAAGGGGCCTGAGGGACTCGGCTGAGAGGGAGAGCTGTGCCACACGCATTAATTTGTGTTACCTGCATGAGTATACAAAATGCTCCGGATTTTGCTCTTCGTAGCTAACCTTTGGTTATACAAGTGATTTCTTACACAGTGCACTGAGCAACATCTAATAATTTTCCCCTCACACAGGGAAGTTAATGATTGTTTAATGTGTCTGGAGCAATGATGTCCCATGTTTGGCTTACAGGTCTCTCAGGGTATCCACAAAGTTTAACTGTGCAGTATTCGACAGCTGAGATTTCCATTTAATTAATTTTGGTGTTCTTTTTGTATTCCCATCTCTTTTCATTTCCAAGAGTTCTTTAGAAAATAAACAGCATCTGATTTTGCAGATTAAAGCAAAAACCCACATTAATTACTTCACATCAAACATTTTTTCATGGATGAATGAGTAGAGGAAACATCCTTGGGCCTCTGATAAAGAGAAGAGAGGTGCCATGGCTTTCATCCTATGGAGAAGGATCTTTCCCTATGAAATTGCATGTTTCTGCACCAAAAAGCACTCAGAACAGCACCTACTCCTTCCTGGGTGACAGAAAAGGCCTGGCAGCATTCAGTTGTACTCTCTCAGGGTGAAAAAGGGAGAGAAATTGATGTTGAAGTAGTAGTGGTGGTGGCCCTTTGGTTTCCCATGCAGACCTCTTCAGCTGGTGCACAGAGCTGTTGGTGGTGCCAATCTCTCCTCGGTGGTCCCTCTCAGTCACAGGATATACTGAGCTGAGTTAGGGCACTTCTGTGGGCTTACTTCAACAACAATTTGGACATCGTATTATCATTTGCTGTTACTTGTATTTCATCCTAAAGGAACCAGAAGACCTGACATAGCTGAAATCTCAGGTAGTCATGTCATCAAGGTAGTCATCAAGGATGAAAAATCTTAATCAAGATTCTGTTTTCTGTGTGGGTTTTTCCTGAAGCTTGGTGCTACATTGTCATTTCATATGGACTTGTTTTCAGGCAGCAACAGCTGTGGGCCCAGGTGAGGTAGGACTGCTTTGGGATGCTTTGACTTTTCTGCAAGCAAGTCCATTAGTCAAACGTGTTATCGGTGGCATTTGTTATTTCATTTTGAAATTTCAGATTGAGTTTCAAAGATAATGTAATGCAGAAAAATGCTTTTAATGATCAGTCTAGAAGGGAGGGGGGACTGCTGTTCAGGAGATCACAGCAGATAATGCAAATGTTCTCTGCGCCTGGGGATATAGATGTAAATTAGGGAGAGGCCAGAGGAGAGCTACAAGAACAATAAGAAATTTAAAAACCGAGGTCTATTAGGAAAGATTAAAAGAAGTAGGGGGCTTAGTCAAGGGCAAAGGTTGATGAAAGATATATAAGCTCTTTGAATACTTAAAGGCTGTTATGGCAATAAATTTTCTTCAAGTCCACCTAGGGAAGTAAAAAAAAGAAATCTATTCAATATGAGGCAAATATAATATATCTTGCTTCTTAGCAAAGCCTTTTCTTGTTGATGCTGTTTGTTCCTTTTTTAAAAAAAAAGTTAGTGAATGATAGAACAGATTATCTAGGAAAACTGTGGAATTCCTTCCCAAAATGTTTTCAAGATTCAGCTACACAATCTTCTGCCAGAGGTGCCTGGTTACACTTAATCTTGTCTCAGTATAGGGGTTTGTACTAGATGAATTTAAGCTGCATAAATATTGATGAGATACAAGTGATCATCTCTCCATCATGTTTTAATAACCTGCTCTGTGCAGTGTGACCCAGGAACCCAACATAGCTGAAAACAGACCCTTGTCTACGGACAATTGGACCAAAAACCCTGGCCTGTTGGAGGTTTTAGGAAATTAGCAGTTTGCCGATGCAGCCTGCATTAACACCTTTCTGTGACTCAGGCAGCCACAGAGATCCTTGCTGACTGAGTTACTGAGCAGGGCACAGCCTGCAGACAGGTCTGAAGACATCTCAGGTGCTCTGTCCTCAGTTTTTTTCCTGTTCTGGGGAAACCAGATATTTTTTCCTCCTCACCAATAGTCAGGTGAGCTTCCTTCTCTCCAGGCTTGCTGTCCTCTGTCAGGCTGTCTGGTTTGGACTCTTGTGCATCATCAAAGCAACACTTACATCCTCCTTGTTAAATCAGGTGAACTGGAGAGAGTCTAGGGAAAAGATGACATGCATAGGTAGTGATTTGGCAAACATCAGGAAAGATGGAAAGACCTAGGCTGTTCAGTGGGGTGAAGAAATAACAAATTTCCAGTATAAAAGCTGTCCCTAGGGAGCATGTCATGATAAGCCATTCTCCACGTCCCCTAGGAGGAGGGGCAGGTAAGGAGCAATGCATCCTTTTCTCCACCCTGGCAGCTTCACTGTGGATGCTGCCCCTTCCCTCCTCCCACCTGGTTCTCCAGGCCTTGCTGCAAAAAGAATTCACTCTTGCTCTGATGCTGCAAGAGCCCATGTTGTTGCATGCATCTCCAGTGCCGGCTGCGTTTGGCCCAGCACAAGGGCTGAGGAAGCCCTCCCCAATGACCACCAGAGCATGCTAACAAGGGCCTGTGGGAGCTGTCAGAGGATGTGATATGAGGGAAGCTCACCCCACTCTGTTGGCAATGAAACATCTTTTCTCTGAATAAAAATGTTCTTGAGGAAGAGAGTAATTTATAGTTAATAGCTGGAAGGTTTTGTGAGAACTTAGCAAAGGCAGAAAGCTCTGGAGTCTTATGGTCTGGGATATAATAGAAGAGGATGGTTTCCATGAATACTCGGGGGTATTATACTGTGCTGCACATGGTTTTTTTCTGAGCCTGGTATCTTCCTAGAATACACAGCATGTGCTGTACAGAAGCAAGACAAGACAAAGCTAACCACGTAGGTCATGACTCTGGGCATGTGAGAAGCCACTCTCCAAATACAAAAGTTAAGGTAAATATCTGGTGTTGATAAACACATTGTGCATACTTAAGGCCACCACTGCTCCTTGGGTGCCCTTTGTTAGTATAAATAAGCTTCATCTTGGTTTGTGGCAAACCTCAAATATTTGACTTCAGTCTCAGCACGGTTGAGCAGACAGTATACAGTTATTCATCTGTTCCTGTGCATGTTTTTTAACACTATAACTTATCACATTAAATCATTCTTGACAATGAAACCCCCAGCTTTTCCAAAGAAAACAATAATAGAGGGTTAGAAGATCCTCTTCTTGCCCAGTCTGAAGTTGCTCTGCTAAACATCCAGGTGCCGACCATTCTCCCACTCCAAGGAAAATGTTAACATTTTCTCTATATTGCATCAGTTTCATTAGTTTCAATGATAATGGCGGGGCTACAACCCTACTG
This sequence comes from Bucorvus abyssinicus, assembly GCA_009769605.1. Lineage (NCBI taxonomy): Eukaryota > Metazoa > Chordata > Aves > Bucerotiformes > Bucorvidae > Bucorvus > Bucorvus abyssinicus. The sequence continues at coordinate 20,413,789 of CM020030.1, read as the reverse complement.
ACACCATGAGTGCGTCTTTGCCTGGGCTAAGGCAGGGAGAAGGAGCTGTGCGTTAGTGAAGGTGTCCGGGGCACGCTCTATGTTGAGTCCACATCTCTGCAAAACCCTGCACAGCCTGTGAAGGGAGTGTGTGTGTTTTGACCACCATCATCTGACTTCTGGGAGTACAGGGAACAGTTGGAGTATGTGGGGAACTACACCTTTGGAAAGCTCTGACCAGAGCCAGATGGATCCCAGATTCCTTGGCTCTGAACATCCTGGATTGTGCAAAGTGGGTGGCTATGTTGCTGGAAAAAGCACTAAATAGTTCAGCACAGGGGGTTCTTTGTCTCCTTTACTCATAGCTATTAGCATGAAGAAAGCACAAGTTACAGCAAAGTTTCAGCTGGTAACTCCAGCTTTGGAGCTCTGTTTAAAGCAACTCTAGTTCAATGTACCTGCTTCACAGAAGTGTGACTGCTTAAGAGGACAGTGGTACAGACCTGCCTATGTTTGAATTGAAAAGTAGTCTAGAAAAATGTTTTGTGCATGTGGCACCCATATATGTGCTCCAAGAGCCACGAATGACTTCATTCTCAAAGAAGCTTTGGGGCTTAGCTGATGTACCTGTGTAAGCTCCAAATTTAGATCATCCAGCTCTTGCTTGTCTGCCACCTGAATTTGAAAGCAAATGAGGTTTGCCAGCATGTTCCTGAGGTGATGAAGGTATTGCACAGAGGTGAAAGACATGTATGCAGCCACTCTAGTTGTGATGCCGTCACTGTAGTCTAGAGTGATGGCTCCAGCAGGCTTTAGCTTGAAGCCATTACAACTGCTGTATCCACATCCTTATAAGCAAAGCATGTGGTTCTCAGCTGCACTTCTTCCTGTCAGTACTCACACAAAACCCAGGCCTGTGGTAATTATCTCCTACTCAACAGCCTGGTGAGTAGTGCCTTGCACGGAGTCTTGAGTCTTGGTCCTTCTTCTGCCTGGTTGGGGCCAGGCTTTGCCTCTTGGATGATGCGCCAGCCTCAGGTGTAGGGTACTCCAGCGAGAAAACTTCCTCTCTGGAAGCTCTTCTATTTGGCAGAAAATGCTTAAACATGTACTGTGTTTCAGAAAAAGTGAGAGTGACTGTGTACCCTGGTGATTAGGATTTCCAGCAGCATGCTTCAAATTAAATCTTCATTCCAGTCAGTATGATGACTCAGAGGACACTGTTTTAAAAGGGGCAGCTGTTGTCCCAGTAACACAAAACTACACTCTTCGGCTGCACAGGGAGTTGCCAGTTTTGCTGACCCTGTATTGCAAATTTAAGTCAATGTTTTTGGCAATGTGTTCATAACAAAGCTGAACTCTCTTATTCTCTCTGCAAAAGTTCTGTTTACTCCTTGTTCAAAGCCACGTAGACATACCTTCCCTCCAGTTCAGTCTATGCTTCATTTTTAATTCCTTATTTTTCTTTTCCCTGGCCGCTGTTGACTGTTTCTCCCCACTAGGAGTGACCCAGGCAGAATTTGCAAATCCTGGAGGTTTGCCCTGTCTGTGGGCTGTGGGGTGGTGGGGCGCAGGTGGCGGGGGCTGTTCCTGTCAGTGCTTGGCCAGGGTGGGTTTTTTCCGAGCTCCAGTTTCTCCCCTCCCACATGAACGGGACACACAGCGCCGGCTGGATTTCCCAGCATGAGCCTGGCCAGGAAAATGCAGAATCCTTGGCTCCAGCTCTGGGTTTTGGCAAAGTCCTTTTGCAAGAGTGGGGCTGGTAGTGGCAGTGTGGTGTGGCACAGAGGCTGGCTGCAAACTCAAGTGAGCAGCTGGTACCAGGAAAGCAACTATATTTTTTTAAAGAGAGAAAAAGACGAACAAGCTCTTCTTTCAGCTGGCTGAGGTTAAAATGCCAGGTCTGGCTCCTTCTCAGCTCTGCAAGCCCTTTATTAGGAATTGTGTCCTCAGCCATGCCCCAGACACCTCCAGCTCCCCACTTCCCTGCAGGAGGGATGAACAGCTGCAGCTCCTTGGGAAATACTATCCTCTTTTCCTTCCTGGTAGGTAGATGCAGTTCTTGAGCTTTCTGAGCAATCAGTTGCATCAATGCTGACAGACAAATAGTTACCAAGGATAACACATTTTGGGCATACTGAATAATTTGTTGAGGAAACCATGAAGGTCACAAACTACTCCGTATGTGAGCTGCTCACTGGTTATCCATGAAGGTGACCCCAAGGTTTGGTTTGCTGAATGGAGCATATGAGCTCCATCTCGCTGTCTCCATTAAACTTGATGGACCTGTACTGCCCTACAGCAGCTTGAAGATTGAGCCAGAGCACAAAGCAGCCCTTAATTTTAAGAGAAAAAGCTTAGAGCACAGCAGGAGGCACAGAAACTGCAGAAGTTCCTGGATATGCTGTAACTGTGCTGGCCCTGTTCATCCTGAGGGGTGAAGTTTACTTCTCTGGGATATGCTAAACTAACTAACTAACTAACTAACAGCACAGGTCCTCAGCACAGGTATGACTTACCAGAGAAGTCAAAATCCTAAAACTGGCAAGGCAGAAAGAAATCTGCAGGTGGTCCCAGAATAGGTGTTTTGCCAGACTGGCATTATCCATGGAGTTATGGGCACATCCACATCTGTGTCCTCATGGAAGTCAGAAACATAGATTTGTAGGAAAAACTGTGATTAAAAAGCACAGGAAGGCAACCAAGCTGTTTCTAAACTTCATAAAACTGTAGTTCTTTTGAAGAAAATGTGAAAATTCTGATAATAAAATCTGAGCCACTATGAGCGTTGCCTGGCCCTTGGTAATGTGTGACTTGAGAAGTTTTTGAGGCAGACAGAAGTTGTTTCTGCATCTTGGTGGGAAACACGCTTTGATGATGCTTTTCTTCTCTGAATTTTTCTGAACTTTTTGTATTTCTGGTATCAACAACACTGCAGCAGTGAGTTCTGTGTCTGAGTAGGGGCAAGATTTAGGTTGCTTCTTTAACCTGATGCATGCAGAGGTGACCACGACCATAAATTGCAAAGATGATGAGTGAGTCATTCAAATTAGTAATCCATTCCAAAAGGTGCCATTCAGTTTCTCTTGCTGCTCTCCTTTGAGACCTGGTATTAGTGCATGGAGAACTTAAGAAAATTGGAAGAGACCTAATAAAATAGCCCTGTATTCTTTCCTATTTTTTTCCATAAACAATTGTTGATTTAGTCAGCCTTAACTTCTGAAGTTTTAAAGAAATGTTGCTTTGAAATTCCATTTGAAATGTATTATTGCAATGCTGTAATTAACTTGACCAAGCTGGGAGTGGAGCAAACAAGCAAGCTTTCACAACATTTTAGCTCAGAAAAATTGACGTCATGAAAACTTGTTTTCCTTATTGCATCTCCCTGTATCTTGCCTATCCTATCAGATACAAATATAATGACAGGCCTTTTCTTTATTTGATTGTCTTACTCTAAGTATTATGTTTCAAATAGTGTTATTTGTCTAATTAGCTCTGTAGGCTTGTATCATTATGTTTTACACAGTGAATGGAGAAAATCAGGCCCACAGGATACCAGACTTTTTATGGACTAAAAGACCAAGTAGAAGGAAGCTGGATATTAGGTGTGCCATTCTGCCAGGCACATCCGATAAACGTTTTGACAGTGTGCAGGTACAGAGCTGAGGTTAAAACACCTTCGGAGGTGTCATTGCCTTATAGAAAAGGCTACACCAGAACTGACATATGGCCATATGGACAGATGTGGCAGGCGTTCTGCTTACAGCAGTGGCTGATAGAATGTGCTGAGGGAAGAGGTGTGAGAAATAGGATCTGTGCGGTACCACTGTCCATGAGTACCGTCTCAGTGCAGCTATCAAGTTGTAATTTTCAGAGATGGAAAACATCCTGCACATTTTATTTCAATAGTCAGTGATGAATCTACATGCTATTTCTCATCAAACTCAAATTTAAAGTGTGATGAACGGTATATTTTAATTGCTCTGAGGACATCTGCATTTCCACTTGTTTATAAACCTCTCTGGGTCACCTGTTTTATCTGGCCAGGGACTGCTGTTGGTCTTATACGTCGACCTGATATGCCCTCCAGTTGCATGCACCTCACATCAGGGCTGTATCAGGGAATTTGTGAGCTTCCATAGCAGCCTTTCATCACTGGTTTGATGGAAGCGGTTGGACCAGCATACAGTACTCGCCTTGAGGAACTGGGCAAAGAGAGTTTAAAAATGCAACCACTAAGATGTATCGAATCTCCGTGGTTAGACCTCAGGTATCCTCAACTTCACACACTACAGTGAGGCACCTCCGTGCTTGTCATCCTGCACAGATAACCACTTCACAGGACAAGCCCAGTGAGGGAAACCACAGGATGAATGAAGACAAACTGTCATTTCAGGATTCACACGGGAATATAACTTATCCTCTGTGTTATACAAAGCCAGTAATTATGTCCGTCAGTGGGTTGATATTTTACATAGATAACGTGCACATTACTGGCTGACTCAAGCAACTCTGGAGAGCAGCTCTTCAGTGTGAAATATGTTTATAAACTAATCTTTCTCTTAAGTTTGAATGACGATTATTGTGGCACCAACAGGATATTTTTCTGATAAAGATGCCCATAATAGGGAGATCAGTTAAGCTGGTGCTTTAAATCCTCCTGTAGCAGTCCTAGGGGTGGCATCACACTGATGCTGCTGGGTTGGTTATACGGACATGCTTTTAGCACAGGGTAGTGCAAGCAAACGTTTCAGTCTTGGGTACAACCTTTGCTGAGCAAGGTTTCCTGAATGATAAACTGAGGAATGAGAATCCCTTGATTAAGGCATGTGGTTCAGGTTCCCTGGACTCCAGGACTTCTTAGATGGGGTTTCACTTGCACACATGTCCCATGCAGTGTTTGGCGGGACAGGGAGTGGGGCAGAGGAGTTGGACTAGGACCTACTTGCTCCCTATACTGCTAAGGGAGTGAGAATTGGGGTAAGACTGAGAGCCACTGGATCCAGACTGCTGCACTTCTTCACCACAGACTGACTGTATATTTTTATTACTTCCTTGGTAGAAAAGAGGCTGAGAGAAACAATGTGGGGATTCCTCCAAACTTTCAACACCTCTGTGTTGCTTTCATAGCAGAGATATGTGGATATGGGGACATTTCATGAAGGTTAGTAACATGCAGCAAGGAGATGATGGATCGCTAAATGTGCCAGCCTAGGATCAAGACACCCTTTCCACAGAAGAAGTAATTCTTTTCATTAAGTGAGTAGGAAACAAACTGTGCTGCCTCTGCCAAGGGAAGAAAAAGAGCAGAGCCTGGACATAATGTAAAGCTAAGTGCTGGTGAGCCAGCTTACTCCTGAGGAAGCTGCCACCCTTTGCACCCGAGGCAGTAGCCAGACAAATCCACAGGGCCCTTGGAAGAGGAAATGCAGGCAGCAGGGCTGCTCTGCTGCCCACAGTGGTATGCATACCTCAGCAATAGCATGGCTTGCCCCAGTCTTGCCTTAGCAATGCCTCTGGATATCCTAAGTGGTATTCATCTCATCTGACTTCAGATGTTGGGCAACCTATGTCTGAGTTTGTTGTCTGGACTGTCTTTATGGTGACTGGTGAGAAAGAGGCCCTGTAGCAAACAGTCCACTCAATCAAAGATGTATTGCGAGGAAGAGGCGAGTTGTGTCCTAGAAGATCCTGTTTTTCTCAGGGCTTTAACAGGAGTCTGTGCAACTTGTACTGACACAGACACCAGCACTGTAGACGTTTCCATTGAACTACCCTTTGAGTTAATGACCTCTAGTGAAACATATTTAAGAAAAAAAATCTGGTTTGTGAAGGGATGTGTTAGCCCTTCTCTGTCTAAGGGGTCCTCCATTCAGGCTGCCTCTGTGGAGAGTTGTTGTCACTGGCATTAGGCATAAAATATGCTTTACTTAACATAATTATAAACATTCTTCGACATGCATGTTTGTTCCCCGTTGTGTTTAACTAAGTGTTTGTGTCAGACGGCACTGGAATTTATCCACTTCTTCTCAACAGGACAGTGCAACTTGGTGGACACTGTAGCACTACGATGTCTTTCAAATCTTGCCAACTTACTGAAATGTTCTAAACTTTGTTTGGAAATTCTATTTCCTTTAAAAAATAAAGGGAATGATGTTAAAGAAATACCTGCCCTTAGGATTGTGATGTTATTTTAAATTACAAAATCAAAAGCACCAAGTTCAGTAACCTCCACAATTACATATCTTCAACAATACGATGTTGCTGCACCGTGTGCTGTATTAACAACCTTGTTTTTCTTGCTAACAACACATGGATTGTGTCATCTAAAAACTGCCCTAAGTTAATGACACATTGAGTTACATCACCTCTGGGAAGCATTGCACTACTGGGCTTCCCAGCCCCTTTCAGAAAACTAGAGGAAGCTTGGTAGCTATTCTACATAATTATGGAAAACACATGGTCTATTTTCCTGGTTTTAGCAGAAAGTAAGTGGACTTTGTGCAGCCCAGATTCTAGAGGAGTTTACTTAAAAACCCAGACTGAAAAACAGTGATGTCGTTCTTTTCATTATGTTAAAGATACTGTTCTACCCACCCACCCCTTCTCAGCCCACGTTGTGTCATTGCAGACTCCCCTATGCTGACAGTGAAGAGATATCTTTCCTGAGAGTCACCTTTCTCTTAGAAGACAGAAAGCATCTACCAGTCCTGCAGTACCTTATCTGTGAATAGCAGGTAAGAGAAGCCTGCGACTCAGGGGAAGTCACCTTCTGTTTTATGTGCTCACACCTCTGAAAAGAAATGCTTTCCTTGAATACACATCCTCTGTAGAAGTCTGTCTGAATGCAGAATATAAGAAAATAGGTAGTCCATGTCTATTACTGTATTCAAGATTAATAAGGAGTAGAAGAAATTGAAGAATGTAACTTCTAAAAGGCCAGTGTGAACCACTCTGATTAGACTACATTGGCACTGACTCTATTTCTCTTCCCAAAGCTGTCCTGCAAACATAACTCTGTCTCATCTGCCACGAGTTATAAAAAACCACACTAGAATTTTCCCTGTCTCACAGACACCCCATGACAGGAATATGATTAATCTATATAAAGAGAAATCTCAGGGTCAGAATCCCAGTTCTTACTGGTTTTGTTTGGCAGAGTATCACAGATAGACAGTTTTCAACATATGACAGAAACTTCCCCTTTTTGAGTGCACTGATGTCCTAAATTCAAGCTATTCTAGGCCTAGGGATAGGCCTAACTTTCACCAAAATAAGAAAAGCCCAAGGTGGAATCTATTGCATCAGAATACCCTACCTGAAGTTGGGCAATTAACCCTCTTTTTACTCAGAACTAGCTGGAATACGTCCAGGTGGGCTGGATGCCTGGGCTCGACAAAAGGTGCCTCTGCACAAGTACCGTACCCAGGATTTCCCACCAACAGAACTAATTCATATTAGAGCTGTAGGCAACAGGCGCACACGCCTTTCTGCAGCAGAACTGAAGGGTGGCTATTTGCATATCGGTTCTGTATTTCCCCAGCTGCACCATAAACGCATCATTTTTTTCTGAAAAATTGTCGAAGTAATAGCTTTGTACTTTCAGGCCGAAAGGAGAAACCCATGGGGTGCCCTAGAGGGAGGCTGCTCTTCTAGTGGTGGCAGTCCTCACAGGGAAAGCGCTTCATGTTTGTTTTCTCTTCAGTCTTCCTCTCTAAAGATTTTCTTCAAATAGTGGCTTTCCCTTTCCTGAATGAGATCCTGTAACCAGAGCCCTCTCAGTCAAGGAAAAGAGCTATCAGTTATTTTCCTGACTTTATTACAGTTAGGCTAATAAACTATTAATATGCCCTGCTTTAATGAATTGCCTGGAATTTATGGGACGCATGGCATTTACAGCATTTCACTTATTTTGCTGCCAAGATAATGATATACTGCAAAAACTAAAATAAAAGGGGACAGAAGTATTGTACAGGTAGCGGCACAAAAATGAAAGCAAGCTTTTGCCACATAGTGAAATATCAGCATCTTCTGAGGACTATCCAAGATCAGGTTCAGGCCACATGTTTCTGTTCTTTTTAAGAAAGTGTGGTGTGGATTGCAACAGCACAGTTGCAACCAGTTATACGCAGAGGAAACGATAAACTCCAGCCTGTGACAGACATGATGAAATTTAGGATTAATGTGGTTTGGAAAATAATTTAAAAAAAAATTCTGATTCAATATAGTTTCTTTCTCTCTTTCAATCTTGACACAGTACAGTAATATGCTTGTTGTGAGATATTCAGGAAAGAATAGGCAAATTACAAAGAAGGGAAAGAAGGCAATCAATGAAGGTGATCTATATCTCATTCACACTGTTGAATAAATAATAGCTGAGGAGGTCTAAAATTAGATTTGAGAAGAAATCTGAACTAGTCCGAACATGGGCTGAGTCACATCTCCAGTCTAACTAGCCTACTGGAGAGTCAGACTCTCAGCTGGGGCAGATTGACTGAAATCAGTGGTGCCCTCCCACTGCTTGCCTGGGTCCATCCTGGCCAGAGATGCTTATGCCAGGTGGGGAGACGGGGGTTTGATCTTGCAAATCACTCACTTCTGGAGAGACTGACCAGTTTTAAGTGACATCTATTTGCAAGAGCTTCTCCGCATGTTGCAGGAGCAAACCTTGCCAACCTATTACCGAACGAACCATGAGGAGGGAAGACAGCTCCTCAGGTTTGTCATGCAAAGCCTGCTGTCCACCACTGCATCTTGATACAGAATGAGGTGGGGTTGATAGCTGACCACAGATACTCCTCATTCCCAGTCCTAGGAGAAGGAGGAGGATAAGGAAGACACCAGTTAATCTTGTATCTCGCAAATTCAGAACAAAGATCTGTGGCCTTCTGCAGGAAGAAATGAGAACCAGCCTGGCATGTCTCTCCACAATTAAAAAGCAGTAAGTACTAGTGTGACCTGTGTAAGCAGTGCTAGTTCGAGGTCTACCCCACTGAATTTTAAGATTAAATAGCAATAAGGCATGCCACCAAAAATGCAGCCTTGCTGACTGATCACATCTGCTTCAGCACCTGCTTAGGAAATGCTAGACATATCTCCCTCTTTAGATGCAAACTGCTCATTTGTTATAAAAGCCCAAACCACAGAATGTGAACACTGTGCATCACCCCTCCAAAATCATTTAACAGCTACCCCCTAAACAGCCATTTTACCTGGATGATTGGTGAGGGGTTTGTGTTCCTCATCCCTCTGACAGGACCGGGTCTCTGGGTTACAGCCCTACCCTTATCTCATTTATCAATGTGGCTCAAACAATGGAGCTTAACTGTGCAGGGCACCTGAAAGAGAATTCCTACCAGGCGGCTGTGACTGGTGATTGAAGTGACTCAGAACAGCTTTCCAAAACCAGTGCAGTGTTCATCCAACCAAAGGGAGTCCTCATGCAAAGGGAACAATTTAAAACAACAGAAGTTCATGCATCTCTGATCTGATCTTAACTTTGTATGTTCCTTGCAAATTCAGAAACCAGGCCTACCCACCACTTCTGGGTTGGGAGATATAAGCTGCCCTCCTAATCTTCTTGCTTGTTGCTCAGTCTCCCCAAAACCAGCTGACTCTCCTTCCCTTGACCATCAGAAGTTGGAGGTTTTGGCACTTGGGTCTGCTTTTTATCTTTAGGTCCAGAAATATGAGTCTGTTAACCTTCCTGGGGTCTCACAGAGAGGGGCTGACCAATACTTTACTATTGTTCACTTGAGGACTCAGTACTTTCCCTGAATATATCTTATCACTAGCCATCATTTCTCTTCCTGCCTTTGCACTTCTTAAAAGCAACTTTGAGGGATTTCATAGAAGTAATGGGACACTTCCAGAATTAAGACAATGTAAACAATTGCAGGGTTTTTTGTTTGTTTGTTTGTTTGTTTGTTGAATTTGGTTCTAAAGAAATTAATTTGGAGCTAAAGAAAATGAGGAAAAATGCAGTTTGGAGCCAAATGTTGATATAACCCCTAAAAATCAGTGCCTTCCTTAAACAGAAGAAGGCCTTTGGTTAGTACACTGAAGCGAGATACAGTAAACCTTAGCTGATATACCTTTTCCTAATTCATAGCAGGGCATGAAATTTGGTTACCCTCGTCAGTTATCCATGAAGAGGCGACTGATGTCTAAACTGCTTGTGAATGTTATCTTTGAAGCCTTCAAAATACCAAAGTTCACATTTACAACAATTTTTCCTTCATTTTGCTGAGTTTGACCCTAGCTTTCAAACAAACTCAGATCAAGTGAGAGCGTGGTTTTTTTTCTGAAAATGCCATCAGGTCTACATATAATATTGAAGCATGAAGATGTACGTGTTGCAAAAAGAGAGCTTTACAAAAGCACAGATGGTGGCTGGGCACCTAACTCACATTTGTGCGTTTACAAATATTCTTATTGATGCTCTAATCAATAATGACAAAACTAAGAGCAGTAAAGAAACCAATTAGTTCCTCTTCAGTATAATTGCACAGAAGATCAGATCATTCTATCTATATTTGAGTGAAGAGAAAGAAAGAAATAGCTCAGATGGGGAAGGGAGCCCTGGAGAGGATGAACAGAGGGATGGACATCCTTTCACTACTTCTTCCCAAACACCCAAGAGCTTCCCACCTTCTGGTAGCTTTAAAGATCACTGCTCCTTTTGCTAAACCAGTCAAGTTTACAGGAATTGTTCATTTCTGAGCTTCTTGTAATTTGGAAATGCCAATCTACTTCCATCTCCCTCTCTTTTTGAGTGGGAAAACCCTCTCACTGCTGGCCATGGAGTCAGCAGCTGGACAGAGCTCGCCTGAGGGACAGCTCCCTGGGCTCCAAGGAAATACCATTGGAAGCAACACGTTTTGGGCCAGAGGAAGGAGGTCCTGGAAGGAGGATTGGGAGAGGTCAAGGAAAAAGGCTGTGGTTGAGAAGGGCTGAAAAAAAAGGAAACAAAACCGAAAGGAGACCTCAATGTTTTTATCAGTTTGTGTACAAAACCTAAAGTTTAGGAGCCAGATTTAATTTCTTGATGGAAAAAGATGGAAATGATTCATAAGACTGAAAAAATATAACCCTTTAAAAAGAAGAAGCCCCTCAAAACAATGTGTATCTGATTATATTTGGTGTCTGAATAGAAACAGGAATTATACAAAGACTCAGCATAGCAGTGTCACTGACACAGAGCCAGAGAGTGTTGATTTCTAACTAGATACCTGCTTCCTCTGGCCAAAGGACTTTGGATTGATTATAATGGATTACTAAAATGTGTGGCAAGTTCATTACTGTCAAAGGGAGTGGATAACTCTCGAACAGTGCAGATATTTTATTTATGAGTGAATAAAAGAATTTTATAGCTGCCTATCACTAATCTCCAGTGCTAGAATGGAGTAAAATCAATTTGAAGTTAAAGACAATGATTTGAGGGGAGGGAAGCATTTTCTTAGCCTTGTTTTGCTTCATTTCTTGTTATTTTTGTTCCTTGGTTTGTTTCTGTCGACTTATGTTTTTCCAGTTTTATTTGTGATTTAAAGGCGAAATGAAGTTTAACAAAGAGACAAGCTTTAATAAAGAGATGTGCAGTGTCTCTGATGTATTTGAGGGAACCTTTGCTGCTTGTGGTTTTGTATACGGTTATGGTAAATAACTATCATGCTGATTTTTGTGGTCTGGCCTTTGCTGTGAGTGCTTGACCACTGGAGACTCATTTAACCTAAATAACCCAAACCGGTGCCCAGACTCAAACTACCACCACCACAAAAGCCAGAAAACCCCAACCAGCCCCCACCTGCAGCACAACAGACCCCCCAGAGGCAGCCCCTGGTGAGGGGGTGCCTGGTTTGGGGCTGGAGTGCCTGCTTTCAGCGCACATTGGGGAGGGCGGCCCTGACAGGGCCCGGCTGCGGAGCGCCTCTTTATGCCTTGGGCTTGTCACTGCAAGATCCCCCTTTCCCCATGGCTGGTTCCCGCCGGCTCTCTTAATAAATGAGCGCAAGTGGGAGACAGGATGACAGGGCTGAGGCCCCGAGCACAGCGTGCTGTACCCCACAGGGGGACGGCCTTGACAGGGGGATGGCCTTGACAGGGGGCACTCGACCCGAACTGACGTGCCGGGCCAGACCGAGTGTCCCTGTCTCAGTACACGCCTCAGAAGCAGCAGCCTCTGGACCTGGGGGGCCTTCGCCGTGCGCGATCTCACTCTTCTTGGAGAAATTAGTGTCGAGCTTGCTATCCTGGCAAAACCGAATTAACAGGGCGCAAACCAGGCAGTGGCTTCCACTCAGAATGTTCCACTTAAGGTGAGAAATGTTTGTCCATTCTCCTGATCGCTACCGGAAAAAGGCCCTACCTGATACTTGTCCCCTGCTGGCCTGTAGAAAGGCTCCAGGATACACATACACAGGTACAGATACTTGCACACACACATACATGAATACATGTTCTATATATGCATATACAGGTGTGCGTACGCATGCAATATATGTATGTACGTACACACATACATGCACACACGCACTTACATTTCAGCCCAGAACAGTGCGTTTTTCTTTGTAAAAGGTGAAAAACCCAGCTGGCAGTGTAATAAAACACAAATGACATGCACAGGGTGGGGGGAAACTTCACTGAACTTTCTAGGGGGATGTCAGTCAGGGACATATGCAAGCAGTGAACCGCAAAGTCAGACGCACGACATTAGCAGGAAAAGGAACTCTCTGGGCAGAGTTCCTTCAGAGCGTGACATTTATGATTCATCTGACTATAAATTTGTGTCCATCTAAAGACAAGATTTTTTTTTTTCTTTTCCTGTGGAAATTTCTTCACACAACATAACCCTTTTTTGCTTTCAGCAAACAAAGAGTAAGTTTTTGACTTACACTTTTTGGGAGACTGGTTTCCTGATAAACACAGATGTTTTCCAAAAGGGCAGCTGACTTCTAAAATAAATTCAATAAATAAATTTGAAGGTTGCTGAAACACAGCAACAAACAATTTTCTGAATTACATTTAATGCAAAGGAGTGCAGTAAGGGCTCTAAACAACAGGAAATGAAAAATGCCATATTCTGATGCTTTCCTCTTTTGTTGTCATTCTTCCTCTTACCTAAATGTCACCAGGCAAGCTAGAGCATCTTTCTAGGGGGTTTGATTGATAACCAGAGAAGATGTGCAAAGAACAATGGTTAACAATGCACTGTCTCTAAAGCGATAAATCAAGGTGTGAGGTCATGCCAAGTCTGATTTCTTCCACTTGTCCTGCAACTTTATGTGTAGCTCAAGCTTGACTCAAGTATCTATTTTTTCTTGTGTGGCGGTGTTTTTCCTCTCTTCCACTTTCCTATTGTCTTTCATTTTCCTTTCCCCAGGTCAGGTGGAAAGAGAGGGAGATAGGGTTCCCCAAGATAGAGAAATAGTCACTGGAAAGTGCTGGGAGCCAACTGCTCAATGTGAAAGACTGACTGGCTGTTGAGAGAAGCAAGAAGCAAACACCTAGTGAGACCTCAAAGAGCACTGAAAGATTTCCTAGGGATCAGAAATGGCTGTACAGTGGTTGCTGTAAATTCAGAAAGTCATCAAGTTGATGGCAGGACTCTCAAAAAAACCCTATCTGCAAAGACACAATGGGCAGGCGGAGAGATGGGTATAATCACTTTTCATTTCCTGCTTGGTCACTTTGTTTTCTCTGTTTACAAATACATGTATCCTCGCTTATAACCTTCCTTTTTAGTAGTTTTGTAGTACTTTGTAGTTTTTGTAGTACTTCTTTGAGGAGCTCTATGTATGAAGATAGCCATCACAGAGCTCTGACTGACTCAGATCCTGTCACATCATATTTCTTCTTAGCTTCCAGAGAGAAAAAATATAACAGTTTCCTCTAGCTCTTTTGGTCTCCCCTGCAGAGTGCAGGTCCATTCCTGAGCCCAGCCATTCTCTCTCTCATGTTCACCTGTATTCCTCATCCAACTCACTCTTTGTTCACAGTCCCTTCCATTCTTTCTCTTCCAGTTGTTACTAAGTGAGGCTGGGAATACGTATGAGCAATTGGCCCACAGAGAATCCTGTTGAACTGAGGCTAAAATTTCCCTTTAGGGAGCCAGGGGATTTTTTTTTTTTTTTCCCCACTTACAAGAAAGGAGAGAGAGAAGTCAGTGAGGGAAGCCAGTGCAGCTGGCAATGGAGGAATTAGTCTGCTGGAAAATATACTTTCTTCCTCACCTCAGTATTCTAAAACTGACCAAAAGGCCAAGTCAGGATATGAAAACTGAGAAACTTGGACTGTACTAAATATATTTTTTTTGCTCAGTTCTTCTCCAGAGTTGAGCCAAGTTGTGGAGCCAGTGGCAGACGTACTGAAACAGAGGTGCAGATAATCAACAACATAGCCGTAAGCAAGCCATGTTCTTCCTCTGTTGCGGCTGAGGGGCACACAGAGAGATGATAGCCACAGAGTGATGATGATTTCTTCCTGTTGGGAAAGGAATCACGAACAGAGAGCTTGGTATTTGTTTTATGCCATTTGTTTATCTTGCATTACATACATCTGTGCCTTTGAGCAGAAGTAACTGCAAACAACCCCAGTCATCAGTATGTGTTTTCAGGAAACAGCAGTGTGAGGAACTGACTTCTGTGAGACAGTGAGAGGGAGGAAGCTCCCTTGCTGTCTGCCATAGCTTTGCTCCTCTAGTTACAAATCAAACAGCAGCAGAATCATTCTCCTCGGTGTTGCACGCTCGTTGCAGCTGAGAGCAAGACACTGCAGCAGTGCCATGGGGTCATTCACATTTGTTGTCAGAGGGTGGGACTAGGTGGAAGGGCCAGCTGGATGGTGAAAGGCTTTTTGAGAAATACTTTTTTTCTAAGTAACCTACTCATCACCTGAAATATCAGAAAGGAGCCCTGACCCTTGTATTCCATGACAGCACTAGTTGATTCATCCAGTTATACAGCCGGTGTTCAGCAGCTTGCTTCCTGACAGCCCTCCTGTGGTGCCAAATTCAGTAGGCCATTGGCTTCACGGAGACGTGGGAGAGTATCAGGGGCAACCTGACAGTGTTACTGCTGGAGTTCGTTGAAAGTGTGATGGCAGTGCTTATTATCTGAAAGTTTGGTAAACATGGCTTGTTTTGAATCAGATTTCTTTCTTGGCATGGCTGGAATCTTTATTTTCATACGGAACAAGAAGCTTAGATATATCAGATAAGAATCTAGGAAGCCATTTATCAAATCAAAGTGTTTTACCTTTTGAGTAATAACACTTTAAGATACTTTCTTGCTCCAGTTTTGTTATCTTGTAATTGTATTACAGTTTTGCTCTTCAGCACTCTAAAGCTCTGAAGCTTGGCAAAATACTAAGAAACAAACTAACCACTTCTGAGCACCTCTTTGACTGTGCGTTTAAATTTAGTTATTGTACAGAATACTAAAGTGTGACATGTTTCTGCGACTGTCTGGGTCCTTCCAAGAAATGATAGCATGTTTCTAGATGAGCAAATTCAGATTCAGGTTATGTAGAAAACAGTTTTCCACTGCTGGTTCGTAGTTTCTACTAATCCGATCTTCACATGGAAGATGCCTTTCTCTGCATTTGCAAGATTATGAGGAAATTAGTATCCAACTTCTTTCATCTTACCTCTATGAACTAAATTCTAGGGGAACAAAGTCACACCTTTCTGTTTGCCTGGTATTTACACCGTTAAGTTAATGCAATAGTCAATATCATCACACTTTATATGACCACTTGCTTAAATTCCTACATGTGCCAAAGTGCTCTCCAGGTCTGAGGTGAGACCCTCTGGACCTCCTAAACAGAGAAGAATTTGTCTGACTTGCACAGCTATGCTTTCATTTCATCTCATGAGTCGTCTCGTTTTCCCCATTTCACTTTCATTGCTATGTCTTCCCTTAGACCCTCGATGTAAATTACCCCCAGGCAGTGCTAGTGGGAGAGATTCCTGTTGTTTAGAAAACAGACAGCATTTTCTGTGCAAAAGTCCAGCCAAGCTCTACCCACAAACACTATCTTGTGAACTGGGAAAATCCCTGAGGCAAAGTTCTGGGGTGCTGACATGGATGACTGGTGGGCTGAATTACTACCTTTCAGCAGCTTGCTTGATGCCCTCCCTCCCTTGACTGGAGAACATGCTTTAAGTCCCCCACAAAAGATCAGTTGCAAAATACTCTGACACACTAGTAAATAATGGAATAGCTGGAATGAATCAGAGCCTTAGCTTACACTTTATTCACAGGGACTCTGCAAAATCAAAGGGGCAAATTGATCTGACAACATCAAACTGCTCAGTGTACAGTGTATTAAAATGAATTTCTTGTTAGCTGTTAGGAGCAGCATCTTGATTAGTATCTCTGTACTGAATGTTTTCCTGGGGCTGTGCCAATGGTGCCTCGTTGTCTGATTTCGGAGGACTGTAATTGAGTGATAATTGCAAGTTCCTATTTTGAACCAACACTCTCTGCAAGCCCTGATAAACTTCATAACCATTTAGCTAGAAATCTGAGAACTCTAAACAATTTATTTACAAAGAAAGACACAGACATCTTTTAACATACTACAACAATTGCCTACCCTCCACCGCAAGGACAACATGTATATCGGCATTTGGATGGCGCCAATTAACAGCATGGTGCTGTTTGGGTTATTTTTTTTTTAAATTTTAAATAATTTTTCTCTCTTTGACATCGTCTACATTAGCCATTTGTACAAGCTTCTTCCTGACTGCACAGCCAGAGGAGTTTTGTGGTGTTTTTAGACTCATGAAGGCTAGTCAAGGTAATATCTGAATTTAGCCACTTGGGATTTCTTTCACTAAGTTCAATGAAGAGAAAATGAATTCTGAAGTGATAGATAAAGATGAGAGAGAATAAAGCACAATGTAGACATGAAAAAAATGTTATTTTACTTATGGATGAAATGATGCAGTCTGTTTTTCTGCTGTTTTTCTCATTTGGCCTTTAATGTCCCACCTGCCTCTGGAAGTGATATAATCATAATTACATACTGTCTTGCCTTTTCACCTCAAATCTGTGTAGAGAGTAGTTTTCAGTGGTGTGGAGAGAGATAGTAGAAAGAAATCTGAACACCTAGAGACCTGTAGAGAACTACCATAGCAGTATACACACTGTGTATGTTGGATATTGTGTTCCTGCTGTACTTAGTGGAGATGTAACCATATAAAGCTTACCTTGAAGACCTGTGTTATTCTTCACAGATACTTCATCCTGTTCTTAAAAGCCTCCAGAGATGATGGGTCCACCCTGCTCAGACAAGCCCTCTTAGTGGTGCATTGCCCTTAGGGCTTGGGAAAGTCTATGTCAGACTTAGAAAAAATATGAAAGCATTGTCTATGCTGAACCTGACCCTCCTGTTCTGCAACTACTGCCCACCCCCCTTTGATTTCTGCTATCTAAGACCGAAGAGAACTATTTTATTCTTTTGCAGCAGCCTTTTTCATGCTAGATGTCAGTAGTCCCTCCCTGTAGTCTTTCTGAGTCGAAATAACCCTAGACTTCTTGCACTTTCAGTCAAAAGGGGCTGTCTCATGCCACCCACACTGCTGTAACTACCCAAAGACAGGCTGGGGATCTTTGCAGGGGCTGGAATGGACACTTGTGGGCAATAACCCCCTCCAGCTGTCCCAGCAAAACCTGCTGGAGCTTGCTCCTCAAAGCTCAGCGGCAATGGCCCTGCCGGGCTTTGCTGTGAACTCAGGTCCCCTTGTGTTTGTCATGACTGATGTGTCAGGAGAGCACAGGAAACCCTCGTGTTTCTTATTCCTTCCTCACCACAAACTCCAGATTTCAGTCAGAGATAATTTAAAGAGGTTATCAGCGTTTAGCCATAAAGGAAGCAGCAGGCTGACCTGCCTTTACCAATGCCTAGCCTGCCTGGGGTCAATAGTGCAAAAGTCTCATTTTCACTTGTCTCTAACAATACAGAAATTGATTTGCAGGTCCAACGGGTTACATTTATCTATTCGTCCAGCAGCAGTACACTGTGTGTGCATGTAGGGAGAAGGACCTCTGAAGCTTTTAAATGGATTTCTGCTCTGGGTAATGCTCCTTCCATGAACTATAGCTATTAAAACATGATGGCTATTGGCCACGATATTTTGTGTACTTAGTTTAAACAACATGATTCATATGTATGCCAGAGTACACTTAGCATACAGGCTATTTTGCAGAATGCCGAACTTTAAAAAATCTCTCCTTTAGACAAAAATATAGCTCTTAAAAAGGTCACATTCTCAAATTAGAGGAGCATTATTATATGCCCATCTAGTTTGCAGCTAAATCTGAATCAGGAAGCATATCTATTTATGATGGGTCTTTCTGTATTTCTGCCTTAGAAGCTTTTACAATGACAATTCAAAATCAGACAGGTTTTTCTTGTTTGTTTCTCTATAACTTGCTGCCTTACTTGAGAAGAATTGACTTGCTATTCTCAGCTTGTGTTACACAGAATACGAGACATCCCCAACTTTGCTGCAGGTTCACCCTGACAGAGCATTTCAGGGAGAGCTGTATCGTATCATTTAGATTCGATCCTGAATCTCTTGACTTTTATACCTGGCCATAGACAAATTGAGAAAAGCAGATGAAGTAATCAATTGGAAATTGAAGATGCTTTTGCCACTGACATTTGTGACTTGCTTCAAGAAATCAGCACCCATTTCAAAATAGAAAATACACTTTTCCTTACAAATCATGAGACACATGGGTGAATCAATTCCACTCTCCAATACTAACTAACATAGAAATTAGCTTTTAGAAGAATCATCTCTGCAGCACTCTCCACCCTTTTTTTTTCTCTCTCTCTCTGTCTGAAATGACCACAATCTCCTAAATTACTACTGAACTCACTCAAACCACTCATTTAACTGTTGCCATCTTGCCTTCAGTTCTCCTCCCTTGTTTCCATCATGCTGCTGCTTCTTCAGACATGCTTGGAAATTACTGAATTCTCAGCTGACTCTGGAGCAACGCTTCAGAAAGAAAATTATCTGACACACGTTTTATCATAATGTTTTCTGCTAGATTTTTTCTTTCTGAAAGATAGGCAAGGTCTTGTTGGACATGCATCAGGCATACAGGTAACACAATATCTTTTTGACACTCTGCCCCTCTTTTACCACCAGATAGATATTTTTAATTTTACACAGAGATACTTGTTTTTGATTTAGCCCATTAAGATTTTTATGAGCTTTGGAAGCAGGACAGCAGATGAAATGGGAATTCAGTGTGAAAATATGGGCTCTGCTCCTCCTCTGCAGAAAGCAGGACCATACCACTTCAAGTGCCTTTATCAGAAATGAATGCATACTGCTCTGTTTTAGCCATAGTTTTTGGTCAAAAATTCAAGTCTAGGATGATAGCTTTTAATTAAACTAATAATGAACCTCTCTTTCAGCAATGACAGTTTTTCAGGAAATACTTTGTTTTCAGAAAAGTTTTTAATTAAAGATAGAATAAAAAGAATCTCACCTACCTCTTCTTACATATAGAATTGGACTAGTTATTTATTTTCTTTATAAATAAAAACTTATTAATTCTTCTTTGTTAACAAGCTTAAATCAGCCCCTCTACCATATCTATGTCTGGCACAAAAATTACTTACAATTGGGTGTGTGAAACTAACAACTGGTAGCACTGCCTATTAAGAAAACCTCCCCAAAGATTTTATTTTTCATCTCAAGCTGGTCTATATAGGAGACAGTAAGAATTAGAAATACTATAAAAATTACTATGGATATTGTCATAGGATTTGTTGCAGCACATCCAGCCCAGTTGCCTCCTTTGCCCTTATCTATCACAGAGGCCACCAGGTGAGATAGATACCTGTGGTGAGATACCTCAGCTCCCATGCCATCCTGTCAGGTCCTACCCCTGGGTTTTGGTGTGGAAGAACAACCCTCCTTGTTGCCTGCTGTGCAGTCCAGGCTGCAGCATCCCTGCAGTGTGACAGGCAGGGATGTTTGACAGTGGATGTAGATCAAGTATTACGGTACTTTCCCTTTAAAATTGCTAAATTAATTCATGAGGGGTCAAGTAGCCATTATCAATCCAGAGACATATACCTTGATGGAATGTCACGATTAAATAAATACAAAATGGATTAAAAATGTACTTGAACACATTTTATAAAATGACATGTTCAGCTGTACATTCATTCTCTGAACACAGTGAGGTAGATAGCAAACTCCAGCTACTAGTTAATAAAAGGAAGCAATATGTGTTTGACCTGGCAGTGTCAAAGAAAGTGAAGCCATCAGTGGAGTGCCATGGAGCAGCAGAACTTGCTGAAGCTTTTGACGGAAGACAGTTTTGCTTTGAGTCACTGTCTGTGCTTCACCCTGCTCACCTAGGTTGGGAAGACATAGTAAGCTGGAGAAGCAAAGTCTCCGTTTTCCTCTTCCAAGCTACATAAAACACATAAAAATTGAGTGATGGGGTGAGACTTACTAGACCTAAAAACACAGAAATGACTGCTGATACTAAATATTTTCTTAAACAGTCAAGTGCAAAACATTTAAGTTCAAAATTTGAGTCCAGCACATTTAACTGATAACTAATATACAAAAAGATGTTCAATTTCTGTCCTAACAGAACATGCCACAAACCATAACCAAAGAAAACAAGAAATTATCCAGTGATAAAGAAGTATATCATTAACTCCTTGATAACTTCAAAAGATGAAGAATCTAAATACTTAGATTTCAGGCTATGTTATTGCTTCCATTTGACCAAAAGAAATATAAATTTTAAAGTGCCTATTATTGATCAACTTCTAATAAATATTATGTATCTTTAGGAAAGTAAACAAGCATATGGATTCAAAATAAAATTGAATCTCCAAACACAGTGCTTGAATTAGTCAAATTAAAACTCGCAAGCACCGGAAGGCATGATTACCAGTTCAAAGCTCTTCCAAGTCAGCATTTTATAGCTGGGTGTGAGTATCTTTACATGATAATGGCAGCCAACGGAAGTGTCTCGCCTGGCTCCTGTCTTGGGAAACACAGCCCATGCAGGTTTTGATCAAGGACAAGGAATAGCAACAACACCCTGCAACTAGGTCAGCTCTGACATGCATCCCTACCAGCACCCAAAAGCAAGGAACAAGAGTAGGAAACTTCATATTAACAGTAATTATACTAAGCATGAGCTTCTGTACCAAAATGCTGGCAATGAACTCCACCTCCAGCTTTCATGCCTGAGGTTTGTCTGCCTAATTAGCCAACATGGAAGTTTAGGTTTTTTATACTTTCCCTCAAGGGAAACTTGGCTTTAAGTCCAAATATTGTGGTCACTCTCGCTACATTTTCCTCAGTGGTGCTGGTGTGGCTGTCTTAAAATTATTGGAGCTTTTGAAGGAAAACAACGGAAAACAAGAGTTATTTTTATGACAGAGAAACAGGAAAGCTTTTCCTGGCTCCCTCCTTGGAAGAGCTTGAATGGTGTGTGTGTATGTGTTTATATATGCATATGTATGTAAATATTTAGAGGGAACCTGTGACTGATAGCCGGATAAGAAGCAGCATATAGAATCTTAAACCAGGAAGCATCAGGCAAACTGTTAATGGGCCATGTTGTAAGCTAAGGCTACATTAATGAAATACAAGGACTAGCCAAGGCCAGCTTCTTCTAGGGGCCACCCTTCCTGTGCCTCTCTTCACATGGGGATCAGCTCAGCCCTCACTCAGGGGACACACACACCCCCCCCACCCCCCATGCCCATGCCCATGGTGGTCCCCAGTGTCCTCATTGCTGCCTGTGCTGCAGAGAGCTGAGTTCCCGGCCCTCCTGGCATCCTCAGGGTTTTGGGGCTGCCCTTGTTTCCACCTCGGGAGTTGCTGGGGTTGCCTTGGGGGCAGGCAATGGCTGTACCTGCACCCTATGGATGCCCCTCCTGCAGTACCCTATGGCAGCGTCCCCTCCTGCAGGACCCCACGGCCATGCCCTGAACTTGGGCACCCCTCCCCTGCCCATACACAGCACTTGCAGCACCACAAGAGATGTCTAGTCCTACCTCTTAAAACAGCTGCTCTCCCCTGTGTTTATCTTGGCCCAATGTGACTCAGAAATATGGTCTGCTTTTTTTATATAAAAAAAATGACTGCACTTATAATGTGTGACATAATATTTGTCTTCAAAACTAGCAGATATCTGATGTCATGGAGTGAAGGCAATTTATAAACTCTCAGAGTTACAACACAATCTGACTGTTTACTATCTTTATACACAAGTGGAAAACATCAGCTGGTTGTTTTGTTGGGGTTTTTTTTGGGGGGGTGGGGAGTGGTGGTGGCTTTTTTTCTTTGTTAGCCATTTAACAGTATTTCATCGGAGACAGGAAACAAGGGTTACAGTTAGGTCATGGTATAGGGCCTCCCAGATCACTGAGAAAAACAATAAACATACAGACAGCAAACTCTTGGAAAGTGAGAAGGGAACTGTTGCCTCCACAAAGACTAAATCAATTATTTTTCCATAAAAGAGCAAAGTAAATGCACGGAGACTCCAGACATGACAGCGAGTAACGACCTGAGCTAATGTGCGGCTACACATGAGTGATGCTGTGAATGTCAGTGTGTGCCTGTGTGAGTGTGGGACAATGGGAGAGGAAATGTGGGAGGCAGACAGTTGTTGGCAAAGCCCAAGGTCCTCTCCAGCACTCTTTGAAATCAAGAAACTGTTACTTGCTTCTTAAAAGCTGGGGTGAATCCAGCATCCTCAGGAGGGAGCATGCTGCCAAGTCTCTGTTGGTTTGGAGTTCAAGCATTTAATCAATTGCATTTGCACTGCCAAGGCTGTAAAAAGGAAAGAGCTGTTCAGTTCTGTGCCTTATATTTTGTGTATATAAAACCAGTACTGATGTTTGTTTTCTCTGGTGAAAACAATTTAAAGAAACACCACTTACACCAAACAGCCTGTACAAACCATGATCTGCCCTGAAGATGATGTTTCCAGGGCTGGCCTTAGTCAGTCTGAGTGCAAGTAAGAAATACAGGCCATGCCTCTATTTTATTTCCTCCAGAAAGTTGGCTGTTTTCCACGGGGAGTATGCAGCCTTACCCTGCTTCCTCTCACGGGATCTGTCCAACAGCCTGATCAAGGCTGCTCCAGCCCAACCCAAGGGCTCAGTCCCTTGACCGGCTCCTCTGCCATGCCAATGCAGCACTGTACTGAAGCACCAGTGTGGTGCAGGGGCTCCCATGGGGTTGGAAAGTGGGGGACAGTGCCCTGTGGGAGCTGCAGGGCACTTCCAGCACCCACTAACTGCATCTCATCTGCTTCATGACATGCTTTTATCTTATGGTGTCAAGGGTTAGGGCTGGGCTGGCCACTAGACGAATGACAGATACTCTCTATTAACTCCTCTCCCTTTCCAGAAGGGGAAGGGAAAGAGAATAAGGGAAAGGATTGGAAAAAAAGAGGTAAAACAACTCTAATAAACCAATAACAATAAAATGAAAAAGATACTAATATATACAAAACCAATTTTGAACCCAAACCCCCTGATGGCCATTACATCACCAGGGCAGGCACCTGGGAAGTCCCAGTCTGGGCTCAGTGGCAGATGCGAATCGAATTCAGGAGCTGGATTCTGGAACTGGATTCAGGAATGCACGGATTGGGATCAAAGGACAAACAGACAGAGTCCTCCTCAGACACCGGCCATTGAAGAAGAGAGTTTGACCCTGTGATCCCTCAGCTTTATACTGAATATGACGTCTATGGGATGGAACACCTTGTTGGTCAATTTAGGATCACCTCTCCTGTCCGCTCCTCCCTGCAGGTGCAGCCTCTAACTTATTGCACCCCCAACATGGCACACAGGATTTAGCAGTGACCTTGGTCTCCATAGGAGCAAGTACCAGCAAGAGCTTTCGTCCACACCAACCCTTAATGGTAACAATAAACATCAAATGTTATCACTTCTAGAAGCAGATACTTTCTGCAAAAATGTGCCATTTACTTCAGAAAGTGCAGTTACTTAGAAAAGACTGAGCTGAAAATTAAAATCACAGAACAGAATTAGTTTTTCTCTAGCTCAAACCAGGATACATCGCATGGTCAAAACGTGGATAAGTTGTCTCACATGAGCCATAAGGACATGCCTACCAATGGGTGTTTAGAGCATCTCCCATAGAATCATAGAATCATTCTTCTTGGAAAAGATCTTTAAGATCATCAAGTCCAACTGTTAACCTAGCACTGCCAAGTCCACCACTAAACTATGTCACTAAACACCACATCTACATGTCTTTTAAGTACCTCCAGGGATGGTGACTCCACCACTTCCCTGCGAAGCCTGCTCTGATGCTGGACAACCCTTTCAGTGAAGAAATTTTTCCTACTTTCCAACCTAAACCTCCTCTAGCACAACTTGAGGCTATTTCCTCTTATCCTATCACTTGTTACTTGGGAGAAGAGACTGACCCCCACTTCACTACAACCTCGTTTCAGTTAGTTGTAGAAAGCGATAAGGTCTCCCCTCACCCTCCTTTTCTCCAGGCTAAAGAACTCCAGCTCCCTCAGCTGCTCATCAAGCAACTTGAAACATCAGACTATGGAGACCTCGAAGGCTGGCTTGCAAAAGCAGGGAATAAACCAGCAATTTAAAAATTTTTGCCTTTATGTGCTTTGCCTATAGCCTTATCACCCAAATTATGAGATTCTCTATTGCTGATCTTCAGGGCGAATCTCTCTCCCTTTTTTCTTGATGCAGTTCCAAGGTCTGAAATAGCAAATATTTTGTAAGGTGATTATAAACAATCACTAATGCTCAGTAAATACTATGTGCAGAGTGTATGCATAAAAGAACACGTAAAATTACACTGGCTGGTATACTAAGGAACTTCAGTGATATATGCCAAATTTCATTGAATGAGTATGACTTAAAACCCACTAATTTCTTGTTGAGCATTCTTAGCCAGAAGATGAATACTTCCTCAGTAACTTTCTTCTACACCCTATGTGAAGTGTTTGCACACCTTGGGGAACAAGATGTCAGTTTACTTCTCAAAAAATTCCAGCTAAATTTTACACTACCAACTGTGACACTGTTTGTAGATTAACAAATGCAACAGGACGTTACTGAGACCTTCCCAGATACTGTCTTTCGGGCAGCTCATGCTGAAATTGCTGCTTGACACATCAGAATTGCTTTTATTTTCCACTGATTGAGACTCAATAAAAGCATAAATTCATCATTTCTTTGCCCAGAACATCCCTGATGATTGAGATGCCTCCATCCTAGCTCAGGACACATAAGACAAAAAAGAAAATGGAGATGAAGTAAAGAATGGCAAAATGGTGTTACCACATCCCTGGCTAAATAGAACAAGGAGGGCTCTTGGTGTGGAAAGGGCAGCCCAACAACAGAGGTTCTTCTTTATGTCGCATTGCACAAAGGTGAAGGTGGGTTTTGCTTTCTCACTGTGATGCACACATTGTAGAGAGCATCTGGCTGCACGTTGTGCATAACTTCCTACTTGATTGTTGCATGTGTTGAACACCTAGACAATAATTTTAAAGAATTCATTCTGTGACTGTCTTTTCAGAGTTCCTATGAATATTTCATTTGGAAAGAGCAGGAGTTATTACCCCCTGGTCGGGGGCCAGGTCTTTGCCTGGTAAGTTACGTGCCAGGCTTGTAAGGTTAAGGACAGTGAGGGAGAGAGACTCTGCCCACACACAGTTGTCTGGTGCTGTTTCAGGTACCCCAGAGTATCTTCCTGGATCCCAGCTGCTGCTCCAAGGAGCACAAGACTTCTCTAGCTCACATCTAACATCCTGTTTGGGATGGCCTGAATGCTTCAGGACACCTCAAATGGCCAGCGGCAGACTAGGTGGACAGACCACCATGCACTAGGTGCCTATGCTCAAGCAACAGACTCCTGACACAAAGGGAAATTTTAACATCTGGTAAAATAAAATGACCTGACCTCAAACCTGATTAGGATCTCAAAGAGCCCTTATTTCCTAGGGATTTTTTTTGGAGTGGTAGAGCAAGTGTTCAGCTCACAATGCTGATGGGTCAGCATGGGGATGCTTTATGTCCCATGCATTCAGAGAAATTATCTTACCAAAGCACTAAGGCAGGTGGGTGGGACTGGATCCTTGGTGATGCAAAAGCTTCTGAAACTGAGAAAATGCCTACACTAGCAATGTTTGCAGCTGAGGTAACTGTGAATATTTGTGCTAAGTTTAATCAAATGGAGCCTGCTGGGAATATAAGGCAGACACTGGCCCCACTGCAAAGCCCAGGCTGCCACATCCTCAGGGTGGCATGTGCCCTGAGCTGGCCAGGCTCTGGCTCCAAAACGTGCTGATGGGGTATCTACATTACACCCAAACGTGCACCACCTATGAAATGTCAATGAAAATCATATTTCCTCTGAAATACTAATTATTTGTCTGGACAAAGTAACAGTGAAACCTTAAAACGTTTTAGTATTTATTACCTCCTAACTCTTCATGGGATGCTTCAAACCAATTAACTTCATCAGACTTGGCAGTTTGATATAAAATTTGGATGTTCGTTTCATCAAAGCATGTACTGCATGTACTGTATTCAATCACAAGCAAGGAACTTGTGTTTCAAACACTGATACCTAATACTTTGCAGAAAACTGTCTATTATCACTGTGTGCAGAAAAATAAACAATTTTATATTACAAAGTCACATATCATAGAATTTAAGAATTAGTTGGAAAAAGAATTGTCAGCTATGTAATTTATTGATTGCTGCAGCATTGCAGGTGCAGAGAACTGTTGGTGAGACAGTACCATAGCTGAATGAAGGCAGAGGTGTTATATGGTCCCAGGTATCCATCCCACCCCATCCTATTTCCTTCAATGGGCGTTAAGAGGAATGGGCTTGGAGTATCAGGAGGGAGATCAACTGGTGCTTGTACCTGTAGACCTGTGCAGTTCCCCATGCTGCCAGGCTGCCTGCCTGTGTTTTGCCTGCTGCTGCAGGGAGGGGAGTGAGGGAAAAGGGCCTAGTCTGGAGTGCAGCAGAGCTGATCCTCCCACAGAGCTACTGGTAGCCTGGCTGTTCAGCTCAGAATGGGCTGGCAGTGAGCCTGCAGGTGGCTGGTAGTTTGAGGGATGTGTTTCCGAGATATATTACAAAAGTGACTTTTAGCAGCAGCCGTGAAAACCCATAACCACAGCTCCCATTTCAATGCAGGAAAATGATGCTGAAAAAGTGTTCTGGAGCTCTGAAAGTCAAAAAGTCTCTCCTTTTGTTTTCCTGCTTCATTTAGCTGCAAATGGTATTAGGGCTGCATTTTCTCTTTCTGTCCCACTTCCCTCAAGACAGGTTCCTAAGCAAGAGACAGATTTTCTTTACTATTCTCAAAATGCTGTGCATTCCTTGTGCAAATGTTCAGTCATGTGATTCAAAATTTTAATGAATAATGAAATAGCAACCTATCCAGTGCTTGTACTGGAACATCCACATGGGAAGAGTATCGAGGAACAGCAGCTTTATACAACCACGCTGCTAATTAGGCTCTGGGCAAAGAAATACTATCGTTAGAAGAATAGCATATATTGTCCTTTCTCCATGGAGCTTGTTGAGAAAAAAGAGGCCAAGGTCAAGAGTATAATGGCATGCAACAGGTGCTACCATCTGGGCAGCCCAGGCAGCACAGCACTGACCGCCTCCCCTCCAGCCAGAGTGGTCATACTCTTGGCTCCCTACTAAATGTGTGGGAGGTGCATGGAAAGCAATGGCACAAGGCAGCAGGCATGAGGGGATGGAGCTGGACCCTGCCACCAATCAGTCTAGCCTCACCGACAGTGAAGGCACTGCTGCAGTTTGTGCCAGTTAGGATGTTGGCTGGTAGGGAGCAGCCTGTATTCTCTCAGTTTTAAAACAGTGTGTAAGGCCATACAGCACAAAAAATGAGGAAGCCACTCTTTTGCGACTCCCTCAGGCTGGCTGCAAATCTTCTTTTCAGCCATGCTGGAGTCACCATGGAGGTTACAGATTTGGAGGAGCCTGAGGCCAAACCCTTGGGGCCTTTTTGCTCTCTCTCTTCACAATCCTCACCTAAGGCACCAGCGTATGCAGCCCTCAGCTGTGCTAATCCAGGGGAGAACCTGCCAGCAGGTACCTCCCAGCATGTGGGATCAGTCACCTCTGCTGGGAAGAGCTCAGGTGAGCTAGAGGCTAAGAGGATCTTTGGTGTTTATTGCAGTCTCCCACTACAGACCAGGGATCCCCATTGTTATTTTCATGCCACCACTCACCCTTGAGCTTTATGTTGGACAGCTGGAATAGGGAAGGAGACATTTCATACCAACACCTTCCTGCCAGTTTTAAGTCCCTCTTTAGTTTTCTCAGAAATTGTGCTCTTCTTGCAACGTGGGGTCTGCAGGGGCAGACTCACTAAGAGCTGCTCTGCGCAGGGAACTGGCATGTTGGTGTTACCCTGGAATTTCCATTCTACTGTAATACTGGTCTCATTCCTGGAGCACACAACTATTCTGATACATGATTGTTTTTCACATATATATGTTTTTGATGCAGTTGATTCCAAAGGGGCATGAAACATCAGAAGGAAATTGTATCTACATGTGTGTGACATGCCATTGTAATGGCAGCAGTTGAACCTCAAGCTTTAACTCCTGCAGTATGAGCTTCCACAGGGCAGTAGCTCTGTGCTGACAGCATGTGCCCGGTATGAAGAAGAGTAAGGTTCATGTCTTCAGCTTGGACCCACCTTCCAGCAGAGTAGGTTTGCTGTTAGGTTGGGTGGGCATGAGCTGCATACTTGGAGCAGAGAGACGGGGTCATTTGTGTTGGTTTGC
The DNA here is from genome assembly GCA_009769605.1 of Bucorvus abyssinicus. NCBI lineage: Eukaryota > Metazoa > Chordata > Aves > Bucerotiformes > Bucorvidae > Bucorvus > Bucorvus abyssinicus. The sequence continues at coordinate 20,384,957 of CM020030.1, read as the reverse complement.
CCAGCTAAGGAAGCAATGTTCCCTCCTTCCTCCCCACCTTGAATCCATGCTCAGCAAGGGCTGTTAGCTCACACAAGGCACAGGGCTCTAGCATGGCTGTTGTTGTTATTGGACTGTGTCCTGACAACTCAGAGGATGGGCAGAGCCCCCTAACATCTACCTGGTTGCACCCACAGAGACATGCTGGTTGTAGTGCCTTTGCTGCTTATCTGCTCTTCTGCCCTGGGTGTGGGACGCTCACACTGACTTTTGCTTGAAACCTCTCGGGTGTTTCCAGTGTGCAATGAGAATATTTTTAAAATTACTAACATCTTTTGCAGGATATGAGATCTGTTTCCTGCCTAGCTCTACAGGCAGCTCCTCTGAGTTGTGAAGCAGAAAAAAAAAGAAGGCTATACAAAACAATAATTCTGATTCTTACTGTGGAGCAGTCCTGCTGTGTACTGTGGAGTGCCTGACTGTGTTAGTGGACTGCAATGCCATCCCCCAAACAATATTGCTTCTGACTAACTAAGAAGCCAACACGGGATGAAACACCTGTATGCTCTGTGCAATACATGTAGTTGGAAGAGGTTCCCTAGGGAACCATCCACACTACTTGCCTGTGTCTTTACTGAGGGTGAATTGGAAGGAGATTTTATTAAAAAGAAGGGGGGGGGGGGGGGGGATGATGTTCAATAATATAATTAGAAAACATTATATGAGGTAATGATGCCAATTAAAGATCAGTGCACCCATTTACAGAGGGCTCAGACTGACTGGTGAGGGTGAAGGGGTGCAGGCCCCTGTAGTGCACACATCCTGCTGCCCCTGGTATGGGGCTGGCACCACTCTCAGCAGCACACTGCTGCAGCATGCCTTGGTGCTGTGCCAGGAAGTGATGAGTGCCTACAAGAGAGTCTAACAGGGGCAAACCCTCTCCTCCTGGTCTCAGCAGGCCAAGGCAGACCCATGACTCAAGGCCAGCATGGCTGGGGGGTTGCTGCATAGTTGTATAGGATAAGGTTTCTGGATGTCCCAGCTCATCCACAGAAGTAAGAGAAACACTACCCAGAAACAGTTCAGAAACAAAGAGAAAACAGCAGAGCAGCTGCAGAAACACCTCTTCTGTTGCCCAGGGAGAAAGTGAGGAGAGACTGGGGGGAAGAGCTCCTGTCTCGGGAAGGGGCTTGAACAGAGATTTAGGAAAGTGTATGGTGGTGTCTGATCCAATTGGTGTTTGGAGAACAGAGGCAATTTCGCCTGCTCTCTTTACTCTAGCAGAACTGCACAGAAGAAATTACTTTTCTTCTAACGGAAGCAATTCACATAATCCCAAAGATTTTGTATTCAAAGGAGCAGTAGCATGCTAAGGAGAATGTCAATTTTAGTTAATACCAACCACACAAGAAACTTCTTCGTATTTCTTAGAAAAGGAAGAAATAGGTATAACTCCCAAATTAAAATCTGGAGAATGGTTTTGAGCAGGCTGTGCTATGCTCTGCATAGCATAAATGCTTATATGTTACTTGTGGGTAAAGGAGCAGTAGATACACAGTAAAATGTATGACACATCTAACAGTACACAAAAAAGTAAGTGAACTTCTATTTTATCTTCTTTTACTTTGGAAAGAAAGTCCCTTCCTGAGCTCTTAACGCACTACTTCTCTTTCTGGCTGGTGTAAGGTGTGATTACACAAAACTAGAATTGACCAAATTTTGCTCATTATTCATTATCAGAGTAGGAGCTTTTTCAACAGCAGAATATTTTGAGGTCTTCTCATTTTCTTGATACTGCTTTTCATTGTGCTTTTCTTTCAAGCCCTTTCCCTTTTTCCTTCAATGAGAGAACTGAACAAATGATGGGTATCTGTTTTGTGACTCCATGACAGCTCTTCCCTTTTCAAAAGGAAATCTACTGAATTTTTGCATGAATGTTTCACGTATTTGCACCCATGTCTACAGACATGAGATGTGTGCTAACCTAACATCCCTGGCTCCATTTATGGAGGTGAAGTTGGTCAATGAATGCATATTTGCAAGCTGAAAATCTTGATTTTGGTCTGTGTAAAAGTTTCGTTTTCCCCCTCTCTCTCTGTGGAATATTGTCAAGAGTTTGAAGTGATGAGAGGGTGAATACACTATATGCTATATTGCTCTATTCTTGTCTTCCGTTATGACTTTTCCTTCTTTGTTTTCATGGTTACCTTGATCATAATTGACGTTAAAAGCAATTTCCACAATTTCAATGACAAGTTCCAGTTTTTCTCCCCTTATGCCTATAAATTGCCTCTCTTTAACTGAAGTCTTCGCATTGGTATTTAGCTTAAACACGTGGGTAAACATTCAGGCCTTAATAGTACAGATATTTGGTTCAAGGAAACAGTTAACTTGCATCTATTGTTCAAGAAAACAGGTACTGGAAAGTGGTACTTCTGCCTTCCTCTAGGGCTCAGATGCTTCCTCTTCTTCCTTCTTCGCAGCCCATCAGCTGCATGAGTGAAGCCAGCACTTTATGCATTGTTCCTCTGAGGCTATTGCTACTCTTCCCTTCTTTTACTCTCTCAACCTTGGCTGATGCTCAAGGGGGAGGAAAGCACTTAAGTGTCTCTTTTGGGGCTTAGTCTACAATCCTCTCAAGTCTCCAGGATGCTAAAGGGGACCTGTGGGGGCTTACAATAAATAAAGTATGGTTTAAGTGTTCATTAGACATCCCCCTGTCCTCTCCTCTCTCTCTTCATCTCTTTGACTTGTGCTCTTATCAACAAGATAAGTTCGCAGCCAGTGCAGGGGATGAAGATGAGGCAATGTTGTTTGGCGTATGTCCTTTCTGCGCAAGAAAAAGACGTTACCTCCTTCTCTGTCCCAGCATGTGTCCTGCGTATGAGCTGGATGAGTGAGTGGAGCAAATGGAAGAAATGTGGGAGAGGGAGATGCCCTCGTCCTGCAGGGATGCAGCAGAGCCCTGCGCGGTGGCCTGGCCCTTCTCGCGGCCTCCAGAGGACAAGTATTTTAGCTCTGCTTCTCATCTAATATGACTGTAATTACCAGGGCTGTTCCAATGCAGCTGAGCACTACGGGCAGGAGGTAAAATGAAGACATGATTAAAATAATTGCTAGGTGCGGCCGGTCTTGTGGTGCTCAGGCAGCCGAGGGAGCACCACAACGTGTACGCGTGAGCCAGGAATCAAGCTCACATCACTTCTCAGTGCAGAGGCTGCCAAGGCACAAAGGTGGTAACAATTTTCTGCAGGGCATTAAAGGCAAGGTTGCTGCAGCCATCAAGTTTCAGAAAAATGATAGGAAAGAAATATCAAACGAGAACTGAGGGCTGTGTTTTTCTATACACGCACTTTTTGATTTGTGAGCTTCTTAGCTAACCACAAACATCCTTTCTGAATAAAGTTCCTATTTATCACACATATATGTACATGACTTTTAGCACGTCTTTAAAAATACTGCAGAACCAAGGCAAATCCCACTTTCTTTCTGGCCGTGTTTTTGACGAATCAGAATCCTGTATGTGTTTTCAGTTATATTGACTCAAATTGAATACTCTTTTGTAGAGTGTTGATTTAAAACGGCTCTTCTCTCCCTGGAAATATTAAAAGCTGTAAGGAAATACATCACCTGGAAGCCACCTTTTTTGACAAAACAGTGGTTCAGGCATACGGTTTCTTTCAAATTTTGGGACACAATTACGGTTAATAACACTGTTAGATGTGCTGCTTATGGATTTGATGTTATAGACCAGCATTCCATTCTTATCTCTTTCCAACTCTAATAATCTTATTGGAGGGTCTAGGAGGGGAAACTCCAGCTATCAGACCAGGAAAAAAAATTAGATTCAGAACAATCTGTTAAATTTGGTGCCATTTTTTATTAAAACTCGTACCCTCTAGTCGATCAAGGTATGTTCCTTGCCACCACTTCTTTCAGTCCTCTGTTTCAGCTGCACCTCAGCTGAAAGATGCCCTGATTTTACTATATTTGTGTTGGCCAGCTATAACCAAAACCCAGCTCTGCTGAACTTCCCCAGCAGGCCCAGGGCGTCAGGGTTTATTTGAAAAACAGCAGTGTTGTATATCGTTCTGCATTAACATACTGTCCTCCTAAATAAGATTGCTCTGACAAGCAAACACAGTATCCTTGGACACCAGTGAGTGCCAAGAACTTCTGCACTCCCCTTCTGAGATTCATTTCAACCATCTGACTGATAATTCAAATTCCATTCGCAAGTCTCTATGGCTGCTCTTTGCCACTCTGGCAATGGGAAGCAGGCACACGCCAGGTTACAGTAACTGGGAAAATGAAGTGCAAAGCTCTTTTTAAGCCTAGAGAAATGCATAATATGTCACTGAATATGGCTGTTTGAGTCACAGACATTCTTACAAGAGCAGATTTAATCTCATAATTAAAGTCACTGCCTGCTAATAACAAGTACAGGTCTTAAAATATTATTTAAAAGTCATTCAAACTTAATAAAGTGCTTTAGTCATTAGAAATGTTTGGCTTAGAGTCAGCCTGTCACATTGAATTGCTGCAGTATGTCACATTATAATTTCCTATTTTATTTCACACCCAATTCTCCTCAACCTAACGATTTTATCAGAAAGCAGGATAAGGTAAAACAAAGTGCTTAAAGACACAGGGAAAAAAGTTCATGTCTGATGTAACCGTGTTGAAATTGGTGACTTAACACTGGATGTAAAATTGGATCAGTGGTGCTACAGGACACTGAAGCTATAGTACACTTTCTACATAACCAGTATGAAGAAAGGCCTCAATTTTTTGAAGACCCAGAGTACAGGTTATAGAATATTATGTGTTCTTTTCAAAATACTTCATAAATGCTAACTAATCCTTCTCTACAACTCCTTTATGAGACAGACATTATAATTTTCATGACTATTTAGCAGACAGCTCATCCATCTCAATTTCTTTACCTGTTCTCCCTCTCAAAGCTACACAGAGATTTCACAGCAAAGTTTGGACTGGAGGTCCTGGGTACTTAAGGTCAGAATACTTCCATCAGAAATGCTTTGCTTGCTTATGCTGAAGGCCCGTCTTCCCACTTAACTAAAATTTAAAAATGCCTCTGAAGTGCCGTTTAACCCTAAGCTGCTCAAATCAGAAGGTATTTGGGTAATCTGTTCTAAGCACATTTCAGTCAATATATACTTGATTTTTTTCCTTAGCTGCTATACAGACCTCAGAGTACTCATTTGTTGTAAAAGAGAAGAGTCTTAACTGCCCAGTACAATTTTAATTTATAATGCAGTTAGAAATACTTAGCACAGATTTTTTTTTTTTCTTCTTCCTCTATTAGTTTCCTTAAGAGAATACTGATTTGGAATAGGAAATCAAAACTTGAGGCAAAGGACAGCAGAGGTGGAATTTCTTGGAAAGCACTGGGAAATCAGGTAAAGGCTGAAGGGCAAGGTGAGAACACTGCCTGCACCATAGGCAGCCAGGCAGCGAGACGCTGCCCAATTCTGCCCAAGAAGTGAGTTCCTCTTACTTGAGAGGAGTGCCACTGTCTCTGAGACAGATGAGTGGGTCAGTCTTTCTCCTTCCCCCTCTCCCTCTCTCTCTTTCTCTCTCTCTCTCTTTTCCCCCCTAATCAGAACAAAATGTTACGAAGTTTTGTTTAGAATTCTGATTAGGGGCAGGAAAATATTCTAAAATCTCAAAAAGTTTTGCAAGATGGGAAAACCATTTCCCAGACAGGTTTAGCAATGACTTCCAGGACTTTTAAACAGCTGTGAAGCAAGACTGTCCCTCAGCCTAATCCATTTTGGCTATGTTCAGTTAAATGAGTCTTTTCAAAGTATTATATCATGACTTCATTAAATCCCACAAAACTGTTTCCCCAGGAAATAACTTCAAGCCAACTGGATTCTAACTACCTGCTGTATCTCATGACCCCTTAATAATAAAAAACATGGTTGAAATAAGTCTGTGCATTGTGTTGCTCCCTTTCCTCTGCTCTGTAGCCTAACCTGTCATGAGGGCAAGTGGAAAAAATCTGTTAAGTCTTCACTAATTTCTTTCCTCATTTCCTTTAGCAATCCTGGTAGCTGCCCAGGATACTTAGTCTTCCTTAAGAGCATTCAATTTTTGGCACAAGACTTTTCATTTGTATCTGCTCATAATCTGTCTCCTCCTGTCATATCCGGAAATATGATCCCTTTGTTAAACAGTTAATTTGCTTCTCTTTACAGAGAGGAGAGACGGAGAGCGAGGCTGGAGGACTGCCTAACAAACCTGCAAGATATTCCATCCTTTTATTCCACTCTCAATTACTATGTCTTACTTTTATCTTTTTTCTATTGTGAAAAGCATTTCATCCTTTCTATACACATCTCAAATACACAGAAGATCAAACCACCCTTATGAATGTGCTCCTGGACTAGATTCTTGGCTGGGGAAAGCTGACACATCCCTGCCACAGGCAACAGAGCAATGTGGATTTACAGCAGCTGAGGCTCTGATCTAGACCTAAGTTTGTTCTTCCCTATTTGATTTTCATTAAATCTCCAATGTGTATGGTCTTTGCAGTTTGTTTCCTTCTTGCATGGCTTTAAATGTGAGAAAAGTCCAGTAACACTAATTTGTGTGCAATATAACTGAAGCGAAAGTGCTCTACAATTGAAATAAAGAGCTAAAACTGACTTTACTTCTTTCTCTGTGTGTTTCATCACCCTAGAGTTCCTCATTTCTGGAATGGTGCTTGCTGGTGTCACAGCTGCAGTCCGGCAAGAGACAGGGATTAACCAAAGATGGTTGGTGGAAGGAACAGCAGCAGTAAAGGGTAAATTTTCTGAGTGAAGGCCTGAAATGCCGATGCTTTGCATGAATAGCTAAAATCATGTTGGCAAGAGACTTCTCTATACTTTCCAAATGGCTTTAATGGTGAGTGAAGTCAAAACGCCCTCATTAAAAATGTGCAAAGAAAGCTGCCATGGTAATAAAACCACATTCACCATACTAGAGCCTGCTACTAGTTCTTATTTGTAAGAGCAGAGCAATAATTAAGATTGTGACCTTCCTTGCTAATCACTGGCATTTGTCTATCAGCAGACAGCAGAGCTGCCTTAAAAAGCTTGGGAAATGCCCTGCAATTCAGAGGTAAAAATGACAGAAAACCACACTCCTGGCAAACAAAAAGGCAATAAATTCCTCCTTCATGCCTTAAGCTGTCAAGTGTCTTTTTTACAGCAGGGTTTTTCAGTTGTTTGGTTAGTTTTTCTTCAAAACATGAAGGTGTCCATGATAAAGTGGCTATTGAGTCTGAGAACAAGATAGGAATGAGAGCAGGAGAGAGTGCAGAAGTCAGGGCTTTTTGGGTCTGGCTGAAGTGTGGTTCATGTTTGAATCATCACAACAATGCCATATTTGTTGTGATATTACAAGATGTGGGTTTCTAGAGCAAGAGACTGGAGCTTGTTTACTTATTTTCTGGACAAGGAATTTTTTTTAGAAGTTTGAAAATATCTCAATCTCTAGCTATAGAAGCAAGAGGATAAAGATAGTAGAAATAAAAATAATTAAATGCTAAAAGTTATCTGAATGCTTTGGATATTTTCCTTTCTTTCTTAGATAATAAAAAAAAAAAGAGAGAGAGAGAGAAAAAGAAACTACCTTTGAATATGTAAGACCTTGAACCTGAAAAAAAGGCCCATCTAGTAAAGTGCTTGGTCTAACATACAGAAATAATGTGCTTAGAGGAAATGCTTTCCACAATACCTGATAATGAAGAGGAAGGGTATGTTATATGATGCATTTTCTCCAGAGCTGCAGATGGGCTATCACGCAGCTGTATTCTTCAGCCACATTTCCAAAGTGATGCTCTTGTTCAAGCACTTGAAATCTTGCTGGTTTCAAATGGAGCTCCCAGGCACTCTAAAAGTGGGATTTCAGCATCCATGTCACCCAGGTGCTTCTGAAAACCACAGCTAAATACTATTGTTAAACATAATTAGATTTAAGTGAAATAATAGGCTAAAGTGTAAGAACATGCCTATTTAGGATCAAGAGTGAGAGACAGAAAACACTTCCAAATAAAACAGAAGTAGTTTTTATTTAGTCTTGTCCTCTTATCCTTCATTAAAAGCAACAATTTCCATTCCTAATTTTGGATTGACACAGAGGGCTGTAGCAAGACTTTAACCACTCTCGTCTGACCTCAGTTCGCAGCCCAGGGAAGTGGTGGAGTCCCCATCCCTGGAAGTGTTTAAAAGACGTGTGGATGTGGTGCTGAGGGACATGGTTTAGGGACCCTGGAAGTGCAGGGTGAACAGTTGGACTTGATGATCTTAAAGGTCTCTTCCAACTAGATGATTCTATGATTCTGTGATGATTCTATGATCTGTGTGGGATGCTTGTGGCATAAACTAACTTGCTGGTGAAAAACCAGCTCAGGACACTGCTTATGTGTCAGTCTTTCCAGTAGGATGACTGTTTTAATTTTTTGCATAAATAATATGGAAAAAAGATGTCCACATGTCTTTATGAGAGAAAAACAGGACAAAGAGAAAGAAACTATTTGCATTGTTAACAGAAGGTTTAGATAGTTTATCTTTGTAAAATGCAAATGAGTGGCAAGATGAATCAGGGTCTATTATTCTTACCTGACAGAATGAAAATTTGCCAAGGAACAGAAAGTTCACTGTAGGATTCAAACTATCTATTGTTAAGAGATGAAAAATTATTATATTGCAAAACTTGTAGCGTGTATTTTAAAATCAGCCTGCAAACTTTTCTACAGTTCCATACTTTTGGCTCTCTTAACAATTTAGCATCTTCTATAGGCAATATTCTCTGGTTTATAAATAGTACAAAACTTATATAATTCTATCCTTAGATATTAGCTAAGAAATAATTCATCCTCAGGATGTACTGAATCTCCCAAGTACAGTCTAATAAGTACGCGCATTCACTTCCTTAAGTAAGTTTCTAGTCTAATGCCTAAAATTTTGTACAAGGGACAAATGTCACTCATTAAAAGAAAATGGGACTAAATACCTCACACCCACTGAAATCCATGGGATTCAGTTTCCACTGAACTCAGTGGGACAGTCGTTAATAAAGGGTATGATGACCTTTTAAAAGCGACGTGAGATTTCCCTGCTCATGGAAATGCTAAATTATTGCTGTTTCAAGCCAGGCACAGGCCTGAGCTTGTTTCCATTGAAATCAGTGATCATGCTTGTACTGGTCTGTATGGTTCAGAGCCAGTCTTCCAGCAAGATTAAACACCCTGGGGGTGTCTCCCACTTTACCTCCCAGTAGTTCAATCGTGATTTATATCAGAGCCAATAATTACCACCAAAACAAACTCAAGCCTGGTGTTGCAGTGCTTCAAAACTCTGATCTGAAGGAAAGAAAAGTAAGAGTTGTTCTTGGGCTTGAGATAGGTGTCTGAGAGAAGTGTGAACTGAAGCTTTTGGCTCTATCTTTTCTGGTGGTACCCAGGTCTAAGGAGATTTAGGAACCGGATTTTTTAAGACTCTCTGTAATCCAACCCTGTCACTTAGCATTTCTGTCTCCATGGCTCACGCGGGATCACACAAGAGTGCATTAACTAAATGGTTAACTTCTCTGTGGTAAAAGCTAGAGGAGATGAGTCTTCTCCAACACTGAGATGTAAAACTCACACTTCTCTTTATAGCCTGATGTGGCTACCTGAAACCATAGATTCTCCTTGAGCTTTTGCACTTCATCAGGATAAATAAGCAGCTGTGGGAGCTGTCTGCGTATACAGAATGCATGTGTAAAGAAAATAACAGCATCTAAGATGGAGTACACTGATACCTCACACATCAAAGGACTAGGAGAGTAAGTAGGACAACAAAAACAATTGTTATATTTTTCCACTCCCAGTTTCTTGACATGTGGCATGAATCACCATGGATTCCTGCACAGTATGCTTTTCTAAACAGGTATGTTAGCTTGGGGTAGTAGGTCAGGCGTAGATCATAAGCAATCCTGCTGATGCCAACCTAATTCTGAACAGAACAAAGGCCTGTGCATGTGAAAATATTTGTGTCTCTGGATTTTATACGTAGGGATTTGTGAATTGCCAATGTTACGTCAAGATTCAACTCAGTCTAATGTTTATGTGAAAATTTGGCTCCTGCTATTCATATTTCTAGATCTTTTTAGTTGCAACTGCTCTAATGTTTTCAGACATGTTTATGTGGTGCTAATGCAAAGCAAGCATCATGACTAAAGAGGTTTTGTATTGCATAAAGCTGAATACTCCTAAATTATTCTAAACTGTAATATAGGAATTACTCTAAACTGTAATATATGCTGTGGTTGGGGAATACAAAAAATAAACTTTTTGATCAGTTTTGATCCTAGTTATTGCTTACCAATGACTGTGCCATTGGTGAACACTCTCGAGATCGATATCAAATAAGTCCACCTTAAGTCCAAAAAGGGCAAAAAGAACAAAGCAGAGACCAAAGAGTGATTTCATTATACAAATGAAATGGAAAAATTCAGTGAAATTCCATCCATCCCTGAGGACTGGCTCCACTTAGAGGTTAGAAGAATTGCTGAGAGTGATCTCACATCTATGGGCTCTGTAACTGTCATTCATTAGCAATTGTAACACGATTATGATTCAGGTTAAAGAAACCAGAAAAGAAAAATGCCAATTGAAAACTTGGCCGCTTGGAAGGCCACAACAAAACTCCCTTGTTCCTCTCCAGGCCCAAGATTTCACCCTTGGAGTTTACTTGTTTTCCATAGGATGCACACAAAAAGCGAGGTGGCCCCTCTGGAAGCCGTATGCCCTGTCTGTAAAGGTAGGGGAGCAGAACACTTGCCCATGTGCGCTGTGGGAATGGGAGGTTCTGCATACCTTCTCCATCCAGTGGGGATGGGGTTCACACTTTGGCCACTGTCCCACAGTGAATGTGCACCCTGAAGACACTGGCAGGATCCTTCTGGCTTGACCTGGGACGAGCGCAGTCTGGTCCTTTCCCACTCTGCCTTGCAAGAGGTGACTAGTGAGTTTGGGCTGGTGCTGAGCTCCGCTTGCAAGGAACCCAGCCTTCTCCTCCCTCTGTGGTGGCCTTATCTGCACCAAGCAGGTTTAGAAAGGCAGCATGTCTCTGAACACATTCTCCAGGCATGGTTAACCCAAGGCTTAACCACAGACAACTGATGTGTTTTTATCAGTATAGTCTCAGGAGGCCGATGGGGTGTGCAGAGGTGCAGCTGTGTCAGCCACAGTGACAGTCTGGCTGTCTTGGGGGTGTCCCTCTCATATGCAGGAGCCAAAGCCACCAGGAGTGGCTGAGTCATCCTGGCACATCGGTCTTGTTATCCCACCTTTCACAGCAGCAACTCTGACAAATGCAGCTTGGAGAAAAGTAAGACAGGGATTTAGGTTTCTACTAGCAGCTATACCCCATAATGCCAGCCCCCTGAAAGTAGGTAATATAACCCTAATCTCATGAGTGTGCATACTCTGTTCAGGGCAAGACAGGACCTCTGCTTCTTCTAAAGAATGAGATCCTGCTAAAAATCTGGACCTTGGCAAACACAAAGGGTCGAGGAGCACAAGAGTGTTCTTGGATGAAAACTAGGAGGGGAATTCTGAAGTCTCCGGAAGAAACTCTGCTCCCTTTCGCCTTCTGTCAGGCAGTACTTTATGTCACTTAAGCTTGCTAGAAGGAGCCACTTTGTCTTCTTCAGCTGCAGCAATCCAAACTTCTGCCATCTACAGGGAGAAGTCATGACACTTTCATCTGATGGTGAAGGTGAACAGGAGCTTGGTGATATTGGGATGGTTTTGCTCACTTTCTCCTTGCTTTAGGCTACCAAAAGCCTGCTAGAGATGTGCTCAATTTTTTGTGCTTCCAGTCCTAATTTCAAGATAAAATGATAAGCCAAAATATTGATTGATCTTAGGAATCGCTTTGCCATACTGGTCCTTGGGCCATGTGGTGACAAAGCCCATGGGAAGCCCATGAGGACTGGGATGAATGGTCTGCGGAGAATCCACAGGAGATCAGGGAAGTCCCACAGGCTGCCTAATGCTGAGAAATTATATGCTGCTTATTTATTTATTTAATGCTATTAAGTGCTTATTACGGTATAATACCATTGCATTATTGTCATAATCCCATCAGTGTTTTCACCCCCGAAGCTCCTATCAAACTCTCCATCAAACACACAGCCTGACAGCAGGTGACTACCCTCCATCAGGGCAGAAGGGCCAGAGATCCCCTCAATTCTACTAGAAGAATCCTTCAGTTTGCAGAAAAAGTGCATGGACACAGTGACAGTGGATATCAGTATCAAACTATTGGGCTGACAAATCCTGAGAAGGAGAAAATCTGTACATAGAGAAATTTCTGTGCACAGCCTTGGTGCAATTGTGCCAAATATTCCTTGTGTGTCCCTATGATCTTACAAAAGATTGGCTCATAAGCTGGATGGTGTATTGAGCTTTCAAAAGCTGGACCTAGGCTGAAATATTACCCCATGCTGCAGTAAATGACTAAGCTCCCACTGGCTTCAATGGGATCAGTTTTTTATCCCATGCCTTTTTCCTCCCTTCTTGGCATACATGTTGACCTTGCTAAGTACTAAAAATGTTTTTTCTAAACTGTAAGAAGCCTGCTGGGGCTGTATCTGAGTGCAGCACACAAAGGACTGTGGATAGATGTCAGAACTGCAAGGGCTGGTTTGATTTTAAATCAGACAGCGTGTGCCTTTTCAAGGGCCCTGTGGCTGCATAAAACGCTCCCTCAAAGCACTGCCAGAATCCAAATCTACTGATAATTAAAGAAAAAAAAAAAAGATTTGAGGAGAAGAGATATGAGAAATACTCATGCTCTCCAACAACACTTTTCTTAAGAGAGAGTGGGAGGTGTCGATTTTAGAAGAGCTAATCCCAGCAAAGGCTGCACTCAGTCTGCCTCATACAGTGGAGATGCTGGCTCTGGTGGCCACTACATTCACAGTGAGGAGTTCAGGCCTGCTACTCCATGAGGGTACCCAGATCTGGTTCCATGCTTGATCAGTGGGAGAAAAGTAGTTGCAATGCTTAGTATAGGCATTTAGAATCAGGGATACATCCCACGTCAGTGCTTGGGGGATGAAGTAGGTCTGAATAGCATTGTCTACAAAGGAAAAAAGAAAAAGTTAATACAATCCCTACGTCTTAATTGCTCAGAACTTGTGTTTCACACTGCCAGCCAGCACAGCCCTTCTCTTGGCATCTCTTCTTCCTCCCTGTTCCCTTAGCGATCATATTGCAAATCTAACACGCTTGGTTCAATTCCATTTTTAAATTCACCATTTCAGATTCTACCCCAGAGTGACTGCATCTGTCTCAAAAGAGAGCTGGAATGAGAATTTAAACATGGTTTATGTGGGCATTCAAGTGCTTCTTGGAGCTGAGAGAGGAGTATATCTGAACCTGTCTGAGAATGTATATCCCGCCCAAGAGGGACAATGCTGGCACACAGAGCTGTGTTAAGGACAGTAAAAAGTAGCTAGCATGTAGGCATGAAAACAAGCTGCTGTTTAATTCCCAGCTCAGCAACCTGGGTTGAAAATTGTAACAACTGTAATTATCAGCAAGTTTCCAAGCCAGACAATTGAATCACTCGTCTGAGCAGATGCCTTTGGGGAATAGCAATAGAGCTGCACTCTTCAGCTTGTAGTACATGTACATGCTGTATGGGAGAATAAAACTCTTCAAGGGGTGGCTCTGCCATTGGCAGCACATTCATCAACTTGCTATCACTCACCAGAGTTTGGGTAAACCAGGGGGGCGTCTGTTCCCACCAGCTCCAGCTCAGCCATTTGATACTACCGGGGGGGGGGGTGTGGGGGTGTGGGGGTGTGGTGTGTGTTGGGGGGGAGGGCAGTGAAGGGGTGTTTGTGATGATCCTGGCCCTGCTGAGCATCAAAGGGAGGTGTGGGCACTGTGGGCTGTACCATGGGCTAGGTGTGCTGTGAAGTGTTCACTGAGAGGCATGAGAAGGTGTAGAGGGAATCCCCAGCCTCATAGTCCTGCCCTTGACCACAGAAGGAGCAGTAAACATATGTGGTTTATGGCCAATAAATGTAAGGTGGCAATGCTGGGTTTGGCAGCACATCCTGGATGAAAGGCAAGTAAAGGAGTTACCCTCTGCTGTAATGCAAGATCTGCTGGACTCAATTAATGTACTTAAAGAGTAGCTTAATTGCACTTCTTTTTGGTGAGCCTGGACTGGTTTGTTTGCAGTTTACTGAATTTTCTGGGAAAAGCTACCTTCTCTCATTCTGTTTTTTTTTTTCATTTTTTCCCCCTGCAGTCAGAGAGGATCAGCTTCAGGCAGTGGATACACATGTACCCAGGGGAAAAGCTACCCTGGTTTTGTTCACAGTTTATTGCAAGGCTGCCTGTTTTCTACAAGAACTGCTCAAGCTCCAGAAAAAATTGCAGTGGGACTGAAATTCCAGAAACCTCTCTCTGATACTTTTTCTTTTTGAAAAGCACATACTTATTCCAAACCTTGCTAATTTCCTCCATGTGTTTTGAGCTACGTTTCTAGACCTGGGAGAAAGGGATCTCACCATGTTAAAGATCTCTCTGCTGTGTGACTAAGATTATGTCCCACTGTGGATATTTCAGTTTTAAAAGTGAGATGAGACTTGATAGTGATACCACATTAAACACATCTCCTATTGATCCTTTCTAACCTTGCAAAAGAGCTGCTCTGCATTAAGTACCTTTTACTTCAGTGCTGCTGATGGGACCACAGATGTTAACTGCCAGGCTAAATATCCTCAGAGGTCAGCACACAGGGCATTTGAGAGGTCATAAAGTAATAATTTTCCGGCTAAGAAACAATAGGAGTGTTTACCCATCTGCCCTCTAATTCAGCCTGAGGACAAGCTAAAGGCTCACTCTGAAATGCATTTACAATATTTATAAATAAAAGGAAATTAATAAAAGCTGTCCTTCTCAGTGTTCCCTCCCTACCACGTAATGTTTTGTATGGATCACAGATCAGCTGGATATGTCAAATTTTTGCACTTGACTGAACTGATGACAAAAAGGCTTTGTACTGAACAAAGGGTTGTGCTTATAAAGGTGTATTTCCAGTCCATCCTCTCAGCTATTAAAGGCTACCTGCTCTATACAAAGCCCTGAAAGTAAATCACCTACTCCGTATTGAGGCACAAAAAATAATCTATAGATTATGAGTAAAAAAAAGCCATTCTGCTTTTTAGACTATACCTTTTGGTTCTCTGGTGTGTCTCTGCTGTGTATGGACAGATGGGGCTGAATACCTCCTATCTTCTGGAATTTCCTTGGTATCTGCTCCATAAGGTTTGATTTTCAAGTCCACTGAGGAAATGGCAGTTGGACATTACTGCAGAGAGGACAGCAGTATTTTGCTCAGCTCTGTGATCTGCAGGCCAGATTCCCCACAGCCATTAAAGTAGATGATCCATTTTCTTCAGCTCCAATATTGCAATTTTTGCCAGTTGAGGAGCTGGTCTGCAGGCTTAGACATGAGTTTGGAAGTTTTCTTGGCTTGGAGCTTTCAAGAAAGCAGAAAAAATGTCTGTTATTTTTTTCCTTACAGACTTCAAGCAAATCATGCTAGTTTTTTCAAAGAATCAATAGGCAAACTAAATCAACTTTGGATGCCTGCTGCTGGACCACCAGCAGATACTATAAGAACCCAGAGAGACTTCTGCTTATATACTAATCCTTTTATTTCCAATCCACTTAATTTTAGATATTCTGTGATTCCTTACAATCTGCTTTTTGATGAATCAGATCTGTCTGCTTGTGTTGGACACCTTGTTTTGTTTATGCTTTTGGGAAAAGATGCGGTACTATTTTCTCAACTTTTGGTAGTTGCCTTTCACTGGGTGATTGGATTTTTAGCCCTGCTTTTCTTTCTCTCTCCTTTTCTGTCTCTAGACCAGTATTTTGTAAACAAACAAAAAAACCCCAACCCCCAGAAAACAAGAAGGGAGGGAAACAATGTGTTTGTTACATGCAGCAGCTTGAAAATGAGGTGAGTGTGTAATGGATAGTGCATGTGTTATGTGAGAATTGTAGTGCCTGCCAACACATTACTGCTGTTGTTACCGTGTGTGAGAGGAAGATTAAGCTAATACACTCATGCCAGCCATCTCTGAGGTACGCTGTGGGAATCAAGGGGGTGGACATTCTCTGGCTGAAATAATATGTGTGTGAGTAATTCCCTTCTTGAATTTTGAGTAAGACCTTAGGAAGCTGGCCTGTTTTGTCTGTGGCTGGGAATGGTCAGTCCATGCAATGGGAGATGCTCTTAGTTTTTAACTCTTTACTTTAGGGCAACACTATTCCCAAACACTCACTGGGCTTGGTGCTAAAATCTCCCCACTGGAAAGTGCTGGGTGGAGGAAGGCTGACTGTCCTGTAAGAGTTAGGAGGATGGAAAATTCTCCTTCCTGAAATGGAGAGGAAAAGTAAAAGCTCAAATATTCTCAAGGCAATCCTACTAATGATAGTTTAAAAATTGAGTGCATCATTCAAAGCATTTTATTGTGATCATTTACATTTTCAAATGTCCTTTTTAATCAGCTACTGTAACTCACCGATAAGCAGACTTTTCTTTCTGATCTAGTCAAGTCAGTCATTTCTAAGTTATAGATGTGTCTATTTTTAAGGAAACAAGCCTTTTGTCAAGATTCATTTTCTTTTTCTTTTGTTTCAGTGAATTAGTATTTTTCAGTGAAAATCAACTTGCCCAGCTTTACCACTGACTTTACGATATTTGTTTCTACAGTGGTCTTCTAGATTGAGTAGTTTCTTCCTTTTAGTCTAACTAGATATTAATACTGAATGTAGCAATGCTCTTTACCCTCTGCCTGTTTACTTTTCTTCATGATCTATTCTGCTGTAACTTATAAAAAATCCTTTGAAAATACAAGCAGATGATGCCTATCAGATCACCTCTCCTTTTTATTATATTAAATTTTTTTTCTAATAGATATTGAAGCATAAGATCTTTTTACAGAAACTGTGCAGGCTTTGACCCTCGGGGATTTTTCTTGTCCAAGTGCCAGACTGTGCTGTCCTTAATTAGACTTTCACTCTCCTCTCCAAGTACTGAGGTGAGGTTGGCTGGTCTATAATTCCTCTCATCACTCTTGGCTACCTTTATAAAAGCATAGATGCTAGCAGTCACTTCACAGTCTTGAAGAACTGATGCTTATTTCAAGGCTTCAGTGTATCTCCCTGTCAGGATCTCTGCTCTTCACACTTAATTTCAGCAGACTGCAAGTCCAGGCCACTTTGAGTTTCATCCAAAGTCACTGAAGACAAAAGAAAAACTCCTTTAACCTTTCCCCAACTACACTCCTCAGCTCTACTCCCCCCTGCACCTGTAACTGAACTTTGACCGTTAGTTTTATCTGCCTAAAAGGGGATCTGCAGGTTGTGTGGCAACGGGTCTTTGTAACAGGGAGGTTTGCAGTGTGGCAGGAAAATACATTCCAGCAGCATGATAGATAGATATTATATGAATAATGTATAACTGCAGCACCATGTGTTTTATTTCTCATTTTTTTCTCACAGGAACAAAAGCAGAAGCTTTGGCAGGAGGTAGAACCAGTGCATGCAAGAGAGGGAAGAGAGGCTGGGCTACCCCTGGGAAGACCTTTCTTCCCACCACAACCATCATCCCAAGTCCTCATGTGACGAGCGACAGAGCACGCCAAAAACAAGAATCCCCTGGCCAGCTCCTTGCAGCCCCTCTGCCAGCCTGGGCAAGCACCACTACCCCAGTGAGAGAGGCAAGCCCTTCACATCTGCCCACCAGCTCACTCCTCAATCCTCAGCCCCCCCGGAGGGCTTGGCACAGTTACAGTTCAGCTGGGCCAAGGATCTGGTCTTCAAGCGTGCCTCCTCCCAGTTTCATGCAGGCGTATTTCAGTGCAGGGGGTAGGAGCAGATTTTCTGATGTCCGGTTTGGGATTTTCATGGGCTTTGGCATGTGGTTGGTTTGGAGAGGATCCTGAGGAACTTCTCAAGCCCCAGTTTCAGTTTGGCTGTGGTTCCCTCTGACACAGGGACCTCCTTGGGGAGAGGGCAGTGGCGTGAATGGGGGATAGCTGCATAAAAGGCCTGGTGCAGCTCCTGTCCCACTATAGCACCACTATTCCTTTCATTTGAAAACAGAATAATAGCCCCAGAAAGATGCTGCTGTTGACAATTTTGCCACAGATTAACTCTTCTGTGAATAGAGATAAAAGCAAATCCCATCTTTAGAAGAAGAATGTGCAGTTTCTTCTTTGTAGTCTTTGCTAGCCATTAGCAATGCGGTGGAAAGACCAGATGGACAGCCTGGAACACTGCTCAGGGTTTATCCCAGTTGTTGGCACACCTTGAATTTTCACAGGCTCAAAGCAATTTCTTCTGCCTGTACTTCAGCTATCAGCTCCTGGAAGATGAAGAGGAGGGAGAAGGGCATAATTTTGAGTGCAAGGCTCTTCTCCCAAGCTTTTCACAGTGTCCTGCCTTGCCCCTGTGAATGTCAGAGTGGGCAGGCCACAGGTCACCTTGAGTGTGCCCTGCCAAGTCATTCACCTGAAAACACTTCTTTCTTTCTTGCACTTGTTTTCAGACTCTCAGGTTAACAGGCCTGGGTAATACATACATTAAGCAAAACTACTTCTGCTATTTGAAAAAGGAGGGTTTCAATGTTCAGAGACCCATGTTTCACCTGGGCAAGTGTTTATGGTGGAAAACACTCTCAGCTATGATAACAGACTGCAGCCTGGTAAGAAGAGAAAACTAGCCCCGTGCTTCCCCTTATGTTGCAGCTGCAAGACATCTTCAGATCTGTGGATGTTATGTTGTGGTGACAACCGTCTGAGAGAAACTTCTTGGAGGTGCTTTCTTTGAATCAAATTGTGATGAAGTTGATGCTCCACATTTATGCTTTCCCATTCTTTGGGAAGTTGAATGTCAGCACTCCTGCTGGCTCTGCCAGCCAGCTTGTAGTTAAAAGAGGCTCTAAGTGATGGGAAGAGTAGTTTCCACCAAGGCCTGTAACAGCTTTAGTATTGCATTGGTAGCGGCTGTGGTCACCAAAAGATTGGGACTGTGTATGGAGTGGTTCTTCCCTTCAAATGACCCTTTCCCTCTTTGATAGGAACAGCAGTCTGTGTGGAAACTTGTGTGGGGACTTCAACCCCCCACTGCCCCAAGGCAAGATGTTTACTGGATTACTCAATGGACAATCATCAGTGGCCTTTAGAAGGGCTGTTGTGCTGAAAGGTGATTTGAGACTGTGGAAGGGCTGGTCAAGTGACTTTGCTGCTCAGCAGTTTGTTTCCAGAGCACATACAAGCTGCAGAGGGGAACTATGCCCAGACCATGTTGAGCCCTTGTATTTCTCAGAAGAAGGTGGTGAATTGCATACGGGGTGACCATGACAGTCTTCGCGTGAGCCATGTCAGAAGGAAAGGATTTGGAGAGTGATAATGAGGTTTTTTGAAGATTTTATTCAACAAGTGGATAAGAGGCAACCTGTTAAAAATGTTCCTTTTTATAAGCTTTGCATTTTTTCAGTGCCCCTTCTAATTCTTTAGAAATTTTATCAAAGCCATGGCCTGCCTCTGCAGAGTTCATTTCTTGCACTCAGGAGAGACTTGTTGACGTAGCTGTCTTTTTTCAGACCACAGATCCAGCCCAGTAGCCTATCTTTATTTGCTTAGGGGAAAAGTGTAAGCCTAAGGCAGGTTTTTCATGGTCTTCCCCTGATGTCCGCTCTCCTTCCAGAAAGTGATGCTTTAGAGAAGAGCTCAACTAAGATCAGGTCCCTGGGGCTAGATGTTGTGCTTTCACTTCTGCAGAAATGTGGCTAGCAGGAGCTTACCATTGAAAAATGGAAAGATGATGGAGTGGCTTACGGGCCCAGGCAATGTCTCTGGGCAGGATGTGGAGGCACAGATGGATCAAGGCCCCACAAAGCCCAGAGCCCTCGTGCTGCTGTCACTGTGCTGACCCAGGTGTACTGACCAGCCTTGGACAGCTTTTGCTCCAGTGGGTTCCAGACTGGGTTGCTCAACTGCTGTTGTCACACCTTTTAGTGGTTTGGCTCTGCCAGGTCTCCCCAGCTGTACAAAGGAAGAAGAAGGGCTACGTCTCTATTCCTACAGCTACAGGATGTGACTGTTTGACTCTTGGGAGAGGCTTTGGGACTATTCCTATAGCTTGGACTCTTAGCTCCTTTTTGAAGAAGAGCCAGAGTGAGCTGAAGCCAGCTGCCAGAAAGGTATGATGATGCAATGCTCTGCGCTATACTAGTCTGCATTTCAGAAAGACCTACTCTCCTGATTGAGTCTCCTGATACTTGCCCCTGTGAAAAACCTGGCAGTGTTCATTACCAGTGCTTTGCTGGGCAGCATGTACTTGTTCAGACAGGAGTTGGTGTTGACATGAGCACTTGATGGGAGAGTTGCAGAGAGACACCTTGTTGCGTGGGTGGTGGACGGATTTTCTGCCCTTGTGAGCAAAGGGCTTATTTCCCAGGGATCCACTCATGCATCTTTGTACCCATTGCAGAAGCCAAAGCTGGGGCCATTGATCATACTCCACAAAGAAATTACTGTCTTTCAGATCCCTGCTGGGGGTGACTTTGTGTCTCTGCAATAAGTGTGTTTGCGCCAGTAGCTGTGACTGACCAAGCAAGCAGGTTCTCAGCTCCTTTTCTGGTTGAGCCTCCTAGACATGCCCAGGGCCTAGTTGTGAGGTCTTGTCTCATAAAGATAGTTTGGAATAACTCTGTCAATGAGTGATTTTCAGGAAAGACTATGGTCATTCTTGTTTCTTTGGGAATCCATGAGTCTTCAGCTGGAGTCACATAGAAGTGAGACAGTTTTACCTTCCCACCCTGTGTGGGACTTGGAGAGATACACTGGAGGGACCATTCTCCATAATGCTTCATCTGCTCCTTTCCTTTCTTTTGACCGAGACTGAAAAAACCCACAAACCCAAACCCCAAGATGTTATCATTTCCTGTGTTTGTTTTTCCCTAGAAGACATCTCTTAGAAGGTGGATCACAGACCATTTTGAAAAGAGCCCTATGGATGGAGACTCTTCTGCCCAACTTGATGGTGGAATTTTGTGACACTTGGTTTCCTAATGCATATTGCCAACATGTTAGTCTCATTTGCAAAACTAGAAACTTCAATATCCCTGTGACCCATTTTTCACTGAAGTCTGTAAGGGACTGTGTTGCCAAACTGTTTGTTCAAGCTGGTGTTGCCTTCATGTTTACAGATTTGGTATAAAGTGAGAGATTAGAAAAAAGGAATTGAATGAAAATTCTCATGTTAAAAGTACTGTGACAATGCACAGATCCAACACAAAGATCCAAGTGACTCTATGTATGTTCCCTTCATATGACTTTATGTCCTCTATACTAAGCAGACTCTCTCGAGAGACCAGCATGCCCAGTTTTCTCTCCTTATCAGAATAAGGAAGCAGTGGGACGGGAACACCTTGGAGAGCAGCATGGGCCTCTTGAAAGGACAGAATGGACAATATTAAGAGTTCAAAAGTGCCAGGGGCTTTATAGAAAGCCTTACTCCAATGGATGAGGAATTCAGACCAGACAGGAGTTGCAATAGGTATGAGCAGGCTGGCATGTCCTTTGTCAGAGCTCTGTCAGGGATGGAGCAAAACAGAGCTTCCTCTTTTGGTACTTCTTGGACAGCATCTGCTCTCTCAAGCACATCATTTGCCAGTCCAATCAGTGATGTGGAGGTGATGGGAGAGTTGTTGCTGAAATCAGGGGGAAGAAAAGTGAGACTCTGTGATAATTGCGCTCTTTGATATAGGGGAGGGAGCTGTTTTCCTTGACCATGTTTCCTGTATTTACACTGACAGATTGTGATGATGTGTGCAGATGACTTCCATTTATTAAATATTAGTCCAGGAGGTAGTCTGGTTTTGCCATTCTCTTCAGATTTAAATGAATGAGGTTTTTTTCATGTGAGAGATGCTTCTTTGAGGGTAAAATTAAATTTGATGCTGTATTTGTTTTCAGTGTTAGATTTTGCTGAAGTAGTAGCCTCTTTTTTGAAAAGTAATCCTGGTTTTGCAGCCAGCACTGGGGAAATTAGGAGGGGTTCGTGGCATGATTGTTTTTCTCAGTAGAACTCCTCCTCCTTCTTTTCAAGTATCCTGTACCAATAGTCAATTTCCCATCCTGAAAGATGCATATAGTTAGCATGGTGGACGGAGCATACACCTAGCTCCACCTTTTCCTTGAGGGCCTGATCCCATAGCTGAAGGGGAAGAACAGCCTCCTCTTCAGTGCCACTGCTCAGGCAAGAAGGTTTTCTGGCCTTGCCTGGCTGGTATTGCCAGGACATACCCCAGAGCAGCCCCCGAGCTCTCCGTAGAGATTCCAGTGTACTTCAGTGTCCTCCATGTGCCTTTCTGTGTATCCTAGAGTCCTCCATTTGACTTTGGATTTCTCCATGTTTCTTTCAATGCCTTTCAGAGACACCCACGTGCCTTTCTGTGCAAGCCAGAGTCCTTTGTGTGCATTTTCATGTGCCCCAGAGCCTCCTGTGCACATTTCATTGAGCTTCTGAGCTCTTTTTCAGCCTTTTGATGTGACCCATAACCCTTTGGTTACAAAAGGTAGAAGCAGAGCTAGGTGACCCAGGAGGAACATAGAGACACTGCCTGAGCTTGAAGGGATGGGTTTAGGAAAACCAGAGCCCACCTGGAGTTTAATCCGGTGAGAAATTTGAAGGGCAACAAGAAGGGCACCTACAAGTATACCAGTTGCAAAAGGAAGATGGGGAAAATACAGTTTGCTGCTTAATGGGGCAGGGGACCTGGTGACAAGGGACATGAAAAAGACTGAGGTACTTAATGCCTTCTTTCCCTTGGTGTTTACTGGAGCTGGAGCACCCAAAACTTACTGTTTGTGGAGAAGGATCATGTTAAAAAAGATGTAGACTGTACATACACAAGTCCATGTGACATGACAGGATGTACCCATGAGTGCTGTAGGAGCTCGCTAACATCACTACAATACCAATCTTGATTATCTTTGAAGCATCATGGAAAACATGAGAAGTTCCTGAAGACTGGAAGATAGCAAACACCCGTCTTCAAGAAGGGCAAGAAGGAAGATACAGGAAATCACAGGTCTGTCAGACTTGTCTTGATCCCTGGGACATTGATGGAGCAACTAATCCTGGTACCTCTATAACAGAACTATCTTATTTTATTTGCAATTTCTAATTAAAGTTGACAGCTAAATGACTAATGAAACAAAATAAATTCTAGTTCTTTGGTCTTCTTGAGACCCTCTTACCTTTTGGGGCAGGTTTTATCCTCAAGGTCTCCTACCTCTGCTTGCATTTCTCTAGATACTTACCTACCTTACAGTGGGTAGAACTACTTAATATTTGCAAGACAGTTTGAAACAAGCAAATAAGAGATACTATAGCAGTATGAAGTATACAACTACATGTTGTGGTCTTCTTCAAGTCCTTATTACACATTGGCACACATCATTGCTGGCTTTTTGCATTTCTTCACATCCTGAAGGTCCCTGAGCTTGAATGTCCATTGTCTCTGAATGAACCATGTCATTGAAGTCAAATACTTTACACCATCTTGCCGTAGTATGATCCAGAATGGTTGCCTTCTCTCAGCTCCTCATACAAAGCACAAAATGTTTCATCTACCATGTGCCCTACATTGACTACATGTCTGACATCAGGAGCTCATGTACTTAGAAAGGTTATATGTAGTCTAATAGAGATTTTTAGTGTGTTGGACATGAAATCTTCCCACTTTCTTACCTTGCAGCATTGAATTAATTCTGTATTTTCTATGCCAGCAGTACCTTGTGTATCTCCACTGAAGGATCAAAAAGGAAGCTTAAGAGAAGTGATCTCAGAGGGAAATCAAAGACTTTTGACTAAAGCCACTCAATGCTAAATGATCAAGGCTTTAGGGTTTTGCACAGAACTAAAGAAAAGAATTGGCCACTACAAATAGAGCCCTTATTTTGCCACCTTCCTTTGCTAATTCCTACTGGGCACTGAAGAGTTACAGGGAACTTTTGTTCATTCACCCAACTCCACGTGGTTTAAACTTTACCCACTCTGCTGTAACTGTCCACAGCAGTGGCGGTGGCTCACGTGGGGCATAGCTGAGCACCCTGGCACAGCTGCTGAATGCCTGCTTATCTTTCTCAGTATCTAGCCTGGCTTTTGTGTCAGAGGGAAAGCAGGCAGGGGAAAAAAGAAGTGATTGTCATGAAGAGAAAGAAGCAGGGAAGAACAGCAAGAGGAATTTGCTGACCAAGCACTAACAGTTGAATTTCTAGGCTAAAGGGAGCATTTCAGGAAATTAAGCAGTGAAATAATGCATTTTCCAAAGAGATGACCAAATTCCTCTGAATGAACCATTTCTGTTGTGTTCAGCCCAAAGCATTCAAAAGTTATGAGTCAAGCTGCAAAAACTCCTGAGTTTTTAGTCGTAAAAAATTAATAAATGCTAGATTTTTTTTTTTCTATTTGTCTTTTCCCATTTGAGTACTAGGATACTTGTCCCATACTTTCAGGGCTTTATGCTTTTGCACTGTTACTAGAGGAGTGGTGCTGGAACTTGACAGCAAATGTCAACTGCAGTGACATCCCTGATCATCTTGCAGGAGGTGATGACACTGCATTTCCTCTGCAGTCGTTTAAAGTCTTCTCTTACAGTCTAGAAAAAGCCAATATTGCTGACTTTCCAAGGAGTGCAATTCCCCAGTGGTATCCCAGCGCGATTCCCTGACATCAGAGCACTAGTAGATCAGTGGGGCTGTGTGCAATTCAGCAGATTCATGCTAAACTCTAAGACCCAAGACCCACTGCCATTTTGTCCCCCAGCTCACTGTCATGCTACATGACTTGGGAGCACAAAGGGATTTTGGGATGGTTTTTAAACCTTCAGTGGGCTCAGTGAACATACTTGCTAGCAACTGCTTCTGTGCAGGTGTCAAAGCTGGTTAGCGTGTGTACTTTGCATACCTGCAAAGTGCATGCAAAAATGAAACTACTTTCTGAAAAAAGGTTGTCCTTGGCAGAACACCAGCTACCCTGGCCCCATGATTTTAGAGAGCATCTGCTTAAGTGTCTGAAGTGTTTGCTCCATGGTTGATTTTTAACTTTTGATTCTATAGATTGAGGGCTCAGTCATGCCCTGGGGGAGTAGGTCAAAAAAACCTCCCCCTCTTTCTCTGGTGGGGAGTGTGTGTATGTATATATGATTAACTATTTACTCTTGATGGAGTGCACTGAAGGCACTGGACACTGGAGGTTCCCAGTAAGTTCTGGGGGAGCCAAAAATGCTTTCGTTTTGGATATGGATGCTCATGACATCCCAGCCAAAAAGGCTCTTCCAAAGACCCTCTTGGGAAGGAGAGTACAGAAGATTTGTCTCCCACGTTTAAGGATCAGCTTGACTTTCTCTGTGTCTGGCTGCAAAATGATTTATTCCCCAGCTGACTCCAACAGCTCATAGAAGCAGTACAAGCAAGGACAAATAGCAGTTCAAATTATTTCGATGATTTAGGTAACCAAGAACAAAGGGATAGGGCATAATCACACAGGATAGCTGAGGTTTTCCACCCTAAGCATGTTAACAGTCAAAGGGAAGAGAACAAGAAAGGAGCCTTCCCCAGCATGGTCAGAGCACATGCAGGGAGCTCTTCTGCTGAGTCACTCATTGCTCCCTTAGCCTCACTAAGTGAGGATGTTTACCTTAATGACCAACCCCTTTGGCTACTAAGAGGCAAAGGCACTTAATTTAAGTTTTCCTCCAAGCATACTAACTGCTCTTTTGTTGCAGTGTGGTAGATGGGAAGAAGCATGTTTGCCCAACACCAATGTGTCACCCGTTGAGGCTCTTTGCATAGAAGAAAGTAGAGCCTGAAGTAAAATCTGGTTGCCTCTATTTGAACACATGCTCTTTGTGTACAGGCAGTTTTCAGTGAGCATTTCCTCTTGAGAGCTGCACATAGGAATCTGCCCTTTTCTGTTTGTTTCTGTTTTGAGTTTTTCCAGAAAGAGTCACTTCCAAGTTAACATCAGAGAGTATCTGTAGCAAACAGTTGCTGGACTTGTAGCCATGAATATCTATGCTGAATCAGTCTGGCCATCTGAAATACAGGCAGTGGCTGCTAGATAACTCAGTTTCCCCATCAAAATAATTAACCTGGATTGAATTCTGACGGCTGACTGAATTGTTGATGAGTTTTTATACAAAGATATTCCTATAGCCCCACCATTGTACTCCTTCCATATTCGTAACAGAATCAACATTAGTCTTTATAAAGCAAGAGCCTACAATTAATTACCATCCTTCTTCAGACAGGAAACGTGAGATACAGAGGATAGCTGCCATTAAAAATCCACAGAGCTACATTCATGCCTTCCTCTACATATTTCCTAAAACAGTCTCTTTTGGTACAGTATACAATGATATGAGGTACTACTGCTTAGGCTTCTGACCAGCCTGGGGTCCCTTCTGCATCATATTCCCCTGTTGTCTCCTGTCCTCTCCTTTCTTATACTTAGGGACTTATTCTCCTTGACTTCTTTGAGTTTGGTATAAGGGGCCTTGATGCTTGAATAGGGTCCGTAAGGCAAATTTTAAATAATAAAGGCAACAATAACAAGGACAAAATCAAGAAAATATAACAACTGAAGCTTTAAAAGATGTGCATGAGATTCAGCTTCAATTTCTTTAGCTTTGCAAACCTTAACCAATGTAATTTCCTCAAAATCCTACAGAGTCTGTGCAGTCAGGAATAACATTCTGGTGACTTAATCCTGGGTAACAAGCAATCCTTCTCTAAACAGTTAATTGGGATATGGCTCTAGACTCTTTTTCTTTTTTTTTTATTTTTGTTTTTTAGAGTAACTGCGCTGAGACCACCATTAAAACTGGTCTGAAATCAGACTCTCTTGCTGAATAAATTCTCTTGCAAAACCATTTCAACTAGCAAATGTAATAAAGAGTAATCATTGTGACATTTTCACAAGCCACCTTGCAGCCAAAAATGAAGGGGGAAACACTAAAAAATTTAAAATTATCTACCTGTTTCTCTGTTATTGTATTTTGTTCTGTTATTTATGGAAAGGCATGATAAATGGTCAGTACTGGTGCACCAGTAGTGCTGGTGACTGCAGTGAATTTCTGAGTCTCAGGACTGAATGTGGTGGCTTTCATAAAGGGAAGAGCTAGACACTCTTGAGCGAGATGGGGGAAGAAGGGAGGGGGAAGTGAGAGGATCTTGCTGCATTAAACACCACTTTCTGTGGAAACAATTAGTGCTGTAAGTGTATTCTTGAAGACAGGCGGCTTTACAATGAGATTACTTACAAGCACCATCTCTGCTAAAACGCCCATAAAGAGTTCCGCAGTTCTGAGAAGTCATCTTCAGAGACACTGCTTATTGGAAGTCACAGACAATATTTCATCCTGTACTCCTTTGAAATTAGCTAATGTTTGGGTCATACTCAGCCTTCCAAATTGCCAAAATCTCCAGGGCTTTGCTGTAGGGAAACCTGATGGAGTGTAGACACCACAAATCATTTGCAGCCCACAAGGAAATGTCTTCAGGGAATGTTGGCGATATGTAAGGGTGGTCTGAGGTTTACAAACCAGTGCAGGTTCAAAGTCAGGTTCCACTTTATTTGAACCGCTGAAGTTTTCAGAGTTGTGGGTTAGGTGAAAGACTGTGTTTCCTTTCCCTGCCCCACGTCTCTAATGTGTAATTTGGGATAGCTGGGCTTTGTAAAACCTCAAGGGCTTGGTTTTTGACCCTGTAAAGTAAAACAAATCCATGTGTGGCTTGAACTAGGAGCTTTGTTTTAAATATTTTTTTAATTTTTTTTTTTCATTTTACCCCATACAGCTTACACCTTAGACAGGCAAACAAACATCATCCAACAGATGTAAGAAAAGAAGCAGCTTTACCTACTGTAGGTTATCTAGTAATTGCCTACTGCAGAAATCATCTGAAGAATGAGTCTCTTCTGGAGACTAAGTGCTGGTTGAGTCCGGTGATTAGATTTCAGGCATCAATCCCTATGCTTTTGTGTTTCAGCCATCAGCAATTGAGAAGGATGTTAAGTAAGACCGAACAGTTCTCACAGCAAGGAAAAAAGAAGAAGAGTACAATAAATCTCACACTCAGGATGTTGAAGAATATGAATACATTTCTAAGATGAGAAGTCTTCATCACTGAAAATCTTTAAGAATAGGTTGGATAAACATCTGCCTTCAATGCTGATGCTGCTGATCCAGCTTTTTAAAATTTATATATATGATTTGAAAGTGAACTTTAACATTTGTTTTACGGCTACCATCATGTCTTCTTGCTTTTAGAGAGTAATTCCATTTCACCAATTAGTACCACACTTGTTGAAGGCTGTACCCAAAAGCTAACACTATTCTTTAGGGTAATGCAGGAAAGATTTTCAAATTACTTCCTTCATAGGAGTTCTTAGATTTTTACTGTCATCTTGATCAAATCACACATCTCATTCCAGACGGTCTGGGCCTTCCTGTTAAGTCAGTACCTCATGCTCAGTATCACAGGGCTAATAGCCATCAGTCAATTGGACATCTATGGACACGAGTTGTGCAAAACTAGACCAAGTACCTTTTCTTTTGCTCTCAGATTGGATTTACAACTGTGTGAATGTAGAATGGCAGTCTGCTGGGGTTTGCAAAATAGCCACCATTTTGCTGTCCTACTGCGTCTAAGCCAGATACCTAGAAAAGAGGGGCCACAGCATCTTCTATCAACGTTATTTGTAGTCTTGCTTTTCCTGCTTCTCCACTGCCAGCTGGAGCAAAAACATGGTCTTCCCAGTGTCTTCATCCTCTTCGTTCTTGTTCCCCTGCCAGTTCTTACCCTGACCTCTTACTTTACCAGCATAGAACAAACCTGCCTCCTAATCTCTGAACTGAAAAAACTGAACTTTGACCACACCATTGAGAAGACAAGCATCAGCTCACTTTATGTAGTCTCACTCCTCAGTACTACCAATGCAATATAGCTGAAAAAGGGCCCAGAATGGAGTAGGTTGCAGCACAAATCCTGCCCCTGTCTTCTCTTAGCCTCAGATTATCTAATGCAGATAAGCAGCCCAGGCAAGTGCTCAGATTAGGTTCAAATCAGGCCAATCACAACTCCACTTTGCAATTATCTTGAAAGAATTTTGCTGCACATTTTGCCTAAAAATAATTTGTAAATTGACTGGAGTCTGTAACATGGAATCATTACAGATATTTCAGGGATTGATTTAGCATGAATAATTGAAGTGTAGTGTAGAGATAACAGCCTCTTTTAAATATGTGGTATTTTCGAGATATGTTTCAAAACAAGCAGTGTTTGGACTTCGCTCTTGTCACAGCCTTTGGACCAGTTCTCAGGATTCAGTGGGTATCCTCAGATAAGGAAGGAGTAGCATTAAATCTTACTTATTATTATGATTTGACCTTCTAGATTTATGAAATGGAATGGTATGGAATGCTATCCCCCATAGTCTTCTATTTCAGAAGAATAAGATGACCGAATGCCAAAACTACAATAGCGTTGGGTGCAACACCTTAGTGAACATCCCCTGACCATTCAGGAAATTGTGAAACCAGCATGGTTTAGTAAAGAGCAAATGCAACATAGTGCTACTTAAATTAAACAGCACGTCTACTGTTTCTAGGTTTTTGCAAAAAAATTTGACTTGCAGGATTTTGTATTTCCCCAAAACTATAGATATTAATTGATTTAACTCTATTGCCTTTGGTGATTTCACTGACCTTAGCAAAGGTATCTTTGTGCATGCCATTCTGGAAGGCATTACCATAGAGGTGTTGGTACAAGCCCAACTAATAGCACTATGCAGAATCCCAGAGGAAAGAGCAAAGTTCTTTAAAGACCGGGCTATTCTGCGACTCCATGGCAACATAAGATTGAATTCCACACTGATGTTGAAAAATGTAAGCCACATGACAAGAATGGAGTCCTAGTCAGTGGGCCTGAGTATCAGCTTGGTCACAGGTACAGCACAGTGCCTCAATTACTTTCCACCCTTCATGGGAGTAGATAGAAATGGGGCTACATTTCAGTGGCACTTTAGAGCAAGAAGATCATGCAAGCACCTTGCCTTGCCTGATACACTAACTGCTCAGGCTGACACCTGACAGACTGGCAACACAGAGGTGCTTCTTCAGGTGCCTCCCCACAGAAGTTATAGACAGTTCTTGGTAATTCACAAGTTTCCCACTTAAATCATGGAAAGGAAGAGACATTAATCATAGCAGCAGGCTTTCAGTTTGAAGTCATGTCTGGCTTTTTCAAAAAACAGGGCCTTTATTTCACAATTTAGAGTATTCTGCTCTTTAGAGCATAATAGCTAAAATTCCTGAGAATGGCATTTGCTGAGATTTTTCTGTAATCTTTTAATGCTTTCCAATACCCAGTGTACAATTAACATTATGCCTAATGGATATTGGATATCTGTAGTACCATCCCTCTCCCTCACCTACACTATAGATGGAGTACTTCCACGTGACCTCCTCTGGGATGCTCATTTGAATAGCATTTTTAATTGCATTGCCTGGTACTGCAAGAGGGGTAGTATGTCATTACACAGATGAGCCACGTTCCCTATGCTTATGTCAAGAGCATAATGACTGTCAAACTGACTTTTAGCTCCAGGTTTTTTGATAGTTCCTCTTCTTCTTTAAGCATGGTCCATAGCTTGTTCCTGATGCTTCATGTTGCTTCTACAAGAACTAACAGCTTTCCAGGAAGCAGCATTTCAATGGTGAAAGATCAGAGAAACTATACCTAGTAGATGTATCCTTCATCTAAAAGGAAAGTTATGTCAAATAAATATTTTAGAACACCACATATCTCTTGATTTTCTCAGAGTGTATTTTAATTTGTTTTCCTCTGCCTTCCAAATTAGTTTTCAAAGAATCACAGAAGCATCGAGTGCTGATCTGAAGGGAGCTCTGCAGATCATCTAGTTCAAACCCTGCTTTTGGGGTTTGGATTACTCCAAGGACTGAGATCCCACAGTCTCTGTGGGTGCCCTCATAGTAACAGTTATGTTTTGTTTTGTTTTGTTTAAATGGAATCTTCTTTATTTCAGCTTCTGCCCATTGCTTCTTGTCCTGTCACTGGGACCTCTTTACTCCCTGCACCAGGTATTTTCATACATTTGCAAGCTCTCTCTGAGCCTTCTCTATTTGGGACTGAACAGTTCCAGCTCTCACAGCCTCCCCTTGTATGTCAGATGCTCCAAGACCTTAACCATTTTAGTGGCCCTTTGTTGGACTTGCTCCAGTATGACTATGTCTTTCTTGCTTTCCTTAAGAAGATGTCAGCTCAGAGTGCTGGTAGTTTAGTAAGGAAACTTAAGACTATGGGTTCCTAGGTCACATTCCTTCACCAAGGAAAGTCCTATTCCCACAAACATCTTGGAAGAGATAAACAGTTTCTCAAAGCTGAATCTTTGGACTTTATGGAGATCTTCATCAACCTTCATGAGACTTCATGAAGACTTCTCTATTTCAGGTACATCCCTGAGCTTGCGCTTTTCAAACTGTGTGTCACCTATGCTGGAAATATGAATGTGATAGAACAGAAA
The DNA here is from genome assembly GCA_009769605.1 of Bucorvus abyssinicus. Classification (NCBI taxonomy): domain Eukaryota; kingdom Metazoa; phylum Chordata; class Aves; order Bucerotiformes; family Bucorvidae; genus Bucorvus; species Bucorvus abyssinicus. Next base: position 20,353,264 of record CM020030.1, on the reverse strand, counting down.
GGACTCTGAAAGACAGATAATTTTGAATTTTCTTTTTCAACTAATGCAATGTACTCCATCAAAGTACAGTGTTGTGACAGGGGTTTCCACACTCCTAGTTTTTCTAGGTAACTTGTTTAAAGCTCACATGGTCTTAAGAACAAAACATGCCTGGAAACAGTTGCAGTGCCAGATGGCATCATTCTGGTTGCTGGTTTCAGGTCCTGTCATGTTAATTTTTTTCAAAACCCCTACTCTTTCTGTGTGGCTGAAGAAGATCAGCTCACATTCCCTCTACCAGTTTGTCCATCATGTTCTTTTCATGGACAAATTCTCTGGACCTGGGATAAAAATGAAGTTAAAAGCCTGGTGACATAGATAGGATGGAAACACAGTTTACTGACAGTGAGAGCCAGTGTCCTGCCTGTCAGAACAGGCAGTACATCACAAAAATCTTATGTTTAATTTTTCTTGGTTAGAGCATTCAGTTTTCAATCCAAACCCCACCATTTTGGCACTATTCTTCATGAATTTTTGGGTTGTTTTTTTTTCTTTGCTAGAGGATGCAACAAGATATACAGAAAGATCAAGTCCTTGACAAATGGGCATACAGACAAGTAACAGAACATTGGCTAGAAAAATGGAGAAAGACCTTTCTGATTTAACCTTAGCATAAATAGATCAACAGTGATCGTTCTTTCTTTTCACCATTTGTATCTTTCTTAAACATCTACAAATGTGTTTTCTGTTTTGGATGATCACGCTTGCCTTTCACTATGAGTGTTCCTAGTGTAATTTGATCACAGTGTATTCACAGGTGCAGAAAATCCATGGTATGAAGGAAGATTTTGTAAATACCCTGGCTCATGTGCCCAGCCCTATAGAAGTTGATTGGACCAGACTGAGAAAATATATTGGGGTCAAGGAAAAGGGTGGGTACTGGGGAGCAAATTCATAACACTTAAGAGTTTGCCTTGCCAGCAAAGGAAGGGTTGCCATGGGTATTTATCGCTAGCCACAGGGGTTAGAACTCACTCTGAGAGTGAATTATGCGAGAATTATGCCAACACAGACACAGTGCAGGATTATTCTGCGTTTCTCTCCACTCAGATACAAATTCTAGTGATTTTAGCAGTTGTTGCAAGAATCACATTAAAACAGTCCTACTGTTACATCCTTGACTCAATTTGCTCTTTCTACTAGGTTGTATAAAGCTTCCAACATTTTCCATTTCCTTCATTTCTCATTAGTTCTCATTAGTGCTAAGCTCTTATTCTAACGCACTGAGTGAGTGATCTAATGCTGAAGCTTGATTTCCAGAAACTGACTTACCAAATTACCAATTTAATACTGACTGTGGTCTGTTAAATTTAGGAAAACCTTATCCACAAAATTGGTAGAAAATCTGAGTATTTTCTCTGAGTAAAATCTTTGTCCAGCTGTAATATGCGCTGCAGACCAAACTTAGTCTGACCTCAGGGTAGAACTTTGTTTTGTGGCAGTTTTCAAGATTTCAGCAAGTATTTTGAGTTCATACTGGAATGAAAATAAATTTTTTGGAACACGATTATGAAAACGGAATATGTCAAAATACCCCTTCTAGGCCAAGTCTTTAGATTTTCCACTGTGAACACCTACTTATTAGTCCATGTCATTCCGCAAAATGGAATTCTCTGTGTTTGAGTCAGAGTGATTTTTCATCACTGGTAACTTTGAAAGAGATAAGGCCAGGTCTTAAATGCCTTTATTCCAATACAGCAACAAGTCTGTAGCTTAAAAGAGAGTACTACTCTTTCTGCCTCTCCTTTTCACCTTTTCTATGAAAACGTCATCAGAGCTAGCAGTACCTCTCTGTGGAGGTTTCTGTGAAATTTCCTATTCATCTCTGGCTGACCTTTGGTGAAATTTGAGCTGCTTCTGCTTACTTCTGCTTTCTTTGAACTACCTCTACTGGTGATACAGAGAGAAATTTATCATACCTGGTGGATGAGGAGAGGTGAAAAGTCTCTGTCACCCTCACCACTCAACTGAAAGCAGTGTTAGGTTTTCTCCCCCCATTTTCCTAGAGTTTGACTCCCTCTCTGGTTAACTTATGCCAACTTTAAGAAGGATTGTGTTTGTAGACCTCTGCATGGGTTTAACTCGGTTTAAAATCACACCTTAAGTTAAATGGGTGCAACTCTCTGGTTGTAGAGAAGCCCTTGGAGGCACTTTGTCAGGCACCTTGCCACTAATTCACCTACCGAGGCAATGAATCTTGCCCTGAGGGGAGTAACAGATTCCTCTCCATTAATATTCAGATCTGTCAGAGCAGAGATACCATAACACTGCCCTCACTTAAATCATCATCCAGTCTCCAGGTACATTATGTAGACTAAGTGATCGTAAAGTAGCTTTTTGGCTCACTACATTCTGAACTGAGCCCTGCGAAAGCAAACATCCATTTGGTTGGGTTGAGGGCACCTTTACAGTTATAGATCTAGAGAAGAAGTTTTCCTCTGTGTTTGTAATTTTGTCTTTGAAAGTGGGTGCAAGTGTTTGCTAACATCCTTTACAAAGATTTCTGGCCGTTGAACGTGTCCCTCCACATCTACATTTTACACATATATATATATTAGGCTGAGAAGACCACTGCTGCTTGTGGGGAGCAGCGGGGTCCTCATCAGCCTGGGAGCACAGGGGAACACCTCCAAGCCTCAGTCATGGGGCTCCCCACACAAAAACGCTCACTCATCCCCATGCTGCCATACAGTCAATTCCAGCATATACATATGCCGTGCCTTCAGAGTACTTAACATTTCAGAAGCGACCTTGTAGCAATTAGTGCTTGTTGTGTGATGGAGGCTGCTGTGTTGACTGAGCCAATTAAGAGATCAATTAGTGCAGTACAGAGTGCTTAGAGAGGTAGTCTTGGGTGACTTTGTATGTTAAGGGGTACTAAAATACTTTTCCCTACTGTCTGGTTTTGAAGGTAAAATTAGTTTTAAAATTAAGTAGGGATTCCATGAATTGGAAACACTACAAGCAAAGTCCAAAGCCTGTGTTTATTTTTCTTGTTGTGTCTGAAAATTTGTATAAAATCAAAGATTATATGCTCTAAAGGTCCAGTCTGACTTCTAACGAAGTCTGTAGCAGGCTAAACATACCACTATTTTCTTCATAGAAAAGCAAAATTAGTCCAAGTCTTTGTCTTTTCAAGTTGGACTGCAGCTTACAGTCTTTACTAGATAATGATTTGTTCAGCACTGGTCAGAACTTTATGGATGAAAATAACAACTGGCCATAGTTCCACCAGCCGTACTTGGTTTCCTAGCCGGACTGCCAGGGAACCTGGGCTTCTGAGCTCTGCGATCTCTGGGCTGACTCACTGTAGCAGGGTTTCGGGCACGTCAAACGACACTGCTAGGAACTTCAAGTTTCTGGAAGTCGAGGCCAGTGGAGGTGAAACTAATAAGAAAGTCTCAGGAAATGATATATTTCAGAAACACCATGCATGTTTCCTTTTAGAAACAGTGGTTGGGGATTTCTGGGTCATGAGAAGGTCTTGAAAAAATTGATGTAGGTCCTGACCAAACCAAACCACATTAAAAAAAAAAAAAGAAGAAAAAGAAGAAAAATTATTATTAACCCTAAGTCTTGCATTTCAGCTAGTTCTAGCCTTGTTCCACTTTGAAATCTCTTTACGTCCCTCTAGAAACTTTCAAAAATCAAGAAAATAGGCAGTCTGTAGTCCAGTATTTTCTTCATTTCACAGATCACAATACCCAAACAGTCAAATAAACTGGTTGGGCTGTTGGTTTTTTTTTTTTTTTTAAGCAATTTTGTACTCTTAATGTCAAGGAGCTAAAAGGATAACGTGAAAGATTTTATTTCACTTGGGTTTTAAAACTCTCAGGAACTGCAAACTTAGTATTTTTCCTTATCCTGTTCAGAAACAGCAGAAAACTAGCTTGTTTTGCACATACTAATCCTCCATAATCTTAGGAAGACTTAAATTAAGATTTTAATGGATTAATTGTTCCTTAACTTGTCATTTACTCAGTGCTGCATTAATTACAGCAGTCTTACTGTATTCCCAGAAAAGTACCTTACTTTTGTTTTCCCTGAACTGCCTTTCTGGGCATATCTGCTGAGGAAGGAGGACACAAAAGAGAACATGGAGGCTTACTTTACCCCAGCACCTTTTTTAAAATAAGCTTTTTAACAGTCTTGTGAGACCAGCAACAAAGAATCAAGGTCTAGACAAACTTCCCTGTATCTTAAAACAAAAAAACCCAACCCAACCCAATCCAAACCACAATACTGTGGAAAAACAATACATTTAAATATTAATAATAATGAGTATAAGCAATTAATGAGAATGGAGCAATAACCCATGATTTTCTCTCCCTGAACACCACCACCCCCCCACCCACCCCACCTCCCGACAAACAAACTAAAGGAATATTTGAATATAATTTCTGGAGGTCCTACATTTAGCACAGGGTTTAGTTCCAAGGCTTTTACAGACTTCAGTGATAGATCTATTCTGAATGAAGAAAACTAAGGATGAAATGAGGCTCTCTTATTGAGGTCTCAGTGAGTAATCCATAATGACATACAATAAGAGGTTCTCCAGGCACTAGTGACAGTACTTATGGGATAGCAGAACCAGTCTAGGCCACACGGACCAGGCTGTTGGTCTGTTACTGCTACTCGTTTAGAGTGTGATATTGAAAAATTCTTTGACTGGGAGTCACATCACCAAATTTAAACATCCACGTTGAATCTTTTCTCCCTTGACTCCCTTTATAGCCATAGAGGGTTTGCCTATGCTGCTAAAAATAATGAAGTACAAGACTGGAGCACTGGACTGCTGATCATTTCACATCTCTTAAATTCAGACACGTTTCTTAACTCTTTTAAAGCTCAGTCTCTTGACCCATTTTGGATAACATCAAGCAGCTATTCCAAAGGCAAATTGGTTACTGAGGGAGCTGGCCCTAAGCAGCTTGCACAGCAAGCAACCTGATCCACCTGGCTGAGGGGCAAGGACTGGTCCCTGACTCTTTTATTTGGGAGTACAGGCAGCACCATGGAGAACTAGAAAAAGATGCATTTCTACAGTGTGTTTCCATTCACTCTCCACTAGCTGTTTACACAGGCTGGATGCATCACACTCCTTGGATGTCTGTTTCTACAAAATTTGGATTGATACAAAATAGTACACAACCACATTGATGATGAACAATGACTGCTTTAGGTAAGATATACATTACCTGAGGAGAAGGAAACCAGCAAAACATAAAAGATGAAGGCACAGAAAAAAATTAAGATCATCTCATAGAGCAACCACAAGACAGTGACATTTTTGGCTAATATTTAAGAGGTAAATTTGCATAACTCTGTTCAGTGTATCACCGGACTTCTGGAGGAGGCTTCGAGTAGGCATTCTGGAGGGGTTGTGTCCAGGGGATGGGCTGAGAAGAGCAGGCTCAGGTTAGGATGAGTGAGCAGCGAGGCTAGACCTTTTCCATGCACTGTCGAAACAGGTTCCCAGGAGCTGAAACAGAACTTCCTATGGAATGGTACCAGTTTCCCTCTGCACAAGGTGTTCACGTGCGGTGGTGTAGGCAGTATTTCACCATATATCACAGACTGGTTCAATAAAGGGCCACAGCCTTTCATGTCACATGACTTTTAAGATTACAAATTCTGGCTTTGAAAACACATTTGGCTTACCATGAAAGAGGACTGCAGAAAAAACAAAACAATCATTCCATGACACACAGTCACTGCCTTTTCTTTTCCTCAAGAATCAAGGAACAGCCAGCCTTGGTTACAGAAGGCATTTCTTATTGAATCTAGCCAAAAGATGTTGTAATATTTACACTGGTACACGGTTGTTGGCCTAAGAAGCATTGTGTAAAGAGTCAGAATGAGAATACAGATTCAAATGTAACACCAAATAAATGATGTTTCATTAATGCACGGCGTAGTGAGAAGAACGTTGGCTCGGGACTCAAACGCAGGCGATGCCTCCGCGGTCCTTTCAGCGGACATCAAAGCATACTCATCGCTCCCACCCCACCTGCCGCCGGCAGCCGTGCTTTCACTGCAGCCCACTGGCGCGGGGGCGGCGACGAAGCCGAGCCCCAGGCCGCACCGCGGGGGAGGGCCCAGCAGGCAGCCCCGGGCGCACCGCAGCCCCGTCCTGCCCCTCGAGCCCGGGTGCCAAGGGCCGCGCGTGCGAGCGGAGGGGTGGAATGGCGGCAGGCTGCCCGTGGGCCTCCACCCCCGGCCGCAGATTCGGGAGAGGTCAGGGTCTCCTGGCAGCGCTCGCCCCGGCAGCGCCGGCGGGCGGCAGACGCTCTGCGGGGCCCGGGCCGATAGATGGCAGGCACATCTCAGGCCTGGCGCGAACAGCGGCCTCCCTCCCGCAGCTGGTGCCGCCGGAGCCAGGCAAGCACTCGGCAACGGTTGGGTAGTCTCAGGTCCCCCCTAAAACCCAGGCTTTCGAGAGGGGCTTCGATGGCTTCTGGGCGTTTTCAGTGGCGCAGGAAGTCAGCACAGGCTGAAAGCTTTTGAGCAGCGGGTTTAGCTGGCCCAGGAGATGAGGGTAGTGTTTTTGTTTGTTTCTTTGTTTGAAGGGGTAAGCCTTTAAAAAACGAAGTCAGACTGGGTAAAACATCTGCTCAGGTCACCAAGTTATTTCGGTCAAACTTCAGCTGTCACTGAGTGCCCCTCTCAAGCTTTAGATTTCACTGTCTGTGGGTGCCTGTTACAACAGCATGTGATCAGAGTTAACACCTGCACTCAACTTTGCATTTCACTCTTCTAAAACTTTTCAGCTTTGATACTTTTCTGGGTTGGGATATAAACGGGGCAACAGAGAAAGAGGGGATTGTCATGATTCCCACCCTGTACTTCATCCTGACTCTCTGGATAATGGCATTTTTCTTACCACTGAACATGGCAGTCGTGGCTTTTTTTCCCCTGCTAGCTTTCATGGTAGGTAATTTTAAAGACCCAGAAGCCCATCTCAAAACAAATAAACAAAAAGCCAATGTAAACTACAGAAAACTTACTGTTTCATTTTAAAAGCTCCCCACTTTCAAGCAAAATTTGTGATTCTTAAGGCATACAAAGTTTGTTGACTGTTCCCCAGTCCTTGTTCCACAGATCTTGCCTGTGAATACATATAAAGACAGGACTGAGCAAGTGTCTTGACCACACATTAGTGCACCTTTAGGCAGGGCAAACAAAGGTGAAGTGGAAATCAGGAAAAAAACCCATATGGTTTCATCCAATTAAAGCATAAGGGAAAGTTTGTTTTCTAAGTAAATCTTTCCCATATATTGAAAAAAAAAAAGGGGAGGGGGGATAATTTTAGCTTTCTGTAGTGCCTTCTTAAGAGTGCTCTCCCGTTGTACTCAATAAGAAACTGAATTAAATTTTTTCCCGAGCATGTGACATGCAAAATCCCTATTTCAACTTAAATCTCTTTAGTGTTTCTGCTGAAATTCATTTTAGTCCAGCTTGCCCTTTTCTCAGTGCTCTAAATGCTTCAAGATCGCTGTGTATGCTTGTGTGCATAGGGGGAAGATACACGTATGTGTGCATACAGCATACATGGGGAGGGGGTGTGCATTGACACGTGTACATGTGTGTCCGGGGAGATGGCTGGGAAGTGAAGGGTTTTGTATAATCATTGCCATGATATGTGGTCCATGATTATATTATCTAACTCTAGTACCTGGCTTCACAGAAGAGGTGGAAATTGTTAGCATTCCTCTACTGCAGAGGTGGAAGTACGGAAAAGTAAGCTAAGAGATGACGGTGGCCGAGCTAGCCCGCAAACACGCACAGGCAGAGAACAGGTTTCCTGATTCCACGAGTCACAGGACAGTGTCCACTTCCTACCAGAGCCTGAAGACAATAAGCATCTCAACAAAGCCCAGATAGATCAAGTCTATAGTTTTTACAGTGCATAAAAACCATCCCCAAAATAGGTTGGGAAACGCATGTTGTGCAATTATTGGTACTCTCCTCTGCAGATGAAAGAGTGCAGAAGCATATGAAAACAAACAGTATGATTGAGAGCCCCTTGGGTGTTTAGCGTGAGGACTGGGACTCGTGGACAGTCAGCAAGTACTTGAGGTCAAAAAGAGGAACTCCTGAATGGTTTGAGCTGGAGTTTTGCATAACTTCGCTTATTGTTTGCATTGAAAGCATATGCAAATGAGCAACTATCACTTCATGTGAAAAAAAATATTGTTTGGTTTTACGTGGATGAATGTGAATTCAAAATGTAAGTGGATGTGTCTGAATTAAAAATATGTGTAATTCACATGCAAAACTCAGTTGTATCCATTCCCAACATTAGAAAAGTCCGACTTTCAGAGGATGTGAGTTACCAAAAAATTCTTTTGCTACATTTCCAAATGTTAGACATGATCTTGATATTTAAAAGAAATTAATATTTGCCACAAATTGGGGCAAATCTCAACCAGATTTTCCAAATCACTTCATTTTTTACAAAAAGGTAGTGGAAATGCTAGTCCCCACCTCTGAGCTTTTCAAAATCTAATGCAAATGCCTGCATTTTAGGCTTTCTTCAACTACAAATGTGGCTCGGGGATAATCTCCTGTTAGGTGCAAACCTCTCATCACTGCTGCTTGGGAAACTAAATATCGCTTAGTCTTACGTAATTCAAAACATGTTTCATCAAGCAGGTGAACACAGTGCTGAGAGTTCAGCAGCAGTTTACCTTTTGAGGGGGAAGGAACGATTCATTATGTCTTGCAGTCCCAGAGATAGGCCCTGCTGAAAGATGTCTGCAATTATGTCTAAGCATTAGTCTGAGACAAGCCAAAAGGTTTGAAGGTATAGCTAAGGCTGTGACAAGCCAAACATTTGTCTTAGCCCCATGAGGCAAAAAACATCATCAGATCTTGGGATCTGAGCATGCAGCATGAAAACATGAACAGTACATAATGTGGCATGCGTGCACACACACACACGCACACATACGTGCATGCACCTCAGGTCGCCGTGACCGCCAGGAAGCGATGCCAGACAGTTTTCAACGCTTTGGCTCTGTCCCAGCTCTCACTCATTCATGGGCATGGAGCCGAGACAGAGCAGGTTTTCAGCTGCAGCCAGACTTAATGCCTCATTACTTTGCCCACCTCTACACAGGATATAGCTTTTTAACATTAGTAGTTAGCATTATAAGCTCTCATAAATTATCCCAGATCTGTACTGCTGAAAATATGTTCCAGTGCATGGTCCGTCTATCCGCTGCCCCATGAGGTGGGTGGGATTCCAGCTTTGTGAACCGTGGCTGTTTTTTCTCCTGCAGCCTCCACTCAGTCACTGTTCAGAGCCTTTGAACTGGGTCCAGTAAATGTTTACCTGCTGCTCGTGTAGATTTCCCATGCGATGTACTAGGATAGTGTGAAACCTGTTAGATGTAAGCAGCTCATGTTGGCATCCAAATTAAAATCTTGAGGATGGGAGCGAACGCTTCTCTAGCCAAAGACGGTGCAAACTCAGTTGAAGAAAAGCCATCGCTGGGCACGCCAAGGGGTAATAAACACATTCTTTTTTAGAAGGAGAAAGGGAAGGGCAAGGAGCAGGTCTAGGGTATGCAAGTAGTTGAAAGTTACTGCCAAGCTAACACCCACGCAGACAAGGGAGAGCTGCAGCATGCCAAAGGCCACCCTTCATTTCAAAGTGAATCAGTGAATTGCAAGCTGCTTACGTATCCCTCCAGGACCAGATTCCTTGCTTCAGCTGCAGCCACCAGCGAAGGATGACACATGAGATGCTCTACCTCAAAAGTATCCCTGAGAGGTTTTATGACTCACCACACACATCTTTGAGTTACATCTCCTTTCTTCCTCTCATCTCTTCAGGACGAGAATCTTGCCAGGAGCACCTTACCTCCATGTTCCCTTACAGTACAAGAAGAGAGAGTCATCACCAATTTTTCCTTCAGTTACTGTGCTGATGTTCCAATCTCAAACTGTTGCTCTGCTGCTCTCAGGTTTTACCATGCACAGGGAGGCCAGTGGAGTCAAATGCCGAGTTGGAGAGCACTGGCGAAAATGTCATCCTCTTCACCTGTGGTGGAGCCAGAGTGCTTCTGTCTAGTTCTGAGCTTTTAATGAGGTATAGAAAAGTTCACAGTGGCAAGAGAAAACGAAGAGAAAAAAAATTTCCCCCAGAAGCCTAAGAAAAAAGATAAGGAGTGTGCTAGGCAATGTTGTCCCAGCCTTCAAGGTGAAGAGCTAACCCTCAGAGTCCACTCTGCTGAAGAAATTCCCAGCTTAGTAACATGGAAGGACACTGATGGGCTGCAGAGATGGTGTGAAGACACATGATTGCTTACTGAGCTTTTGAGTTAGTTGTAGGACTGGTCAAATACAGCCTGGAGGAACAGGCAAAAGTCTAAGCAGACTGTGAGGATAAGGAGAAACCATGGATGAAGCTATCCCACAACAGAACATACAGGGCATACCTGAATGTTTGGAGGGGTGGGTGTACGAAAAGCTGAGGTGTATAACCAACCTAAAAAGGTGTATGGGATGATCAGAAGCTACTCATATGTAGTCCCTGCCTGCCATTTGAGAGGAAGAAAAACTGTCAAGGAACTGATGGACTCTCTACAAAAGCTCAAATGAGAAGGGTTTGATGGTTCACTGAAAAAAAAAGAAGAAAAGCACACTAAATTTCTGCCTCTCAAACTACTACTTCTACCAGAGCGTTACTGGTTTTATCCTCTGGACTGGAATGGCCCTTTGTGCTCAAAATTTTAATTAAAAGCTAGAGACAAACAACCTCCACATCAGTTACAGACATTTTGCATTCACAACAGACTTTGGTTTTCATCACATGACCTGCTTTTATAACTAGCTCAGCTAACATTTTAATTTTAAAATGTAGTTAACACTTCGAGGAGTATTGCTTATTTTCAAATTCTGGCATGCATGCATAACCTCAGGGGCTTGTGTTTGAGTTTATTTTGACCACCACAGTTCAAAAAAACCTTTGGCACACAATTTTACCCTGGGGAATAGCACACAGGAGAAAAAAAAACAGCCAGCTAGTGATACATCTGATTGTCAAGAAAATCCTTGACAATTGGGAAGCCAGCAGAAAGAGCAGGGAATCAGGAGGTGATGGTGGTAAAGACTAACAAGTCAGAAGAGCTGGGGTTTCAGGGTGTGAAAAAAAAGCTTTTGGAAAAGACAGCCAGTCTGCACGTGCTCACTAGACATGAACGCAGAGGACAGATCCTGTATTTTCACCCCTTTGGAGCTGCTAGTCATATTTTCGTCACTGACTATTTGCTCAGGAGAGATCCCAACTTTGCACGCTTGACACTTGGTTTGGCAGCCACCACTTCAAGCGCACGCTGAGGGAATGTGTTGAATAGCAGGATTTCTTGTTCTTTTTGAAAAGAACAATATACAGCAGCTATAACAAGTGCTCTGGCTATCTTTGTGAGAGTTAACTATATCAGAAATGGGGGGAAAATAACCTTGTCCCCATGGAATATGCTGCCTTGGAAAGTCAAAAGAGTTCATTAAAACCAGACTCACCAGAGCTTTCTTTAAAAATTTTATAGCCGTTCAAATGTAAAACATATTTAACAATTGCTTTTTTGCAATGTTATAAGCTTATTTATTAGTCTGTATGTGTTCATAAACCATCCTTTTATCCTCCTTGTTATTTTTCCAAATTAACACATTTTTGATATGAGAGATTTCAAGAGAGATGATGAAGTGCTAGATTCTATCTCCTATATCTTTTGTGCTCCTAAAGAAAAATCATTACAGAAAAAAAAGAATGGAGCAAACACCACAAAGCTTTGCTGATGGCAGTGATCAGAAAGGGTAATAACACTGCCTCGTCTGTGCTCATACTCCTTTTCTCATCCTTTTTTTGGCTAGTACTCCAGCAAATGAGCTACAGTATTATGAATGCATATACTGTGCTGCAGATGTGGTTCTCCTTGTAAAGCCTCTCTTTTCGCATGGTTGCTTGTGGAACTGTAGATACTGTAGGCAATGTCAGATAATAGGACTGACAGATGTGTTCCATGATAAAACTCAAGATTTCTGTTGCTTATAACTTAGTCACATGCTAGAAACAAGTGCTCTGTATTTCATGGTTTTCCAGTAGTAAACCTAGAGAACAACAGTGTCTGTTAACCTCTCTGTCAGCTGTGCATTCTAAATGCCACGCTGCTGCCGAGAAAGAAATCCAGTCCTAAGAGGAAAGTTGTATCACGCATCTTTTGCAATCATTAGCGTGGCGTGGAGATAAAGTCAAGCTATGGCAAGGAGCTCATGACTGATCAAGTGTGACAGCATGTTAAAGGATTTGACAGCCTCCATGGGTAAACACCACCCTTCTAGCTTAAAGCGGTGAAGGGAGGACCATATGTTGTGGAGTATCTTCGTACATGCCTAACTAGGCATAGAATCCCACCATGGTGCAAGGCAAGCAGTGTCCTCCAAGGTGTGACTGCAGTCTCCATCGAGGTGGTATATATTGTTTTTTTGAGAGGCCTTTCTTTTCCCCTGACTATGCTGTTAGGAGTGGCTTCCTAACTTGGTGCCCCAGGGAGGTGCCAAAGTTAAATGGAATGACTCTGTCCCCTCAGGAGTCTAAATGAAGGCGGCAGGGACAGTATGACTTTTTATCCTTTCTGCCCCTCCAAGTCCTGCTGGCAGTGGGAATTGGGGGTAACTTCTGGCATGACTGAACACAGCCAGACCCGCTGCCTTATCGCTGGAGGATCTGCCCGAAACCGGCTCTTTCTGTTACACCAGGCGGAGGCAGGGGGTGGGCTGGAGTGGGATGCTGTAAGGACTTATTGTCCTCCTCACTCATGGAAGTCCCTGGATGCCAGGTAGGGGCAGCTCCATGTCTCATTGTGCAGCTCTGATGGGATGCGAAACCTTGCCAGGGATGGGGAGCCCACCTTGGAAAAGAGAGAGAAGAAAAAGCAAATGTAGCTTTTACAACATCGGCTTTGCATTAACCATCCTTGTCCTGGTTGGAAAGATTGAGAGGGTAAAAAAAGTGAAATCAGGCAGGCGGACTATTCCATTAACCTTTTGGCTTCACATGTCATCCTTTCCAAAGCATTAATGCCCAGAGCTGCCAGTGGTGCCATAGGAACATCTTGAGTCCATGACTGCCACAGGCACGGTCTCAATATCAAGCCAAAAGTGGCAAGGAGGATAGTGGTTGTACCTGCAGAAGCAGTACGACAGTGCTAGGAGCTGGGAAAGCAGCAGTCATAGGGGCAGAACATGTGTGTTCCCCTTTCTAGCACCTCAGGGGTGGGCTGTACCAGCACTGGGGGCTAGGATGGTATTTTCCAAAGTGGCTCTCTCTGCTAGGTATGCATAGGAGCAAAACTCGTTCCTTAAAACCCAGAAGACCACACTGGAGATTGCACAATCGACCATGAGCAAGGCGGGCAAAGAATTCCTGGGACCGACTGACAAATGTCTGGTCTCCCCCCACCCCTCCACCCGTCGTGCACCACACCAGCAGGCTCCTTTTGGGGAGGAGACTGGACAAAGAGCCTTCCTGTCCCAATGCCTTCCCTTCCAAGGAGACTCTTCTCCTCTTGTTCTTGCAGGCTGGCAGAACAGCTGGTGCCTGTGGCCAGGCCACAGGCTGTGGGTGCTGCCACCGGCTGCTGGAATGCAGGCATGGCTGGTCACCCTCTCCTGAGGGTCCTGGTGGCTTGAGGGCCTGGGTTTTCCACTGGTATGTTTCCACAAAGGCACACAGATGAAGTGAGGGAGCCGGACTGGTGATTCAGGGAAAACCACACGTCCTGGGATCAGCTCTGCATAGGGCTCCAGCAGCACAGCGGCTTTCTGGGTTGTAGAAAGGCTTTCCGGTGCCCAGCAGACACGGCTTTGGGTGTCACATGATCCCCGGGGCACTGGAGCCCTGACCACAGGCTATTTACACGCTCCATTGTGGAGGCATCACTTTCCACAAGCACCTCTTTTTATGTTACCTTGTAAATACTAGTCTGTACAACAGAGATATGAAAACCTTGGCAGTCTGGGAAAGGAGTGAGAACAGTCTAAACTGCAAGTCCGTGGTCTGGGAGAGCGACAGGAGAAGACAAAACAGAAGAGAGAAGATGAACTAAGCTGTTTGAAGACCGGTTGAAACCTGCATAAATCACAACAAACTCTGATAACTTGGGTTTCTTTGCCAATTATCCACCATGTATGGGAGAATTCCTGCAAAAATCTTAAAAGTGCTATTTCTTCGGTGACTGGTAGGACTCGACATAGTACACAAAATAGATCTTCTTAAGCTCAAGCCGCATGCGTAATAGCTATGCAAAATTATTAATCAGTTTTTAGAAATATAATGAAGATGTATGATTATTTTGGAGAAATATAATGAAGATGTATGATTATTTTGGGGAAAATAATGAATATGTTTGTAATTGGGTGATATAAGCTTGGGTTGGGGCAGCACACAGGGCACATGATTGGAGGAAAACACACTCCTTGTGCCCAGCACTGATAATGAAAAGAAAGTGCCTGCTTCTTAATGCTACATTGGTATTAAGGAGGTTTTATTCCAATTTTTGGTAACACTCTGGCTCTGCCTCTTCCTCTTTGCCACAGGCTCAGGTGGCCCCAGCACATGGAATGGGCTTCCGGGATCAGTTCTCTGCAGAGCTGCAGCGGCACAGCCAGCCACGGCCCCGAAGAGAGTGCTGCCTCCTGCTTGCCCTGCGCAGGCGGTCCTGCAGCACCCACAGCCTGGATCTGAAGGCACGCTTCTCCTCTGCAGTGCTCAGCAGGACGAGGACATCAGATGCCCGTCTGCAGATGGAAGGGCTGAGGTCATCTGTCATGTCTAGGAGGGCTGAACAGAGCAGAATGGAGCCAGGGTCAGAGCCCGGGTATGCTGGGACCCCAGGAACCCCTCCTGCCAGGGCCACCTCACCCAGCTCTTCCCATGGCCAGGAGCGAGCAGGGCCCAATGGCATCAGCTGGAACTCCCCATGCCCCTGAAATCTCTCTCTGCTCCGCCCATGTCACCCCTCGTCCATTCAGGGAGCAGACCCCTCCCCAGCCGGAGCAGGGATCGCATGTTCCTGCTTGGGGTCTTTCCTCCTCCCCACCACCTACCTCGGATGCCCCGCTGCCCTCACTCACCCTCGTAGATTTCCAGAAGCTTCTTTGGCTCTCCCCTGATGTACCACCTGGAGAGGTCTAGGGACACACAGCCCGTGTCAGGGGTGGGAGAGGGTGGCAGGGAGCCCCGTGGACACCCCGGACCCGCATCGGGTGCTCGGGGCTCCACAGCCATGGGGCCGATTCCTGCTGCCGGCACAGCAGCCAGGGCTGGGGCCAAGCTGCAGTGGGGCAGGGAGGGACCCCGGGGTGGTGACTCACCAAGGAACCTGATGGCCACCTCTCGCATGGACTCCTGTGGGCTCTGCAGGTAGTCCAGGGCCTGCTGCAGGTACTTGTCTGATTGGCTCCGGTGCTCTGCCAGCTGGAGAGAGTGCAAGGGGATGGAGGGAAGGGTTGGAGCAGACTGTCCCCCTTGGCCGGGTGGTCCCTGCACACAGCAATGGCCTTCCCTGCCAGGACACCCTTGACACCAAGCCAGTGGCTGGCTGATGCCATGCTGGGAGGGAGCAGAGGGCTGGGTGACCCCCAGGGAGCTGCAGTGCCACCCCGCTGCCGAGGCCCAGCTGGGCGGGGGCTGTGTTTGCACCCACAGGCTCAGGGAGGGAGAGGAGCATAGAGCAGAGCCCACGGGGCCACACACCCCAGGGAAGGGAGCATGTGTGGGGTGCAGGCTGGTGGTGCCGGGCTGCGGCAGTGGGCACGGGCACCGCTGCCAGCCCCACGCCCTGGACATTGGGGACAGGGTCTTGTGCAGCCCAGATGGGTTGTGGCCATCCTCACTAGCAACTTGACGAGCTTCTCTGTCTTCTGCCTCTTCACCAGCTGCCTGAGCTTCCTCTCCCCCAGGAACTTGGTAGCTCGAAGCAGGGTCAGCTGAGAGATCTGCAGAGAAGCAGAGGCTGGGAGGTGGCACCACTGCCCGGGGCACAGGACCTGCATGCCCTGCACCCGGGCAGGGCTCGAGGCCCTTCCTGGCCCCTGGTGCGAAGACACAGCAGCTGGGGAATGCACCCGTCAGCGGGTTGGGTGCCCGGGCAGAGGAGCGGGTCAGCCTCCATCTCGGGCAGCTGGTGCTGCTGGTGCCACAGGACAGACCCACCCCAAGCTGCTGCTCTGCAGCCAGGACCAGGAGGAGGCTAGAAGTGGCTCCGCCAGGCACCAGGGCAGGAGGCAGCCGAGCCACCTCCCATGGGGACATCAGCACCTCAGAAACCCTCACCTGTGCCATGTCCTGCTTCTCATCATGGAGGTGGAAGAAGAGCGGGAGCAGGCTCTGGTGTACCAGCGCCAGCAGTGGCTTTCGTCCCGCTTCCTCTGCATCCTCCATCACTTCATAGAAGAGGGAAATGGAGAACAACTGCACAGAGGTGTTGCCCTGGTGCAAAGGAAGGGGGCAAGAACTCAAGCACTGGCTGCTCCAGGCCCACGTGGGTGGGGGTCTGGAAGTCCACAGGGCACAAAGTTTCCTGGCAGCACCCTGCGCCCATGGTGGGGCGTCACCAAGCCTTATGTAGTTGAAGAGTGGCAGGAGCCTCTCAGCCAGCTGCAGAGCAGTGGGGCCGGCAATCAGGCTGCTTGTGTCCTCAAACACCTTGAGGAGCAGCAAGAGGGTCATCCTGAGCACCTCCGGGTCTACATCCTGCAGGAGCTTACTGAGCCTTGGCATCAGAAACTTCATTCTTTTGGCCTGTGTGGGGCGCAGTGCTGTGCTGTGAAGCTGGGAAAGGCTGCACTGCCCAAATCACTCTGGCACTTTGACCCCACACTGCTGCCTTGAGCCCAGAAGCCAAAGGCCTGTCCCAGAGGCTCGGGCAGGTGAACGGGGCGGCAGGAGAGCCAGAAACAGCTGCCACGGCTCCCAAAGCCCAGCCAAGTCCACGCTGCTGTTACCCAGCACCCCTCACCCAGCCCCACGCTGCCAGCACGGCTTCAGCCGGCTGTCCGTTATTACCATTGCATGTGTGCTGCAGAGCGCAAGGAGGCCTCTGAGTGGGGTGGCCGGCTGGCAGGGCCCCAGCCCCGCACAGGGCCGGCTCCAGCCAGCGGCACAGGGAGCGGGCACCTTCCCGGGCAGCCGAGCCCAAAGGCGTCAGTGGCTGCCGAGAGCCCCCGGGCTCCCTGCCCTGTGCCATGGGGCACAGGGCCACCCTCTGTCCCAGCTCCACTGGCTGGGCTCCCCGCTCGCAGCTGCTGCGTCTGCGAGAGGGCAGAGTGGTGGGAGGCAGCTCAGCGAGGCAGCGCTCGCCATCCAGCTCACCTCTATCACAAACGTCATGGCAGCAGCCTCCCAGCGTGGCCTCTTACTGCAGAGCAGCTCGAGCAGGGAGCTTGCGATCGAGAAGCAGATTGTGGTATGGCACATACTGGCAGGGGGTAGAAGGCACCATGGACCCTGAGCAGGGCGGGCAAAGCTCTCCTGAGAGTGACTGACAGATGCCCGGTCTCCCCTCACCCCCCACCCGTCGCCAGGGGAAAGGCAGTGCCCCACACCAGCAGGCTCCTTTTGGGGAGGAGACCGGACAAAGAGCCTTCCTGCCCCAACGTCTTCCCATCCAAAGAGACCCCTTCCCTGCCTGGGGTGCACCCATGTCCCCAGGCTCTGTTGCTGGCCCTCGGTGCATCCTGCCCTGCCTCAGCGGTCTGCCCTCGGTGGGACTGCTGTGGACAGACCCCCCACTCTGTGCCCTCAACCCAAGGCCCGTGGGAGGGACGCTGGCGCTTGGGGGATTATGTGGGGTGCTCCATCTCTTCTGCGGGGCAGAAATGGTGGGGAGAGCAGGGAGAAGGGGGCTCTCACCTGGCCAGTAGTCCCATTGCGCAGTGCTGGGTCTCAGCGTTCAGGAGTATCTCCCAGCCATGCCAACGCTCAACCCTGAGCACCAGCTCCTCATAGTCCAGACGGCAGAGTAGTGCCTTCAGAGTCAACACTGCCAATCTGTGCACAGAGCAAAGCGCAGGTCAGGCTGCGCTCCACAGGCTGGTGAGCCCTGAGCCCTCAAGACATCTGGGCCGCGTACCTGTCGCAGGATGGGGCACAGTGCAGGAGGGTCACCACCGCGTCATGGGGGCTTGCGAGGGTCAGCTGCAGAAGGGTCCTCTCCAGCCCGGCATCAGCAGACAAATCCATGTTGGACTTGAGCCACTGGTGGATGCACCTCACGGATTTGGGCACCTGCAGGAGGCGTGGCTGGGTTGCCAAGAGTGCTGCCAGAGAGAGCTGTTTCCCCAGCTGCTCTCGAGAAGTCCTTTTCTTCACACGACACTGTGCTGGCCTCAGAGGCTTTCAGGTGCCCAGCAGACCCAGCTTCAGGTGGCACACGATCGCTGGGAGTCTCGAGCCCTGGCCACAGGCTACTTACACACTCCGGTTTGGAGGCATCGCTTTCCCAAAGCTCATGCGGCCGGACAGCACCAGCCTCCGCATTGCTAGAGTCAGCATCTGCCACGGCCTCGATGACCTTGGTGGCAGTGCCTGCATGCTGAGAGGGCTTGAGGGATTCCTGACGCATCTGCAGGAGAAGGAAGGGCAGGGAAACGGAGAGAGGGCTGTCACACCAAGTGTTCTGATGGCGGTGCTGGGCTGAGCAGCAAGAACAGGCCCGGCCCTGGCGGGGATGGCTGCAGGTACCTGTGCTGTGCTCCGGAAGGTGTCACAGGCATGTTCCCCATCCTGCTCCTCTTCTGGCAAGTCCTGGTCTGGAGCTGGCAGAGACTGAGTGCAGGCAGAGCTGAAGGGCTGCGCGAGAGGCTGGAGACCACGGCCAAGCCCCGGGCTCCCCAGGCAGGGCCAGCCCTGGGATGGGGGCTGCTGGGGACATCGACCCCCATCTCTCTGGCCACAGGTTGGGGCTGGGGTTGCCCAGTGGATGGAGCACGGCGAGCCCAGCCATGGGGAACAGCCCCCTCCCCTCTTCCCCTCTTGCCCTGGGGATGCCCACGGCGGGTGGGCTGGGGCCAAGCCGGCTGCAGCCACCATCCCTGTGGCCCAGCTCAGCTGCTCACCTGCCTGCAGCGGCTGCACCTCCAGCACCTCATCAGGCTGCTGAGCTGGGGCAGCCCCAGCACATTCCTCCTCTTTCTCCTCCTCCTCCCCAACGCAGGCCAGCCTGGGCACGCTGAAGGGTCCCTCCTCCATCGCGCTGCGGCCTGGCCTCGAGGGCTTCAGGGATTGGAGACATCTCCGTAGAGCACCACGGATGAGGGTCAGCAGGGAACGACATGCCTTGGCAGGAACTCCGTCCCTGACCATGGCATCCATCCTGCCCTGTCCCATGCTCTGGGCACTCTGGCGTTACTGTTGCATGGCCAGTGCCCATATCACTGCATGTCACCAAGGGCTCTATGACACTGTGCAGCAATCCAGCCATCAGCACACAGGCGATTCGTGGCTGGGAGAGCATCTGGGGACATGGCGCAGGATGAGTTTTTCCCCCATCCCCACCCAGGTGGCCAGGTTTGCTTTTCCTCCACAATCAGCACTGCCTGCGCAGCTCCCTGCTGTGCCTCAGCTGCCAGCTTTGCCGTGATTCACAGCCCGGAACTCAGGGAACAGCCGCAGCGCCGGCTGGTCTGTGTTTAGGTCCGGGGACCTTCTCTTCCCCGCGAAGGCCCTGACTAGCATTGAACAGGGCTCGGTAGACACGGGCCAGGCCCCAGCTCGCTGCAGTGATTTGTGTCTCTCTGGAGTTGCCCAGTTGACATCAACCTTTTTCCAAATATTTCACTAGTTTGTCAGGATCCTGCACGTGCTCAGGGTGAAACTCCAAACTGCTGACAGTGGCCACTGTCCCCGGTCCTTGCCCATGCTCTCCCCCACATGCTGCCGCTCCCGACCCGCCTGCCTTGGGCCCGACCTCTGGGTCGTACCCTTGAAAAAATATTGTGTAACCTAAACAAGACCTGGGAGACGTTCAGGAGACCCAGCAACAAGAGCAACTGGCCTGGACGTGCCCAGGCTGTTCAGAACTCTCAGAAGCTGCTGCAACCAGCCTGAAGGGAAAAGGGGAGGGGAAAGAGTGGTAGAAAGTGTCCCCCGGGTCTTCCCCCGAGGCCGGGTGTGATTTCTAATAAGCAGCAGTGCCACACAGAAACACCAGCTGAACTTGTGCCCAGGGATGTCCTCACACCGCGAGCCGACGTGACTCAGTCCCGCTACACCATAGTCCTGACGCCTCTCTCCAAGGTGATGAACATCACAGGGCACGTGAGGGTTTACAGGACACCAGCACCTGAACAAGTGAAGCGACTTGGTGACCGCGGACTGTTGAAGCAGTATAAGCTATGCGTGGGACAAAACGGTTTGAACGTGCTCTGGTCAGAGCTGCCCTTCACTGAGCCCTTCCAGCAGCACCTGCCTGTCCTACAGCCAGGCTGGCCGGGCCTGACCGCCTCGTCCCAGCCGTCCAGCTCGGGGCTGGGCACACGAGGAACAGCCGGGCTCACCGTTCAAGACCAAGGCAAAGGCGGCATTTGGTACCTCAGCCTTTTCCTCAGCCTGGGTCTCTGTGCCCCCCCGACATCCCACAAAGGATGGAGGTTCTCCTCGGCCTCCTGTTGTGAATGTAGGTGTAAATGTAAAGAAGTGCACCAATGTGAATAAAAGAATGAATGTAAAACAAACAAAAAAATAGACAAACATAAATGTTTTTTATTGTCTTTTACAGCAGTGGCCAGATTAAGTTCTAGTTGGCCTTTGGCCTTTCTAATTTTCTCTCTGCAGAGCCTCACTAAGTCTTTCCTCCTGAGTGGCCCCTTCTCCACAGGCCAGAGTCTTTTCTCTGTCTTCTGTGCCCAGGGTTGTTCTTCAGCGTGGTGATGGACGTGGTCCTTGAACTCATCTCCACTGTGTGATTACAGCACGTGTCCAGTGTGGACATGGAGATAAGGGGTGCTGCTGTGGTCAGGGCATGCAGGAAGATGCTGGTGGTGCTCCCCACCAGCAGACCCTGGCTCTTCCAGCACTGCCGCTCCTTGGCTGGCAAGAGAAAATCACCCCGCACAGGGCTCTGCCCCTGAGTACTGCCAAAGGCAGGACCCCTCTGTTTGAGGAGTGAGGCCATTGCCTTCATTATGAAGAGGCCCTCCATGGTGCTGCTCTTGATGGGCCTACGTGAGTATTGGGCTGCTGTCCACGGAGGCACAGAATACGAGCTGCATGTTGAGGGGTCCTTCCACATTCCCATGTCTGCAGCTCAGGGAGCTCCCAAGATGATGCTCTCATGTCTGGTGTCCACCCGGCCCCAGGACCAACAGAGGCAATGAGCGCCCGGTCTGTGGATCTGGTGTTGGGTCTCACTGCAGCAGGGAAGGGAAATGAGGTGTAGCTGTGGGTCACCGAGCATGCCCGGACACCGAGACTGTGCAGAGCCCCAAGGCCCGGGGACAGTGTCCCTGCTTAGAGACGCAAAATCTCTCTGTTTCCCCTCCCCATGTCCTCAGCCAGCCTCTTGCCACCCTGAGGTGGGAGGAGACCATATGGCTACAGGGACCAGTAGCAATTGTGACAAAATGAGTCTGAGGGTTATGTGAATTACAGCTGGTGCCTGCTGCGGGAGCTGTCAGTGGAGGTGGTAGCTCTGGATGAAGGATGTACCACAGGTCAGTGACTGCTGCTGTGGAACAGGAAAGTCCCACAGAGGAGCACTGCTGGAGGTGGCTAGGTAAATCATAGAATCATAGAATCATCTGGTTGGAAGAGACTGTTAAGATCATCGAGTCCAACCGGTCACCCTGCACTGCCAGGGTCCCTAAACCATGTCCCTCAGCACCACAACTACACAACTTTTAAACACTTCCAGGCATGGGGTCTCCACCACCTCCCTGGGCAGCCTGTTCCAATGCTTCACAACCCTCTCTGTAAAGAAGTTCTTCCTGATATCTAACCTAGATCTCCCCTGGCACAATTTAAGGCCAATTCCTCTCATCCTGTCACTTGTCAAATGGGAGGAGAGACCAGCCCCCACCTCTCTACAACCTCCTTTCAGCCTCCTTTTCTCCAGGCTAAACAACCCCAGTTCCCTCAGTCGCTCCTCATATGACTTGCTCTCCAGACCCTTCACCAGCTTTGTTGCCCTTCTCTGAACCTGCTCAAGCACCTAAACATCCTTCTTCAAGTGAACACAGTATTCAAGATGTGGCCTCACCAGTGCCAAGTACAGGGGGACAATCGCTTCCCTCCTCCTGATGGCCACACTATTGCTGATACAAGCCAGGATGCCATTGGCCTTCTTGGCTGCCTGGGCACACTGCTGGCTCATATTCAATCATCTGTCGACCAACACCCCCAGGTCCTTTTCTGCTGGGCAGCTTTCCAGCCACTCTTCCCCAAGTCTATAACGTTGCAGGGGGTTGTTGTGGCCCAAGTGCAGGACCGGGCACTTGGCATTTATTGAACTTCATACTATTGGCCTCGGCCCATCGATCCAGCCTGTCCAGATCCCTCTGTAGATCCTCGTGACCCTCAAGCAGATCGACACAACCACCCAACTTAGTGTCATCTGCAAACTTACTGAGGATGCACTCAATCTCCTCATCCAGAGCATTGATAAAGATGTAGAAGAGGACAGGCCCCAATACTGAGCCCTGAGGAATACCACTGGTGACTGGCCACCAGCTGGATTTAACTCCATTCACCACCACTCTCTGGGCCCGGCCATCCAGCCAGCTTTTGATCCAGCGGAGAGCACACACATCCAAGCCAGAGGCAGCCAGTTTCTCTAGGAGAGTACTGTGGGAAATGGTGTCAAAGGCCTTACTAAAGTCCAAGTAGACAATATCCACAGCTCTTCCCTCATCCACTAACTGGGTCACCTTGTTGTAGAAGGAGATCAGGGTGGTCAAACAGGACCTGCCCTTCATAAACCCATGCTGACCGGGCCTGATCACCTGGTTGTCTTGTACATGCTACATGATGACAGGATGATCTGCTCCATGACGACAGGATGATCTGCTCCATGACTTTCCCTGGCACTGAGGTCAGACTGACAGGCCTGTAGTTCCCTGAGTCCTCCTTCTGCCCCTTCTTATAGATGGGCATTACATTGGCTAACCTCCAGTTGATTGGTACCTCCCGCATTAGCTGGGACTGTTGGTAGATCATGGAAAGTGGCTTGGTGAGCACTTCCGCCAGATCCCTCAGAACCATTGGGTGGATCCCATCTGTCCCCATAGACTTGTGCACATCTAATTGGTGCAGTAGTTCATTTACTGTTTCCTCATGGATTATGGGGCCTTGATTCCGCTCCCCACCTCTGCCTTCTGGTTCAAGAGGCTGAGCACTCAGTGAACTGGTCTTATCATTAAAGATTGAGGCAAAGAAGCCCAGTCCCTCCAATTCCGGCAGTGACCCTGAGGATCGGCAGCAGCTTCTGCCATGCCTTCCTAGAACCAGTGGCTCTGGAGAGCCCTGGCAGCTCTGGGACTCAACAGGAGTGTCTTTCCCCTTCAGGGGCTGCTGGAGCTCAGAAGCACAGCACTGAAAGTGTGTTTCCTCCTTCCTTGATCACTGCCTGAGCTACATATAAATTCATAGTACAGCTACTTCCTGCAGCCCTTTAGAGGGTTTCGTTGGGGCTTTCTCTCCCTTCTCATAGGTCTTAATCATCAGGCAATACTGTTAGCTATGGCGGCGGCCTGATTTTAACAGGTAGAACAAAACACGGTGCCAATGGAATGACAGGGTGTGACTGATCAGCACACCCCGTCAGTGGCAGACCGCTCAGAGGAGAAGGGCAAAACGCTGGTGATCTCAGGGAAGACTAGATCATAAAGAAAGCTCTATTTACCTTAACATCAGGGACACTGAAGGGTGACCTTAGTTTTAGAGAAGACTACTGCTCCTGTGAATCATCAGGTTCCCCAAGACAATTCACAGAGAACATCTTCCTGAGCAAGCCAGACCAGAACACGTGGTGCAGCCCAACACATGAGTATAAAAACTGGATAACTGATTAGACATTTAAACTTTGAAAAGGGCAACGGTCTTGAGCTGGTTGCAACCCCCATGTTCCATTGTGACTGGCGATGCCCCAGGTCATGGCGCTAGCACAGAGTGACGGGTAGCAGGAGTCATGTTTGTGTTGTGATTCCACTGTGTATCACAATTGCCACATGATGCTCGTATTGTGATTTCATTCTCTTTCACGGGCACCCCCCTTGCCGTGGGGAAAGAGCTTGCGTGCCCTTGTGAAGTTGAGAGCTATGCTGGTGGTGGCATATGCCTCCGGTAGGGTCTCCCAAGCCAGACAGGTCTCAACTGAAGGGTCAGACAAAGCGTGTCCACGGGCAGGATGGGCTCACTAGCCTTCGGGCAACCATCCTAGGAGAAGGACAACTCTAACTCCAAACCCGGGCAGATGGAGCTCGTTTAGCCCTGTAAGGCCATCCATCTAAGAGAAGGATACTCTAACCAAACCTACGACCTGAGGACTTCGCTGTCACCGTCCAAGCTCGCTAGGCCCTGGCAGATGAACCTCAGGTGTAAAGGGTGGGGCCAGTCTCGCGCACGCTGCGCCTCACCTAAAAAATCCACCACGCAGGCTTGAAGGGTGTACTCACGTTTAAAGCCCTTCCCAAATCTTCGTCCGCAAAGCCAAGCCATGATGATGATGTGATTTCATTTCAATGAATGTTAAAGTTTATTGGACTGAAATAAATTACTTGCACTTTAAAAACTTCCCCCTTCACAAACCTGTTCTGATTTTTTCATAGCCATTTTATAGGCACCTCAGTTTCAACCTTTTCCTTCTGGATCCATGAGGAAAGGAAGATCTTGGGGTTTGATCCAAAAAAACTCACAACTGATTTTGTGGTGAAAGAGAGAAAAACTGTGAGCAGCCAACTCACTGGAAGATGAAAATCCCCTCATGAACTAAAAAGATCAACACATTAGTGAGATAACTTCAGCACAGACTAACTCTCCTGAAAAATTCTGTCGGCAAAATCCAATTCTTAATGCAGTCATACAGGCAATTTTGTTACTCAGTGGTGCTTTATGTTAGCAACTTGATAACCAATATATCTGGCTACTGATTTACATTGTTTTCTTCCTTAAAGAATCAAGACTGAATAAAAAC
Source organism: Bucorvus abyssinicus (assembly GCA_009769605.1). NCBI lineage: Eukaryota > Metazoa > Chordata > Aves > Bucerotiformes > Bucorvidae > Bucorvus > Bucorvus abyssinicus. Next base: position 20,328,029 of record CM020030.1, on the reverse strand, counting down.
CAAAACAAAACACCAACCTCCCCAGCCCAATTAGAGTCTTCTTCATACAATTTGCAGATTAGCATTTTTGAAATGCTCATCCTTAGTGCAGAGTGGAGCTGCAGCATCTTCCAATTAAACAGAGCAATTAGAGAAGATCATCAAGACATTCTGAGGTCTCATTAGGGAGAGTGTTGGTTGTTACAGATGTCTTCACAGATTACAGTAGTGTCTAGGGCACATCACCCTCCTCCCATACACACACACACTCTCTCTCTCTCTCACTCTTTCGCTCACTTTCTTTTGGAAGAGTTAGACCGTGACTCACTTCTATAGAAAAAATGGTCAATGCTCTCACAGAACAGTCTTATATTGGCTTCTTTTTTAAAAAAATGGTGACTTGTTCACACCCTCAAAGACAATTAGAGTAGAAAAAACTCCACGGAAATTATCTGTCTTTTCAGCTTTCATAATTGAGCATTCTCTGCTAGACAGATACACAATTTCCAAGGCAAAATTATTGGCCATTTCCTTATAGAGAAATATGAACAACCCGTGCCTCACCTGTGGTGACAAATATAAATTTAGTGATGAAAGAGCTGAAACAAGTTAAAATAGTATTTTCTGATACCTTTCATGATTAATCTACATGGAGAACACAGCAGCTTTTGAGTTCAAGGCAGTGAATTCTTCTGCCACGGTGCTCATGGTTTTGCATGTGGAACATGGTACTGGGGATCAGAGATGACCTAACAAATGTGTAAATAATCAAATCTTCAGATCAGTCTAGAGGCTTGGAAAGGACTTAAGTCACACATGAAGCTCATAACACTTTTCTGCACAAACGTAGATTTCCTCCTAAGAATACAAAGTTCTTGCAGTGCATTATAGTACAGCAGGAGCGGCTCAGGGCCTTGGCATAAAGAAATTTAACCGACAGTTGTGCCAGCTGTCAGCTGTGCAAAAATAATTTTTTTACCCACTAATTGGGCAGTTCCACGCTCTGGAGCAGATGAGACCGTTGGTGTGTGGCAGCTGAAACAACTATCAGAGGAAGATGCTTTTGGAAGTGGCAACCCACCCCGAGGAGCCAAGCCTTGGGGTCAAAAGGAGCATGTACAGGAATTTGCCATGGCACAGCAGCATCACACAACGTAGAGCCTGACTTGCCCGTCTGCAGCGATTCCTATCATGCAGTCATGCAAGAGGCAACAGCCTCTGACTAACAATGCCGTTTCCCTTGGCTGATGCTTAACACGCTCCTTCTTCTCTCTGTCCTGTGCGTGTGTAGTGTCATTTGCAGAAGCCAGCATGACTGCTCAGTCCTGTCACTAGAAATGCAGGTAGAAATGCATAAGGTTAAATAGCACGATAACTGAAAAACCCTTTCACTAGTGATATCACACTGCAGTTTTTGATGTAATTTTCTGTCACCACTGACTGCTGTTGAGATCTGAAGAAGTGGTCACAGGAATGATAAGCAGGGCAGAACAGTTTGTGATAGAAGAAGCCACTTGTATTTTCGAGTTGTCTTGAATAGTACATTCTCACAACCCAAACCCGACCCAAAGTCTAAACCAAAAATGCCACTTTTGACATATTTTTGAGACTGAAGATTTCTGTTCTAACAAAACATGCCAAGAAAGTTCACTGCTAAAAGCTGCATGCAGGAAGCTACACGTTGTACACAGTAACTTAACAGGAAGTATCATATATGTAGCTGCAGAAAAAGTTAGGTGTTCCTAGTTTTAGTAGAAGGGGATTCTTTATTAGCAGTCTCTATCTATAGATAGATAGCGAGACAAACTGATAAACAGGCAGCCATTGTTTGTGGGACATTTCCAGAGTAGCTACTCAGTAGTAAGTTAATGAAGTCTGGAATAATGTTTAAAGTGGCATTTTTTTGCTTGGGAATTTTTTTTTATTTTACATAAAGATTACTTGTTTTTATCCTTATTTATGTTGGTGCTTATATACTCTGCTGTTGTCTTAGGCTTTGGTTGTGTCGCTTGCTGCTAGTGGTTGTCATGGAGAATGTTGCACAAAGCCAGACAGCAAAGAGATAAGAGCAGAGGTTTTCAGTGATATTTTGGTTCATTTTGGAATGCTGTATTTAAGTTCAGGGAGCAAATTTATGGGAAAAGCAAAACAAATTATTACAGGCAGCACTCTTTTTTAACTTCAGAGGCAGAGGAATGGGGGAGTGATTCCAGATGGTAAACAAGCCATCCCATCTGCAGCAATGACTAGCATGAGCGGCATTCTTTAGGAGCTCAACCTTGAGTGGTCCCCAAGGATCAGGTTTCTGGCATATTGCACACTTGATGGTACAAGAAAATCAAGTTCAGAAATGTTACATTAACAGCATGTCTCAGTGTCGACATCTTCACTTTAATCCACTCTCTTGGGAGTCACAATGTGCTCTCTAACTGGTTATTGCCAAACAAGTATTTATAAAATATCTGTGGCATGAATATATAGGTCCTTTTTAGAATGAGAGGGTGAAATTTTGCCTTTATTTCTGTCCTACTCTGCCCCTCCTTAAGGTACTCGGTTACCCTGTAGGTAGTGGGGTTGTTTCCATGCACGGTTCTTCCCCAGTCACAAGAAGTGGCAGGTATGCCTGGGGGCCAGCCCCTGTGTCCCCTGCATGATGCATCTGCATTTCTAACCCTGTACACTGACATGCCAGGTACCCTTGAATGTCTTCCCAGAGAGCACTGGATGCATAAATGTAGAGAGAAGGAGAAAATGAGAGGGAAGGCTTATGGGCAGAGGCACAGCTGGATGCTAACACTGGAACATGTTTTGTCATATTTGTCCCCTCTTTCTTGTTAGTTTCTGTCACAAGATAGGAGCCTCCTAATGAGGATGGGGGTTGAAAGCTGAAGCACCAGAAAACCAAAGGTCACTTTAAAGATTCACAGCAGTTTAAAGGAGTGCTTTACTGCATGTCAGGCTTGGGGAGGAGGGCAGTAAACCCTTTGGAAACTTAGAGTAAGATAATTCTTTAACAAAAAGTGCAAATATTTCATATGAATCATCTCTTTGATTTGGCTGAGACAAAACAGAGGTATTTACTTTCCAGACTGGTATCTTTAAAACTGTTACAGTTTTGGGTATCGATTCTGGCCTCAGAAAGTGTTTTCTGTTTCTTCTATCATCATGAGACAGTATTAAATTACAATTTTACTATGGATTAAATACATTTGTACTGGATTAATCAGTAATGAAAGTACAGCTGCTTTGAAAATTTATCCTACCACCAAGCTCAGAGTCTACAAATAAGAAATAAATGGGGTTTTGGGTATAATCCAATGGTTTGTTTCATCGGTTTGTACCATCCATTCCCACCTCTGCCTTTGCAGTTTTCAAAAATAGCTGTGGGTTTGGTTTGGTTTTTCTTTTTTTAAAATGCCTGAGAGTTTTGGAAACCCACTACCTACTAATTATAAGGGGAATTGGATGGCTATCTCCTTGAAAACTTCAGCTAGGGTGTTTTCACCCTTTCATGCTTGCCCTTCCCTCCTCTCCCAGCAGTCCTATTTTTAACGCAGGGAGGTCAGCTATCATCCTGACAGCTATTCAAGCGCAACAGACTTCTGGCCTGTCTTGCCTTTTGAGCGAGTGTAGCTGCCAATTCACATCCGCTTTTCAGTCAGCAGCCATGAGATCAGCTGTTCCAGGCTCCGGGAAGGTCTGCCCCTGGCTAGCATCCTCCCTCTCCCCGCCATCCCCTCTGGTCGGCTGTGCAGCTGCAGCAAGGCAGGCAGAGACTGACGGGCCCCGGGCTCCAAACCTCAAACGCGGGATCCTGTGCCGACAGAGCAGATGTCATCTCAAGTATCTGGGCTGCACAGGCAGGATTTCTCAGGCTGGTGGTGAGCTGCTGCCTCTTGGGACGCATCGCTGCCCCAGCCCCGAGATGGTGAGAGGTGCTTGCTCCCGGCCCCGCATGCCAGCTCTACACCCGACAAGCAGAGCCAGAGCAGGACTGGAGGCTGCATGGCACCTAACCCCGAGATAATAGGTCTCACAGCCACCTGAAGATGAAAGCTGTGTCGTTAAAGCACTTAACATTTAACTGTCACAGGTATCAAACAAGCACCTTCTTATAAGAAAAGTCTCAGAAGTTACAAACTTTTACCTTCTCTTCCAAAAGTGCTTGACTTAAATTTATCCTCAAGTAGAATCATAGAATCATAGAGTGGTTTGGGTTGGAAGGGACCTTAAAGATCATCTAGTTCTAACCCCCTGCCATGGACAGGGACACCTTCCAGTAGACCAGGTTGCTCAAAGCCCCGTCCAACCTGGCTTGAACACTTGCAGTGATGGAAAAGTGGCTGGTAGATAAAGATTATTTTGTGCAATGGATTGCTGATAACTGCTCCTTGCAAAGCATTCAAAGCTCAGGGCCAGAAACAGAGAGGTGCAAATGGTTTTGAAGCAGAGGCACTGAGTTGTATGGTAACTCTGTGGCTCCCAGAAGGGAGAATTTTATCATGGCCCATGAAAAACATGTCTGGTCTTCAACTGCATCTCTGTGGCAGGAATGAAAAACGAGAGATGTACTTTCTTTCTGGCCAGCATTGCAAGATTTAATGTGCTCAACAAAAAGGCTGGATCCTCAGTTGGTGTCAGTCAGAGAAGTATGTGGAGCAGTGAAGCTATGTTTGTTGGTAGCAGCTGAGAGTCATGTGGCTCTCCCTTCTTTTGACTTTCCTGATCTCTTTCCTCCATGGTGCCAGGACAGTGTTTTTGTTACGGAAAGCAACAAGAGTCAAATTCAATGTTACTGAACCACCCTGACTGAGCTGATGCATGGTGACCAGGTTAATCTGTACGTCCTGTGGCTGGGTTGGATAATAGGAAGCACAAAGTGCTCCAGCATCCTCTATTAGCCTGTCCAGCTGGAGTGATTTCCTCTTCTTGCTTTTATAGACTCTTTCTTTTAACTAAGGAAGTTTTTTGCCATTAAAAAGAACTGCCCCACATATGCACACATAAATCTTTGTGGACTTTTTCAGGCTATGCTCAGCTTTAATGATGGTCTCACCTCAACTATGTAAAGATCTATTAATCTTGAGTAAAACTATCAGACAGTCACACTAGAATGGGTTTTGAATTAAACAAAAATGAAATTAGTTCATGCACTGTAATTCCAGATGCCTTTGCTGTAATGTCTGTGTATCTCGGACATGTTTCATCTTAGGGATTTTGAGTTCATCTCAAGTTCCCTGCCTAGGACTGGAAAGGGGTTCATAATAATGCAGTGGCTCTTCTTCGATGAAGCAAAATCACTGGCTGCTAAGGGCTGCAGAGCATGCACCATGCACATGAAAGGCATCATGCAGCAGCATTGCTGTTGCTGTGGTGGATGAAGTCAGGGTTCCTCTGTACCAGGGTCCCAGGAAGAAGGAAGTGGGGAAGCATCCTGGCCAGTGAGGCACCGAGGTTGCCAAAAAACAGAGGAAGAGGTGCAGTGGCACTTCATCCAGAGTCACGGAGCCCTGATTGCCAGAGTCCTGCACCCATGGTTTAAACCACAAGCCCATCCTCCTTCTGCATGCATGAAAGTCATCCTCCTGACGTGTGCAAGTAGCATGTGGTATGCTGTAAATTATAACCTTATCTGGTGGCCAGTAACCACTTTCCTGGAGAAGTATTTTTTTCCATTTTGGAGATATAAACACCTTGCTGAGAGAGAGAGAGATGCTGTGCATTCCCTGGCTGTGAGTATTGTGGTACCTTTAGTCCTGCAAACTTAGGTGGCATGTGGTAGCTGTACTTCATCAAAAAATGCAACTTTTAACCAGCAGGTAGCTGAAGTTTCAGTTGGGAAACCACAAACCAATAGAGTGTAATAATGCTGGTGATTGGGGGAGAAACACAGCCGTGTACTGTAATTACAGTCCAAGAGGCCATCACTGGCAGATAAAATGCCACAGTCTGTGGTAGCAGTGGGAAGCCACATGCTGGGATGAAAATGTGCTGTTTGCAACATAAACATCTCTGCTGCAGAGGCTGGGTGGATATTTGCATCTCTTTTGCAAGCTAAACAAAACCAAGCATCTAACTTCACATGGGGCACTCAGGTTTTACTCACCTATTTTTATTTCCAGCAAGACGAAAAGGCTCGAGGTGTGTACAGTGTTGTAGGCTTATTTGTGTGTTTTCTCCAAATAGTCTTATATCCTAGGGATGACAGCAATAAAAAATGCTAGGTTATCTGCAGTGGTGGATTATCACCAGCAGAAAATACCAATGATATATGAGATATATATATATATGAAATTGATACATGTTAACACTGAATATTTTGACAAGGACCAGTAGGAGAAGGAGAGAGATGTGCATTTCACTGTTTCATCAGACCTCTTAGGTTTTGGCAGCAGTGTTTACATTACTCTTGTATTTCATGTGTAATGTATAATTCTTCTTTGGAAAGTTTCTGTGGTGTGAATCAGCTAGACATAGCCCCTGGGATGTAATGGACAGGCAGTTCTTGCTTCTAAGCTGAAAAGAGATTTAGTCAGTTGTATGAAGTAATTTAACTGAAGAAGTTAACTGATGGTCATCTTTTCTTCTAAGCAAAACACTACTGAGACTTTCTGTAAAGATGATTTTGAATTATACTTGCTAACTGGCTCACCATGATCAGCCATAAAGAGAAACCATTGAATAACAAAATGAGTGAAAATTATGACTAGGGGGGTAGCAGGAAAAAAATCTCTTCATGTGATTATCACAATTTGTGCTAAAGAAAGTTTCTTTTAAAATATAAAATTCTGTATGAATTCATTAAAATTTGTGAAAATTATGAAAATTCCATTGAAAAATATTTTTTGTTACAGAGCTATTTGAGTGAATTATTTTTTTCAATTACATTTTTCTACTTCTTGTTCTCTTAAGAACAACAGTAACGGCTGTACACTCAGCTGGTACCAGAACTCTGCTACCGGTGGAATTGTAGCCACTAGTTGAATTAAAATGTAAAATAAATTCTATTATAATTGCCTGTTTTCACACACCAAAAATCTGTTTTTTCCACTGAAGTTTTATATACTTTTCCTTTTGTCTGAAGATGTATCATTTCTGCAGACCTTAGAAAACATTCCTTCGATTTTGCAGTCAGGGAGCATTGAAACAATCACAGGCTTTCAGTCCCTAGAACTCAAACCATAGCCTTTTTTTTACAGAAGGCTTAAGACATAAAAGAAACTGCATACAGAGAAACACCAGGGCCCTCACAACGAATGCAACTTCAGTGGTCTGAAATCAAGTAAGTCAAACTCAGGAAATCCCCCACCACCCACCCACGCACCTGCACCCCCCATAAATCTAATCTCTAATGGGAAAGTTATTATCGACATGTTTAATTTGCAAAAATCCTTTTTTTCCTTCCTTATTAAACATAAATATTTGCATGCTGCTCTCTGATGCATTTTAATCAGTATCATACTGCATCTCATTGCTGATCTGCGATGCAGGTTAACTTAATCTTACCAAAGCAACTTCTCAGCATCTCCTAATCTTGGAAGCTTATTTTGTGAACTTACTATTATGTTCATTTTAGTATCATTTACATTTACTCTAAAACATCCATATCCATATTTTGCTGATTTTGTTCAATCCTGCATCCTGCTCATTCTTTCCCAGTATTTTAATGAAAAAAAAAAAAAGGCCAGAGGAGGGTCAACCTCAGAAAAAGTCTGCTCTGCTCTTTGAAACTGAGTAAGCACAACCACAAAATAAACCACTGTAAAAAATGAATGATGAGATGAGAATACCTTTGCATACATGGCACATGGGAGGAACAAACTAGTCACAAACCCTCCAATTGCTTCTAACCACAAGTTTTTAATACTAGCCGGCAGCACTGTTGGTCCAACTATTGTTAACACATTTGGAAAATATTCTTAATATTCAAACACTTCTCTTTCCTAACCTAAAATCTCTAACACAAAAAAAAAAACAAACAACCCAGGCACCAATAAGAGAATCAATTCTAGCCCAACTGAATTTAGGAACAAAGTTCTTATTGACTTCAAGCTTGTGTGGCTTCCAAACTAACAATAGGTCCATAACACAAAACATTCCTAATGTATTGAATTAGTATTACAATGGAAGATTTGATTTTTTTTTTCATGTGCTTCATGGCAGAGAAATGCTTTTCTCTTTTCCTTGAGGCTACAATGTTGAAATCGAGAAATACAATAACCTTGCATAGATCTAATTATCCTACTAGTATTTGTACAATTTTATAGCTATGCTTCTTTCAGAGTTAAAAGTAGTTCTGATTTTTCTTAGGTAGATTCCATACTTTAGTAGAAAATGGGATGCTTAAAAATTAACTTTCCTACTTTTCTTTCCATAATATTCTGGTATTTTCTTATTGTTCTGGATGTGGTTACAGGAGATGTAACAGTATAGCACATTCATCTGGATAGCTATAAAAATGAACAAAAAATACAAATATGAAATTTAAAATGAGAATATGACTTTGCAATTCCTGTTCTCTGTCGTCTGACTGCTCCCGTATAATCTGCTGCGTTTGACTCTGGGGGCTTGTTGGGATGGGTGATGGCAGTTATCGCACCTCTGATCCAGATGGCCAAAGGGGGTTGGGGGGGGGGCGATGTGTGTGCTGAAGCCATCTCTTGTGGGGCTGTCTCCCCTCCCATTGCTCTGCCAAAGCTCAGGGGTCATTTTTGCATCAGGCAGTAAGTGAGAGGAGACGAGGGGACCGTCAGTGAGGTAATAGGGTACTGCAAACATTTAATTTTTGATGCCTTGAGTACCAAAGCCATTTCTTTAATTTCTATGTTTTTGTGGTTCCTATATAGACAGGAAACGCTCAGGTCAGACACTTCCCACAATTAGGAGGCAAGCGGGCTATAGGACCTCCATCTCGCTCTGACTCCTCTCGCTGGGGTTTACTCACCAGGGAGCACCCTTCCTCTTTGCTCAGTAATGCATAACAAAGATATTAACTACAAAGACCCTACATGACAAAATTTGCTGTGTCTACTTATCTTAGGAAAAAAGAGGGTCATATACTTGTTGGAGTTGATACTTGGGTCGTTTGAAAGGGTATATAGATATGCAGGTGTAGAGAGATGCAAAAGCTTCTTTTGGGGGCTCAGCACCCATTTACCCCAGGCAGGTGATGTAACATTCATTATTTCCCTGCCTCATTGGCATGAAGAGAAACCTTAGCTCATAACGTAGTAAAACCCATTGGCTGAGTCCCCTCCTGGGAGGCTCGTCCATCAATAAGGTGCCTACTGCACCCAAGCTGGCAGGGTGGGACTTTTGCAAGGTGACGTCTGAGGAAGGAAAGGGGTGAGAGGCAGAGCTGAGCACCAAAGTGCCTCCTCTAGCATCAACAGCTGTCCAGAAACCAGATCCCAGGCCCTGAGCCACTGGGCCACACAGAGACTGGTCTAGATTTCATGCACTTTTCTCAAATGATGATGTAATTCATAACTTATCCAGAGAGGACAAAAATGAATGACTAAGCAGCTTGTTTCAACTCATGCCAGTCTATCAACTTTGTTCAGCATCAAACGTGGCTATTATCAGGGCTGGGGAGGGAGGATGAGGGTGTCACCGTCTCTGTCTCTCACTCCCATCAAACACATGTCACACACCTGCATGCTGAACAGTTTTAGAAATAACATGGGCATATGGCTGTGCTCCTCCAGTATAACAACCTTTGCATTCTTAGTGTAGGGAAGGAAATAGCAAGGGAAAAGGGGAAATGAAAATAAGTAGAGAAAAAATCCCACGTAAAAATAGGGAGAATGTTAGTAAAACGGAGCTTATGATTCAGTTTTCTAACCACAGCTTCAAGGTCCTGATTTCTGAACAGGATATGACTTAATGCTCTTCTGGGGACCATCTACCAAAATAAAACACAACTCTTTGCCACTCACAGAGAAAAGTATCAATTTCTGCTTTTTATGAAAAAGAGACAGATGGTCATTTTCCATGTATTTAGATGAGCAAACAGTGCAATCATGAAAGCTAAACTTCTGTTATCTCCTTGGGTGAGTGCATCCTTCTGAACCCTTCAAGTCTAATTCTGTTTTGAAAAGTAAAAAACCCCTTGCATGCTCAACACATCCTTTCCATTGGTATGTTTAGAGATACAGCAAATTCTCGGTACAAAAATTTGTACCATCTCCTATCTTGTTATCCCATTTCTGCCAGCCTGCAGAGCCAGCAGGGAAGCTGGGTTCCTTTGCTTTACCAGTGCAACTGTTTAACGGTTGCAAATTGCAAAGGATGAGTCGATGGCAACTGAAAGCATTACTGCCTGCCAGTTAAGTGTCATAATATCTGCGCACTGTCACTGCAGCACAGGGTGGTGTGCTGAACTTCATCTCATGTGTACATTACTGTAACCTCAGCTGACAAGCAGTTGCTTGCTGAACCTCTGCAGTGTAATTGTTAGCTGTTGCTTAGCAAGAGTTGAAGCCCTGCACAGCCCCACCTTTGCAGCCCCAATCATGCACTCGGTTATGGAGGTGCTGCTTTGAGCACCAGCTGCCCTTTCTGCAACATCCAGCCCTTCTCTTCCATGTGCAAAATGAATGGCCAGCAAACAGAGTGGTGAAGAATTGGACTGCAATAGAAAGTGATGAAGCTACTGATAACACTGCTGTGTACCTGAGAGTAGGCTTTCTCCTGTAAAACCTTCCTTAGGCTGAAGGTGCTCCAGGGCAAGGAGCTCCAAGGGCAAGTGCCACAGCTCTACACCTATGACCCAGGGCTGTCCTTTGCAGAATAGCTTAAAAGAGTAGGGTGAGAGGGTAAGGGTAAGTTGAGATATATTTCTGGAAATGCTGCCTATGCATATTTATTTCATAGTTCATTGGTTTAAAACTTGAGTTGGGTTTTCTGTGATATAGGCAATTACTAAAGCCTTCCATTAAAAGGAATCCACAAGCTCATTTTCAGTAAGTTTTTCACTGCCTACTGGGTACCTCAAAAGCCCAAAGGTCCTTGAAGCTCAAGAACTGTTTGCAAAAATTAACTGGAATGGCACTTAAGAGGGATTTTTGCATGGAAAGATTTGCAGAATTACTGTGTGCAGTGTCTGTTTGATGATGGCCTCTGTCAGACTGAGTTCTGACACAAGGTACACAGGATAAAATAGAGCTGGATCTCAAGAAGTCTTTGGGATTGAAGATCATGGACCTATTCGGTTTCAATGGTATGCATAAACTATTCCTGACATATATCTAACTAAGCTGTATTAAAAACTTCCGAAGCTCAGGCAAAATCTACATTAAAAACCACACAGAACAGCATAAATCCTCCTTTTTCTACCTTTTTTCATACCTATTATTTTGTAAGAGAATACAATTTTCTCTCTGTGGGGATTTTTGACTGTGAGACGCCCTCATACACAAGTCAATGTGAGTTTGACAGACAAAGTAATCAAAGCAGACAAGCATCCAGTAGACTTTGAAACACCATCATATAAAGTGATGGCCTGAAGGGAAGCTGTCTTTTTTGGTTCCTCCTGTGATGTATGCGTATGTAACATATCTAAATAAGAAGTAGTTTATTATACAATTTTTTAACAATTACTGCTGGGTGGACCCCAAGCTTTCTCCAGTTAGTGCCACAAATATAAAGTGATGTTTATCATATTACAAGCTTTTTTTTTTTTTTAATTGGCCAACTTTTACAGTCATCAGTGTATGGATCAAATCTGTTGTTTTATAACTAGTTTTCTTTATTGGTCACACAGAGTTATTTAAAAAGTAAGCCAGGGCATAGGTCACCTTTTGAAATAAGTGTAGAAAAAGTCCTGCCACACTTGCAGCATGACTTAAAATAGCAAAGTTCAAGATAAATCTGTATGATCAAACCTGTTGAACTTGCCACTGTGTTATTAAAGCTCCTGATACTCTTACTGCACAATGCCATCGGAGCACTGTACTCCTCACACCTCAGTTCCTCCCAGTCCTCAAAACATGGATCCTCCCAACACTCTCTAGGTGATGATAAGATTCTCACTCTTTGTTTAGTAATTGCCATAGATTAACAAAGGTGAAAAATGCTAGACCTACTTGGAATGCTTCTATGGTGAAAGGAATAACATATTGGATACGTGGACAGCAGTGGATATAATTTAAATTTACTTTGGTGAGGCTTTTGGCAGCTAACAAAAGCAAACTGACAAGTACGGACGGGGTAATGGACAGTGAGATGGTTTGAACAACTTACTGGCTCAGTGATATGGCTCAGCAACTGAGCTTAAGGGGTTGTAATCAGTGGCATGAAGTTCAGCAGAAGGCCAGTCACTAGTGGTGTACCGCAGGGGTCCATACCAGATCCAATACTATTTAACCTCTCCATTAATGACCTGGATGGTGGGGCACAGTGCAACCTCAGCAAGTCTGCAGAAGATACCAAACTGGGAGTCGTAGCTGATGCTCCAGGTTGTTGTGCTGCCATTCAGAAGGACAGAGATAGGATAGGCATCAAGAAATGAATCTCATGAATTTCAACAACGGGAAATGCCAATTCCTGCACTTGGAGAAGAGTAACCCCAAGCACAAGTACAGGCTGAAGAGCAGCCAGCTGGAAAGCAGCTTTGCAGAGAAGGACTTGCAGGTTCTGCTAGGCAGGGAATTGAATATGAGCAAGCAGTTATGTGGACCCTTATGCCAACAACACCCTGGGCTGCAACAGGCAGAGTGTTGCTAGCAGATAGAGGAAAGTGAACTTTCCTCTTAACTCAGTGCTGGTGAGGTCACATCTGGAGCTGTGTGTCCAGTCTGGGTTCCCCAGCACATGAGAAACAGACATACTGGAGCAAGTCCAGAGACAGACCACAAAGATGGTTAAAGGACTGAAGCATCTGCCAATACAAGGAGAGGCTGAGAGAGCTAGGTCTGTTCAGCCTGGAGAAGAGCAAGGCTCAGGGGCATCTTATTGATGCGTCTACATACCTGGAGGGAGGGTGTAAAGAGATGGGCCCAGTTGCTTCCCAGACGTGCCCAGTTCAGGACAAGAGCCAATGAACACAAACTGAAACACAGGCAATTCTGTTTCAGCATACCTTTTTTCTTTTTCCTGTAAAGTTGATCAAACACTGGAACAGGGTACTCAGAGAGGTTTTGGGGTCTCTATCCCTTCAGATATTTAAAACTGGGCTGGACAGAGTCCTGAGCAACCTGCTGTAACTGACTCTGCTTGACCTGGGGTTTGGGTCTAGACAGTCCCTCGTCCAACCTCAGTGATTCAGTGAAACAACACCTACACCATAACATTGACACAGACACTAAAAAGTAGAAAATCCAGTGGCAGCCAGTGTACAGGAAGGAACTAAAATTCTAGATTTGGCCCCTATAACACCAATATGAGGCCTGGGAGAGCAGCATGTCTCAGACTGGGATCTAGAGCAGTCCCACACTCCCATGCCGTACACGTGTTCTGGCACTCCAGCTGGAGAATTTCTTCTGCAAACTGATCAACTGCAAAGCAAAAAGGAAATTTTGAGATTCATTGAGTCAAGAAGAGCTAGCAAGAAGGATCATGGTTCCTGGCGGTTAGGACCCACCTTTGGCAGGGGAGAGCCCTGAGTTTGGGTTCTTCCAGTGAGGATGCACAATGCAGAAATGGTCTAGGAACAGTGACTAGAACGGAAGCATCCCTTTCTCAGGTGTCTGTATTGCTGAGTTACTGGCTCTTATTTGTCCTCCTTCTTAGGTTACAGGTCTCTGTGGCCAAGTGGCTGAGCTCCAGTGAGAAGGGAACAGGCAGATCCTTTTTCTCAAAAGGCTGTAATTTTGGTTGGGAAGCAGAGATGCACATTTGAACACTCCCAGGATGAGGTGGGTATTAAGTCCAGAACTCCCCTTCTCTGGGCAAGTCCTTTAGCTGCAGAGAAGCAGGGCAACCTCTGTCCTTTTGAGGGAAAGCTGCAGCATCTGCTGTGTTTTTCAGAGCACTCATTCCTTTTGTTGGATGTCAGCTATGCTGAGGATGCCAGAGGATGTCACAGGGAAGCCAGGTCTAAGATCTGATTTGGGCTGAGGCATGTAAGAGAGGCAACAAGTCCTGTGGAGACAGCAGCAGGCTAAGTCATGTGCTTTAGGTGCTTAGAAATATGATGGACAAACACAGCATGGGAGGTGGCACTCAGGGTCACAGACTTGACATGGGGAGCCTTGACTATTTCTTAGTCCTGTGTGAGGTGCCCTGGTTCCTTGGTGACTTCACCCTCGTCAGCTTGCCCAGGGTCGCATTTCTGCATAACGGTATGATTCCAACAAGTCATCATCTTTACCTTTGAAAACCACCCTAGATGGCCACCTGAGTAACATATGTTCAAAAGACCTTCTTAAGGTCTCAGATGGTGTTTTGATTTTCTTTCTTCCCCAGTGTGTACAGGACCTGGTGAATATAAGCCATGGGCAGAAGTAGCGCATCTTATTATATTTGGAGCAGATAGGAGCAGATACCATTGTCCTACACATCCGGCAGATGTTCATATCTATCCATTCTCTTCCCAGGTACTTTGGTCTGTATCAGGAGCAAGCCCATCAAATTCTGCCCACCGTGCCTTTTATCCCCTTTATTATTCCTCAGTTCTAACCCACAAGACATTTCAAACATTAGAAATGGCTCAGTGCATAATGGTTTTCAAAAACATGCTGTATCTCTGTCTAAATGAGAAAAATAAATATCTAGGGAGCTTATGCACATGTCAACAGTACTCAGTGAAGCAATATGTGTAGGCAGCACTGGAAACAGTGACAAAGTGAGTATCTGTGCATAACTTGGTAATAATATCATCACCGTCTAGACAACTCAACAATTAGTATCCAGACATACCGAAGCCTTCTTTAAGAAGTCTCCAACGATAAAAAAATATGCCTCCATAGGGAAGAAAGCCACAGCTCCTTCTCTGCTACCTTGCACATGCACATTTAACTTCATTTAAAAGCTTGCTTTCTAAGATGAGCTGCTTTTTTCAAAGTTGCTGCTGAGTCCATGTTTGCAAAAATGACAATTGATGAACATCTTCCTGTTAAAACATCTGTTTTAGTATTCTCTGTGTATAGCAGTTGCTAGGCAAAGCTCTGTTTGATATGGTAATTCCCATGTACTTCTTGGGCTGCTTCTCATTTTTTATTTACTTTGAAAAATGTTATCTTCAAAACTGTACCAATATTGGGGGAAACTCGGGGGGTGGGGGGAAAAAAAAAAAAAAGACTTTCTGCACAAGGCTATGACTTCCAGTGAGGTATCTTTAAAAGCCCTATCCCAAGACTTGACTTTCTCTAATGCACAGGCCCAAGTCTGGTCTCACTTCTTGAGTGAATGTATGTCGAGCAGACAGCCATATTACACAGGGAGAAGCCCAAGGCAAAAGCAGAATGATTCTGTCAGATTTTATTGACACAGGAGTTTTATTGTCTGTGGTACAGACTTTGTCCCAGAAATGTGCAGGCAGAAATGACATTAGATCCTTCTTATCCAGAGGACTGACATACAGAGGGTGGCTGAAAACTCTGCAAAACCCTCTGTTATTCCAACTGAGGGCAAGGCTTATCTCTTCCTACCTCTCATGACTCAGCCTCATTAAAGGCCATGTGGGTTGCAGCTTTTGGGAAACCTCTGTCAATAGGACCAAGCTCTGGCTCGAGCACCATGAACTCTCCTGGAGGGGTTAGGGCTAGGCACCACAGATGCTATGTGGAAAAACTCATGCTGCCTAGGAATGCAGTGAGGAGTCCCTGTTCCACATTTAAAGTGGTGAATATGTGTGTGTGATTGTTAATGACATCAGCAGCATCTTCACTGCAACAATTGGTAGCGATGATGGCTAAGGCATGTTTTTCTTCAGTGGCCAAATGCCAAGACAAACAGGAATGATTTAAGTCATCACTGCCTTTTCCATCCCACGTAAGCTGCCCTATGTTGGGAAACAGAGCCCCGAGGTACCTTTAGCCCCTTGGTGGGTTGTAGGCCAATCGTGGAGTTGGCTTTTAATTCTTCCTTGCTTTGGGGACCAGCCCCAAAGCCATGAGTGCTCAAACTGTGAATCATACTCTGCTGCTGCTGCTCTGAGTGCATCTGATGGCTTCACAGCTCCTTTTCCCAGTGAGCAACATGAGCAATATGAGCAATAACCTAAAGATGTAGAAAGGTCGTCACAACATGACAGGGTAGTAACAGAAAGACATTTCTGTACTTCCCACACTGACAAAAAATAGGAGCAGAGTGAAGTGGTTCAGACTAAACCGGTAGTTTGCTCTGCAGTTTTTGGAAGTGGGAGAAACCATGTGCCACGTTTTTCAAGTTTGTTAGCATAACCTCTTTGTTCTTAGCACTGTCAATGTCTCCAAGGTAGACAGGGCTTAAAAAGACATATCTTTTCCTTGGTCAGTTCAGCCTGACTGCAATATCCATGGAAATGCTATACTCATGAAATCAGGAGGGTCAATAGTTGAGCTAAGTATGTCTAAGGTTTGTTTATGACTAGGAGAAAAAACATGTGAGTGAAACTCCCACCCTGAGTTCTGTAGATGACATGAACATTTTGTTGAAATATCTTTCCACACCCAGTGGTAAGGAAAAAAAGCATGGTCGATATTTCAAAGGTTCAGACTTGGGAGGAGATGGGACTCACCAGCACTTGCTGTGCTTCAGCCTGAAGCCAAGTTTGGATATGAACAACTGAATATAGTTCAGTAAAAGGCTACTCATTCCCCCTCACCCCTGTATTTCAGCCCTCTTAGGATCAGCTTATCAAGGACAGGGTTGGATAGCCTGTGAGATAGATAACTCTGTATGGGTATGTGCATGTCTGTGAGGAAAATATTCTCCTGATCACCTATGGTCAAGTAACTGCTGATCATTTTCCCTGCAAATGAGAAAACACAAAACAAAATCTTCTTCAGTTCCCCTGAATGGTCAGGATTTTGTCCTTACTGCCCAGGAAGCCACGGGCCATATATTTCTGCAGATAGCTCACTTACAGTGCAGGCTGAATACAGACCGTACTAACAAGCATCTGTGGTCTCCTGGAGAAAGCCAGCAACTGCAGGACTTCTAGGGAGGCTTGTGATGTTTGCATTGAGTTTCAGCAATTCCTTTCACTCCCCTCTCCTCCTGGCCCATCATCACTAGGTGACTCCGACCTGTATTTAGCTGTACTCATTTTCCTGAAGGGAGCAGGTCAGGCCATGGAAGAGGAGTCTGAAACCGTAATGAAAATACAAATATCCACTTGTCTTGGGGAATCCCAGCCCAAGACTGCTATGAAAAGTGGCATTTCCCCCTGTTGACATTTGCCCACCCCCTTATGCTTTCACATTCAGTGAGTGTTTCTGCAGGAGGAGACAGAGAGGGGATTATGGCTGTCATGACGGGTGGCTGCTTCTCACACGCTTCCACTCCAAGTTGCCTTTTCCAGATCAAGTACCTTGTTGTTGGCTCAGCCATTGTATTTTTTGAGAGGATGTCCTCTTGGTATACAGAAAGATATTTGTCACAACAATTTTCCATGTCTTGAGAGAGACAGTTTTCTTTGTGGGAATGCTCACAGGATGCGAAACATTTTGTCTCAGTTTCATTTTCATTTTCATTATGGTTTGCTTAGGCTTTAACATGTACGTCAGTTCTGACAATACATGGTTTTCTCTGTTCCTCATTTAAAGTCAGAAATGTCAACCTGCAAAATGTAATGCTGTAATCGAACAGAGAGCAGTTACTCTCTTACAAAAGCTCCTTTCCCCTCTTGATTAGGCTGGTGGTGTCCTGTACTGCATTTTGCTCCCCAGGCTGGTGGGATGGTGTATGTCAGGGGCCCAGTGCTGCCTGAATGTTCCTTCCCCAGGTTCCTTCAAAAGCCTTCTTGTGTGACATGGTTGGATGCTCTTCAACAAGTCAGCTCAGGACTCACTCCTAAAACAAACTCTGTGAGATGCTCGACCATCTCTGTGTTCAGTGTTGCTCTGGAAATTAAGGCATTACTGGTCAAGTATTAGGAAGAAGGAAACCCGTGCTCCTGGTTAACCTGATGAAGTTCATGCACCTGAAGCTGAGTTTCTCATGTAGCAAGATAATACCTCAAAGAAGTGCATAGGACTTAGGAATCCACTTTCTCTGGTGCTTCATGATATGTGGGGAAAAGAAGAGTGAATTCCAAGTGCAGTTGTCCCATTCTAGGTATTAGAGAGTGTGAAAGAGGAAGCAAAAAACAGTGAGGCTATCTGTGTGGGTAACTGGAGCAGCAGGTAAGAAAATCCCTCCATGTCAGTGCTGCCTTTTGGATGTCAGAGCAGCCCCAGAATGCTTTCCCTGATGTCAGCAGAAGCATGTGTCTTGGCCACTGATCTGAAGTCTTTTTAAGGGAAATGTTCTAGTCTGGAAAATTATTATACTGCTTCACAGACATATTTGTGAAATCAGAACATCACCACGTAGGACATTATTTCATCTCTGCATACCTTTAGACTTTTCCCCTATACCATTTGGGGAAACTTCAGACAAAGCAGAAGCATCTGAGGAGGCCAAAGGAGGGCAGGGAGGCAGAGAGGAAGACGAGTTCGCAAATCAGACTGAAAACAGTGGCCCTATTCCAGAGAAGCTACTGGCCTGAAGAAAAAAAAAAAAAAACGAGACACATGGTTTTAGCCTCTTTCCCACTCCTGGGTGATGTACAAACAGCTGTTGCATTCACAGTCTTTGGGGAATGCAGTATACGCTTTAATTCATCATCGGCTGATTCTCTGGGATATCAATCAGGTTGAGAGAAGGGAGGGGATCAGTGAAGCAACTCCCAGATCTAGTATTCAAACAATCAAAGTACAAAG
Source organism: Bucorvus abyssinicus (assembly GCA_009769605.1). Taxonomy (NCBI): domain Eukaryota; kingdom Metazoa; phylum Chordata; class Aves; order Bucerotiformes; family Bucorvidae; genus Bucorvus; species Bucorvus abyssinicus. The sequence continues at coordinate 20,309,202 of CM020030.1, read as the reverse complement.
ACTTCCTTGCAAAGCTTCTCATTAGAGAGCTATTTGAAACTTAGCTTGTCCATGTAAGTAAAGGATGGAAAACTCCTTACCAATTCTTTCAGTGCAGCTTGCAAAAAAACCCCCAAAGCCCTCATAACTGACGCATGTTCCTTTAAGAGGGGTTTCCTATCAAATCCCTTGTGAGCCTGGTTGCTGAAGGCAGCAGATTCCAGCAAAACTGCTTTCACCAATGGATACAATTCATGCTATTAAAAAAAAGAAATAACACTGGCTGTCCTGACTGTGTAGGTGGGTGAGAAAATGTTAACAGCTGCGCTCACGAATCTCCACTGGAGGAGCAAGCTGCCAAAAATACTTGTACTGTGAACAACTGTTCTAAATTTGGTTACCTGCTTTATATTACTCAGTAGCCAGGCTCTCTTCTTGCTCTTATCCTATTAGATACATAAAGCACAAACACAACCCCCTTTCTATCAAAGACAGATGATTGCACAAGCTGTCATCAGAAACCTGGGGAATGGCAGTGCTTGCTACACTATCAAGGGTTTGCAGTGTTTTTGACACATGAGGGGGAAGCATCTCACTTCGCGCTGGAGGAGGCTCTGATGACAGCCCTGTGGGAGAGCTGAGCCTCAGGGTGACTGGCCCTGCTGCCCAGCAAGGGGAGGTGCAGGACTGAGGCACTCTGTCCTCCCTGAGACTGGAGCCCCAGGAGAGATGGTGGGCTGCCATCTCACCCAGCAAAGCCTCCGCTGCTATGGGAATGCAGAGACCCCCATCCCCGTCCTTGTGCCCTTGAGTCACAAGCGTGCCTAAATACACCCCTTTCAGGCTGAGCTGGAGGTCTAGTGCCAGCATGAGAATGGTTTTCCTCTTGCTGATGGAGGAGAACACTTGTTCCTTGTCCTCACTGGAAGGTTGCAAGCTACCCTCCCATTCATTATACAGAGCACTTCCATTTTACTGCTGCCTAGTGCTCTCTGGTTTGTAACCAGGACTTCTACTGTAGCTGTCTGCAAGCTTGCTACAGCAGAGATGGCCTGATACGGGGGTATTTGCAAACTGCCTGGTATGCTGTGTCCTCATATTTAGCACTACCAGTACTAATGGATTGCTGAGCTTACTGTGAAATAGAACTTTATTCCCTTTTTGAAAAAAGCCATGCTTTGCCACTGAGATTCAAAAGACTGCTTTTGGACCCCATCTTTACTCTGTTGTTTTTTGTTTGGTTTTTTTTTAATGTAGCCTTCAATTTTCTGGATGAAATGCTTTGCTCTCAATTAACTGTAGATGCAATTTAATGAGTAGGACAAATGGTGATAGTTAGGCACATAACTTACATCTGGAATGTGCAGGATTAGTGGATTAGTTAAGACCCCTTAATTAAAATGAGGTCATTCAGTCCTCCCTTTTTTCTTTGTGCAGATGATGTATGTTTAATACTGAGTACTTGCTGATATGTTATTAGGACCACATAAGCTGTCTATTAAGTACCAGAGAAATTGTGGCTTTGATGTGTCAGGTACCTAATGAAGATGAAATTCAGGCTGTGAGCGGTATCTTGCCAGAACGCAGAAAAGATCTTTCTGCAAGCTTTGCTCAGGCTTTCATATAAAGCTCATTGCTTCAGCAAAAACAGTCAGTAAACTATTGTTCTAGGACAGCCTCAGAAGGTGCCCATTTAAGGAGCACCAACACATTATTCAGATACTCTGGATTGCAGTGACAGTTTGCAGGACCCCTTGAGCAACTCTCCATAGCTCTGCTTAAGGAATGCCCTGTCATTTGCAGATCTCTCAAATGAAATCTGGAACTGTTTTTCCAAAGTCCATAGGTGTCTTGGTCAATGATTGGTAGCTAACATTGTCCTACTTAAAGTTCAGCTTGGGAAACACTGTTTTCCCCATTTAACTTTATTCTCTCTTTTTTTCAGAGGTGACATTTGTCCTGTCTCTGGATTAAAGTGGGGTGGTCAGGAATTGACCTTGCTTACCTAGCTGTGTGGAATGGAGATGTCTCACCTGAACTTGTCATCCAGACTTGCTCTGTTTTCAATGAAGAGAAATAAGCAGGAGTGATTCGGCTCACCTGTCCAGGACATCTGGCTCAGGTTGGGATAAACTGTCCCCTCACAGAGTCTTTCTTTCCCTCTCATTCCCCTGGAGGGCACCTGGGCCGTACATGTAGCTTTGGATATTGGTTGGATATTGGTTAAAATAGTGTGAACTGATGTATGCTGCATATCGCTGCAGCTCAGCAGGATGTAGAGACCTTCCTGCTGGGACAATTTCCCAGTTATTCCACTTGGTGAAGGAGGCAGCTGGGACTGCTGGGACTCCTGCCTCGGCCTGATAGTCCTGGCCAGGAAGCTACGCCTCTGGTCCCAGAGCAGAAGACAATGAATCTTCTAGTATCTCCATGAGATCGGTGACATTTTGGTTAGGCCTTCATGCCTATTAGTCACTTGTGACAGGGTAGGAAGTGTGTATGTGTGTGTGTGTGCAGAGAGGGAGAGGAAGAAAATTCAAGTATCGATAGTGTTATAAAATTACAGTGTGGTGCTTAGAAAATCCTCGTACTGCAAAACTCTCAGACTTATACCGACTTATCAACCAATACGGTGACAGCATCAGCCTGATAGCCAGCCTGCTTCTCACCTCGTCAACACTGATGTGCATCAGGAAATGACTCCTCTGGTGTTGGCAGGTTTGTGCCGTGCTGATGCTGGGCTTGATAAAAGCCATATACACACCAAAAAAAAAAAAACAAAACCCCAGTAAGATTGGTGCAGTTCATCAGGACCCATAGCAGTGCAAGTTAGACCAGTGGCTCCATCTCTATGGTATACGCTGTGCCTGAGTGCAGTGGTTTGGCTTTGGGTCTGCAGACACTTGATCCTCATCTGTGTCTAAGCTGCACTTAGTTTGCCTTGGGGACTGTAGGAATAATGGCTCTGTGTTACATTTACCCCTCCCTGCCTTTTGAATCTCAGCCTTGAGACTGATCTCTTTTACACTTGTGTGCTTCTGCCCTTAGAGAGGTATTCCAGCACCCAGGGAACATCTTAGCAAGTGCCCAGACTCAGCCTGGGCATGTCTTCCCATTGGGACAGACTCCTACCCTCTCCTGGTTCTTTTTGAGAACTTTGCCCAGCAATCTCGGTAGAAGTTTGGTCTGCAGGAGCCAAATGCAACAAGCATGTTAGATATGTATGGGAAAACTTTGTGTTATGAATGTGTATGTAAGGAAGCAGACAGGTTGTCAGACTCCTCATTCAGGACCTGTGAGTTCAGTGTCAAATGAGAATGTCTGTCAGGGGGACAATCTGACATATGTAGGCATATGTAATAAAGAAGAAGCCTGCAAATTACAGGACAGGAGAAGCCTTGTCCTGCTGATACTGTTGGGCATGGCTCGGGAGATACAGGCAGGCTGTGGGAAATATTAGTCAATGCGCTCAATTTCTTTCATACTCGTACTGGCTCTTACGACGGGAAGGGGATTCTCCAAAGGTCATGTCAGAGGACTGCAGATAATTTTGTGAGTGCAGAAAGTATCCAGTATTCCTACCAGCGGTCAGGCTGCCAACTTTGCTAATAAAATCTGTGCTGTGACAAGTAGTGAAAAAAATACAGGTTGTTTTTTTATTTTCTGTTGCCTACCCCTCCCTCCTTTTCTCTCCCAGGGGAATGTTAGGAACTGCAGGAGCTGCTAAATCTCTGTCCTTAGAGGAACAGCAGACACTCACCAGAATTACCTTTGCTAACTTTCTAAATGCTTTCTTCCAGCTGAAGGAAAGTCCTTTGGTCTGCAGACATCCAGCATGCAAAGGCTTTGGTCTTATTAGCTCATTACTATGTCAAGATCCTTCAAGAAAGTCGTGTTCCCATTATCTATACAAAATGGATTAGATGGAGGGATGAAAAGGGCTTGAAAAGGTAGAGATAGATATACGTTTGCTTTCCTAAATGTCAGAATGAGGCAGCTTCTGTCTTTTGTCATGATATTGAAGAAAAATATGTTATTACTCCAGTGGTTTAATTTGTTAAAACTATTTATGTCCACAGGATAGGCATTGTCTTCCTTGGTCTTTTAGTGATCCTTAACCCCACAGGAAATAAGAATTAAATGAATGAAAAATTGTTAAAAAAAATTTTTTTTAAAAGGTTTTGTTGCAGGGAGTGCTTCTCTGGCCAAGTTCATTACTTGTGCAGGTTGAGAAGCTCTAATGCTCCTTTGGTTAAGAAGGGACATGGAGAGGGAAAGGATTAAAACAGTAAGAATGGAAAAAAATTTAAAGATTTTATTTTCATTCAAGCACAAAAATCCACAACTGAAAATGTGCTTCCACCTCAGCAACCCTTTTATGGGATCTTGGATGCTTAGGGATGTTTGTGTAATTGCTTCTTGTAAATGATCTTCTACTCTGCAACACTTTACAGTAAACCACTTTCCTTTGCCATCTGTTATCCAGTTGTTTTAACTGGGTTTCCAGTTATTTGTATCAGTCATTTACAAGAACCTTTTTAACCTCCATAAAATGAAATAATTGAAGCCTATCTTCTTGACTCCTTTAGCATAAGGTTGATACATGCTTTAAAGTTGATATGTGCTTTAAAACTAAAGGACTGAGGGTTAAATTAGCAGTGAGCAACCTAGCATTGCCAAAATTATTCTTTCTGAAAGATCTGAGCGTACACATTTTGGGGACATGCAGAAAATTTTTCATCTCTAGGTCACTTTTTGAACATGTATCATTATCAGGCACAGGTTGGTCAATGTAAATTAATTTAATGACTAAAAATGTGGTTTGTCGAACACGGGATGTTTCATGCCTTTCCAGAAAGCTGGGTTCAGTGAAAGTGAAGTTTCTGAAGCCAGAGAAGTGAATTAAGGTGTTCTGCACCTGGTGGGGTTACCCGCAGACTTGCTGCAGGCATTGGCAGTACAACTTCACAGCAGGCAGAGTCATTTTAAGAGCAGCTGAGAGAAGACAGCCTTTTTCTCCACCTCTGTTTCATGTTATCTACCACAACATAAAGGCCTCTGCTTCTCCTCCCTTTCCCCTGGCGTTGGTGACATTTGCGGTTCAAAAATGACTAGCACGTGGATCTGTTTGCTGCAGCACACAAATACACCGACTGACTTATCATATAGTGCCAGAAATGGGACTCTGGCCAGCTGCAATACAAGATCCACCACGGGAAGCTCCAGATTTCAGGGCAACAGGAAGAGGAACAGGCAGAGGTTATAATTGCTGGAGGAGCTGACCCTGTTCTGAAGGACTACACCGCTGGAGCTGCTGTACCGCACGTTCTCCAGGGAAGATGTCCTCAGCACAGACGTGCTGCCTGGCACAGTGTCAGGAGAGGGCTGGGCAGAGAGCCTGCCTACCTTCCCAGTGGAAAATGAGAAAACACCAACAGGCCACAATCGGGAGTGCTGTGGCTGCTGTGGCAGGCTGCGGGGAGGAGGTTTGGCACAGAACACCCCAGTCTTCCCTAGCTGCGGCATGCCACCTCTCCCAGCCCACCACAGGCACCTTGAGGCAGACATGCAAACAACCTCCTGTGTGCCCCATGAGCTGGCTCCCTGCTTTCCCTGTTATCCTGGGGGTATTTTCCGTTCTGGGCAGGGATGCAGGAGCATCCTTTGCCTTGGTCCATCGTGCATGGAGAGCAGCTCCTGTTGGGGAGGAGCAAGCGCTGCACTAGCCCATGATTTCAGGGGGAGCAGAGGGATGAAAGCTCGTCTTGCCTCGCTTGAAGCATGCTGGCACAGTGCAGGTTTGCTTGTTCGTGGGGAAGCAGGAATGCTAATGGGCTTGCTTTCTGCTCAGGAGAGACAGTGAAAAGGAAGAAAGGCCAGCAGGAGGGAGAGAAAGAAATCCCGTGCAATCGTAGAGTGACAAGTAGAGCAGGGGAAAAATCAACATGAAGACAGTGTTAGAAAAGAGAGAGGCTAAAGAGGAAAAAAGGACCTAATAAGAAATTAAATATAGTGTTTATACTGTGTCCTGGGTATGGGCTGTGTGGAGGGGGCACTTTGTCCATAATCCATACCGCAGGCTTCCTTTCAGCTAGGAAAACAGATTCCTTTCTTTTTAAACTGAGTAACAGTTTTAAAAACATGGATTGCAATTACAGGCAATAAAAGTGTTCACAAACTCAAACTTGTCCTGCAGGCTGTGGGGAGGCCAGACCCAGCAGCAGGGCCTGACCCCACGCTCTTCCCATTGCCTCCGGACCTCTGCAGGGCTGGCAGCTGTCACCACTGTTAGGTTTATCACATGCTAGTTCTGTGCAAATGGCCAAACAAACACAACCATCCCCAGGAAGAGGAGGCATCTGTGCCCAGTTGTTTCACCTCAGTCAGAGAGGTGACAGAGCTGGTAACAAAACACCGTGAACAGAGAAGAAAATCAGGTTCCACATGTACTGAGTTTTCTGAGTATTTGTAAAAATAAGAGTAATTTTCAGTGTAAAAACAAAGTAGTTGGTATTTTCTTTTATTTTAACCAAGCTGACATTTATCAGAATATTCTGGGAGTCTCCAGCAGTAATAAAACACATTAAGAAAGTGAGTGTCACAGCGGCAAAATTCAGCATCGTTGAGATGTCCTTACAAGAATGCCTCATCCCCGAGGGACACCGTCTTGCTCATTTACACCCTTCAACAGCAAATCGAATATTTGGTAGGTGAACTTCCAGATGCCTGAAGTCAATGGGAGACTTGCTAATGACATCAGTGGAGCTCAGTAACTGGAGGCAGATGCTATCAAATATTTTTAATCTGCATTTTCTTGATAAACATGACCAACATTTCTCTGTCTATGCATGGTTCCCCTTTGCTCTGCCCCAGTCCATCACATCTGAGCTGCATCCTGCAGCCTTCACTGGAGAGCAGTGTAACCCTCTCCCTTCCCATTGTGCTGAGTCAGCATTTAACACGGGCATTATTGTCCTTCAATATGTGTTATGCAGATTATTTTACTAGGAAAATTTATAATTTGGGAAGAGCATATGGTTCTGATTCAAACTGGAGTCTGCATTTGATCCTGATGTAAACAGACCAGCTTTGGACTCAGAGACTCCCACCATTTGGCAAAGAGCAAATATTTCGGATCCGTTCCAGCTCTCCTGGGAGCATATGGGAGGCTTGCCGCTGATTTCAATAGTAGCAGGCTCTAATGAAATAGAATATTCTAGAAAACAAGATATCCCTGTAATCCTTCAAATTTAGCTGCTCAATGGGAAAGAAATCAGAGAGGCAAATGGAAAGAACTGAGCAGAAAAAGCACCAAAATCCCAGAAGGGGAGAGGCAATGGAGTGTGGCAGAAAAGAAGAAAATGCAGAAAAGTAGGAAAAAAAATCAGCAGGGGAGAAATATGAGTGAAGAGAGGAACACAGGCAGATAACATTAAAAAAAAAATACAGGAGAAAAGCAGAACCCAGAGACAGAACAAAGAACTGTATTTTTTTTGGTGGGGGTGGAGAGAGAAAGAAAGAGGAAGTAAGGCAGAGGGAGTCCCAGGTCTGATGCAGCAAAACAAATGTTAAAGACATACTTATACATGAGAAGTGCACTGACAGGCCTGGAGTTAAGCATGTGCTTAAATGCCTTGCGGAGCAGTGACAAAATAAAAATATGCAGAGAAGGGAGAAGGTCAGAAGGGAAGGAACACAATCCAGCAATTTTAAAGAAAAAGTGTCTATAAGAAAGTAGACATAGACGAGAATAAAGACATCTCTTCCATCCCTCTGTGAGGGGTGGGAGGGACAATGGAAGAGAAAAGGGCTGTTTTTAAGAACTATAGTAAGAAAAGTTTTGATTTCTTCATAGGTGTCCAGATGCCTAAACTGTACTTGAACCTATACCCGAACAGCAAATAAGTCTTGGGAAGATGGGTTTTACTGAAATAAGAATTGTTCTTAGACTGGTTTTACTTTGAAACCAATAAAACACACAAATATCTTTGGCCTTTTTTCTACATTGTGTTGCTGTGTGGTTAGTTCTTGCTAATCTTATCTAGTGCTGCAGCCTAAGTGCAGCCTCTTGCAAACAAGTCCCTGGTGGTTTCTTCTGTGCCCGCTGGCAGGCTCTGGTGAAGCCTACCTGCCAGAGCTGCATGGCAGATTGGAAGAGACAAGGTAGTGGCTGACTCTTACTCCTTTTCTCATGTGGGTGAAAGGGAAGTGAGTAATCTATGGCTGAGACCAAGCAGATTTGCAAGCTGCATTGGATTTTCTGACTACAAATGTGCTCATCAATTTCACAAACTGTTGGCCTTGTTGAGGACTGCTAGAACTGTGCAACTGTGCCTTCTCTGCACTGGCCTCATGACAAAAAAAGTAGAAAACATAAGTTCCTTTTTTGTTTTAAAGCAAACAGCCACAATACATGTTGCCCACCTTTACTGCGTCATACTTCGTTCTGTATTCTGGAAAAACCTTACCAAACTATACCGTAAACTGATTAAGCAGAAACAAATTGTGAGAGTCTGGGAACTGGAGGGTACAACCTCCACTGCGCTATTCTACAAAAAAAAAACAAAAAACAAAAAACACCCAACAAAAAAAATTCCAGCTTCCCACTAGTAGCATGAATGTTATTCTTAATAACTCTTGAAATTTCCACATAGTCATAAAATTCTCTTTAAAAAAGGACTCATTAGAAACACTGCGGAAATGGATTTAAAATTAAACAATTTTTCTCCACACATCTGGGCTGACATTTCTTGGCAGCTGAAATCATAGAATCATCGAATCATCTGGTTGGAAGAGACCGTTAAGTCTAACTGTTCACCCTGCACTGCCAGGGTCCCTAAACCATGTCCCTCAGCACCACATCCACACGTCTTTTAAACACCTCCAGGGATGGGGACTCCACCACTTTCCTGGGCAGCCCGTTCCAATGCTTCACAACCCTCTCTGTAAAGAAGTTCTTCCTGATATCTAACCTAGATCTCCCCTGGCACAACTTAAGACCATTTCCTCTTGTCCTGTCACTTGTCACATGGGAGAAGAGACCAACTCCTACCTTGCTACAACCTCCTTTCAGGTAGTTGTAGAGAACGATATGGTCTCCCCTCAGCCTCCTTTTCTCCAGGCTAAACAACCCCAGTTCCCTCAGTCGCTCCTCATAAGACTTGCTCTCCAGACCCTTCACCAGCTTTGTTGCCCTTCTCTGAACCTGCTCAAGCACCTCAATGTCCTTCTTGAAGAGACGGGCCCAAAACTGGACTCAGTATTCAAGATGTGGCCTCAGCAGTGCCAAGTACAGGGGGACAATCACTTCCCTGCTCCTGCTGGCCACACTATTGCTGATACAAGCCAGGATGCTGTTGGCCTTCTTGACCACCTGGGCACACTGCTGGCTCATATTCAATCAGCTGTCGACCAACACCCCCAGGTCCTTTTCTGCTGGGCAGCTTTCCAGCCGCTCTTCCCCAAGCCTGTAGCATTCTCAGTAGAGTTAACAGAAAAGAAAACTAACTCTATATAATCAAAGAACAAATCTTTATTTCACTGAGACTGTTGCAGTAAAGCCCATCTCCATTGCCTTGGAGATGAGGGTACAGACACCCCCTCATCCAACTAATCTGCCTGCCAGTTATGAAGCAGGACTCATTAACATTTTAAGTGAGGTCATCTTTCTCTGAAAAAAAAAAAAACCAAAAAACCAAACAACCCCAAACCCCTTCTCCCTAAGCGAACTGACACCATTCTCTGAGAAACTGACTTCATATTTTTTCCAGTGCTGCCCCTTGTGCAAAGGAGAAGCTCTTTGTAAACACCCTGAATGTTACCTCATTATTTCCCTTTGTGTCATCAAAACTCTCCTTCACTGTGATGCCTACAGAAAATTTGGCACAGATTAGACCAGTCCTAGGGCTTATGATCCTGATCTGCACTCTTTGCTATTGTTTTCCCCATCTCTCGCTACCCATAGGCTGTGTGCCTCACACGTAGACTGAACCATCTTAGGTCAGGACCTTTCTTTTTTATTTTGCCTCTTTGCAACTTCTGGGTGCTACATCCATGTAGATTTCTAATCAGAATGATCCTGGCTGCCTGGGCGGAGTTTCCCTAAAAGCTAAGGTTCTTATCCCAGCATCCCTCAGCCATGAATTGTTAGTGCATTGACAAGTTACAGTCAGTTTTTTACACATTGTTGATATATCATCACACCAGCAACTAAATCCTAAGGGGAAAAAAATAGCAGTTGCTCAAGCTGTGTGATAGGTGGAAGAAAAACTCAACTACAACAAGAAGAAAAAATTGGACTTTTTGTATTTGTAGTGATGGTATTTCTGTATTACCAACCGTAGCGGAGATACTGAAGTGCAGACTGCCATGCTGGCATAAGGCGTGTCTGTGGCATTGCCTGTTGGTTCCTGCGGGGGGAAAGAGCTCCTGCTTCCACTGTTGGTAAAAAGGGAAAAGTGCTGCTCCAGACAGCTTTGTTGGTGTATGCCATCGATCGACGGTTCCTGCCTCTAACACTGGCGCATTTCAACTCTGGTGGGTCAGGGATTCCAAGAAGGCCACAAGAAGGACAGGAACTCTTGCTCTATGCAAGCATCTCTTTTTCAGACACATTGGTTAAGGATCATGGCTTGTCTTTCTCTGCCATGCAGACTTCAGCACAAGAGGTGACACAGATACAAAGAAAATGTTGCAAGAGAGAACCCTGCAGAAGACCAGGGCAAAGATAAAATTGTCTTTTAAAGACAGCTGAAGTGGTGGTGGTGGATGTTGATGGCAAGACAGAATAATCACATTTTTCCAGGCTCAAGGAAGGTGCCGTTTGCGGTGTGAATCAGAGGGAGCAGAGGCATGCACTGGTTTCTGTACATTTCCATGGGGCATCTAGAGAAGGGAGCTAAAGCTGTAACTGCCCACGATCTTGGAAAGAGGTAATGACTTGCCCTGACATACTATGTGTTTGTACATCGCTGCCAAGGCTGAGACCTGGCCTCCATTCAGGCACCACAAAGAGGCACCTGACTTAGAAACTCCGAGTCTCTCTCTAGATATGCATCCCTCGTGCATGTTGGTCCATCAAAGTTATGAATTATCCTGTGAGGATTTTGCCGTCTCTCATGATTTTATTGAAAATCTAGCTCAGCTCAGTTTTTAACTTAGCTACCTCAGGTAAGCACCTAAGCCAGAGGTCCTACAAGTGAAAGTGCTTCAGATGGGAGTGTATGTTTGGGTTTCCAGTCTACTGGGTAGACAGAAAAGTTATTTATAAGCAAGATACGTAACTATGTGAATCCCTAGAAAAATTAATTTAACATTGATAGATCTAAAAAGAGAGGGAGAAGGTAGTCAGTTGCTTTCATTAAAACAGAGGAGACTTGTCCTTAAGACCCAGGTACAATAAGCATGCAAACATTTTTCACAAGACAGTAACAGCTCCAACAACAGACTCTGAAGGAGAAAGTAAGTATGGGGACCGTATAATGGTAGCGTTAAGGCAATATGCTAGGAGGCAGGAGATGGAAGGGAGAGTTCATGATCTTCTGGAAGGGAAGTGATTTGAGTCTGCATTTTCCACATTCCTGTATGTACTCTAGGGACTAGACAGTGGGGAAAAGGGCCACATTTCTCCCCCTCCATCCATGTTTTTTGTGAGGCCCACTCTCACAAATGCACTTAGAAAATACCGGTGGGATAGAGCCCAGACTTTGAGACCAATTGAGATCACTCAATATGTGAATACCTACAGTGCTTTTTTATTTGTTGGACTGCTCATTACAGCCAAGACATAAAGAGTAATGTGTGAGTCCATACTTCTATGCTATATGGCCTAGGTACGTAGAAAATTACTGGATGAAAGTGGGGAAGCTAGTTTAGGCAGTTCTACCTTTAGGGTGGCAGCTCAGTGGGAGGTTCAAGGATTTAATTTTTGGCCTTTGGCATATAAATTCTTCTGTGGAGCCTAGGTATCGAATATAAAGGCAGACCCAATGACTTAACAGCCTACACTGACTTCTGCTCTGAGCCAGAGTGAAGTTTAAATTTGCTATATGTAATCATTATTACACTAAATTTGAGTTGTTTGTGCACATATTAAAGAAAGTTAAAACAAATATTGATATCCCCACTGATAACTAGATATAAAAGCAAAAACATTGGGCAACTGATGAAAGACAGGGACATGGATATAACATGGGAAGAAATACCGAACTGTAAGAAGAAAAATCCTAGTTGATCGGTTCCTAATGTAGTAAAACAATTCACCCTGGGACTTGTAAAATAACTGTGAGAGCTTAAAGTGAATCAAATTGGCAGTTCCAGCACAGTCCCAGAGGACACAATGCAATAGTGATATTTAAAACCTATTGCTGAATTGCTAGAAAGGCCAAGGAGCCAGTGCAGAGACACCACAGGGGTTAGGACGTGCGGGCAGGATGTGCGCTGGGGCTAGGGAGGGACTGCCTCTCCTCTTAACCTCTCTTCTTAACATCGTTTATGGGAAGAGTTGAGAAACTTTGTCTCCAGCCTGCACAGCATTGCTGCTCCCTCTGGCCTCGCAGGACCCTTGGACAACTCTTCTGCTTTAAAATTTCTTCCATGTGAAGCTGTACTGGAAACCCCTGCAGTGCTTTAAGTTGTGAACTGTTCTTCAAAAGACCAAAAATATTCAAAATGGAAGGTCCTTTCTGTTGTCTGTGCCCACTACAGTTAGACATGAGAAAAGAAACCAGTCTAGGTCTGCAGGCTTATGCCTGAGGTATCCCAGAAATAATTCACCCCAGCTGTCTCTGCAGATGCTTAAAGGACCATGCACTGGGCCTTCAGTGAGGGCTTACTGCAAGTTTTTCAGTATGGTTCCTCTCACCTGTGGCAGACAAATGTGGAGCTGAGTCTGAAAGCAGACCCCCATGAATCATAGAGACTCGATGGTTTTTCTACAGAGTGCTGACAATCACAGGATGAGTGCACCAGCATGATAAGATCTCTGCCTGCTGATTAACTGGTAAGGCTGTGATCTGTCATCCTATCAAACCATGTGGCTTTGGCAAGTTTCCCCAACGCTTCTCACAGACCTCACCTTGTTTCTTGGGTTGTCACCTTGTCTCTGGATTTCATGACCCTAAAATGCTCTCCAGGATGCACAGGCACAGCAGTGGCTTTGCTCTGGTATGACTGGCTGGCCTGTGGGCCATGCAGACACCATCCAAGTCCCCCACCTTGCTGCACATCACCTAACAGGGCTGCATAATACAACACATAACTTCTACAGCCCTTTTCTCTTGCTGAACTGTACTAAGCAAACTACTAGGCGCTATGGGATAACATGTCAGAACTTGACTCTGGAAGCACTCTGCAGCTATTCAGGGAATTGTAATAGCTTTGTCAGGTCAGGGTCTGAAAGCTGTTAAGTCTGACATCACTCAATTATCCAAAGTTATGTAATATTTGTAGTATTTTTTATTGCATAGCCTGTTCTCCTCCGTTCAACTGGAAGCTCTTTGCTCCTTACCTCTGAGACAGGCTTATTTGTTAGCCTGCATGGGCAGAGCTCACGCCCACCATCTCATGTTTGTGGCCACTTGCAGTGATAGTCCTGGGGCACCCATGATCTTCATCACAGGAACAGTGATGAGTAGCCAGCAGTGGCACCATCTTCAAGCAACTGTGCTACTTCCAAATGAATGCCTGCCCTTAGACTTGTGTAATTAAGCAGAAAACTGAGCCAACCATGCAGCATGTCTGTTCCCTCGTGCTTTAGACACTCATGCACCAAATAAATCAGGGGAGAGTGAACAGAGAGAGATTTTTGTCCCTCATCTCCGTACTCATTGGCCAATGCAGTTTGAGAGGTATGGGATGGATAGTGAAGTAGGGAATATAGCTAAGACAGCAGTTAGAAGTGTGACCACACTACAGCTCTAGTTCAGTTAGGATATTGCAGCATTACACAGCGTTGTAGCAGAGGTTTCACATCAGGTGTTCAGTGCTCCTGGAGGTTTTTCCCATACATACAATAACGTTATAGCTTCCTTGCTACCAGTGTGTGACCTGGTTAGTGTAAAGCTTGCTTGTGTACATCTGCCTCAGCTGTGGTCATGTTTCTTAACCATTTTTTGGATATAGACAGAGGAAGAACTCAGCTAAGGAGAACATACACCTCTAAAGATAAGCTCCATGAGATTTCCCCCGGTTATTCACCATGTGGTAGTTTCTGCCTGCTCTGCTCAGAGCTACACCAGGAGGCACATGCTAACTCCAGCTTTGAGACAGCTGGGGCAGAGAGGTGTGTCAAAACACATGGGGCAGTGTGTGTGGAGGCGGGACTAGCAGTGATGCACCCATTTCCTGCACAGTTATCCTCACCAAGGCAAATGTTATTTTCCAGCAGTATAAGGGTATCAGTTGCAGAATTATCAAAGAAAGAACAGTTCCTTGTGTTTAGTGGTGGAGATGTCTACATAGGGTGTGATGTAGTAGCGTATAATTAGAGCTTGCATGCTACCACTCTTCCTATTAAGTTCTGTGGAACTGGGCTTGTAAAAACACCAGCAAGACCCACCGGATTATCAGGAAAGTGATCAAAGTCGTTTTCATGGGGAATGGCCAGCTCCAACCTCTTTGTTTCGCTTCCATCATTATAAATGCAATATCTGTGCAGTATTCACTGCTACCACCCAAAGGCATGCGATACACTTCACGATTGACTGGGGATGGGTGAGGGGTCCCCCAGCCTTTTGGTTCCCAAAAAAGAAAGGCCATTTCTCCTCCATGAAGTAAGTTTCTAATCTTGAACATAAAAGGCCAGGCCACTGTCTTATATTGTTGCTAGTATGATGCCTGGGACAAAGCTGTGTCAGGTTTAACTGGTAGCAGCTCCATTCCTGAGCACCTTCAGCTTATTCTTACTGATGCCTCATTTTGAGAATTTTGGCTTCATTCCCCAAAAAAGAAAGGCTCCAGGCTAGAAGCCCTGGTGAGGGAAAAGTGGACACGAAGCTTTCCAGCTGTGTTATCACCTCCTCTGAGCAGTGGTGCACACCACAGTTGTCTACCAGCCCCTGTGACACTCTGGCAGACCCTCTGCTATTGATATGTTTGAAGATATTTTCATGTCAGATTTTATGCCTTGCACTAGTTGATTCTCAGGATCTCTCTTGGCTTACCTTGTTACGTCTTCACTGTGAGCTTGCCAGAGCTCATGTTCACTTCTTTCCTTGTTTGGACACATCTTTATGACACTAGGACAAAGATGTAACTGGGACATGCCTTCACCTACCCACCCCTCCTTGCACCCCCCTCACGGTAAGGTTTACATCAGTTGCTACCCCTTCTCAGTTGCAGACAGTTTTCAGAATTGTGCAATAAAGAGGGGGTTTTGCTGCAGAAGATGAGTGAATGATGTGGTTTTGGAAGCATTGGCTCTTCAGTTTCCAGTGCCTGCAGCAGAGACGCTTTAGGCTGAAGTCTATACTGTTAGATTAGTTTGCTCCCTGTTTCATGCTAGGCTTCTTGGCCCATCAAATACGGGGTTAAACATTTTAGTGTCTTTGGCAAGGAAAGCTGGGCATGACTGAAGTGATATAACACTAATCCCACAGACAGCAGAGAGAGAGGCTGTGCAAAGCCGGACTCCCTTCGCCCAGTACTGCCTCTGACATGAAATGGACCACACAGCCACATGTATCCTCAAACCAGGTGCCTGCACACAGATTTTGAAGGCTGCAAAACAGGAGTATGAGGAGTGAGAAAGGCACCACAAGGTAAGAAGCAGCTTTTGGAGCTTTGTCTCACTTTTCTCTGCCATCAACCATTCACACACCAAGGGGTCACAGTGGTTTTTCCAACCAGCAAGGTCCTTTTATGCTTTACCACTGAAAACATGTGAAGAGCCCCATCCCACAGACCACCAGCAGCATTGGTCCTTGACCCAGGGCTCCAGGCTCTGCTGCTCCAGAGGACCTGCCACTGCCTGGACCTGTCACACTGGCAACCTGACAGCTAGTGGTTTGGACCTGGCCAGGCCACCTACACAGTCTTGCCTCTGTCTGTTTTATTTAGCTTAAAGAAGCCTACATGTGATCTTAAAGCTGAGGAAACCTTTTTCATACATATCTTTGTTGGGTTTTTTACAACAGAGTGACCAAGCCAACAAAGGTCGAGTGCCCTCATGCAGAATAGGAGAGAAGGTCTCCAAGGCCTCCATAAGGGCACTGATAGTTCAAGTTTTGTCCATGGAGAATCAGGTGCTCTCATCAGGACTTGCTGGTGCGATCCCTGTGTTGGCTACCATTGCAGTGTCATGGCAGGGAGCAGTCTCACACTGGGTGCAGAAGACCTGGAAGAGCGAGTCCTGCTGCATCATCTCAGCAGGCAATGGTGATCCAGACTCCTTGCAGACACAGTTCAAAGTACAGTGGGCTCCAAAGGCACATCTGGCAGTGGTGGGCAAAAGCGTTCAGTTCACCCATGTGCTGCACCTCGTCAACACTCAAGCCACCCCCAGGCAGGGGAAGACATGGGCATAGGTGTTCCCACTGTTTCTCCACCAGTAGTCCCACAAAATGGAAAAAAGACAGCCCTTCCAAACGGCATGGCATGGCATGGCATGGCATGGCATGGCAAATCGGGGAATATGGATGGCACACAGATATAAGAATCCTGTTAGTTGTTTTCTTGACACAAAGGAGTCCGTGCTAGATGAGAACCCACACTACCTTGTCTGATGTGCAACATTCAGTGGAACAGGATCTTGCACAATAGGGCTGCAGATCTTGACCATCAGCCAGGGAATGTTCCTTATAGTTGCCTTAAGAGCAGTGCAAGGCCCAATAGAATCATAGATGTCAAGGGTTGCGCAGCAGAGCTGTGCTAACATGCATTCCCCTCACTGCAATGTCTGGCTGCAGCTGAGGGCTACAGAAAGGCAACCAGCCTGCTCTCCTCCTCCCATGCAAGGAAAGACCACTGGTACACTCCTTCTCCTTGCTGCTGCTTCAGATAAGGATCATTAACTAGCATATTCCCCTGAAAGTTTGCCCATCCTCAAGCAGATGCTTCTGAAGAACTGAAAAACTCCAAGGCAAAGCCTGGATAGCTCATTTCTCTGCCAGGGACACTACTGATATCTTGACTTAAAACTTCCCTTTCTGGCAGTGGAGCACAAACTGTTAATATTCTGAGACAGTTCTGAGTTTCTTGAAAATTGATCTTCATCAACTTTATCTTGAAGCATTATGATTAATAATGTTATTCTATTTTCAGTTTAATCTCAATTTCTCATCTTTGTCAGAAACTGTGGTCCTGATTCCCTCACTGGCAGACCCAAGTACACACAATGCAATTGTTCTGTTTGCAATGGACTTGAGTTAGCAGTCTGCAACCAAGAGCAGGTTTTGGCTCTTCAAACCAATGCTATGGTTGCTTCATATATCCCTGCTCAATGCTATAAATATTGGTGCTATTTTAGGCTAATGGTGTTTTTCTTTATAAGCCTAGCCCTATCGGAAGTTTCCTGCCCATATTTGGGTAAGTAACAAAGGACAAATATGATCTTTTTTTTTCCTTTTAAGTTGTTAAACTTCAACAATAATAAAGGTATTATGTGGAGTCATCTCAAAAATATATCCCATATATCATTCTGAGATAAAGATCTTTGTCTGAGACTTTGTCTGAAAAGGATAATGTTTCACTCCTGGCGCCTGTGAGTCTACTCTTTCTAGCATAATACATATTTGTTATACAGTTACTAGACCTGGCTAGGTACAATGCCCAAAAATCAGTTTGCACCTTTTTTTTTTTTTTTTTTTTGCCAATTAACAAAGCTCATCAGCCCATTGCTTCTCTACCTGCTGAATGCTAGCCAAAATACTGGCAACTGTTGGAGGAGGTAGGAAAGTTCTTGTGTTCCCAGGTGTTATCCGCGAAGGTGTAAGTTGTGGTGGAGCACAGAACTGCTTGCAGTCAGAGAGCAATTTGGGTAAACTTTAAAATACCTGCACAGTTGTTTTCTTAGGTGAAAATTAGGGGAATAGAAATCAGGATATGCCTGTGTGTTGCAAGAGGAGTGTATGAGAAATGAATCCCTACAAAAATTACAGCTCTGTTCAAATTCTCCTTAAAATTTTGTTGAGTTCTAGGAATAATTTAAAACCCCAAGCTCCAGTGTACACACACCACTGAAACGCAGTCTGGTGGTTTTTGGATAAAAACTATTTGGGCGTTTTCATTTCATATTTATGTGTTGTCAATTCAGTGTTTAAAATGTAAATATATATTTGTCTATGTACAAAATATAAATGATGAAAGTGGAGCAAGAAACCGTAGGACTCTTAAATGCCTAATACAAGGCAGGGCACTCAAGGGGAGTCCCCCAGGTTTTGCTCCTGCAACCTCACCTGCTAACACATCCCCAGCAGCCACCGCATTTTTGATAGTGCAGTAGATTCCAGCAGAGGATGCTCCTTCAGGGCCACGAGGTCCTGTGTGCACTGCCAACAGCCAGCCACCATGTAGTCACTAGATTAATCCCATCTCAGAAGATCTGAGTCTCACTAGAGAAATTAATTTACTCCTCCTCTCTGCTCCCCACGCCCCCCACCTCCGCACCCCATGCTGTGTCTGTGGTGTGGTTTGCCTCTAATCTTTAGCCAGATCCAAGAACCATAAATATCTCAAGTAAAAGTATAAAACCCATTAAAGGAGTTAAATGTGATATACTGAAGCTACATTAAATATAGTAGCAGATTTCACCAGAGGCTTCTTATTTATCGTTTATAAATTGTTTTATTTGGTGAGTAGTTTCCAAAGTTAATGGCTTTAATAAACTCTTTATAAACCAGAGTGCTTATCTCCTGTATGCTGAAAGTCAGATGATACCATCAGATTTATACTGCAGATTTCTGCAATTTGGCTTCATTAAGGTGACAGACAGCAGTTTCCACACCTCAGAGAGGTATGTTCTCATCTTCCAGAAATGGTGGGGCTCTGGAGCTGTGTGACTGCCCTGTTTGCATTGGAAGAATCCTTTGCAGGGGTGTGATTTGAGCAGAAGGAGGTGGAGCATGCCAAAAAAATTAAGCTGCATGATAGCACTAGAAAAAGCAGATCTGGAGGAAAAATTGAGCTCAGCTTAGTGCTGACCTTAGCTTGGAAAATCATATGCTCTCCAACATCCACATCTATACAGCCACTAGGGAGCTGCCTGGTTACATGTGATTTTACCCATCTGTTATTTAAATCACAGCTCCAAACTGAAACCCTGGAGCTTGCAGAAATTATGTGGATTGGTGTCATCCCATGGATACTTTTTCTATAAACCGCTGAAGGATCTGGATCAGGAAATTTTCCAGGCAGGATTACACTCCTGACTCCCCCAGCCCTCTGTCTCTAGAACTGGGGTGATGAATACCTGTCTGTTTCTTTCTGTGCCCCAAAATGCAGCTGACTGCTGCCGCAATGCTGCTGCTTCAAGGAAAATTCACTTCCTTGTTCTCCCAATGATCCCCAGAGGTGTGGACTTAAGCTATTTCATTTTCTTTAGTATCCCTTGGTAAGAATTTCTAAAAATATGGCGATGGCATCTGACTTAACTGTATCAGGGAATCCTCTGTGTTATCTTACTTTTTGTTTTCCTTTCTCTCTCTTTCCACCGGTATTGCCTGTGGTTTGAGTAATGGTGAGACAGGGAAAGAAGAGTGACTTACTAGGTTTCACTACATGTCCTACTGAAGGTGAATATCTAGTCAGGTGTCTTCTTATCTTTCTCTGGGTTCCTTGGGTTTTTTTTTTCCCTTCTTTACTTTCTTATCATTGTTCTTTTTCAAAGCGATCAAATGGCTGATTTGTGTGCTTGCTAGCCAAATGCTGGGAAAAAATAGCGGAAAACAGAACAGTTTATTAATATTTTATTTCAGTTTTTTTGGGTTGTTACATATACTAATTCTTATTATGTTGACATAAATCAAAAAACAAATGGAGCATTTCTAACCTATATGTTCAGTTTCAGAAAAATGTGGAAAGTGTGCTTTTTGTTTTATAGTCATTCATCAAAGTGACTTGATTCAGAATGAGTTTACAATTGGGCTAACCGAAATTGCCATAATTCAGTGAACAAAAAAAAAAAAAATCAGCCCCAAAATGTAGCCTAGCCACTGTAACAGAAGAAAGTACCAGGCTCAGATCAGATGCTGTGGGTTTGCTTGTGGGGACCTAGCTGCAGGATCTTGAAAAATGTGGTTCCCTGAAGATCAGGGGTTAAGGAGAGTGTCCTGCAAGGCAGGCTGGGAAGGCAGGATCTAGACTGTAGAAATGTCACCAGGAAGCCAAAGTTTATTATAAGAGAGGGTGAAGAGAAAGAAATTCTGAAGAAAAGGGAACTGGAATGTGGGTGTCAGGATGACTGGAGGCCTTTTTGTTTGTGTTTCTGTCTTTAATGTGTGTCACTAGCTGATGTGTTGAGGTTGCAGATGTCTAACCATAGCCTCAGTGCGCCTGGGAACCCCCTTACCAAATGCCACAGTGGGAGGAATCTGCATTGGGCTCGATAAGCCACTATCCTTATGAAATGAAAACTGACCCCAAGATATGCTTAACCCAGAGGGAAGTTGTGCTTACCCGTGATGCTCCAGAGTGAGGCCCTTCTGGGCTAAGGATCCCCTAGACTCCGCACCTCTATGTAGTTTTGCAGCCAAGCAAAGAGCTGTACGTGACCGATGCTTGTCCATATGTGGAACTGGGGTGCTGCCTGGGCAGAGATATCACAGAGTAGGTATGGTCTCCTGGTCTGGTCCTGCAAGGTTTTAGCTGCCATGGTTAGCAAGAAAACCTTTCAGGTGCTTTAGTAATGGAGAAAACCTCTTGCATTTCTTTTTTTATCCAGAAAGAAAATGACAGTGTATTTTCCTTTCATCATCTAAGTAAAGTACATCCCTCCTTTAAGTCTTTCTTATGCATTTCTAGTTATGGTGGCAATAAGGGAAAACACTTCCCTGTGAAAGGTGGTTTGCAGAGATGTCATTCCAGACCCCAGCAACACCCTGTGGGGTGTGGTTGTCCCAGGCCATGGTGGCATTTCAGCCTGGCCACCCTTACTGGGGACCATCCCAGCATGGCCACGTAGGTGGCACATCTGATATCTTTGACTTCTTACACAGGTGGGTAACACAGACAAGAAGTGTTGTGGGGCCTGCTGCCCACTGATGCCTGGGTTTGCTCCTGAGCTGGATACTCAGACCCGGTTGTGTTATGCTCTATATTAAAATGCCATGGGACTGCATGTTATCAGGGACTATCGCTGCAGCTGAAATTAGCAAAGAGTGAATCAGATAAATCTTGTGGGAGGTTTAATACATGCTGGAAAGTAGAATTTCCTACCCTGTTGGAAAAGAAATCCATCCTTCCGCAGCTTTTCTTCTCTTGCCCAGTTTTAACAGTTAAGGCAATACAACATTTGCAATAATTCAACAGCTTGCAATTTGATTTCCAGTAAGTCAAGCTTGCTGCTTATTACAGCAGGTACTAGATGCTGGGACATCATCGCCTCAGATCAGGTAGAAGACAAGATATACAAAATCATCCGTTGTGTGAAGACGGTGATGTAGGAGAGATTATTCCTTGTAACAGCTCAAGAAGTTGGGGATGCCCAGTGACTAAAAAATGTGGGTTTAGAACAAACATCTTCTTGAAAAATTAGCTGTGGTAACCACTGTTACCAAATGCTGTGGAAACTAAAGTGGATATAGTAGGTATAATCTTTAAAAAAAAATAAAATTAAAAACTCATTTTAAAAGTCCTTCAGTTGCTATTGAATGCAGTGAGACTACTATAATCTTTAGAGCGACAAGCCTGTACATGGCAGAAATTGAGAACATTATACCAGGCAAGTAATTGCGCTGTATTGGCGCTGTTTCTTACATGCGTTCTCAAAGCATCTGCTGGTAGCCCATCCTGGAGATGGGTTGCTGAACAGAGTAGCTCCATCCTGATCCAGGATGGCTGCTGTGGTGTTACAGACATTGCAACTATATTCATACGAGTGGAAAAAAACACCCCAATTACCTTGACTTGTGTGTATTGGTTGAAGGAAGAAGTGAGAAATGATGTCTCTATAGGGTGTTTGTAGCAATTTAAGAGAGGGTAGATGGTGCTCAGAGCACACCGAAGAATTGACTTGAACTCCCTAGAGTGTATATGTCAGTCTACACTTAATGATACCTAGGGACTGGATTAACAATATTAGCTGCTAAAATCCTGTGTTTATGCAGGAACAATAACACTGAGAACACCCACATGAGCTTCTATGTGGCACCCTACTTGCACACTGCTAGTGCTTCACCCGTTTTCACTGGCTGTTTTCTGGATGCTGCGCAGGCACTTTGGAGGAGCAGACAGACAGACAGCTGGGAAGCAAGACACACACCGGCTGGTCACATCCTCTGATGATGCTTGGGGGAATGCCAGCCAATGAACTTGCTGTGAAAGTTTTGCTTTAAGGCTATTATTCACCACTTCATCTGTAGCAACAGCACTTCTGTACGTGATGTCCTCCATGTCATTGCCAGTCCTCTGAGTCATCAGCTCATGAAGGAAATAACTTTGTTTTCTTTTGGCTCTCAGCTGAGCATCAGCATAAGCACTTTCTTTTGGTCCACCTGGCCTCATCTCAGCTTTATTTAAAGTTTTCCCAGGAGCTTGTTAAAAAAGTGCTTATGTTTTCTTGTTTCATGTTTGTATAGGTGATGGGGAGGAGAAATTTCCTGTGTATGCCTTTTGAAAAAAAAAAAACAACACTTAGAGGATCGTGGAAGTGTTTTCTTACCTTAAGTAAAGTCCTTGAGCTTTCATGTAGCCAAAAGAGAATCACAGTGAAACACTATTTAAAAAAATGCTCCCCCCCCACCAAAATCCGCTTGAAGAGATGGTGAACACTTCTGTTTCTGTTCAAAGACTTATGATTTTGCTAGCACTCACCCTGTTGATCCTACAGCCCCACCACATTTGGCTGCTGCTTTTGATGTTGAATATGTTGCCAGAGTAATTTTTAATCAATCCCAGACCAGAGATGTATTTGTAAGAAGTTCTGTGGCTGTGTAATTATCAGGTGCTTCAAGTGTAAATGTTGATCCCAAAGAGGGACAGAGAAAAGAAAGAAAACAACAGCAGCTTCCTTGCCTGGCTGCTGCTTAGCAGGGACTGTCATAGCAGTGTCCTGGCTTAAGATCCTTGAAATATATCATGCTGTGCAAATATTACCACAAAACTATATGCGACGATCTGAACAACAGGTAACTTATTAAGTGAGCCATGATTTCCCCATTTCCTTAGTAATAAAAGTACAATGATTAAGAAGTACAGTGCTTCAGTTTGGACAAGCATGTCTTTACTTATCCAATTAAGATCTGGAGCTGGTCTTGAACTGTCTTGGTGGATGCAGACTAATCTCCCAGGCCAGGAACAACATGAAAAGTTTTCAGATAGATCCCAAACTTGGAGTATCAGCCTTCTTCCTTGCCGTTAAAAGGAAGTTCCCTACTGAAAATGAAAGCTGATCTTGTGCTTCCAGGTGCTTCACCGGACTGCTCTGGGCAGCTGCCATGCTGATTGCTCTGCAGTTGCGGCAGCACAGATCCTGCTTCAGGCTGCCAAATGAGCCCCAAAAGCAGGCTGGAGTAACCAGAAACATGCTCCTGGCTGCTGCAGTTAGTCCTACCATCCAATTTACATTTACTTTGGGTGTGCCTACTCCACGCAACTGTGCTCACAGCCTACACATACCCCTCGTCTCCCCCATGCTTAGGTTCCCTATGCATGAAAGGAGCGAACAGCAGAAGACTGGTGCTACCTAAGTGGTCATATTTAGTCTGTTTTGACTCAAGGAAGCCTGTGAGAGGTGGTGGTGCTTAGGACAGTGAGGCAACCTGTCCAAAGTGACAGCAGTGGCTCATGATTTAAAGTTAAGCATGTGCATAAGTGTTTTGCCAATCTGGAGCCCCATGCCAAGAGCTCAAAGCCAAAGTTTGGCAGTGAGACAGCAAAAACCTTAAATGACTTTGGCTGTTTTACCACACTGCAACTGAGCCTAGGAAAGTTCACTCTTCGCGGCTGGCAGTTGAGATAATTATCCTATCTCTCGCAAAAACATAATAGATGCATTGTTTGACTTCTGAAGAACAGCAACAAAGTTCAATTGCTGAACTGAGATGTCAGCATAAGAGAATAAAAGTACTGAGGTGAAGGCTTTGATGTGGCAGAGGACAGTGGGCCAGACAGCAAGCATTACACTCCATCCACTTTCTGCTTCTGAAGATACTCCTTACATTGCAAATCCCTTTCTTAAATGCAAATCTGCAATTAAATGCACTCTGTTTCATTGTTGCCTGGTGAAGCTGAAAATCAAAATGCAAAACCAGGTTGCTCTTCTATGAATGCACCTTGTCAGCAAATGGAGAGATTCAGCAGCAGCAACGTCCGAGGCTCCAGAAGATCAAGTACTTAGCAGATGTGTTTTATCTAGTACTTGCAATTAATTCACTAGGAACAAACAAAAAATGATCAAAACAAAGCCCTTTCTTCTCACCCTTCTACTTTCCCAACCTGGGGTGCCACAAAATGAGAAGAAAGGCACTTTGCCATCCCTTGCTCTAGTGGTTATGATGTTTGTGCGGCAGCACATCAGAATTGAGGATTTGCTGTGCTGAGCACTCTGCAAACCTAGACAGACTCCTCCTCAGAAGATTTATGGTCTCTGGACTATAGTAAGCAAAGATACACCTCTTAATGAAAAGTTGTGGTTTTTTTTTTTTTTTAAATGGCTGTACTTCAGTGGGTACAAACCCTGTGTGGGGCTTCTCTTCATTAGTTAAATTCAGCGGTAAAATCACCGATGTAGTCTTCCTGGTTTCAAGCCAGGCTTTAAAAATGTCAGTCTGCTTACAGTTTTCCTCAACATCTTTCAGTCATTTTTTAAAGTATCCTTTCAGTTTAATATAATGTTAATTAATATTAAACCTCCAAAATAGAATGAAGTCAAAAGGATCAAATAAAGACTATAGTCAAACAACATGGTAAAGATAACAACAGCATTTTGTTTGCCAAAGGTCCTCTAACATTTTTGTGAGCTTTACAGCCTGACAACGGTAGGACATGTTAATACGCGTTTCAACTGTCACGTGTTTTCCAAAGTCCTCCTCTTGATCCGTGCCACTGAGTCTCCAGCCTCTTTTGCAATGTAGCCACATGCACCTGAGATACTACACGAGCACTTGCTATGCCAACACCCATCTGGGTGCTATCAAGGTATCTCATCAAATACTCAGCCCTGCACTGGAATCAAAGTTTCACTTTGCTTAGGTAGCACTTACAAACCAACAGTGTTTTCAACATCTTAGCAACTAATGATGTGCAGGCTCACCAACAAGCAGGCTTGCATTTTACTAATGGCGAGACAATTACCAGGTTTTGAAGTGGGAGAGGATTTAGAAAGACAGTTCTGACCAGTATCCTGGTGAGGTAAGGAATTCAAGACAGTTGTGAGCTATGAATATTCATCTCTGACTTGCTCAGAATAGCTGGTTAAATCATGACCTGAGAGTCTGCTCTCTGGGAAAACCCTTGATGAAGGAAAGTAACTTCAGAAGCCAAGGGGCATCATGGGATTCTTTTAACCAACATCAGCAGATTCATGCTGCACAAATATTAGAGTTTTCAGGATAATGAGCCTTAAACTACTATATATGAGAAGATAATGTATTTTTTCCAGCTGGTAAGGGAAATAAAACTATTGACTGGTCTGTCAGCAACTATTTTTAAAAGGCATCTGAGCATGTGCTCGCATCTAACATACCGCCCATTTGTAAAAACCTGTGCCAATTCAGCTTAACCTCTGAACAGCCTGAGTCCAAATTTCGCCTAATGATCACTTCGTTTAGTTCACCAGATGTTGCCAAAATCTGTGCATTAGAAATACGTCTGGTGTGGGATGGGTTTTGTGGAGGTGCCTCTTCAGCAGCTGAGGTGCTCTGGTTCATGGATAGCAGCTGGCTCACAAGAGTGAGCAAAGCTCCAGTTCTACACAACTGCTACATGGCACCCGACCCTGGAAAGGGCACCCCAGCCCTGGCAATGGCACCCCTACCACATTAGCAGAAAGAAGAAAAGAAACAAGGCCTGTATCGAATAAGAGTTAGGTTTCCAGAGGCATGTAAATACCATTTGGGGTGGGTAAAAGAGTAGGTGGGTGCAGGAAAGGAGCAAGTGCTAAAGCAAAAATTACTACCAACAAAGATAGCGTAGTTTAACCACAGAATCCACAGTACATAGCTACTTAGCCTACCCAATTATAACCACAAAATACAGAATCTTTAACCACAGTAATCAGATGATATGACCAATATTCAACACAAGGATCTAGAGAGAACAGCTTGAACACTGGAAAACAATTTCAGGAACATTCATTTTCACATTTGAAAACTTCCATTTAGAGCAGGGCCTCACCACTACATGTGCTGTGGAGCTATCTTTTTTCTCAGCAAAAGCTTTAGCAGATACGTTTCGGGCCCAAGATGCTGATGGAAGGGAGGAAATCATGCTGCTTTGGGCTGCACGCTTGTGGCACTGCAGTGTGAGCAACAGCGCCTTGCCGTAGGGGTCCCCCGAAGGTGAACACTTGGCCCGTGAAGGGATACATGTGCTTCAGGTAGCCAGCTGGTCAGAAATGTGCAGGTCTGGCCTCAGATAATTCCCTCTAGTTTATTCTAGTCCCTGTTGGAGCCTCCAATGTGAGCAGGCTGTGAATAGGCTCCACTCATGCTTCAGGCTCAGGATGATGAATTCAGCCCACAGGCTCCCCTCATCCCACTGTGTACCTTCGCTCTTAGGGCATCCTTGGCCAAGGGCAGCTCGGCAACACACAGCCCTGCTCCCAGCTTCAGGGCAGACTGCTCCAGCCTCTCCCCTTGCTTGTTTTATGCTGCATTTTCTGGCTACACAGCTCTATGCAAAGTTATGTTCCTTGGGAACACAAGGTCTGTTGTGCTCAGTGACAGTCAATGTAAATATTTTAAATAGTAATGGGAAGCTTTTCGTAGTCTTCAAAGCACTGACCTAAAACTTCCAGATGTAGATCCCATGTGGTTTATATTAGAACATCATGATATTGCAAGTTGGAATATAAGGATATCTCTAGCAATAAAAGGACAGTTTCCACCTATTTAAACTCACTCTATCTTCTTACAGATCATCATTGTTCGTAAGGGATTTCTGGAACTCTTGTTAAAGAGATTTCAGCCTCTAATAACCTTTTCTTAGCCAAAGATCGGCTTCTGAAGTTAAAAGAAAACATTACTCTGTTCCTCTGATACCGGAAATGCCAGTTGTTGCTTTGGGTTATCCTTTTTCTTTTCTTTCATTGCATGATTTATTCTCCTCTGTATCAAGGCAGAAGACAAAATCCCTAAATATCCTGCAGGAAAACGATGAGAAATAATTGTTGTCAAATAATCCCATCCACCAGATTGGTAACTTTACATCAAAGTTTGAGCAGCTACAACTTCAGGATAACCTGAGAGGTACTTACATGTTTGATGAAGAGTGTACTGAACAATTCAAGCTAACTGTCTTTACCCGATCTAAACCAACCATGTTTCATATAACAAATCAATAATGCATGTTTCCCCTGTCTCCTAGTCCTTTGCCTCAGTTTCTGTGACCTACTGCCAAAAGTGTTTCAGAAGGATGAAAGATGCTTTGTAAGTTAAGAACTGTTAATGAGAACTGGAAATGGGATAGAACAAAAACGTCTTCAGACACTTTGAAGAAAAGGTCATCATGGTGGGAGATCCAAATTAAAAACAAACCTTCCTCAGGGGCACAGACAGCACAAATCTGAATGAGGTGGGTGGAGAAACTTATATATCTCAACATGCAGCATATAACATGGGAGTCTGTGTTGTGCTGGCCAGTGCAAATGAGAGGAGTAGACGAAGTGCTGCAGCACCTTCCCCCTCCTTTCTCACACATATACATTGTCCATACAATAAATGCATCCCCAATAAATGCATGACTGTTCCTGGGGCTGAACAGCATAGAGGCTGAAAATTTATGAATACAGTGTAAGCTCACAGGGACAGCCCCTCTGGGGGTTCAGGAGCTTAGGACCCCTTTCACTAGGGTAGTTCTCTTCCAAAGGGGTATTTGCCTCTGTGTATAGGTGAATCCTGATGACCGTATCTGAGTAAATGCATTTTATGATTCAGTTACATGTTTCTACTCTGTGACCATAAATCCCAAGTAGCTGGATGCGATTGCTCAAAGTCTTTTTGGCACTTTTACCTACTGAGAAAGTGCCAGAGCAAAAAACTTAGAAGACATGTACCTCAAGAGGAAGTCCTCTCTACATGTTTTAGGGAGTAGTGAATTTACCACAGAAAGGAGCTGGCACTAGTGATCAGGTAGCCATATCGTGAGCAACCACCTCTGTGCTCAGGGCTCACTTAAGTCTGCAGCAATCCTGAAGAGAGAGAGCGTCAGTGCTGTCATCATGAATGTAAACCTGTTGTCCATACCATCTGATAGGAAACTCTTATAGGCTGATGAGTTCAGAAAAGAACGATACATCATTATTGTGTACAAAGTAATTTATATCCCGCATAAGTCCTTCATTTCAGTGATCTGCTCTAGCTCGCCTGAGTTGAAGAGAGAGGGACCATATCAAGCATGAAGACAGTCCAAAGAAACCTTTCAGGAGCAAATATCAAGTCACATGCCCTCAAAGAAAACAATCACCTCACTTCATCAGGAATGTCGTACAGTCAGATGAGCAGGGCCAGCAGGGTCTCCAAGAGCCTGTCTCTATAGCATGGGACACAACTCCTTCTCAAGGTCTCTGTGATGCTCTCACTTACCAAACCCCTCTCTGCACAGCTCCTGTGGGCAGTTTCATGGCTGCTGAGATGCTGTCGGGGTGAAGATGCAGATAGGATGTTCTGGGTGCCCGGCATGGGGTTAACGCAGCCTGGCACAACTAGCTGCAATGACCCACAAGTTCTGTGTCCCAGAAAGCTTCTGCTCCTAACCTCTTTGTCAGAATTTTCCTCATTAGAAACAAAAAATAAGAAATATTCTCCGTTCCTCATTTCAACAAGAAAAGAGTCTCCAAATATTCAAAGCTGATGTTTTATCCTGGTTCATCCAGGATCACGAATTATGGTAAAAATAAAAAAATTTAAAAAAATTAAAAAACCCCAACCAACCAACCAACCAACCAACCAACCAACCAAAAAAACCCAAACCCTCTCAGACCTTTCAGATTGACTTCTTGGCCAAAGTGCTTAAAATAAGTTTGGAGTCAAATCAACATAAGCATAAGCACCCAAACTTGCACTTGCTGCTCTTTATTTTCCTAAGGAAAGAGGAGAATTCATCTTTCAAGTGTAGCCATGGCCTTGCTGAGTCACATACAGCTGCGCAAGTGGAGGTAAACTGAGCGTTGGATCCTGCCACTGAAATTGGATGCCCTTTTTGCACAGGTGCAAATGACTACACAGGGGATGCACACAGCGATGTGTCGGCTGGAGAAACCCTGCTCCCTCTCCCTGCCATGGCTGTAGCACGTTCAAAGCTAGTGCTGCTTTCTGGACTCCAAAAAGTAAGATTGTGGACTTTAGTGTTTGTAGGTGGGGCTGGGAGGTAATGAAAGTGAGTCCTAGTGCAGTCTTCGGCCTCGGCACAGTGTCCAGGATGGGAATCTTTGAAGTAATACACAGCATGAAAGTTCTTCTTACACAATCACTGGACTCTGGCTCTAGTTATGACTAGAGTGAATTGTGTCTATTTTCACATAGAAGAATTTAACCATGTGTACAAATAGGTGCATATACATAAAGGAAAATTAGTTGATTGCCCTCTTCTTTGTAATAAAGCAATTATACTCACAGCAGTGGCCTTTCAATTTAATATAACAGATACAGCTGCTTATTGCTACTGTCCATTTCAGCATTCAAAAGCTGGGACTTGGGGTGACAAATACAGGACCAATTACTAAAGGACTTAAATTTCATATACTTCAAAAAATGCCTCTCTCCTTTTAACGCTGGATTTGCCTTTGCTGTGTTGGCAAGCCGCAGGACTGTCTGGAGACATCTGTTGCTATGTTTATACTAGCAAGTAATTTGGTATGGTAGGAGCGTATCAGTAGATAGAGCACTTGGTGCTGAGTCACATATCCACAATGTGCAGTTGAACTAAATTGGGTCTCGTTCTTGGGACCAAGAACCCCCATTGTGCATGTGTTTCAAAGCTGTCTGCAGGACTCATCCGGAGTTCAGCCTCTCATGACCTGTCAGGAATTAAGGCACATTTGGTGCACACCTGAGGCACAGCTTCCAGGTTAGCTTCCTCTGAAAGAAGTCCCGTTTGCATGTGTTAAAACAGTCCTGTGAAGCGAAACAATATGCAATAGGCAGGGGTGACAGAAAAATTTGCTTAAAGACACACTGCTGCCCTGAACCAAAAACCTAATGTGTATGCAGGCAGTGGAGATGAGACCCAGTTATGCTACGTGTGTGCACAGTAACTGCCCAGCAAGTTCACAGCCTGGATAGATATGATAAATAGCAGGAGAAAAGTGAGACTTATACAAGGTGAGTGTCCTGCCTGAGGCCATGCGTATCATCCATGGTTTTATCCATGTGAGCCACGGTTCCTCTGAGTCAGCCTAGTCAGGACCCTGTTGAACAGCCAGCACTTGGGAAGGAGTGGTGAACGGGGCCCATTTTGCACTGAGGGTCCCACACATAGGTTATGCTCTTTTAACTGAATGGAAGATAACAAGTATTTCTATAAAATGCCTTTTGCTAATAACGGTGCCTCAAACTGCCAGGTTTTATTCCATTTTGAAGCAGTGTGATACCTTCTGATTGATTGTCACAAACCTCAAGCCATACCTAACGGAACCTCAAAAAAAAAAAAAAAAAAAGACTAGAATCAACATTGCTCAGCATAAGGCTGACATACAGCAAATGTGACCCTAGGCAAAATTGACAGCCGTATTTCAGCTGTGCTGTAGTCCTCATTAAATGTTTGTTTTATCCGCGTCTTTTTTTTTTTTTTTTTGGGTGGACACATGGGTCACTGCAAATGTCACAAAACATAATTGTTACTATTTTGACAGACAACTCACTGTCCTTTATATAATATCAAGCTCTTTAGGCTAGCAATCAAAATCATTCTTTAACAATATCCTCTTAATTTTAAAGAAATGGCTTTCTTTCCGTATAGTTGCTGGTCTCCTTGCAGTTCAGTACTTCCCTGCTAAAAGTAGGCAGAGAAGTGACTCTCCTTTTCTTTGAGTGGAGTAAGATACATAAATGCAAGGCTTCTCTGGCTTTGTGAGAAGAGCTGTTGGTAAGAGCTGCAGCAGGAAATGGGGAGATGAGAAACAGGTTGGTGTAGTTGACTGGAACTTTCCCCCGGTTGCTAACTGACAATTTGATTGGTAATTCCAGGGTGAGGTCTTGGTACAGCAGTGGGGTGCTGCTGTGTTTACTTCCCCATTGAGGCACTATCTACACTCACTACTCTGTTTTACTACCAGATTCTTCAGATGGATTCACCATTGACCTGAGAGCAGAATGTAGCTGAAAAGCCTGACCCAGCACAACTCTCTGTTATTCATTTTATTAACAGGATGAACAACTCTTTTTCTGATGGCCTTTATATTCCCTTCAGGCAACTGTATCTCCCCAGTTTATTCCAGTGAGGTGGTCTAACCTTTACTTTCCTCAACATAGTTCCTTCATCATATGAAAAGTCAGACATTATGCATTCAAAAGCACCACTTGCTTTCTATGCCATTCAGTGCCATGCTACATGCACTTCTGCCCATGGTCTTCAGTTGCTGTCAAAGCCATTGCATTGTGCTTGTTGCTGGTTTGGCAATGGAGTATTCTCAGGTTGGTGCAGATGGAGATTATGAAGGCAATGTTTATATCCAAAACGTCTTATCATTAGTTAGGAAGAAACCATCACTTTACTTATACCATCAATCCCTCTGTTTTTAGGCTGTCCTTCACTGAGAAGGAAAAGTTGATAAATTCTGCTGGTAAAATGGTCTACTTGTCTCCTGTGGTACACAGCCCCAGAATTGGTGCCAGAGCACAGGAAAAAGTCACCTTCTCCACAGGCAGGAGGGGAATTTCTGCCTCCCTTGTGCTGTTTGGTCTCTTTTAGAGCCAGGATGAATGCTCTTCCATGCTCCTCCAAAGTGTTCCCAGCCGCTGGCCCAGCTCGCAACACACAGCCAAGTCCTCACTCGAAAGCTTAGCTTCATTCCTACATATTAAAAAGGAAAGGTTTATGCTGTTTCTGTATATCAGTGTTGAGGCTTGACCATGGTAAAACTCTACACCCTCTCTTTTTGTTCTTTTTATCTCATTTTGGGACTGTTTGGATGTTGTGGCTGTTACTAATGTAGGCAATGATTGCAAAATAATGAAGAGGCAAGAATAACGCTGCTATGTTGAGCATTCAGTGCGAAATTAAAGTATTTTAGTAAAAACAAAAAGAAGAGGAAAACAGGCTCAGAGTGACATATTTATCTTCCCCTCCTCCACCTTGCACCTGTTCCCCCTCAACCCTCCTTTGCTGGCTTACAAAACCCTAACGTTTTTCCCATAATGTGTGGGCAAATTCAGTGCATCTGAGTTTCTGAAAGAGCAGGGGGGAGAGGAGAAAGTGAATGACTAAGAACTGCAGCCAGGGTGGGTTTTCAGTGTATTGCTCGCCACTCATTTTAGTAAGGCTCTGTAGGGAGCTTGGGGCTGGCCCCTGCTGCCTTATTTTTGCCTCTTTGCTTACAGACAGTAGCAATGCAGCAGCAGCAGCGCCTCAGCCCTGAAACAGCCTGTTCTGCAGGGACTCGCTGCTTCAACAGCTCATCTCCGTGGAGCCGCTTCCTGCCCTGCATTCCTCTGTGGGATGGCAGTGGGGTGGCAGTGGGCTAGCCAGCAGTCCTTGCAGAGGAAGTGGGGCCAGATAGGCAAGGAAAACCTGTTTGCAGCCCAAATGTACACAGACATTAAGGACAACATCACTCGTGTAGTGGCAGCAGCTTGGAGGAAGACAGGCTGGGCAGGCAGGGGTGCCAGCTGGGTCATTATGTGTCTGCACTGAAAGGCAAGCTTGCTGGCACACAGCACTGCCTGGTCTCCGTTTGCAGTGGGACTTGTTAGCAGAGCAGGTTTTTTTCCATTGATGAGAAGTACAAGCGGGAGCAGCTGCTGACTGTTTGAAATAATAGCAGAGGCACTGGGGTCTTGAAATGTTCAAGTCAACACAAGTTGGCCTTGCAAGTTTTGAGCTCCAGCTTAAAGTGTAAAGATATCCTTCAGCAGCAGGAAGGTGATCACCCATGCCAGTAAGTGAAGTTCACTGGAGGTGAGGTAACTCATGCAATCACTTCAGAGTCTGCCTGGTTCCTGAAAAGATGGTTTCTTCTCCTCCTCCCCACTCAGGCTGGCCAGGACAGCCACAGTTTTCCAGCTGCTGCTTCCTCACAGTTGCTGCTCAGTGCTGCCTGAGATGGAGTGGCAGCCCTGGCCTGAGGGAAAAGAGAAAGTCTCTCCCCTCTTGAATCGAAATAAGAAACACGTGAACTGCCCTGTGGCAGATTTTGGGACACCAGCTGCCTTTTCCTGCCACCCAGAAAGTTTGTAGAGCCTGACTATGTGTCTTCCCTGCCACAGCCCTGCACCACTCCACTGCCACGACACCAGCACCCTGTGAACACTGACTGGTGCCGTACAGATGCTCTCGCTGCCTGGGGACATTTGGGGGTCCAGCTGTATCAGGCCAGCTGCGCTGATTCATGCTGGCTGGGGACCAGGTGTCAAACAGAGAAAATCTCTTGTGTCTCCCTCATTATTCAGGATTTTTTAATTAGTTATTAGTGGCGATTCTCATTCATTAAAGAAAGGGCATGAGTAATTTTACTAAATTGCTGCTTTTGCTAGTAATGACATCAGGTGATTACAAATGAAAGAAATGAGGGGAAAAACGTTATGGTCTCTGTAACCACTTTCACTGTTTCCCAGGAATAATTAGTCAGCTTCCTTTAGTTTTCTGTGGGAGTTTTTCATGTGTCAGAAAAGAAAGAATGAAATAGTTCTAAAAATAAGAAAATATGATGATTAAAACCTAGACTGGCAAGGAGGGATGATGTCCTTAATGCCTAATGGAGCACTTGGGTGAAGGAGTAAGAGGTGTCTAAAGACAGACTGTTACTGAGAGTTTTGATTTTCACTCTTACATACTGATGTCTAATGGAAGCAAAGACGTGTGTGGATCTTTTGCAGCCTTCTCTATACTTGAGCTGAGCGGGAAAACACTTTGGATGTCACACATCAGCTTTCCTTTGGTCTTTGAAGGGACCCATTACTGCTCTAAGTAGTTTGACTGGTGTAACGTACAAAAGCTTCTGTGCTGGCAGCAAGTGAACAGACATCTGAGTATAGCTGTGTAAAAATTTTGCAAGTTCTGCAGTGAGGGGAATGTCTGAAATGCCTGCCCCAGGTGCTGGGACAGGTCAGCCAGAAGTGAGGCCAGCATCTCTGATGTATGTGGCCTTGCGCCTGGAGTTTTTCTCCTTGTGCCACCAGCTTTCATCTCCAGCACACAGTAATATGGCCATTTCTCTGCACTGATAGCACAAAACAGGACATCACCAAAACATGAGGGACACAAGGATGCCTGCCTGTGCAAGGCAGCTCTCCTTGCTTTCAGTGAATGTGCTCCAGCACAGCAGGTTCCTAGTTGGGGAACAAATGGGAATATCCTGCTGTCTGGAAGCTCTTGGACTTGAGGGACAGGTGAACCTGTTTGCAGAAATATCATCTTGTGGCAGGAATGTGCTGGCTTTGATCAGCCTTTACCTGGGAGCCAGGGGAGACGCTCAGATGGAAGGGTGTTGCACACAGCTGACTTCCTGGGCGGGTGGTGCACCCCCTCATTTGGGTGTGGGAGGTGCAAGGTGATAGCCTGATTCATCCCAAGTCAGAACAGGAGCTAGAGCATGGGCCCTTCATGGCCAAGTGGATATGTTGGTCCCTGATTTCTTTTTTATTTTTACTATTTCTTTCCACCTGCCATCTTCCAGCTTCTCTCTCCCTCCTCCTTCCACCCTAAAAGTGCTTAATGTCTTTCTAATATAGAGACTTTCTCCTAAAGCATGGCCAGCAGAAAGGAGATTGCATGATTAGGCAAAGTGAGCCCTGGATTTGGATCCTGTCTCCAATTTGCAGGGAAAAGGCCAGGAAGTTATTCAACAAGCCTGTCCTCCCTCTGCTGAGATAATCCATACCCTAGGCTCAGCTGCCCGTCTTTGGCAATCCTGGCACAGAGGCATCCATAGTGGAGATGAAGAGCTTTACTCACCACTGCTTGAGAAGCAAATAACCAGTGCTGGCTTCCACCTTGAAAACAAGAAACTTGAAAACAAGGGCAAGAAAATGCCATTGGACATCCTCTTCCCAGGCTCCAGTATTGTGCAAGGAGCTCTTCTCTGCAGCAGAACGATGGCCTAGATTGGCCTCTCTGCTGCACGTCCCTGCCTGAAGCAAAGCCCCTTTGAGTCAACGGGAAGTCTTCCTTACGCATTCGGTACTGGAGCATGCAGGCAGCTGACCTCGCTCCCCATGGCTCCTACATTTATATTAAACTCTTCCTTGGGATTTTAAGATTACCAAACACACTGTTTCAACAGAACAAGGATTTTCAACATATCCTGCCCAGAGGACTCAACTTTAACTTCCCATGAGGACGTTTTTTCTTATACTTGGAGAAGCAGCAATCCATTATGTTTGAGGTGGGAAACATCACTTAGCCATTGCTCTAGCCCCTCAAGTATTTAACAACAAGCAGTCACTCCAAGGGGCATTCTTACAGTTTTGGTTTTTTTTTTTCCCTCATATTCAAAGACTGAACATCAATTTTTCCCCAGCCTAATTTGTCCCCTCTGGTTTCAGTGTTCTGTTTCTTCTCTTGTTTTCGAGATTTTCAGATCTCTGTTTACATTTGTGCAAAATAGGAAGTTAACATTAAAGAGTGAAAATTAAAACAAGTTGTGTTGTGAATATTTTGGTTATATTTAAATTTGTGCCGGGGGTTTTCCATAGATGCCAACACTATCACAGTAAAAGCTATTTGCTTTCTTAACTATGTACAACTTCTCATCAATTTATATTTAAAAATGCTTTGTTCCTGCTAGATGAACTTTCATGGAAACTATGCAAGATTTTCATGAAATTACTTCAATCCTGGACTTAACTGAACCTTACGGATCTTTCCACTCATTACCTAATGTTAGAGCTGCTCTGAAGGTTTTCCCAGTTTTCCAGCCATAGAAATCCTGTCACATCTTAAAACTGGACAGCTTTGCCTGCTTTGTCAAATGTCTGTTTTGTTTAGTACTGCTTTGAACTCAGAAAGCCAAATATTCCACTTGTTTTTACCACTCTGAAAGAAAATGTTATTAATCCTTATGTTATTCTGTTTACATGCAGCCCTTGCTTTATGGAAAATATTTGCTAACTTTTTTCTGACTTCTAGCTTATGTATAAAGAGATGAGAAGAATTTTTATATTAATATGCAGAATATTTTTTTAGAAGCAAAAGTAATGGGTTGGGTTTTTTTTTAGAATTTAGTAGTTATCAAAAATTTTACTTTTTTATGTAATGTCATGAAGACATCATTACAACCACAACTTGCATGATGGGAAGGATTATCAACCTATTGGTCTATTAATGATACTAAATGAACACTCCCTTTTAAACTTGTATTTATCTTCTAATAGATATATTGATTTAAAGAAGCCCAAACCCTTCCTTCTTTATTTTTCCCTTCCCTCATGTTCTCAAATAGTCATTAAAATACGTTGTGGTTTAACATGCCTATAAATCATGCTGCTATATGCACAGTAACTAACTGATGTGCCTTTCACATGAGTAGATGTTGCTGATCTTAAATATTCAGAGAGGGCTGGTGCTACACTTGCCTGGACCCCAGGTAAGATCTCTCCCTCCACATTGCTTGGTGTGCTTTTCTACCCCATTAGGGCTTACAAGACCTTGTATCTATGCCAGCCTTAATTTGAAAATACTCATATCTGTATCTTCCTCAACTCTTACATGCCTCCCTGAGGTAAGATGTAATGCTCTTATCTTTTCTTTTGTGCCAAATCTTAAACCACAAAAAGTACTGATTCAGGCTTCAGTGGCTCAGAGAGGGAAGCAGAATGCTGCAGACCACGGATGGGGCAGT
This sequence comes from Bucorvus abyssinicus, assembly GCA_009769605.1. Taxonomy (NCBI): domain Eukaryota; kingdom Metazoa; phylum Chordata; class Aves; order Bucerotiformes; family Bucorvidae; genus Bucorvus; species Bucorvus abyssinicus. Next base: position 20,271,917 of record CM020030.1, on the reverse strand, counting down.
GATTTGGACTCTGCTCTCTAGGGGAAGTGGTGTCTGCTCCTAGACAGAAACTTTCTGTTATGTTAAACTGGATATAATATGCAGGCAGAAGTGAAACATCTCTATTTTGGCAAGGGTAATGATCCTGGCAAGGGAAAGAAGGTAGACTAAATAAGAACATTGGGTTCCAACAATCTGCTGTGCTCTCCATTTTTTTTTTTTTTTATTTTCTTAGTCTGTGCATATGATTTTGAAACTTTTTCTTTGCTAATTTTAGGGTGAAGCTGTTCTTAATCTTTGTCCTGTGAAGTGAGCTTGCACTGGTTTCTCCCTCCTTCAGTCTCCTAGGCACATTGTGCCTGTAAGCACAGGGGTGCCTGTGCATGTCGCTGCCTGAATGAGGTGCGTGTAAGTGGAAACTGATGGGACAGTGAACGGCGTTGTGCCTCCAAGGAGAGGATCCTTCATGCCAGCCAGATCTCCAGGAGAGACAGATGCTGACCACCCAGACAGAGCAACTCTCTTCCCCACCAACTCAGGACATGCAACAGCAGCAGCAGCAGCAGCAGCCCTGCCATCAGCCCGGGGATCCCAGACCACTCATGGTCTTGTCGGGCCATGTCACTTTGTGACAGGTAAATCCCTCAGCACCTGCTCGTGGCCCACCATGCTGCGAGGAGGTGGAGCTGCCAGGTCGCTGGCTCCACCGCTCCTTCAGTTGAGCCTGGCAATTTCATGCTGCTGTGAGCTGCCCAACGGTAAAGAGGACAACTGTAATGTTCACCCCTTGTTTAATCCCTCACATGAGCCACCGAGCACGGGAGCCATGAGTTAACGTGCGGCAGAGGAGGCATGGCAGCTCGGCTTTTTATTCACACGGCAAAACAATCCCCACTGGCAGCTGAACAGGCAGCCCCTCGGGGGACCAATTACTCCAACATACGCTGTACAAACTGCGGCAGGCGGCTGCCGGCTCCCTGGGGAGATGCTCCGCTGGGCTTCACAAGCAGGAGCCAGCCTGATCCTCCAGACACAAGTTGTTCCTCATGTCAAAACTGCTGCTAATGACACAATTAACTAACTGGGGACTACTGAGGAGCTCTTAATTAGGTAAACACTGCCTGGTGAAAAATGAGTGCCCGGTTCTGAGCATACTGGTTCATGTCAGGCTGCTGGGAGGTGAAGCCTCTGCCTGCAGATGAGGAATCTGCTTGAAGGTCTAATTTAGGTGGTAAAACTGTAACTCAGCTGGGAATTCCTTTTCATGCAGAATTTAAAACAAGTACTAGAAACAGCTCAACATCTTGCAGAGATGCCGTAGAAGTATTTAAAATATTTCATTGCATATACAGAAAAAGATTACTTCCTTAATCAGAGCAGCAGCACAGAAACTGCTGTCTAATTTTAAGAGGATCAACTGGAAAAATCTCAGAGACAAAACCCAGGGGGAAACTACAAAAGTATTTTGCATTCTTCATATGATAATGGTCCTGATGCAGTGCATGGCACTTGGAGAACGAACCGAGGATCCTGCATCCCAAACAACTGCAAACTTCATGGATGCCTCATTGCAGGGTCTAGAAAAATGAAGACCACCATGACCACGTATTTCTTTTACTCCTGCAGTCTGTTATTGCTTAGTCCTCCATGTTGAAAGAAACCCCACAATGTTTAGCTGGTAGTGGCTGGCTGAAATTTAAACTGAGATTCTAAAAGGAGTCTCAGGGAGTTGAAGTTCAGGTCAATGGGATTTGAGCCTCCAACTCCTGAAGGCTTCTCTTGGATGAAATTTTGAATCCTGTCTTTATCTAGGTATTTTCTGAGCTCATTGCTGCAGTTACCACACATGGACAACTCACTGTGAATTCTCTCACTGGATGCCTGTCTGCTCAGTGTGGCAAAAGAGTGAGCAGGGAGTGGAACGGTGCAGCAGAACCACTGCGGAAGGCAAAGTAATGCCTGTGGCAGATAGGAGAGCTTACTGATGCACCGCAAAGAGCTCTGCTGTGCAGTGCTAATTAAGCAAGAACGTCAGGAAAGCTCTTATCACATGTTAGGGGTCAGCAAATGGTATGTCTGCAGTGGGTAAATGTGAGTATGGAGGAATTCAAAACCTGTCCTTTCTTAGCACTTTTTACCAGCAAGTTTTACCATGTCTTGTCTAGTCAAGTTTTATTTTCATAAAACACGTCAAGAGATTACTGGAGAATTCAGCTAATCTATTTATAGTAAATAACAGAGCAGTTTGCACCAGGCAGCTCTAAAGCCTCATCTGAGACCTCCAGCAGGTACAGATACAGTTTTTCAGAAAACATTGAAATGTACCTCTTCTCTTGGTCCCACTATTTCCTTTGTGGACAAACTCTAACAGAGCGTCATCTTCGGTATCTGGAAAGAGTAGCCCAAGGGCAGATATCTCACTGCTGAATTTACTGATGAAGACAGATTCAAGAAAACATGCTAGAAAAATCTTCCCTTTAGCGTCTTTATTAACCTCAGTTGATGTGTTGACTTCCCAGGAAACAGTCAGATGCACCGTTTTTTCCTTGCTCTTCAGCTTTTTACACATGGAAAGACATTTTTATGTTGTACATATTTTTTAAGACGGTTTGTTTGCTTGCTCTCTTCACCCTCCCATCTCATTCCTCTAATTTCTATCTTTAGAACTTACCTGTGTTTGTTTATGCTGTTTCTTTCAGCTGCACTAGATTCAGATTTCCATTTTCTGGTGCATACCAGCACAGTTTGAATAACCTCTTGAACTCTGCCATTTAATCCCATGTGTGTTATTTTATTTTTTGTCCATTGCCTCCTTTCCTATTTAGGCACATACCTTCTGTAGCTCTTCATATGTGTTGTGCAGGGCATGCACTCAGTCCCCCTGCTGAGTCTAAGGATTTCAATTTCCCTGGTTTTGACATTAGGGTCTTTCTCAACCGCTTCCTCCATTTTTAGAAATCCCCCTGTCTGAACTTCACTGTTAACCAATGTATTTTTGGGGTATGACTCTTCCCTCGCTGAGGCAGAATTGAACTATATTGTGGTTACTGTTTCTGATTTAGCTGGAACCGCTTATCAAGACAAAACTAGTTGTGCCATAGAAACAGTTTTTCTAGACCGTAGCTCTTTGAGATGTAAAGAATTTCCTCTATATATATTAGCCTGGTGTATATGTGGACAGATAAGGTCACTGCATACCATTGCTTTGTTTGACTCAGCTGCCTAGTCTTCCTCAATACTGCAAGTTACCTAATCCACACCATTACTGGGGTAAAACAGCACCAATTTTTCAGAGCTGTCTTGCTGTTTAATAACGTATGTGATGAAAAAATAGCCTTCAATCTTGTTACTCCATCTAGAGTTGTCTTGGTTGGAAAATGTCCAAAAAGGGACACTTTCTCAGTAAAAACCAGAAATGAAATTAATGTAGTGACCACTTGAAAAGAATGCAATGATATTTCATAATTGAAGATAGCTGGTTCAGAGGGAACAATAGGTTTACATTTGCTCTTGCTGTTTGCTCACACTGTCTTCTCTGGATGCAGAAAAGCAAGGAGGGTGAAAGTAAGTGTCCCCCTCATTTGAAAACGTGGAAATTCTCCAGGAAAATGGAATAGCTCAACTTAATTAAGAGTTGGTTGTTGTTAGCTAGGCCTGTCCCCCTCCTTCCTCTCCAGAGGGAAAGCAAAGCTGTTTACACTAGGCATGGAAAACTCCAAACCATTTGCAGTGTTGGGAACTCCAGCATCGGTATGGGACTGTGGTATCCACAGCCCTTCCCAGATACCTCAACGGCAAAAGATACCAGTCAACCATGCAGAAAATAATTTGATCGTAAGCCAGTTGTTGACACATGCGGACTAAGCAAGAGCAATGCAGTATAGATACATGCAATCAGAAAGACATAGTACACACGTGTCTGCAGGCTGCAACAGAGTTTATTTCCGGTGGCTCCCCTGCTCCAGTCTTGCGTGGGAGGAATCTCAGAACCTCATTAGCGATGGACTGGCGAGTGCACAGAACAAGCGTTGGCAAGCTGGTCACTCAAACCCAGACTGAGCAAAATCCTTCAGAGTGCGCCTCGTGGTGGTTCGAGTTCAATGCCTGCTGGGGAAGTACAAGCAAATCATTGTGGTCCTCACAGCCCTTCTAGAGCAGTTTTTCCCTGGTCTTCAACTGCAAGCTGCGCCTGATGCCTTGGCTTTCAGTAACTTTCAACAAGCATTTCAATGGCAGCTGACAATTTTTATATCATGGCTCTATCTATTTGGGCTTGAATAGCTTAAACTATGACAATTTGAAGGGGTTTTATCTTTTTTTTTTTTTAAGAAGAGATTTTTTTTTTTCCTCCTTTACATTCATCAAAGCTATTGACTGCTATGGCTCTGAAACCAAAACCGCAATTACAATGTTTATTTTTAGGACCCTAGCTTATGTCACCAATTTAGAAGAGATGTGGTTAGGCTAACCGTCACTCACTTCTACCGCTTGCAATTTTGTATTTCACATTTGTATGAAGTCTATTACCAGAACAACAGAATGTTTCTGTTCCAGGACCATAGATAATTGATAATTTGAGAGGAAGTCAATGCAACTTCAACATTTCAGTTTGTAAAGTCTTTCTCACTCAGTTTATGAACTGAATATAAGACTCTTCCTTAAAAAAACTGAAAGAGGTAAAAAGGGCTTTTTAAGGTATTGCCGCAAGCACTAGCCCCCTGTCTTGGCAGACACTAAGAAACAAATGGTCATAGAAGGGGTGGCAATGGGAAATAAGCAGGATTGTCACTCCTTGGCCTGACAATTAAGTTTGGCTTAGCCGCTGTGCATGTTTCCATGGCTCTCAGCATAGAATATTTTAACTACAAAGCAGCAATAGTACGAGGTCTTGTGTATATTTTTTAAATCCTGCTGCCACTTCAGAAGTTGGGCTGTGCACTTTTCTTGCTCTCCATAGCTTGTCCATTTCCAAAATGTTCCCTGTGGTGGCTCTACTCAGTGGTCTGTCATTTAGTCTTGAGAAAAGTGAACAGAGGACTGAGCCACTTTGATCTGGCAGCACTCTACGCTCATTTTGCTGAGGAGTAAAAGACTAACATGTAAGACTGAAAAATCCAGTTTGCTGTGAAAGGATGCAGTTAAAAAAAACATTACCACTTACAACTCAAAACATTTTGGACCATGCACAGGCTTTCATGTGGTGCTTCTGCATCACTGGAAAAGCCTTTATCACAACAGCTTTGCCATTAGCTTGATAAGTAAGTGGCATCTGATGTCAGTTGCCAGTGACTGAATTCATTCAGTGTATGTCACTGCCTCAGACTGTCCATTAGTAAAAGAGTTGGAAAAGATGAACCTCCCAAGCCAAAGAAGGAAAGGGAGGAAAAGTCTCCGAGTAGCTCTGGACTTTAGTCTGGATTCTGGTTCCTACAGAAAGAGTCTGTTGAGACCCAGACTTACAGCTGCAGGGGAAAGTCCCCAGGAAGCTGAAGACAAGCAGATAAGCCCCTGGAAACAAAATGTGAAACTAAGCCATCAGGCACCTTGCTGGGTGTGGCAGTGTCTGTGGCTCTGCACTGTAGGAGGAGCAGACAGGAGGATCTGGGGCTGATGGACCCACAACTTCCCTTGCACCCCTGGAGCTCAGGAAGCAGGGCAGTTAATGGCATTTATTTTGGGGGATGCTCCTCACCTTCCCTTGTCCCACGCCTTGCCAGCACAGGAGGTGCAGGGTGGTGGCCCAACCCACATCCCAGTCCTGCCGCCTCTGATCCCCCTCCCCTGGCAGTCATTTCCCTTCTCCCCTGCACGGCCACGTCAGCAGGCTCATGCTTGGCAAAGGCATGTGCTTGGCTCTGTGCTTATCCCTGTGGATGCTGTGAAGCCAGCGATAGCTCACCTGTGGACACCTAACAGTAACACTCTGATCCATCATCCAACACTTCAGGACTGGTGAACAGACACAGTAAATATGTCCCAAAGGACAGTTGTTTACACATTAAGTGAACAGGAAATGGTGGTTTTGTGGCATTTGAGAAGGGGGAAAACAAACTACAAGGTGTAGATGGGTGTGCAAGTGCATAGGGACAAGTGTCTGAAAGCATACTGCTCAGTGACAGAGAGAGTTTCTGCTGAGACCCTGAGGACTGAGAATGCAAATGAAGAGGGTTGAGGTGAACCAGCAAAGAGTATGTAGTACCCAGGACCTAGAAAGTCACTTTAGCAAACAGAAGACAACAATTAACAAGGACTTTGCTGGAAGGGAATAAGTCAGGAAGGAAACAGTTCTCATTAGGATTAGATAACAGGCAAGAAAAATGTAATAGAAACCAAATGAGGGATAAAAAACTGGAAAAGAATTAAGTTTCTGGGACAGACACTAAAAACAATCCAGAGAAATTCATCTGCTCTGTTTGAAAAGAAGATCAAGGATTAGGTAATTTATAAAGCTGGTGAATCATTTGCAGTGAATAATTTATTTTGTGAATATGGCTTCATTTTCTGCTCAGAAAAAATATTAATTAATTGACATGCATTTGCCAGCTGTTCACGAACAATGTTTGTTGCAGTTTGTTCACATGTGTTCTTTTGGAAGTAGTAATCTTTAATCTGCTCTGGCTTTGGTTAACAAAGCAGGTAACTTATTTTGAATTTTCTCCTTTCTTGTCTGATGAACATAATTTTTAATCCTGATTGAGCTCTTGAATGAATGACCAAGCCTGACTGCTAGTACAGCCCCTTTGGGTACCGGGGGTTCTCCATGCTTGAGACATTGTCTAGGCCACTCTTGTTGTTGCTGCTGGCAGGGTTACTCTCCGTACAGATGGTAATTCTCATGGTCAGAAGGCATTCCATGGTGTTGCTTCACCAGTGGCTCAGAAGTGCCTGTTGGTGTTAAATTCACTTCCCCGTGAGATGCTCTGAGACTTGCTCAGGGCTCCCAGTTGGGAGGAGTAGGATTGCACTGATGCTGCACCCTCATTCACCTGAGCAGTGCCTGGCACATCACAGGGGCTGCTAGGGCTTTTCAGTGCCAACATGTGCAGCCAAAGGGAAAAAATAACATAGGTATAGATTTCTGATCACACAGCTGTGTTCTTACACGGCCTGAGGAGAAAATTAGTGGGATCTACTAAATGCTTTGTGATCCATGTCCCCAGGGAGGCTGATTTTTTTTTTTTTTTAATAGAACTGCTTTACAAGACAGCAACACTCCCTAAATAAAGACCTGGGAGGAAATTCATAAATTTATACTGTTTACTGCCCAGGAAAATGTTTTTCGCTTCTCTGTGTGTCACATGGATCTTTTTGGTGGGAGACATTTATATCATGAGGGTTTGCATGGAAAGAATGGCCTGTCTGCAAGGGTCCAGCCTTGTGATAAGGCTCCTTTTGGCTTTATCGAGGAAGCAGTAAAAGTGATATTAGGTACATTAGGGCACATTCTGACTGGAAAAAAAAATCTGTGGTTCTCTTTTAGTTAGAGCAATCGCAGGGGCTACTGCTAACTGAAGCAGGTCCAAAGAGCTAAGAACACTTATTGTTTTTAAGTTGTCTGTGCCTTTTTCAGAATGGTCAGAATTTAAATCTAAAATCTTGCCACTATTTCTGCTTCACTGCAGTACCCATCCAATTAAATCTAACTTTGAAAGAAAGAAAAAAGCTCCACATACATTATAATAAATTACTTTCTTGACATATTTAGGAATTAACAAGAAGTAAGAAGCCTATTTAACAACTTTAAACATATATGATTCTAACAGCCAAACTTACAATAGCTGTTCTTTCATCTATAAATTAAATATATTACAAAGCCATAATTAAAGACCTTACTAGCAAAACTTTTCAATGGTATGTTCTTTGCAATGGACTTTGAAGCACCTTCAATTGGAGCAATGGGAATTCTTCTGGACAATAATACAAGCTGCAGATATAGCTTAGTTAATTACAAGCAGAGCTTTCAGTATTTATCCCTCCTGCCAAAATCCTTACGCATTGCAACAGAGAACTGTTTTTCTCTCGTGCTTGCTTACTAATGCTGCTAGAATGTGAATATAAAACAATACCTGTCTGTCTGTCTTGATCCTAGACACGATTATTAGGCTTTCATGCTAATTTCCCTGTCTATTGACTTAAGTCTGAATTAAGGAGGCAGAATTTCTATATGCAGTTAGTGTTCCCTAAATATTTCAAGGTAATGCTTGGTGACTGAAGGTACAAGGCATTTATTGTTTCATGGAGTTCTCTGCCACCAGCACTGCTCATCTCCTCAGAGACAGTGCAGTACTGATGGCAACAGTGACGGGAATTGCTTTCAGCCTACCTGAGCACAGAATGGAGCCCAGAAATACTATCTGCTAGACTAGGAAGTGTTCCTGGCGCATCGCACACCTGGATCCCTGGTCTAAGGATTCAAACTGGTGTGAAGCTGGTACAGTGCATCAGTATATGGGAATCTCTCAGATTCCCTCCCCTGATGTTTGAATAATCCATTGCTCAACTTTGCCCTGTTGTTTGGAAGCCTGCAATTAAATCCAGAAGGCTGTTCAAAGACTCAGGGGCCACTCTGGAAAATAACAAAGACATGGCACTGGAGCAGTGCTCCTGAAGCAGAGAGTCCCTTTTCCAGTCCCTTCACATAAAAGCTTTCAACACCTGATCACCCTCTGAGTGAAGCCCACTCCTCCTGGAAGGCTTCTCCACAACCTCAGGCCTCTGAGGGCTGGAAATCTCCCGTGGTTTCCAAGCTAAATCTACCTGTGGCCAATATATTTCCATTTCTCCTTATATCAATATTATTCTTTGCTAAAATTACATTATTTCCCTCCATGGTATTTACCTCTTGAGATAGTCTCAGAGAGCAGTCACATCCCTTTTCTGCTATTTGTTTTGCTCACTTCTGACACATTTCTCCCTGAGGGACCCATGGCCATTCCCCCTTCTCTCCTTCCCATCACATGCAGGTGGGTGTTCGTGGCCACAGTGGAGCCACAGCTTGCAGACTTTGCTATTTGGAAGAAACCAAACAAGGCCTGCTCTGGATAATCTCCGGGTGCCTCAGCCTTTTCAGGGAATGTCTGCACTGCAGGTTGTCATGAACTCAGGCTCATATTTTTGTCTGCACTCAGCCCTGAGGTAGGCACCGTACCCCTCATCCTGCTACTTACTGCTCTGTCCAACCTGCAGTAAGGTTGCAGTGTAGCTGTAGCACACAGCATTCGAACATGAGATACCCTGCAGCAGCGTTTCCACAAGTCCTTGCTCTGGTGCCTTTCACCCTACCTCCTTCTCAGCCCTCTTCTCCTCTGAAGCTGGATTATTATTGTCTCCCTACTATTTACTTGTTTCATTGATCCCTTTACGAATTGTCAGCTTCAGCCAGCCCCAGCTAACTGAAACCATGCTTTTAGTATGCAGTTATCTGGCTAGGGAATTGCATGAGATACCTGTGCGGTGACTGGAGGAGAATAAACTGAGCATCAGCATTTTGGCTGTGGTTGCAAACAAATTCAGTATCACAGCTTAGCTTTGAGCCGGACCAGCTATGTACTCACAGGAGGTTTTTGTAGGGCCAACATGTGGTACAACATGAAAACAAACAATGCAAACAGATAATTTACCAGCATCAAACCTTTAGCAATGAACACGCAGAAGTTTGGATTATTGTATTTCTAGGTTTCTAGGTATAAAATCCTGTTTGCATGGGTACAGTCTTCCTTGGCTATCAAAATGTTACTTGCTCACAAATGAAGCTTCCCCACAAAGGCTTGCTTCCTCTTGCAGAAGGTTTCACCTTTTCCCCTCCATGGGTTCAAGAAATGTGAGATTCCACCAAATTGCCCTTGTTCTCCTGCCTCAGAAATGCTGGGGAGAACAAGAGAGCAACACCAGCCCCATGTCATTTCTGCTTCCAATTGTCCTTTGGCACCCAGCACTCCTGTCCCCATGGCTCCCACTCTGATTCCCTCTCCATGGGACACCTGAAAGAACCTACCTGACCTGTGCCCAAAGCATACCACCTTTGCACGCCACACCGGAGCTAAGAGGTGTGCAGGCAGTGCAGACTGTGGCATATTCCATTTACTGTGGACAACAAAAGCCTGTGTTGACTGCCTTGGTCCTCAGTCAGATCAAGTCCTGCAGATTCCAGCAGAATTCACATTATTATCCCACCTCTAACCCGGTACTTCCCAGCCTGGCTGCAGTCTGTCCAATTACGTCCAATTCCTATATGACTTGGCTCCTCCTCATTTTATCTATTTTAACTAAATTCCCCATAAAACACACTATCAGATGCCTTTCTGAAGTCTAGATACATGAAATCTACTGCATTTCTTCAGTCTGGAAAATCAGTCATTGTAATGGGAAAAAAGGAGTAAGTCTGCAGTGATATAACTTTGGTAAATTCTTACTGACTTTTTCCTTTCATTTTCCATTTAATCCTATCTTTAACTCACCAATAACACATAAATCTTCAGTTCAGACACAAAGATCAGATTAAGAGACCTGTGGTTACCTGGACTGCTT